>OY804585.1:85342058-86668509 GCA_963680875.1 Bathymodiolus brooksi
ACTATTTATACATGGAATAGTTAATGTACTATAGGGTAGACTAAGATAAAACAAAACTATTTATACAATGAATAGTTAATGTACTATAGGGTAGACTAAGATAAAACAAAACTATTTATACATGAATAGTTAATGTACTATAGGGTAGACTAAGATAAAACAAAACTATTTATACATGAATAGTTAATGTACTATAGGGTAGACTAAGATAAAACAAAACTATTTATACATGAATAGTTAATGTACTATAGGGTAGACTAAGATAAAACAAAACTATTTATACATGAATAGTTAATGTACTATAGGGTAGACTAAGATAAAACAAAACTATTTATACATGAATAGTTAATGTACTATAGGGTAGACTAAGATAAAACAAAACTATTTATACATGAATAGTTAATGTACTATAGGGTAGACTAAGATAATACAAAACTATTTATACATGAATAGTTAATGTACTATAGGGTAGACTAAGATAAAACAAAACTATTTATACATGAATAGTTAATGTACTATAGGGTAGACTAAGATAAAACAAAACTATTTATACATGAATAGTTAATGTACTATAGGGTAGACTAAGATAAAACAAAACTATTTATACATGAATAGTTAATGTACTATAGGGTAGACTAAGATAAAACAAAACTATTTATACATGAATAGTTAATGTACTATAGGGTAGACTAAGATAAAACAAAACTATTTATACATGAATAGTTAATGTACTATAGGGTAGACTAAGATAAAACAAAACTATTTATACATGAATAGTTAATGTACTATAGGGTAGACTAAGATAAAACAAAACTATTTATACATGAATAGTTAATGTACTATAGGGTAGACTAAGATAAAACAAAACTATTTATACATGAATAGTTAATGTACTATAGGGTAGACTAAGATAAAACAAAACTATTTATACATGAATAGTTAATGTACTATAGGGTAGACTAAGATAAAACAAAACTATTTATACATGAATAGTTAATGTACTATAGGGTAGAGACTAAGATAAAACAAAACTATTTATACATGAATAGTTAATGTACTATAGGGTAGACTAAGATAAAACAAAACTATTTATACATGAATAGTTAATGTACTATAGGGTAGACTAAGATAAAACAAAACTATTTATACATGAATAGTTAATGTACTATAGGGTAGACTAAGATAAAACAAAACTATTTATACATGAATAGTTAATGTACTATAGGGTAGACTAAGATAAAACAAAACTATTTATACATGAATAGTTAATGTACTATAGGGTAGACTAAGATAAAACAAAACTATTTATACATGAATAGTTAATGTACTATAGGGTAGACTAAGATAAAACAAAACTATTTATACATGAATAGTTAATGTACTATAGGGTAGACTAAGATAAAACAAAACTATTTATACATGAATAGTTAATGTACTATAGGGTAGACTAAGATAAAACAAAACTATTTATACATGAATAGTTAATGTACTATAGGGTAGACTAAGATAAAACAAAACTATTTATACATGAATAGTTAATGTACTATAGGGTAGACTAAGATAAAACAAAACTATTTATACATGAATAGTTAATGTACTATAGGGTAGACTAAGATAAAACAAAACTATTTATACATGAATAGTTAATGTACTATAGGGTAGACTAAGATAAAACAAAACTATTTATACATGAATAGTTAATGTACTATAGGGTAGACTAAGATAAAACAAAACTATTTATACATGAATAGTTAATGTACTATAGGGTAGACTAAGATAATACAAAACTATTTATACATGAATAGTTAATGTACTATAGGGTAGACTAAGATAAAACAAAACTATTTATACATGAATAGTTAATGTACTATAGGGTAGACTAAGATAAAACAAAACTATTTATACATGAATAGTTAATGTACTATAGGGTAGACTAAGATAATACAAAACTATTTATACATGAATAGTTAATGTACTATAGGGTAGACTAAGATAAAACAAAACTATTTATACATGAATAGTTAATGTACTATAGGGTAGACTAAGATAAAACAAAACTATTTATACATGAATAGTTAATGTACTATAGGTAGACTAAGATAAAACAAAACTATTTATACATGAATAGTTAATGTACTATAGGGTAGACTAAGATAAAACAAAACTATTTATACATGAATAGTTAATGTACTATAGGGTAGACTAAGATAAAACAAAACTATTTATACATGAATAGTTAATGTACTATAGGGTAGACTAAGATAATACAAAACTATTTATACATGAATAGTTAATGTACTATAGGGTAGACTAAGATAAAACAAAACTATTTATACATGAATAGTTAATGTACTATAGGGTAGACTAAGATAAAACAAAACTATTTATACATGAATAGTTAATGTACTATAGGGTAGACTAAGATAAAACAAAACTATTTATACATGAATAGTTAATGTACTATAGGGTAGACTAAGATAAAACAAAACTATTTATACATGAATAGTTAATGTACTATAGGGTAGACTAAGATAAAACAAAACTATTTATACATGAATAGTTAATGTACTATAGGGTAGACTAAGATAAAACAAAACTATTTATACATGAATAGTTAATGTACTATAGGGTAGACTAAGATAATACAAAACTATTTATACATGAATAGTTAATGTACTATAGGGTAGACTAAGATAATACAAAACTATTTATACATGAATAGTTAATGTACTATAGGATAGACTAAGATAAAACAATACTATTTATACATGAATAGTTAATGTACTATAGGGTAGACTAAGATAAAACAATACTATTTATACATGAATAGTTAATGTACTATAGGGTAGACTAAGATAAAACAAAACTATTTATACACATGAATAGTTAATGTACTATAGGATAGACTAAGATAATACAAAACTATTTATACATGAATAGTTAATGTACTATAGGGTAGAATAAGATAAAACAAAACTATTTATACATGAATAGTTAATGTACTATAGGGTAGACTAAGATAATACAAAACTATTTATACATGAATAGTTAATGTACTATAGGGTAGACTAAGATAAAACAAAACTATTTATACATGAATAGTTAATGTACTATAGGATAGACTAAGATAATACAAAACTATTTATACATGAATAGTTAATGTACTATAGGGTAGACTAAGATAAAACAAAACTATTTATACATGAATAGTTAATGTACTATAGGGTAGACTAAGATAAAACAAAACTATTTATACATGAATAGTTAATGTACTATAGGGTAGACTAAGATAATACAAAACTATTTATACATGAATAGTTAATGTACTATAGGGTAGACTAAGATAAAACAAACTATTTATACATGAATAGTTAATGTACTATGGGGTAGACTAAGATAAAACAAAACTATTTATACATGATAGTTAATGTACTATAGGGTAGACTAAGATAAAACAAAACTATTTATACATGAATAGTTAATGTACTATAGGATAGACTAAGATAAAACAAAACTATTTATACATGAATAGTTAATGTACTATAGGGTAGACTAAGATAAAACAAAACTATTTATACATGAATAGTTAATGTACTATAGGATAGACTAAGATAAAACAAAACTATTTATACATGAATAGTTAATGTACTATAGGGTAGACTAAGATAATACAAAACTATTTATACATGAATAGTTAATGTACTATAGGGTAGACTAAGATAAAACAAAACTATTTATACATGAATAGTTAATGTACTATAGGGTAGACTAAGATAATACAAAACTATTTATACATGAATAGTTAATGTACTATAGGATAGACTAAGATAAAACAAAACTATTTATACATGAATAGTTAATGTACTATAGGGTAGACTAAGATAAAACAAAACTATTTATACATGAATAGTTAATGTACTATAGGGTAGACTAAGATAAAACAAAACTATTTATACATGAATAGTTAATGTACTATAGGGTAGACTAAGATAAAACAAAACTATTTATACATGAATAGTTAATGTACTATAGGGTAGACTAAGATAAAACAAAACTATTTATACATGAATAGTTAATGTACTATAGGGTAGACTAAGATAAAACAAAACTATTTATACATGAATAGTTAATGTACTATAGGGTAGACTAAGATAAAACAAAACTATTTATACATGAATAGTTAATGTACTATAGGGTAGACTAAGATAATACAAAACTATTTATACATGAATAGTTAATGTACTATAGGGTAGAATAAGATAAAACAAAACTATTTATACATGAATAGTTAATGTACTATAGGGTAGACTAAGATAATACAAAACTATTTATACATGAATAGTTAATGTACTATAGGGTAGACTAAGATAAAACAAAACTATTTATACATGAATAGTTAATGTACTATAGGATAGACTAAGATAATACAAAACTATTTATACATGAATAGTTAATGTACTATAGGGTAGACTAAGATAAAACAAAACTATTTATACATGAATAGTTAATGTACTATAGGGTAGACTAAGATAAAACAAAACTATTTATACATGAATAGTTAATGTACTATAGGGTAGACTAAGATAATACAAAACTATTTATACATGAATAGTTAATGTACTATAGGGTAGACTAAGATAAAACAAAACTATTTATACATGAATAGTTAATGTACTATAGGGTAGACTAAGATAAAACAAAACTATTTATACATGAATAGTTAATGTACTATAGGGTAGACTAAGATAAAACAAAACTATTTATACATGAATAGTTAATGTACTATAGGGTAGACTAAGATAAAACAAAACTATTTATACATGAATAGTTAATGTACTATAGGATAGACTAAGATAAAACAAAACTATTTATACATGAATAGTTAATGTACTATAGGGTAGACTAAGATAAAACAAAACTATTTATACATGAATAGTTAATGTACTATAGGATAGACTAAGATAAAACAAAACTATTTATACATGAATAGTTAATGTACTATAGGGTAGACTAAGATAATACAAAACTATTTATACATGAATAGTTAATGTACTATAGGGTAGACTAAGATAAAACAAAACTATTTATACATGAATAGTTAATGTACTATAGGGTAGACTAAGATAATACAAAACTATTTATACATGAATAGTTAATGTACTATAGGATAGACTAAGATAAAACAAAACTATTTATACATGAATAGTTAATGTACTATAGGGTAGACTAAGATAAAACAAAACTATTTATACATGAATAGTTAATGTACTATAGGGTAGACTAAGATAAAACAAAACTATTTATACATGAATAGTTAATGTACTATAGGGTAGACTAAGATAAAACAAAACTATTTATACATGAATAGTTAATGTACTATAGGGTAGACTAAGATAAAACAAAACTATTTATACATGAATAGTTAATGTACTATAGGGTAGACTAAGATAAAACAAAACTATTTATACATGAATAGTTAATGTACTATAGGGTAGACTAAGATAAAACAAAACTATTTATACATGAATAGTTAATGTACTATAGGGTAGACTAAGATAATACAAAACTATTTATACATGAATAGTTAATGTACTATAGGGTAGACTAAGATAAAACAAAACTATTTATACATGAATAGTTAATGTACTATAGGGTAGACTAAGATAAAACAAAACTATTCATACATGAATAGTTAATGTACTATAGGGTAGACTAAGATAAAACAAAACTATTTATACATGAATAGTTAATGTACTATAGGGTAGACTAAGATAAAACAAAACTATTTATACATGAATAGTTAATGTACTATAGGGTAGACTAAGATAAAACAAAACTATTTATACATGAATAGTTAATGTACTATAGGGTAGACTAAGATAAAACAAAACTATTTATACATGAATAGTTAATGTACTATAGGGTAGACTAAGATAAAACAAAACTATTTATACATGAATAGTTAATGTACTATAGGGTAGACTAAGATAAAACAAAACTATTTATACATGAATAGTTAATGTACTATAGGGTAGACTAAGATAATACAAAACTATTTATACATGAATAGTTAATGTACTATAGGGTAGACTAAGATAATACAAAACTATTTATACATGAATAGTTAATGTACTATAGGGTAGACTAAGATAAAACAAAACTATTTATACATGAATAGTTAATGTACTATAGGATAGACTAAGATAAAACAAAACTATTTATACATGAATAGTTAATGTACTATAGGGTAGACTAAGATAATACAAAACTATTTATACATGAATAGTTAATGTACTATAGGGTAGACTAAGATAATACAAAACTATTTATACATGAATAGTTAATGTACTATAGGGTAGACTAAGATAAAACAAAACTATTCATACATGAATAGTTAATGTACTATAGGATAGACTAAGATAAAACAAAACTATTTATACATGAATAGTTAATGTACTATGGGGTAGACTAAGATAAAACAAAACTATTTATACATGAATAGTTAATGTACTATAGGATAGACTAAGATAATACAAAACTATTTATACATGAATAGTTAATGTACTATAGGGTAGACTAAGATAATACAAAACTATTTATACATGAATAGTTAATGTACTATAGGGTAGACTAAGATAAAACAAAACTATTTATACATGAATAGTTAATGTACTATAGGATAGACTAAGATAATACAAAACTATTTATACATGAATAGTTAATGTACTATAGGGTAGACTAAGATAATACAAAACTATTTATACATGAATAGTTAATGTACTATAGGATAGACTAAGATAATACAAAACTATTTATACATGAATAGTTAATGTACTATAGGGTAGACTAAGATAAAACAAAACTATTTATACATGAATAGTTAATGTACTATAGGGTAGACTAAGATAATACAAAACTATTTATACATGAATAGTTAATGTACTATAGGGTAGACTAAGATAAAACAAAACTATTTATACATGAATAGTTAATGTACTATAGGGTAGACTAAGATAAAACAAAACTATTTATACATGAATAGTTAATGTACTATAGGGTAGACTAAGATAATACAAAACTATTTATACATGAATAGTTAATGTACTATAGGGTAGACTAAGATAAAACAAAACTATTTATACATGAATAGTTAATGTACTATAGGGTAGACTAAGATAAAACAAAACTATTTATACATGAATAGTTAATGTACTATAGGGTAGACTAAGATAATACAAAACTATTTATACATGAATAGTTAATGTACTATAGGGTAGACTAAGATAAAACAAAACTATTTATACATGAATAGTTAATGTACTATAGGGTAGACTAAGATAAAACAAAACTATTTATACATGAATAGTTAATGTACTATAGGGTAGACTAAGATAAAACAAAACTATTTATACATGAATAGTTAATGTACTATAGGGTAGACTAAGATAAAACAAAACTATTTATACATGAATAGTTAATGTACTATAGGGTAGACTAAGATAAAACAAAACTATTTATACATGAATAGTTAATGTACTATAGGGTAGACTAAGATAATACAAAACTATTTATACATGAATAGTTAATGTACTATAGGGTAGACTAAGATAAAACAAAACTATTTATACATGAATAGTTAATGTACTATAGGGTAGACTAAGATAAAACAAAACTATTTATACATGAATAGTTAATGTACTATAGGGTAGACTAAGATAAAACAAAACTATTTATACATGAATAGTTAATGTACTATAGGGTAGACTAAGATAAAACAAAACTATTTATACATGAATAGTTAATGTACTATAGGGTAGACTAAGATAATACAAAACTATTTATACATGAATAGTTAATGTACTATAGGGTAGACTAAGATAAAACAAAACTATTTATACATGAATAGTTAATGTACTATAGGGTAGACTAAGATAAAACAAAACTATTTATACATGAATAGTTAATGTACTATAGGGTAGACTAAGATAAAACAAAACTATTTATACATGAATAGTTAATGTACTATAGGGTAGACTAAGATAATACAAAACTATTTATACATGAATAGTTAATGTACTATAGGGTAGACTAAGATAAAACAAAACTATTTATACATGAATAGTTAATGTACTATAGGGTAGACTAAGATAAAACAAAACTATTTATACATGAATAGTTAATGTACTATAGGATAGACTAAGATAAAACAAAACTATTTATACATGAATAGTTAATGTACTATAGGGTAGACTAAGATAAAACAAAACTATTTATACATGAATAGTTAATGTACTATAGGGTAGACTAAGATAAAACAAAACTATTTATACATGAATAGTTAATGTACTATAGGGTAGACTAAGATAATACAAAACTATTTATACATGAATAGTTAATGTACTATAGGGTAGACTAAGATAAAACAAAACTATTTATACATGAATAGTTAATGTACTATAGGGTAGACTAAGATAATACAAAACTATTTATACATGAATAGTTAATGTACTATAGGGTAGACTAAGATAATACAAAACTATTTATACATGAATAGTTAATGTACTATAGGGTAGACTAAGATAAAACAAAACTATTTATACATGAATAGTTAATGTACTATAGGGTAGACTAAGATAATACAAAACACATCTGGTTTGGAAATCTATGGTAATGTTGTTGTTAAAAGACATTCGTGACAATAAGGGCTGTTTAATCTACCCATAATATGATTTTATTCCATAGAGATACCAATGCAGTGCTAAAAGATCACATCTCCATACTGTTTAATAAGATCAATAAGTTATACGCTATTTAGACAATTACATTGAGTGTGTTAGTGCAAACTGAAATAACTCTTATACGGGAATCAACTTCCTATAATAAAATTTTATTCTTGCTACAATATCCATTCAATGTATTCCCTTAGGTGACCGTCTATATAATATCTTCACACCCTCTTAGCAATTGTAGTGATCAGTGTGACAAACGGTACGCCATAAAGTATTTATAAAGAAATCCTAAAACATCAACACATTGTATAACGCTGATAGCTAAAATATGTGAAGCGACGAGTAAACCAGTTTAGTTGGTAATATTGTATTCCCATCTCTGGAAAAGTGGTAGCGTGCAATTTATATATAATTAATATCAGGAGACAGTCGTGGTCGTGATCGTATGATAGTTGGATTTACAACGACCTTTAAAATCAGTGCCTATCACCATTAACGTTGGGAGTTCGAATCCCGTTCAGGCGAGTTGTACTCGATACAACATTATGTGATAAAGTTTGTCAGTGACTTGCGGAAGGTCGATGGTTTTCTCCGGGTATTTCGGTTTCCTCCACCAATAAAACTGGCCACCACGATATAACTGATATATTATTGAAAGTTGCGTTAAACACCATAACCCTAACCCTATAATCAACATCATTTGGTTTATTGTGCCCGTATGAAAATGACGTTATTTCCTTGTAGTTAATTACAGGGAACACATATAGGTAATCATCGTGCTCCATTTTTATCTTTAATTAAGAAATTTTAAACCGATTTAGTATGTCCATCTCCGGAAAAGTATAATCAACGTGCACATTGATATATATAACCAACATCATTTTGTTTATTGTACCAGTCCGAAAACGAGGTTCTATCTTGTATTAAAAAATGGAAACCACATAAGTGAAGGAGATCAATAAAGCGAACATTCTCCTCTCTCCAAAAGTCATTGAATACACACAAAAAAAGACCACGAAATATGCTGATGTATTCAATGTAATTCATACCATGTAAAAAAAAAGATTTATAAATAAAAACACAAACTACAAGTGAAATTAGGGATCATCTTTAATATATATTTTTTCGTGTCTTATAAAATCTTAAATAAAATATTATTGACTCAAAAGATATATAAATGTATGTATTTTTTTTTTAATTCATTGAACGGAACCCGCAAGCGTTTGTCTTTGATGTAAGGCATTGTAACATAAACGATTTATTCATATTGATACCATAATGACTCTGCCCATTTATTCCCATTGTTAAAACCTGTTGCAATTTAGATTTTAGATATATGTAAACTCTATTTGAAGCAGTACAATTACGGTCACATTTCCTTTAAACAACATGTGAAGTATGAAGGGAATATCATAGATTTATAAAGCAAATGATGAAAAACAAATGTACAGATGATTGTTGTTTAACGCCATATGTCAATATTATGGCAAAACAAAATATTTCTTGAAACGATGATGGTGTCCGCTTTGCACTAGACGATGATGATGGTGTCCTCTTTGCACTAGACGATGATGATGGTGTCCGCTTTGCACTAGACGATGATGATGGTGTCCGCTTTGCACTAGACGATGATGATGGTGTCCTCTTTGCAATAGACGATGATGATGGTGTCCGCTTTGCACTATACGATGATGATGGTGTCCGCTTTGCACTAGACGATGATGATGGTGCCCGCTTTGCACTAGACGATGATGATGGTGTCCGCTTTGCACTAGACGATGATGATGGTGTCCGCTTTGCACTAGACAATCACCCTAACTTGGATTTTACAAGTGTTAGCTCAGTGAAACAACAATACACTGGAAGACATAGGACTACGTATTATCTTGATTTAAACCGGGTCTCGGAATCACATCTACCGTACTTCAGGCGAGTACTCTTCGCTTTGTCTTGGATACAAGATTGACATATATATAGAAATATATAACACTATGCTTTTGATGCAAAATATTGCAGCAAAATAATTGTGCTTGGATAGTGTTTTCGTCAATGGTTATACGATTGGCGGCGTTCCTATTGACATGTTTTATACACTATGCCTTAGAGACAAGATTGGTGGCGTTCCTATTGACATGTTTTACACACTATGCCTTAGAGACAAGATTGGCGGCATTCCTATTGACATGTTTTACACACTATGCCTTAGAGACAAGGTTGGTGGCGTTCCTATTGTCATGTTTTATACACTATGCCTTAGAGACAAGATTGGCGGCGTTCCTATTGACATGTTTTATACACTATGCCTTAGAGACAAGATTGGCGGCGTTCCTATTGACATGTTTTATACACTATGCCTTAGAGACAAGATTGGCGGCGTTCCTATTGACATGTTTTATACACTATGCCTTAGAGACAAGATTGGCGGCGTTAGTATTGACATGTTTTATACACTATGTCTTAGAGACAAGATTGGCGGCGTTCCTATTGACATGTTTTATACACTATGCCTTAGAGACAAGATTGGCGGCGTTCCTATTGACATGTTTTATACACTATGCCTTAGAGACAAGATTGGCGGCGTTCCTATTGACATGTTTTATACACTATGCCTTACAGACAAGATTGGCGGCGTTCCTATTGACATGTTTTACACACTCACTATGCATTAGAGACAAAATTGGCGGCGTTCCTATTGACATGTTTTATACACTATGCCTTAGAGACAAGATTCGCGGCGTTCCTATTGACATGTTTTACACACTATACCTTAGAGACAAGATTGGCGGCGTTCCTATTGACATGTTTTACACACTATGCCTTAGAGACAAGATTGGCGGCGTTCCTATAGACATGTTTTACACACTATGCCTTAGAGACAAGATTGGCGGTGTTCCTATTGACATATTTTATACACTCTGCCTTAGAGACAAGATTGGCGGCGTTCCTATTGACATGTTTTATACACTATGCCTTAGAGACAAGATTGGCGCGTTCCTATTGACATGTTTTATACACTATGCCGTAGAGACAAGATTGGCGGCGTTCCTATTGACATGTTTTATACACTATGCCTTAGAGACAAGATTGGCGGCGTTCCTATTGACATGTTTTATACACTATGCCTTAGAGACAAGATTGGCGGCGTTCCTATTGACATGTTTTATACACTATGCCTTAGAGACAAGATTGGCGGCGTTCCTATAGACATGTTTTACACACTATACCTTAGAGACAAGATTGGCGGCGTTCCTATTGACATGTTTTACACACTATGCCTTAGAGACAAGATTGGCGGCGTTCCTATTGACATGTTTTATACACTATGCCTTAGAGACAAGATTGGCGCGTTCCTATTGACATGTTTTATACACTATGCCTTAGAGACAAGATTGGCGGCGTTCCTATTGACATGTTTTACACACTATGCCTTAGAGACAAGATTAGCGGCGTTCCTATTGACATGTTTTATACACTATGCCTTAGAGACAAGATTGGCGGCGTTCCTATTGACATGTTTTATACACTATGCCTTAGAGACAAGATTGGCGGCGTTCCCATTGACATGTTTTATACACTATGCCTTAGAGACAAGATTGGCGGCGTTCATATTGATATGTTTTATACACTATACCTTAGAGACAAGATTGGCGCGTTCCTATTGACATGTTTTACACACTATGCCTTAGAGACAAGATTGGCGGCATTCCTATTGACATGTTTTACACACTATGCCTTAGAGACAAGGTTGGTGGCGTTCCTATTGTCATGTTTTATACACTATGCCTTAGAGACAAGATTGGCGGCGTTCCTATTGACATGTTTTATACACTATGCCTTAGAGACAAGATTGGCGGCGTTCCTATTGACATGTTTTATACACTATGCCTTAGAGACAAGATTGGCGGCGTTCCTATTGACATGTTTTATACACTATGCCTTAGAGACAAGATTGGCGGCGTTAGTATTGACATGTTTTATACACTATGTCTTAGAGACAAGATTGGCGGCGTTCCTATTGACATGTTTTATACACTATGCCTTAGAGACAAGATTGGCAGCGTTCCTATTGACATGTTTTATACACTATGCCTTAGAGACAAGATTGGCGGCGTTCCTATTGACATGTTTTATACACTATGCCTTACAGACAAGATTGGCGGCGTTCCTATTGACATGTTTTACACACTCACTATGCATTAGAGACAAAATTGGCGGCGTTCCTATTGACATGTTTTATACACTATGCCTTAGAGACAAGATTCGCGGCGTTCCTATTGACATGTTTTACACACTATACCTTAGAGACAAGATTGGCGGCGTTCCTATTGACATGTTTTACACACTATGCCTTAGAGACAAGATTGGCGGCGTTCCTATAGACATGTTTTACACACTATGCCTTAGAGACAAGATTGGCGGTGTTCCTATTGACATATTTTATACACTCTGCCTTAGAGACAAGATTGGCGGCGTTCCTATTGACATGTTTTATACACTATGCCTTAGAGACAAGATTGGCGCGTTCCTATTGACATGTTTTATACACTATGCCGTAGAGACAAGATTGGCGGCGTTCCTATTGACATGTTTTATACACTATGCCTTAGAGACAAGATTGGCGCGTTCCTATTGACATGTTTTATACACTATGCCTTAGAGACAAGATTGGCGGCGTTCCTATTGACATGTTTTATACACTATGCCTTAGAGACAAGATTGGCGGCGTTCCTATAGACATGTTTTACACACTATACCTTAGAGACAAGATTGGCGGCGTTCCTATTGACATGTTTTACACACTATGCCTTAGAGACAAGATTGGCGGCGTTCCTATTGACATGTTTTACACACTATGCCTTAGAGACAAGATTGGCGGCGTTCCTATTGACATGTTTTATACACTATGCCTTAGAGACAAGATTGGCGGCGTTCCTATTGACATGTTTTATACACTATGCCTTAGAGACAAGATTGGCGCGTTCCTATTGACATGTTTTATACACTATGCCTTACAGA
Source organism: Bathymodiolus brooksi (assembly GCA_963680875.1). Classification (NCBI taxonomy): domain Eukaryota; kingdom Metazoa; phylum Mollusca; class Bivalvia; order Mytilida; family Modiolidae; genus Bathymodiolus; species Bathymodiolus brooksi. The sequence goes on from OY804585.1 coordinate 85,355,804, forward strand.
CAAGATTGGCGGCGTTCCTATTGACATGTTTTACACACTATGCCTTAGAGACAAGATTAGCGGCGTTCCTATTGACATGTTTTATACACTATGCCTTAGAGACAAGATTGGCGGCGTTCCTATTGACATGTTTTATACACTATGCCTTAGAGACAAGATTGGCGGCGTTCCCATTGACATGTTTTATACACTATGCCTTAGAGACAAGATTGGCGGCGTTCATATTGATATGTTTTATACACTATACCTTAGAGACAAGATTGGCGCGTTCCTATTGACATGTTTTATACACTATACCTTAGAGACAAGAGTGGGGGCGTTCCTATTGACATGTTTTATACACTATGCCTTAGAGACAAGATTGGCGGCGTTCCTATTGACATGTTTTATACACTATGCCTTAGAGACAAGATTGGCGGCGTTCCTATTGACATGCTTTACACACTATGCATTAGAGACAAGATTGGCGGCGTTCCTATTGACATGTTTTATACACTATCCCTTAGAGACAAGATTGGCGGCGTTCCTATTGACATGTTTTACACACTATGCCTTAGAGACAAGATTGGCGGCGTTCCTATTGACATGTTTTATACACTATGCCTTAGAGACAAGATTGGTGGCGTTCCTATTGACATGTTCTATACACTATGCCTTAGAGACAAGATTGGCGGCGTTCCTATTGACATGTTTTATACACTATGTCTTAGAGACAAGATTGGCGGCATTAGTATTGACATGTTTTATACACTATACCTTAGAGACAAGATTGGCGGCGTTCCTATTGACATGTTTTATACACTATACCTTAGAGACAAGATTGGCGGCATTAGTATTGACATGTTTTATACACTATACCTTAGAGATAAGATTGGCGGCGTTCCTATTGACATGTTTTATACACTATGCCTTAGAGACAAGATTGGCGGCATTCTTATTGACATGTTTTATACACTATGCCTTAGAGACAAGATTGGCGGCGTTCATATTGACATGTTTTATACACTATGCCTTAGAGACAAGATTGGCGGCGTTCATATTGACATGTTTTATACACTATGCCTTAGAGACAAGATTGGCGGCGTTCCTATTGACATGTTTGTTTTACACACTATGCCTTAGAGAAAAGATTGGCGGCGTTCCTATTGACATGTTTTACACACTATGCCCTAGAGACAAGATTGGCGGCGTTCATATTGACATGTTTTACACACTATGCCCTAGAGACAAGATTGGCGGCGTTCCTATTGACATGTTTTATACACTATGCCTTAGAGACAAGGTTGGCGGCGTTCCTATTGACATGTTTTACACACTATGCCTTAGAGACAAGATTGGCGGCGTTCCTATTGACATGTTTTACACACTATGCCTAGAGACAAGATTGGGGGCGTTCCTATTGACATGTTTTATACACTATGCCTTAGAGACAAGATTGGTGGCGTTCCTATTGACATGTTATACACACTATGCCTTAGAGACAAGATTGGCGGCGTTCCTATTGACATGTTTTATACTCTATGCCTTAGAGACAAGATTGGCGGCGTTCCTATTGACATGTTATACACACTATGCCTTAGAGACAAGATTGGCGGCGTTCCTATTGACATGTTTTATACACTATGCCTTAGAGACAAGATTTGCGGCGTTCCTATTGACATGTTTTATACACTATGCCTTAGAGACAAGATTGGCGGCGTTCCTATTGACATGTTTTATACACTATGCCTTAGAGACAAGATTGGCGGCGTTCCTATTGATATGTTTTATACACTATGCCTTAGAGACAAGATTGGCGGCCTTCCTATTGACATGTTTTACACACTATGCCTTAGAGACACGATTGGCGGCGTTCCTATTGACATGTTTTATACACTATGCCTTAGAGACAAGATTGGCGGCGTTCCTATTGACATGTTATACACACTATGCCTTAGAGACAAGATTGGCGGCGTTCCTATTGACATGTTTTACACACTATGCCCTAGAGACAAGATTGGCGGCGTTCCTATTGACATGTTTTATACACTATGCCTTAGAGACAAGATTGGCGGCGTTCCTATTGACATGTTTTACACACTATGCAATAGAGACAAGATTGGCGGCGTTCCTATTGACATGTTTTACACACTATGCCTAGAGACAAGATTGGGGGCGTTCCTATTGACATGTTTTATACACTATGCCTTAGAGACAAGATTGGCGGCGTTCCTATTGACATGTTATACACACTATGCCTTAGAGACAAGATTGGCGGCGTTCCTATTGACATGTTTTATACACTATGCCTTAGAGACAAGATTGGCGGCGTTCCTATTGACATATTATACACACTATGCCTTAGAGACAAGATTGGCGGCGTTCCTATTGACATGTTATACACACTATGCCTTAGAGACAAGATTGACGGCGTTCCTATTGACATGTTTTATACACTATGCCTTAGAGACAAGATTGGCGGCGTTCCTATTGACATGTTATACACACTATGCCTTAGAGACAAGATTGGCGGCGTTCCTATTGACATGTTTTACACACTATGCCCTAGAGACAAGATTGGCGGCGTTCCTATTGACATGTTTTACACACTATGCCTAGAGACAAGATTGGGGGCGTTCCTATTGACATGTTTTATACACTATGCCTTAGAGACAAGATTGGTGGCGTTCCTATTGACATGTTATACACACTATGCCTTAGAGACAAGATTGGCGGCGTTCCTATTGACATGTTTTACACACTATGCCTAGAGACAAGATTGGGGGCGTTCCTATTGACATGTTTTATACACTATGCCTTAGAGACAAGATTGGTGGCGTTCCTATTGACATGTTATACACACTATGCCTTAGAGACAAGATTGGCGGCGTTCCTATTGACATGTTTTACACACTATGCCTAGAGACAAGATTGGGGGCGTTCCTATTGACATGTTTTACACACTATGCCTTAGAGACAAGATTGGCGGCGTTCCTATTGACATATTATACACACTATGCCTTAGAGACAAGATTGGCGGCGTTCCTATTGACATGTTTTATACACTATGCCTTAGAGACAAGATTGGCGGCGTTCCTATTGACATGTTTTACACACTATGCCTTAGAGACAAGATTGGCGGCGTTCCTATTGACATGTTTTATACACTATGCCTAAGAGACAAGATTGGCGGCGTTCCTATTGACATGTTTTATACACTATGCCTTAGAGACAAGAGTGGCGGCGTTCCTATTGATATGTTTTACACACTATGCCTTAGAGACAAGATTGGCGGGGTTCCTATTGACATGTTTTATACACTATACCTTAGAGACAAGAGTGGCGGCGTTCCTATTGATATGTTTTACACACTATGCCTTAGAGACAAGATTGGCGGCGTTCCTATTGACATGTTTTACACACTATGCCTTAGAGACAAGATTGGCGGCGTTCCTATTGACATGTTTTATACACTATGCCTTAGAGACAAGATTGGCGGCATTAGTATTGACATGTTTTATACACTATGCCTTAGAGACAAGATTGGCGGCGTTCCTATTGACATGTTTTATACACTATGCCTTAGAGACAAGATTGGCGGCGTTCCTATTGACATGTTTTACACACTATGCCTTAGAGACAAGATTGGCGGCGTTCCTATTGGCATGTTTTATACACTATGCCTTAGAGACAAGATTGGCGGCGTTCCTATTGGCATGTTTTATACACTATGCCTTAGAGACAAGATTGGCGGCGTTCCTATTGACATGTTTTACACACTATGCCTTAGAGACAAGATTGGCGGCATTAGTATTGAACTAAAGAACACCATGTCTTTGATACAAGACATTACAACTAAATAATGGTACTTCGATGATGATAATACCAGTAGCAAGAATACATGAATGGAATTAGCTAGAATTAGTTCGTCCTTGAAGTTATATAATATAATTGTAATGTAACGTCTATTTACTTTTAAACATTATCCCACATTATATAGGGATTAATCAATTGAATTTATGTTGTAATTATCTCATAAATGTCAACTTTATGTAAAAATTTCTAGAAGAATTATTTAAATGTAAAACATAGTCTAAGCACATTATTATTATCTGTCAAACAACTCAAATAAGAAATAATTTGAAGAGAGTCGTGTTAACCTTATGACAAGCTTAAAGATACTAAAAGTGTAATCAGAAGCTGTAAGACGAACAAGAATAGATAATAAAATTTCCAAAAGAAAAGGAACTAAAGGACAAAAAACTATTTACAAATCACTACACAGAAAACTAAGGATTGAGCAACATTAACCTCACAAAAAATAGGGCGCTCCGAAAGGGTAAGCAGTTCCTGCTTTACAAATGACCCATCATCTTCATGTTATTGATATGTAAACATAGTTTCTCTTTAACAGTCATTATCGCAGGTGTTTAAGGTGTTTTACGCTTCCCTTCAGCGACCACAGCATTTCATTCCTATAGCTATATCGCTTCCATTAGACATCCTTGGTGGTTGTCTAAATGTAAGACTTTCACACAATATTTTTCACACAAAAGTAATTGTACAAAAATACAACTAGGGGAAACAAATGATGGCAAATCTTCTACGAAACGAAATTCTACCACACAATTTTAAATATATTTTCGATACTAAATAGATTATCAAATGTATGTATAGTTCCATTGAAGATAGTACTTTGAGTGTACCTGATGAATTTTATTCCGGACATGCGCCGTGTGCACCAAATTAGATCTCTACGTTTTTATTATTTACAGTCAGGATATATGAAATAATGGTCGTGGTCGTCATCGTATGGTAGTTGGATTTACAACTACCTGTACAATCAGTGCCTATCACTACTAAAATTGTGAATTCGAACCCGGTTCGTGGCGAGGTGTACTCCATACAACATTATTTGATAAAGTTTATAAGTGACTTGCGACAGGTCGGTGGTTTTCTCCGTCAATAAAACTGACCGCCACGATATAACTGAAGTATTGTTGAAAGTGACGTTAAACACCATAAACCAAACCAAACCATATGAAATAATGATTTTGTACGTTGTATATAGAAATGCTTTATGTGGCACTAAATTTGATATATACATATTTACTACTATTTGCTTTTAATACGTAAAAATAAAATGCGTCTTATATTCATAATAATGACTTAAGTGTTGTATTTTCAGTTATTTATATTTTCGATATGTTATCACTTGTATTTATTTTCAAATGATCTCCATTTTATTTCCCAGCATATTAACCAAGAGGTATCTAATATCTGTAAGATTAAACTCCCATTGGTTATCTTATTGTTATCGATTTTACTAAACTCTTACAATGACCATTAAATGATTTCCCTAAACACAGGATCGTAAGAGCTAACATAAACAGTTTTGACGACATAGGTCTTGATGTTTTATTTGATAATTTTCATGGAACGTCTGGTCATGTATTATAATGATTGGTTTATAATACCAAATTCCATTTACACTTACACCCAGACACTCTAACGTAGAATAAAACAAACGCGATTATATTTCAACTTTATTTTCCGTTTGGTGCATCCGGTCTTGTGACTAATTTCCATATGGAATACAAAACATAATAGTAAAGATGTAGCTTTCAGATAATTTCACCCATATTTATTTTCTTGTTGATATCTCTGCAATTTGGATATGAAATACTATACTTCAAATAACATCAATATGACAAAGATGACCAACTGTAGAGTTCATCGACAAAGGAGTACCACTAAACTGCAAGCTATAGGTCGCTTCGCACTCAGTTTAGGGTATGAGTTATGCCCATTAATGAATACACCACTGTGACTGTGAAATGTAGAACAGCAATAAGAGTTATGTTTCTTTACATTAACTTGTGTCCAAGTAGGTAAAGTTGGATAGTCTCTCATCTTCATTTACCGTCATGCCCTTTCTTTCAAATTGTAAACCAAATGCGAATCCTATTATAACATATTACCATGACAACACCACTATATAGTATGGAAAACAAAATGACACTAGCCTTAAAACCAAACACAACAAAAACATTGGGAGCTAGATCAGATGGTCCCGGAATGTAGGAATATTTCTTTCATTAATTTGCAATGCCGAGACGTTGCATATTTCAGTTAGATGATCCAGAGTGCATGATTATGATGAAGTAGTGTTTTGTCCAATCAGAATCTAGGATATTTATAGTCATATAATAATATACATATTTATTTTTTATGAGTAGCAATGGCGTCCAATATTGGTCATCGATGGTCTGAGTGGATTACAGAAGCAATATCACTAAATAATCCTCCATAGCATTTTATTTTAAATAAAAACTTTTTTAGCTTTCAAACAGGTTTCACCTGAAGTTTAACATAATGGACGCTCAGGATATCTCATTGGAAACTTACCTCTGAAAATCAACATACAATTAAGGGTATACAAGAAAAAATCGTCTGTTTGAAGTTGTCAACCTTCGAAAATCCTACTTTCACTTTTAATTTAACACAAATTCAAGTGGCTACCTTCCAATGCAAGCATTTGTATTTAAGACCACAAGGTCATCAAATATGGTCTTAAGGTCATTCTTATATCTGGAGGCTTCTGTTGACATTGCAGCATCTACTAGTGTTTATTACATAGTGGCTGAGTAAGCCAGCGTCCACAGTAGTTCGTATGGTATTATTTTTCCAACAGTGTAGAGATTCAAATTGCAATTTACGTACTACTTTATCACACATCATTTTGACTGGTTCCCGGATTTAGTGGTATTGCACCTTATTGTGTTCGCAATAAGTATTCTTGAAAGATGACATTCAAAATATTGTTAAGCACAGTTTTATGTTATCAGTTCATCACTGATAATTTACTGTCTTATCAAACAGAATAAGATTAGCTGTTTGTAAATATTGCGCTGATTTAATTTGAAAAAGAAACGTTTTACTAATTTACAATAGACAAATCTAGACAAATACATTGTATATTTCTCGATGTAAAAGCTTAGTACATCCCATAGGATTGAAGATTGAAGTGTAATCCGTTTTGTTTTCCTTTCACATTGTTTTATCTGAATTAAAAGGCTTTTTTATAAAGCAGGTTCTTATCATTGTGATATTCGACGGATACCTGGCAGTCTGCTTCCTTGATTTTCCTTGATTTTCGTAGAGAATTATAAGATGCTAAGAAAAGTTTGATGATGCCAAAAGAGTATGACCAGAAGCCGAGGACAGACCACATAATGGAAACAGAAAACGGACAAAAAGACAAACAATCATCTACAAAATACAACACAGAAAACTAAAGATTGAGAAACGCGAACCCACACTTAAAAAACCGTGTGAAGGATACGAAAATGAACTGATATAGAAATCGTTCTGGGCGCCATTAGACGTGAATAAAGGCAAACATCAATAAGATATTGTCATTATAACATTCTTAATGATGCTTTTTCTCTCAATATGAAATTATTTAATAGAATATAATATGATAAATATGGGTTTTATGATTCTTCTTATAGGAGATACCATTATACCATGACCAAATGTATACTTTGTAGTTATTTACGATCCTCTGCCACACCTGCCAACGTTAATTACAAACTATTTATGTTGTTTTGCGAATCCGAATGGTCCACTTATTCGTAATTCTATTTTTGATATGACTGTTCTACATTAGCCTTATAAAGATAAAAACACTGAATGTAAACACAATTTACTTAGCTTTTAGATTACTAATTGACTTTAAGATGAACCAAATGAACTACATCTACTCCCAAAATGATATTGTCACAATCTCCATTATCAAATTATCTATTGACCAATTCTAGAATTCAACATTATTGATAAATTACACGCAGCGTGATAATAACACGAAAATCAATATAGACAATAGACAATAGACAATATGTATTGGTACTAACACATTTATAATAGATGGTTATGACACATAAAGAAAGATATACATGTAAAATATATATAATAAATATAATTTGGAAATCCTAAGTGTATCTACGATAAGGAGACATATGTATTTTGGATTTTATTACTACAAATGTAGCTACTGTTTACTATCATTGTTAGATGGTCGTGTATTAGATCGTATCCTGGTAATATCTTGAAAGTTTTCCTCCTTCGGGCATAGGTGATCTTAATCGACTTTGACTATCCTGTTTACTTTCTTTATAAGACTACACAGCTTCTGCATTAAGCATGGTCGGTTCGTTGTTACCTCCAGTTGTTTGTAGTAGGCCTCATGTATTTACGTTATGTGTGTGTCCTTGCGCATGTCCAACACATATTGAATTGTGTTTTCGTTTTATTTTTATTTTTTTGTCTTGTGTACCCAATGTTGCCAGTGGATTGTCCATTTTTGATTTCCCCTTCGTTATTCTCTAAGGTTATATATTAAATAAGTTTGTGTTTAATATTTAGAGTTCCTCAATGAAATTTACTAAGACAAATGGCAACACCTCTTCTGCCATAGGTTATCTGAACCAATATTTGTCTGTCCTGTTTCAGTCCTAAAGGCTTATAGATCATATGGCTTTGCAATCTTTTTAACTTTGAGTGTACTTGATGAAAGTTATTCCAGATACACGTTGTGCACAATAAATTAGTTATTTACGTTTGTATTTAATTGTGTTGACCGTTCGGTCAAATATTTTCTTGATGGTATTTGTATAAGATATGCTTGACCTACTGATCTTTGACATCAGTTTACGTCAGTGCTTAAGTGAAGAGAAAGAAAGTGGAAATACTTGGCATCTGTTTATATTACGTATGTGTTTGTCAGTATGACTTCTCTTACATGTGGTTTATTGAAGGTATGTCAATGTCTTACAACTTTATTGTGTTTTTATTAAAATTATAACCCATTGTTCAAAACGTTTCACATGTAGAAAGAAGAGTTTGAAGATACCAAAGTGTATGTTTATTATAAAGTAAACAAATTGATTTGCAGGTCAAAACTAAAACTAAAGAAAAGTTTGATGGTATACCAAAGTGATAATCCGAAGCCAATCAATCAAACAAGATGGACAATACAATGGCCAAATAAAAAAGGTCACAGGACGATCAATAGGGAAAACCAGCCTTAATTCAAAGGGGAAGACCAGCCTTAATTCAAAGGGGAAAACCAACCTTAATTCAATGGGGAAAACCAGCCTTAATTCAAAGGGGGAAAACAGCCTTAATTCAAAGGGGAAAACCAGCCTTAATTCAAAGGGTAAAAACAGCCTTAATTCAAAGGGGAAAACCAGTCTTAATTCAAAGGGGAAAACCAGCCTTAGTTCAAAGGGGAAAATCAGCCTTAATTCAAAGGGGGAAAACCAGCCTTAATGCAAAGGGGAAAACCAGCCTTAATTCAATGGGGAAAACCAGCCTTAATTCAAAGGGGAAAACCAACCTTAATTCAAAGGGGAAAACCAGCCTTAATTCAAAAGGGAAAACCAGCCTTAATGCAAAGGGGAAAATAAGCCTTCATTCAAAGGGGAAAACCAGCCTTAATTCAAAGAGGAAAATCAGCCTTAATTCAAAGAGGAAAACCAGCCTTAATTCAAAGGGGAAAACCAGCCTTAATTCAAAGGGGAAAACCAGCCTTAATTCAAAGGGGAAAACCAGCCTTAATTCATAGCGGAAAACCAGCCTTCATTCGAAGAAGACAATGCAATGGACAAGCGAAAAGGGATCAACAAAAAAACAATGGATGCCATAACATGAACCATACTGAAACACGGAGGTGAACTAAGACCTAACGTTCTACGGAAGGCCAAGCAGTGATTGCTACACCAATGGAACCCGTCATGTACTGAAACACGGAGATTAACTAAGACCTAACGTGCTACGGAAGGTCAAGCAGTGACTGCTACACCAATGGAACCCGTCATGTTACTTTTAAACGACAAAAATATCTACTGATGTGGAAATGGTGTTGGACACCAGTTTATGGAAATATATTTAATTCATTATTAAACTCAAATTCGATATATATGTATCTGACGGCATTAATAAATCGATTACTTCTCTTCAATTATCGATGACGTCAAATAATAACCAGCATATATTGTCGATTGTATAGTTTTTTTTTGTTTTTTTTTAGTCATTTGGTGTACGACTAATATTTTATTGTCAAATAAGAAAAAAATGAGAGATGATATCAGTAGATTTTGCCTCTTTTAATGATTTTGCTACTGGATTTTGGAACTGTTCTGACAATGTGGTATTTTTGCTTGATTTTGGAACTGTTCCGACAATGTGGTATTTTTGCTTGATTTTGGAACTGTTCTGACAATGTGGTATTTTTGCTTGATTTTGGAACTGTTCCGACAATGTGGTATTTTTGCTTGATTTTGGAACTGTTCTGACAATGTGGTATTTTTGCTTGATTTTGGAACTGTTCCGACAATGTGGTATTTTTGCTTGATTTTGGAACTGTTCTGACAATGTGGTATTTTTTGCTTGATTTTGGAACTGTTCCGACAATGTGGTATTTTTTGCTTGATTTTGGAACTGTTCCGACAATGTGGTATTTTTTGCTTGATTTTGGAACTGTTCCGACAATGTGGTATTTTTTGCTTGATTTTGGAACTGTTCCGACAATGTGGTATTTTTGCTTGATTTTGGAACTGTTCCGATAATGTGGTATTTTTGCTTGATTTTGGAACTGTTCCGACAATGTGGTATTTTTGCTTGATTTTGGAACTGTTCCGACAATGTGGTATTTTTGCTTGATTTTGGAACTCTTCTGACAATGTGGTATTTTTGTTCTAGATTTTGGAACTGTTCTGACAATGTGGTATTTTTGCTTGATTTTGGAACTGTTCTGACAATGTGGTATTTTTGCTTGATTTTGGAACTGTTCCGACAATGTGGTATTTTTGCTTGATTTTGGAACTGTTCCGACAATGTGGTATTTTTGCTTGATTTTGGAACTGTTCTGACAATGTGGTATTTTTGCTTGATTTTGGAACTGTTCCGACAATGTGGTATTTTTGCTTGATTTTGGAACTGTTCCGACAATGTGGTATTTTTGCTTGATTTTGGAACTGTTCCAACAATGTGGTATTTTTGCTTGATTTTGGAACTGTTCTGACAATGTGGTATCTTTGTACTAGATTTTGGAACTGTTCTGACAATGTGGTATTTTTGTACTAGATTTTGGAACTGTTCTGACAATGTGGTATTTTTGCTTGATTTTGGAACTGTTCCGAAAATGTGGTATTTTTATACTAGATTTTGGAACTGTTCTGACAATGTGGTATTTTTTGCTTGATTTTGGAACTGTTCCGACAATGTGGTATTTTTTGCTTGATTTTGGAACTGTTCCGACAATGTGGTATTTTTTGCTTGATTTTGGAACTGTTCCGACAATGTGGTATTTTTGCTTGATTTTGGAACTGTTCTGACAATGTGGTATTTTTGCTTGATTTTGGAACTGTTCTGACAATGTGGTATTTTTGCTTGATTTTGGAACTGTTCTGACAATGTGGAATTTTTGCTTGATTTTGGAACTGTTCCGACAATGTGGTATTTTTGCTTGATTTTGGAACTGTTCTGACAATGTGGTATTTTTGCTTGATTTTGGAACTGTTCCGACAATGTGGTATTTTTGTACTAGATTTTGGAACTGTTCTGACAATGTGGTATTTTTGCTTGATTTTGGAACTGTTCTGACAATGTGGTATTTTTGCTTGATTTTGGAACTGTTCTGACAATGTGGTATTTTTGCTTGATTTTGGAACTGTTCTGACAATGTGGTATTTTTTCTTGATTTTGGAACTGTTCCGACAATGTGGTATTTTTGCTTGATTTTGGAACTGTTCCGACAATGTGGTATTTTTGCTTGATTTTGGAACTGTTCCGACAATGTGGTATTTTTGCTTGATTTTGGAACTGTTCCGACAATGTGGTATTTTTGTACTAGATTTTGGAACTGTTCTGACAATGTGGTATTTTTGCTTGATTTTGGAACTGTTCTGACAATGTGGTATTTTTGCTTGATTTTGGAACTGTTCTGACAATGTGGTATTTTTGCTTGATTTTGGAACTGTTCTGACAATGTGGTATTTTTGTACTAGATTTTGGAACTGTTCTGACAATGTGGTATTTTTGTACTTGATTTTGAAACTGTTCTGACAATGTGGTATTTTTGTACTAGATTTTGGAACTGTTCTGACAATGTGGTATTTTTGCTTGATTTTGGAACTGTTCTGACAATGTGGTATTTTTGCTTGATTTTGGAACTGTTCCGACAATGTGGTATTTTTGCTTGATTTTGGAACTGTTCTGACAATGTGGTATTTTTGCTTGATTTTGGAACTGTTCTGACAATGTGGTATTTTTGTACTAGAATTTGGAACTGTTCTGACAATATGGTATTTTTGCTTGATTTTGGAACTGTTCTGACAATGTGGTATTTTTGCTTGATTTTGGAACTGTTCTGACAATGTGGTATTTTTGTACTAGATTTTGGAACTGTTCTGACAATGTGGTATTTTTGCTTGATTTTGGAACTGTTCTGACAATGTGGTATTTTTGTACTAGATTTTGGAACTGTTCTGACAATGTGGTATTTTTGCTTGATTTTGGAACTGTTCTGACAATGTGGTATTTTTGCTTGATTTTGGAACTGTTCTGACAATGTGGTAGATTTGTACTAGATTTTGGAACTGTTCTGACAATGTGGTATTTTTGTACTTGATTTTGGAACTGTTCTGACAATGTGGTATTTTTGTACTAGATTTTGGAACTGTTCTGACAATGTGGTATTTTTGCTTGATTTTGGAACTGTTCTGACAATGTGGTATTTTTGCTTGATTTTGGAACTGTTCTGACAATGTGGTATTTTTGCTTGATTTTGGAACTGTTCTGACAATGTGGTATTTTTGCTTGATTTTGGAACTGTTCTGACAATGTGGTATTTTTGTACTAGATTTTGGAACTGTTCTGACAATGTGGTATTCTTGCTTGATTTTGGAACTGTTCTGACAATGTGGTATTTTTGCTTGATTTTGGAACTGTTCTGACAATGTGGTATTTTTGTACTAGATTTTGGAACTGATCTGACAATGTGGTATTTTTGTACTTGATTTTGGAACTGTTCTGACAATGTGGTATTTTTGTACTAGATTTTGGAACTGTTCTGACAATGTGGTATTTTTGCTTGATTTTGGAACTGTTCTGACAATGTGGTATTTTTGCTTGATTTTGGAACTGTTCCGACAATGTGGTATTTTTACTTGATTTTGGAACTGTTTTGACAATGTGGTATTTTTGCTTGATTTTGGAACTGTTCTGACAATGTGGTATTTTTGTACTAGATTTTGGAACTGTTCTGACAATGTGGTATTTTTGCTTGATTTTGGAACTGTTCTGACAATGTGGTATTTTTGCTTGATTTTGGAACTGTTCTGACAATGTGGTATTTTTGTACTTGATTTTGGAACTGTTCTGACAATGTGGTATTTTTGTACTTGATTTTGGAACTGTTCTGACAATGTGGTATTTTTGTACTAGATTTTGGAACTGTTCTGACAATGTGGTATTTTTGCTTGATTTTGGAACTGTTCTGACAATGTGGTATTTTTGCTTGATTTTGGAACTGTTCCGACAATGTGGTATTTTTGCTTGATTTTGGAACTGTTCTGACAATGTGGTATTTTTGCTTGATTTTGGAACTGTTCTGACAATGTGGTATTTTTGTACTAGATTTTGGAACTGTTCTGACAATGTGGTATTTTTGCTTGATTTTGGAACTGTTCTGACAATGTGGTATTTTTGCTTGATTTTGGAACTGTTCTGACAATGTGGTATTTTTGTACTAGATTTTGGAACTGTTCTGACAATGTGGTATTTTTGTACTAGATTTTGGAACTGTTCTGACAATGTGGTATTTTTGTACTAGATTTTGGAACTGTTCTGACAATGTGGTATTTTTGTACTAGATTTTGGAACTGTTCTGACAATGTGGTATTTTTGCTTGATTTTGGAACTGTTCTGACAATGTGGTATTTTTGCTTGATTTTGGAACTGTTCCGACAATGTGGTATTTTTGCTTGATTTTGGAACTGTTCCGACAATGTGGTATTTTTGCTTGATTTTGGAACTGTTCTGACAATGTGGTATTTTTGTACTAGATTTTGGAACTGTTCTGACAATGTGGTATTTTTGCTTGATTTTGGAACTGTTCTGACAATGTGGTATTTTTGCTTGATTTTGGAACTGTTCTGACAATGTGGTATTTTTGTACTAGATTTTGGAATTGCTCTGACAATTTGGTATTTTTGCTTGATTTTGGAACTGTTCTGACAATGTGGTATTTTTGCTTGATTTTGGAACTGTTCTGACAATGTGGTATTTTTGTACTAGATTTTGGAACTGTTCTGACAATGTGGTATTTTTGTACTAGATTTTGGAATTGTTCTGACAATGTGGTATTTTTGCTTGATTTTGGAACTGTTCTGACAATGTGGTATTTTTGCTTGATTTTGGAACTGTTCCGACAATGTGGTATTTTTGCTTGATTTTGGAACTGTTCTGACAATGTGGTATTTTTGCTTGATTTTGGAACTGTTCTGACAATGTGGTATTTTTGTACTAGATTTTGGAATTGTTCTGACAATGTGGTATTTTTGCTTGATTTTGGAACTGTTCTGACAATGTGGTATTTTTGCTTGATTTTGGAACTGTTCTGACAATGTGGTATTTTTGTACTAGATTTTGGAACTGTTCTGACAATGTGGTATTTTTGTACTTGATTTTGGAACTGTTCTGACAATGTGGTATTTTTGTACTAGATTTTGGAACTGTTCTGACAATGTGGTATTTTTGCTTGATTTTGGAACTGTTCTGACAATGTGGTATTTTTGCTTGATTTTGGAACTGTTCCGACAATGTGGTATTTTTGCTTGATTTTGGAACTGTTCTGACAATGTGGTAGTTTTGCTTGATTTTGGAACTGTTCTGACAATGTGGTATTTTTGTACTAGATTTTGGAACTGTTCTGACAATGTGGTATTTTTGCTTGATTTTGGAACTGTTCTGACAATGTGGTATTTTTGCTTGATTTTGGAACTGTTCTGACAATGTGGTATTTTTGTACTAGATTTTGAAACTGTTCTGACAATGTGGTATTTTTGTACTTGATTTTGGAACTGTTCTGACAATGTGGTATTTTTGTACTAGATTTTGGAACTGTTCTGACAATGTGGTATTTTTGCTTGATTTTGGAACTGTTCTGACAATGTGGTATTTTTGCTTGATTTTGGAACTGTTCCGACAATGTTGTATTTTTGCTTGATTTTGGAACTGTTCTGACAATGTGGTATTTTTGCTTGATTTTTGGAACTGTTCTGACAATGTGGTATTTTTGTACTAGATTTTGGAACTGTTCTGACAATGTGGTATTTTTGCTTGATTTTGGAACTGTTCTGACAATGTGGTATTTTTGCTTGATTTTGGAACTGTTCTGACAATGTGGTATTTTTGCTTGATTTTGGAACTGTTCTGACAATGTGGTATTTTTGTACTTGATTTTGGAACTGTTCTGACAATGTGGTATTTTTGTACTAGATTTTGGAACTGTTCTGACAATGTGGTATTTTTGCTTGATTTTGGAACTGTTCCGACAATGTGGTATTTTTTGTTTGATTTTGGAACTGTTCTGACAATGTGGTATTTTTTGTTTGATTTTGGAACTGTTCCGACAATGTGGTATTTTTTGTTTGATTTTGGAACTGTTCTGACAATGTGGTATTTTTGTACTAGATTTTGGAACTGTTCTGACAATGTGGTATTTTTGTACTAGATTTTGGAACTGTTCTGACAATGTGGTATTTTTGTTCTAGATTTTGGAACTGTTCTGACAATGTGGTATTTTTGTTCTAGATTTTGGAACTGTTCTGACAATGTGGTATTTTTGTACTAGATTTTGGAACTGTTCCGACAATGTGGTATTTTTGTACTAGATTTTGGAACTGTTCTGACAATGTGGTATTTTTGCTAGATTTTGGAACTGTTCCGACAATGTGGTATTTTTGCTAGATTTTGGAACTGTTCTGACAATGTGGTATTTTTGTACTAGATTTTGGAACTGTTCTGACAATGTGGTATTTTTGTACTAGATTTTGGAACTGTTCTGACAATGTGGTATTTTTGTACTAGATTTTGGAACTGTTCTGACAATTTGGTATTTTTGTACTAGATTTTGGAACTGTTCTGACAATGTGGTAATTTTGTTTTCCATTTTATTTTAACCATTATAAAATATTAAAAGCTATATTTTGTTTAATGGAATGCAAATATACAGAAACTGATCAAGGATATGATGGAACAAAATTACATTTTATATCTGAATGGGAAGGTAGAATAACTGTTGTCACAATTATTACTTTATGATTTATCAAGTTGTCTTGTAGGTGTTCATATTGAAATATACGGTTTTTTACCCGCGGAAATGAATGATAATGGACACATTATAACGGTGAGAAATCACATTTCATCTGATTGACGAGATTAAAACCACGAAATTCAAATGCATTACCAACATCACGATGAAGAAATCTGCAGGGAGATTTTTTTAAATAGTTCTTACTTTTTACAACATCGATCATTAATTTAAAGAATAGATTGATAGTCTGGCTAGAACAAAGATAATAGGTATATATAAAATAGTATGAAAAAAACTTCTACAGACAAAAACAAGTCTAAAATAACTGGTATCAAAATAGAAAATTGTAATAATTTGGCTGAAAAATAAATACAAACTCGAGATATAGGTTAATCAATAGATTTACATATTCTATGAACATTTAATGCACGAGGCCAAGCCGAGGACTTTAAATGTCTATAAAACAACTGATATCATAAAACAATCTAAAAATTTACCTATAATAAACCAAACACTGAACCAACATCACAAGTCATGTAAGTTATTATTAGATAGATATACATTGTGTATTTGTCTATTGAATATAGCAAATGCGGTTGTGGAGTAGTTAATGGTTATAGTGCTTGCCAGGGGTGTGTGCCACCATTTTAGCGTTTTGTACTAGTACAAACAGGTATCAAAATCAAATGTATACACATTGCACAATGAGCTTTCCTCTAAATGATATACCTGTGTAAATGCTGACTCGGTGTTAAACTCGTTTCTCAATACAGAAACTATGAGCTATAACGTAGATGGAAATGTAGTAAAGATATGGAATTGTTCCTTTGAGTGCATGTTCAATAATTATGATAGCATTATTTCAGTTGTTGTATTCCTCAGCCGAAACAATTATATTATATGCTAAAAGAGTCGATATATTATGCAATTATGGAAGCATAAAGTGATATATCTTACGCGCTGTTTTAATATTTTACTATTTTTTACTCTTGAAGACATCAATTAAAATTAAAACAGAACTTGAATGGATTCCTAATTACAAGAATTCCCAATAGTTCTATGAATATTGCAAATAGTATTTCAACGCCATATTTGACACTTCGTAGTTTGACTTAAGTTATTAAAACTTGTTGTTTACGTGAAGCTTTAAGAAGTAATATTCGTGTATCAATGCATATGGTGTATCTATGCGCTTTTCTGAAAACTTATCTCGTTTTATCATAATTTGGTTTTACTGTGGGGATATTCTTATGAAAAGAAAGTTCAACTATTCCACTAATATTGCCTGGCAAATGGTATAGCAGCATTACACCAGTGTACCTGGAGTTCGTTTGTTTTGGTGTGGTTCGTGTTGCTCGATCTTTGGCTTAGTGTGTAGTGTTTTGCAGATCGTTGTTTGTACTTTTATCCTTTTTCTTTCGGCCATTGTGGTGTCTGTCCTTCTTCAATTTACAAATTCTGATTACCCCTTTGGTATATTCAAACTCCTCTATTTTAATGTATTAGGTACTATGTTTGTGAAAAGAAAGCTGATGGTCAACAATTCCAACAATACAATATATCAGCAAAATGAACAACCACCTCTCACCTCAACAACACAAGACATGACCACGACAGACTGTGTTGAAAATACAGATTCTGGCTTTGGACAGGCACAAATTTGTGGCGGGTCTAAAACGCTTTATTAGCCTTTCCTACGACAGACTGTGTTGAAAATACAGATTCTGGCTTTGGAAAGGCACACAATTGTGGCGGGGCTAAAACGTTGTATTAGCCTTTCCTACGACAGACTGTGTTGAAAATACAGATTCTGGCTTTGGAAAGGCACAAAATTGTGGCGGGGATTAAACGTTTTATTAGCCTTTCCTACGACAGACTGTGTTGAAAATACAGATTCTGGCTTTGGAAAGGCACAAAATTGTGGCGGGGCTAAAACGTTTTATTAGCCTTTCCTACGACAGACTGTGTTGAAAATATAGATTCTGGCTTTGGAAAGGCACACAATTGTGGCAGGGCTAAAACGTTTTATTAGCCTTTCCTACGACAGACTGTGTTGAAAATACAGATTCTGGCTTTGGAAAGGCACAAAATTGTGGTGGGGCTAAAACGTTTTATTAGCCTTTCCTACGACAGACTGTGTTGAAAATACAGATTCTGGCTTTGGAAAGGCACAAAATTGTGGTGGGGCTAAAACGTTTTATTAGCCTTTCCTACGACAGACTGTGTTGAAAATACAGATTCTGGCTTTGGAAAGGCACACAATTGTGGCGGGGCTAAAACGTTTTATTAGCCTTTCCTACGACAGACTGTGTTGAAAATACAGATTCTGGCTTTGGAAAGGCACAAAATTGTGGTGGGGCTAAAACGTTTTATTAGCCTTACCTACGACAGACTGTGTTGAAAATACAGATTCTGGCTTTGGAAAGGCACAAAATTGTGGCAGGGTTAAAACGTTTTACTAGCAAGTTCATCTTTCTTTTATTTGATCTTTTTGTTCTATATATTTATAGTACTGGTGTGTTTTCGAGATCGTGTATATCTACTTGTATTTTAATACCGTTTTATATTAACCTCACTTCATTAAAGCGACATACTTTCAAATTGACTTAATTTGATCAATCTTAACTCATATTAATTGTAACTATTTTCTGAAATGTAAAGTTGTGCAATGAGTAGAACTTCATGTTGAATGTTTAATTTAAATGAAGTTATATAGTCGATAATCGTTCAGTAGTCAGGTATTCTGAAATGTTAAGTCTAATTGCATATTTATTCATTTCAGCATTTAATTTCTACCAGAGGTTGCTTATGACAATTGAAAAGATTAAAACTTTTTACAGGTTTCTGAAGTTAATATTTGATAGCGGAGACAGGAGCCTTGAATGTGTCAATCGAGCTATTTATACCTGTGGGTTGTGACAATCGGTTTCGGTCAGAGAACGTAAGAGGGAAAAGGGATTCTTGTCTTTGTAGAGTCCTACACGTAATAACAATGAAAGACGAGGAGTAGATGTTCCCTGGTTGTCTCAATGGTTGCTTATGTCTGTCTTTTTTCAGTAATAGCTACATTTATGTTTGTTTTCTTATACATCATGATAAGTCAAGCATCTCTGCATTTGTCTTCAAGACTGAAAAGTTCAAGTGTTGTAACATGTGACCAACACTAGATGTGTTTCGCTGTCTGTTGATGGCAAACCTTGCAGCCCTGAGTTGGGCCATTTCCAGTTGTTCGATTTCGTCTTTATTTCATCTTCACGTTCTTACATGTACGTTTGACAGCATCGTTGTTTGTACTTTTTCTTTTGGTCATTGTATTGTCCGTCTTTCTTCGATTTACGACTTTTGATTACCCCTTTGGTATCTTCAAACACTTCTTATTATGCCCTTATACCCTTTTTGATGCTCATTTAGAACGACGAATATTTCTATTTTCTGGTTGGTACAGTTTTATATATGTATAATTTTGTATGTATATTTAACCTTATTATTTAACCATTCACAATCTTTTTGGAGTGATGACTAATATTAATATTATTCGATATACACCAAAAGGAAAGGTTTTTTTTGTGATTAAATTTTGAAGATATAGAATTAACAAGTAAATTCATTTTACTGACATATCCTAGACAAGTCGGTCAAGTAATTTACTTCTAATTAGACAACAAGAGCATGCCATTAATGTTTACGTCAGATCACACAACCAAATGACGCAGAAATCATACCTCCAGGGTCTTAGCGTGTTAAGTTTAGATTGTGATGGAGCACCTGTGAAGTCTTTGTTTTTATTTAGTTTTTATCTTGAATTTCCGTATTAACGATTTCTGTTATCTGATTTATCTTAGTCATATATATCGTTTTCAACAAATGTATAGCATGCGATTGTTTTAAATACAAAGTGACAGTATGTATATCTGTTGAAAACTACGTTAAATCACAATTTATCGTATTCGTGTATTTGAATAATATTGTAATGTGAACATGTCTAAACTTTATTCAGTTTTTGGTTGTGTGGTGTTCATCCCGTTTTCAGAAAAAAAAAGCACAAAAAAACCAATATATGTGTTATCACTATATACGCGATTAACTGTGAGAGAGAAGACATACCCTTCCGAAGTACCTGGTTAATGTAGGAAGAAGAAGAAGAAGAAGAATGTAGGAAATCATGTTTCCAGATTGTCCAATCGCTCAAATATTTTGTTATTACCCTTATCAAATATTCCTTCGGACTTATATATGCTGTGTTCGTTTAATGAACAACAAATAATCTGATTGATGGCATAATAACCCTTTATAAATGCAACAGAGGCACATTTTTGTCAGTATTGTTCGAACGCAAATTTAAAATAAGTGTGAACATGCATATCTAAATTATTAATGTATTAGGGTGGATAATCTAAATCTTCTGCAAATTGCATGTTTGGTTGTCGTATATGTATGATCAGCGACAGAAAGGTTAGTGTTATAGTTATGATGCTGAACTCCACTTTCAACAATATTGCATCTATATAATGGCGGTCAGTTTTATTGGTGGAGGAAACCGGAGTACTCGGTTAAAACAACTTACCTGTCGCAAGTAACGATCAGTGACAGAAAATGACAGCAAAGGGACATATAGATTAATAGTAAGATAGATTTATTGCAAACGTGATAAATCTGATAAACGTAATATTTCCTATATGAGTAGCATGGTGGGTGTCTTATAAGAGGCAAGAACTGCTTGTCCTTCTTGGGCGCCTGTGTTCACCCCGGTTTTTGTAAAGATCAGTGTTGCTCGCCGCTTTGGTTTTCTGTGGTATTTGTTTAGTTTTGTTTGTCTTCGTCCTGTGTCTTGTATACCCAATGTTGCCAGTGTCTCTGGATTATCCATTTTTGATTGCTCCTTCTGTTTCTTCAACGTTTATTGCCAAGAATACACTCTAGGTGTTCTGTTCCAGATTTGATGGTACAAAATGTATACCCCTAAAATAGTTCAAAATGGTTAAGAAAAGCCAACGCGTGTGCCCTCCGTGTGAGATGATTTAAAGAATTTTGGCCAATCAATTAAGTTAGACAATCAAGAAATGGATATTACGGGTTGTCTCTTCTAGAAATCAACGATGCGGAATCATACGACTTGACTTTAATTGATTACGATTTGCAGTGTATTCTAATTAGGTGTTTTAATCATTAATAGTATTACTTACCGATACAGAGATGTTATTTTCTTGTTTACTTTGTTCTTCAGTTGCGTGTTTAAAATAAGAATTGACTGGGATAACTACTAATGTAAATGATTATTGGTAAATCAGTGACGTTTGTTGAGAGAAATATATGAAGATACCAAAGAGGTAATCAGAAGTTGAAATCGAAAAAGGATAGACGCGACAATGACCGAAAGACAGAGCACACCTAATGATATACAAATCACTACACATCAAGCTAAAGATTGAGCAATGTAACTACGTATACTTAAACATCAAAGGGTACTTCAATGAAAGACAGTATTTAGAAAGTGATATAAAACCGTCTCATCATATTGCTGCACCCAGTACTACCATAGAAGCCGTAAATCGAAGAAGGGCCACGTTCTTTTGTTACATATCATTGTGATGTATTATATAAGTTACCATATATATCTCTATAATTAGAGTGTACCTTGATTTAATAGTAATGTCCTACATAGTATGAAAAAATAAAAGGTTCTTTTTGTTAATTACCAAGACCTAATCATTACATATGTTACAACCAAATGGCTCATACATAACGTAAAAACATAATCTGGTTTTAAATTACCATCATTAATAATTAATACTCGTATAATTACAGTAGTTACTAATGGAATTTTATCTTTGTCTCGGGACGACATCAATGACAAGTCTCATTTGACGTGATATAGTATTTTTTACATGATCAGGAAGGAATGATATTAAGATTACGTCTTGTGACTATAGACGACACGAGATTAAACTCAAATCTCGTCGGTGGAAATTGTTAACCTCCCACTCTTTGTTTTTCATTTATTTATAGTTGAGATTCTGGAACTTAGCTTTGGGACATTTTTCCAAAATGATTGGTTGCTTCCGATGGGTCCGTTCAGTATTCAAATATATTCAATAAAAATGTAATTTATTGAGCATGACACGTTTCTTGATTGTCCTTCATCGGTTACCTGAAAAGTCAAAAATTAGAGAAACCAAATAATTTAAGAAGAGTTTGAATATACCAAAAGGGTAATCAGAATCCGTAAATCGGAAAAGGACAGACAACCCAATGGCCAAATGTAAAAATACAAAAGGACAAACAACGATCTACAAAACACTACAATGAAAACTAAAGATCGAGGAACACGAACACCACTAAAAACCGTGGTGAACTCGGGTGCTCCGGAAGGGTGAGCATCAGTTTCTGTTCCTCTAGTGGCACCCGTCGTGTTATATAGTTACAATCCCGGTGATAAGTCATGAATGAGGAAAGGAACGGTAAGTGTTTACAACAAATGGAACAAACAAAAATATTTCTTCACTTCAGGCAGATGGTGGTTATTAATGTTAAAGATTATTATTATTATTATTATTATTACAATTCTTCTATAGCGCTTAATCTAAAACAATATTACTCTAAGCGCTTTACAGTGCATAAAATACAATATACATGTACAATAAAACATATATCAAGAATTGACACAATGAGATAAAAATTTCTAATTGAAAAACTAGTCCAAAACAAAAAGTATATATACAACATATAGAGTTCTAAAATACGTAGGAATTTAAAAAAAGAAAATAAAAGAAAATAAAAGAAAAGGGGAAGAGAAATTGAACTTAGATATTATTAAGAACAAAATATGATAGACTTTAGGTTAAGGTTAAACATTTATACTGTCACAATTTAGGCAAAACTTGAGCTCTATCACAGAATAATGAACATAAAACAGATGCCTTACTATATCTTCAGATTATAAGACATTAATACGATCCTAATAGCCTTTACCAGATTGTTTTCTAATTCCTTCTATCCTTTAATTTAATTTCTTACTTGTAATTACCAAAAATAGCTGATCAGTACACATTAGTCATTATGTTTATAGTCTATTATAGTTTACGCTTTACTGGTCGCTAGCATTGTAGAAAAAACATAACTAATGAATATCACTGATATCAATATACCAAATACAGATCTGCAGTTAATTTGTTCAACGATCCTTTACTGCAAACGATTTGAAATCCAAATTGAAATAGAAAAACACCAAAATGTCGAAACCTGCATGACCTGTTAAAGGACTTCAAGTAAGAATAACACAACGGGTGCTGCCAGTGGAGCAGGAACTGCTTACCGCCCTGGAACACTTGAGTCAACACATGCATGACCGCACCATTCCACCAGGAGGGGGTCACTATTCTAATCCCACCACTGTTTATTGATCTGTTGATGTGCTTGTACCAAGACCGGAAAGTGAACGGTGATGTTTAAGTGTGTTATGGTATACATTTTGATTCTGTTCTACGATTTTCCGATAAGATTTTGGAATTGTTGTGACGGTGTGGCATTTTTGTTTTTGCATCTTTGTTTCGACTATTTTGATTGACATTACTTCTCTCGATATCCATCAATTATATCATATCAACTGTATAAATCTGATTTAAAATCTGATTCAACCCACCATTTCTTTAGAAATGCCTGTACCAAGTCAGGGTCATTGCGGTTTTCACAGTTTTCCGGTTGTTGACTGATTTTGTCTGTTTATATACTTATGAGTTTTGACTTTCCCTTTGGAAGATTGTTCGGAGTTCGGTAATTTTGTTATTACCCTTATCATATCAACTGTATATACTACATTATATTGCAATAAATAAAGGTTTGAAGATACCAAAGAGGTAATTAGAAGACGTAAATCAATATATTCTGTAGTTTTATCTTTTTTATAGGTCTTATGTGATCAGGTTCTTCTTGATATTCAAATAACGCACATTATATAGATCAAAGAAACTTTAATTCTTGTACATTTTCCTCTTGCATGTAGTACTATCAGTGGTCTTCCCATGCAGAGGTCTATATATCTCGGTAGATTTTATATGCTTAAGCCTCTTCCAATTATCAGGGTTTCCTTTTGTGAAATATATAAAAATGTATTATTTCTTTTCAGATGCCAAACACCTAACCTATAGTCAGGAGATTTTATGGTGGTAAAAAATAATTAGTACACCATTCTGTTATTTGCATATCTCATTCGCGTTCAGATGTGACCTTTCCTTTAATACAATATTTAAAATAAGCTGACTTGCTAACGGAATATATCGCAACGGATATTCCAAATATATATCAAAATATGTTGCTTCATTATCAAATGTGATTTGTGCCAGTTCTGGTGTATTCCGAAAACAGTTTGTATTTGCTTTTTATAATGTTTTGTGGTTTTCACCCTAATATGACTTTGTGTTTTTTCCTTTGCATCCTCACTTGTTTTGTGTTTGTTTTATCGTCTGTTTTGTTCCGATATTGTTTTGTGTTCTACTTTGTCTCCTAGCAACGTGTGTTGTTCTTTATCTTATTGTGTGTTGCCATGTTGTTTGTTTGTCTTGGTGTTGTGTTGTTTCTTTGTGTCGTTTATAAACTAATCTTTTTCTATTGCATATTCACAGAGTTTCTATTTTTCTTTTTCTATTATATAAAAAAAATGTTAATTTACTTGCCATGTTGCTCTGTTGTTTTATCACATAATGCTGTTTGTCTTGTAAGTTTGTTGTATCCTTACATGATGAGGTAAGTTAGAAAAGTTTTTGAAGATAACAAAGGGGCAATCGGAAGCCGTAGATCGAAGGACGGACAATTCAATGGCCAAAAGGAATAGGTCAAAGGGACAAACAATGATCTACAAAACACTACACAGAAAGCTAAATATTGAGCAATACGAATCCCACCAAAAACCGTGGTAAACTAATGTGCTCCAGAAGGGTACGCAGTTCCTGTTCCACCAGTGCCATCTTAGATCATAATTGTTTTCACATGTGTAAAGTCAAGAAATTAATAGCTTACAGCATAATTCTGTAGTGTAGAATTCCATCTTAACCAGTAAAAATGGGGCATCGTAACATCAAAACTAGTAAAGATAATGAGTCAAATACTGGAATAATACGCCTTGAAAAGATATAACAGTGATACTATAAATTGTTATTCATTTAAACAGAGTTATAATAAATTCGATTATACTATTATGCAAACTTCAGAAGGGTATGTGTGCTATTATGCTATTGTTCAAATGATGTGGGGTTTTTTTTCTTCTTCTTTATACTACGTAGAATAATACAAAATCAACTCCTAACAAACACATTATAACAAGGCATTATCAATAAACCAAGATACGGATCGGTTCTATATGAAGCAAGTAAAACTATATAGTGAGCTACAATGTAATTAGTCCTGATTGAAGTTTGTATTGTGTTTTATCAATTGGAATTTGACGTAATTGAAAATAAATAATAAAATCATATACTAAGGCTTCGTTCGTTTTATTATGCAAGTACGAATCGGATCATTGTTAAACGTTATGTCAGAACAATAATATCTAAATGCAACTAACAGAATTCCCAAATTGAGTTTACTGTTAATTTCATTCAAACGTGTGAATTAGAAGCTCGTCTATTGAAAGCGATAAAAAGACTATTTAGTGTAGTAAAATGCATTTTCATGTTAAAATCTAACGATAACAGAATCTGTTAGCATTATCCATTCTTTTAAGACTCTTTTAGCATTAAACTCAAAAAGATATTGTGCTTAGTTTGGGTTTTGTAGGGTGTCATAAAATATGTTTGTACAATCATAAGGGAACGACCATTTAACTTGAAAAGGGGGGGGGGGGGGTATGCTTTTTTTCTAAAAACATATTTTGATTCCCAATGATGCTGAAAAAAAATTCTGATTTTGGTGGAGGAAAAAAAAATAATGTGATTCAGAGTTTTTGTCATATAACCTAATGTTAAATATTCTAACTCTCGTGTTGTCCGAAAAAAAAATTCTGAACGAAACAAAAAACCATAACCCTCCCCCTCCCCCCTCTTCAAGTTAAATGGTCGGTCCCTAAATTCATTTTGAAGAGAAGTTTGAAGATACCAAAGGAGTAACCAGAAGTCATAGATAGAAGAAAGTACAATACAATGGTCAAAAGAAAAACAATGACCTACAAAACACTGCAGACAAAACTCAAAATTGAGTTATACTATCTCCACAAAAAAAATTTGGGAGAACGCAGATGCTCCGGAACGGTGGCAATTACTGCTTCGCTAAAGGCACCCATCGCGAAGACTTGTTTCAAATAATAAGACATATAGTTGTCAATGCATTTATATAATGAACTTATATGACAAGTTAATGACGGACAAAATATGTCTGTAATAATTTGTGGTTTTGTCAAGCTTTTATTTATTTTATATGTCAAAATATATTTATCGCCTGGTTTAGAAATAACACAGGAGTTACAGGCATAGGTAACCTTAGTCGGTTTTGGCATGAAATTATAAAACCTGGGTGTGGCTATCCTGTTTAGTCTTGCTCCCATAGTCTTTTAGATTACTTAGCTTTCCAATCTCTCGACAATGAGCGTGCCTGTGACGTAGATTATTCCAGAAACGCTTCGTGCGTACAAATTTAGATATCTAACGTCTTTATTACAATATTTTCTCACTTATCGTCAGAACTTATATTTTATGGTTTTTCTGATTCTAACATTTAAATGTGATAGTAACTGACATCAGATTTTACACTTCATACTACATTTTCATTAATTCCTAGCAATCTGTAAACACGGGGATAAAAAGTAACGTAGTTTGTCAGTTAAAGCCAAGGCATTTATTCACTTGATGTGTTGAAATCAATAATTATGAAGTGTTATCTATTAGAAAAGTATTAAAATTATTCACGCCTGTCATTTTCGTAGACATTTTTATTTACTCAAGGGAATTATACGCAGCTGCAAACACTGAAAAAAAGTACCAATTTCTTACGCTTGTACAACTAAATTGATTATATGATGAACTACATCTTCTATTATTCTGAAATATTGAACAAATTCGAATAATATTGTCATGATGCCATGCAATGCTATGATTTAATTCCTACCAAAATATATACTAGTAAGTTGTATCAAATTAACACGCTATGAAATCTGACGAATATATAAAACGCAGTAGTTCAAACCTAGACTATACAATTAATGTTGAAAGTATGTGGTTCCTAAATAATACATTTATTATTAAAAGTAAGGTTCATCTTCTTCAAGCATATTAACTATCCTGTTCGAACCCAATCGAACCCCACTAATAAGTAGATATCTTACTCAAAGGCCAAATATATTAAAATTTAAACAAATAATGTGTACTTCTGAAAAAATAAAACTAGAAAAGTTATGTAGATTTATAAGAAAAATCAACAGATCAGATATTCTCTTGGCTAATACTTAACTCCTCCTGTTGTAATGTAAATATGGTATGTATATGTATTTGTGTATCTGTTATTTATTTGTCATGTATGTGTTGTGTTATATTTTTATATGTAACTTCTCTATACCATTGTAATGTATGGTTTATTTGAGAATAAAGATTCTTAGTCTTAGTCTTAGTTTAGATTCTTTCATCCTGTTTAGATTCTTTTATCCTGTTTAGATTCTTTGATCCTGTTTAGATTCTTTATCCTGTTTAGATTCTTTGATCCTGTTTAGATTCTTTGATCCTGTTTAGATTCTTTGATCCTGTTTAGATTCTTTATCCTGTTCAGATTCTTTGATCCTGTTTAGATTCTTTGATTCTGTTTAGATTCTTTGATCCTGTGTAGATTCTTTGATCCTGTTTAGATTCTTTGATCCTGTTTAGATTCTTTGATCCTGTTTAGATTCTTTGATCCTGTTTAGATTCTTTTATCCTGTTTAGATTCTTTGATCCTGTGTAGATTCTTTGATCCTGTTTAGATTCTTTGATCCTGTTTAGATTCTTTGATTCTGTTTAGATTCTTTGATTCTGTTTAGATTCTTTGATCCTGTTTAGATTCTTTGATCCTGTTTAGATTCTTTGATCCTGTTTAGATTCTTTGATTCTGTTTAGATTCTTTGATCCTGTTTAGATTCTTTGATCCTGTTTAGATTCTTTATCCTGTTTAGATTCTTTGATTCTGTTTAGATTCTTTGATCCTGTGTAGATTCTTTGATCCTGTTTAGATTCTTTGATCCTGTTTAGATTCGTTGGTCCTGTGTAGATTCTTTGATCCTGTTTAGATTCTTTGATCCTGTTTAGATTCTTTGATCCTGTTTAGATTCTTTGATCCTGTTTAGATTCTTTGATCCTGTTTAGATTCTTTGGTCCTGTTTAGATTCTTTGATCCTGTTTAGATTCTTTGATCCTGTGTAGATTCTTTGATCCTGTTTAGATTCTTTGATCCTGTTTAGATTCGTTGGTCCTGTGTAGATTCTTTGATCCTGTTTAGATTCTTTGATCCTGTTTAGATTCTTTGGTCCTGTTTAGATTCTTTGATCCTGTTTAGATTCTTTGATCCTGTTTAGATTCTTTGATCCTGTTTAGATTCTTTGATCCTGTGTAGAGTCTTTGATCCTGTTTAGATTCTTTGATCCTGTTTAGATTCTTTGATCCTGTGTATATTCTTTGATCCTGTGTAGATTCTTTGATCCTGTTTAGATTCTTTGATCCTGTTTAGATTCTTTGATTCTGTTTAGATTCTTTGATCCTGTGTAGATTCTTTGATCCTGTTTAGATTCTTTGATCCTGTGTAGAGTCTTTGATCCTGTTTAGATTCTTTGATCCTGTTTAGATTCTTTGATTCTGTTTAGATTCTTTGGTCCTGTTTAGATTCTTTGATCCTGTTTAGATTCTTTGATCCTGTGTAGAGTCTTTGATCCTGTGTAGAGTCTTTGATCCTGTTTAGATTCTTTGATCCTGTGTAGATTCTTTGATTCTGTTTAGATTCTTTGGTCCTGTGTAGAGTCTTTGATCCTGTTTAGATTCTTTGATCCTGTTTAGATTCTTTGATCCTGTTTAGATTCTTTGATCCTGTTTAGATTCTTTGATTCTGTTTAGATTCTTTGGTCCTGTTTAGATTCTTTGATCCTGTTTAGATTCTTTGATCCTGTTTAGATTCTTTGATCCTGTGTAGAGTCTTTGATCCTGTTTAGATTCTTTGATCCTGTGTAGATTCTTTGGTCCTGTTTAGATTCTTTGATCCTGTTTAGATTCTTTGATTCTGTTTAGATTCTTTGGTCCTGTTTAGATTCTTTGGTCCTGTTTAGATTCTTTGATTCTGTTTAGATTCTTTGGTCCTGTTTAGATTCTGTGATCCTGTTTAGATTCTTTGATCCTGTTTAGATTCTTTGATCCTGTTTAGATTCTTTGATCCTGTTTAGATTCTTTGGTCCTGTTTAGATTCTTTGATCCTGTTTAGATTCTTTGATCCTGTTTAGATTCTTTGATCCTGTTTAGATTCTTTGGTCCTGTTTAGATTCTTTGATCCTGTGTATATTCTTTGATCATGTGTAGATTCTTTGATCCTGTTTAGATTCTTTGATTCTGTTTAGATTCTTTGATCCTGTTTAGATTCTTTGATTCTGTTTAGATTCTTTGATCCTGTTTAGATTCGTTGATTCTGTTTAGATTCTTTGATCCTGTTTAGATTCTTTGGTCCTGTGTATATTCTTTGATCCTGTGTAGATTCTTTGGTCCTGTTTAGATTCTTTGGTCCTGTTTAGATTCTTTGGTCCTGTTTAGATTCTTTGATCCTGTGTAGATTCTTTGGTCCTGTTTAGATTCTTTGGTCCTGTTTAGATTCTTTGATCCTGTGTAGATTCTTTGATTCTGTTTAGATTCTTTGATCCTGTTTAGATTCTTTGGTCCTGTTTAGATTCTTTGGTCCTGTTTAGATTCTTTGATCCTGTGTAGATTCTTTGGTCCTGTTTAGATTCTTTGGTCCTGTTTAGATTCTTTGATCCTGTGTAGATTCTTTGATCCTGTTTAGATTCTTTGATCCTGTTTAGATTCTTTGGTCCTGTTTAGATTCTTTGATCCTGTTTAGATTCTTTGATCCTGTTTAGATTCTTTGGTCCTGGTTAGATTCTTTGATCCTGTTTAGATTCTTTGGTCCTGTTTAGATTCTTTGATCCTGTTTAGATTCTTTGATTCTGTTTAGATTCTTTGATTCTGTTTAGATTCTTTGATCCTGTTTAGATTCTTTGATCCTGTTTAGATTCTTTGATCCTGTTTAGATTCTTTGGTCCTGTTTAGATTCTTTGATCCTGTTTAGATTCTTTGGTCCTGTTTAGATTCTTTGATCCTGTTTAGATTCTTTGGTCCTGTTTAGATTCTTTGATCCTGTTTAGATTCTTTGATTCTGTTTAGATTCTTTGATTCTGTTTAGATTCTTTGATCCTGTTTAGATTCTTTCATCCTGTTTAGATTCTTTGGTCCTGTTTAGATTCTTTGATCCTGTGTATATTCTTTGATCATGTGTAGATTCTTTGATCCTGTTTAGATTCTTTGATCCTGTTTAGATTCTTTGATCCTGTTTAGATTCTTTGATTCTGATTAGATTCTTTGATTCTGTTTAGATTCTTTGATCCTGTTTAGATTGTTTGATCCTGTGTATATTCTTTGATCCTGTGTAGATTCTTTGATCCTGTTTAGATTCTTTGATTCTGTTTAGATTCTTTGATCCTGTTTAGATTCTTTGATCCTGTGTAGATTCTTTGATCCTGTTTAGATTCTTTGATTCTGTTTAGATTCTTTGATTCTGTTTAGATTCTTTGATCCTGTTTAGATTGTTTGATCCTGTGTATATTCTTTGATCCTGTGTAGATTCTTTGATCCTGTTTAGATTCTTTGATTCTGTTTAGATTCTTTGATCCTGTTTAGATTCTTTGATTCTGTTTAGATTCTTTGATCCTGTTTAGATTCTTTGATCCTGTTTAGATTCTTTGATCCTGTTTAGATTCTTTGATTCTGTTTAGATTCTTTGATCCTGTTTAGATTCTTTGATCCTGTTTAGATTCTTTGATCCTGTTTAGATTCTTTATCCTGTTTAGATTCTTTGATCCTGTTTAGATTCTTTGATTCTGTTTAGATTCTTTATCCTGTTTAGATTCTTTGATCCTGTTTAGATTCTTTGATCCTGTTTAGATTCTTTGGTCCTGTTTAGATTCTTTGATCCTGTTTAGATTCTTTGATCCTGTTTAGATTCTTTGATCCTGTTTAGATTCTTTGATCCTGTTTAGATTCTTTGATCCTGTTTAGATTCTTTGATTCTGTTTAGATTCTTTGATCCTGTTTAGATTCTTTGATCCTGTGTAGATTCTTTGATCCTGTTTAGATTCTTTGGTCCTGTTTAGATTCTTTGGTCCTGTTTAGATTCTTTGATTCTGTTTAGATTCTTTGATCCTGTTTAGATTCTTTGGTCCTGTTTAGATTCTTTGATTCTGTTTAGATTCTTTGATCCTGTTTAGATTCTTTGGTCCTGTTTAGATTCTTTGGTCCTGTTTAGATTCTTTGATTCTGTTTAGATTCTTTGATCCTGTTTAGATTCTTTGGTCCTGTTTAGATTCTTTGATCCTGTTTAGATTCTTTGATCCTGTTTAGATTCTTTGATTCTGTTTAGATTCTTTGATCCTGTTTAGATTCTTTGGTCCTGTTTAGATTCTTTGATTCTGTTTAGATTCTTTGATCCTGTTTAGATTCTTTGATCCTGTTTAGATTCTTTGATTCTGTTTAGATTCTTTGATCCTGTTTAGATTCTTTGATCCTGTTTAGATTCTTTGATCCTGTTTAGATTCTTTGATCCTGTTTAGATTCTTTGGTCCTGTTTAGATTCTTTGATTCTGTTTAGATTCTTTGATCCTGTTTAGATTCTTTGATCCTGTTTAGATTCTTTAATTCTGTTTAGATTCTTTGATCCTGTTTAGATTCTTTGATCCTGTTTAGATTCTTTGATTCTGTTTAGATTCTTTGATCCTGTTTAGATTCTTTGATCCTGTTTAGATTCTTTGATCCTGTTTAGATTCTTTGATTCTGTTTAGATTCTTTGATCCTGTTTAGATTCTTTGATCCTGTTTAGATTCTTTGATCCTGTTTAGATTCTTTGATTTTGTTTAGATTCTTTGATCCTGTTTAGATTCTTTGATCCTGTTTAGATTCTTTGATTCTGTTTAGATTCTTTGATCCTGTTTAGATTCTTTGATCCTGTTTAGATTCTTTGATTCTGTTTAGATTCTTTGATCCTGTTTAGATTCTTTGATCCTGTTTAGATTCTTTGATCCTGTTTAGATTCTTTGATTCTGTTTAGATTCTTTGATCCTGTTTAGATTCTTTGATCCTGTTTAGATTCTTTGATCCTGTTTAGATTCTTTGATCCTGTTTAGATTCTTTGATTCTGTTTAGATTCTTTGATCCTGTTTAGATTCTTTGATCCTGTTTAGATTCTTTGATCCTGTTTAGATTCTTTGATCCTGTTTAGATTCTTTGATCCTGTTTAGATTCTTTGATCCTGTTTAGATTCTTTGATCCTGTTTAGATTCTTTGATCCTGTGTAGATTCTTTGATCCTGTTTAGATTCTTTGATCCTGTTTAGATTCTTTGATCCTGTTTAGATTCTTTGATCCTGTTTAGATTCTTTGATCCTGTTTAGATTCTTTGATCCTGTTTAGATTCTTTGATTCTGTTTAGATTCTTTGGTTTTCTTGCTCTAAAGAATTTATAATTATTTGACCTTCCCGTCTTTATATGACTTTGAACGTGTCTGATGGTAGTTATTTCAGAAACGCCCCGTCCCCTTACGTTTTTATTAGAAATAAGGAATTATAGTATAGATATTGGAAATTCAAATATTGTATTCAGACATTGTATTTTTTTTATCATTGTAATATTGAAAGATATTAAACGATAATGTTCGACAACATTATCAACCACAATTACACTAACCACATGAACACAAAAGCAGCTTGTGTGCAGACATACAACGATCGTAAATATTTTGGCTTTTCTTAATCAGCCTGATTCAAATTATCTTAAACCTACAAAGGTTTTACAAAAGCCAATCATAATTACGTTAGTTACAAGTATAAGATCAGTGTAACACGGAACATTGTGATACCTTTGACCGCTCGGTTAAGAGTTCTACTTGACCCGTACTAGACAACGTTGACCTTTCACCCATTGTCTACGTCAAAGATATTTGCACAGAGGTCTTTGCTGCTGCTGACTTTGTAGATAAATGATAAGGATACGATATCTAATTAAGATTATTTGATATAAAGCTATCTTAATTCGACTTTTTTTAGTTTGTTTGTTTGTTTTGTTTTGTTTTTACAATTGTTCGTAAATATATGCTATCAGAGCCACATAATTGTTTCTGCTTTTATGCAGTGTTCATTAAAACGTATGCTGTACAACAACAGAATGAATATTATTAACAAAACATCTAAACACGAGATGAAACGAACGCGGTACTACACTTTATCCTGCAATCAGTACATTTGCTGTACAAATATGCTATACGAATAAATTTTTGCTTTATTCGTACTAGACGAATAAACTTTTCAGCCTACGAATAAACTTTCCTGGTACCCTGTAGCTATGTACAGCGGAGGGCGCAGACAAGTATGAAACTGGTACTAATGTAACGCGGACCACGAAGAAGACACCCTTGACAACATTTATGAAAGGCGAGGAATGATGCTTGTTTCTGTCCTTTTTGTTTAAATCTGACAAGTTTTCCGACTTTTTTGACATTGCAGGATAAACACAATATACGTACATTGTCGTTAAATATAAAATTCATTTGTACTCGCTGCGAAACAGGCCTGAAAAGCTCGCTGAAGGTTCGCTATTCTGCCTGTTTCTAAAGCTCGTACAAATAAATTTTATATTTACCGACAATGTACGTATATTGTATATTTATCCTGCAATCAGTACATTTGCTGTACAAATATGCTATACGAATAGATTTTTGCTTTATTCGTAATAGACGAATAAACTTTTCGTACTATACGAATAAACTTTTCGGTCTACGAATAAATTGTCCTGGTACCCTGTAGCTATGTACAGCGGAGGGTGCAGACAAGTATGAAACTGGTACTCATGTAACGCGGACCACGAGGAAGACACCCTTGACAACATTTATGAAAGGCGAGGAATGACGCTTGTTTCTGTCCTTTTTGTTTAAATCTGACAAGTTTTCCGACTTTTTTGACATTGCAGGATAAACACAATATACGTACATTGTCGTTAAATATAAAATGCATTTGTACTCGCTGCGAAACGGGCCTGAAAAGCTCGCCGAAGACTCGCTATTCTGCCTGTTTCTAAAGCTCGTACAAATAAATTTTATATTTACCGACAATGTACGTATATTGTATATATATTTTCAAATAAATAACAAATAAAATAACTCATATAAATGTTGAGTGTCAATATCCATCACCGAAAATTATTTTTGCATTTCAAAATATGTTCTTTACACATCCAACAACACAACTTTATTCTAATACTTTAATTTATTAAAAGAAATTATTAGGTCTACTAGTATGTAAGTGAATATGAAATAAATTTTACATTTTTTTGTGGTAACAAAAATCTGGAGAACACAATATATTTTAAATATATATAATTGAGAGAAATTAAACAAATTGGAGTGCAATAATGGGAAAATTCTCTTCATTTAGGTTGATTCTTTTTTCATTCAAAGAAATGAAATAGGTCAAAAACGAGCTTTTGTGAGCTTTTCTCGGGGGCCTGTTTAGATGTGAGCTTTTCTCGGTGGCCTGTTTCGATGCGAGTGCAAATATTGTTTTCTTACTGACAATGAACGTATATTATATTTATTTGCTATGATAAAAGTCCAAAATAACTTCCACATTTTACGGAAAAGAGAAGAAATGTGAAGTTTCAATTATTTTCAAGGAATCTCAATATGGGCATTCGTGGTCGTAATCGTACGGTAGTTGGATTAAAAACTACCTATACAATCAGTGCCTATCACCACTAAAGTTGTGAGTTCGAATTCCGCTCATGGTGAGGTGTACTCGATACAACTTTATGTGATGAAGTTGGTCAGTGACTTGCGACAGGTCGGTGGTTTTCTCTGGGTTCTCCGATTTCCTCCACCAACAAAACTGACCTCCACGAAATAACTGAAATAGTGTTGAAAGTGGTGTTAAACATAATAACCCTATCCCTAATCGCAAACCTATACGTACTACAATTAACAAGATTCATGCAATAGAGATTTGGACTAGTATGATCGTGCTAGTACACTCTCGACTTTGGGATATATTTAACATGATTTAGAATAGTTTACTCGACATAGTTTTTACTTCTATTAATGTTTTTTATTTATTTAGTTTTGGATTGAAAGCATTCACCGCTTCAACTGGAATCTAACAATGGAAGATAAAGATGGAACAGTTGATACTTTTATTGTAGATAATCTTCCGTGCGCAGATAATGCTAGATTAGTTCCGGGTCATAATGTCAGCTGTACTTTTATTTTGTTTTGATTCCTACATCTGATTTTACTATTGCAATACATGTATAATCATCAAGTTTTAGAATATCACTAGTACTGTTCTGTTATTTTCTATACTAGGTATCACCTGACAGGTTATTTGGTACGATTTTCTATATATGATATGACCAGATGTTTTCTAAAAACGGAATGTGATGTGTAAATTTAGTTCACCGAAAAAGTATCTATATTTTCAGCTTGTTTATTATTTTTTTCTATTATTATTTTATGTTTTGCTGCAGTTAATTCATCAACACCCGGTTTGTGTATTTCTGTGCGACTGTTACCTTTAATTAAAATTTAATTATACCTTTGTCTTAATCAGCTTATACAGATCATATATATATACCAAGAAATGTGTCAATAGTGAGTGGTTAATTGTTGTTAAAAGCTCAGTATTTTTTCAGCTATATCATGTGCTTACATTTTGATGAAATAGTGGCTATTGTACATGTGTACAAAACGCTGAGTTACATTTCGAGTGCTAGCTAACTGAAACAACAGTCCACATGTAGAAATGTTGCTTCATTCACGACAAATTACCCACGAGAGAATCAGTCTTTGTTCTTACCGCAATGTTCTATGCTTTGGCGTGGCCCACTGTTTTGATAATGTTCCTATTTGAAGTCTTATTCAATCGTTGTTTTGTGTACTAGTATATTGTTCCTACTAGTATATGACGTGTTTAAGAGAAGTTTAGATATACCAAAGGTTTAATCAGAAGCTGTAAATCGAAGGACGGACAGTGCAATTGTCAAAAGGAAAGGGACAAAAAGACAAAACAGATTTAGCACCAAATAGAAAACTAAAGATAGAGTAACACGAACCCCACACAAACCCGGGGTGAACTAATTTGATACATGTGTCGATATTCTCCCCGGGGTGAACTAATTTGATACATGTGTCGATATTCTCCCTGTTTTACATGTGTCGATATTCTCCCTGTTTTGATTAGCTTTAGCAATGTGTTTGGTGTTGTTTTGAAGCATTCTGTTTAGTTTGAATAATGTGTTGGCGTTGTTTTTACGTGTTCTGATTATAACAATGTGGTGGCGTTGTTTTTACGTGTTCTGATTATAACAATGTGGTGGCGTTGTTTTTACGTGTTCTGATTATAACAATGTGGTGGCGTTGTTTTTACGTGTTCTGATTATAACAATGTGGTGGCGTTGTTTTTACGTGTTCTGATTATAACAATGTGGTGGCGTTGTTTTTACGTGTTCTGATTATAACAATGTGGTGGCGTTGTTTTTACGTGTTCTGATTATAACAATGTGTTGGCGTTGTTTTTACGTGTTCTGATTATAACAATGTGGTGGCGTTGTTTTTACGTGTACTGATTATAACAATGTGGTGGCGTTGTTTTTACGTGTTCTGATTACAACAATGTGGTGGCGTTGTTTTTACGTGTTCTGATTATAACAATGTGTTGGCGTTGTTTTTACGTGTTCTGATTATAACAATGTGTTGGCGTTGTTTTTACGTGTTCTGATTATAACAATGTGGTGGCGTTGTTTTTACGTGTTCTGATTATAACAATGTGTTGGCGTTGTTTTTACGTGTTCTGATTATAACAATGTGGTGGCGTTGTTTTTACGTGTTCTGATTATAACAATGTGTTGGCGTTGTTTTTACGTGTACTGATTATAACAATGTGGTGGCGTTGTTTTTACGTGTTCTGATTATAACAATGTGTTGGCGTTGTTTTTACGTGTACTGATTATAACAATGTGGTGGCGTTGTTTTTACGTGTACTGATTATAACAATGTGGTGGCGTTGTTTATAAGTGTTCTGATTATAACAATGTGGTGGCGTTGTTTTTACGTGTTCTGATTATAACAATGTGGTGGCGTTGTTTTTACGTGTTCTGATTATAACAATGTGGT
Source organism: Bathymodiolus brooksi (assembly GCA_963680875.1). NCBI lineage: Eukaryota > Metazoa > Mollusca > Bivalvia > Mytilida > Modiolidae > Bathymodiolus > Bathymodiolus brooksi. The sequence continues at coordinate 85,393,572 of OY804585.1, forward strand.
GGCGTTGTTTTTACGTGTACTGATTATAACAATGTGTTGGCGTTGTTTTTACGTGTACTGATTATAACAATGTGTTGGCGTTGTTTTTAAGTGTTCTGATTATAACAATGTGTTGGCGTTGTTTTTATGTGTTCTGATTATAACAATGTGGTGGCGTTGTTTTTACGTGTTCTGATTATAACAATGTGGTGGCGTTGTTTTTACGTGTACTGATTATAACAATGTGTTGGCGTTGTTTTTAAGTGTTCTGATTATAACAATGTGTTGGCGTTGTTTTTACGTGTTCTGATTATAACAATGTGGTGGCGTTGTTTTTACGTGTTCTGATTATAACAATGTGTTGGCGTTGTTTTTACGTTTTCTGATTATAACAATGTGGTGGCGTTGTTTTTACGTGTTCTGATTATAACAATGTGGTGGCGTTGTTTTTACGTGTTCTGATTATAACAATGTGGTGGCGTTGTTTTTACGTGTTCTCATTATAACAATGTGGTGGCGTTGTTTTTACGTGTTCTGATTATAACAATGTGGTGGCGTTGTTTTTACGTGTATTGATTATAACAATGTGTTGGCGTTGTTTTTACGTGTTCTGATTATAACAATGTGGTGGCGTTGTTTTTACGTGTTCTGATTATAACAATGTGGTGGCGTTGTTTTTACGTGTACTGATTATAACAATGTGGTGGCGTTGTTTTTACGTGTATTGATTATAACAATGTGTTGGCGTTGTTTTTAAGTGTTCTGATTATAACAATGTGTTGGCGTTGTTTTTACGTGTACTGATTATAACAATGTGTTGGCGTTGTTTTTACGTGTTCTGATTATAACAATGTGGTGGCGTTGTTTTTACGTGTTCTGATTATAACAATGTGTTGGCGTTGTTTTTACGTGTTCTGATTATAACAATGTGGTGGCGTTGTTTTTACGTGTTCTGATTATAACAATGTGTTGGCGTTGTTTTTACGTGTTCTGATTATAACAATGTGGTGACGTTGTTTTTACGTGTTCTGATTATAACAATGTGGTGGCGTTGTTTTTACGTGTTCTCATTATAACAATGTGGTGGCGTTGTTTTTACGTGTTCTGATTATAACAATGTGGTGGCGTTGTTTTTACGTGTTCTGATTATAACAATGTGTTGGCGTTGTTTTTACGTGTTCTGATTATAACAATGTGTTGGCGTTGTTTTTACGTGTATTGATTATAACAATGTGTTGGCGTTGTTTTTACGTGTTCTGATTATAACGATGTGGTGGCGTTGTTTTTACGTGTATTGATTATAACAATGTGTTGGCGTTGTTTTTAAGTGTTCTGATTATAACAATGTGTTGGCGTTGTTTTTACATGTTCTGATTATAACAATGTGGTGGCGTTGTTTTTACGTGTTCTGATTATAACAATGTGTTGGCGTTGTTTTTACGTGTTCTGATTATAACAATGTGTTGGCGCTGTTTTTAAGTGTTCTGATTATAACAATGTGTTGGCGTTGTTTTTACGTGTTCTGATTATAACAATGTGTTGGCGTTGTTTTTACGTGTTCTGATTATAATAATGTGTTGGCGTTGTTTTTACGTGTTCTGATTATAACAATGTGTTGGCGTTGTTTTTACGTGTTCTGATTATAACAATGTGGTGGCGTTGTTTTTACGTGTTCTGATTATAACAATGTGGTGGCGTTGTTTTTACGTGTTCTGATTATAACAATGTGGTGGCGTTGTTTTTACGTGTTCTGATTATAACAATGTGTTGGCGTTGTTTTTACGTGTACTGATTATAACAATGTGTTGGCGTTGTTTTTACGTGTTCTCATTATAACAATGTGGTGGCGTTGTTTTTACGTGTTCTGATTATAACAATGTGGTGGCGTTGTTTTTACGTGTTCTGATTATAACAATGTGTTGGCGTTGTTTTTACGTGTTCTGATTATAACAATGTGTTGGCGTTGTTTTTACGTGTTCTCATTATAACAATGTGGTGGCGTTGTTTTTACGTGTTCTGATTATAACAATGTGGTGGCGTTGTTTTTACGTGTTCTGATTATAACAATGTGTTGGCGTTGTTTTTACGTGTTCTGATTATAACAATGTGGTGGCGTTGTTTTTACGTGTTCTCATTATAACAATGTGTTGGCGTTGTTTTTACGTGTTCTCATTATAACAATGTGGTGGCGTTGTTTTTACGTGTACTGATTATAACAATGTGGTGGCGTTGTTTTTACGTGTTCTGATTATAACAATGTGGTGGCGTTGTTTTTATGTGTTCTGATTATAACAATGTGTTGGCGTTGTTTTTACGTGTTCTCATTATAACAATGTGGTGGCGTTGTTTTTACGTGTACTGATTATAACAATGTGTTGGCGTTGTTTTTACGTGTACTGATTATAACAATGTGTTGGCGTTGTTTTTACGTGTTCTGATTATAACAATGTGTTGGCGTTGTTTTTACGTGTACTGATTATAACAATGTGGTGGCGTTGTTTTTACGTGTTCTGATTATAACAATGTGTTGGTGTTGTTTTTACGTGTTCTGATTATAACAATGTGTTGGCGTTGTTTTTACGTGTTCTCATTATAACAATGTGGTGGCGTTGTTTTTACGTGTTCTCATTATAACAATGTGGTGGCGTTGTTTTTACGTGTTCTGATTATAACAATGTGGTGGCGTTGTTTTTACGTGTTCTGATTATAACAATGTGTTGGTGTTGTTTTTACGTGTTCTCATTATAACAATGTGGTGGCGTTGTTTTTACGTGTTCTGATTATAACAATGTGGTGGCGTTGTTTTTACGTGTTCTGATTATAACAATGTGTTGGTGTTGTTTTTACGTGTTCTCATTATAACAATGTGGTGGCGTTGTTTTTACGTGTTCTGATTATAACAATGTGGTGGCGTTGTTTTTACGTGTTCTGATTATAACAATGTGGTGGCGTTGTTTTTACGTGTACTGATTATAACAATGTGTTGGCGTTGTTTTTACGTGTTCTGATTATAACAATGTGGTGGCGTTGTTTTTACGTGTACTGATTATAACAATGTGTTGGCGTTGTTTTTACGTGTATTGATTATAACAATGTGGTGGCGTTGTTTTTACGTGTTCTGATTATAACAATGTGGTGGCGTTGTTTTTACGTGTTCTGATTATAACAATGTGGTGGCGTTGTTTTTACGTGTTCTGATTATAACAATGTGTTGGTGTTGTTTTTACGTGTTCTCATTATAACAATGTGTTGGTGTTGTTTTTACGTGTTCTGATTATAACAATGTGGTGGCGTTGTTTTTACGTGTTCTGATTATAACAATGTGTTGGCGTTGTTTTTACGTGTTCTGATTATAACAATGTGTTGGCGTTGTTTTTACGTGTTCTCATTATAACAATGTGGTGGCGTTGTTTTTACGTGTTCTGATTATAACAATGTGTTGGCGTTGTTTTTACGTGTTCTGATTATAACGATGTGGTGGCGTTGTTTATAAGTGTTCTGATTATAACAATGTGTTGGCGTTGTTTTTACGTGTTCTGATTATAACAATGTGGTGGCGTTGTTTTTACGTGTTCTGATTATAACAATGTGTTGGCGTTGTTTTTACGTGTTCTGATTATAACAATGTGGTGGCGTTGTTTTTACGTGTTCTGATTATAACAATGTGGTGGCGTTGTTTTTACGTGTTCTGATTATAACAATGTGGTGGCGTTGTTTTTACGTGTTCTGATTATAACAATGTGGTGGCGTTGTTTTTACGTGTTCTGATTATAGCAATGTGTTGGCGTTGTTTTTACGTGTTCTGATTATAACAATGTGGTGGCGTTGTTTTTACGTGTTCTGATTATAACAATGTGGTGGCGTTGTTTTTACGTGTTCTGATTATAACAATGTAGTGGCGTTGTTTTTACGTGTTCTGATTATAACAATGTGGTGGCATTGTTTTTACGTGTTCTGATTATAACAATGTGGTGGCGTTGTTTTTACGTGTTCTGATTATAACAATGTGTTGGCGTTGTTTTTATGTGTTCTGATTATAACAATGTGTTGGCGTTGTTTTTACGTGTACTGATTATAACAATGTGTTGGCGTTGTTTTTACGTTTTCTGATTATAACAATGTGGTGGCGTTGTTTTTACGTGTTCTGATTATAACAATGTGGTGGCGTTGTTTTTACGTGTATTGATTATAACAATGTGGTGGCGTTGTTTTTACGTGTTCTGATTATAACAATGTGGTGGCGTTGTTTTTACGTGTTCTGATTATAACAATGTGTTGGCGTTGTTTTTACGTGTACTGATTATAACAATGTGTTGGCGTTGTTTTTACGTGTTCTGATTATAACAATGTGGTGGCGTTGTTTTTACGTGTTCTCATTATAACAATGTGGTGGCGTTGTTTTTACGTGTTCTGATTATAACAATGTGTTGGCGTTGTTTTTACGTGTATTGATTATAACAATGTGTTGGCGTTGTTTTTACGTGTTCTGATTATAACAATGTGTTGGCGTTGTTTTTACGTGTTCTGATTATAACAATGTGTTGGCGTTGTTTTTACGTGTTCTGATTATAACAATGTGTTGGCGTTGTTTTTACGTGTTCTGATTATAACAATGTGGTGGCGTTGTTTTTACGTGTACTGATTATAATAATGTGGTGGCGTTGTTTTTACGTGTTCTGATTATAACAATGTGGTGGCGTTGTTTTTACGTGTTCTGATTATAACAATGTGTTGGCGTTGTTTTTACGTGTTCTGATTATAACAATGTGTTGGCGTTGTTTTTACGTGTACTGATTATAACAATGTGGTGGCGTTGTTTTTACGTGTTCTGATTATAATAATGTGGTGGCGTTGTTTTTACGTGTTCTGATTATAACAATGTGGTGGCGTTGTTTTTACGTGTTCTGATTATAACAATGTGTTGGCGTTGTTTTTACGTGTACTGATTATAACAATGTGGTGGCGTTGTTTTTACGTGTTCTGATTATAACAATGTGGTGGCGTTGTTTTTACGTGTTCTGATTATAACAATGTGGTGGCGTTGTTTTGATGCATTCTCATTATAACAATGCGGTGGTGTTGTTCTGAAGTTTTCTGATTAGTCTTAACTATTTGTTGGCGTTGTTTTTACGTGTTCTGATTATAACAATGTGTTGGCGTTGTTTTTACGTGTTCTGATTATAACAATGTGTTGGCGTTGTTTTTACGTGTTCTCATTATAACAATGTGGTGGCGTTGTTTTTACGTGTTCTGATTATAACAATGTGTTGGCGTTGTTTTTACGTGTTCTGATTATAACGATGTGGTGGCGTTGTTTATAAGTGTTCTGATTATAACAATGTGTTGGCGTTGTTTTTACGTGTTCTGATTATAACAATGTGGTGGCGTTGTTTTTACGTGTTCTGATTATAACAATGTGTTGGCGTTGTTTTTACGTGTTCTGATTATAACAATGTGGTGGCGTTGTTTTTACGTGTTCTGATTATAACAATGTGGTGGCGTTGTTTTTACGTGTTCTGATTATAACAATGTGGTGGCGTTGTTTTTACGTGTTCTGATTATAACAATGTGGTGGCGTTGTTTTTACGTGTTCTGATTATAGCAATGTGTTGGCGTTGTTTTTACGTGTTCTGATTATAACAATGTGGTGGCGTTGTTTTTACGTGTTCTGATTATAACAATGTGGTGGCGTTGTTTTTACGTGTTCTGATTATAACAATGTAGTGGCGTTGTTTTTACGTGTTCTGATTATAACAATGTGGTGGCATTGTTTTTACGTGTTCTGATTATAACAATGTGGTGGCGTTGTTTTTACGTGTTCTGATTATAACAATGTGTTGGCGTTGTTTTTATGTGTTCTGATTATAACAATGTGTTGGCGTTGTTTTTACGTGTACTGATTATAACAATGTGTTGGCGTTGTTTTTACGTTTTCTGATTATAACAATGTGGTGGCGTTGTTTTTACGTGTTCTGATTATAACAATGTGGTGGCGTTGTTTTTACGTGTATTGATTATAACAATGTGGTGGCGTTGTTTTTACGTGTTCTGATTATAACAATGTGGTGGCGTTGTTTTTACGTGTTCTGATTATAACAATGTGTTGGCGTTGTTTTTACGTGTACTGATTATAACAATGTGTTGGCGTTGTTTTTACGTGTTCTGATTATAACAATGTGGTGGCGTTGTTTTTACGTGTTCTCATTATAACAATGTGGTGGCGTTGTTTTTACGTGTTCTGATTATAACAATGTGTTGGCGTTGTTTTTACGTGTATTGATTATAACAATGTGTTGGCGTTGTTTTTACGTGTTCTGATTATAACAATGTGTTGGCGTTGTTTTTACGTGTTCTGATTATAACAATGTGTTGGCGTTGTTTTTACGTGTTCTGATTATAACAATGTGTTGGCGTTGTTTTTACGTGTTCTGATTATAACAATGTGGTGGCGTTGTTTTTACGTGTACTGATTATAATAATGTGGTGGCGTTGTTTTTACGTGTTCTGATTATAACAATGTGGTGGCGTTGTTTTTACGTGTTCTGATTATAACAATGTGTTGGCGTTGTTTTTACGTGTTCTGATTATAACAATGTGTTGGCGTTGTTTTTACGTGTACTGATTATAACAATGTGGTGGCGTTGTTTTTACGTGTTCTGATTATAATAATGTGGTGGCGTTGTTTTTACGTGTTCTGATTATAACAATGTGGTGGCGTTGTTTTTACGTGTTCTGATTATAACAATGTGTTGGCGTTGTTTTTACGTGTACTGATTATAACAATGTGGTGGCGTTGTTTTTACGTGTTCTGATTATAACAATGTGGTGGCGTTGTTTTTACGTGTTCTGATTATAACAATGTGGTGGCGTTGTTTTGATGCATTCTCATTATAACAATGCGGTGGTGTTGTTCTGAAGTTTTCTGATTAGTCTTAACTATTTGTTGGCGTTGTTTTTACGTGTTCTGATCATATCAATGTGATGGGGCGAGTGAGTGAGTGATTGTTGTTTAAAGCCGATTCAGCAATTATTCAGCTATACGGTATCATGGCGAGAACAAGTTAATTTTCAATGAGATGATGATGAAGTCCGCTTTGTACTAGACAAACACACTTAGTTGGATTTTTATAGTGCTAGCTGACTGAAACAACAGTCCACGGATAGACATGTCGCCCTACTCGGCCCATTATTCTGAATCCGAGCCAACCAGTCTTTGCTCTTTCTCCTTAATGCTGCGTGCTTAGAGGAGAAGCAACAAATGCCAATTTTATAGTCTTTGGTTTGACCCGACCGGGGCTCGAACCCACGATCTACCGCACTTGGGACGAGCACGCTAACCATTACGCCATCGATGCGGTTACAGTGTGATGGCATTGTTGTTCTAACAATGTGTTCGTGTTGTTTTGACTCATTCATATTAGTCTTTAAGTGTTGGTGTTGTTTTGGCATGTTTTGATTAGTCTGAACAATGTGTTGGTGTTGTTTTGACTCATTCTTATTAGTCTTAAAGTGTTGGTGTTGTTTTGGCATGTTTTGATTAGTTTGAACAATGTGTTTGTGTTGTTTTGACTCATTCTTATTAGTCTTTAAGTGCTGGTATTATTTTGGCGTGTTTTGATTAGTTTGAACAATGCATTGGTGTTGTTTTGACTCATTCTTATTAGTCTTTAAGTGCTGGTGTTGTTTTGGCGTGTTTTGATTAATTTGAACAATGTGTTGGCATTGTTTTCACATGTTATGATAAGTTGAACAATGTGTTGGCGATTTTCTTTATGTGTTCAGATTAATTTTAACAATGTGTATGGGTTGTTTTTGACGTGTTCTGATAAAATTTATGTATGTATTGATATTATTATACCTCACATAATAAAGAATCAATTCTATTGGTTAAAAGATAATCACATGACATAAAATAATCTGGATATTTTTGCTTCTAATGGCCGCCAACGGTGAATAACCTCAAGAATTACACACGTCCATTGAATAACTCTATTATTCAACGGTGAATAACCCTCGAAAATTACAATGTCCAGTGAATAACCCTAATGGAATAATACTTTAACAATTCAAATATTAAACAGTATATTTCAACTGTTTGTTCGGTATAATAAAACAGTTACGGCCCTCTGAATCGGTGAATATCCAAAATTGTCAACCCCACTATTTAAATAACCCTAGTAGGGTTGACAATTTTGGATATTCACCTCTTCCGAGGGCCGTAATTGTATATTGCACCTATTTGATTCGTGGTTTTTTTCTGTATAACTCCAAGACGAGTTTTGGTTGCTTTATCGGATAATATCCACGTTTCAAATAAAACTAATCTAACCCTGATATGCTACTTTTATTCACCATTGAGTCACTTGCCCAACATGTTCTAATTGTGATGGTATCTTATCCTCTATTAAATCATTGAAATGATAAACAAAAGTTAATTCATTTGGATAAGGATATTACTTCTCATTAATAAGATATTCTGGATTTGTAGACTAGTCAATTAAAATAAGTAATGTTTAAGTAGATATACATGTAACTAGTGTAATCAAGTAACATCTATATAATTCATTTGTAAATGAAAGTGGAAATCAGTGGAGGCTTAGGATTATGTATCTTGTGTTATTAACTTGCCATTTTTGTAAACTTAAAATCAATGACAAAAAGCTTAAAATCAATATTTAAGTTAATTAATCTAATTACCAAACACTGTAAAATTACCATGACATTTAGTTAAATGATAGCCTTTCTTGTCTATAAATCAACTGTAGAGAACATTTAATTAAACGATTAAGTGCACAAATATTTGTAAACAGGTCAAAACCATCTTGTATGTTTTATATTAATTTCTGCTGAAATCCTCCTTCCAATCTGTGAGGGGGTAATGGTGTTTAATGCCATTTTCAACAATATTTCAGTTATATCATGGCTTTGAGCAAGACTTATTTCTATGATACTGCATAAGCAATCTAATTAAAATTAGATGTTTGTTGTATTTTCTTTTATTTTGTTTGTCAATAAAGAAACATCAAACATCTGTATGGTGTCATGTCAGCTAACCTTTCATTCATCTGTGACCATCCAATCATTGCAAGACAGTTAAATATATTGACCAATTGGACAACAGCTCTCAGATTGTGCTTGGTTTTAATACCCATAAATTCAGTAGGCTTGTTGCTGATTTGTTGCTTCATAATATGACCCCAGACATGACCCCATATGGGATGCTGTTGGATGTAAGTGTAATGTTAAAAGAACAATAAATAAAAAAAAATACAATTAACATATATTTCTAATTAGATGGCTTCAAAAGCAGCTTTAACGTTTTGTAATATTAAGTTTTATATACATTTTATCCTGCAATTGGGTTATTTTTTGTCATAATAAATGAGTTGAAATAAATTGTTGCTTTATTATGACAGTGTCATAATAACACTTTTCACATTAGCCCAAAAGGTAATGCTATTAAGCCACACCCCTGTCATAATAACACTTTTCACATTAGCCCAAAAGGTAATGCTATTAAGCCACACCCCTGTCATAATAACACTTTTCACGTCAGCCTAATAAAGCTTTTAAGCCTAGCCCCTTACCGGAACTACAATTGAGGTATCAAAGGGGTTTCCGTTATCTTTTTTTTTTTTATTAAATTAAATAACTTTTTTTTTGCAAATTTTATTGCAGAATAAATACAATATTGGTGTATTGACGATAAATATAGAATTTATGTAGCTCGGCACGAAACGGTTGGAAAGACTCGCTAAAAGCTTGTCTTTCTCCCGTTTCTAGGCCTCGCCAGATAAATTCTATATTTACCATCAATACACCAATATTGTATATGTATATATATATATATATTTAGTATTAACCTAGTATCCTTTAAAGTAACTTTGAGATCCAGTGGGACAGATATATTGTATGGTTGTCACTTGCTTCTAGACGTTTGTATATATATATATATAGATAGCAGTGGATACCTGGAGCATGTTATCCCTCACCTGCTTAACAACTGCATCAGGGCCATTGTGGCCAGTCATACGGTACAAATATAGTTGCCTGGGTTTGCATATACAAATGTAATCAGTATATATCACAGCTAGAGTTGTGTGTTTGATTACGATTTTTATGAAAATACAATTTCAAATTGCCAATTCCAGTCTAAAATTTAGTAAGTTGAAAAATATAAACTGAATAATGGCCTCTGTTCTTGATGATGTATAAACTTATAACACATAAAAAGGGGCTATCACTCGTCTACCATCTAGTCTGGAAGGATAGACCCAATTATGGTAGTCGTCAAAACCTGCAATATTATCTAAAAAAAAACTTGGGGCTCCCATGAGCCTGCAATCGCTCATCTGGTTTTCTAATTGACTTCTAAATTTTACAGAAAAGTCAGAATATATGTTAAACTTGAAACATCAACTGATTCAAGCTTAAAATCAACCTTTTATAGACTTTTACCCATGTTTCCCTGATACCACAAATGTAAATTATATATTAAAATGTGCCATACATCCATTCTGAAATACATGTAAAATTTATGTTGTGTTGAGAATAAGTGTGTTTGTATGTGCAATATCTGATACAGTACACTTATATAAAAGTCAAATACACTGTGTATAACATTGAATAAATTCTGGGGCTGTCGTGGTTGTGATCGTATGTTAGTTGGATTTCCAACTACCTATGCAATCAGTGCCTATCACCACAAAAGTTGTAAGTTCGAATACCACTCATGGCGAGGTGTACACGATATAACAATTTATGTGATAAATTTTGTCAGTCACTTGCGACAGGTCGGTGGTTTTCTCCGGGTTTTTCGGTTTCCTCCACCAATAAAACTGACCGCCACGATATAACTGAAATATTGTTGAAATAGCATTAAACACCATAACCCTAACCCCCTCCATTCTGAAATACATGTAGTTTTTGTTGTAGAATAAGTGTGTATGTATGTGTAATATCTGTTACAGTACACTTTTATCAAAAGTCAAATACACTGTGTATAACATTGAATAATTACTCATCTTATATAATAAAAATTAAAAAAAATCAATATTATCTTTTAATCAAAATTTACCTAAATTTTAACCAAATATATATTCCAATATCCTAGAATTGAAATAAGGTTTTGCCCTAGTACTTTTCCTACAATAATATTTGAATATGATCAATGTTTGATTTATTTCGTAAATCTATAATTCTCAAGATCTGTAAGTTTAAAACAAAACACTGATATTATCGAAAAATATTCATTAAATTCTCCTTATCATTAAATTAAATCAAGATGTTACTGTTGTCATTTGTTGTTCAGCATTAAAGTCTTATCATGATTCTTTAAGTTCTTGTAAAAACAAAGAGGATATTTTGTTTTATCGGCAAATTGGACATCTTCCTTTTGATGTGTGCCGCTGATAAAGCCTGGATCACTGAACTGACCTTGATCCATAAAAATATTAGGTCACTTCGTAACTTGCATGCGCAAGTTTATTGATAAAACTGACGTAAAACACATTATGACGTCACTGATAAAAACAATAACATCAGTTCTGAAGCCTTGAAAGACATTATCACAAATATCCCAGCTTGTACTATTGGTCTCACTGAGATATTAGTGATAACGTCTGTCTCGATCTTCAAAATTGGAGTTATTCTATGCATATCCCCAACCACTAGACAGGGAGATAATACAGCCAGGTCTGTATATAAAGGCAACTCAAGAGAACCTGAAAATGTGGCCTTTATGAGCAGTTGCCCTTTATATACAGGTTAAAATTATATGCACTATTCATTAATGGGAAAATGAGGCTGCTGTTTATAGAGAGATTTGTTAAATAGAGGTGTCCTTTAAGGCAGGGGGTTATCATGGCCGTGATCATATGGTAGTTGGATTTACAACTACCTATGCAATCAGTGCCTATCACCACTGATGTTGTGGGTGCGATTCCCGCTCAGGGTGAGGAGTACAACATTATGTGATAAACTTTGTCAGTGACTTGTGGCAGGTCGGTGGTTTTCTCCAGGTCCTCCGGTTTCCTCCACCAATAAAACTGACCGCCACGATATAACTGAAATATTGTTGAAAGTGGCGTTAAACACCATAAAACCAACCAAATTTTAAGGCAGGTTTGACTGTACTTATGGCAACATGTCAATTCATTGTGCTTTAGGTCAACAAATATGAGCAAATAATCAAAAACTTTAATTAATATTACATATGCAATTGTTCTTTAGTCACATGATCAACATGTGACCTGAGGATTCAAATTGGTCTGCATTCTAAATCTAAGACCACATGATCAACATGTGATCTGAAGATTCAAATTGGTCTGCATTCTAAGTCTAAGACCATATGATCAACATGTGGTGCATAAGATTTTACATGTTCTATGTGACTAGTAATTATCTTCCAGTTTGTGTTAGGATGGGTTGAACACATGAGTTTATGAATTTTCTGAGAAACATCATCAGCCCAGCCAGTCCATTGTCTCTTTTTATTGAGCTGACTGGTTTTCAACACAGAATCATGTTTTTCATTTGAACCACCAATGGCCATATTGGCTTCCAGTTCATTTTCAAGATCCACATTTTCGCTTTTGTCCATATTTTTCATCTTAGTTTCAACATTGGAATGTATATGTAGAAATCCCCCTGTATGTTTCAGTGCTGCACAGGCCACAGGCCATCCATCCTCTGAACTAGGAATCAACCCCAAATTAACTCTGTCAGCCACAAATCTAGGACACGTCTAAAATTAGAAAAAAAAATTATGAAAAGAAAGTTAATATACAGTGATGGTCAACAATATCAAAAAAACAAACAATCGCCTCTCACCTCAAACCATTGAGCACAAAAAAGACCAGGAGATATGGCATTGGAAATCCAGGTCTTGACTTGAGACAGGCACAAAATTATGGCAGAGTTAAAACAATTAATGGGATCCCCTAATGATACACGAAAACTGGATATAAAACATAAACAAAATATGATTTTATCCAATTATTATCTTTTTATTTCAAATGTACATTACATCACACACCTGTTAATAAAAGACTTGTTTATAGAGATTTCTTCAAAGGTTAATATTTATGACATGTAATATCACACAATCCTTGTAATAAGGCCATTTCAATTTCCTAGGCAGCATAAAAATACAAATGTCCACACTAATTTTCTTAAAATAGTCTTAGTAAATAATATAGGAAAGACTACAAAAATCTACAAATTTAATACTTCTATAGAAAAAGAAATCTTCAACTATGTTTATCACTAAATACAGTTAGAGTTTTTGGTATTTACAGGTATATATCTTCACTTTCAGGAATTTTCCAACTATATCGGGTGAGGAAAGCCTTAAACAATTATATGACTGATTGGTGAAACCTGCGGCCTTTGGATATGTGTAAACCTTAACTCTAACCCATGTCAGCAGTGTTAGACATGTCAGTCATGTGGTCAGAAGTCAATGAACCAAACCACTAAGCCAACAAGATCCCTTCTTCATAAATACAAGTGTATTTTGATGGCATAATAAGCACAAACCAAAGCCATTACAAAACACAGCTTATTTTAACTGTTCAATTCAAGTCCTGTGATAATATCTTAAAGCTCCTATGCCTGTAAATGCTACATCCTATAATCTATAAATAACATTTGACCTACATTTGTGAAGATCATTCTCCACTTCATATAAAATCATAAACAAAATGGAAAGTCAGAACTTTGAACCTAATTACATTTTTATATCCAGACAACAGCTGAGACCATATTAAATGTCAATGGATGACCTAGTATGAGATAGAAAGCCAGCTATATATATATATATATATACACCGGTATATATAAATAAAACCGGATTGACAATATACACACACAATTTGTTATCTTCAAAATGATATATTTATAACCTATCAAACCTAGATTGATACATCTCCTTTCTATCAACCTGACATAAATCTACTAATAATTAAAGTATAATACAGTACAGTAGTTCCACTCTTATAAGGCCTCTCCTACAGTCCCACCAAAGGCCACCCCTCATCAGTCCAGATTTCAAATGCACCGAGATAGTAAAATACTACTAAATTGTTCTCCTCAAGAGATACCACCCTTCATATAAGGCCACTTTCATTAAAGAAGGTGTGGCATTATAAATTGAGAAGGGACCACTGTATAATAACAGAGTGTTAAGATTAGGGTTATGATGTTTAACACCACTTTCAACAATATTTCAGCTATATTGTGGCAGTCAGTTTTATTAGTGGAGGAAACCGGAGTACCCGGAGAAAACAACCGACATGTCGCAAGTTACTGACAAACTTTATCACATAATGTTGTATCAAGTACACCTCGTCATGAACGGGGTTCTAACTCACAACTTTAGTGGTGATAGGCACTGATTATATAGGTAATTATAAATCCAACTACCATATGATCACGACTACGACGGCCCCTGTAAAATAACATCATTGTATAACAACAGAATCTAACATTATAATCTTACTTCCTTGTTATCTCCTTGATAAATAGTACATCTGTTTTCTACTTTATTTATAGGCACTGATTATATAGGTAATTATAAATCCAACTACCATATGATCATGACGACCCCTGTAAAATAACATCATTGTATAACAACAGAATCTAACATTATAACTTACTTCCTTGTTATCTCCTTTATAAATAGTACATCTGTCTTCTACTTTATTTAGTCTCAGGTTTTTCTTCAGAGCCTCTACTGCATCTAGATTCCATTCACAAGCATGAAGATGTTGAGCCTTACTATGAACTAAGTAAGTAAGGGTAAAATATCCAATTCCTGAAATATTTGTAAAAGGTTGTGAATGTAAAAATACAAAAATAGTACCCATATGTTAAATAGAATTTTCAGAAATGAATACACAAACTGCACTAAAAAAGTGGCATACTGAAAGCATATGCTTAATAGAATATATTTCTTATTTCCGAATGCATTTAGGGGGAATCTTGGTATTTTTCCAAATAATCCTATACAAGTACATAAGAAGTTAAATATCTTACTGTAGTTAATTTTATCAAAATTGTCCAATAAGATATTAAAATCAAGAGTTGGGAATACAATTTTGATGTAATCAGAAGTTGTAATCGATGAAGGGCAAAGAATACTATATGGACAAAAGACCAAAAAATGATTTACAAAACACTACACAGAAAACTAACTTTTTTTTCTTTTTTTTTAGAAAAATGAACCCCACAAAAAATCTGTAAAAACTAAATAACTAAGACCTGAACAACAGAAATATAATAACTAAAAATCCATAAAATTGACATAAAAAAAGAAGGAATTATTAATGAAGTTCTGCTGTAGTTATGAGATCCACAATGCCGTTTTAATTGATCAATCAATCAATCAAGTTGTCATATCTTAATAATTATTTCAGAAGCAGATCATATTTCTTAACCCTTTCACACAATATTTCCTAATATCTGGATGTCATGCTAGCTTGAAGTACAGGAGGTCCAAGGTTTTATTGAATTTATTGAATTGTATGATCTTCCACTGTCATTTACGTTACTAGGAGGGAAGAGAGGTTTCTTACTAATATTCTGAGATCATAGATTTTTTATTTTGATGTGAATCTTGATTTATTATACATATTTAGGTTTGGTTTGGTTTGGTTTATGGTGTTTAATGCCACTTTCAACAATATTTCAGTTATATCGTGGAGGTCAGTTTTATTGGTGGAGAAAACCGGAATACCCGGGGAAAACCATCGACCTGCCCCCGGTAACTGACAAACTTTATCACATAATGTTGCAGTGAGCAAACCTCACCTGAGAGGGATTCGAACTCACAACGTTAGTGGTGATAGGCACTGATTGCATAGGTAGTTATAAATCCAACTACCATACAATCACTTCCGCGACAGCCCCCTTATAAATATTTAAATTTAAGCTAATGATTTAAGAATAATTCATAGAAGCCATATTTTGTTGAGATTTAACAAGGGTGGACGAATATTAATATCATATCTCGAATAGTACAGTGGATACAAAATCATTACACAAGGATTCCAGGGGCTATCTTGTTATTAAGAAAAAACAAATGAGTTTAGCCTTTATATTTCTTATATATCTTGGAATATAATCCACTTTCCTAGTTTTTTTCCAGTTTGTATTCCATACTGACAGATTCTACAGAGTTGAAATTTAGTTATCAACATAAGGTGGCATTTCAATTTACACAAAAAATGTAACAAATAATTTTTTTTTTTTTTTTTTTTTTTAAAGTCTGTTGTAATCTTCATATGGCATTGAGCAAGTATACAATGTTTTTAGGAATTAATATTTAAAATGTAGGAGTGGTGAGTACAAACTTTTTTAATGGATGGACAGATAGGATGAAAACAATATCAACTCCCCCCCCCCTTTGCTCCATAACAAGGGGGGGGGGGGGCATAATTAGATAATGTATTTATTCTCAAAGTGAAAGGATGTCATAACAGAATCATACTTGTAACATGAATGCATTCTTTTCCTTTGATCTTTTTAAGGTTTATATACCAGAATGTAAGCAACAGAAGAGAACTATGAAATAATACACGCATATACGAGATATTGCACACTTTAAATCTGGGCTGTTGTTTCATTACTCTCAGAGAACCGTGCAATAATCAATGATCTAGATGTGATATTGCATGGCTTCATGTTACAAATCATTTATACCACAGTTTTCCGAGTTAAACGTGGTATAAATATTACATAGACTTATCACTTGAATATGTGATATATCAACCTCTGCCCTTTGACCTCTAGAAAAGTACAAGGTCATCTGAAACAAAATTTAATCTGTATTTTAATTGATTCTAACATATCATTTCCACTAATTCTTATAGGATTTATTTTCATAGGAAAGATTAACATTACAACTGTGTATCTTACAGATAAAGATAGATTGACTTCAAATTTCAACAGATTTATTTCAATTATAACCATCTCCTTAGAGTCAAATATTGACAGAATCTACTTTTTCTATTTTTTAAAAGTCTTGTTTGAAATATGATTACTTCACAAATTAGTTTTTAATCCAATTTTCTCAATTCTACACTGAAACACAAATCCAATTACTTTAAGAGTAAGGTTGTACTTCTCTTTCGACAAACCATCAATTAATTTGCTTGTCTATAAAAGGCAAAGATTGACTGACATTTGTATTTAAATTAACGATGAACGTATCGTAGGATTTTTGTTTTATCTGTACAATACCAAGTATAAAGTGGCAATAAAACGTCTCCTTTTTTAATTAGGTCTATGACATGAAGACGTCCATAACAGAACATTGTGTTTACTGAGTAAGCAAACCTAAGATGGCTATCAGTGATTCAATCAGGAATCATGGTATATACCATTGTATATCACTTTTACTGATCAATGTTGCCACATTTATCAATTAGGTGAAGGCACAGTGGTTAGGCCAAGCATAAAACAATGATTGTTTATTAGATCCTAACACATATACCATTGTATATCACTTTCACTGATCAATGTGGCCACATTTATCAATTAAGTGAAGGCACAGTGGTTAGGCCAAGCATAAAACTATGATTGTTTATTAGATCCTAGCTAACACATGTACAATACAGGGCTCTTTTATCATTATAAAATTATTCTAAACTGTAACAAATGAAATAAGAGACCTCATGGAGAATGTCAATGTTTCAATATTCAATGATGATAGAAACCAGATGCTCACCTGAGACTGTATCACTCACCTGATTATTCATACACAGTTGTGTTCGATGTTCAATCAAGTAAAGATTTTGAGAAAAAACAAATTATATATATTAATTTTCAAATAGGGTCTTATGTGAAATTGTAACTCATTAAAATAGGATGCATATGAAAACTAGAGGTTCATTTGAGCTTGCATCTCTCACCTGGTTCATGTACTGTATGGGATCAAACCAATTTGTAGTTTTCATTCATATTCCAATAGTAAAACAATGTCCTGAAGTGTTTGCTAACTTGGATTTCTGATCCACAAAAAAAAGCCAATCCAATGACTGTTTATGTACCATTTTGATTCAATTTATTTTTTAGTATCTTAGACAGATATTTTTTTTATTTCCCCATAGTCTCTTTTATCAAAACTGTCATATGGTGGCTGCCATCTTGGAGTTCTGATCAACATGAAAACCAGCAATATGGAAAGAAAGAACTATCCAAGGCACATTCTAGCCAAATTTGCTTCCTAATGGTTAAGTGGTTTCTAATAAGAATACATAATATTTTCTTCATGGTTCCTATGTTAAATTTTCCTGCAATGACAGCCATCTCAGAATTCCTATCATCACAAAAAGAGAGATTTTGTAAAGGACTGTTCAATGATTATTCATGTTCATTTCACATTCAATCAAATTTCTAGTTTCTGAGAAAATCTTTGGTACTATGGTACTATGCTGAAACTCTGTCCTGTGATGGTGGCCATCCTAGAACAATACAAAAGCACACACAT
This sequence comes from Bathymodiolus brooksi, assembly GCA_963680875.1. Classification (NCBI taxonomy): domain Eukaryota; kingdom Metazoa; phylum Mollusca; class Bivalvia; order Mytilida; family Modiolidae; genus Bathymodiolus; species Bathymodiolus brooksi. The sequence goes on from OY804585.1 coordinate 85,412,041, forward strand.
TCTAAAAATCATGCAAGGCACATTCCAGCCAAGTTTGTTTTCCAATGGTTCATTGATTTCAGATTGGAATAATATTAAAATGTTTTTCCTGTAGGGTCCTATATTAAATTTGTCCTGTGATGACGGCCATCTTGGATTTTAATCAACACAAAAAAACACACATTTTGTAAAGGACCATCCAAGGAACATTCCTGCCAAGTTCAATTTCAAATGGTTGATTCAATGGCTTCAGCATGACATAATTTAGAAAGATTATTCCCATAGGGTCCTATGTCAAAATTGTCTTCAAATGATGGCTATCTTGGATTTCTGGGCAACACAAACAGAAATACAATTTTGTAAGGGACCATTCACTACTCAGTTTGAGTTCAATCAAATTTCTAATTTTTTTTTCATTTTCCCACATAGTACTATGTTAAAATTATGTACTGCAAAGGTGGTCATCTTTGATTTCTGATCAACACAAAAACACTGATATTTAAAGAAACATCCAAGGTACATTCCAGCCAAGTACGCTTTCAAAACGCTTATTGGTTTCAGAATGGAATTATATTTTCCTATATGGTCCTATGCTAATTTTGTCCTGTGATGGTAGCCATCCTGGATTTCCGATTGACACAAAAAATTGCAAGGGATCATTCAATGATTATTCATGTTCAGTTTTAGTACAATCAAAATTATAGTTTCAGAGAAAAAATGTTTTTAATTTTCCCACATAGTCCAATGTTAAAACCATATATCCTGTGATGGCCAACATCTTGGATTTTTGATTGACAAAAAAAAACATAAACTTTTTAGATGGTCATAGAAACATTCCTTCTCGGTAACATTTCCATCCCATATGTTGCTTCAGAGAAGAAGATTTTTTCAGACAATCAGAAAGCATAATAGGTCCTGGATTGAATTTCCAGATGAGATGAAAATCATATAAAATGTTGAGGAACACCAAAATAATATTTCTACCAAGTTTACTTCAGAATTGGCAAGTGGCTTGTGAGCAGTAGATTAAAACGTACAGATGGCAACAGACAATAACAACAATGACGACAGACACACTAACAACATGTATTGAGGTAATGTCAGGATTCTTATCTTCAAACCGACCAATTAGTGATTGGCCAACCAAATCTTGAGGTATATGTATTAAAACAGAGCACATACTGAGAGCTGTTGTCCAATTGGTCAATATTTCTAAATGTCTTGTAATGATTGAAAGTTCATAGATGCATGAAATTTCATCTGACATGATATCATACAAGATGTTGTTAGATTTTACGTAAGGTTTAAGGTGCTTATCGCCACTTTCAACAAAATTTCAACTATATTGTGGCGGTCAGTTTTATTGCTAGAGTACCCGAAGAAAACCACTGACCTGTCGCAAGTCACTGACAAACTTTTCCACATAATGGTGTGTCAAGTACAGCTCGCCATGAGCAGGATTTACACTCAGAACTTTAGTGGTGATAGGCACTGATTGCACAGGTAGTTGTAAATCCAACTACCATATGATCACGATCACTACCACGATGGACCCTTTAAGCTTATTGCCAATTTATTTTTATTATAAAAGATACAACAAACATTTTAATTAGATTGTGACATTTAGGAGAAATAAGTATATAATGGTGACAACATAAATTAGAGAAGAGAGAATGCTGAAGGGACAATCCAGAGACACAGGTAACATTGGGCAAAAGTCACACAACACACAACAGAATTAATTAATTAGTACCTGCATATAAATCCACCACAGTTTCTTTAGAGCAGTCAAACTTTGCTATTCTCATTTTCTCAGTAATATTTCCTACACTAAACATACACTTTGTAATGTCATATGTGTACCTGTAATTATAAATTACATATCATACATAATAATTGATTATACATTAAATAGATTTTATCAATGATTTGTACATTTTCCCTTTGATCTTTGCATGTGATAATATCAATTATCAAACAACTAGAAGTGTGATATTAACATATTATTGCTGTTTTCTAATGTGACATTATAATAACATCATTGACGTGATCTTCCCAAATCCTCGATAAACATACTATCGTTCATCTGTTTTGCTTGAACTGGATTTCTCATTGCATTTCACATCTCAAGCTTCGCCATTGATGACAAGATTGCTCTGAGAATTCTCACTTAACAAATCAACAATAGTATATATGTACCATTTACATTTTATCCTGCAATCATAACATTTCCTGTGCAATAAAGGTATACAAATACATTTGTGCTTTATTCATCTAGTATACAGATAACAGTCTCAGGCAGGGTAAATGGTAAAGAAACAGTATAGTGTGTATGTGACAGAAGACACTCTTGAAACTGATGGGAATAATGCTTGTTGCTGCTCTTTTGATACAATTTTAATTACCAGCTGTTTTGAACATTTTTATATTTTACGTGATAAACACAATATGTACATTGTTGTTTAAAATAACAATTATTAGCTTTCCCCGCAAATCAAGAAACAAAAGCTCGCCGATAGTTCATTTTTCCCACCAATTTCTAATGCTCCTACATTTTTTTTTTATATATTCCGACAATGTACATACATTATATATGTACATGTAATACATTTTACCATTTTCTACACATACCAGCCATTGAATTTTATCATACAATAAAGTGTCACATTATATCATTTTTACACATTTCAACTAACTGATGACCTATTTATTCGGGTTTACCATGAGACCAATAATTTCATTAGATTATGTTTATGAATTATTGATATTAAATCTGTTAGCAGTGTCAGTTATGATTTTGTTTGTCCTACAAGTAATTGTCTTTAACCAACATATTCTACATTCACTGACGCTGCTATTGTACTTTCCATTCATCTCTGTGATAGTGTGTTGTTGTTTTGAGTGAAAGCCAATATGTGCAGGTTTTTATTGTTTGTTTGTTTATGTATTGTTGTTGTTGTTGCAGATCAAATTATCACGAAGGGGAGGGTTGGGATCCCATTAACCAGTTTAACTCCACCACTTATTTGTGCCTGTCTCAAGCCAGGATTTGTATTTCCAATGCCATATGGTGTGGTCCTCCACTTTTCGTGTTCGGTGGATTAAGGCGAGGGGTGGTTGATGTTTGTTTTGTTAATATTAGTGGAATTGTTGACCATCATTACTTAAACTTTCCTTCCATAATGTAATTTCACCATATAATAAAGTGGCACACAGTCCTCGAAATGAAAATTTGAATTTACTGGTCCATATCAAATATTTGAATTTATTTATACATATCTAAATAAAAACTGAAAATTTTACTGGTCCAAACAAAGTTTTACTGGTCTTGGGCCGGAGAACCGATGGTCATCATAAGGACTGAGTACATTTTACCTCTTTCTACACACTCTACTCATGGAATTTAATCCGGTAATAAAACCTACATGTACCATACATTCAACCTATGAAAAATACTGAAATTTCACCTCACAATGATATGACACTTACTTTATACCATTTTCTACACATTCCACCCATGGATTTTCACCATACAATAAAGTAACTTGTGGAGTTCTGAAGCCGTCCTTACTGATTACATCTTTCTTAGCCACTTCAGAACCATTCAGACATTGTCCTACTACTGACCATAATTCAACACCTTTAAATAAAAACCAGGAAAATATTATGACGAGGGGCCATCGTACAACTACCTATGCAATTAGTGCCTATTGCCATTAACGTTGTGAGTTTGAATCCCACTCGTGGTGAAGTGTACTCGATACAACATTATGTGATAAAGTTTGTCAGTGACTTGTGACAGGTTGCTGGTTTTCTCCAGGTATTCCAGTTTCCTCCACCAATAAAACGGACCGCAACAATATAGCTGAAATATTGTTGAAAGTGGCGTTAAACACCATAACCCTAACCCATAATGATGAAAAATCAACACAACTTAGTGTTAATATTTATTGAAAATTGATTTAAATGTGCCATACAACTGTATAACTATTAATGATATATGGGAGATAACTCTAGGACAATAGCTTAAATCTGACCATTATTGTTGGTAGAATAAATTTAGAATTTGAAAATTAAAATTTTGGTTGCATATACATGTTATTGTATGATAGCTACCAGTATTTTGATATCAAGATACAAATTTATACTGTATAAATGTGTATCTTAATATCATTATATCTATGATACTTTGAAAACAGCTATATATGAGAGAAATTATTTGAAAAAAAATTGTCCATCGGCCATCGCAAATATTAACACATGTAAATGTATGATTATTCATATACAATCTGGATTCTCCTAAAGGGTCATATTATTTCAAACTTTGTCCTAGGGTGGCAGCCATCTTGAAATAACAATCAACATATAAAACATAAATTTGTAGAGGGTCATGTAGGGAACATTCCTACCATTGAAGAATTTCATGTCTTTTCTGGGATGATATTTGAATTTTCAATCAATTAGAAACCATGACAGATCCTAGCAGCCATATCGAATTTCTGAATTAAACAAAATCATGAAACAATATAAAGGACCATCCAAGTAACAATTCTTTTAATTTTGGTAGTATTTGGGACTGTGATCTCAGAGAAAATTTTTGAACTGTGAAAATTGAAAGTTGACATACAACAGATGAAAACAATGATAGACATTAATGACAAAACATCATCTGACCATTTGGGCCAGTTGAGCCAAAAAAAAATAAAAAAATATGCACAAATGTATGATCAATAATAGAAAAATCATCTTATTGTGGTAGTTACCCAACTTTGTCCAAATATCATCAGTGAAACAGTTTCCAGGAAGTAACACCATGTGACCATGTTTTTCCCAGTGTGTTGGAATATCTTTTTCCAAAGTCTTTGTCAAATCAATTCCATTATCATTTAGAAGTTTGACAACTCCTGTAACTAGTTTTTGGTAAGGTGTTGGAATTTTTGTTTTCTGTCCCTCAAAATTGATTTCATCTTGATGATTTCCAGACACAACAGATGTCTTAGGTGGATTAAAGTTCACCTTTTCAATAACATATCCACATGTTAATCCACTATCCACTATAATGCCATCAACAACGTGACATACACTCTCATCTTCACTTTTTAAGGGTATTGCAATTTTTCCATTTCCTATATTTTTTAATTTACAAGACAAGTCTGTTATTTGATGTTCCTCCAAAAGTCTCCTGAAAAGTATAAAAAAAACCATTAACAATACATAGAAAAGTTTGTAACCATGGCAATCATATCAGTAACTTTGTTAATATTCATGGGAACAACAGAAATTTTAAAGTTCATCAGTGACTCTGTAAACAGATAAACTCATAGGAAAGAAATTTTGGTCATACTTTTTATATTGTGATGACATAACCATGACAACATTGGAGATCTAAAATGAGAGTAACAGAGTTTGCGAAATTAGTTAGTCCTATTAGTCATGACCAGCAAAATTTGGGCAAATATTGCTTTTTGCATTAGAAAATTAATGAGGATTGACATTTTTCCCAAGGACCACCAAAACCCTTATGCAATTTTGTGAATCCTGAAGTAACTGTTCTTTTAAACACAATGGTCGATTCATTACCTCACAACTTAAAATTATATTTTAAAAATATGTTGAGTGTAATTTGAAAATCAAATTTTTTCAAATCAAATCAATTATATATTTGAAAGCTCTGTTTGAATATAGATTTTATTTTTCAAAATGTGATACACAATAAAATAAGGAGAAAACAACAATAAGACATATTTTAAAATAACTACCAACTAGATAGCATGGAAACTGTCGAACGAAAAATGTTGGTAGGAATTGAAATAAAATGACTGATTTCACATGTAAAAAAAAGAATCTGATTTTTTTCCGTGGGAAAAATATTCTTGCTCGGTGGAAAAGGATAAACATAGCACCCCCCCTCAATTTAAAAGTGAAATAGATAAGACAAGCTAAAATAATTCGAGTCAGACAACGCAGTTACATTTAATTTAGCTCATTAACATTTATGCTAAAATAAACACCTTATTGGTTGACATTGAATTTTTAGTAGAACAACAGCAAATTTCATTTTCTGTTCGTTTGAATAACATTTTTTTCTTTGACTTGAATTATTTCATTCAAACAACATGGGCGCGGCCATCTTGAATACCGTGGATTCTCGTTTACTCCGAGAGCATTATAATTGATTCAGCCGAAATATTTTGGGCTTCAAATTTCAGCCAAAACCATGTCGAGTGCAGTACAAAGACTTCAAAAACAACTTACACAGCTAAGGGAAGAAGCTAAAGTTGAAAGGATACCTGTTTCACAAGCAATTGAAGTGTAAGATGGGAAATATTGACTGTACAATTTATCATAAAAAGGGGGAGGGGTCGATGGCATACTTTACTGAACAAAATTACATATGTACACACAGTATGATCTTGTATACATGATAATTATGAGATAGATCTTTGTTTGTTTCTATTAAAAAGTAATAATATGAAACAGGCACTGCCTGGAAAGCTCGCGAAGCTAATCACTAATTAGATATCCTTGGTCTTGGATGAGCAAACATATGCAAAACTTTATGCTTATGTACATATAATTATTTACCAACTTTGCCTGAAAATAGAAATTTGGTTTACTAGTGACCACCAGTAGACATAATAGAGTATGTAAATGTTGCACATAGCATCTAGGGTAAGGGTAATAACAAAATTACCGAACTCCGGACAATCTTACAAAGGGAAAGTCAAAACTCATAAGTATATAAACAGACAAAATCAGTCAACAACCGGAAAACTGAAAACCGTAATGACCCTGACTTGGTACAGGCATTTCTAAAGAAATGGTGGGTTGAATCAGATTTTAAAGTGCCAAACCTCCCGCTTTCATTACGGCTCAAAGTTTCTGGCTGTCACTATAACAGTATTTATAACAATACTTGAACAAAACAGGTACATGTAAAACAGCTGTAAAAGCAGCACCAAACTCAGTGAAGTAAATGTCAAAGACACTTTTACGTCACACATTGATAAAAAAATATTTTGACATTTTTGTTGACACCTTATCTTTATACATCCATCGTTTATAATCTTTTCTGCAGAGACGGAATATATTTTGACAAGATCTTGGTATCGGAATATAAACTTTTTAAGAGATCGAATAAGGCGACTCTTTTTGTAAATGTTGCACATAACATAGGGTCTGAGACACTCTTCAAGATCACAGGTACTTGTGGACAGGACCCTATGGTGCCTCTGATTGCCCATCCCTCCTTTTTTTTCATGTACACAACATTTTGCAACTTTCTATGTATCACTGTATGACATATATACAAAAAAAAACAATCAAAGAGCAGTTTCTATCCATACTGGGTTTCTGATATATGCATAAGGTTTTGAGTGTTTTTCTTTGAGACATTTTGGGCAATTGTGTATTTTATCAATACCTGATGCAATTAAGAGAATATAAATATAAGCTTGAGTTTGCTCTAGGAATAATTCGGAGCAGACGATCGGATTGCGCAATCGTGTTATTTTTAGCGACTCGTTACTTTCCGTGTAGGATTCGATAATTATCGGTTACCAATTTCACGCAATCGTAACTACTCGGCCATTCTCGCTACCCTGCAAATAACCTTGTATGCATTAGGCGTATAAATCACACTACTTTTCACATGTCAGTTACATGAAAGTTTGATAAAGTTATATTTTAAGCAATTTTCTATATTTCAATTAAAGTTTTAATTAGTTTTGCATGATTAGATTTTACTTAGTATGTCTTCCATATTGGATTTTCGTGAACTATATTTTTGTGCGGCTTAACTTAACTTAACTTCCGGCAAACAATTTAAGAAGAATTTCTACTATGTACGTACGAGGTTATTTGCAGGGTAGCGAGAATGGCCGAGTAGTTACGATTGCAATTTCACGTTACCGCCGCCATTATGGTTCAAAGGTCAATCGGAGTAAAAAAACGTAAACAAGACGTCATTGCATTTGTAAACACGGTGACGCAGTTTATTCATCGTGGCAGTTATGCACATATCGTCCCTGTCGTAAGGAAGTTTTCGTGAATTTGTTGGTTAGGAAAATAATTTATGACTACATGTAATGTATCCCGTAGATCTTGAAAATAATGAGAGATCGTGTGAATATTCAGCCATAGTAGAATACATGTAGTAGTTCCAACTTCCAAGGATATTGTGACACAACCTCGCAAATAGTACTGTTTACAAAACATCCTAGACCTGCAAGAATAAATAAAAATATATCATCCTAGAGGGTACTTATCGATTAACTTGAAGAAAATTAATCTAAATCTTGTTTATTTTGTTGTCCGACTATCCTATAAAAGGGGGGGGGGGTCCTTATAAAAAAGGGAAATCAAAGAAGTCTTTTTTCCCCCTAAGCGACTGGCAGGTATTCGTACAAAATCCAGCTTTGTAATGTTAATGCTTTAAAGTTGGCATTATGTTAGACTTCTGCATGGTTTTATAGTTTATCATATTTATATCACATTAAACATGCAATTTGTAAATTATCATATTATGGAGCATCAAATAAAACTTTTTAAAAGGCCCAACTTAAAACTGGTGTGCCCCTTTTGTTAGAGAATGTATAAAGTCTGTGTGTGTAAGACACTTTAGATGTACTAACTTAAAAATGACTTAGTTCAACTATATATCATTTTGTGATTTTTTAGAAGTCAAAATCCTGTAAGAATGCACACCTTTAGTATTTGTACATTAAATACACTGCAAAATATTACAAAAACTCTAGCTCAAAACTATAGGGAGGGACAGACAGGGGTTAAATAGTATGCCCTGATACAGGGCTATACATTAACAGTCATGTTCCATTCTTACATGTATGTTAAGCACATTATTATGGTGTGGTTTCTGTTCATGAGGCACTCCATCCTTTCTCGTTTATGCCAATGTCATGAGACCAATAATAACATATAAGGATTAGTATGGAAAAAGTGTTAAATTCAGGAACAAGTCAGTCTTGGTTGGGCAAAATATGTACATGCACATGTACTTTGTAAAAGATTCAACTGGATAACTTTTGTAAATTATAGAGCACAAAAATTAAACAAATATAATAACAAGAAAATATTTATTGCAAAAACAAAACATTATTAAAAGGTCAGCTACATGTATAATAACAATGTTGTAAAATAACAAAACTATGAACTGGAACATTGAAGAATGGGTAATAAAACATTCCCCTCACCCTGATTAAGTCAAAAGATAATGATTGAATGAAAATTATATTGCTTTTAACATCAAAAAGTTAATATTGGAGGACACTATGCAAATTTCTCTATCCTTTAGTTATTGAATTGAGAAGTTATAAAATCTGACAAAAGTTCCACCCCCTCCCAAAAAACCCCCATACTACATGTAATAAGGTTCAAAACTCCTTTAATTTAAAAATATTTGTCTAAGACTTTCTCAGGTAAATGAACAAACCCCAAAATATTCAATAATGTTACATGAAAAACAACACTCATATGGGGGACAAAAACATTCTATTCATAGAATTTTTAAACAAGAAACATAAACTATAACATGTGATGTGTAAACTATTTAAGCATGAGCAACAGGAAACACATTTAGATACAAAAAATGAAAAGACCAACACCCTTAGTTGGATTTTTAGAGTGCTACAAAATGTAGTTCATTGAAACAACAGATATGTCGTTCCACTCACATTATTCTGACTCGACCAGTTTTTGTTCTTACTCCTTAATGCTGCATTCTTACCAATATTATAATCTTTGGTTTGACTAGACAGGGGCTAGAACCCATGGATCTACCACATTCTAGGTGAGCATGCTAACTATTACACAACATTTTTGCGGTCGCATTGAAAAAGGAGTAGTTCTTCAAAACTTTCATTAAGCTAGGGACTTGTGTCCAAGTTAGTTAATGCAGTCAACATGATCAGGCATATATTAAAATAAACCCATACTATGATAGATTAGCTTCCAGTCAGATTTGAACTGACATCTTTTCAACATTATTGAAACGTACTACCTTGTACTATAGAAGCTACATTGTATATACATGTATTGTAATTGTTAGTAGTTGACAAACCTAATATGTATGCAGATCATTAGCTTCCAGAGAGATTTGAACTGACATCTCTCAAACATTATTGAAATGTACTGATTCATTGACACCATAGTAACTACAACATTTTGTCATGAATTTGTTAGGAACATTTCAGCCAAGATTGGTTGCAATCCCTTCTGTTAAGTGTTATTATCTAATGGTCCTGAATTGGCACTACATAGACACGATATAGAGAATAAAAAAAAACATGCATAAATTTCATACCCTGCAGTGCAAGAACAATAAGCTCCTTCTGTTAAACCATCATCTTCTTTGGTGCAATATCAATACATTGTGGGGGTCGTCATCCAGTGTCTGTGATGATGAACACTTTGTTCTTAAAATACATAAGTTGTTGTTCGACTTCCGTCTTTAGGAAATATGCCTCCTGCAACCACCCACTTAAAAATATTCAGACGTGGGCAACCTTATAGGCTTTCAGCATGTCATTTGTCAATGCAACATAACCATGGGCTAACCAGAACTGTTTTATGTCTGTAAAAAACAATTGGTGTCCAAAATTGCATACCATCAATCATGTTCACAGGGGTTGACATAAGAAAAAAAATTAACTGGCCCATAGGGCCAGTAAAATTTTTGAACAACTGGCCCCTTCAAAATTCCACTGGCCCGAGAAATATCGGTCCGCTTCGTGGACCGATATGAAAGGGGGGATTTGCCCCCCCCCCCTCCCAAGAAACTAAAGATCGAGCAATATGAACCCCCATTAAAACCTTGGGTGAACTCATTTTCTCCGGAAGGATAAGCAGTTCCTGCTCCACTAGTGGCATCAGCAAATAATTAAATTGACTGTCAGTGATTAGTCAATTTAATTATTTGCAGATGCCACTAGTAACAGGTATGGACTCAGTCACATAGTGTATAACGGCTTGTTTAAACATGTACATATAGTTTTTGTATTCTATGAATGAATGTTGTACTTGCTTTAAACAAGGGTAAAGTTCATGACATTTTCCCATACATGTAGTGTTTTTAATGCATTACAATTAACAGGTATGGTTAGAAGATAATCAAACAATCTACATATAGATAGTCAAACTTGTTATCAAAAGTATATAGTTTTAACCTTTGATTCATTGTTTATTGTATATATGTTAACTTATGTATTAACTAAATTTAATACGGCGCTCGGCCAATAATCTTCAGTAGTAAAGGACGGCCAGAAATATAAAGAAGAAGAAGAAGTCTCAGCGACCCCCTCTGTATAACGGCTTCCTTTTTTAGCCAATCTTATTTATTCCTCCCCAGCGTTTTCCCGTGCATTCGACCATTACATAACGACCCACTGTCTAACGTGACTAACGACCATGTTCTTTGGGTAAAAATCCTTCATATAACGACTATTAGAAGATTATTATCAAACCAGAAGTTAGATAATAAATAAACAAACACAGTCCCGACTTTGGAAAATTTTCCGTTTTGCCCAGCTGATGCAGCGATTGTTGCCAATATCCCTCTTGCTGATATCGGCATGATCTACTGACTGAGTCCATACCTGTTACTAGTTCATAATAATAGATTTTTCATATTAAATGAAGTCACGATTAGCGTTATGTTATTGTGTATCCGCCATTTTTTTTACAGGTAAGATGTTCACGTGATGATTTATTATTGTTGTTTGGTTTATTTGGGTTTATTTCTTATTTATATTAAATATTTAAAATTGCTTACTATAGAAAATACCGTTTTAATCTTTCAGTTTTATAAATAAATAATCGTGATTTTGAAAATTATTGAATTATGAAGTACTGGTTCCCAGCATATATTTCTGTCAATATTCGTTTAACGTGCGGTAACAGATCAAGGTAAACACATGCTGATTGTGTGATTAGGCTATTTATAGCTTTCGGCGAGTGATTGAAGTTGAATTTTAACGTTTTATCTGGAAATTTCATTAGTCTGTTATCAGTCGATATTGAATGACACGGAAGTAACGAAAGTTGCTGGCCCAAGTGGCCCGAGAATATCAACTGGCCCAGCGGGCCGATCTTTGTTCAGTTTGACTGGCCCGACCGTAAATATACTGGCCACGGGCCAGCGGTTACGTCGACCCCTGTGTTCATCAAGCCTACCAGAATACATTTGAAGCCCAATGAACGTAGTCCGAGATTCCTCTGTCGTTTAACGGCATTGATAATCTTGCTGTAGCCGTTCAACGACAGAGGGTGATACATACGGAAACCATCAAATTTGCCTCACAGCCATAGTATCGGCACATTTCCACGTTTCGTGGCTATTGGATTTTATTTTCTATCATAAACCTTATATAAATCGCTTCACCAATCATTTTTCTATTCATTCATAACCATCTTACCCTCAGAAAGTGGTGTTACACTCCATTACAGCACGATTTTGCCTTAGATCCTATTATTCCGCCATTTGACTTCCATTTTCGAATCTACACACGTGATCTCGCGATACTAACTGAATGATGACAGCAACGCATTGCATGATGGGAGCTAATTAATGCAGCGTGCCAAATTATTTGGAGCATTATTTGCATACGTAAACAACATTCAAATCACATGGAAGACCATACATTTAAGCGTATTCTGCAGGACAAACAGTCCATCTACAGATCAAAGAAGAGCAGAAGGAAATTATACAGAATGTGTTGCAAAGAAAAGATTCAATGGCAGAGTGTTACCAACGGGCTTCGGAAAGAGCATGTGTTACGTTCCCCCTTTTTGTTTTTGGACAAGGTACTACATTTTTTTTTTCTTATGGTTATCTGTAATTCACTAAATTTGCTGTTAAAATCATTACCAATCAATATAATCAACTGTATTAAATTTTATGTTAATTGTTCTGCCTTAACAGGCGCCTATGATTGGCAATAAAAATATTTGTTTGTTTGTTTATATGCAAATTATCTCCCATGATACATTACGGTAATCGTAGTTTTCTCGTAGTCACGTGACAAATGTTTGAAAAAATGGAAGACAAATGTCGAAATCATAGGTTCTAAGGCAAAATCGTGCTGTAATGGAGTGTAACACCACTTTCTGAGGGTAAGATGTTTATGAATGAATAGAAAAATGATTGGTGAAGCGATTTATATAAGGTTTATGATAGAAAATAAAATCCGATAGCCACGAAACGTGGAAATGTGCTGACCCAGAGTTGGAGAAGCAAATCCGCTGTTTTCCGTATGTATCACCCTCTGTCGTTGAACGGCTACAGCAAGATTATCAATGCCGTTAAACGACAGAGGAATCTCGGACTAAATGAACGGAGTCTGAAATTCCAGTCACTCAAAATTTTGTCGTAGCACCTCTTGTTATCTTGTAAAACATAATCTTGTGATGGCACCAAAGGCAAGTTTAACTTACCTGCCGACAACACAAGCCTGAATGCCGTTGGCGTCAGCTCTCCCTGAATCCGTGTCGTTTCGCCCCGTGAGTCGTTTTTCCCCTATTCCCCGGGTCGTTTCGCCTTCATTTATTAAGAGTGCTTTAAAAAATGAAATATGGAAAATACCATTGTAATAGTGCTTTAAAAATGAAATATGGAAAATACCATTGTAATAGTGCTTTAAAAAATGAAATATGGAAAATACCATTGTAATAGTGCTTTAAAAAATGAAATACGGAAAATAGCATTGCAAATATTGGTATTTTGGATGTTGTAAGGCTTGTTCATGGGTACTTTATTTTTGTCTTCCTCATAATTAACATGCTTTCTTGACGTGTTTAATATTATGTATGGCTTCACATTCATTGTTTGACAATTCAGGCTGTCCAAATTCCGGTGGCTTCATTTTACAATATTGGCGATAGGAAAATTAACATAATACATACTAAGCTAAGACATAGATGTAGTGGCCTTAATGCCGATTTATAGAGTAAATTTGAAGAATGATCCACGTTGTGTATGTGGTCATTTATTTGAGGATGCTATTCATTTTTTTCTTGAATGTCCACTTTATCAACACGATAGAACTTCTCTGTTTAATTATTTTAATAACATTGTTCCCATCTCTATAGAATATATACTCTTTGGATGTAATGAAATTAGTGAAGAATTGAATACTTTATTGTTCAAATCAGTGCAAAAATTTATTCGACAAACTTGTAGATTTAATAATTAATTATCACAGGCACTTGTTTCATTCAAAAAATATATGCCCCCTCCTCTTCCTTACTTCAAGGTAAACATCTGCCCTTTACCCCTTCCCCACTTCGCCTCAATATTTTTCCCATATTTGTGATCCTTTCGCTGACCCAATTATATCGTTACACTCCCGAGATATTTCTCTTTTCGACCCGGTACCCTCCCCCTTCGTTCTTGTTTTCGTCAGACCTCTGATCGTCAAGATTCTCGATTTTCCAACATCTAAACTCATCAATAGTGTAGATTTTACCACCAGGATCCATGTGTAAATGTAGAATAAAATTATATAGTTGAATAGAACTTCGAAAAGGTTAAAAATGAAGTGGTATCGCCAATGTCAATGAGACGCCATGAAATAATCCAAACAGGAAGGCCGCTTAACACCTGGATTTTATTCCGATTGGACTTTGGACCATTTGTTGTAAATTGGGGGGTCAACGGAACTTTTGAAAGTGTTTTTCTTTGAGACATTTTGGGCAATTGTGTATTTTATCAATACCTGATGCGAATATAAATATAAGCTTGCGTTTGCTTTAGCAATAATCCAGAGCAGACGATCGGGTTGCGCAATCGTGTTATTTTTTAGCGACTCGTTACTTTCCGTGTAGGATTCGATAATTATCGGTTTCAATTTACAGACAAATTCTTTAAATATTCATTTCAAACAAATAATTTGTATATTTTCGTCAAAGAAGAAGAATGTTGAATTAAATTTTATGTTTATTTCACAAGGAAACAATATAGGCAACAGCGATTCCGGTATTCGATACCTTTCGTACACCGTATCTTTCATACGGTCTAGAGGGTGTCGCGAAAAGCAGTTACCCGGAATGTCCCGGATGTGTTGAAGCTTTTTCATAGCCATAGTGGTATGGATAACCCGGATGTGGTGAAACTTTTTCATAGGCATAGTGTATGGATGATAAGGATTTCTGTTTTAGTCAAAGTAAATGGTATTCGTCATTATTCCTTTATTGATTTAATTTTACCATGTTTCAGTAGGGTGGTCAAGCCAAAAATTGAAATGCTATTAAATCATCCAATTATAGTTTAGTATGACAGTACATACAAAATGGGAAATTTTGGTACAAAAATTATTAAAATCGGTTGAGCTGTTCAAAAGTTATGGCCTTTTCGGTGAGCCAAAAGTGGTCGATTTTCTGTTTTTTGGAAAAATGTTAAAAAAATGACATTTTTGGACCAAAATATATTATTTTCACTACCTAATAGGTTATCATGCTTTCTTCTATAGTAATGTATCCTCCTTATGCTTCAAAAAGAGGTATTATACACACCTGTAGGTGTTATATGAAAAAAATGTCACAGAATTTAAAACATTGAAAATAGCCTTTGGACTTAGTTTTTTTAATTTATGTGTCAGCCGTCTGCTTGTTCAAACTACTAGGTTTGTGGTCAAATATCTTCAAAAACCTTTAACTTGCAAGGCTGAAACTTGCAGCACTGTCCACAAAGTGCCCAGTCTCTGGGTAAAAATATCAAGAATATCATTTATTCAATTAATATATATATTTTTTTAATATTATTTCCTTTGCGCAGGCCTCCATAATTTTAACGTCAAATTTTATTCGAAAAATCAAGTTTTTGGTCATAAAAAATCTGAAAAAAGTACTAGAATTTTTCTGAATACTGATTTTGGTAAGGAAAAGAACCCTCTAACAGGGAACACCTATATTTATCAGCCAAAAAAATTCTCAAAGTCTGTAGCGCCAGAATCATAAACTCCGCAGCTTATTATTTTGAGCTCTGTAAAGTGTAAAAATAAGTTATTTTAGGGAATTAATTATATTTTTTATGTTCAAATTGATATTTTATGGTAAACAACCTCAATATCCATATATCAATGAAGTTATTATTACAGTTTGTGTAAAAACTGCCATTTTTTCCATTGAAAAGTTCAATTTTCTTTGTTCAATCAAAATTTCAGATAATTCCCGAAATTGATACAATTTCAATAATTGTCGAATATTATAATATTAAATGTTCAAGTGTTTGGTATTATTTTGATCCTATAACTGTATACTATAAGGAGAAAACTATCAGCAACCCCATTTTAATAATTTTTGTACCAAAATTTCCCATTTTGTATGTACTGTCATATTAAACTATAATTGGATGATTTATTAGCATTTCAATTTTTGGCTTGACCACCCTACTACAGACAGTTCCAAGTCTAGACTATACATTTTTACCTCCATTGTTTCATTGTACATGACTGTTAGCAAAAGTCAAATAAATAAATAACAAGCAGATTATTTATTATTCATGTCTAACTAACTCCATCCTCAATTTGTACATGTTTTTGGAAAGGTTCCAGTAGACAACTGCAATCACAGTTTTAATGTGCTTCAGCGAGATAAAAAAATAAACAGTAATAAATGGTGTAAACTTATATAAAGAAATAATTATTCAAACGAAAATATGTTTTCACACAAATTAATTGATTAACAGTATATACATCATTTTTAACCCACAGATGATCGCAATTAATCTGATTACTCTCCTCTCATCACCCGTCACGGGCGTGGGTCAATTGACAGAGAAATCCTTGTAGTCATGTGATTGTTTTAGAACACAATACAATACAATAAGCTTTATTTAAAGTCGGAAAGATTCAAACAATTATAACACAATTGAGCTTTTAAATTCGACATAAGAATATGCATATATATACAAACAATAAAACAAAACACTTTGATGCATGTACAAAAATGTAGGTCCCAATGACTGTCTTTATAGCTAATCGAATCACAGCTTTTAAATATATATCTAAATCAGGCCTCTACATTAACATTTTTTTTAGCTTGTCCCTTCGGATAACTAACTAAAAAAGTACTTGTCCGATTCAATCTTTTAGTTGTCCAAAAAAAATTAATAAAAATTACAAAAACTAGAGAATATTTATCAGCAATTTGTGTAAAATGTTTTGGTTATTATCTCACAAACATTATCGTGTCCTGTCATTATTAATACTAACAGACATTATGATTATGACATCTTTAATCGACAAATTAACATACACTTAGAGTAGATATAAGTCATAAAGTCATTGGTATCAAACGATGTCATCATGGTATGAGTGTCTAATCATCAATTTCTTAGTTTGGTTCTCGAATAGCAGGCCCATCTAAGCGGTAATCGTATAATGTGGATTGAATCCAGGATGCTTTGAACGTCGTTCACTATCTATTGAATGCAGATTGTGTATCAAAATCAGCTACTGAATGTCCATCAATGGAAATTAACATCAGACGCCTTAACATTTCTGGTTGAATTGAGCTCCGCCGCTTGTTGTAAATCCGTACTTTCTAAGATCGGGAGATATAGATCCATCTGATTCCATACTGATGGACATTTTATTTATGTTTCCAGGGAATTATTGTGATGGGAAAGGAAACACTATAAACAAATCTATTTCTATTTCATTATAATTACTTAATGCCAGTTGTCGTTTAATCAAATCGCTGAAAAGATACGGATCAAGTATATGTTCGGAATATCTCTTGATTCACCGTTCTAATTAGCAATAGTGTACTTCAATGGAAGCCGATATTTTTAAACACATTAAAATAATATATTTACGAAGTTTATGTCTGCAAAAATGACAAAGCAACACATTTTTATCATAGAATGTAATCTTCAAAAGGTAGGACAGTCATTTTTTCACTTGTCCCATCGGACAACCGTGATACAAGATCTACTTGTCCGACGTCAGTTTTCACTGGTATCGGACAAATGTTAGTGTCGAGGCCTGTAAATTCCTTGCAAATTATGAGAGTCCTCATTTTTCTGTATTGCTTTTTCACATAAAATCAGGAAATTAACAATATCAACTGTAATTTTAATTAGTAACTATTGATTCATAGCCTTTTTTAAGTAAAACAAGGATTTCTTTGCCTGTTGGCCCATGTGTTGGACAAGTAATAGACATGCTTCATCGAACAACTTCTCTACAAGCTGATAGAATGGAGGTGTTTGGACTGCATTCTTCTTGTTAAAGCAGCGATGCCACATGTTCGATGTTGCCACTTCTCACAACCATCACATTGGATTGCTTCTTGCCTGGGTCTTACGACCTGCTTGCACTTTATTGTCACTGGCCATTGTGTTTAATGCCAGTCATGATGGTAGCAGGTTTATATAATTTCACTACCAGCTCGGGCAAGCTTATGGCTTCACATCAAGTTTTTATTGCAATATCAAGAATATGCATCATTGGCTTGGGTCTCCTTGATGTGCTTCCAATTGGAACAACAATAAAGCAAAACAAAAAAACTAATCAGATTGCTAATTAATTAATACACAAACAGTGCATCTATACATTGCAAAGAAATGCTTGATTAAAAGAAGAAAATAATTATTACAAGGACACAAATAATTACCCTCACTTAACCAACACAGAATTAAACAATGACGTTTCCGATTACATGTACTGTAATTTTTATTGTTTATGAAATATATTATCCCAATTATTCCTTATCAGAATGTCATTGTCAAAATCAATAATAATGATGATAATAATAATAATGACTATTATTATTTATAAAAAATAATAATGCTGGGATGATTTTGCAGTGAGGCGATTTGACCAGGTACCAACAGTGGAGAGTAATCAAAGTGTGATCATCTGTCGGTTACCATTGATGTATATACCATTAATCAATTAATTTGTGTGAATACTTATTTTAGGTTAATTTCTTTATATCAGTTACCATTGTGTCTCATGAATGAAGATGCTAATATATTTACTGTTTATTTTTGTATCTTGCTGAAGCACATTAAAATCGGGTTTGCAGTATCCACTGAAACGTTTACAGGGAATATTACATTCTAGAAAGCAACTGCCGAAGATCAACTAACCAGGTGGGCAACTGAACCTGAAAATCTACTAGCCCTTCACGAAATCAAGTGACCATGGGCCAGCGGGCCACCGCTTATTTCTAAAGCTGTACTAAATATGATATACAAAAATGTACATGTATATTAAAGAAAACCTTCTAATAACTATGGTAACGATAACTATGTCAAATCGTTATGGCACCAATTATATATTTTGTTTTATAGGAAGTAACATTAATGATTGTTTGAATTTTTCAGAATGAAGAGTTATATAACAGAACACTCGCAAGGAGATGCTTTGGTTATAGGAGTGAACCAATCAGATAATCCATTCAGAGACCAGAAATCTTGTGCTATTTTATAATCTTTTAAAACAGAAACTTGGTAAGAATGATTAATTTTTATAGTTGAACTTGTTGATGAATGTGAAAGGGGAGATAATACACAGATAAGGTCTATCTGTTATCTCCCTTTTTACATATTACCATCAAATCATCAATATACAATGTAGGTCCATTTCTATGCCACTTGTTTGCCTACATGATATATTTTTGTAGTATTGCTGTCATCATGAATATAGGTTACTAGGTGAAGATGTTAATTGTATTTTGAAACTTCAAACAGATATAGGTATTAGTAAACTTGTTTTGCTTACTAGCTTCTAGAATGCTACAAGTAAAATTAACAAGAAAAATGTCCTGTTGTCCAAAATACAATTTACATGTACCATATCATTAATCTTTTATAATTAAAAGAAAGTTTAAACAGTGATGGTCAACAATTCTACCAATATCAACAAAACAATATTTTCATTGCACATGTTAATACATATTGTAAATGATTGTATTAGGGAGAATACTTCATAAGTTGGGAAAACTTGTGACTGATCCCAATTTGTTATATTTAGCAAATAAAATATGTTTAAGCTAAAAATAAACAATCACCTTTCACCATAGCTCACTGAACACAAAAAACCATGACATACATATAATGTTGGAAATCCAGGGACAGACACAACAATGTGGTGGGGTTAAACCAGTTAATATTAGTACATTTTGTTGATTGACCATCAATATTTTGCCTAAATTATTTTTTATCTATTTCAGGAAACTATGGAAGTAGAAAATTTTAATATTTAGTTACTTCCAAGATCAAAGACAGTAGAATGGGCACAGTGCAAATGTTTTAGAATTTTTGTTGTTTTTTCACCAGTATGCATATTCATTAATAGTGAATCAAGTTCAATACTCTTTTTTGTTAGCATGGAGAAATCTGACACAATGTCTTCAGTAGAATTCTACAAACACTCATACAGCCTGATTTAATTACAACATCTTGTAACCATGTATTATTATTATAGATATTTCTTTATTTTTGTTGACCTACTTTGATGCTTCCATACTTACCTGCATACATTACTGGTCAAGTCTTTGGTCCTGGAACTGACAAGTTTTTATTGTTTCACATAATTACGATAAGTTATGTTGGCAGATGTAACGTCTTTGTTTTGATTAGCTAAAACACCATTAAGATTCTTTATATTTTTGGCTTTTTGGTTTTGAAGTCTAACCTACCATAAGTCTTTTGGAATGAAATTCAAAAATTTTTAACAATGAAAATATCTTATTATCTACAGCATGTATTGAAATTTAATGTACTATGTAACGTCTCATATTGAAGATTAATTATTACGCAAAAATTAAGAAATTGACAACTATGTTGAATCTCCATGATCTCTTGTGAAATCCAGAATAAAAATACATGTATTACAACAAATGTTTGTATCATTTTTAAAATGTGTTCAATTTTTAATATTTGACATCCTGCGTTTGATTTGTAGCAATAATACTTTATACACATATACTATAAACATCAAAAGAATTTTCATTTTATCCACATTGCAGTTTTCTTGACAGCATGATATGTATTTCAATTTTTCAAGCTGATCATATACTTTTTTAGTGAATGTAAAAAGTGTTTAAATTATATTGATATTGTAACATATATATGATATTCTGTTTTTTTCTGTCTACCGTATTTAAACTATATTGATATTGTTTCATGTTCTGTTTTTTTTCTGTCTACCGTATTGTACAATGAAGCCTGTCTAATCCAAACCTCGTTGCGATCATTTTTTGTGATCTGAATAAACAGGTGTTAGGTTTATACAGGGTTTGGTTTAGACAGGTTTCACTATATTGATATACATGTTGTCCAAATTAATTATAAATATAATTTGTCAACATTAATTGATGCATTTACAGCATTAAATTACTGCCACATGCATGTATAATTGCACCAAAGATTTTTTTATTTTCAATTATGTTGTTTCTATCTATTATCTCAATACAATATATCCAACATTTCTTTTATGATTTTGTGATGGAAAGCTCAATTATTTAAGAAGGTATATTACATACATGTACTGTATGATATTTGTTGTCCTGTTTTGTAAATTTACAGCATTTATTTTCTGAAATATTTTCTTTATAATTTGATCTTGATTTAATAGCCTTACAATATAAATATAGCACAACATACTATTGGCATAGCTATTCATGTTAAAACATGCTTCATGGAATGGCTTTTTTATGGTTTGTGTTGCCATAACAGGCTATAATCTCTGAGAAATTGTAGAGAGATATATGTTTGTTCTTCATAATTGTACTTTATAGAGTAAATTGCATTGTAACTCAAATTTAACATGAAGAAATAAAGATGATTCTATTACTGCGATTTTACACACAACGTGATCAGCTCTAAGTTGCAAGCAGTTTTTTTACTTGAAAGTTACCAAATTATGGTTATACAAAGATTTAACAACATAACAGCATTGAGTTTGTTAGTTACAAAATTATTTATGATCAAGGATTAACTAATTGGGAAAAAGATGTTTAACTGAAAAAAAAAGTTATTTTATATAAAAAAATTGTTGAAAAGACAGATTAGAATGAAATGTCGGGCCAAAAATGATTGATATTTTTACAATTAAAGCAGTATTTACCAGAAGCCATTCTACTTGATATGATTTCTAGACAGCAACTTATTCTTGAAAGAGATTTTTGTTCTTGAAAATATAACAAATGATTCTACTGCAAAAAAACAACAAAACCATTTTACTGCTATTTTTGTGTATTTTTTGTGTATGACTTTAATCATATTAAAATGTTGGAGATTGTATATTTTAACTTTAATTTTGCTTTGCTGCCTTCAGTGTGCCTGAATGATAGTTATAATATGTCGGTCAAAATATCTTGTTTAGATATGATTGTTATAATATGTCGATAAAAATATCTTGTTTAGATATGTCGTTAAAAATATCTTATTTAGTGTGTGTTTTTATCAGAGTACTTTAGTCTGTGTGAAATTGTTTTGAATCTTGACCATATTTACTATTTAATTAAACCAGCATTCTTTTTCAAAATGTAAAAGTATTAGTAAAAACCATTGAAGGCTAGAGAAAGCACAAAAAAATTTCCATTTTAATAACCTCTGTCTTATATTTGTTTTTGAAAACGCATTCATAATTAATAAATACTTGTATGGTTATGCTAAATTTAAAGATATGAGACTTGCGTTTCATTTGACTGATATTTTTCGTAACATGTTAATTTCTTCTTTTTAGCAGAGTTGCAACGAAGTTTCAGTCTGCTTAGGTTTTGGTGAAAGGCGGGCGGGCGTATCTTAGCCTATCTTCGTTAATGTGATAGCGCTTAGTTTTTGGCCGATCAACATAATTTTTGGTAGGAAGCATTATTACACTATTATTTAGAGCCAGTTCGAAATTCAGATTAATCTATTGTTTTTTTCTTGTAAAATCATGGGGGTTTTTTTTTATAGAAAAAGTACATATTTTGAGAATTACACATTTCTCTGAAACTACAAAAGATAGAAACTTAATATTTGGTATGGGTGGAGATGCCAATGTGAAGTTGTGCATTCAACATTTTTTATCCCCGGGGCTCAGCCCCACCCCACTGGGGAATCTGTATAAAAAAATGTGACCGAGATCCCCACCCTAAACCATATATATTTATGATCAGAGTGTCTAGGCAAATTAAATGCATTATGGCTCAGGCCCCGGGGTCATACCCCACCCCCTACCTGAAGTGAACTTTTTAATGGTTGAGATCCCCACCCCTAAACCATATATATTTATGATCAGGGTGACTAGGCAAATTAAATGCTGTATAGCTCAGGCCCCAGGGGGGGGGGGGGGGGGTAGGGGGGGCTCATACCCCACCCCCTACCTGAAGTGAACTTTTTAATGGTTGAGATCCCCACCCCTAATCCATATATATTTATGATCAGGGTGAATAGACAAATTAAATGCCCCAAGAGTTGAGGCCCGGGGTCATCCCCATCACCTACCAGAAGTTTTTTTGAGAATTACACATATCTCTGAAACCATTTTGTCAATTTTAACCAAGCTTTGCCCAAATGTTCCTTGGGTGATCCCTTCCAAAGTTATGTTCGGTATGTCTGGGATCCAAAAAATGGCCCAAGAGGGGGCCTAAAATGATTAATTATTTTAATATTTAAAAATCTTCTTATTGTGAACCAGCAATGCCAGAAGATTGATACTTGGCACAAAACGTTGATAAATCTTGAAAACAGGAATCTAGTTTGACCAAATGATTTTGACTTGCAACTCGGCTGTTGCATCTCTGATGCTTTCTCGATTTTTTTCTCACAACATTGCATTTGCTCTAAAATATTTTTAATTTTAGGGACACTAATATAAGTGTATACAAAACAGTTTATAATATTCTTAAGATTTTACAAGGTTTACCTATCAATGCATGTGCCTATACATATTTTTGTAGATTTGTCATTTTGTATTAAACTTTCTTGTATATTCATCATTTTATATTTATCCGTTTTGACGATTTTTTTTAAAAATCTTTACAAATATGCCGTCGTCAAAGATTTTGTCAACATGATTAATAAAATCAGCTGTCATAATGTGCTACGCTTCACCAAAAATCTGACGGAAGTATTCATATACAAAAGTTCATCTGGACATGACCTCTAATTGGGTTCTGTCAGATGTTAGGGGGGGTGTAATGTATCATAACAGCTGATTTTAATCAGATTGAGATTTTGTAAGGTAATACTGTATTGGTTTTTTTTGCAATTATTCATAACTTTTCACTGTAGATTATTTTAACTTGAAAAAATTTGACAAATATTTTTCTGTTTAAATAAAAACTGTTCAAAAATATTTTCTGATTATGATTTATTTTTAAATTGTAAATATAATTATCTTGAAAAAAAACCTTGTTTTAATACACAGATGCAAAATACCTGTCTAAATCTAAATAACCAAATAAATTTAGATTTTATAAGAAAACTTTACTATTTTTAGATAACGTTCATTGGTCTATGATGTTAATAAAAAAATAATAAAATAATATTAGTGGACTTAAATTTGTTGAGAATTTTGTTTGACTGGCAAAACCATTCTCTTAAAGAAATCTAAGAATTTTTGTGAACAGAAGAAACCATTAGTGTGATAATGTAAATTGTTTTTATGATGTCATCAAAGAATCTCTAGACTCAAAGTTATGTACATTGTATGTAGTTTATCTTGGATGCTTTTGTAAAATTATTTCGTAATAAAGTATAGATGTTAATTTCAGATTCTTTTTTAATTTTTATATATCTCACAAAAACAGGACTGTCGTGATCATATGGTAGTTGGATTTATCAGTACCTATCACCACTAAAGTTGTGGGTTCGAATCCCACTAAGGCGAGGTGTACTCCATACAACATTATGTGATAAAGTTTGTCAGTGACTTGCGACATGTCTGTGGTTTTCTCCAGGTACTTCGGTTTCACTGACCCCCATGATATAGCTAAAATATTGTTGAAAGTGGTGTTAAACACCATAACCCTAACCCACAAAAAAAGAGAAAAGATTCCTTATTTCATTTTAATCTGGGGATAACTTTGAATGTAATGGGCAATTCTTGGTTTTGATCGACTGAAACTTTTAAAAAATCTTCCCTGAAACTACTAATCCCAATGTTTTGTAACTTGGTACAAATGATGTACATGAGGTCCTCTACATCGTCAGTAACCCATGGGTGATAAGTGGAGAATATTGAAGTGTGATCAGCCATGGGTTATCGATGATGGGTCTTCTACAAATATTCTTCATTTTGTCTTGTTCTAGCACAAAACGAGGGCCTTCGTGGTCATGATCATGCGGTAGTTGAATTTACAACTACCTATACAATCGGTACCTATCACCACTAACGTTGTGAGTTCGAATTACGTTCATGGCGAGGTGTACTCGATACAACATTATGTGATAAAGTTTGTCAGTGACTTACGGCAGGTCGTTGGTTTCCTCCACCATGATATAACTGAAATATTGTTGAAAGTGGCGTTAAAACACTGTAAACCTAAACCCAGCAAAAAACATGGATGCCATGGACAATTATTATTTCTGATTGATTAGATGTTGAAGGTAGTTGACAGAAAAGGGGATGTGATATCAACTTGAAAGCCCATGTGCCACTTTCCTTTCTAACTTTCATCATCATTATCTCATAAAAAGGTAACTTGTTCTCGCCATTATATGGCCGATAAATTTCTCATTTGGCATTAAACAATCATTCTATCACTTAATCTATTGTTTATAAATTTATAATTGGTATGTTTGGATAAGAAATGCACCATGGAATTGTTACTAACCTCTTCCTTCCCGACAATTCAACCTTAAAGGCAACACATCTGGTGATGGTAAAAAAGTTAGACCACAAGTAATATCCTTTGAGGTATTCAAAAGTTCTGAGCAGGACATGATGGGATAGGGGTATAAAGTTTCTCTGTAAGGAAAAACAAACAACTATTTCACATGTCTTGTATCTGCCTGTAACATTTTCCCCATCTGTCTTGCATCTTCGCTATCCAAGGGTTACGATTCGGGTCTTCCTTCTCTGGGGACCCGAATCGTACCCCTTGGCTAGCGAAGATGGCCGTCTTGTGGCAACTAGTGTTTTGTTGGAACTAACGGGGGGGTAGTTCATACTTGGTCTTGTCTTGGTATATATGAAAAACATTCTGTATTTTAACATAAAAATATACATTCTCATAAAAACCAAATGCATGCAACTCAAACGAAAGTGTCATTAGCAACATCACACTGAACTGTCTACGTAGAAATATCATACAAATAACCCCACATTTTTGTGCCAGGTCCTGGATTTCCAATGTCATATTTCATGATCTTTTATCTTTTTTATGTTCAGTGAGTTGAGGTGAGAGGTAACTGTCTGTTTTGTTGATATTGGTGGAATTGTTAACCATCACCGTTTAAACTTTCTTTTATAACCTTTTTAGTGCTACTCATTTCAGAGAAGCTCCTTTTAAAGAAGGTATATTGTCCATAGTGGTGTTTGAAAATCATAATCAAAACGTCATATTATAAATATCCGGCTTCATGCATAAAGGCGAGATAAATATGCTTATCCTGCAATTAGTACATTTGCTGTACAAATACAAATTTTTGCTTTATTCGTACTAGATGAATAAACTTTTCGTACTATACGAATAAACTTTCCTGGTACCCTGTAGCTATGTACAGCGGAGGGTGCAGACAAGTATGAAACTGGTACTAATGTAACACAGACCACGAAGAAGACACCCTTGACAACATTTATGAAAGGTGAGGAATGACGCTTGTTTCTGTCCTTTTTGTTTAAATCTGACAAGTTTTCCGACTTTTTGACATTGCAGGATAAACACAATATACGTACATTGTCGTTAAATATAAAATTCATTTGTACTCGCTGCGAAACAGGCCTGAAAAGCTCGCTATTCTGCCCGTTTCTAAAGCTCGTACAAATAAATTTTATATTTACCGACAATGTACGTATATTGTATATATATCTGCTATCTGACTGCAGTTCTGCGGTCAATAATAACCCAGGTTTCAGTGAGTGAGTATGTTATTGTTGTTTAACATCAAGTGAGCAATATTTTAGCTATATCATGGAAAGAACAGATTACATTGATGAGATGATGATGTCCACTTTGTACTAAACCAACTCTTCTAGTTGGATTCACACTCTGAATCAATCATCAATGGGTAAACGGCATGTCGTTCTACTCGAATACATCATCCCGACTCTGAGCAAACCAGTTTTTGTTCTTACTCCTTACTCACGAGTGCTTAGCAGAGAAGCAACAAATACCAATTTTATAGTTTTTGGTTTGAGCCGAACCTTGCTCAAACCCAAGAACTACCACACTCGAGGAGAGCACGCTAGACCAGGATTTTATTGTATGTTTGTTTGATGGTGTTTAACGTTGCTTTCAACAATATTTCAGTTGTATCGTGGCGGAGGAAACTGGAGGACCTGGAGAAAACCACCGACCTGTCGCAAGTCACTGACAAACTTTATCACATAATGTTGTACACCTTGTCCTGATTGAGATTCGAATCTCAGACATTAGTGGTAATAGGCACTGATTCCATAGGTAGTTGTAAATCCAACTACCATACGATCACGGCCAACGACGGCCCCCACCAGGATTTTAAAGTGGATCTGCCATTTCTATATCACAATGGCTGATGATACTTCATATCACTGTTTAATAGTTGTGATGCAGTATGTAAAATAAGAAACAACTTTTTTTTCTGGTTTTGTATCATGTTATACTTATTTTAATAACATTTGCATACTTTCAATTTTACAAGGTTTTACCAGATTCAGGTGCTTATATCTACCGAATATAACAAGAATTGTCTCCCCTTAATAGGAAACTGACTATTATATAACAATTAAAAAGGAAAAAAACAATGTAATAAATGCATGATAAAAATTACAGATTTTAGTAAGACATTTAACAGTGTAGACATGTGTTCCTTATATCATCAACAAATGATAATGTCGAGAAAAATCAAAAAATAACTGATTATGATAATTTGGGATTTTTATCAATAAATATTTCCTAGTTTAATTTTTTTTTATTACAGATTTTAGTAAGACATTTAACAGTGAAGACATGTGTTCATTATAACATCAACAAATGACGACATGTGTTCCTTATATCATCCACAAATGACAATGTTGAAAATAAAAAATCAGTGATAATTTGGGATTTTTATCAATTAAATATTTCCTATTGTAAGTTTTAACATTTAAACTAAAAGGGTCATGATAAATTGTGACAATTCAAAATGTAGATGATGTAATTAACTGTCTTATAACAGACAAAGTGATGGCTATGAAAACAACATAAAACTGGAAATAAACTTCAAAACTTGCCATCTTTTTTAGCTCTGGTATAAATAAATCATGAAAATGTGGTGGTATTGAAGAAATTTTAAAAGTAATTAAGTCTAACTAATATATGTATAAAATTCATGATATAAATACAGAATTATTCAGCCATAATATTATGTAAGTATGTACTTATCAACGATTAAATTAAATGTCAAAATAAGCATATAAGCTGAAGTACATCCTCTACTTGTTCTTAAATATAAAAAAAACATTAAATTCATACAATTATATGCAAAATTACAATAAATGGAATTTGGTTAAATAGTTTTCATTATATTTTTAATATTATGTTTTTTTTATCAATAAATTAAACAGGAAATTCTTTTATATTGTATGAAAGAATAAAATTCTGGGAGGAAATATAAATGTAATAAAATTCTATAATGTAATTGAATACAGTAGATCCCTTTTATAAAGCCCCTCTCACCACCAAAGGGCAATCCTCTTTACCAGACCAAATTTCAGAAGCAATGAAATAATAAAATACTACTAAATTGTCCTCATCCATTTTCTTTGCAAAAGGGGTGGCCTTAAAGGAAGGAGGACTATTGTAATTATTAATTGACTCCTGACACTCATTAAAATAGTATCATTTATAATGCCAAAGACAGTTTGGGAGGGGGGGGGGGTTTCATGATTAAAGATATGAAGTAAATAAAAGAATCATCTGCAAGTATGTCAAGAACAAAAAATGTCTGAAAAAAGAATTAATTGGCTCAGTAACATTGTAAAACACCTCTACAATATGAAGTGCATAGCAATATCATATGTACAAACATTTGTCAAGTTTTCATGGATGATGACAGAAAATGTGTGAGGAGCTAATAACAAAAAAATAGGTTCTCTTTTGAAAATGTCACTGAAAAATGACCAAGTTTAATAAAATTGAAAAGAATTAGTATGAGGAACATAACTTCCATATGTATGCAATTGAGATAATTTTCAGGGATCTGAATTGAAACCTGCAGGAGTGGATAACACAGAAATAATTGTAAAAGAATAATAGAACAACATGCTATGTTACCTTTAAACCTTCAATTAATGTCATGAAATGACTGATATACTGATGATCGTTCAAATTGGGGGTTTTTTCAAAACACATCAGTCACTGAGATATTGATAATAGCCTGCTTCAGAATAAATTTGGTCAGAATCTGTAAAAAGGAATTAATTTTCCCCATCTATTTTTACATCTTTACTCTTGAAAACTCTTCATGAAAAATGATACTGTTTAAATTTGATATATATAGCCTGTGTATAAATATGGTTTGAATCTGTTGAGGAACTTTATTACTAGTGGAAAAGAACATTTTCACACTTTTCAACATGTACTTGGGGCATAACTCTAAATTTTTAATGTAGAATTTGATTTTCAAACTCAACTGAGATATTGTCCATACATAGGTGTATAAATTTGCTTGGAATCTGTCAAGGAACAAAGATGTTAGAACACTAACAAATTTGATATATATATGCTGCACTCCTACTCCAAGTTAAACAAGCTGAGCACAGTTTTGTTACAACTCGGATAAAAATCGCATTTCCTCGCCCATCTGCCATTAAGTTTCACCATATTATAACCTACATTTCCATTGTGTAAGAACTGGCCAATAATAATTTCATGTACATCAAACAAGAAGATAAATTAACCCTTGCCCAACTATTAACATCAGTAACAGAATTTTCTACTTTATATTGACAATACTAGTTTAAAAATTTAATTATTAATATTGTTGAACAGGAAGAAAAAAACATGCAATTGATTTCCACTACATGAAACAAACTACGTGGTCAATAAAATAAATGTCAGCACCATCTGATTACCCTACAAGGACCAACAAATGAGTGTGGACAATAAATTTGTTTGTCACTTGACTTTTTTTTAATTTATAGAAGAGAGTGCCTAAGATTTGACATTATACAAGTTTTTCATTTAATTATAAGATAAGTATATAACAGATATTGACATGTAACAAAAATGCCCTTTATATCATGTTTATTATTAATGTATACATTCAATTGGTCTAAAAATCCTTTTTTTTTTTTTAATAGATGTACATACATGTATTTTTGCTATATTTCTGTAAATTGTTCACACTTGATTATAAAATGTTAATATGAATAAAATTAATTGGAGACTTAAATTATTTGGGAATTATTAACTTCAATAAAGTCTGAAAGAAAAATATTTTAAAAAAAAAGAAAAAATAACATTATATGCTACCAAAGTGTTATATTAACAGAACACTATTGAAAGCTGTTGTACAATTTGATCTAACAATTCCTCTCTCTAATTGAGCAAGGTATCAATGGTAGAAAAGTGTCCAACAATAGCACAGACAAATCTTATAAAACCTGAACAAATTATAACACTTACTCAAACAATCTCTTGATGGGTAGCACTAATTATCTCCCTTTGCAAACATTGTTATCTCCCTTTACAATTTTAGGTAGATATTTAACATGGATTAAGCCAACCTGATTACAAAGGGAGATAAGCCACTAATGTATATCCCATTTGAGAAGTTATATATTTGTGTATAAATAATATGGGGGAATCACTCAGGTATTCTGTCATTAAAAAATGTACAACTTTACAAATATCTATGACATACCATTTAGTCATGACATCTAAATCTTGTTGTCAATGACAACAATTAATAAAACAGAAACTTGCATCTTTTTATACAGCATTTAAAAAAGTAAAAATATGTACAACAAAAGCTTCTCCAAATTAAGAAAAATTGTACCATCTCGTCTCAATAAAATTAGCAAATTTCTAAAAGTTTGATCCTGGACCTAACTTTATGCATTTAAAGAAAAAAACATCTATATCTTCTGTGTCAATGACACTGCAGATTCAGGTTTCATGTCCTGTTAACCAAAATAGTTTTTGTCTGTGAACTTTAAAATAAAACAAACAGAAAATGGGGAACATTTTTAGAAAGACCAAAATCTGAAATAGTTAAATAACATAAAACATTTCAACTTGAAAACAAAATTTTTGGGTCAAGATATAACTAGACAACATGTTAAAATTAATGTTATTTCACAGATACATACAAGCTTCAAACTTTCAAAAATTGTCAATTATATTAATAGACAATTTGGATAATATTTTAAAATGTTAATACTGTCTCCATTATGGAGTAGGTAGTTTAATAATCAAAAGCACCAATTGTACACATTATTTCATTCTTTACATCCTACTTTAAAACATTAACAATCATTTGATGTAGGATTAACTACTTTCACATCACAATGTTTTAATAATGCTTCCATGACAAATTCTAAAATTCTACTGAAGGTTTAATTCTATAGGACTGGAACAAGAACATTATACTTTAATCTTATATCCATGGTAATCTAAGTTTGTTCCTTTCGCAAGATGCAAATTCCTAAATTCCTTTAAAAAAAAATCTACCAATTATTTCTTCGAAATAAAAAACCTTGTCCTTGAAAAGTCACTGGAAATAAGTAAATTAATTTTGAGCATCAGGACATTTCGGACAGAAACAATCCAGGCACATTAGATTTCCAAATAGATTTATGAAATATTAGGACCCTTTGAAATGCATGAAAGACCTTCTGTTTATATCTTAAGGTGTCAGAAATACAAATTGTCAATTGTGCAATTTCTTTTTTCTAATACAACATTTCAAGTAGATGACAGTTGGTGAAAACAGGGTAACAATACATAACTTCCTACATCATTGTTATTTTATTGTAATTAAAACGTGAAAAAAATTCCTTGACAAAAATGCTATCGGATATGTTTTATTGTAAATAGTTCTTGGGATATTCATCTTATAGTGCGATACAATTGTATAGAATATTAACTGCAAAGAATTGACATTTTTTTATTACATGTATTTTATTCCTTTTTTCCCCCAATAAAATCTAAAATGTTAACATATATTCGAAATTACACTAGAAGAAGAACACTAATGTGGCCTCAATGTTTTAAGAAGTATGTTGATGGCAACAAGCTCTTTGTTCAAGCATTATGTACTGTTGATTCATACCAAAAAATGCATGAAAATTTCACTGTAAGCAAAGTGGGAATGCCAATTTCACATAAAAATGTATAGTGTAAGTTCTGGTTAATAAAATAAAAATAATGCATTCATCAAAGAACAAAAAAATCCATCAAGTTGTTTCCCTTGTATAATAATTGTGTCTCCTTAACTGAAATAGGTACTTCAATATTGAATATTTCCAATTCTGTTCATGTTTTTAATGTATAATAATTTGCTTTGTTTTTATTCCAGATTGAAAAAAAAATGTATTAAATATACAGTGAAACCTGTCTAAACCAAACCCTGAATAAACTGAAATCCTGCATAACCCGAACTTTAAATAAAGTTCTAATGTAGGAAATCTTTGTTAATTTAACTTATATAAACCAACCACCTCTCTATTCTTAACACAAAAGTTGGTCCGAAGGAGGTTCGGTTTAGACAGGTTTCATCCTATCTCTTTTTTTGTAAATAAAATCTTCCAATCTAAAATTTTTATCAACAATTTTCAATTCATATTTTAAAATTAATTCACTTCCTTATTGACAAAAAATGTATCAAATTAATATTCACGTACCTGTTTTCTTTTGTTAAATAGAAATCTTTCAATCTAAAATTTTAATCTAAATCAATCAGTCCATTATTTTAATACACAGATATACATACAACCTATGAATGAAAATATACAGGTTTTTTATACATCTTTAAATCTTATTGTTGTTAGACAAGAAAGCAAGCTTGAATTATTCTCAAGACAGCTATTGTAATTAAAATAAATACATGTACATGCCTTAATAAAAATTAAATGATTAAATAATTCAATAGCATATTATTTTAATTGCAGTGTATAGGAATATCTAATTGAGCTTTATGAAAATTTGTTTTAACAAGGCTATTTCTTGGATGGGAGGTCTTTATTTTTCAGTCTGTGTCAAAAACATTTTGACAAACTAGCCCGAACAGCATTTCAAAGAATTTTTTCTAAATGATTAAGCAAATTTTATGCAATATTTACTAGCCTGAGTCAATTTTTACTAGACTGGAGCTTAGGGCTAGTGGTTTTTGGCTCAGACTGTATTTGAACGCAATTCTTGATAAAACTGGTATTAATGAAATATTCTCTGTTCACATTAATTAAGAGATTTGAGTTCACTCATTATGCAGGGTTTATTTTATTTATCATGTGCAAGTTCTTTCAAAGGCAATTAAAAATTTAAAACTCCCATACATATTGGAAGACATCAAGTTCTTCAAATAATGTCAAACAAGACAGTACTATGTCAGAATAAAGAATCAGGAAGATCATTCAAGATTGCCTGTCTTATTTTGTATTTAATTCATTAATTCGTGAAAATAAATGAAAACTGTGCACAACATTTTTCAAAAGGAAAACACAATATTTTTTGGTACAAAATTGTTGTGCTTATACAATCATAAACCTGATTATTTCAAATACATATTTTGTAACAAAAGCTCAATAGTAATAACTAGTGTTTCATAACATTTCTTGGGTAAGTGTAAAAAAATACGATGAATATACATTGCTTTCATTTTATTATAGCAAAACAGCACTTTCATTTGAAAGAAATCAAAATAAGGAATTACTGAAAGCAGTAAAGTCTTCAGCCATTTCCCTGTCTATATTTTGGCTTTTGATGGATAAATCCAGTATTTTAAAAGTTACTTGGACATTCCACAGATTCAATCATCTCCATTCATCTTATGCTGCTGCAGAAATGTACACTATATTTAACAATATAAGAGTTGACTAGGGTCAAGACTTCTGATTAGAGGTTAACCAAGTCAGTCCTTCGTACAGTCCGTCTCCTGATGTAGCACACGAAGGCTGAACGTACCAATTTCTATCACGTATTCGTGTTAATCCTAATTTTTCTTGAATTTCATGTGGTTTCATTGCTGAAAAAAAAATTCAATGCAAAATTACATATCATATCTTTAAAATCTAAACATAATATATACCATATTGATATGCCTATAACCACTAAAGTTGTGAGTTCAAATCCTGCTCATGACGAGGTGTGCTCAATACAACATTATGTGATAAAGTTTGTCAGTGACTTGCGGCAGGTCAGTGCTTTTCTCCGGTTTCCTCCATCAATAAAGCTGACCGCCACGATATAACTAAAATATTATTGAAAGTGGTGTTTAACACCATAACCCTAACCTGACATGTATTTAGTTTTTTTACTTTTCAAATTCAAAACTTTTAAGTTGAATCAATTTTTAATTTACAGGTACACAAACAAAATTTACTTGAATTACTCCAGAGGAATGAGCAATTCCCATAGAGGACCTTCCAATGAATGTTTGTTAACAGATTGGGACAAAATGAGCAATCAATGAATCTTTATAAGAGGACCTTCCATAGATGCTTCCTACCAAGTTTTGGTTCATTTGGCCATGTGGTTTCAGAGGAGAAGATTTTTAGAAATAGACCAATCAGAAACAAGAATCGCCTGTGGTGGCCATGTTTGTTAATGGAATTGGAACGAAATGAGTACTCTTTATAGAGGACTGCCCATAGATGCTTCCTACCATGTTTCGGATCATTTGGCCAAGCAGTTTCAGAGGAAAATAATTTTTAAAATCAGCCAATCAGAAACAAGAATCGCCTGTGGTGGCCATGTTTGTTAACAGATCAAGATGAAATTAGCTATCTTTATAGAGGACCTTCCATAGATGCTTCCTACCAAGTTTTGGTTCATTTAGCTAAGCGGTTTCAGAGGAGATTTTTAAAAATAGGCCAATCAGAAACAAGAATTGCCTGTGGTGGCCATGTTTGTTAATGGATCGGGACAAAATGAGCAATCTTTATAGAGGACCTTCCATAGATGCTTCCTACCAAGTTTCAGTTCATATGGCTGAGGGGTTTCAGAGGAGAAGATTAAAATGTGAAAAGTTAACGGACGACAGACGAGACAATAAACGACGGATGCCAAGTGATGGCAAAAGCTCACATCGCCTTTGGCAAGGTGAGCTAAAAAGGCAAAAATATTGAAAAATTTGGTTGAATTTCACATTGAGTGTCTAAAGGGAGGTTCGTGTTCGTCCGATGTTTATTACACTTCCCTCTACATATAGCTAGAAGTAACAGGAGGCCTTATATGCCTAGTATACACATCAATCTAAGATTTATATGTAAGCTTTTATATAGGTAGTAAATGCACCGATTGCAGTATAAAAGCTACTTGATGAAGCAGGTTTTTCATACTATCTTCTTTGTATATTCAGGGGCTGTCGTGGTCGTATGGTAGTTAGATTTACAACTACCTGTGCAATCAGTGCTACTATCACTACTAAAGTTGTGAGTTCCAAATCCACTCATGGCGAGGTGTACTCAATATAACATTATGTGAACCAGAGGCTCTCAAGAGCCTGTATCGTTCACCTGGTAATAAAAAAAACCAATTGGTCCTATGTAAAAACTATGTCCTGCGTCATCTTGGAATTACGATCAACATAAAAAACACAAAGTTTGTAAAGGACCTTCCAATGATTGATGCACAGTTTAGGTTCAATCAGTGCAATAGCTTCAGAGAAGAATATATTTCTATATTTTCCCCATATGGTTCTGTGTTAATACTATGACCTGTGGTGGCAGCCATCTTGGATTTCCGATCGGCATAAAAAACAGGACCTTCCAATGATCATTCCTGGGCAGTTTGGTTTCAACTGTCCAAGTGGTTTCAGAGAAGAAGCATTTTGAAACATTTTTCCCATAGGGTCCAATGTTAAACTAAGTCCTGCCGTAGCCGCCATTTTGAATTTCATATCAGAATGAAAAACGTATATTTTGTAGAGGACCATTCAATGAACATTCATGTACAGTTTGGCTTTAATCATATTTGTAGTTTCTGAGAAGAAGGCATTTGAACATTTTCCCATAGGGTCCAATGTTAATCTATGTCCTGCGGTGGTGGCCATCTTGGATTTCCGATCGGCATAAAAAAACAGAAACTTTGTAGAGGACCTTCCAATGATCATTCCTGGGCAGTTTGGATTCAATTGTCCAAGTGGTTTCAGAGAAGAAGCGTTTTGAAACATTTTTCCCATAGGGTCCAATGTTAAACTAAGTCCTGCCGTAGCCGCCATTTTGAATTTCATATCGGAACAAAAAACGTAAAGTTTGTAGAGGACCATCCAATGAACATTCATGTACAGTTTGGCTTTAATAATATTTGTAGTTTCTGAGAAGAAGGCATTTGAACATTTTCCCATAGGGTCCAATGTTAATCTATGTATTGTGGTGGCGGCCATCTTGGATTTCCGATCGGCATAAAAAACATAAAATTTGTAGAGGACCTTCCAATGATCATTCCTGGGCAGTTTGGTTTCAACTGTTCTAGTGGTTTCAGAGAAGAGGCGTTTTCAAACATTTCCCCATAGGGTCCAATGTTAAACTAAGTCCTGCCGTAGCCGCCATTTTGAATTTCATATCGGAACAAAAAACGTAAAGTTTGTAGAGGACCATCCAATGAACATTCATGTACAGTTTGGCTTTAATCATATTTGTAGTTTCTGAGAAGAAGGCATTTGAACATTTTCCCATAGGGTCCAATGTTAATCTATGTCCTGTGGTGGTGGCCATCTTGGATTTCCGATCGGCATAAAAAACACACACCTTGTAGAGGACCTTCCAATGATCATTCCTGGGCAGTTTGGTTTCAATTATCCAAGTGGTTTCAGAGAAGAAGCGTTTTGAAACATTTTTCCCATAGGGTCCAATGTTAAACTAAGTCCTGCCGTAGCCGCCATTTTGAATTTTATATCGGAACAAAAAACGCAAAGTTTGTAGAGGACCATCCAATGAACATTCATGTACAGTTTGGCTTTAATCATATTTGTAGTTTCTGAGAAGAAGGCATTTGAACATTTTTCCCATAGGGTCCAATGTTAATCTATGTCCTGCGGTGGTGGCCATCTTGGATTTCCGACCGGCATAAAAAACACACACCTTGTAGAGGACCTTCCAATGATCATTCCTGGGCAGTTTGGTTTCAATTATCCAAGTGGTTTCAGAGAAGAAGCGTTTTGAAACATTTTTCCCATAGGGTCCAATGTTAAACTAAGTCCTGCCGTAGCCGCCATTTTGAATTTCATATCGGAACAAAAAACGTACAGTTTGTAGAGGACCATCCAATGAACATTCTTGTACAGTTTGGCTTTAATCATATTTGTAGTTTCTGAGAAGAAGGCATTTGAACATTTTCCCATAGGGTCCAATGTTAATCTATGTCCTGCGGTGGTGGCCATCTTGGATTTCCGATCGGCATAAAAAAACAGAAACTTTGTAGAGGACCTTCCAATGATCATTCCTGGGCAGTTTGGTTTCAATTATCCAAGTGGTTTCAGAGAAGAAGCGTTTTGAAACATTTTTCCCATAGGGTCCAATGTTAAACTAAGTCCTGCCGTAGCCGCCATTTTGAATTTTATATCGGAACAAAAAACGCAAAGTTTGTAGAGGACCATCCAATGAACATTCATGTACAGTTTGGCTTTAATCATATTTGTAGTTTCTGAGAAGAAGGCATTTGAACATTTTCCCATAGGGTCCAATGTTAATCTATGTCCTGCGGTGGTGGCCATCTTGGATTTCCGACCGGCATAAAAAACAGAAACTTTGTAGAGGACCTTCCAATGATCATTCCTGGGCAGTTTGGTTTCAACTGTCCAAGTGGTTTCAGAGAAGAAGCATTTTGAAACATTTTTCCCATAGGGTCCAATGTTAAACTAAGTCCTGCCGTAGCCGCCATTTTGAATTTCATACCAGAACAAAAAACGTACAGTTTGTAGAGAACCATCTAATGAACATTCATGTACAGTTTGGCTTTAATCATATTTGTAGTTTCTGAGTAGAAGGCATTTGAATATTTTCCCATAGGGTCCAATGTTAATCTATGTCCTGCGGTGGCGGCCATCTTGGATTTCCGACCAGCATAAAAAACAAAAAATTTGTAGAGGACCTTCCAATGATCATTCCTGGGCAGTTTAGTTTCAACTGTCCAAGTGGTTTCAGAGAAGAAGCATTTTGAAACATTTTTCCCATAGGGTCCAATGTTAAACTAAGTCCTGCCGTAGCCGCCATTTTGAATTTCATACCAGAACAAAAAACGTAAAGTTTGTAGAGGACCATCTAATGAACATTCATGTACAGTTTGGCTTTAATCATATTTGTAGTTTCTGAGTAGAAGGCATTTGAACATTTTCCCATAGGGTCCAATGTTAATCTATGTATTGCGGTGGTGGCCATCTTGGATTTCCGATCGGCATAAAAAACATAAAATTTGTAGAGGACCTTCCAATGATCATTCCTGGGCAGTTTGGTTTCAATTATCCAAGTGGTTTCAGAGAAGAAGCATTTTGAAACATTTTTCCCATAGGGTCCAATGTTAAACTAAGTCCTGCCGTAGCCGCCATTTTGAATTTCATACCAGAACAAAAAACGTAAAGTTTGTAGAGGACCATCTAATGAACATTCATGTATAGTTTGGCTTTAATCATATTTGTAGTTTCTGAGTAGAAGGCATTTGAATATTTTCCCATAGGGTCCAATGTTAATCTATGTCCTGCGGTGGCGGCTATCTTGGATTTTCGACCGGCATAAAAAACAAAAAATTTGTAGAGGACCTTCCAATGATCATTCCTGGGCAGTTTGGTTTCAACTGTCCAAGTGGTTTCAGAGAAGAAGCATTTTGAAACATTTTCCCCATAGGGTCCAATGTTAAACTAAGTCCTGCCGTAGCCGCCATTTTGAATTTCATATCGGAACAAAAAACCTTAAGATTGTAGAGGACCATCCAATGAACATTCATGTACAGTTTGGCTTTAATCATATTTGTAGTTTCTGAGAAGAAGGCATTTGAACATTTTCCCATAGGGTCCAATGTTAATCTATGTATTGCGGTGGCGGCCATCTTGGATTTCCGACCGGCATAAAAAACAGAAAATTTGTAGAGGACCTTCCAATGATCATTCCTGGGCAGTTTGGTTTCAACTGTCCAAGTGGTTTCAGAGAAGAAGCATTTTGAAACATTTTTCCCATAGGGTCCAATGTTAAACTAAGTCCTGCCGTAGCCGCCATTTTGAATTTCATATCGGAACAAAAAACCTTAAGATTGTAGAGGACCATCCAATGAACATTCATGTACAGTTTGGCTTTAATCATATTTGTAGTTTCTGAGAAGAAGGCATTTGAACATTTTCCCATAGGGTCCAATGTTAATCTATGTCCTGCGATGGCGGCCATCTTGGATTTCCGATCGGCATAAAAAACAGTAACTTGGTAAAGGACATTCCAATGATCATTCCTTTACAGTTTGGGTTCAGTCATTTCATTAGTTTCGGAGAAGAAGATCTTTGAAATTTCAGCCAATCAGAGCATATTATTGGCCCTGGCAGCCATATTGAATATCCGACTGGAACGAAAAACAGTAACTTTGTAGAGGACCATCCAAGGAACATTCCTGCTAAGTTCGGTTCCAATCGGCCAAGTGGTTTCGGAGAAGAAGCTTGAAATGTGAAAAGTTTACAGACGACAGACGACGGACGCCAAGTGATGGCAATAGTTCACCTGGTGAACTAAAAAAGTTATTATAGGGACTTGCTGCAGGTCGGTGGTTTTCTCTGGGTACTCCAATTTCCCCCACCAATAAAACTGACCACCACGATATAACTGAAATATTGCTGAAAGTGGCATTAAACACCATAAACATACTACCTTCATTGTAATTTGTAGATTACTTACAATCAGGCAAATCTTGTTTATTTGCAAATATAAGTATAATAGTGTCTCTCATTTCTCTATCATTTATAATTCTATGTAATTCTTGTCGAGCTTCATCTATTCTGTCCCGATCGGCACAATCAACAACAAATATAAGTCCTTGTGTTCCAGAATAATAATGTCTCCACAATGGTCGAATCTTATCTTGTCCTCCTACATCCTAAAAATAAATGTAAAACAGCATAAAATATCAGAGTTTATACAATTTATATTATATAGGGATCAGAGTGTCTCCATTGTGGTTCAAGTTCAAGTCTTTTGACAACCTTAAAATTATGCAACATAAAAAGGTTATAGATAACCTCCTCTATCATATAACTATCTAAGTCCTACAAAAAATGTTTTTTTACAGTTATTTTCACTTTAAAAGCAAGAAGATCTAAGATGCATTTGTATTTCCAAACAACCCACTCAGACTGTAGCCATCAATAATCTGTTGTACCAACTGTAACAACATCTGCAATGCCTTGTCAATGTTATCAGAATGTCCTATAAAGTGTATTGCATTAAACAAATACTGTGATGTACATATAAAATTACAATTATTTAACAGAAAAGATTAAATTTGAAATTGGCTACAATTGGCCATGGACAGAATAACCCCTTTTGTTGGATTCAGCTAGGGCCCAGTGTCCATTCTGGGTTTGTTGGACAGTGCAAATATACTACATGCATATGACTGACTAGTACCAATACATGTACGCAACTTCGCAAGGTTAAAAGTAAAACCACCAATACAGCTTTCTGACATAATTGTAAAACAAGGTCCTTCAACCATGGCAGCTTTCTGACATAATTCACAATTGTAAAACAAGGTCCTTCAACCATGGCAACTGAACCAATAAATGCCAATTCAAATACAAACAAATTTTTCTTCCCGTAGAATAAAAAATATTTAAATCAAACAAAGAGTCAAACTTTTATAGTCTTTTTGTCAATGTATATTTAATTCTTTATAAGTTTTAATATAAATAGAAAATTCAAATATTTATCATAAAACACATTAATTATATATATAAAAACTTGTGTTATACAATAGGTAAGGATATTTTGGTGTTCATTTATATATTTGTAAGTACCAGTATGTTTAATCATACAATATTTACATTAAAGATTCCAATGTTTATACACATGTGTTATGATATGTGTAACATACTATGATTCCAACAATATATGTTATGCAAGCCTTTCAGTAAGGGACAGTATCAGGTAATTTTACCTGCCTAAAGTGGTCATTGGTACCTCCTGATTTTAAAGAGTGTTGTATAAGATATTCATCAAAATTGTTCAAACTTTAATAAAAAGTACCCCCTGTAAATAGTGAAGTACTGGTAGACTTGAAAATCATTGAAACCCCTGGTTATGTAACAAATATACACAAAAATTATAAATGTATTTTAATATACAGGAAAACGCTGTCATCTCGAATGCAGATAAATTGTTTTTCTGGACAAGTCGAAATTAAATATTAGTTGTCATTGTAGTAGTAATACAATATTTTTACCATGTTTAACTCAAGATAAAATTATTAGTCCCTTATAGTTTGACATAACAAGGTTAAACTGTATCAGTGATTCAGCCAGCACTCGCCATTTTCGTAATTCATGAATGCATTTTAATTTCGAATTTTTTTAGAGCAATGTTGCCACTTCAAATTGTTTGTGTATACTGTCATTACCGATCATTTTAACTTATTTATTTCAATCTTTGCAGAGTATCAGATAAATTTATATGTTTACACACAAATATGCCCCCCACAAAATGTTTCTTAATGTGACCCTTGTTTGTGCCTTGTAATGATTGATTGATTTTTGGTGTTTAATGCCACTTTCAGAATATTTCAGCTATATCATGGCAACCAGTTTTAGTGGTGGAAGAAGCCGGAGTACCAGGAGAGAACCACCGAACAGGGGCAAGCAACTGGTAAACTTTATCACTTGTGGCTATGAGTCGAGTGCACCCTTTTTTGTAATTTACAAAGGTGTGTGCGAACCCACGCCGTATGAGCTGTTAGGTAATCTAACCACCTAACTCATTGAGCCACCCGGGTCCTTATTTGTGTCTTTTAAAAGCAAAACATTTAATATGGTCATGCATGTGTCGATACAGGAATTTTATTTTAATGACAGGTTTTTGTCCTGAAGGCGAAATATTTTTTTCATAAGATCATGGTCAACGTGTCCTGACTCGGCAAATAAAATAAAAAACAAATTATTGATATAGACATGGCCTGTGTCCTGCAAAGAAAACATATTAGGGCAGGGCTTTCAATATTTTTCAAGTGTACCAGTACTTCACTATTTACAGGCGGTACTAGTACTTTTTATTAAAAT
This sequence comes from Bathymodiolus brooksi, assembly GCA_963680875.1. Lineage (NCBI taxonomy): Eukaryota > Metazoa > Mollusca > Bivalvia > Mytilida > Modiolidae > Bathymodiolus > Bathymodiolus brooksi. The sequence continues at coordinate 85,454,564 of OY804585.1, forward strand.
TTGAACAATTGAAAGGCCTGTCAGTGTATTTTTCACAATAAAAAAAGAAAAAGAAACCACAGTGATTTTATGATCAAATTATAGGACAATCTCCTTCTAACATTACATGATAATTGATATTACACTAAAGAACAAGGAAGCTGAACCCTTAACAATATTAATCCTAGACCAGGAAATACCATCTAGTTAGAGCTACTACACCTTAATGATTCACTGATATAAAATGTCATTATATACTGTTTTATAGTTATAATAAACATCTGACAATCTACATTATCACACTTGTCAATATATTTACATTTTATACTCATTTTTTTCTTCTTCAAACTTTGATTATTTTCTTATAAGATCAGTCTAATGATATAGTATATACAGTCAAAATTGACTTAAAGGACACCCTATATATAACAAATCACTGTCAATAAAGGACAGTCTCATTTTTCCCATTAATGAATAGTGCATATAATTTTAACCTGTATATAAATGACAACTGCTCATAAAGGCCACATTTTCTGGTTCACTTGATTGGCCTTTATATACAGGTTTGACAGTATCTGATAAAAATATTTCTCTCTTTTATCTCAAACATTCATCTTGAAAACAGGAGTGTTTATATTTTCATTTATTATATCATCCTCACTCTTGTATTCTTCTTCCTGTTATCACCTGACAGTTATACTTAGTCTTTCATTGTTCAATCACCTGATATATATGAATCACTGTAATATATCCATCATATTGTGTCATCAATACTGCCATGAGGACTATTGTTAAATCTTTTAGAGATCTACCTGTCCCACACTTACTTGGTATTTAGCCAAACTTACTACATGTACATGTTCTTCTAATACTTAACCTTCTACATGTATTCTAATTTCATAATTTATTTTTTTCAGTTTTTCACATTCTGATTTTGTCTTGACCATGTCATATTTTCAAAACAAAAGCAGTATTATCATTCTGTAATGGAATTTAATCAAACAACATTTCCTCTTAAGAACTACTGATATTTCTTTGTATTATTTGATTACATGTATTCAAGTTTCCATATACCCAAAAATAGCTAAAAATGGAGGTTGTAATCCAGAATACTTTATAGGATTTAACCAATCTTGACCACATAAGCAGTCTTCACACTAACCCACTTACCCGAAGCCTGGGACAAGTAAAACTGGATTCGGACAAGTGAACATTATGAAAGAATTTGTTTAAATAAATAGAAATTTTTTCTAATTTTGGTTTTCGGGCAAGTAGGTGAACAAAATTAGGGCAAAGACTGCTCAAGTGCAACTGCTCTTTTATTATAGTCCTTTAAATACCAAATGTCATTTTAAGTTTCAATGGGGGACGAACAACATATTTTGCTCAAAATTAATAATTTTTTCATTAATCCTGCTTAAAGAAAAAAAAATTCTTGATTTGGAAATTTTATAATGCAATCCATCAAAAAATTATTTGTAATAAATGCTTTTATCCAGAGCAATCTTAACAGTATTATAGACCCCTGGGCAAAGCAGTGAACACAACAACTCACAGGAAAAACAATGTAAAAGATCATTAAAATGAGACATATATGTATTGTATTGGTACTTCCAACAAAATCAGTTTTTAAACATTAAAAAACATGCTGTACACAACATACATAGATTAGCATGGTGCATTATGCTCATGAAGCCACAGGGCAACTGCCCAGTGTGACCATGCATTAAGACGGCTGTGCTTTTGAAATAATTACTGTTTCAGAAAATAAATCAAGTACTACATGTACTTGTTGTTCAAATTTCAATGGGTATCACTTGTGAATTATTAATGAGATAGGTACTTCTTATTAACACTAAAACTCCTTTTTATTTTTATGATTTTAAAAATAAATATTGGTTGTAATAAAAAAAAATCCATATAGCTTACTGACAAGATTTTTAAAGTTTGCAATCCTAAAATTTAACATTTTTATCACTTACATTAACCAATTTATTTCACCTTGACTGGTTGAGAAAAGTCATCTCCCCCATTTTTTAATCTTGATTTTCAACATGTACATGTACATATGGTAACTTGTAGAAACATTTCTAAATTAGGCAATCTCCTGTTTTCCACAGCAATATCAAGACAATAATTTCTTATCTATGTCCTTTAGTTTTTATGAAGTGTTATAACTTTTTTTACATTTAAACATGATGTTGATTTCTTCTGCTCAATATCCTATGAGTATATATATATATGCATCTCCCCCTTAAAATTGAGTACTCAAATGTGTATGAGTATAGATACATTAAGATATATTGCCTGTCCTATCATCACAATGAACATATTATACAACTTGTATTATTTCATGGTTGGATTAGACTGACAAAAAATGGACACATGGAAGATGTCTTGCTTATCCCTGTTATGCAGATGAAAACTATTTATGATATGTTATCATTATTAGATTTTATGTGACAGAAATGAGAAAAAAATGAATCAAGTCAATTTGGTTAAAAGTAGCTTCGATCAACATTTCCCAAAGCACATGCACACAGTGCCTGATTGCATCCCCTTTCCGATGGTGCCATTATTTATTATTGAACTAAATTAAAGTTTCTTTAAACCGAAATGGATTACTTTTCAAGAAAATCACGAAAATTACATGGCGACTTGAACTTCACTTTTGACAAACGAGAAAGCGAAGTAAACTTCGAGTTCTTCGCCCAAATCGCCCTCCATCACAACAGACCTAATCACACAAAAAAAATAACAAAATTTACCATGGAAATAATGTCAAATTTGGCTACCAGTACGTATCTGGCTGCAGATATGCATACTACTACTACACTACGCTGACCATTTATTGTTGACTAATTATATAATAATGGATGGTGTCTTTATCAAGAAAGATGCTGTCAGCAAAAAAACAATACATATATACATGTACCTAACCTGACATGACCTGACAGATACTGGTAAATAGATAACATCATCAATACTACTAGTATCTCTAGACATGCACTGACTATCTAATCATTTAACAAGTTCTGTCTTAGCAATTACTGCAGGAATTGACTGCAGTACAAATTATATTAGGGTGTAAGTGTATGTGGACAATAGCGTTAGGATTATCACTGTTTAATAATGGCACTTTCAGCAATACTTTAGTTATGTCATGGTGGTGAGATTTACTGTTGGAGTAAACCAAAGTACCAGGAGAAAACTACAGACTTGAAGGAAGTCAGACTTTTATCACATAACACCTAATCAAACACAGTCTGTACAGTGCTCAAACTAACTATCCTGTGATGTGCTCCTAATAAGCAATAGCTTGTTAGAATAGAAGTGGTTGTGGTGGCTCATTGGAAGACAAATTATCCTATCCAATACATCCTTATGTGGTAAACTTCTACCCACAGGTCTGTCCCCTTTTTACCTATACATGATGTATAAGTTAGTGAAAATTAATCTAGTCATCAATGCCTCTTAACAGTAAGCTAAAACTCTAATTTCACTTTTTCCGTGTAAAACATGAATAACCTGATAAAACATTAGCTAATTTTGGCTATCCTGTTGGTTTTCTTGCTCCCAAAGACTATTAATTTATTTTCCTTTCAAATATTTCGGCTTTGAGTGCACCTGATGTTCATGAGTTATTCCAGAAACATGCTGTACATAGGACATTTTATATGTTTTTAAATCTCATCTATTTCTAGATTAAATCATAAAAGAAATATATTTTTCAAAAGCTACTGGTTGAAATTGAAAATACAATCTTTGCTTGCTCTCTTGAGTTCATATTTATTAATTTTCACAAAAAGAGAATTGATTTATAACTATTATCTTCTAATCTATGCATGTGGTTTTTTTCTTCTTACAGCAGGTGTTTGTCATATTAAACTAGTTTAGATATGTTATCAATTCTTTTATTTCAAACTAAATGAAAAATTATTACTGGTAATTTCATGCAAATATTTTAGAAAACAATTTTCCAGTGTCAAAGAAATTTAGCATATAATGAGAGACCTAATTTTTCAGTTTGATTATAATAAATCACACTTGAGATCCAAATATAGGTCAAATGAGAACCATGTATCATTTGGGCCCAAAAAAAAACCTGTAAATTGCAAGTTTAAATTTGGACTAAATTTTATTATATCATCAGTTATGCCAATAACTAAGACTAATTAAAAATCGATTCATAATTTATCTTTTCTGCTGGCCAGATATAGTCATGTCAGTCAGCTGTAAACATTTGCTTTTTATTGAGAATTAGTATTTATGTGTTTTAAAAAAAATTAATGTGATCACTGATGCATAAAGAATTTTAATTTTTTAAATGCATTTTTCATAAAATATAGATAATTTACCAATACAAATCAAGTAAAAAACAAAAATGTATGTTTCAGGTTTCATGTCCAAAAAAATAAAGTATGTAGGTCTGGTCAGAATTTATTTTAAAACTCTTTTTTTTCAATCCAGTTTGTTCAAATGACAGAAACTGTTGGTTATTATTGTACATGTACACACAAAATTATTTGCTTCTATTCATCCATAAATACTGTTAATTCTCAAAAAGGTCAACATTATTGGTTAAAAATATTGCGACAAAAATAAAGCTGCTGAAAATAAATTTGAATATGACCTTCAAAAATAAATGCAAAATTAAATGTCAACTAATGTAAGCACAACTACATGTATAACACAAATTATACAAAACATTAATTATAAGTTAAACATGAAAGACATTAACAAGATATTAGCAACGACACATTTCAAATGCAAATATAAAAAGAAAATGATAAGAAGAAACAACACGTTTTCATGGAAACATGTCTCTCTAAAACTCTTGGAAGGCTTTCACTTCTCCCTCGTGTTCTCTGATGGAGATGTCAAATCTCCCCGTTTCTTAGGAAGTTTGGTGAGCTCTGATGTCTGATTTTTATTAGACTTATAAACAGTTGCAGACATTTATGTCTAGAATTGTTTCCAAAGTTAAATGTCTGTCAGGGCTTTCAACACTTTCAAAAGTAGAAGGCTATTTTGAAAAAGTAGGTGGAGAATGCCGAGCGAAGCAGGGCGAACAAATTTAGGCCGGGGGTCTGCCTAGGCCCCCTGAAGCTGTAGGGTAAATGGTGCAAAATCCTGCATTCTGGGGGTTTCCTGGCACATATTTTAACTTCCTAAAATTTTTATTTTTCATATATTTATTTTTTGTTTTAGCCTCCTTCCTTTCAAAATGTAAAGTTGTTTGGAATTTTCTACAGAGCTTATATTTTATTGTATGTTATAAATTCCGACTTTAAATACAATTTCTATGTCTATGTCTATGGAAATATTAACACTATTTTTTTTAAATTTAATTAATAATTATTAATATCAAATTTTATTGCTGTTTCATTTTAAAGACAAAAGCTTCACACCCAAACACCTACAGATAAATCATTGCCAAATGCCTGTTGATAATGTGAAATATTTCAAATTTTGACTTTTCTGCTTTACAGATTAATAATCTGTGACTTTAATTTGATATCATCCGATAATTGAACAATTAATGTTTCAAAAATACATTTCTTTTCTTTTATTAGCCATTTGGCGATGGAACTCTGATCGGGGAAACTCAATTTTCGTTTCAACATTTTGTGGTGCTTGGTTAAATAAAGTTAAGGTCGACTGGTTTTTGGTCGGTCTATAAAATTTGTTCAAGCCATACACAGGTACCAGACTTTCGCTGGCCAATGAAAAACGGTGACTCTTCTGCCTATTTGGCTTGCATTATTTACATATTGAGAGGTCAATAGTCGTGACGATGATAAGAGATTGGTAATGGAAAAAAATATATGCATATATTGTCACGATAATGGCTTTGGGAATATATTACACATTTTTTTATCCTTGATACATAAAAAGTAGCCGGCAGCAGAGTAAAGTGTAGACGTCAAATTTCGGCGGCAACCGGCTTTAAATGAAAGCCCTGGTCTGTGATCACAACTCAGAAGAAAAACACATTATATTTCATTGGTGTGCAAGAGGTGGGTAGTATTCGATTGTTTAACCGTTTTAACTCGGAAAACTGTGGTATAATATTACAAAACCCCATATATCACTATATTTCTAATATTTACATATACTTACCCATACATTAAATTTGACATTTTTATATGTAACTGTTTCTACATTAAATCCTACTGTTGGTATAGTTGTAACAGACTGTCCTAATTTTAATTTATATAAAATAGCTGACAAATGGTTAAGGAATACATAAGTGAAAGATAGAATATACAATCTATTGCCTATTGAATAAACAGCTGTGTCGTGAGAGCATGATATGCAGGTCCCCCAAAATAATCATACACATACGTGTAGCACAATCTTACAAATCTGTGTCATTATCAAGTACCATAATCTAAGAATGACTGAGTGATTCTTGTTTAACAACAAAACATGAGTAATTTTTCAGCTATATCATGGCAAGAACAAGCTATTTTCAATTATATCCGCTTTGGCGTTTGGGTAGGTGAACATGCTTACTTAGATTTTTATAGTGCTACATGTAGCTCACTGAAACAACAGTCCGTGAGTAGACATGTCAATCCATTCTTGACACATTGACCCGATTCCGAGCTAACCAGTTTTTGCTCTTTCTCCTTCATTTTGTACCTGCATGCTTAGGTGAGAAGCTAAAAATACCCATTTAATAGTCAATGGTTTGACCCGACCGGGGCTTGAACCTACGATCTACCATTTTTAAAGCGAGCATGTTAACCATTGCACCACCTACGACCAAGGAAATTAAACCCCTGTCTGGAAACCTTAATATGGGGCGGACAACAGAACTGGAACCAGTGTCAAGAATCTCAATGAGTCAGTCCTGGTTCATTTTAGTGTCAGATTTGATTGGCACTCATGCTCTGGTCATCCACAACATCTCTTTTACAAGTCAATTTCCTACTACTCTAATACTTGACAATTCTAATGCACAAATACAGATCTAAATAAAGTCCAAAGTTGTACATATTAAATTAACAAGACACAAAAAATAATCCTGTGTAGTGTTTAACTTTTACATTGGAAACAGGAGGCACTTCTCCTTTACAACAAAGCTATAATAGGCCCTCACATTATTTGTTTTAGACATAATTGTAAAGGATACTTGTTTTTCCTGCTGCATCTAAACCTAACATTAATATTCTCATCTCCTTATTACCAAATATCTTGGAAAGTAACTTCCCCATCTTTTCTTCTTAAAACTGTAATAAAATAATATACAAACATCTACTGATCTAGTTAATCATCAACATGGAGACTTTAAACTTTTTGTAATGTTAAAATACTGCATTAGATTCTACATTAGAGATACACCACCCTTATGTTGGTATAGTCGTTGAATTTCTAAGAATACCCATGAATAAAATGTCACATGATGTTTGTTACTACAAAATCTGTTTAAGATCCTATTTCACTAAACCAGCCAATCAATGTGGCACTGAACTAAAACAAAGTAGTTCTACTTTCACTTTGCACTGAAATGTTATTGTTGAACAAATTTCATTGCAAATATTTTGATCCGATTCAGAAATTGTTTCGCTAATAAAGGGACCCAAATTTTTCTATGGTGTGTTCATTTTATGTGAAATTGGCATGATCAAGTCTTACAATCTAATTAAAATATTAGATGAATATTGTTTGTTGTATGAATTTGTATCTTTTTATTGTTGTTTTTATTTGGCATACTCTAACATCTAACAAAATCACGTTTAGGTTCATGTCATCCTCATGTAACCTTTTCAAATCATCTTTGACCCTCCAATGACTTCAATGATATGCAAGACAGTTAAATATATTGACCAATCGGACAACTTCTCTTGGCATGGTTGTCATACGGTTCAATCCCAAAACATCTGACCGTCAAATCTTTTTAATTAGGTATTAAAATTAACGTTTAAGCAAGGATTTATATAGTAGAAACTAAGAAAGGATACGAATCTCGTATTTTCTCGCTTTATCTCGCGTGGTGAGGTTTTATGCTACAACAGAGCAAAAATTAATTCATTCATTTTGAAATGCCTTGAGAATTTGTAGGAAAATCAACCAATTACACCAAAGTTCATGTTATACATCATCTAAAAATATACACTACACAAAACAATCCTTGTATTTGCCGATATAGGTCCAATGGAAAAGTTTTTTTCATTTTTTCTGTATCACCCCTCATACACATAAAAATTTTAAAAAAAAGTACAGTAGAGTTTCATACATCTAAAAACATATTAAAAATGATAAAACAAAGAAACCAATCACGCCAAGTTTTGTTCTATATATCGAATACAAATGTACACATTTATACACTTTGGTATGTCGATTTCATGTAAACAAGGAAGTTTATTGATTTCTAAATAGGCCACCCCCATTTCCACCCAGAACGCCGCCATTTTGACAAATGATGGTAAACAATCCTTAATAAATACAAATCGGGAGCACTGTTTTCAATAAAACTCTTTCTATTCATTGAAAAAATATTTATATTATCATAAAAATGACCGCTTCAATATTCGGTATGAGGAGAGAAGAGAGGAGTTTGAAATTTAAATTCGAGTCTTGATCACCCATATGATAATAGGCGGGAATATGAAGGTTAAAAGGGCAAATCGATTAATGTCAATTATTGATGAAATATGGGTGATACATCTACAAAAAGTTGATACTTTATTAATGATTGGTATTTAGGACAAATATTTTCACTTGGTCTGTAATTATGGTTTTATATATTTACAAATACTGGTTTAAAATGTTGAAGCGATGAAAATTTCCACCATTGATCAAGGCACGCGCATCGTCAACGAATTGCACTATGGGTAATCTCACTTGTTCTCGCCACACAACATACTTACATGTACATACAATCTATGTTAAATCTCGCGAGATTCATATCCTTTCTACTATATAAATCTTTGTTTTAAGTCATTATCTTGTGTTTATTCTTATGTGAAATACATTTGAAAATACCTAAAGGTTTAGTAGGTACATGTCTGATTGGTGTGACAGTTGAAAATATGAACCCTGATGTGACCACATATGGGATGTTGTTAGATGTTTGTGTATCACCAAAGTTTGATATTATTAAGCGAAGGTAAAACATTATAATTGCCACGAATGTATTAGATTTGGTACCATGGGATCTGTTCTAAAACCCCAAATAACTTTGCAGGAAGTAAAATTTAAACTTGTTGCTCAAAAACCTGGAAAAATACCTTCACCATGTGGGTGACTCTTAGGGGTCCACACAGGGCTCACGTTGGAGGGCGATTCGGGCGAAGAAGTCGCCTTGTGAAGGTTGACTTCGCTTTCTTGTTGGTCAAAAGCGAAGTTCAAGTCGCCTTGTAATTTTGAAGAGTCGCCCTATGTCGCTGTCCGCGTATTTTCTCCATTTGTCATTTATGAAAATGTTGATATCGTGCATGTGTTTATTGAAATCTATCGTATCCGTTATTAAGTATTTTGAAAGTGATTTTCTTGGAAAGTAATCCATCATGGTTTATAGAAACTTTACTTTCGTTCATTAGAGGTTTTGTTTATTGTTTATATATGCCCAGATTAAAATAAAACTATTTGTATTTGTTTTTCGTAAACAAACAATGGCGCCATTTTGGTATGGGGACGCAATGCGGTATTGTGCTACGGGAAATGTTGACCGAACTTTTTTCCGAAGCTACTTTCAACAAAACAACTTTTGATTAATTTTTTTCTCATTTCTGTGACATAAAATCATAGTTAACAATAACATATCAAATATGTTCATATATGCGAAGATTGCAATTCAAAATTCGTTGAAATGCACGTAGACGCTTCAGATATTTATCCATCCGCATTGGTATTTTATACTTGACACCGGGTTAATATTACGATCTATCGAACTGTTTATTTACATACAGACATGTGTAAACGTTAACACATATCCAATTAAAAATAAACTTTGAACTACAGTAGCTTTCCTCCGTTGTTGCAATCTGATTTGAGGTCTGGCAAATAATAATTACAGCCTTTACTTTCTTCAATTTTTGACTATCACTGCCAGTGGCAATTTATGTTTGTGCTATATTTTCATTCCTTACAGTACTGTACTCCTATATATAGTTGGCCCATTGAGCAAATTGACAGAGACATCGTTCTTCTGCTGAAGATCACACAAATATGAGCTATTACAATTTGTGTGGTATTGGATCACAACACTGCACAGTAATATTTCAAAAGGAAAAGGGGGGGTGGGGGTACATATACAAATCACTGGTATGCAAGACTCCAATAGTCAAGGTAGACAGAAATAAAAATGTGACATTGAAAAAACCCAGAACAAATCAGTTCAGACAGCTTTTTAACTATTTACTAAATTTGGGTAGGGCAACATCAGAGGCGTTGCGAAACAATGTTTCGATTAATTGCAATATCTTCTCCCAGAAGTCTCCCCACTTTTCTCTGTTGTCTCCCACTTCTCCCTGTGAGCTCTCTGAAAGAGAAGTCACTTCTCCTTCTAATTTGAAAGTAATGGGAGCCCTGGGTCCACATTCTAAAAATCTGCATACCTGACATGCAAGATCAAACTGTCATTTGATGGCGATACTCAGGGGCTGCTCTGGCTCCCAAAAAGTAGGAACCAGAAAAATTGCCAGGTGCCAGTTTTAAAAGTCAGGAGCCAGCTAAAATTTTTACAAGGAGCCAATTTTTTCGAACCGAAACTGTGGATGATTGCATGTACCACTAACAGTTTCATGTATAAATGGTCCGGATTTGTTTGTACAAATGTTAATGTCTGTATTGTACTTCTGTTTTTCATTTCAATTTCATCATCAAAAACAAAAAGATTTATATAATTTATTACAATATACTGTATTTTACGGATTATCAGGGATTCAGCCAGGATTTTGAAACCATTATCAGGGCTCACCAAACCAGGCGAAGTGGGCGACTTCTTCGCCTTGGTTTCAATGAAGTCGCCCAATTTCTGTCAAAAAGCGAAGTTTTAGTCGCCCTGTCAGTCTTTTCAAGTCCGTATTTTTTTCACCAATAATCATACTTTTTCTTCAATATTCACATATTCCCATGATCTTGAAATGTGACCCATACAGGGTTTGATGTTCAATATTTTATTCCAAACATCCTTTTTAAGATCATAGTGCAACACATTCGTTTTTGTGAAAGGTAGGAGAACATGCGGTAGTGGGGAAAGAAACGTTAAAATTTGGATCGATGTTCGGAAGTCTCCCAGATTTTCCCTCACTTCGTCATTAAGTCAAGAGAGAGAGAAGTCAAGTCGCCCTGTTTTTACTATGTGTGGCGAGTCCTGCATTAGTCACTTTTGCGGAACAGATCAATTATTTTGCCTTATTAGTTAGTAATGGAGATTGAAAAGCTATGAAAACCTCATCAGGACTCACCAAACCAGGCGAAGTGGGCGACTTCTTCGCCTTGGTTTCAATGAAGTCGCCCAATTTCTGTCAAAAAGCGAAGTTTTAGTCAGTCTTTTCAAGTCCGTATTTTTTTCACCAATAATCATACTTTTTCTTCAATATTCACATAAAAGGAGTTCCCATGTTCCTGAAATGTGACCCATACAGGGTTTGATGTTCAATATTTTATTCCAAACTCGTTAATTGCACCCTTTTTAACTTTTAAGATCATTGTTCGTTTTTGTGAAAGGTAGGGGAACATGCGGTAGCGGGGAAAGAAACGCTAAAATTTGGATCGATTGATTTTTGGAAGTCTCCCATATTTTCCCTCACTTCGCCGTAAAGTCAAGAGAGAGAGAAGTCAAGTCGCCCTGTTTTTACTATGTGTGGTGAGCCCTGCCTCCTAGGATGGGAACATACTCTGCAAATTAGAAACCAACTGATAAAACATAACATTGCCATGATTTTGATCTAATACCACACAAATTGTAATACCCCCCCCCCTTTTTTAAATATTACTGTGCTTTGATCTTATACCACACAAATTGTAATAACCCCCTCCCCCATCCTTTTTGAAATGTTGCAATTGTAATAACTCATATTTGTGTAGTCTTCAGCAGAAAAAAAAATGTCTCTGCCAATGGTCCAACTTCTAGATACTTTGTACAAAATATAGGTAATGAATAGAACAAACGTCAAAAACTGAAGCAAGTTATAAAATAAATAATTATTTCTCAGATCTCAATCAAATTGCAACAATTGGAATAAAAATAGACTGATTATTTTTTTTAATTGCAGGCACGTGTCTGTTTGTAAATAGTTCTATAAATAGAATGCAATTGTTACCCGGATGCTGATCGATAAAAAACTTATGCGTCCTCATGCAGTGCATTTCAATGGCCAACCTTCGCATATAAAAAATGACCATTCTAAATATGAGAACTAAGATTACATTTCACAGAAATGAGAATAAATATAGCAAAAGTTTGTTTGGTTAAAAGTATCGGTGGATTACATTGCGAACTCCTGTTGATCGCTCCATTTTTATTTTTTAAGTTTCTTTATAAACCAAAGTTTATGACTTTTCGAGAAAGTCACTTTCAAAATACTTAATGAATGCGATAGACAAAAAAGACTTCCTTAACTCCGAACTCCCGTATAAACATGATATCGACATTTTTATAAATGAAACGTGGCAAAAATAGTTCGCTATGGTGGACATTGTGACAAATCGTGCAACGAATGACGATTACAAAAATATGTCCACTTAAAATACATACTGTGACATTTTGAGTACATGTCAATCATAACTATAAAAAAAAATCATTATCGTTGATTGAATTCTTTGTCGGGATCATTATCTTTAACCAGGTAAATCAAGCCAGGTGTGATCAAAGATTACGCAATCAAAACAAAAATTCTATAATCCGTTGATTGGCTTGTAACATGTAATAAAATTGTCATTGTAGTGACTAATTAGTTTTAATCAGCAAATGAAGAAGAATGGATTGTTACAACACATTTTTCTACGATTTTTTAAAAATTCAAGAGACGAATTGGGTACGGGAAATACTCGTCACTTTCGAAAATCAATCGTCAATAATTTATTGATTTTTGTTACGGTACACAATGATCATCTCTAAATTTACACAAGGAAATCTAGGCACCCAAAAAATCGCCAGAAGCCGATTTCAGTCGCCAGTCAAGAAAAAAAATCGCAAATTGCAACATTGGCAACCGACAGCGCGATCCCCGATACTGTTTGATGGTGTCATTGAAAGATACTGTAAAACTGACGATTCAGATTGTGGACTAGACAAAAAAAATACTTATCATTCAAGATTTGGCAGGAATGTACATTATGTAGCTGCGGAACCGTAGCTCTTTATGGTCCTTTTGTTTTGTTTTTAAGATATGGCAAAAAACAAAAGGACCATAAAGAGAAACAGTTCTGTAGCTAGTCCGAGATTCCTCTGTCGTTTAACGGCATTGATAAAGTTGCTTGTAGCCGTTCAACGACAGAGCGTGCTATATACGGAAAACAGCGGATTTGCTTCTCCAACTCTGGGTCAGCACATTTCCACGTTTCGTGGTTATCGGATTTTATTTTCTATCATAAACCTTATATAAATCGCTTCACCAATCATTTTTCTATTCATTCATAAACATCTTACCCTCAGAAAGTGGTGTTACACTCCATTACAGCACGATTTTGCCTTAGATCCTATGATTTCGACATTTGTCTTCCATTTTTCAAACATTTGTCACGTGACTACGAGAAAACTACGATTACCGCAATGTATCATGGGAGATGATTTGCATACAAACAAACAAACAAATATTTTTATTGCCAATCATAGGCGCCTGTTAAGGCAGAACAATTAACATAAAATTTAATACAGTTGATTATATTGATTGGTAATGATTTTAACAGCAAATTTAGTGAATTACAGATAACCATAAGAAAAAAAAAATGTAGTACCTTGTCCAAAAACAAAAAGGGGGAACGTAACACATGCTCTTTCCGAAGCCCGTTGGTAACACTCTGCCATTGAATCTTTTCTTTCCAACACATTCTGTATTATTTCCTTCTGCTCTGCTTTGATCTGTAGATGGACTGTTTGTCCTGCAGAATACGCTTAAATGTATCGTCTTCCATGTGATTTGAATGTTGTTTACGTATGCAAATAATGCTCCAAATAATTTGGCACGCTGCATTAATTAGCTCCCATCATGCAATGCGTTGCTGTCATCATTCAGTTAGTATCGCGAGATCACGTGTGTAGATTCGAAAATGGAAGTCAAATGGCGGAATAATAGGATCTAAGGCAAAATCGTGCTGTAATGGAGTGCAACACCACTTTCTGAGGGTAAGATGGTTATGAATGAATAGAAAAATGATTGGTGAAGCGATTTATATAAGGTTTATGATAGAAAATAAAATCCGATAGCCATGAAACGTGGAAATGTGCCGATCCTATGGCCGTGAGGCAAATTCGATGGTTTCCGTATATAGCACCCTCTGTCGTTGAACGGCTACAAGCAACTTTATCACTGCCGTTAAACGACAGAGGAATCTCGGACTATTCCGTAGCTAGCAAGAATGACAACTGATTTAGTGATTAAGCACAAGTGTTTGGTGATGATATTCATGTTTTTGGACATGCTAAAACATATGTTATTGTAATTTGATAATCACAGTTATTCTGGTTATAAAATTTGTAAAGTTTGGGTGGGGTAAATTTGTCACAAATAGTCTTACACTTACACTTAATGATGGCCTTAAACTCAATTTTGCGACACAGACAAGTGTAACTTTAAATATATATATTAGACATTGTTTTGACTTGTCATCAACTTTATAGTTCAGAATATAGCATCGAATTTGTAGATTTATGCTGCAATGACAAATAGTCACAAGTCAAAACAGTCAACTGTGTCATTTCATTCGTCTCCACCTACCTCGATGTTTACAGGTGTAATGACAAACTGGAGATCTATAATGAAATGTTCGAACGGTTTTCAGAATAATATATATAACTCGGATATCTTTGCCGGCATTAATATGGTTTTAATTGACAAATTAATAGGCAATTTTGAGAAATTCTGCTGTTCTGTTCCATTTTCTGTAAGCGGTAGTATCACCCCTGGCGGTGGTCAAACTTCCGCAAATATGGCGGAGAAAAAAGTTCTAACAGGTTTATTGATTTGCAATAAATTTAAACTAAATTATGAATCAATTGATTCTTAATTGACAATCAGTCAATAATCAATCAATTTTATCTACTTTAAAACGATGACATGAATAACCGATATTATGCGGAGTAATATATATTTTGAATTTCTAACTCGAAAAATCTCGCGAGAAAAATATTGGTTGATGTGGAGCAGATGAAGTCATTGATATTTTTATGCATGAGTGATTTAAGGAAGTCGACATGCACACTGAACCATGAAGTGAGCCCCAAAGGGCTAGCGACTACTTTGATTTATATCACCCCAAAAACAATGTCAAAATCTCTTTCATAATCAAAGTTAATAAAAGGAGAGGTAAAATTAATCAATTGGGCTATATCGATAAACTTTTTACATTAATATTTATCAGTACCGATCGCATGTTGCCATGAATATTCGTCGTTTTTGTATCCAGAAGCGGATTTAGAGGCCCCCTAAAATTCGCAAAGTATATGTTATACAACGTTAATTATTTATAAACTTGAACATTTATTAAAAGCTGCCAATAAAAATCTCACTATAAAATTATATAATTATCTAAAGGCAGCTTGGAAAATCAGATGTCATATAATTAGTTAATATTGTTGCCGATATATAATGTGTTTAATTGTTCTCTGCTTTTTGTCATTGTGTTACATGTGTATATATCTGTTTGATTGCTATAGCATGTATATGCTTTTTGCAAATAAAGAATTCATTCATTCAATTAAGCAGTTCAACAAACAATTTTTTCATGAATGGTTAACTCGTGACCTGTAAATCAAAATGAATAGTAATGATATTAGGAGTAAATTTGGGATATCATTCTAACATAGCCAGAAATCATGGGTGATTTTGCTCATGAATATTCATAAGCCAAATCGCGTCATGTAATGACGTCAGCAAATAAACGTTGAACCATATTTGGAAGACACTGATGAAAACTCGTATCTATTTTTTTTTAAATAATATTTCATCACAGTTTTGATCACATAGATCGTATCAAAATTAATTGTCGTCATATGTTTATTAGGAATCCGATGATGTGCATGTGTAAAAGATCGAAAATATATTTAATGCACTGCCCCCCCCCCCCCCCCCCCCCCCCCCCCCCCCCCCCCCCCTTCAACGTAATAAAAATATGTAAATGAAAAATATATTGTGCATTTTTTTTTCAATTTCTGCCCCAGATAAGTATTAGTATGTCATTGAAATCGTTTAGTATATATTGTTAAATTTTTTGAACTTTATAAATCAGCAGTATTGTTACCAATTGTATTATAGTTGTTCTGTTGTTTTGTCGAAATAAAAAAATACCCTTGTGGAGCCTTTTTTTTAATTATTTAATTACATTTACAATGGAATGCGGTGCTTACTCAAATAATGCTATGTCTAGCAGAAGCAGTTTTACGAAATAGTAGATTTTTTGGCGTGAACCCCTATTGAATCTCTACTAGAAAGGTAAAAACAACTTGTGAAGCCCTCTTTTAAATTATCGTGGGAACCTTTAATTTTTCAGCAAAATATTTATCGAAGAAAGATTCCTCAACAATGTTACCGGAACTGACCGAATTTGTCCCGGCAACTATTGTAAGAAAAGTACTTTTAGGTCTTGAAAACCGTGCAGGATGCATTTTTTCACTTCTTCTCAATGCTTTTGAATGGCGCTTACGCTTCAAAATTTGAAACTGGGTGGGAACCTTGAGTTTTCATGGTACAGCTGTAATATTTTGAGATATTGTTCAAACCGGTGCATAGTTTGATTTTTTATCCCGGAAAACTGTCCGGCCCAAGCTAACAGAAAGTTTCCCGTTCAACTATATGTTAAAATCCAAATTATCTTTGAGCCGCCATTTTGAATATGCAAATGAGCAAATCACCTATCATTTCTGGCTATGAAAAAGCTCTACCCATTGATAGATGATCAGTATACTGTCCGTCCGTATGAAGCTTTTCGTTTCGCCGTTCAGTGGTTCATTCATTGAAAACGTATGATTCGTTCTTGTTTATAGACAAACAAAGGCGAATATGTTAACATTAATGCTGCATGAAACGATTCTGATCATCTAATTTAGTTACGTTAGCTTATCAGAAATCAACAACAAGTTTATGTATTTAGACAATTTCCGCTTTTGTTTGTCTATAAACAAGAACGGTCGAATCATACGTTTTCAATGAATGAATTAAACGACGAAAAGAAAAGCTCCATCCGGACGGGCAGTATTAACTAGAACCACCCGAAAGGACTGACAAGCACCGAAAGTACAGACCAATTAGTGAAATGAGGAATGCGTTAAAACTAAACCAATAGTTCTTTGAAGGGTTAAAATATCGTGATCGATCAGTCATGAGTTGAACAATTCGCATCACGGTTGTTAAAGAAAAGTTTTACTTTAGGTTCTTATAATCTGACAAAAACATACTGTTAACAATTATCCGACAAAATTAAGACTTAAAGTCAAGTTTTTTTGATCTGATAAAAATGGTGTGGTTGGTTCAAAATTGTCGTTCAAATAAATGTCTGCAATTCCTCAAACCCCCAGAGCTTCCGGAGGGGCTTAGCCCCCCCGGGCCCCCTACCAGGGCTCTGCCTTGGACCCGCTGGGGACCTTAAGCAGTCCCCAGACCCCTCGCCTACTCACGCCCCCCTAACCACAAATCCTGGATTCGCCCCTGGTATCTATCATTTTTTTCCCGTATTTATCAAAATAAATGGAAAAAAAAAGAGAATTGAAAATCCAGTGTATATATCATGAAATTATTTCGTCGTTTGTTCATCTATTTTCAGTCACCGTCACTTAAACACACGCCCCCTTCTTTTTTTATTAGTTTTATCTTAATTTTCTTTTTTAAATCATGTACAGACCTAGTGGTAAATTTTCAATTAAAATCTGTTATAAATAGTCAAATGTAACTAAATATACGTTAATCCTAATCCACATTTTTTCCGACTGATCATTACATTAATGCGGACTTAAATGTACTGGTGATATTCGACAACTATTTTAACACAGTTTTAAGCCAGTAAAATTTAAAGACTATTCAGTCATTCCAGAAAAATGGGCACAATAAAAAATAGAAAACTCCAAAAATTAAAGTATTTCCTATTATCAAAACGATTGTATTTTTTGCAAAGATAATATATCCAGCGTTTAATTTTAGATTTTCACACACATAATTTTATTAGTTTTGAAATTACACCACTTGAAACTTAAAGCCCCACTGCCTAAGATACAACCGTTTTTTTAATGAGCTGCATTCTCCAAAAAATGTGCTATACATGCTTTATATTTAATAAAATAATGTTTTAACTCATTTTCGTGTTGATATATATGAGAAAGAATGGGTGAGAGAACGATATTTGTTGACGAATTCACGGATGCTGCATCAAAAGATGGCGACTGATTAATTATCGGCAAATTTACGGAGTCTGTCGAAAGATCCAATCGTAACTACTCGGCCGTATACGATTACCGAATGATCGTGTTGTTCCAACTATAAATAAACAGCGATGGAAGAGGTAAGCACATGTACTCTTTTCTCACTATATTATTCTTTTATTTCAAATGTTTTCCCGATGAAAAGTGGTCATTTCGCATGGTTTTAAAAAAGAAAAGTACGTTAGTAATTTGTGCATAGCTCGAGAGAGGAGAAATAAAGTTAATTGTAAAAAAAAACGTATTTTGACAAAATTGGGGTACGATAAGGGAAATACCAAGTGAACAATAAATATGTTGTATTCGTAAAAAAATTCTGAATGAATCCGCATTATTCAGTAAATAATGATCGCAAATTAAATATTTTAGTATTTTATCTTTATTGTATTTGCTATCAGTATGAAGAACTTGCACATTGTAACCGTCCTAACGGAAATCGTACCGTGTAGTCTCTTTCATTTCTGTGTTAGCCCTCTATATTCTTTGATTTTCTGTTTTCTAAATGTTTTGATTCCAAGTGTATCGAGGTTACATAAATTGTCGAAGTTACCCTGTACAACAATAAATTTTACTGTAATTTCTGTACTACAGTTATCTGTCAAAAGTATTGGGAAATGTAAAAAAAAAAATCCCTGCATAATCAACCAAAACAATTTTTTTTTTTGGTTTATTTACTAATTATGTTGTTATGAGTGATTTTTATTTGTACATAATTTGACACAACAAATAAAAATTGACTGATTTTCCTATATATTTCAACTAAAAATTTAAATCATGGAAAAAGTATGTACAAATAAAACCACTCATATAAACATAATGAACAAATAAAATATAGACAATTTTGAATGTTTTGGTGTAAAATTTGTTAAAATCTATCCAGAAATGACTTCACAATAATTTTTGGAAAAAGTATGGTTTTGGTTGATTACATATGGATTTTTTTGACATTTTCCAGATGACTGTATTTTGTTTGGTCCTCATTTTTGGTTGCCATAAAAGATAGATCTTTTGATTTATTCATACAAGATGATAAAAAAATTCTATTTATTTTAGAATTCAGATCATCAATCATGCAGCCTTCATTTGTCTTCAATTTATTGGAGCAAGAAAATGAAAGAAATCCAGATCCATCCTGCTCCTCAGCCTGGGCAACCTGACTGGTGCACCTGCACCTATTGCAGGGAGATGCCGGAGGGAGAGAAAGTGTGTTGCAAGGAGAACAGTGAGAGGTGCCACTCAAGAATGCCTGTAAATATTATTTTTTTCATATGCCTTTACTATTCTGTTGCATGATTTTATTTTTGACAGTTTTGTGGTTACACCAATATTGACTTTGCCATCACCATGTAATCTGTTGTTTGTATGCAACATACCATCTAATGTTTAAACATGTATTTACCATTTAAATAAAATGAGATATAGGGTAAACAACCAACAAATCACACAAGAATAATCCTCAGAATTAAATACAAGACAGGTTAGCATACAGCCCTCAACAAGCAAAAACCCACATCTCATGACAAACTGTTGATGGCCCCTCAAATAAAGCATAACTGAGAAAGTATTCATCCAACACCACATCTTTTTCAAACTAGCTTATCTGAATGAAGTGATGTATTACAACGGAAAACTATGGATTGTTTCTCATCTATATTTTCCCTTTCTTTTCAGGATTTCTATACCATAGTTTTGGATTAACTTGTTTTGGAGGTTGTTGCTCGCCATAGAGATGATATTCTGGCACAACCTCCAGATCAAGATTACAACAGAGACAGAAGACACACTGCGTACAGACAGTACATTTTGTGGCGACATGGCTATTTGGGAGCAGGAAACAGGCGTGTTGTACCAAGTTGCTGTGTATGGCGGATAAGGGGAAAATATCCAGACCCACTTGGACAGTATGTTGGCTTCATGCCTGGAAGACTCGGATAGATAATACAAAATAAAATTATTTTCTGTGCCAAATTTATTTACACACTTTGTTTGTTTACAATTTTGTACATCTGTTTTGCAGTGAAGGCAAGTGGTCAACAACAGTATGAAGCAACATTATTGATGTGATGGTTTCTCATTGACACTTCCCCCATATACACATGTATATCTTGTCATACATATATTAATAAAACTGCTGGATTTGTCAAATGCTTTTTTAGTGGAATATTTGCTGACAGCAATGCCCGACATTTCAACTTCTGTCCTAAAACCAAAAAAAAATATATAACTGACATGTGTAGCTGTTACACAATAGCCTAGCTTTGTAAATTACAAAAAAAGGGTGCACTCGACTCGCAGCCGCAAGTGATAAAGTTTACCAATTGCTTGCCCATGGTCGGTGGTTGTCTCCGGGTACTCCGGCTTCCTCCACCACTAAAACTGGTCTTCATGATATAGCTGAAAATATTGTAGAAAGTGGCGTTAAAACACAAAAAATCAAAATCATGTTACACAATACTTGCATTTTACTCGAGTAAATCTCTACTTTATTCAATGTAATGAAATATTGTCAGATTTGTCAAAACTAAAGTGCATATGTGAAAATTAAAAGCATCATTCATGGTGTAAATATATAGATTACACAAGACCCTGTTGATTTATACCGTATTTTATTAATACAAAGATGTATAATTATCTCCCATGAGCAAAGCTTTGTACTTAGCTAAATTTGGCATTACTTTTCAGGCTCTTAATTGTTCTCTCTGAGTCTCAGTCTTTCAACTGCTTTTTTTCTTCTTCAATTTTTCAAATGTTTTCATTCTAGCTGTACGAAAGTGACATAAATTGTTTAAAATACCATAAACAGCAATAAAATTTATATATACTTTCACTACTATGTTGCTTTATTAAACTTACATTCTACCAATCTCATGTTCTGATGCTGAAATCTCAGAAACATCTGCAACAGTAATGTTGGGCTTCTGATGGGCATGTTCTGGAGTGGACGTAAATGCAGCACATGCTGTATTATCAGTCAATGGCACACTTGTGGCAAACACACTATCATGTGTAATCTAAGTTGTTTTGCTGTTTGTGTCTCTTGAGTTTTCTCATCATAGCTGAAATTGACAATAGCCTAGGAATATTGCAAAATTGTAAAATGACAAAAGTAATGAAGATCTGTGATAGATATATAGTGTGACTACTAGTACAGTTAGGGGTAGAAGCCCATTTCCGGGATGCCTTGATTGTGGAGCAAATACTTTACTTTACACTAATTTGGGACTTGCATTGTACTCTGTCTCTGTTACCGATTATATTCACAACAATACCCTCCCCCCCCCCCCCCCCCCCCATATTTGCCACAAAGGTTGTTAGAATATATACTTAATTAAAATACTTTAGAATTAAAGCAAAATTCGATACAAAACACTAAAGAACATTGTTTGCAATCTAGGACGCCGTATTAAAAGCGATAATTTGCATTTTAAAAAATCCCTTTGACTGGCCTCAATATTTTCGTCTCGATTTTACCTTTGGTATTTGACAGGTTTTATCACCTATTTCGAAGTAAATAACATACATTTAAGATATAGATGATAAATAAATATATATTTCCTTCAATGTTTTCACCTACGGAATAAATTTATAACCTCTATCAATAGAGCCGCAATGTACGATTTATTTTCATCGTTTTTAAAATGTAAACATTGCACTTACCAGTCCAAAAGTATTTTCGCCACCTCAGCGTTGGTTTTCACTCGTAGAACTGATCTGAGCTCATTCCAACGATCACACTGGTCTCCAATCCATATCCTGCTCAGATTACTCAATTTAGCATTCGATTCTCTTTTCCGGTGTTTTCTTTCTCAATCTGTAAATCTTCTCTTTGGACCACGCTTCGAACTAGAATCTGACATGTTTCTTTCATAGACAACAATCTCAATACGCGTTAAGTTCAACAGAGGTTGTATGAATACGGAAAATCTTCGGTGGGAATTATTGCATGACAGGACTTAATTCTCGCTACTTGTTTCCCCCTTTATTATATAGTAATGCGAGCCGAAAGACCAATTTTATTGCGTTTTTTAAATGTTTTAACAAGTTTAAATGATTGTATTATTAAAAGAATTGTGTTTTTATTTTTAGTCAAATATATAGCCAGTGGGACTTTAAGTATCGATTTTTTTCGTTACGGATGTCAGAATAATAATCTGATCGATTTCTGAGAAATCCCTTAATATGAAAATCCATTTTCAGTGCAAGAGTAGAAATAGGGGAGGTATTCATGCTTGATAAGATATTAAGTTCATTGATAACAGCTGGTTGTTTGTTGCGACAACAGGCACATACATAAAATATTTAAGGATATAACGAACATTTATTTCTGAATAAACATCAAACATCATAATAAAAAATAAAACCTATTAAAATGAGTATTTATGATTTAAACTAATTCTTGAAGATGTCTAGTGAAACATGTCAAAAGTCCAAACGATTTGGTCATCAAGTTTCAAAATTTTGCATTCTTCAAACTAGCTAAAGTTCTGTTACGGAAGTTAGAAATTTGTTGTAAATTCTGAATTTTTGCGATGTTTTAAGTTGACGAAAAATGCAACACAGAGCGAATCAAAATAATTGGAATTCGCATTTTAGAACCCGATAGCTTAATTTATGTACAATATTTCCTGAAATCACATCAAATAGTTCGAAATTTTCGTTCGGAGAACAATTGGTCCTCAATAACCATTTCACATCATGATTTCTGATTTAACAGTATATAATATTCATATATGTTACATTTTTTATTCACTCTGTGTTACATTTTGGATATCCATAAACATAAATGCAAAAATAAAATGGTAGGTATATTTTTACACATAATATTTATTAATTGTTTGCTTTGTTACGGAGGTCAGAATACCTGTCTCTAGATATGTGGGGGAAAAAATTCGAATTGTATAGTTACATTAGTCTCTTGATTCACCAGAACAATTAAATTGAACAAATGCTGAAGTATGTACTAAGATTGTTTATATCTTTGAAAAGATCTTCTCTATGTTTTCGAAATCGGTATCTACTATCTTCATAGATCGTTCATGACTTCCTATCTTTGCGGGTGGTTCCGATAAAATGTAAAGAACTTTCTCAGGTTCTATCCAAATACTATCGTGCTGGTTTGGTCGCCTAAATCTGTTCGGAATTTTGCCTGTAGTTTCCAGGAAATCAACAAAATACTCGCCATCTTCGTTGTCAATTTCCATGACTTGACCGACATACCATTTTCCTGAATATACTACCGTAATCCAGTCATTTTCTTCAGCATTTACTTTGTTCCTCTCCAATGATTGTTGTTTGTCATTGTCATCCACATTTTCACTAATGTGTTCCATTTCTTTCTGTGCGTTTTCGTTTTCCTTACTTTTGTCCTGTTGATTCGGATCGTTCTGATCTTTGTTATTCTTCTTCTCTCTCATTGTCAGACAATGATTTGTGTATCCTTCACAGTTACTTTGTGCTACGTCGTCAATACATTGCTGGCAATAGCACGATACGTTCCTTGTGTATATTTGCATTGGATTCATAGCGACGACATAATGGATTTTGAAGGTTCCTTGGACGGCTTGTATCGGTGTTTTTTCATCTAGTGTCGATTTGGCTTCATCATAGTCTTCTTGAGTGTAATAGCGAGCACAGAGAGCTCTACAGCAACATGGACATGCGCATTGAATACACAATCTTCCTTATGATGAGATTGAAATCCTTTCGTCCGGAAATTGATAAAAAATTGGCAGCCCCGGAGAGAATGCCAAAAATAAAATAAAAAGTCTCCAATAAATGATTTTAAAACTAAAATGATATCATGAACTTCTAAAAATCGTATTTAAGTAACAAAAGACAATAAAAGGTGCTTACATTGTTAAATTAATCAGAATGACATCTCGCTATCAAAGTCATGACGTCATGTTATTCATAGACATAGGCCAAAGTCGTCAACAACATTTCGCGGAATTTTAATTAAATTCTTGTATTTTCATTCCCGAGTCAAAAAATTTCAAAACGACATCTATTTCATTTGCAACTGCGTCAATTCCGTAAATCGTGACGACATGTATTATGCAACACAGCACTTGTTTCAAGCGTGTCCAGATTATTAGATAAAAACCTTTCTAGTTATATACGGATTAGTAAAAGATAATTATAGAATAAATTTGACTTAATTTTGAACTACAATATTTTCATAAAATATCAAATTTATTGTTTGGACCATTTGCAGCCGATGTAGAAAAACTCGCCTTGGTGTGTTTTAGTTTTGTTTGATTTTTGCAGAATCTACGCGAGTGGTCTAAATATTTACTCGGATCAATCAAAACTTTGATTAATACAACACTGGCGTACTGAAAGGACTTTATGTTAACATGGACTATCAGGTTAAGGACAACAACTGTTCATTTTTTTATCACTGTGAATGACTCTTAAGACAACACGAATCTGGTCATTTTTTGACGTATGGACATTTCATGTCACACCCAACTGCATTTCACTGTCGAACTCCAGATTTATATTGACATTTCGTTACTGTATATATGACTTACCAGTTTAAAAGAAATCCAAACACAATTCCTGTCTCCAAGATTATTTGTACATGTACCACAATATTCCTAAAGTTCTACAATAAATGCGTAAATAAAAACGAATCTGGCCACCATTCATCGTCATGTTAATATTTTTTTTATCACGTCATATTTTACGTTGCAACAAGTAAAGGTCAGCATTGAAATCGTATTTGGGTCACAACTGACACGCAAAGATGACAATGTCATCAATATTTTTAATACGCATCTATAGTACACGTACAATAACTAGGAGGAGATCACAGGGACCTGCTCCCGGCCTTTCGTTATCAATAATTGTAACCCTACTATCAATGTGCGGTACTAAAATATCACAAGGGATGACACCCGTTCATATTTATACTTAATTCCTACCTTTCGTACGGTTTAGTTGTGTTGAATAATGGTAATTCCAAATAAATATCACAAAAATCCTAAAGTATACTAAAAATCCAGCTTTTTAAAATTTTGCCAAAAGGGGGGGGGGGGGGGGGGGAGAGGGCATGTGCCCCTTGCCACCGGCTCATATGTCTCTGATAAGAAAAGATAGTGAACATTAACATTTTTCATTTTGTGGTGAACATTAACATTTTTCATTTTTATACAATTTTTGCATTTATTATTTCTTTGGCTAAGTAACAAACATTTTCTAACCATGATGTGCTTGCAAGGAACAGGGAACGCATTAGTTTTTCCTTATTTCTGTTAGTGTTAATTATTTCTATCAGTACCCATTTGTTTATTCATCTTACATTTTCCGTCAGTCTGATCCTACAAAATATTTGAATGCTACCAACATCTGCCGACAATGGTTTAGAATAGTAAGACACAATGAATTTTATTTATTTAACTATTAATTATGCCGTTCATACTATATGTAGATCTGTTATTATTTATTAAACTCGGTCCTTCTAAAATAAATGCTATACAATTATTAACCAGCTTGTTGTTGAAACTTTAAAAGGTAATAACATTACACAAGAAGGAATATATGTCTCTGTATAATCTTGTCGCAGATAATTTTAAAAGAGTATGATTTCGATACTGAATATTGCCTTAATATATATATCACGCCTCTACTGTGCTTTTTCCAATAAAAAAAATATTGAATATTGATAAATATTTTGTATGTGAAAGCAGAGACATGTCTGATGAAAGCGGTACCTATATAATTCTTTTAAAATTAAAAACTATTTTGTTCACTTGGAGATGGCATAATATTGGCCCAAATACACATACTTTAAAATGTCGAAATGAAGATTATCAGTATTATTAAAGTAACCGTACGCAGTGCGGTCTTATGTATGGGCACAATGGACAGTTGCCCGGTGGTCACACAAGCAAATGAACCCCATACTAATCTATGTATGTTGTATACGGCATAATTTTTAATTTTTAAACACTGATTTTGTTGGAAGTATCAATACAAGAAATATATGTTTAATTTTATTGACCATTTATAATTTTATTTCTGTGAGTGTTTGTATAGATATGGGCCTCAGTGCACTGCTTTGACCGGGGCCTATATTGCTGACAAGACGGCGCTGACCGTACGTCATTCATCATTTACACTTCATGAATATATATCGGCTGTACATAGCATGGTATAGGCCAATATTGCTTATGTATGTTGGTTGCATTAATTGATATTTTCGTAATAAAACTCTTTTCTTATGACTTAAAAGACCATACTTTCATTTTACAGACACCGGCGTCTACTACCCCCTTTAGGCTTTATAATGGTTGATACCACCCGCGTACTAGTACTAGTTAGTCTTCAATGTTTGCACTGTTCCTAGTGCAACAATAAAAGATTCCATACTTTTTTCTCATACTTTTCTATTCTACTTCATTTAACTTTCCAATGGATGTCATAGGGGATATCATTTAATTTCAAATACTAATGTCCTCTCTATAGGCCATGCCTACTCATATTATTTTGTGATATTCAACTTTCATTCAAATATATACACACTGGCCAAACAGAAATGCTGTGCTCGCATCTAGGCAATGCCTACTCCATATTAAATGTATTTGACCTTACTTGAACCTTCTTCCATGGTTTTTTGTGCATAACTAAAGAAGTCTGATGCATTCTGTATGCTGGCTTTGCCGTGCTTGATGGCATTGTCTGCAGATCTCTTCACGCTGGCCCCTAGGCCATCACACGGGCCCTTCCCGTGCCCCGATTCTAAATAGTTCCATCTTGCCTGAACTCCAAATTCCTCTTCATGTGTCGATATTAATCTAAAGATCGATTTGTTTCTGTACTGACTCGTCGGTGAGTCCGTCAAATAATGAATCCTTCTGATATCTGGCACAAGCATCTTTAGCTCTGAAATAAGTTTTTTCAGTATAGTGTAAACGGACACGGCATTGTGATTTAGAACATCCGATAACGCAACATAACATTGCTACATCTGTATTTCGAGGAAATTCCTCTCCAATGTTGTCGAATGTTTTTCGTCTTCTTTCTCACCACGAAAGGAGTGACCTCTGCTGATATTGTATTTGCTGCTAGTATCTTCTTTTTCACCAAATTTATTTTCTTTCTAATTCTCTTCGGTGTCCCTATCAAGTTTTCCTCTAATCTAAGCTCTCTCATTTCCTTTTGAGTTTTAGATTTCGAGGTAAGATTTATCTGTTTTGCGTAAGCTGCGTTTTCATCTCGTTCATCATCTACGGGCTCACCATTATTTGCGTTCTCATTACTTCCACCATTTTCTGCTTCCTTTCTTTTGTCATTTTCGTTCCCCGTGTCTTCATCTACATAATCATCACCTGGTGTCATCATTGGTCTCATTCCTTCTCGTCTTTTTATCTTTCTTTCTTCTTTCTATACGTTTTTGTAACCTTTTGTTACCTATTTGTAATTGTTTGTTTGTAAAGGAAAGTTCGTCATTTTGTCTGTAAGCTTTTCGGAGGGATCGTCTATATTTTTTGCGTATAAATCCTCCTTTTGCTGGTGTTTTATGTGAAGGCAATTTGACAACAAGCCTTTCTGTTTTGCTGCTCGACGATGCTGATCCCAATTCGTGTTCATTTTCGTTATCTTCTGTGTTTTTGTTCTTTTTCTTTTCGTACCATTTTTGTGACCGTTTTCTCCCTTCTTCCCTACGTTTTTTCTTGACACTTGTATTTAGATCGTCGACTGGAACATAAGAACCCCGCTTCCGTTTTGCTTCCTTTCGAAAAAAAGTCTTCTCCGCCCTTTTGCTTTTGTCTCTCCCTCCAACGCCGTTGTCTCTGCATTGGACAGAGGTGTTCTGAAAAAGAAAAAAAATTAAAGATTTCCTGTTAACATTGTATAGTAAACTAAATTTAATTTATTCTGCAGGCGTTTTCGGTTGTCGGTTGCAATTGACGGATGTGTTAATCAGGAACAAGACCAATCGATATCTGAATTCACTGCGCAAAATTTCAGAAATGTCAAACTTAAGCTGATTGAGTTTCAGATTATGCAAACGAGGAACCCTCATTTTGTGACGGACACACGGACGGACAGACGTATGGACGGACAGACGTATGGACGGACGGAGTGATCAGACTCCTAGACTGCTTTCGCATTCGGCGACCCAGGTAAAATATGACGAAGAAATTAAAAAAAAATATGGTCAACGGACGGACAGACGGACTCCCAGTTGAAGTGGTGACACTGCTCAAAAGTATTTTTGGTGCAAATGTGCTTAATATTTATTCTTATGTGCAGTTATTAGATTTCTGACATCCGTAACAATTGTGATTTATGACCTCCGTAACGACTCAAGAGATGAAAAAACGTATTTGAAATGTGATATTGTGTTGAGAAATAAAATGTATTCAACATATTTTACTATAAGGATAAAGTTTTGAAATGATTTGTCTGTATTTTGATTGGTATGAAACACTAAATGTTATTTTGTATATTGAATTCATTTATATCTGACATCCATAACGCCGCTTGTATTGAGCATTAATCTTTAAACACTGTAAAAATGGATTTTTACGGGGGGGGGGGGGGGGGGGGATTTTATCATTACTTTAAAATTTTGGATAGCAATTTCTTTTAAATATATTTTTTATTGTCACTTCGGAGTTAAATGGTCGGTTGTGTTTTCTATCTGACTTCCGTAACATTTGACCAGTGTAATGTTTACGGGTATAATTTCCCATTGCACCGCTATTGTGACGTCAATGACAATTCAATTGATTTCTGTGAACTTGGAAGTTGATAGTGTCGTTAAAACATTGATATGGGATCTATTCAGTCTTTCTACATACTTCTCAAATACTTGGCAATATATTAAACACTTACTTTTTTCTTCTGTCCATTCTGTTTTACTATTTTTGCATCTTTGTTACAGCTAAAAACTTTTCGTCTGCATATATCGGTGTTATACAAAACAATACACCGGGTAAAAAGTCCGACACTTCCGGTTATTTTCGTTGTAAAAGTTCCGTTATGGATGTCTAATGTTACGGAGGTCAGAAAAACGGAACATTTTGAGAAATAATTGCGGGTAAAACAAGGGTTGAGCTGTATTAATTGATTATTTTATTCTATTGCTTTAATGTTTTGAGAAAATAAGTGCCATTGATACTTGCCTTTCTTAAATTTATCAAAATTGCGACATTTCAATATATAAGGTTTCTTGACTCATATTTTTGTATTAGGCAAAATAACATTATAATGTGAGATGGAGACATGTTCTTTGACCAAAGATAATTAATAAAACATCATATTACCTCCAGTTTCTTCGCAAATAAGTTTTGTTACGATATCCACAATTTTAGTTACGGATGTTATATGGCATTTGGCGACACATTTTAAAATTCAATTCAAAGCAATTATCACTGTAAATCTTTTTTACGCCCTTTTTTGTCTCAATATATATTTTTTTTTACATTTTTTTACGAAAAAAACTTTAGTGTTTTAATAGAAACGTTCTTTTAATGCACGTACGTTTTACTGTTATTTATGCGACACGGAAAAAATCCATTTGTAAGCTCTTTTGCAACAGCAGCAAGAAAAGCAGATTTCCAATAATGGACGCATTCTTTATTTTTTTTCAGCTACAGATTAAAGTAACATCGATCAAAACATAAAATCATATTATTTTAGTAAAATAAATGTGCAATTGGCAAACGACAGTTAATGTTATTTCAATCAAAAAAGAGGGCCCATTTTTCTGGAATGACTGTATTATCTACTAAAATAATAAACCAAATCGAAAAATTGCAAACACTTTAAGGACGGAGGTCCGTTCATCAAGTGCCTGTGTTTTGAGTGTGAAAATACAGTAAAATTGAAGAAAATTCATTTTATAAATGAACGTTCCGTTAGTTTAAACAATATTTATTTAATGAAATGTCAGTATACAATTATTCAAATATATATGTACTTACAATGTTCAATGGGATTCAGAAACAAGTTATCAAACTTATGTAAATCTGTCTCCCTAATTAGATATTGATAACATTAGTAAAACAGTGGTAAGTAGAATGATCATGATGTAAAAAAAAAAGTAGAAAAATAATTACAGGTTAAATTGAAACAAAATATTTCTAAAGATTACAAAGACGGAGCTGTCACATACTATCCTCACGGTCTACAACCCAATATGTATAGTTCATGTGCAGTCTGGTCAATTCCTTTCCATATTTATGCTCAATAAAATCTTTTTGTTCTGGCAATGTACTGTGACACCATTTCAAATACCAATCTGTTTTTCAATTTCATTTTTTATGCTGTTACCAAATATTAAAGATTGTACATCGATAGTACCTAGAGTTTGTATAGTTTCGTTCCTATAATAAATATATAATTTGGACATTGCAGCAAGTAATGAGCAGCAGTTTCTATTTTTCCACATGTACACAGACCTGAATCAATAATATTTTTTTGAAAGAGATGATCTTTAAGGGAGCTACATTTGAGACGTAGGCGCGCGAAAATAATTTGCTCTGTCTTTTTGTGATCCAAAATTAAAGTAATATGATTGTTTTCCCAAATTTCTATTTAAAAATCGTTTAAAACAAGACTTTGATGAATTCAATCTGATATCATTTGACATATTATTCCAAAGCTTAATCGAGGCCGGCAAAAAAGAATTTTGATAATAAAAAGTCCTACAGTTAAGATGGACTGTGTTGTTTGATCGCCTGGTGTTATGTTGATGGGTTTCAGATATTCGGGGAGGTACTAGAGAATTCAAATAATTAGGAGCATCTTTATGGAACATTTCGTGAAATTTTATCAATTTGTGGTTGTTACGACGAGTCTGTTCCATTGGTATGATACACAACGCACTTCTTAAAAAAAATCGTGAAAATAACACTTGATGAGTAATATGAAAATAATTATCTCTAATTTATTAACTGTTAATGTTGGTAAGAAAATGTGTAAGATTAAAATTCCTGAATTTCCCACAAACTAATTTAGCATAACATTAGCTGCATGCTTAGCGGAGAAGCAACACATACCAATTCCATATGCTTTGGTTTGACCCGATCGGGGCTCGAACCCAAGATCTACCGCAATCGAGACGAGTACGCAAACCATTACACAACGAACGCGGTTAGCAGGATACATGTATATGTAAAAGTCTTTTAATTACAGCCATTTTATAAATGGTCATACAAGTGTTTTCCATATCATATGCGAGTAAAATGCCAACCCTGACATATTTACAATGTTACACCGTGACCTGGCGACAACTCCAAGAAGAGTTTGAAGATACTAAAGTTATAATCAGGAACAGTAACTCCAAGGACAGACAACACAATGACCAAAATAAAAAGGACAAACAACGATTTACAACGCATCAAGTCTAGCACTTCGGTCAATTCTTTCAAATCTAATCTGAAATCCAATCACCCACAAAAACCGCCCTATTATTATATTGGAAAACGACGTGGTCAAATTCTACACTCTAGACTTCGTATGCATTGCAGCTCTTTAAACCAGCATCTTTACTCATAAAATATTGTTGACTCCCCGCTTTGTCAGTGTGGTGCTATTGAAACAACAGAACATTATTTGTTATACTGCCCTCTCTACAACGTACACAGACAGCTTTTTATTGAGCCTTTTTTAGACGATCCTCTGATTTCATATCATCACTATCTTTTTGGATCGCCCGAGTTCAGTTACGAACAAAACGTTGAAATTTTCTTGGCAGTGCAATCCTTTATTATCAACTTGAAACGATTTAACAGAAATTAGAGTTGTCAATTGAAACCACGACTTGTCTTTTGACATATGACACAAACAGTGCATGTGCTCACTTTATTTTCTCTTTATATCATATTTCTTTTCATTATTTAATTTCACATGTATAACTGTATATTATTATATCAAGTTTAATTTGTCTTAATTATTATATTAATTCATTATAATTTCTACCATTATTATATATTATTATATCAAGTTTAATTTGTCTTAATTATTATATTAATTCATTATAATTTCTACCATTTGAGCATATATTCTGCTTTGTAAATTTAATTTCTTCAGGAAACGGATTAATATAAGTTTTATAACTTGTTTCCGAATCCTATTAATGATTCATCCGAATAGTTTGTACATATTCATGCTTGTATTGTTTTAATGAATTACTTAATAAAATATGTTTACACTAACGATTTACAAAACATTACACATAAAACTAAAGATCGAGTAACACGAACCCCACTAAAAACCGGGGTGAACTCAGGTGCTCCGGAAGGGTCAACAGTTCCTGCTCCATTAGTGACACCCGTCGTGTTTATTTAGTTACAAACCCGATGATGTCATGAATGAGGAAAGGATCGGGAAGTGTTTACGACAAGTGGAATACATGTATATCTACAATATATTTGTGGTCATTTGTGACACAGATATTATGTAACGGTCAACCAAGTCTAAATTTTGTTATAATCTGCTATTCAAATAAAGAATGTAATACATTTGAGAGAGTATGGCAAACCATTTCATCTTCGGAGGAAAAAAATCATCCATCAACTGAGATTTTAAACTTTAAGCCATTAAACTACAGCATTCATTGACCGTGTTTTGTGGTATTTTTGAGTGGATGTGAATCCGTGCAAGTTTTTTTTTAATCATTTGTTTGTATATGTATTGCCATTGGAGATCCCTTCCAGAGCACTCAAGTTCGCCACCATTTTTTATTTTATCTTAGTGGGGTTTGCTTTGTCAAATTACATGTCTTCCATGTTTTTAGTTCCATGATGTGATATACGCCACGATTTCCATGTAAAACGATGTTCTATTCATCTGGACTCTCATTTGTTTTATAGGAGGTTCCTGTTTTATTTATATTATATTTGTATTTATTTACGTATACTGGGGTCCAACAGGATTTCCATATCAAAGGATGTTCATGTCACTTTACAGTAACACCACGAGCATCACAAGTGGAGTAGGAACTGATTACTCTTATGGAGAACGTTAGTTCTCATCACAAGTGGAGTAGGAACTGATTACTCTTATGGAGAACTGTAGTTCCCCCGGTTTGTAGTGTGGTTACTGGATTACTCTTATGGAGAACTGTAATTCCCCGGTTTGTAATGTGGTTAATGGATTACTCTTATGGAGAACCGTAGTTCCCCCGGTTTGTAGTGTGGTTAATGGATTACTCTTATAGAGAACCGTAGTTCCGTGGAGTAGGAACTGATTACTCTTATTGAGAACCGTAGTTTCCCCGGTTTGTAGTGTGGTTAATGGATTACTCTTATAGAGAACCGTAGTTCCGTGGAGTAGGAACTGATTACTCTTATTGAGAACCGTAGTTTCCCCGGTTTGTAGTGTGGTTAATGGATTACTCTTATGGAGAACTGTAGTTTCCCCGGTTTGTAATGTGGTTAATGGATTACTCTTATGGAGAACCGTAGTTTCCCCGGTTTGTAGTGTGGTTAATGGATTACTCTTATAGAGAACCGTAGTTCCGTGGAGTAGGAACTGATTACTCTTATTGAGAACCGTAGTTTCCCCGGTTTGTAGTGTGGTTAATGGATTACTCTTATAGAGAACCGTAGTTCCGTGGAGTAGGAACTGATTACTCTTATTGAGAACCGTAGTTTCCCCGGTTTGTAGTGTGGTTAATGGATTACTCTTATGGAGAACTGTAGTTCCCCCGGTTTGTAATGTGGTTAATGGATTACTCTTATGGAGAACCGTAGTTTCCCCGGTTTGTAGTGTGGTTAATGGATTACTCTTATAGAGAACCGTAGTTCCGTGGAGTAGGAACTGATTACTCTTATGGAGAACCGTAGTTTCCCCGGTTTGTAGTGTGGTTAATGTAGCTCGATCTTTAATTTTCTGTGTAGTGTTTTGTACACCATCGATTCTCCTGTTTTATTTGGTCACTGTATTGTCCGTCTTT
The DNA here is from genome assembly GCA_963680875.1 of Bathymodiolus brooksi. NCBI lineage: Eukaryota > Metazoa > Mollusca > Bivalvia > Mytilida > Modiolidae > Bathymodiolus > Bathymodiolus brooksi. Next base: position 85,489,039 of record OY804585.1, read on the forward strand.
TGATTACCCTTTTGGTATCTTCAAGCTTTTCATATAAGCATTATATTAATGGTTGCTATATTTTATGGCAGTGTCTATTCTTACAACAATTTTCAACAAATTGTTGTAAGAATAGCCACGAATCTTATTCTTACAACAAATAATATTACGGATTAGATAATGAAAAACGAATAATTATTATCTGTAGAGCCTATTCTTACAACAAAAAAGATAATGTTGTAATTAATCATATATATTTATTGTATTATATAGATATATATACATTTCTTCATATGCACAACATATAATTTATCATCATAGAATGAACTATTACATAAAAACAATAAAATACAATTTTGATAATCGTAAAAAGCATGATAAAAGTTATTTTAAAAAGCTTCTAAAAATCATTTAAAATGCTAGAAGATTAATATGATAAGATGAAATATAAAAACAATGCAATGCAAAAAACTGTTAAAGCAAAAGTCCATAAATGATCACAAATGAATTTTACATTTTGATGCTTTGCCTACAACACCAATAGGTTGATTTTGGCTGTTTTTTTTAAGGTTGGTACATTTTAGATGGAACCACACTAAACAGTGTCTGTACTGCAAGTTTTGAAGTTTCGGCCTCCATGGATACAAGAAAAAATTATGTATGAGTATTTCAGCTCCATATTTACACTATCTGGTTCTTGATTCTTTTTCTCCAAAATGTTTCTAGATGTCCGTTTATATAATTGAACACATTTTTTTCCTCATACTCTTGAATTGCAATTTGTAATTCGCTAAAAGATGTGAAGAGTTTGTCTTTGAAAGCACTATCCATTATATCTCTATATATGTTTTCGTATTATTACAATACGTCCATTCTACAAATGTACTATCTTTTTTGTGATTAAGTATGACGTGATATGTGAGTATTGCGAGTCAACTAGACATGACTAAAAACCAATTACCCTTTCTCTTTATTATTGAAATAAAACATATTTAATTATCTTATTCATAAATCATATAAAAATACGTCTATTTTAAGGCTGTAATCATAAAATAATAATTTATGTGAAAAAAGTTACAAATCGTAACGGAACCCAATGCAACTATATATGATCGCTATTTTAAATAAGAATTCATTTCCCCATTGAATGGACTCCGTAATATCATTTGTTGTAAGAATAAGATTCGCGGCTATTCTTACAACAATTTGTTGAAAATTGTTGTAAGAATTGACACTGCCTATATTTATCTTTCGAAATCAGTTCATAAAGTAACAGTTTCATTTTCGCTAACTTTTAATGTTGACTGGTTCCTGTCACAAAATATTTATTGGGGGCTGTCATGGTCGTGATCGTATGGTAGTTGGATTTACAACTACCTTTGCAATCAGTGCCTATCGCCATTGCAGTTGTGAGTACGAATCCCGCTCAGGCGGAGTGTACTCGATACATTATGTGATAAAGTTTTTCAGTGACTTGGGACAGGTCGGTGGTTTTCTCCACCAATAAAACTTGACTGCCATGATATAACTGTTCTGTTACCTGTTACCTATCTTGAATCTTCATCCACTGCCTGGATAACCGCTGTTGCCAACGTATACACCACTGAATCCAGAATCATAAATGTCTGGTATGGTGTGCCCCTATCACTTATCCCTAACTTATCTCTAAAATATCCCTATCTAGTTTAAAAACGGGTTTAAAAGTATTTATTTCTATATACACGGGTCATAAAAGAGTCAGTTGTATTGATAAAAGGTAAAAAGAACAGCTTCTAGTGTGCCGCTGGATGAAACGTTATTAATATATACATTGTCCATTAAAATTTCATTCTAAAACCGTTTAAAATATCCTGGCATATCCAATTAAAATTGCTAAAAAGAAAGAGTTATTCGTTACGAGATTCAGCAAGCTTTCACCCTGCTAAATCTTATATATATATATGTCTAATCTACTTCTGTCTGCTCTCTAACGGTGTCGATATCTTATTAATCCTCTGGTTTGTTAGATCCTATTATGATACCGTAGTTATTTTGTGTAATCGTTGCAGGTACAGTTTATAACATAAACCTCTGGATAAGGTTTCCAAATAGCTCCTTTCCTTTAGTGGTATAAAGTCAAATTTTGTAGTCAATTAGTAGCTGTAACATATTTTGATCCTCCAGTAGGTCTGTGACATAAGGTGTCAGATTCTCATTTGTTTCCAGATATGATAGAATTTTATCCATGAATGGTTTTCTAACTTCCTGTAGGCTTGCACATTGCAGTATGAAATGAGCCGTGTTTTCAGTCTCCTGTTTGCACATAGGACAAAGGGAGCTGACTTCACCTTTCCTTGCGAATTTTGCTTTGTGTTCCTGTAGAGTAAGCGTTCCTGTGGCTAGTTTCACCTTGACCGCTGCCATTGTCACGACGAATGGTTCAGTTCCACAGCTTGACCAGATATTATGGCAATTTGATTTACGGTTTCTGGTTACCCCTTTGGTTTCTTCAAAATTTTCTTACAATGGAAGCACCACACAAAATGACACATCCTTTCAGAAAACAAGTTAAATTCACAGAACAGCACAGGCAAACACTCCCAAGATTTATTTGATATTTATTACCTTGAAATACTTGAGATGAAGAACTAGAGGCTCCTAGGAGCCTGTAATCGCTCACCTGACTCAAAGTTGGCCCCAAAAAAGAAAAGCCATAATTATTGCTAAGTATATGGAAGATTCTGTAGTCAAATCCGTTGACATACTACTGAAAGATAATTTAATAAGGAATCTAAAGAAAAAATTGCATCAAAATCAGACAAAAAATAAACGTTCTATACCCGAAAGTATGTTTGCTTTAAATTGCATGGGTAACTGCTTTCACAGAGAAAATTTTTAAGCATTTAACCCAGTCCTATGTAAAAACTATGTCTGCTGATGGCGACAATCTCGCATGCACTCACCAGACACAATTCTGAAAGGGGACCAATAATGACCATTTCAAAATAGTTTGGGCCCCACTAGCCCAGCAGTTTCAGAGGAGATAATTTCTAAGTGATTTTTTGCTGAATTTTCTATTTTTAGTAACGGTGGCCATCTTGGTTGGCGGCCGGGGTCGTCAGACATAATTCTCAAAGAGGACCATCTGAAGACCATTCCACCATAGTTTGGGCCCAATTGGCCCAGCAGTTTCAGAGAAGATAATTTTTAAATGATATTTTGCCGAATTTTCTATTTTTAGTAATGGCAGCCATCTTGGTTGGCAGGGGAATTGTCGGACACAATTCTGAAAGGGGACCACCCAAGGACCATTCCACCAAAGGATGGTTCAAATTGGCCCAGTGGTTTTAGAGGAGTTGATTAAAATGCAAAAAGCTAACGACAGATGGACGACCAGTGGTACAAATAGCTCACCTGACCCAAATAACAATGAAATTAAAAAAAATGCACTGGACATGTGGTTATTGGATATTTCGTACATTTGTATTCGAGTCTTAATTGTCTTTTGTATGTTTATATTTACTCTACCCCTGTGGTCATGATTGTATGGTAGTTGGATTTATAACTACCTTTCCAATCGGTGCCTATCACCACTGAAGTTTTGACTTCGAATCCCGCTCAGGTGAGGTGTACTGGATACAACATTATGTGATAAAGTTTGTCAGTGACTAGGGACAGGTTGGTGGTTTTCTCGGGGCATTCCGATTTCCTTCACCAATAAAACTGACCGCCATGATATAACTAAAAATTGTTGAAAGTGGCATTAAACACCATAACCCCAACTCCTAGCATTTATAAGTACTTACTTAAAAGATCTCCTATTATCTCCCTTTGGGTACCAGGCCCTTTTCATGGACCAGTGACTTTCATGTGCTTATTGTTTTATGAAAAGAAAGTTTAAAGTGAGTGGTGGACAACCTTTCCACCCATATCAACAAAAAGAACAATAACCCATCTCCTTAACTCATTGAACACAAAAAAGACCATGACATGTTGGAAAACCAGGTCCTGGCTTGGAAGACACACAAAAGTGGCAGGGTTAAACAGGTTAATGGGTTTCCCAAATCCTCCCCTTTTGACAACTGGATCTCCAACAGCAATGCATATATAAACAAAGGATAAAAAAACCTGCACAGATTAGCTTCCAGTTCCACTCAAAAAGACCACATACTGTCACAAAGATGAATGACAGCATAAACATAGACAGTACAAAAACAGGTTCAATGAGTGCTTGTAGTTAACTGACTACTTAAGCTAGGATGGTAGGATCTGTTGGATAAAGACCAATACTTTTAAGACAAAAAAATCATAACTGATACTAACAGATTTAATCTTTTAAATATTAATTACACTGATTTTATCTTTCAAAATATTCATTAATATAACAACAAAATTCAATCTTATTAATTCCCATGCTGATAGAGATGTGTAATTTTATTATAATTTTTCATAAATTTACTGTTGAAATTTGGATGTAAATAAATAATAAATCCAATTAGTCTTGTAATGATTCAAGTGATCAGTTTCAGAATAGAAATTAATTGAAATATATTGTATCCATTGGAAGGATAAGGTAGGTCTTTGACACCAGAGATACACTCTTTGTATCGGTGTCAAAACATTCCACAGATCTAAATTTGTTGTACAGTTGCCCCTACAATCATGTATATAAAGTTCAGACAGAGGCGGTTCCAGCACTGTGGCGATCCATCACCACGTCAGAATAATGTTCCAAAACATTGCTGATAACAGTATTATGGCTGATGAATGATGTGGTGACACCACCACATAGATACAATTTGTTCTTCAAAGCAATGATATTAGCATCGCCACGAAGGAAACACAGTTTGTTCTTACTCTGCCATTTGCTATTCCTCGGTTCAAGACATTCCAGTGTCAGTAATTGGTTTTCCTTTGCTTTCTCCGTAATTCCAACTGTGTATAACTTGCCATCAATAACAACAGTCGCTGCAGCTAGCTGTGCTTCAGACATATTTGACGAACCAGTTGTCTGTCTTCAGTTGAAACATTCTACAGTGTTTAATACCCTGTTGTTTCCTCCTTGTCCATGTATTGCATATATCATTCCATAGAGAAAGGCTAGAGAATGGTACATTATTGCTGTGTTCATTGGCTTCATTTTTATCCTTGCTTGGTTTCAATGATTTCACCTATCTTGTATGGGTGCCACTGTCATTATGATGCGAGGGTTTGGAACCATCAAGTTAAACGAATCCTCTTTTTGTAACATCCATGCTGAAACAATCCAATTTGCCTCCAGTATCATTTGTATACATTTGTCGTTTTCTTTAAGTAGACTTGTGAGTTCATTACACTGGAACAGTTCAACCTGTGTCATAAAAGGAAATCGAACACATTTCATCAGCCTGATAAGATGTTGCTTTCTATGCATAATATTGTGTGCTACCCACATGATAGCAGCTTTGAAGACATCAAGTTCAGAAGAAATGTTTAATTTATCACGGTTTAGTATAATAAGTATTGTCTCAATGTCAATGTCCAAGAAGTCGGCTTCAAGTCTGAAAGTATTGAACTGCTCACAGATAGCAATCATTGTTTTGTCATAAAGTGATCCAAATAATTTTACCTTTATTAAAATAGCTAATGCATGGGCTAAAGGTAGACTTTCTATATAATCATTCAACACAGTTTTTATCATCGGAATTCTAAGAATCTTTGCCATTTTCATTAAATCACCAACAACTTCAGATGTGATTGGCAATACCCCAGTGTAAATATATTGTAGCAAAACCTCAAAGGCCACTGGTTTTATTGTATTTAGTCTAATAAAAGCATGCGGCTCATTTCTTAAAATGTAAAAAATATCTGCAAAAAAACCACTCATGCATGCAAGGCTCATGCGATGAGCAGCATATTCTTTTGTTTCAATACGAACAGTAACGTCACAAAATATTTTTTTTCCTTGAAGGTGATGGGCATAGTCCCCATATAGGGCAAAATGCATAATTTTCTCAACTGGCATATAATTAGCCCTACTCGCATGTTCCATATCGTAACATGCTAGTGGCATTGTCTCTTGTAAATATAGACTGTTTATATCGGGAGCATTATCTTGACAACCAACAGATGGTTTAACCATTACAGATTTCACTTTTGTATTATGAAAAGCAGACCTTGATGCCAGTGAATTCACTGCATTTTGATTAAATGATTCTGTGACCTGTCCACCAGAATGCTTCTCTATCCTGTCTTGTTGATTTTTACTCTTCTTCTTCTTTGATAACTTCCTGCAGCAATACTTGAATAAATCATTAAGCCATGGCATCCTGAGAGCCTTGCAATCTTTATGCCTTGTAAGATTTTGTCCAATAATGCCAATGTTATTGATATGTCAAAATACTTAGTAGTAGTACATCACCTTTATAAGGCCCAACGTAATATAGTCCTACAATATAAGACTCCATAGTTAAGACTAAATCATATACATAAATATATACATGTATAAATAATTACATTATGTGTTCAATTCATTTAGAAAGACCCATGTCATAGATCAAATGGTTGAACTGGTAATTGAAACTTCATCAGTCAATGAAAGGCACTGCCATTCAGCCATGCATGTATACGAGAACTATTTTCAAACATCATTAAAACTACTGATTACAATAACTGAAGTTGAACATATAGAACACTAATTTGAAAACAGATAATAATAATTTCCTTTGCATTTTATAATATAAAAATGTTATTTTAAGTTCTGAATATAATGTTTGCAGTTTTAAAGCCATAAAGGGCTTTATAGTGATTTGTTAAATTATGTGTGTTCATTTTCACTGAATATAAATGCAATTGACGTAAAATGACAACTCACACATACAAATCCCAAATTATTATGGTCATAAACATTTTGAGTGCGAGTTTTGTATTTGTATAGCAAAATCGTCCAATCAAAATGCTGTCTCTACTTATATTGTGTTCTAGTTAGATGAATTTGGAGTAACAGTACAAACTTGTACTTAAGACTTTTATGGTTTCCTTGACCATTTGTTCCAGACATACACAAGTTTGCTTTACTAGTACCCATGTCTGTTTTCCTAGATTGATATAGGTTTGTGGGGCCATCGTGGTGGTAATAGTATGTTAGTTGGATTTATAACTACCTATACAATCAGTGCCCATCACCACTAACGTTGTGAGTTCAAATCCCGTTCAGGCGATGTGTACTTGATACAACATTATGTGATAAAGTTTGTCGGTGAATTGCGACAGGTCTGTGGTTTTCTCCGGTTTCCTCCACCAATAAAACTGACCGCCATGATATAACTGAAATATTGTTGAAAGTGGCGTTAAATACCCTAACCCCATATATGCTTGCTTTCAGAACAAGATTTAAAGACGTAACCTTTTAAATATGGAAAATTTGAAATCTAATTTTGTGTTTGATGTTGTGTTTATATATTCACGTAAGAGTCCTCATCCATGTCATTGTGCTTATGTATACCATTATCAGCTGTTGTTTATCAGTAACTCCCAGCCCCTTTACTATAAATAATGACATTTCAATGCGCAAGTCTCCCGATCAGGCTGATCAGATGTTACGTCTTTAAGGGCATGACCATTTAACTTTTATGGGGGGGGGCTATGCTTTTTTTTTTAAATTTCTGTTGCCAAATTTTATAGAAAAAAATATCTTGAATCTACACTTACCCACAAGAAACTTTGGTACTATTTGAAGAGGACTTGATGATTTTTTCATGTCCCAAAAAAAAATATCTGAATTTTGTGTCATTTAAAAAAATGTTGCTGTCATTGGGAAAAAAACATAGCCCCATACCAAAACCCCAAATTGAATAAAGGCAAATTACCATTAATACTTACATCACTCTGGTTGTAATCAGCATTTGACATGTAAATGTTTGAATCTGAAAAAAATAAAATGGGTTGACATTTAAGTAGATAGGTATAGTTGTAAACCGAGATCCGTTCTTGATACATTGCATATTAAGTATTGACATGGTTTTAAATTAAGAGTATCTGAACGACAGGTAGTATTACATTCAGATTGAAATAAACAGTTATAAAGGTTTTCATGACACAAAACAATCACATTTAATCATATACAAGCATAACAACTGAAAAGTGATATAATTTTTTTTTAATTTGATATCCACTCAATTGGAGTGAGTGTGAATGATTGTTGTTTAATGCCAATTTTAATGAGCAATTTTTCAGCTCTATCATGGCAAGAACAAGTTCGATGAAATGATGATGATGATGTCTCCTTTCTACTAGACCAACATGCTTAGCTGGATTTTTATAATGCTAGCTCACTAAAACAACAATCTGCAGGTAGACATGTCGCTCCACTCAGACACATTATCCTGATTCCGAGCCAATCATTCTTTCTCTTTAAGCTGCATGCTTAGTAGAGAAGCAACAAATACCAATTTTTTTAAGTCTTTGGTTTGACCCGACCAAGTCTTCAACCCACAATCTAATACTCGTGAGGGGAGTACACTAACCATTACACCAATGATGCAGATCCTTTGAATTGGAAATGATTTATGCAAAATATATTGTCATAAAATTGTGGAAAAGGAATTCAAAGAATGGCAATAATAACATTTTAAGATTGTCTTTAATACAATGATTCTGAGATATCTTTTAATGTTAGTATTGTTACATATTGGAAAAGCCAGCTCATGATCAGTATGAAAGGGAGATAAAATAACTTTTTTGGGGTGCAAAATATACAATAGGAAAATATTTTATAGGCGTTGGCAGTGTTAATTTTGGTCACGAACATTTTTTTTTAATGAGAAAATTCCACAGCACGCATAGTTTTTCTTTTTTTCCATAATAATTGCAATGAATTGTACTGTTTCTGAAAATTTTGGATAAGTGAAAGCCCTTTTTCATGTTTTTCACAATTCCTCACCAAATTCTATGGAACCGTGTTAGTGTCACATTATTTTAATTATTTCTGAGAATTTTCCCTAATATCGAAAAAGCTTGCGTGATTTTGCTCTTTCATTGATTCCACTGGTCGCCATCTGCTTTTCTACATAACCCGGGAGTGTACACCCAACACTAGTGTGGTGTACTCGTGTTGAACCTGGCTCATTTTATTTGAAAATATAGACTTGAGTTGTCTAATCAAACGCTACTTAGGTGTATTCTATATAGTCCCATTATAGTAAAGGTGTATTTAATTAATGTCAAATAGCAGATGGTGTTTTACTCCTACATTTGATTTCATGTCGTTATTATTAATGAAGATTGTAGCTTTTGTGTATTTATGTTCAACTATATATGTAAGTGTTAATATAAAGGAGAAGATTTTCCAATTTGTAAAATTTGTATTTGATCCTATTGTCATGTTTTTGTTTAATTAAACCAAATAAATAATTTGGGTCGCAAAATACTATTGAATATAAATTTGAAATAATATAAGATTTATGAGCTTGTCTTACACTATAAGTGCTAAGAAAAGATATATAGCCAGTCTTCGCGCTAACCCATTTGCAATTATGAAAGAATTTGTTTGAATAAATATAATTCATACCTGTTAACCCTCCCCCTTTTTGCGGGAATCTCCCGTGCAAGAGCCTTATCTCCCGCATGGACTGGGTCTCATGCGCGGGAGACATTAATCTCCTGCACGATCTCCCCCCAACAAAAAAATCAAGTACAATAAAATCTTGACCTACATTTTGTGATCAATATTTCTGGAAATTCCCCATTTGGAACTCCTGCGCTGATGAAAAACGCCGAGAGATACGAATGGTAAAGGTGTTTAAATGATATCCGGTTATTGATCTGTTTGACACCTTTACAGGTAAATTGGGTCATGGAGATTAATTAAGGTGTTGATGATTATACAACAATTATCCACTGATTGACAGTTAATTGAGGATAATGAAGTGGGTTTGTGGCACACGCTTAGATGATTAGAAGTGTGATAGCGGCAATTAAAAATAGTTATAAACCGTTGTGCAAACAGGAGTCGGACAACCGTTGATGCCGAGGAAAACTTCTTATTTCGATCAAACGTGCAATGAATTCATTTCGGATTGAGTTGTTATGGCTTGTTTGGGACCAAAGCCGATCAAAGTATTATTTAAGGACTAAGTTCCAGGATGGAATTGATAAACCACAAAAATGCCGAAACGTATGCTATCACCCAACGCACCAGCAGCAAAGTGACTTTTTAATTTTAGTGCTCTATGACTATGACTTTATTGTTCAGAACATTCTGTCTTCATTGTTATTGCTTTGTTATAACCTTATGATTATGAATAAATTATAAATACAGTTTTTATCCTTCATTCATCATATGAAACACTACTAATAAGACAGAAATGTAAACAATATATATTGAAATGGGATGCAGTTGGTTCAATACTGAAACAAACAAAAAGAAAACATCAATTAAAAATAAAAACATGCATCAAATACGTCGATAAAAAATCTCCAGTTATGAGACCAAATCTCCAGCCAAAAATTTACAAATCTCCAGTTGTAGCATAGCAACTCTATCACATGTATGCAACTACAAGGTACAATTTTGTGCATTTAAAGGCGACGCACAAAATCTCCCCCTTAGAAGACTTGGTAAGGGGGAGATCTCCCCCTAGCAGTTCCCAGAGGTTAACAGGTATAATTTTTTTTTCTTTTCTAAATTTGGCTTTCGGGCAAGTAGGTGAACAAAATTAAGACAAAGACTGAAAGCATATGTGGATACTGGATAACAACGAAAAGTCCCATTTTCTAATGAAATATATGCGATACTGCAAATAAAACCATGTACAATGCTGGAAGTTGGAACAAGCGCACAAGTGGGTGAAATCACAGGAGTCAGAAATTTTATCACATGCAGTGCTAGCCTCATGCCAAAAGTATTCACAGCAAATGGTAGACATTCTTGATACTTACATGGTTTGCATATTTAGCTTTGTAAGTTTGTCAACGTTCTTCAGTCATTTTTAATTTGGAAATCATCCCTGTCATCACTGAAATATACATTTTCGATGACATCATCTTTTCAAAAATTATTCAATTGTATTTTTCTTCTGGTGTAAACAAAGATGGGTAGTAAGTCAAATTAGTTGTCATTCAACAGAAGAGAAGTAATTGTAAATCTAAAAGCTAATGGATATAAATTAAGTGAAATTTCAAGGATGTTGTCACCAGTACCTGCAAATCAGTGATCAAAGGCTTTCAAAATCAGGAGAAGTGTGAAAACTGCCCCTTGATCAGGTTGTCCTTGGAAAGTTTGAGTGTGCTGAGAGGCAAGATTACTTTGTTTAGTGAAGAACCGTTGGAAAGTCTTAAAAGATATTACAAGTGAATTTAATACATGTACTGGGAATGCTCAAGATTGCCAACAGGAAAACTCAAACTGTCTTACACCAAAATCAGATTTACAGATGCTTAGTACGAACAACTCATGGTTGTGAAAGAAGTATTTAAAACAGATTGTCAATAGTCCAAAATAATCACCTCTATGTTTGGAGATCATTTAATGAAGTATATCACCCTGCTGAATGTATGTATGCAGAATGTAAACCAAATCTAATTGAAATTAGATCTCTGCACTTGCTCCCTAGTTTCTATTGGTTGTTAACTAGTCACTGTGTGGGATACTGCGACTAGTAAATAACATACATGTATAGAAAATGGGCAGCAAATTGATTGGATGTCAACCGAAAGTTTGTGTTATGATATGGGGATGTATAATTTGACATGGTTCATGTCCTTTATGTAAAGTAGGTGGAAATATAAATGCACTGCAGTGTATATTGAGATACTTGATAACCAATAATGACCAATTATTGGCAGTCATTTTCATGACTCGTATGCACAGGCATGTGGATAGTAAACAAATATATATGCAAGACTCAGATCGACGTCCAGTCTCTAATCGATGTCCAATCCTCAAATCGGCGTCCAATTCTTAAATATATTGCCGCTTTTCACTTTCTCAAATCGACGTCGAATGATGTCACTGACGTATACTTCAAATGACGCCACACCCGTTAGGGCATGTTTTTGAAACAATGATGGATAAGGTACAAGACCAGATTCGGAGTACTTCTATTTTAGCGGACCTTAACCCTAAAAATCACAAATCCTATCACTAAACTAAAGACACTATCAGTATCAGCTGTTTGAAGCAATTCTTGACAATTGGATGAACTTTTCGTTGAAATATATACATAATTTGCATACTTCTATACCAAGACATATTAACGATATGGCATGTATCAGATCCAAGGGATACCTTACGGAATATCAAAGATAGGCTATACTAGCAATACACGTGGGTTTTTTTTCTGCCGAAACGGAAGCGCGACAACTCTTTTTTTTTTAGGCAGCTGTATACTGAATATAGTTATAAATGGAAGTGAAATTTCAGATTCCTGTGGTTCGTGAACTTTCACTTGTCTTTGTTCTCATTTTGACCTGATATTTAGCTTATATTGATAAAATTTCAGGCTCCCGTGGTGGAAGCGATCTTTCTTACCCATTTCTGCTTTCAAATATGGCGGCATGAAAACAATATCCCATAATTCCCTGTCACCCTAGCAACAAAGAGGGAATCCCAACGTCAGGGTGTATTTTAAATTTGAAAAATATTAGGATAGTGATTAGTCAAGGATTTATATAGTATACAAATCCTTGGGATAGTGAAATAAAATATATGAGGATTATTTTCTCGAACGTTTATTTGAGCCGTATTTAGTTATGAAGTACTTGACGCATGGCATTGCTATTTTTAGAGTTGGGGATGTCCGGTGTTAGCAAGAATTTATAGTAGAACTACTATAAATCCTTGGTGTTAGGAAGTCTCGACTTATTATTGACTTTTCTTAATAAAGAGAAAAAAAAACAAAATTGAAGAGAAATCGTGTGTCTTCTTGTCAATTCTTTATATTTTCTACTTACTCTTTTTAAATATAAATTAAAATATATATATGTTCCTGTACCAGAGGATTCAACACTACTTCAGTTATATATCGTGGTTGTAAGTTTTATTGGTGGAAGAAACCGGAGTACCCAGAGAAAACCACTGACCTGCCGCAAGTCACTGATAAACTGTATCACTTTCACATAATGTTGTATCGAGTACACCTCACCATGAGCGGGATTCGAACTCGCAACTTTACCGAGAGGTGATAGGCACTGATTGCATATAGGTAGTTGTAAATCAAACTACCATACGACGGTCCCTGTAAGAGAACAGAAAAAAGCTTAAGCGAAGTTGAATAAGGTTAAAGGGGAACCGATAAAAGCTGAAGCCTGCAAAATGTATACAAATACTCAAAGATAGAAAATGAAGGAAGCCGGCACTATCATGACCAAATAGAGAAATGAACAAGCACAGGTAAAAATGTATTTTACAATGCATTCCTAATTCGATCTTGCTTTTGAATACCTTGATATAAATTCAGTTGTGCTTTTTAGCCAAAATATTAATTGTGTTGGCTAAACTAGAAAAATATTGTTAATTTCTGTATACTGTCTCATTACAAGGATGCGCATGATTACAAAATACAATTTACACCTAAATAATTTAATTTGATGTGGAGACTGCAATCTGATTGGCTGATCCGCCTTAAGCAACATTGGTTATACTTGATAACCTGGGTTGGTATTATGGCGTCGCTAACATATTCATTCGCCAACGACAAATTCAAACAATCCCATGAAATAATCGTAATTAAAATCAAGGAATCATTAAATTTTGTTGTAAAAATTATAAATTATAGGGAATATATTCAATTTTTGAACAGGTTATATAAAAACAGCTTACGCTTTTCACAAACCACTTTATTAAGCGTGAACCTGTCCCAAACTAGGTTATACCTGTTAAAAAATTGAAGATATTCCTTAAATATTTGGTAATAGGTATAGTTCTACGGTAGAGTAAATATAAACATACAAAATACAATTAAGACGATCAAATACAAATGTACCGAAATATCCATTAAGCACATGTCCAGGGCATTTTTTGTTTAATTTCATTGTTGTTCTTGCTCTAAAAAATCCCAACTATTGTGACAGTATCTCACGGTAATATCAAATGAATCTTGAAGTGATGGCCTGTACTGTTCTGTGAATTTAACTTGTTTTCTGAATGGATGTGTCATTTTGTGCCATGCTTCCATTGTAAGAAAAGTTGGAAGATACCAATGGGGTAACCATAGAAACCGTAAATCAAAGAAGATCAGACAATACAATGGGGTAACCATAGAAACCGTAAATCAAAGAAGATCAGACAATACAATGGCTAAACGAAAAGGGACAGAAACAACAAACAATTGCCTACAAAACACTACAAAATTGAGCAACATGAACCCTAATAAAAATCAGTGATCAATGCAGGTGCTTCAGAGGAGAAATAGTTCCTGCTCCAGCAGTGACACCCGGTGTGTTACTCGTGTTAAAAAACCGGGGCGATAAGGAAAGATCGAAGGGCGACATTGTGACACATTTAGAATAAACCTTTTTAGGTTACGAGCCAGTGTGGACAGGGAGTAAATAATGTTAATAATTCCATATTAATTACCGTTTCCCTTACTACCGGTTCCCGGCACCCTTACTCCCTAATTCCCGTCTACCCCTTCAGTCTTCGACCAAAACCCAAAAGTTTACTGCCCTCAACACTGCTTGTCTGTCCTTCTTCTGATTGCCCTTTAGTATCTTCAAACTTTTCATGAAGTAGATAATCCGTTTTTAGAGTTCACTGTTCTTTGTATGATTGCGAGATATTTTAAAAGCTGGAGAGTATGTATGGAGTATAATATCTGTGCTTACGATGATAAAACTTTCGAGTACGACTTTCGCACTCATCTGACTCCAAAATTATCCAATCAGGACAAAGTATTTATTTGATAGTACGAGTACTTAGTCATGTTCAAAAGTTTTAGGACCGTTAGACCGGATCATAATTAATCCAATGGGGGCCGTCGTGGCTGTGATCGTATGGTAGTTGGATTTACAACTACCTATGGAATCAGTGCCTATCACCACTGATGTTGTGAGTTCTAATCTCGATCAGGGCGAGGTGTAAAACATTATGTTATAAAGATTGTCAGTGACTTCCGACAGGTCGGTGGTTTTCTCCGGGTCTTCCGGTTTCCTCCACCAATAAAACTGACCGCCACGATATAACTGAAATATTGTTGAAAGTGGCGTTAAACACCATCAAACAAACAATAATTAATCCAATGCGCTTTTTGTTATATATTCGATTATCACATTGGTGAAACACATTAGTCTCGGTATAAGGATACATGAAAGAAATCTATGTACGACTCCTATAGAATCAAATGTTAACAAATAAAATGTGTACTTCTTCCACTTATCATTTAAATTATAGCGTTCTTAATAATCCCTTCTTGACTTTTCTTTCTAGAATACTTTTAATTGATTCAACTTAATTGTTCTATTCTTGGAATTTGTCTATATAATCTTATATTGCGTGTTACTATTCTACAGAGATTCATGTCGATCCATGATGATTGTTTACTCGAGGAACACGACCTTCGCTAGAATATGTATCCAATTATAGACCATATAAGGCCTGTTTTTTAATTCTGAACCATTGACCTGGTTTTAAACTTTTTTACGGTCGAGTGTTTTTTACGGTGTTGTTTTAACCATGCGGTTAAATGGTTAACCGAGATCGAAAGCACCTTTGAATATGTTTGCACCTTGTTAATTACCAGTATATGTTTGTAATAGGAACATCTGTGTATTATAGACCCAGTTCCAAGCTGTTTATTGACATTCTGCATTGTTGTATTTGTTTATAAAGAATTAAATTATTTTATTTGTTTATTTTATTATATTTTTGTGTGTTTAATAAGAGTTGAATTGTTTTATTTGTTAATGAAGAATTAATTTTACTTTGTTAAAGAATAATCAATGAACTAGAAAGTTCTCTTAAATATTGTCCTTCAACCATTGCGTTTTTTATCTACCTGTTTGTATCTTAATCATGTTTATGGTTCATGATTTAACGTGTTTCAGATTGTTTTCAGCCATAAACAAGTTTGAGAATAAAAAAAACCCAGTCCATGATAGTTCTTCAAAGTAACACTATTGTAATTAACAATATTTAGTGCACTTCGGTTACTTGACATATTATTCAGTTATTTTTAGCAGTAACAGAGACGAAACATGTTTTCTTACAGTAGTATTTACACGGTTCTATGAAGATTTACATGTATATATCTGAGTTAATTTGCCAATTATTATATGTTCCACTGACACAAATCATGATGACCTAAATCCTGACCTGAGATTAATAATAAAATGAAAAACAAAAAATACCACTGTCCAACAGTTCTAAAATCTTATCGGATAATCATAAGAACAGAAGGAAAATTGATATTCCTAGAACACATACATGAGTGCCGGATTTACCATTGTGCTTAAGCACAGGGTCCCGCTGGTCAGGGGGCCTATCTTCCAGCCGAAAAAAAAATTACGATGGATTTTTGCTTATGTGAAGCAATTTTAAATTTGAAGTCGGTATGCCTGACTGCCTGTGTAGGCCTAATCCCTTTTGGGATTCGAAGCCAGAGTTGTTTTCTGATATTGCCTCCGAGGCAGGCAATATCAGAAAACACGCTCTGGCTTCGAATCCCAAAAGGGATTGGTGCCTCGGAGGCAATATCAGAAAACAACTCTGGCTTCGAATCCCAAAAGGGATTAGTGTAGGCCCACTGGGCACAGGCACTTGTTTCTGGTAAACAAATATACCAAGATACTATATTTTATTAGTATCTAGGTATTTTTTTTTATCAGAAACAAGTGCCTGTGCCACTGGGTCTACATCCTTCAGGGCCCAAGTAAGGGGCCTCATAACTTAACTATAGCACAGGGCCTCATTTGTCCTAAATCCGGCACTGGCAAGGGCCCCAGTGCACTGCTTTGCCCGGGGGAATATAATGCTGTTAAGACGGCCCTGCCCATACCTACACAACCACTTACTTGAATAAATATGTAAATGTCGAAAAAAGCAAACATACATGTATATTTATGGTATTGGTAGGTCCTACAAAACCAGTATTTAAAACATGCCGTCCTGTGCTCGTTGGGCCCCCGGGTAACTGACCAGCTTGCCCATGCGGCAAGACGGCACTGGTTGGTGTGGAGAAAAAAAAATGGGGGTGGGTAGATAGCATTTTTTATGTTTTCCGAATACTACAGCAGACTCATATAAAGTATTTTTCTGAAAAGGGGGTCGCTTAAATCGCGATACGACATGGTCTTTCGACCGGGTCAAATTATTGATTTCAATAGTCATAATTCAACCTAAATATCAACTTTAGTAGTCCTTGGTTTCAAGGGGAACCCCTTTTTTTGTGTAGGGGTTTGGACATTACAATAAAATATAAGAGTAGCATATTGTATAACATTTATTAAACTTAAGAAAAATTCCGAAAAGTTTTTACTATGTTCATAAAATATCTTTTTGTAAATGAAATATGTTAAAATAATTACCTTCATGACTTTTATTTATAATATTGAAAACCTCTGAGTAATAAAATGAATGAGGTCTACAACTTTGTTTTGTTTTATATGCTAATTAGGGTTATAACCTAAGTTCAGGAATGTGACCCTGATATGTATCCTTATTTTGCATTTTTGATTAGTTGAGGTCAGATTGACCAGGTATTTCATGTCATTGGCTATTTGAGTCACATGAAATTTTGGTGGGAAATTCTATTGTTCTTTTGAGGCACTCTATAATTGTTCATAAGCATGGATGGGAGACATATTATTGTCAACTACTGCAGATATTCTTTTTAATGACTATTTGAAACCAGCTTGAACTGATATAATATTTCTATTTGTCACCACTAATATTTATTTAAGGTATTTATACTTATTAAACTTACTAATTGTCTATAAAGTAACATTCTCAGTGAGATTGAATTGATTGATTGATTGATTGACAGATTTTTAAAACTGATAAACTTATAAAACATATCAAAGGCTATTAAAAGGTTAAAGGTTAAATGTGATAATATTTAAAACTATTAAATATGAATTTAATATGATCATACTAACTATTTTTACCATTTAATATTAAAAGGTGAGTTATTACACAATTTTAGTTGTAATGTGTGTTTTATGTAATTGTATAATTTTGAGCACAATAGTTATAAACCTAATTTTTATTATATTCAGGTTGCCATGATATAATACACATTGATGAACAACAGCATGATATTGTGATCCTTGAGGTATATCCTGTATTTTGATTTCAAGACCTTTGAACCCCAATGTGAGGTAAAGATAGTTGTTTTAATAGTTTTGCTTATTAAATGCTAATTTTGCTACTTATTATTTTACTTATTATAATGTTGAGTTTATTTTTATTTGTGTTGCTGTTTTGTTTTGTTCATGCAAGGATTTATATAGTATATACATCCTTGGTTCATGTGAAGCTATTTTTTACATGTAATAAATGAACACTTTTGTTTGATATTAGGTAATATCCATGAGAACCATGAACAGGTATATAATTCATTCATAGAGAATGAATATTTTGTTAGAATAATGGAATAGAAACTTGCCTGACTTGGTGTTAATGAACCTGAGAAGAGTTTGAAGATACTTTGTTCAGTTCAGGGGCGAATCCAGGATTTCAAGTTAGGGGAGGCGGACTTAAAAAAATTGCACCGAGCGGAGGGAGGCGCGAAAATTTTTGGGGTATTTTGTGTGAAAACTCACGATTTTACGCCAAAAAAATCATATTTTTTCCAATTTTAGGGGGGGCACGTGCCGGGTGCGCCCCCCTCCCCCCCTGGATCCACCCCTGCAGTTTACAAAATGTACATCTACAAAACTTTCTTTTTCTGTAAACAATTTTTTTATTTAATTTTTATTGTATATCCAATGCCGCTTCCAGATACATTGATAGTTTATAAGCATTTTTATGTTTTCAAGATAGCATTTTTGTCATAAATGTTTTTTTCTTAATGTATGTAGGCTGTAGTCAATTGAGGGGACTATCAAATAATGTAAAGTGTTGTGATATTTTTTATTAAATGTCGAGATATGTATGATATAACATTCTTAGTAGATACAAAAACAATGGCAACATGAATGGGGATATACAAGCCGGTTTAGCTCTCACTCCAGTGCAAGCAGGGGGTAGCAGCACTTTTTGAAAAATTCATTTGAATTTCATATAAATCAGGAAATTATTGATGAACGTGGCAACTTTATTATTCTAGATATTAATATTCAAGACTATAGAATGACATTGGTTGCAATATATGATCCTAATGAAGATAAATCCAGATATTTTTTTTAAAGGATACAAGTGTGGACACAGAAATGTGCTGTCCAAAAGGCAAGTGTGGATGTCAATATTTCATATTATTAACTTTAAAAAAAAAAAAATTCATGGACACAGGGATCCTGGATTTTTTTAATAAAAAACTAATCCTGGATAATTATTTTTGCTTAAAGTCCGGCCCTGTGTTTTTATTTCAAATTTTCATCATAGACCCCCCCCCCCCCCCCTCCCAAGGGATATAAAATTGTATCATTAATAATAGATTAATAAATAATAAATTCAGATTTTCTATTTAAAATAAAACTCACTTACAAAACCACTGATATTTGTTCAATTTTTAATGCTGATTTAAGCTTTAGTCACAACAAATGTTTATTTTTCTCTTTAAACTGTCGAAACATAACATTTATTTAACTGTAAAATTCACAAATAAAACCCCCTCCCTTTTTTCCCTTTTTTCTTGTTAAACCCCCCTGCAAAGAAAGTTTGGGGGGTTATATAGGAATCACCCTGTCCGTCCGTCCATGTACCTTGTAAGCGCAACTCCTCCTAAACCGCTTATTGGATTTTTATGAAACTTTACACATTTGTAGTACACTATCTGCAGATGTGCAGGAAGGAATATGGTTGCTGTCCCAAATTTAAAAGGGGAGATAATTCAACTTATACTTTCACGAAAAGGGGGGCCGTGTACCTTGTAAGTGCAACTCCTCCTAAACTGCCTATTGAATTTTTATGAAACTTTACACAGTTGTAGTACACAACCTGCAGATGTGCATGAAGGAATACCGTTGCTGTCTAAAATTTAGAAGGGGAGATCATTCAACTTATACTTTCACGAAAAGGGGGGTTGTGTACCTTGTTAGAGCGCAACTTCTCCTAAACGGCTTATTGGAGTTTAGTGAAACTTTACACAGTTGTAGTACACTACCTGCAGATGTGCAGGAAGGAATATGGTTGCTGTCCAAAATTTAAAAGGGGAGATAATTCAACTTATACTTTCACGAAAAGGGGGGGAGGGCATGTACCTTGTAAGCGCAACTCCTACTAAACTGCTTATTGAATTTTTATGAAACTTTACACAGTTGTAGTACACAACCTGTAAATGTGCATGAAGGAATACCGTTGCTGTCTAGAATTTGAAGGGGAGATAATTCAACTTATACTTTCACGAAGAGGGGTCGTGTACTTGTGGCAACCCCTAGATGTATGTTCTTGGTTAGTTTATTTTGGAGATGGGATGTTGTCTCCTTGACATAACTCCATATCCGTTCATTTTTCATAGGTAACTTGCTAATATACCTGTATTCCAAAGTTTGAACATCATAGTATTGCAAGCGGGGGGTATCACTCAGTGAGGTCACTCACTGTTCTAGTTTAAATCAATGATCAACAATATTCCAGAATCAAACAAATGAATAAATATAAGATAGATTTCTTTTACATGCATCTTTTTACCATGCAGAATCAATGTGTTCTAAATTGGTCATCCAATCAGGACGCTCATTATTCTTGTCCAAGATAAAAATACATCGCTAAAATTACCTGTGGGTGTTTCCCCACTTCAACTGTAAATTTACACACATGGTTTTGTCTATCAAATTTCTTGAAGACAAACATAAAATTTTATTGCATTTATCAATATTTTATGAGCATCAACAGTTTTTTCAACACCGTATCTGTTTCTCTATACAGCCGCCCGATTACAGTGACCTGTGACCCACTTTAGCACGTTCGACCAGTTTTTTCTTAATAATGTTGTTTAATTATTTAATATAAACCAGTTTGATAATTCATCAGTTATAATAGCAGGTGATTGGAATGTTGTTCAGGACTAGAGTAGATACTCTCAATTATACAGGAGAAAATAATCCCAAGTCTAAATTAAAAATTCATCAAATGATTAAATAATATGGATCTGGTTGATGTTTGGAGAGAAAAAAATCCTGGATTTAAGTGATACACATGGAGGGGACCTAATAAAAAAGAGTCGACTTACCTATTTTCTTGTATCATCTGACATAGAATACTTTGTTCAGACATGGGATATTCGATTATAGTTAGATATAGATAGGGGAAATATGTGTTTTGAACTTGTCAAGAATTGAAACAGGAAAATGAGGAGTTGATAGATATTCAACAGGTCTTGAGCCAGAACCTATGGTTAAACCCTTTTATAAAAATAGGTGTTATATGTGTGTAATCAAAATATGTTGTGAAAATGGTATATTTTTTGTAAATGATTTAATATCTTTGCTTTTTACATATGAGGAATTTATGGATCACTTTAATTCAGTATTTTAAGTGCCATTCCACAGATGGAAACTTCTGATAAGAGGGATAGAAAAATTAGACTTAATTGAAAATGACATTGTTGATAGAATGAAACAGGACCCTAAGCCATGTAAATACTTTTCAAAACAATACATGTTATATGTAAAAATGCTCCCTTTAAACATACATAGTAAATGGGAAAAGGAAGTACATACAGAGATTGTTATTGAAGATTGGAGTTTCATATAATGTACACCTTTCTCTGTTACAAAAGATACTAAATTACAGGACTTTCAACATAAACATGTACATAGAATCTTAATTACAAATTACTTTCTACATGTATGATGTATAATGTGGGTTAAAAGAAACTGAGATCTGTACACTTTGTACAAAAACCAATGAAAGTCTGGCTCATATTTTTTGGGAATGTAATTTATGTTCAGAATTTTTTGTTAGCAATTGACAATTTTCTGAAAACTGTGGAGTTATCTTAAATAAAAAGGGACATAGTTCTTGGCCTAACTGAACACAGTTCAGCTCAGGATACACACAACAATGTTTTAATTATTTTGTAATAATATATATATATATGTCTGCAGATGAAAATGCAGTGCTCTTAATCTAGAAGGTGGTCTTGAATTACTGAAATATGCTATTAATATTGAAAAGGCATCAATGATATGTCTGTCCCCAGTAAAAATCAACATGTTAAAAGAAAATGGTTAGATCTGGAGGCATTATTAAGTCTCCCAAACAAAGTTTGATTCCCGAAATTGGGAGACTTATTGTTTTTGCTCCGTTTCTTATTACCGTATTATTATTATTATTATTATTCTTATTCTCTTTCTCTTTCTTCTCTTTCTCCTTTCTTTCCGCGGACCATGAACTTGTCCACGGCAGATCGCAGGAACTACTGGACAGAATTTCATGAAACTTTGTGGAGTTATAGATATGTTTCTAGTTGGTCCTAAAGTTTTCAGCTTTGTGGTAAAGGGGGTCAAAGTCATATTTTGAGGGGTTCAAAGGGGGTGGGGGTTACTATAGAATCCTATGGGAAAGTTGAAATTTCGTACATTAATGTTGATAACTTCTAAATGAATAATGATAAGAGACATAAAATTTGACAGTGATAGGTCACCATTAGAGGAGCAATTCTGCATTTTCAAAATTTTCGAGATGTCTGCCATTTTCAAAATGGCTGCCAAAACACGGTATAAAAAATGGGCGGTAAAAATTTAACATTGCCCGATATCATAAAAATTTGATATGTGGGTACATCTTCGCTAGCCAAGGGTTACGATTCGGGTCCCCCTTCTCTCCACCCTTGGCAGATCTAGAATACATTTTGAGGATTCGCACTTTAATATTTCATTGGTTACGGTTACCAGTACACGTATCCAAATAGAAGACGTTTTACACGGAACACATGTTATCCACGAAATGTAAACAAAAATGGTACCGGAATGCTCTCATATGACAACGATTTGCCACTTCCCGTTTTGGTTCCAATGAAAACATCTTTCCCGTCTGCCAAAGCTTTGAAACTTTCACTTGGTTGACAGTAAGTGCTTCCAAATTAAATTTATCACAAATAAGTTTTTATTCACTGGGCGCTGCCATTTTCAACTCTCCAACATACGTATAACAAAACGATTCTGATTGGCTGGCGATGACAACTATCTAAGGGGCGCAAATTCGATAAACCACCAGGTGGCATTGTGCGCGAATTTCAAAATGTATTCTAGATCCGCCAAGGGTGGAGAGAAGGGGGACGCGAATCGTAACCCTTGGCTAGCGAAGATGGGGTAGATAATGATGTCCCGAATTGATTCCCAACATTGAAAAATTTCTACCAGTCGCCATTTTCAAAATGGCCACCACAATACCGCAAAAATTCAACATTGTCCAATATCATAAAAATTTGATATCTGGGTAGATAATGATGTCCCAAATTGATTGCCGACATTGAAAAATTTCTAACAGTCGCCATTTTCAAAATGGCCGCCACAAATATTCAACATTGTCCGATATCATCAAAATTTGATATGTGGGTAGATAATGATGTCCCGAATTGATTCCCAACATTGAAAAATTTCTACCGGTCACCATTTTCAAAATGGCCACCACAATACCGCATAAATTCAACATTGTCCGATTTCAACGCCATTTCATATGTGGGTAGATTATGATGTCCCGAATTGATTCCTGACATCGAAAAATTTCTACCGGTCGCCATTTTCAAAATGGCCACCACAATACCACACAAATTCAACATTGTCCGATTTCAACGACATTTCATATGTGGGTAGATCATGATGTCCCGAAATGATTCATGACATCGAAAAATTTATATCGGTCACCATTTTCAAAATGGCCGCCACAATACCGCACAAATTCAACATTGTCCGATTTCAACAACATTTCATATGTGGGTAGATTATGAGTCCCGAAATGATTCCTGACATCGAAAAATTTCTACCGGTCGCCATTTTCAAAATGGTCGCCACAATACCGCAAAATTTCAACATTGTCCGATATCATCAAAATTTGATATGTGGGTAGATAATGATGTCCCGAATTGATTGCCGACATTGAAAAATTTCTACCATCGCCATTTTCAAAATGGCCGCCACAATACCGCAAATATTCAACATTGTCCGATATCATCAAAATTTGATATGTGGGTAGATAATGATGTCCCGACATTGAAAAATTTCTACTGGTCGTCATTTTCAAAATGACCACCACAATACTGCACAAATTCAACATTGTCCGATTTCAACGCCATTTCATATGTGGGTAGATTATGATGTCCCGAATTGATTCCTGACATTGAAAAATTTCTACCGGTCGCCATTTTCAAAATGGCCACCACAATACCACACAAATTCAACATTGTCCGATTTCAACGCCATTTGATATGTGGGTAGATTATGATGTCCTGAAATGATTCCTGACATCGAAAAATTTCTACCGGTCGCCATTTTCAAAATGGTCACCACAATACCGCAAAAATTCAACATTATTCGATTTCAAAGGTAGCTTTTGATTTATTTTTTAATCCGGTTGTCTGTGGCCGGTTTGGGAGACTTCATAATCGTTAGATTATAATCATATCTTGTTGAGTTTGGTTTGCTTTGGTTTATGGTGTTTAAAAAATGCCACTTTCAACAATATTTCAGTTATATTGTAGCGGTCAGTTTTATTGGTGGGGGAAACTAGAATACCCAGAGAAAACCACTATAGTTAATATTCAAATGTATCTATAAATTAAAATGCAACTTTGAATTTCAAAAGTTATTACAAGAAGATCAAGTATATTTATCAAACTTGTAATTTTATATTTTAACTTTTGTGTACAGAATCATGTATGTATAAGTCTGTTCTTAGAAAAATAAACAAATTACAAAAAAGGGCCAAAAGAGATCTGGATATGTTTATTATGCACTTTAGATTAATATATAAATGGGTCACCAATAACTGAATAAAATATGAAGGGTATTGTTTCATGTGACCTTAGGTACCCCCCTATCCCCCCCCCCCCCAACCACCCTCCCAGTTCCATAATAGATATTTTAGTATGCTGGAAATGGTAGTTTAATATACTAGACAGAAACATAAATAATCATCAGATGCTATTTATATATATATCATGTACATGAACAAATCATTGTTAAACAAGAACAAATGTTAAGTGACTCATTAAAAGTATAATGATATTCAATTATCTAATATGTCTGCATAACAAAATGTTCAATAACTGTTTCTGAGTACTTGTGACCCCTCAGAAATCATGTAGTATATATTTTCATTTTCACATATTTTTTTCAGTTGTGGTTTTAAGAAATTATGAATTAAACTTGAATGCCACAACGTAAAAAATTGAAGTTCATAATTAACTCTCAATTTCTTAAAAACCAACTGCAACGATTTATTTGTTGAGATGGATCATTTTTATTTTTAATTATTTTGAGAGAAAAAAACTATGTTTTTATCCCCCCTTTTTTTGGCAAAAATGATTAAAAAGCTGAATTGTTAGCATAGAAACAAATTGTTCAGTTAACCAAGAGATATACAGATATGCTTTGAAGCTAAATGATCATTTTTACCTTAGTCATAAAACTTAATTTGCTTAAATTACGTTGGCTATTTATATTCTATTATATTTGAAGATATATGGACAAGATTTATATGTTTGACCCAACTCCACTTTTCAAAGTATATCTATTCTGTATTTGTTATATGTATATTTATGTCTTCTCTGTACCGTTGTATATGGTTTATGAGAATAAAGATGATTGATTGATTGGGAGAGACAAAACAATGACTTTTTTTTGCCTACCCGTTTGTCAGACTTGCCCACCCCCAGTTTTTTTTATTACAGTCCAAAAACATATCCTCACACTGTCCGGTCCACTTCTTATAATTGCAGCCCTAATAAACATGTTATGTCAGTTAAAAGCTCATTAGAGCTTATATTTATTGTTTTTTATATGCCTGACTAAAAATAAAGTTTTTTTTTGTATAGCCCTACACCCCCACTCCCACTGTACGGTCCACTCATACTCATACGCTACTTATATATCAAATGAGTATGAAAGAATTAATGTTATAAAGGTATTACAAGTAGATATTTAATACTACAGGTAATATGCACCAGTTTGATTAAATAATTAAATTAAAAATGTCAATTTTTAATAGATTTCAAAGATAAAATTTGTCATGAAATAGTAACTGTTATTTTAAATAATGTATTTTATTTATTGTAGAGAATCTATATCTTGTCATGAAGCACATGACTAATAATTTGTAATTTTATTACACAGGCTTTCAACTGAGCTGTCATTATGTTAACTGTATTCACCCATGTTATAGTCATGACCCAGATATTGACACCTCATGTAAGATATTGTGTTTACTTATTTATATTGTATGGTTTGTTTGATGGTGATTAATGCCACTTTCAACAAAAGTTCAGTTATACCATGCATGCCGGTGGAGATTTGAACTCACAACATCAGTGGTGATAGGCACTGATTGCATAGGCAGTTGTAAATCCAACTACCATACAATCACGGCCATAACAACCCATTTTATTATTTTATGTTTACTTAAATTGCATAAGAAGATTTGAAGATACCAAAGGGGTAATCAGAATCTGTAAATCGAAGAACAGACAACAAAATGGCCAAAAGAAGGACAAACAATGAAGTAAAAAAACATACAATGTACAACATTATGTGATAAAGTTTGTCAGTGACTCGAGACAGGTCGGTGGTTTTCTCCGGGTCCTTTGATTTCCCCCACCAATAAAACTGACTGCCACGATATAACTGAAATATTGTGGATTTGGCGTGAAACAACATAAACCAAACCAAATAAATCAAACACATAAAACTAAAAATAGAGTAACACGAGCCCCACTTAAAACCGGGGGTGTACTCAGGTGCTCCAGAAAGGTAAGCAGTTCCTTCTCCACTAGTGGCACCAGTCGTGTTAATCTAGTTACAAACCTGGTCATGAATGGGGAAATTACTTTGCTTGTTTATATTCTATTATTTTGAATCTATATGTAAACAAGAAGTTTCACATATGGATGAATATGATAAGTAACTGACAGATTTACATGTACAACTTTGGATTATTTTCCTAAATGAGTTTTTCATTATGATTAAATGAAAGCGAGACTAAGATATTGTTTGGTTCAAATTAGTTACGTTTCATTTGAAAGCACAAGAATATTTGACATTTTCATTAGGTTTTTTAGATTTATGGTGTTTAACACCACTTTCAACAATATTTCAGTTATATCGTGGCAGTTTTATTGGTGGAGGAAACAGGAATACCCGGATAAAACGACCGTCCTGCTGCAAGTTATTTACAAACTTTATCACATATAGTTGTATCGAGTACACCTCGCCTGAGCGGGATTCGAACTCACAATGTTAGTGGTGATAGGCACTGATTGCATAGGTAGTTATAAATCCAACTACCATACTATCACGACCACCTCGAGATGAAAAGCAATGCCCACAGAAAAACCACAAATATCTGGTTTGTTAGCCAGGTGAGCGATGCAGACTCCTGGGAGCCTTTTGTTATATGGCCTTGTCACATTTTATCCAGAGACCTGGCAATTCCTGGCAAGACTTAATTTGGCCATGTTTTCTTTATAAGGCTCGTAATATTCCAAATACCTTGTAAGGCTTATTTTAACCATGTTCCTTTAAAAAGTTTGTTAAACACTGCATCAATTTGTTACCTTCAGTATCAATTTTTTGCAGGAGCTCTAGGTCAGTGTTGCCCTCGGTATCTGTAACCAGGTAGAATTCATCATTTTGAGAAAGGTGAACAGCATCTTTGAACATACAGGTAACTTTTTTTATGATATCGTTGACTCTTTAAATGGTTGGAAGTTGACCGATTTCGCTTGAAAAAATGTGGCCATGTAAATATAAACTTGTCACATGTTAGTGTGGTAGATTATGGGTTCAAGGCCCAGTTGGCTCAAGCCTAAGACTTAGTGCTTCTCTACTAAGCACACAGCTTAAGGAGTAAGAACAGAACTGGTTGGTTCGGAATCATGATAATGTGTCAGAATGGAGCAACATGTACCTGGGACTGTTGCTTCAGTTAGATAGCACTATAAAGATCCAACTAAGCATGTTGGGCTAGTACAAAGGGGACATCATGCATCTCATTGAAATGTGGCTAATCTTATTCTCGCCTTAATATAGCTGAAGAAGTCCTTTTTTAGCTCACCTGTGTGAGCTATTGCCATCACTTGGCGTCCGTCGTCCGTCTGTAAACTTTAAAAAAAATCTTCTTCTCTGAAACCACTGGGCCAATTTAAACCAAACTTGGCCTGAATCATCCTTAGGGGGTTCCCTTTAAAAGTTATGTCCGATGACCCTGCCGACCAACCATCATGGCCGCCATGTCTATAAATAGAACATAGGGGTAAAATTGCAGTTTTTGGGTAATAATTCAAAAACCGTTAATAAAAACAGAAATCTGACATGGGATAAAAATGATCAGCACAGCAAGATCCACCTACCCTGCAATTTTGAAGTAAATCTTATTACCCATCTTGGAGTTATTGCCCTTTTTTCATCAAATTTTAAAATATTTAATACTTTTCATCTTATATTTCAAAAACTATAAGAGATAGATGTTAAGTTTAAAATGCAAAAATGTGCAGCATGTCAAGATCTACCTACCCTGCAATTTTGAAGTAAATCCCATTACCTATTTTGGAGTTATTGCCCTTTTTTTTAATCAAATTTTCAAAATGTTAATACTTTTCGTCCTTTATTTCAAAAACTACAAGAGGTAGATGTTAAGTTTAAACTGCAAACATGTACAGCCTGTCAAGATCTACCTACCCTGCAATTTTGAAGTAAATCTGATTACCCATCTTTGAGTTGTTGCCCTTTTTTCATTACATTTTAAATTTGTTAATACTTTTCGTCTTATATTTCAAAAATTATAAGAGATAGATGTTAAGTTTAATTGCAAAAATGTGCAGCATGTCAAGATCTACCTACCCTGCAATTTTAAAGTAAATCCCATTACCTATTTTGGAGTTATTGCCCTTTTTCATCAAATTTTCAAAATTTTAATACTTTTCGTCCTTTATTTCAAAAACTATAAGAGATAGATGTTAAGTTTAAGCTGCAAACATGTTCAGCCTGTCAAGATCTACCTACACTGCAATTTTTAGCTCACCTGTATGAGCTATTGCCATCACTTGGCGTCCGTCATCCGTCAGTAAACTTTTTTTTAAATCTCCTCTGAAACCACTGGGCCAATTTAAACCAAACTTGGCCTGAATCATCCTTAGGGGGTTCCCTTTAAAAATTATGTCCGATGACCCTGCCGACCAACCATCATGGCCACCATGTCTATAAATAGAACATAGGGGTAAAATCAGCAAAAAAATCAATTAAAAAAAATCCAGAAAAATCCTTTAGAGTATATTGCAATTAAATTTGATACATATGTAATATTCTTTCAGAATTATGGTTGAGGACCCCATCCCCCATCAAACATGGCCACATTCGTTGCTATAAATAGAAAATTAGTGAAAAAATTCATTAAAAAATTATTTTAAAATCCTGTAAAGAATCAAATGCAATCAAACCATATGGAAAGAATGCATATGTGGTCTTCTTTCAAAATTTTGATTGAAGACCTCTGGCTGTCATCCAACGTGGCCGTCACTGTTACAAAAAATATAAAATTATTGTCAAAAAACATATTTTAAAATCCGGTAAAAAGCCAGTTGCCACCAAACTTTATGGAAATGATGCATATATGATCCACTTTCAGAATTATGGTTGCTAACCCTGGTCGCTTATGAAAAATGGCTGCTATCGTTACAAAAAATATTTATTTTTTATTTTTCTTAATTCTTTAAATATTGTAAAGAGCCAATGTTGCTACCAAACTATAAAGGAACAATGCATATGTAATTCTCTTTCAGACCATGAATGATGACCCTGACTGCCATCAAACATGGCCGTTGCCACTTCTCAAACTTGAAAATTAGTGAAAAAAATCAGTTAAAAATAGAAAACTATTGAAAAAATTAGATTCTTCTCCTCTGAAACCGTTTGGCCAAATGAACCGAAACTTGGTAGGATGCATCTATGGAAAGTCCTCTGTTATGATTGCTCATTTCGTCCCGATCCGTTAACAAATATGGCCACCATAGACAATACTTGTTTCTGATTGGATGATTTCTAAAAATCTTCTCCTCTGAAACCGCTTTGCCAAATGAACCGAAACTTGGTAGGATGCATCTATGGGAGGTCCTCTATAAAGATTGCTTATTTTGTCCCAATCCATTAACCAATATGGCCGCCACAGGCAATTCTTGTTTCTAATTGGTCGATTTCTAAAAATCTTCTTCTCTGAAACCGCTTTGCCAAATGAACAGAAACTTGGTAGGAAGCATCTATGGAAGGTTCTCTATAAGGATTGCTCATTTTGTCCCGATCATTAATAAACATGGCCACCACAGGCAATTATTGTTTCTGATTGGTCAATTTCTAAAAATCTTCTACTCTGAAACATGGTAGGAAGCATCTGTGGCAGGTCCTCTATGGGAATTGCTCATTCCGTTTTGATCCGTTAACAAACATGGCCATCATAGGCAATTCTTGTTTCTTATTGGTCGATTTCTGAAACAGCTTTTCCTCTGAAGCCACTTGGCCAAATGATATGAAACTTGATAAGAAGCATCTATGGAAGGTCCTCTATAGAAATTGCTCATTTCGTTTTGATCCATTAACAAACATGGCTGCCACAGGCAATTCTTGTTTTATCTGAAACTGCTATGCCAAAATGAATAGAAATTTGGTGGGAAGCACATATGGAAGGTTCTGTATTAAGTTTCCTCAAAGCAGAATGAAAGGTTGAGCGACACAGGCTCAGCCCACTGAGCCTCTAGTTTGTGTTAAACAACAACAACAAACTCGCTCACACTTAAGAATTTATTTGACATCCCACTGTGGTTTTTTCTTCTTCTGGGAAAAAGGGGTGAGGGTGGTGGTGAGAAAACTGTCTATTTCTAGAAAAA
Source organism: Bathymodiolus brooksi (assembly GCA_963680875.1). Lineage (NCBI taxonomy): Eukaryota > Metazoa > Mollusca > Bivalvia > Mytilida > Modiolidae > Bathymodiolus > Bathymodiolus brooksi. Next base: position 85,520,163 of record OY804585.1, read on the forward strand.
GCCTTGAAACAAAATAAAACTTGTCAATGAATTTATATGTTTTCAATTATAGCAAACATCAGCTAAGGGAGGTAATTTGTTAAAGTATTTGTATTATATTATAATGATGGATGATTGATTGATTGATTGTTGCTTAATGTCCAGTGGCAACTATTTCATGCATATTAATGTACATGTATATGTATTAAATAATACAAAAACTTCCCTCGAATGTGGTAGATCATGGATTTAAGCCCTGGTCGTGTCAAACCAAAGACTATAACACTGGTATTTGCTGCTTCTCTGCTACATTGTGTATTGATGGTAATTTTTTCCACCAATATCAACAAAATAAACAACTACCTCTCACCTCAAATCATTGAACACAAAAAACAAAAATACAAACAGACCTGGCTTGGGACAGACACAAAAATGTGGATGTGTTAAATGAATTCAAGTCACTTCAACACCTAGTCAAATCAGCACCTAATATAGTCATTTTGGCCCCTAAATAAATGTCACTTGGTTAAATCGGCACCTATGTATTTGTACATTTGAAAGTCTTCATTTAATTGTCATTGATCTTTAAGTGTTTAATTTGACTTGATAATGTCTTAATTTGACTTGATAATGTCTTAATTTGACTTGATAATGTCTTAATTTGACATCTGCAATATGTACATAGCTGTAAATTAAGTGTGAGGCGAGTATTAGAAACAATATTCAGAGTTAATAAATTATTTTTATCATCATGATCATAATTATAAAAGTGACCAATATCATATAACAAGGGCAGACCTGGTTTGTACATTGTATGCAACTGTCATATTTAAGATTATATTTTTCTAAAATTTCTCAAAATGATAACTGCTTGGGTTCCGAAATAATCAAACGTTAGGTGTCGACATGACTAGATGCCGATTTGATCAAGTGCTTATTTGACTATTTAGATAGGTGCCATTTCGACCAGGGGCTGATTTCACCCAATACCGTGTAAAACTGGTTAATAGAACCCCCTCTTAAGAATTAGATTTCTGATTTGTCATTATGTCTTTCAATAAATTTATTGTTTCAAATGTCTAAATTCAGCAATGCAATAGCTTTACCACAAATTTACTGCTTCCAGTTTAATATACATGTTCACAAAATGATGTTATTTAAATAATGATAAATTTACTATTTTGTTTTACAGATATAACTGATATCCTTAAAGTCTGGAAGAAGAAAAAATGGATGAAGAATGTGATGGAGACATATGTTTTAGTGTCAAAAACAACTTTGATTTGTGTGTGTGTATAATTCATTTATAGTAACTGTGTTTGAAATTCTGTAATATGTTAATAATAATATGTAGATAATGCATTGAATAGTATGCAGATTAATTAATAAAAATAAAATATATTAGTTGACAACGTCTTTTTTCTTTTTTATATTTTCATTTCATGACAAATTATAAATAAAACGGTAATGGTTGACAATATTAGTACTCACAACAACATTAAATCACATCAAAAGTACAAAGAAAAACAAAAGAAAAGCTGATAGAAATTGGATATCCTGGGTTGTAATAGGCACAAAAATTATCTGCACTGAAAGGTCACAACAAGATCTGATAATTGCTTCGATCAAGAGAACGATTCAACTTGCTGTGATGCAACCACCTCTCGCCAGAGGACATGTTCTAATGGAATGACCTCTTTTGAGAAACAACCACCTCTTTTTAGAGGACATGTTCAAACACAATGAGGACATGTAACCAAGGAACAGTTGAAACCTGTTTTGATGCAACCACCTCTATTCAGAGGACACCCTGGACTGACTAATATCTCTGGAACAGGTAGGTGGAACTATTTGGACTTGGACAAACTAAAGCATAGAAAGTTAAGCCTGGTGTGTTTGGGGTTCACATCTATCAACGTCCCCCCTATGCTTAAATGTCCAAGTCCGAGTGCATTTAAGCATATCCAAATGTCAGGAGTTACATTTGGAGGCCACATCCCTTGGGTACTATGCTCTGTGTACCTTGACTAGGGGATGGTGGGGAGGAACGAGATGTCAGCAGCTGCATCGGGGTCCTATATTCGGGGTGTCGTGATCTCCTAAGTTGAACTACCACGCAGGCGTAGTTCAACAAGGGAGATAAGACCAAAATGTCTGGAGCTACATTTGGGTCACGGGGGGAGGGACAGGGTGGGGAAGATGTCGAAGATTAAAAGTGTTGCTTGAGAAGAGAGTGGTAAGTGAGAATTCTTATTTGGGATACTTTTATATATGCTAGTCTATTCTGTTTAGCTGAAGATAATACAAATAAAAGTACAAATAATTTGTTAAATGGGAGATCCTCTATAAAAATTCCTCATTTTGCATAGGATAAACATGAACTATATATTCATTCGTATCCATATCTGATGTGAGTTTTCCCCCGAGAAATTTTGTTTAACAAAGAAAGACGACTCTAATTTTCATAAGAATTATTTAAATAAAGAAGTAACTCTAGTAAGAAAAGATATGGATGTAACTGATCATAAGAGACTATCAAACATTACATTCAGCATTTCTCAGTCACAGTATCTACATCTATATATCTACATATTTACTGAAGAAACAATTCAGTCTGTTTCTGACTTTAATCACAGAAAATAAAACCAGAAATCACTAATTTATAATTCATTCATGTATATACAATGAAGTAGTTCTGTAAGTTGTAAAGTTTTGTATTTGTTAATTTTATGTAATAAAAAAAAGGACTATATAAGGAAAGTGAGATAATTTTGACCAGTTTCACATGAATGTAAATTGTAACACATGTTATGTTTACATAGAAGAGGGACAAACTATCGTTTCAACTAGCATGAAAGCCAGTCTGGCCAAACTGTACAAAATAATTTATTTTCTCTAAAAACACTAGAACAAATAATAATTGTGTGATCCGCTCCAAAATTTCTTCTTTAATCTGACTGTGGACAAAAGCATGGCCTCCGTAAGATATTTCAGATATGTGTCGTGAACATTAAATTACATATCTACTTCTTTAGTTGAAATTCTTGTTACTGATTGGTTGAAATTATAAAAAAAAATCTCTCCCCTGAATCTACTTTCAGAATTACAGAAACAAATTATTTGTTTAATACATAGTACAAATGATGTATGTGAAATCTTCTACAAACATTCCTCATTTTATATTTACCTCTTAAAAACATGGATTCTATGGCAAATTATTTGTTTTAAATGGCTAAACAATTTTTAGGAATTTTTTCATTTATTAATGTAAAACTTTATAGCTCTGTTCTGATACAAGTCCCAATGAATTGTAATTGGGTACAAATGATGTTTGTGTAAACACTGAAGAATTTAAGAAAATTAGCAAAAATGTTAATTGATAAGTAATTATTACCAGTTTGCTTTTTATGAAAGAAGAGTTTGTAGATACCAAAAAGGGGTAATCAAAATTAATGAAAATTATGTTAAAAAGAAATTTGTTAGATCGTATGGTAGTGAGATTTACAACTACCTATGCAATCAGTGCCTATCACCACTGATGTTGTGACTTTGAATCTCGATCAGGGCGAGGTGTACAACTCTATGTGATGAAGTTTGTCAGTGACTTGCGACAGGTCGGTGGTTTTCTTCGGGTCCTCCACCAATAAAACTGATTGCCATGATAAAACTGAAATATTGTTGAAAGAGGCATTAAGCACCATCAAACAAACAAACAAAAACATAATTTGTTACATTTCGTGTTAAAATTATTAATATGTATGTGATTCCGTTATATGTTGTATATCATTAATGGACTGATCGATAAACCAAAGTTTGTCATTGAGGTAATGAGGAATAGTATTTGTCAATTATGGATCCATCACCAATCGGTCAACAATCAAACAGTTACAGTTACCATTGCAAAGACTGTTACACACTATATGCTTGACCGCTCACTCCTGGATTTGTTACAGGCACTTCAATAAAAAATGACTGGGCTAAGCTAGTTTTATAGGCTGCAACTTCCACTCAAAAAGGGAGATAACTCATTTTATTTACATTGCTCATGTTAAAAACTCTTCCATATTAAAAGGCAATGTGATTCATCAACAAATCAATGATGTAATCCAGGTATGTTTTATATTAGAGGGTTACCACCAGAGAGGACCAACACATCCAACTGAGGATACAGGCAGATCCTACCCAGAGGGATTCCATCAGAGAGGACCAACACATCCAACAGAGGAGGATACAGACAGACCCTACTCAGAGGGCTTCCATCAGATGAGACGACCACCAAACCACAGGAAATCAAAAGAGGAAACCGACAGACACTACACCAGCAGCCCCACACCAGAGAGTATCAATAGACACAACAGCTGAACAAAATACATCAATAAAGGTGATTTATTGTAAAACAGCTTAAGTAGGTGATTTATTGTAAAAACATCTTAATTAGGTGATTTATTGTAAAACAAACCCATCTTAATTAGTTGATTTATTGTTAACAAAACTTAATTAATCAAAATTCTATAATTCAGAAGGAAAAGATTTTTAAAAAACAACAACAAAGGAATGAAATGAAAACAACATACATTGTACTTGTATAAAATGAATAGGAAAAACTTCAATGTATCCAAACTCTTTATTTCTGAGCCTGTGTTTTATATCCTGACAATACTTAATATATTTTTTTTTTATTAAACTTAAGCTAAACTTAGAAATGTCCATTTCAGTGAAACTTGTCTAAACCGAACCTCATTGGGACCAACTTTTCAGTTCAGAAGAGACATGCATTCAGTTTATACAGGTTAAATTAACAAAGATTTTTTACATTGAATCTTGATTTAAAGTTAGGCTTATACATGATTCCGGTTTATTCAGGGTTTGGTTAAGACAGGTGTCACTGTATATATATAATATATTTTCATTGTCCGACAATATAATATTTATTTGTATGAGCTTTAGAAAAGGGAATAAAAGCAAGCTTCTGGTGAGTACAAAAGTATCATCCTCCTTTGACCATTGTGATATTGGCCCTGTATTCATTGGTACATTCGCCATTTAGTCTGCCTGAATCAGGTTCAATTTCTGATAAAAGCTTATATTTTGGATATATTGACAAATAGTTATTCATGTTCAGTATAATTGTCTTGAGTTGCAGGCTGAAATGGTGTACGACCAATTCCAGCATACAGTCTACTATGATACATTCTGTACATTTGTACACTGACACTATGTGGATATTTTTTGCCTCTAAGCTAATTAATGTCAAGCAATTGCTTTCTTCTACCTATTAAATTCTTTTCATTAATGTTCTGTATTTCACACATAACTTTTATTTCTTCTTTGTTTGTAGACTTGATGCACTAAGAGCAGGAATATTGCAGCAAAGAAGTATTTTCCTGAAACTTGTGTATTCTATTGGTGAAGAACTCATGTTGACATGAACTGTGGTATTTATTTTTTATGGTTTCCTGGTCTTCCTTTCTCTAGCTCTTTTCATAGAGTATACAGTTGAGATATGTACCTACATTTGGTGCATTTCACTTTTTTCTACTATCCCAACCATTTTCTTCATTGTCTAAATCCCACAATAATAGACCCTGTGGATGGGCTCATAAAACATGTAATTCCACAATCCCTCCATTATCATGCAAACTGTAAATTTTAATCAGTTCTAAAATTGAAAAAAAGTCACTAAATTATCCTTGAAATGGCAATTTATATGACCAAAACAAATTGAAATTAGAGTTACCTCCCATTAACTAGTACAGATTTTTTACACATGAACTTGCAGTCTTAAGAAAGATGGATTTTTTTCTGTGTTAACTATATATCAATATTTTATACTCTGAATTAAACATATTGAGCATGCAATTTCTTTTGCAGGAAAAGGGTGGAAAAGGGGGCGCATGACGTTTAAGATAACGAAGTAAGAGAGGATAATCCATTAGTTATACCAAACAATTTCTTGAACTTTAATTGAAATAAAAAACGGTTGGATAAATGTTTCTAGAAAAAAACTGGCTTTTATATGTAGGATAATTTAAATGAATATGTCCGTAAGACACTCATCATTTCAGTTGTATTTTAATCGAGTGCTTGGTTATTATTTTTTATATAAAGATAAAAATTAACTCAATAAAAGTGATATAGTATTCTTTTTTTTGTACCTCAATGGAAAAAAATAAGTGGTCCTTGGTTTAAAAATATAACTTTGATGTCGCCTGCATCTATGAATCACTTGAAGCAAACCAAAGTCATAACATGCATGTCTGAAAATAAAATGCATTGGTGCATTACATTTGTGCACAGAAAAACATGACATTTGCACGTTTTATTACATTTATTTGCACTAAAAACAGATGAAGTACTGGTATAAATTAATTCAATAACTCTTGTGTACCACACTACCCTCTGTCCAAGTCCCCTGCTAACCAACGGTAAAGTGGATGGTGGATTTCAAACAGGATAAGAACAACTGTTTCATATTTTTTCAGATAATCTAAAAAAAAATACATGGTTGTCCACTTGAAAAAGTCTTTCAAACTGACTACATTCATTTAGTATATACTGAGTAGATTTCATAATTTGCCATCACATAAACACAGTTTAAACAGCTACGTTAGATTAAATCATTTTTTTTAAATTGATTTACCGGTAAATTATGTATACATAATACATTAATACATGTATACAAAAACCCTGTCAAATTGTTTTTTGAAAATAGGTTCAGAAGTGGTCAAGTTGAAATTTTGGGGTTCAGAAAAAGGTTGGTTGGTTTATGGTGTTTAATGCCACTTTCAACAATATTTCAGTTAATATATCGTGGCAGTCAGAAAGAGGTAAAATGGCATTCAAATAGAAGTAAAAACAAATAAATGATACATGTACACGTAATATCTGTCTAGCCAAATGCATTTTGTTGTTTTAGTTCATGCATATTATGCCGTTTGTGTCTTTCAGGTGATTCATAGGCAGTGTGCCGACATACATGTTCCCTGGTACATGCATTCCTAAGTATAAATATTTCCAAGTAAATTATTCTTTTTTTAAACAAGAAAACATTTTTTTCATTTAAGTCAGAGTATAAAAATTATTACTTGCAATTTCTTCTTCTGATGATGTTTGTTTCTTAAATAGATTTTTATAATTAAAAAAACAAACAAAAAACAAATATTCACTTTATAATTTTTCTACATAGTAACAGCCAGATTTATTTTGTCAAAAATTGTTCTAATTGTTTTTAATTTATATTCTACCAGTGGAAACTCAGTGCAAGATGACATACTAGTACAATGTATATCAGAGGGTTACCATAAGAGGAGACCAACAAACATTACATCAGAGAATATCAAAACAAGAAGACCAAAAGACTGGCACAAGAGGGTTGACAACAGATCTTATACCAGAGGCTAACCAACAGACTGGCATCGGGGAGTTACCAACAGATCTTAGATCAGAGGCTAACCAACAGACAGGCACCAGATAGTTACAACCAGATCTTGGATCAGAGGCTAACCAACAGACTGGCACAAGAGAGTTACCAACAGATCTTAGATCAGAGGCTAACCAATAGACTGGCACCAGAGAGTTACCAACAGATCTTAGATCAGAAGCTAACCAATAGACTGGCATCAGAGAGTTACCAACAGATCTTAGATCAGAGGCTAACCAATAGACTGGCACCAGAGAGTTACCAACATATCTTATATCAGAGGCTAACCAACAGACTGACACCAGAGAGTTACCAGCATATCTTATATCAGAGGCTAACCAACAGACTGACACCATAGATTTACCAGCATATCTTAGATCAGAGGCTAACCAACAGACTGGCACAAGAGAGTTAACAACAGATCTTAGTTGAGAGGCTAATCAACAAACTGGCACCAGAGAGTTACCAGCATATCTTATATCAGAGGCTAACCAACAAACTGACACCAGAGAGTTACCAGCATATCTTATATCAGAGGCTAACCAACAGACTGACACCAGAGAGTTACCAGCATATCTTAGATCAGAGGCTAACCAACAGACTGACACCAGAGAGTTACCAGCATATCTTATATCAGAGGCTAACCAATAACATAACACCAGAGAGTTACCAGCATATCTTATATCAGAGGCTAACCAACAGACTGACACCAGAGAGTTACCAGCATATCTTATATCAGAGGCTAACCAACAGACTGACACCAGAGAGTTACCAGCATATCTTAGATCAGAGGCTAACCAACAGACTGACACCATAGATTTATCAGCATATCTTAGATCATAGGCTAACCAACAGACTGGCACAAGAGAGTTAACAACATATCTTAGTTGAGAGGTTAATCAACAGACTGGCACCATAGATTTACCAGCATATCTTATATCAGAGGTTATCCAACAGACTGCAACCAGAGAGTTACCAGCATATCTTATATCAGAGACTAACCAACAGACTGACACCAGAGAGTTACCAGCATATCTTATATCAGAGGCTAACCAACAAACTGACACCAGAGAGTTACCAGCATATCTTATATCAGAGGCTAACCAACAGACTGACACCAGAGAGTTACCAGCATATCTTATATCAGAGGTTAACCAACAGACTGACACCAGAGAGTTACCAGCATATCTTATATCAGAGGCTAACCAACAAACTGACACCAGAGAGTTACCAGCATATCTTATATCAGAGGCTAACCAACAGACTGACACCAGAGAGTTACCAGCATATCTTATATCAGAGGCTAACCAACAGACTGACACCAGAGAGTTACCAGCATATCTTATATCAGAGGCTAACCAACAGACTGACACCAGAGAGTTACCAGCATATCTTATATCAGAGGCTAACCAACAGACTGACACCATAGATTTACCAGCATATCTTAGATCAGAGGCTAACCAACAGACTGGCACAAGAGAGTTAACAACAGATCTTAGTTGAGAGGCTAATCAACAAACTGGCACCAGAGAGTTACCAGCATATCTTATATCAGAGGCTAACCAACAAACTGACACCAGAGAGTTACCAGTATATCTTATATCAGAGGCTATCCAACAGACTGGCACCAGAGAGTTACCAGCATATCTTATATTAGAGGCTAACCAACAAACTGACACCAGAGAGTTACCAGCATATCTTAGATCAGAGGCTAACCAACAGACTGACACCAGAGAGTTACCAGCATATCTTATATCAGAGGCTAACCAACAACATAACACCAGAGAGTTACCAGCATATCTTATATCAGAGGCTAACCAACAGACTGACACCAGAGAGTTACCAGCATATCTTATATCAGAGGCTAACCAACAGACTGACACCAGAGAGTTACCAGCATATATTAGATCAGAGGCTAACCAACAGACTGACACCATAGATTTATCAGCATATCTTAGATCATAGGCTAACCAACAGACTGGCACAAGAGAGTTAACAACATATCTTAGTTGAGAGGTTAATCAACAGACTGGCACCATAGATTTACCAGCATATCTTATATCAGAGGTTATCCAACAGACTGCAACCAGAGAGTTACCAGCATATCTTATATCAGAGACTAACCAACAGACTGACACCAGAGAGTTACCAGCATATCTTATATCAGAGGCTAACCAACAGACTGACACCATAGATTTACCAGCATATCTTAGATCAGAGGCTAACCAACAGACTGGCACAAGAGAGTTAACAACAGATCTTAGTTGAGAGGCTAATCAACAAACTGGCACCAGAGAGTTACCAGCATATCTTATATCAGAGGCTAACCAACAAACTGACACCAGAGAGTTACCAGCATATCTTATATCAGAGGCTATCCAACAGACTGGCACCAGAGAGTTACCAGCATATCTTATATTAGAGGCTAACCAACAAACTGACACCAGAGAGTTACCAGCATATCTTAGATCAGAGGCTAACCAACAGACTGACACCAGAGAGTTACCAGCATATCTTATATCAGAGGCTAACCAACAACATAACACCAGAGAGTTACCAGCATATCTTATATCAGAGGCTAACCAACAGACTGACACCAGAGAGTTACCAGCATATCTTATATCAGAGGCTAACCAACAGACTGACACCAGAGAGTTACCAGCATATCTTAGATCAGAGGCTAACCAACAGACTGACACCATAGATTTATCAGCATATCTTAGATCATAGGCTAACCAACAGACTGGCACAAGAGAGTTAACAACATATCTTAGTTGAGAGGTTAATCAACAGACTGGCACCATAGATTTACCAGCATATCTTATATCAGAGGTTATCCAACAGACTGCAACCAGAGAGTTACCAGCATATCTTATATCAGAGACTAACCAACAGACTGACACCAGACAGTTACCAGCATATCTTATATCAGAGGTTATCCAACAGACTGCAACCAGAGAGTTACCAGCATATCTTATATCAGAGACTAACCAACAGACTGACACCATAGATTTACCAGCATATCTTAGATCAGAGGCTAACCAACAGACTGGCACAAGAGAGTTAACAACATATCTTAGTTGAGAGGTTAATCAACAGACTGGCACCATAGATTTACCAGCATATCTTATATCAGAGGTTATCCAACAGACTGCAACCAGAGAGTTACCAGCATATCTTATATCAGAGGCTAACCAACAAACTGACACCAGAGAGTTACCAGCATATCTTATATCAGAGGCTAACCAACAAACTGACACCAGAGAGTTACCAGCATATCTTATATCAGAGGCTATCCAACAGACTGGCACCAGAGAGTTACCAGCATATCTTATATTAGAGGCTAACCAACAAACTGACACCAGAGAGTTACCAGCATATCTTAGATCAGAGGCTAACCAACAGACTGACACCAGAGAGTTACCAGCATATCTTATATCAGAGGCTAACCAACAACATAACACCAGAGAGTTACCAGCATATCTTATATCAGAGGTTAACCAACAGACTGACACCAGAGAGTTACCAGCATATCTTATATCAGAGGCTAACCAACAGACTGACACCAGAGAGTTACCAGCATATCTTAGATCAGAGGCTAACCAACAGACTGACACCATAGATTTATCAGCATATCTTAGATCATAGGCTAACCAACAGACTGGCACAAGAGAGTTAACAACATATCTTAGTTGAGAGGTTAATCAACAGACTGGCACCAGCATATCTTATATCAGAGGTTATCCAACAGACTGCAACCAGAGAGTTACCAGCATATCTTATATCAGAGACTAACCAACAGACTGACACCAGAGAGTTACCAGCATATCTTATATCAGAGGCTAACCAACAAACTGACACCAGAGAGTTACCAGCATATCTTAGATCAGAGGCTAACCAACAGACTGACACCAGAGAGTTACCAGCATATCTTATATCAGAGGTTAACCAACAGACTGACACCAGAGAGTTACCAGCATATCTTATATCAGAGGTTAACCAACAGACTGACACCAGAGAGTTACCAGCATATCTTATATCAGAGGCTAACCAACAAACTGACACCAGAGAGTTACCAGCATATCTTATATCAGAGGCTAACCAACAGACTGACACCAGAGAGTTACCAGCATATCTTAGATCAGAGGTTAACCAACAGACTGTCACCAGAGAGTTACCAGCATATCTTATATCAGAGGTTAACCAACAGACTGACACCAGAGAGTTACCAGCATATCTTATATCAGAGGCTAACCAACAAACTGACACCAGAGAGTTACCAGCATATCTTATATCAGAGGCTAACCAACAGACTGACACCAGATTTACCAGCATATCTTATATCAGAGGCTAACCAACAAACTGACACCATAGATTTGCCAGCATATCTTAGATCATAGGCTAACCAACAGACTGGCACAAGAGAGTTAACAACAGATCTTAGGTGAGAGGCTAATCAACAGACTGGCACCATAGATTTACCAGCATATCTTATATCAGAGGTTAACCAACAGACTGACACCAGAGAGTTAGCAGCATATCTTATATCAGAGGCTAACCAACAGACTGACACCAGAGAGTTACCAGCATATCTTATATCAGAGGCTAACCAACAAACTGACACCAGAGAGTTACCAGCATATCTTATATCATAGGCTAATCAACAGACTGACACCAGAGAGTTACCAGCATATCTTATATCAGAGGCTAACCAACAAACTGACACCAGAGAATTACCAGCATATCTTAGATCATAGGCTAACCAACAGACTGGCACAAGAGAGTTAACAACAGATCTTAGATGAGAGGCTAACCAATAAACTGGCACCAGATAGTTACCAGCATATCTTATATCAGAGACTAATCAACAGACTGACACCAGAGAGTTACCAGCATATCTTATATCAGAGGCTAACCAACAACATAATACCAGAGAGTTACCAGCATATCTTATATCAGAGGCTAACCAACAGACTGACACCAGAGAGTTACCAGCATATCTTATATCAGAGGCTAACCAACAGACTGACACCAGAGAGTTACCAGCATATCTTATATCAGAGGTTAACCAACAGACTGACACCAGAGAGTTACCAGCATATCTTATATCAGAGGCTAACCAACAGACTGACACCAGAGAGTTACCAGCATATCTTATATCAGAGGCTAACCAACAGACTGACACCATAGATTTACCAGCATATCTTAGATCATAGGCTAACCAACAGACTGGCACAAGAGAGTTAACAACATATCTTAGTTGAGAGGTTAATCAACAGACTGGCACCATAGATTTACCAGCATATCTTATATCAGAGGTTATCCAACAGACTGCAGCCAGAGAGTTACCAGCATATCTTATATCAGAGACTAACCAACAGACTGACACCATAGAGTTACCAGCATATCTTATATCAGAGGCTACCCAACAGACTGCAACCAGAGAGTTACCAGCATATCTTATATCAGAGGTTATCCAACAGACTGCAACCAGAGAGTTACCAGCATATCTTATATCAAAGGCTAATCAACAGACTGACACCAGAGAGTTACCAGCATATCTTATATCAGAGGCTAACCAACAGACTGACACCAGAAAGTTACCAGCATATCTTAGATCAGAGGCTACCCAACAGACTGACACCATAGATTTACCAGCATATCTTAGATCATAGGCTAACCAACAGACTGCAACCAGAGAGTTACCAGCATATCTTAGATCATAGGCTAACCAACAGACTGGCACAAGAGAGTTAACAACATATCTTAGTTGAGAGGTTAACCAACAGACTGGCACCATAGATTTATCAGCATATCTTATATCAGAGGTTAACCAACAGACTGCAACCAGAGAGTTACCAGCATATCTTATATCAGAGACTAACCAACAGACTGACACCAGAGAGTTACCAGCATATCTTATATCAGAGGCTAACCAACAAACTGACATCAGAGAGTTACCAGCATATCTTATATCAGAGGCTAACCAACAGACTGACACCAGAGAGTTACCAGCATATCTTATATCAGGGTTAACTAACAGACTGACACCAGAGAGTTACCAGCATATCTTATATCAGAGGTTAACCAACAGACTGACACCAGAGAGTTACCAGCATATCTTATATCAGAGGCTAACCAACAAACTGACACCAGAGAGTTACCAGCATATCTTATATCAGAGGCTAACCAACAGACTGACACCAGAGAGTCACCAGCATATCTTATATCAGAGGTTAACCAACAAACTGACACCAGAGAGTTACCAGCATATCTTAGATCATAGGCTAACCAACAGACTGGCACAAGAGAGTTAACAACAGATCTTAGGTGAGAGGCTAACCAATAAACTGGCACCAGAGAGTTAACAGCATATCTTATATCAGAGACTAATCAACAGACTGACACCAGAGAGTTACCAGCATATCTTATATCAGAGGCTAACCAACAGACTGACACCAGAAAGTTACCAGCATATCTTAGATCAGAGGCTAACCAACAGACTGACACCATAGATTTACCAGCATATCTTAGATCATAGGCTAACCAACAGACTGCAACCAGAGAGTTACCAGCATATCTTAGATCATAGGCTAACCAACAGACTGGCACAAGAGAGTTAACAACATATCTTAGTTGAGAGGTTAACCAACAGACTGGCACCATTACCAGCATATCTTATAGCAGAGGTTAACCAGCAGACTGCAACCAGAGAGTTACCAGCATATCTTATATCAGAGACTAACCAACAGACTGACACCAGAGAGTTACCAGCATATCTTATATCAGAGGCTAACCAACAAACTGACACCAGAGAGTTACCAGCATATCTTATATCAGAGGCTAACCAACAGACTGACACCAGAGAGTTACCAGCATATCTTATATCAGAGGTTAACCAACAGACTGACATCAGAGAGTTACCAGCATATCTTATATCAGAGGTTAACCAACAGACTGACACCAGAGAGTTACCAGCATATCTTATATCAGAGACTAACCAACAGACTGACACCAGAGAGTTACCAGCATATCTTATATCAGAGGCTAACCAACAAACTGACACCAGAGAGTTACCAGCATATCTTATATCAGAGGCTAACCAACAGACTGACACCAGAGAGTTACCAGCATATCTTATATCAGAGGTTAACTAACAGACTGACACCAGAGAGTTACCAGCATATCTTATATCAGAGGTTAACCAACAGACTGACACCAGAGAGTTACCAGCATATCTTATATCAGAGGCTAACCAACAAACTGACACCAGAGAGTTACCAGCATATCTTATATCAGAGGCTAACCAACAGACTGACACCAGAGAGTCACCAGCATATCTTATATCAGAGGTTAACCAACAAACTGACACCAGAGAGTTACCAGCATATCTTAGATCATAGGCTAACCAACAGACTGGCACAAGAGAGTTAACAACAGATCTTAGGTGAGAGGCTAACCAATAAACTGGCACCAGAGAGTTACCAGCATATCTTATATCAGAGACTAATCAACAGACTGACACCAGAGAGTTACCAGCATATCTTATATCTGAGGCTAACCAACAAACTGACACCAGAGAGTTACCAGCATATCTTATATCAGAGGCTAACCAACAAACTGACACCAGAGAGTTACCAGCATATCTTATATCAGAGGCTAACCAACAGACTGACACCAGAGAGTTACCAGCATATCTTATATCAGAGGTTAACCAACAGACTGACATCAGAGAGTTACCAGCATATCTTATATCAGAGGTTAACCAACAGACTGACACCAGAGAGTTACCAGCATATCTTATATCAGAGGCTAACCAACAAACTGACACCAGAGAGTTACCAGCATATCTTAGATCATAGGCTAACCAACAGACTGGCACAAGAGAGTTAACAACAGATCTTAGGTGAGAGGCTAACCAATAAACTGGCACCAGAGAGTTACCAGCATATCTTATATCAGAGACTAATCAACAGACTGACACCAGAGAGTTACCAGCATATCTTATATCAGAGGCTAACCAACAGACTGACACCAGAAAGTTACCAGCATATCTTAGATCAGAGGCTAACCAACAGACTGACACCATAGATTTACCAGCATATCTTAGATCATAGGCTAACCAACAGACTGCAACCAGAGAGTTACCAGCATATCTTAGATCATAGGCTAACCAACAGACTGGCACAAGAGAGTTAACAACATATCTTAGTTGAGAGGTTAACCAACAGACTGGCACCATAGATTTACCAGCATATCTTATATCAGAGGTTAACCAACAGACTGACACCAGAGAGTTACCAGCATATCTTATATCAAAGGCTAACCAACAAACTGACACCAGAGAGTTACCAGCATATCTTATATCAGAGGCTAACCAACAAACTGACACCAGAGAGTTACCAGCATATCTTATATCAGAGGCTAACCAACAAACTGACACCATAGATTTGCCAGCATATCTTAGATCATAGGCTAACCAACAGACTGGCACAAGAGAGTTAACAACAAATCTTAGTTGAGAGGCTAATCAACAGACTGGCACCATAGATTTACCAGCATATCTTATATCAGAGGTTAACCAACAGATTGACACCAGAGAATTAGCAGCATATCTTATATCAGAGGCTAACCAACAGACTGACACCAGAGAGTTACCAGCATATCTTATATCAGAGGCTAACCAACAAACTGACACCAGAGAGTTACCAGCATATCTTATATCAGAGGCTAACCAACAGACTGACACCAGAGAGTTACCAGCATATCTTATATCAGAGGTTAACCAACAAACTGACACCAGAGAGTTACCAGCATATCTTAGATCAGAGGCTAACCAACAGACTGACACCAGAGAGTTACCAGCATATCTTAGATCAGAGGCTAACCAACAGACTGACACCAGAGAGTTACCAGCATATCTTATATCAGAGGCTAACCAACAAACTGACACCAGAGAGTTACCAGCATATCTTAGATCATAGGCTAACCAACAGACTGGCACCAGAAAGTTACCAGCATATCTTAGATCAGAGGCTAACCAACAGACTGACACCATAGATTTACCAGCATATCTTAGATCATATGCAAAGCAACAGACTGGCACAAGAGAGTTAACAACAGATCTTAGGTGAGAGGCTAACCAATAAACTGGCACCAGAGAGTTACCAGCATATCTTATATCAGAGACTAATCAACAGACTGACACCAGAGAGTTACCAGCATATCTTATATCAGAGGCTAACCAACAGACTGACACCAGAAAGTTACCAGCATATCTTAGATCAGAGGCTAACCAACAGACTGACACCATAGATTTACCAGCATATCTTAGATCATAGGCTAACCAACAGACTGCAACCAGAGAGTTACCAGCATATCTTAGATCATAGGCTAACCAACAGACTGGCACAAGAGAGTTAACAACAGATCTTAGGTGAGAGGCTAACCAATAAACTGGCACCAGAGAGTTACCAGCATATCTTATATCAGAGACTAATCAACAGACTGACACCAGAGAGTTACCAGCATATCTTATATCAGAGGCTAACCAACAGACTGACACCAGAAAGTTACCAGCATATCTTAGATCAGAGGCTAACCAACAGACTGACACCATAGATTTACCAGCATATCTTAGATCATAGGCTAACCAACAGACTGCAACCAGAGAGTTACCAGCATATCTTAGATCATAGGCTAACCAACAGACTGGCACAAGAGAGTTAACAACATATCTTAGTTGAGAGGTTAACCAACAGACTGGCACCATAGATTTACCAGCATATCTTATATCAGAGGTTAACCAACAGACTGCAACCAGAGAGTTACCAGCATATCTTATATCAGAGGCTAACCAACAAACTGACACCAGAGAGTTACCAGCATATCTTATATCAGAGGCTAACCAACAGACTGACACCAGAGAGTTACCAGCATATCTTATATCAGAGGTTAACCAACAGACTGACATCAGAGAGTTACCAGCATATCTTATATCAGAGGTTAACCAACAGACTGACACCAGAGAGTTACCAGCATATCTTATATCAGAGGCTAACCAACAAACTGACACCAGAGAGTTACCAGCATATCTTAGATCATAGGCTAACCAACAGACTGGCACAAGAGAGTTAACAACATATCTTAGGTGAGAGGCTAACCAATAAACTGGCACCAGAGAGTTACCAGCATATCTTATATCAGAGACTAATCAACAGACTGACACCAGAGAGTTACCAGCATATCTTATATCAGAGGCTAACCAACAGACTGACACCATAGATTTACCAGCATATCTTAGATCATAGGCTAACCAACAGACTGCAACCAGAGAGTTACCAGCATATCTTAGATCATAGGCTAACCAACAGACTGGCACAAGAGAGTTAACAACATATCTTAGTTGAGAGGTTAACCAACAGACTGGCACCATAGATTTACCAGCATATCTTATATCAGAGGTTAACCAACAGACTGCAACCAGAGAGTTACCAGCATATCTTATATCAGAGACTAACCAACAGACTGACACCAGAGAGTTACCAGCATATCTTATATCAGAGGCTAACCAACAAACTGACACCAGAGAGTTACCAGCATATCTTATATCAGAGGCTAACCAACAGACTGACACCAGAGAGTTACCAGCATATCTTATATCAGAGGTTAACCAACAGACTGACATCAGAGAGTTACCAGCATATCTTATATCAGAGGTTAACCAACAGACTGACACCAGAGAGTTACCAGCATATCTTATATCAGAGGCTAACCAACAAACTGACGCCAGAGAGTTACCAGCATATCTTATATCAGAGGCTAACCAACAGACTGACACCAGAGAGTTACCAGCATATCTTAGATCATAGGCTAACCAACAGACTGGCACAAGAGAGTTAACAACAGATCTTAGGTGAGAGGCTAACCAATAAACTGGCACCAGAGAGTTACCAGCATATCTTATATCAGAGACTAATCAACAGACTGACACCAGAGAGTTACCAGCATATCTTATATCAGAGGCTAACCAACAGACTGACACCATAGATTTACCAGCATATCTTAGATCATAGGCTAACCAACAGACTGCAACCAGAGAGTTACCAGCATATCTTAGATCATAGGCTAACCAACAGACTGGCACAAGAGAGTTAACAACATATCTTAGTTGAGAGGTTAACCAACAGACTGGCACCATAGATTTACCAGCATATCTTATATCAGAGGTTAACCAACAGACTGCAACCAGAGAGTTACCAGCATATCTTATATCAGAGACTAACCAACAGAATGACACCAGAGAGTTACCAGCATATCTTATATCAGAGGATAACCAACAAACTGACACCAGAGAGTTACCAGCATATCTTATATCAGAGGCTAACCAACAGACTGACACCAGAGAGTTACCAGCATATCTTATATCAGAGGTTAACCAACAGACTGACATCAGAGAGTTACCAGCATATCTTATATCAGAGGTTAACCAACAGACTGACACCAGAGAGTTACCAGCATATCTTATATCAGAGGCTAACCAACAAACTGACACCAGAGAGTTACCAGCATATCTTATATCAGAGGCTAACCAACAGACTGACACCAGAGAGTCACCAGCATATCGTATATCAGAGGTTAACCAACAGACTGACACCAGAGAGTTACCAGCATATCTTATATCAAAGGCTAACCAACAAAGTGACACCATAGAGTTACCAGCATATCTTATATCAGAGGCTAACCAACAAACTGACACCAGAGAGTTACCAGCATATCTTATATCAGAGGCTAACCAACAAACTGACACCATAGCTTTGCCAGCATATCTTAGATCATAGGCTAACCAACAGACTGGCACAAGAGAGTTAACAACAAATCTTAGTTGAGAGGCTAATCAACAGACTGGCACCATAGATTTACCAGCATATCTTATATCAGAGGTTAACCAACAGATTGACACCAGAGAATTAGCAGCATATCTTATATCAGAGGCTAACCAACAGACTGACACCAGAGAGTTACCAGCATATCTTATATCAGAGGCTAACCAACAAACTGACACCAGAGAGTTACCAGCATATCTTATATCAGAGGCTAACCAACAGACTGACACCAGAGAGTTACCAGCATATCTTATATCAGAGGTTAACCAACAGACTGACACCAGAGAGTTACCAGCATATCTTATATCAAAGGCTAACCAACAAACTGACACCAGAGAGTTACCAGCATATCTTATATCAGAGGCTAACCAACAAACTGACACCAGAGAGTTACCAGCATATCTTATATCAGAGGCTAACCAACAGACTGACACCATAGATTTGCCAGCATATCTTAGATCATAGGCTAACCAACAGACTGGCACAAGAGAGTTAACAACAAATCTTAGTTGAGAGGCTAATCAACAGACTGGCACCATAGATTTACCAGCATATCTTATATCAGAGGTTAACCAACAGATTGACACCAGAGAATTAGCAGCATATCTTATATCAGAGGCTAACCAACAGACTGACACCAGAGAGTTACCAGCATATCTTATATCAGAGGCTAACCAACAAACTGACACCAGAGAGTTACCAGCATATCTTATATCAGAGGTTACCCAACAAACTGACATCAGAGAGTTACCAGCATATCTTAGATCAGAGGCTAACCAACAGACTGACACCAGAGAGTTACCAGCATATCTTAGATCAGAGGCTAACCAACAGACTGACACCAGAGAGTTACCAGCATATCTTATATCAGAGGTTAACCAACAGACTGACATCATAGAGTTACCAGCATATCTTATATCAGAGGCTAACCAACAAACTGACAACAGAGAGTTACCAGCATATCTTATATCAGAGGCTAACCAACAGACTGACACCAGAGAGTCACCAGCATATCTTATATCAGAGGCTAACCAACAGACTGCAACCAGAGAGTTACCAGCATATCTTATATCAGAGGTTAACCAACAGACTGACACCAGAGAGTTACCAGCATATCTTATATCAAAGGCTAACCAACAAACTGACACCAGAGAGTTACCAGCATATCTTATATCAGAGGCTAACCAACAAACTGACACCAGAGAGTTACCAGCATATCTTATATCAGAGGCTAACCAACAAACTGACACCATAGATTTGCCAGCATATCTTAGATCATAGGCTAACCAACAGACTGGCACAAGAGAGTTAACAACAAATCTTAGTTGAGAGGCTAATCAACAGACTGGCACCATAAATTTACCAGCATATCTTATATCAGAGGTTAACCAACAGATTGACACCAGAGAATTAGCAGCATATCTTATATCAGAGGCTAACCAACAGACTGACACCAGAGAGTTACCAGCATATCTTATATCAGAGGCTAACCAACAAATTGACACCAGAGAGTTACCAGCATATCTTATATCAGAGGCTAACCAACAGACTGACACCAGAGAGTTACCAGCATATCTTATATCAGAGGTTAACCAACAGACTGACACCAGAGAGTTACCAGCATATCTTAGATCAGAGGCTAACCAACAGACTGACACCAGAGAGTTACCAGCATATCTTAGATCAGAGGCTAACCAACAGACTGACACCGGAAAGTTACCAGCATATCTTATATCAGAGGCTAACCAACAAACTGACACCAGAGAGTTACCAGCATATCTTATATCAGAGGCTAACCAACAAACTGACACCAGAGAGTTACCAGCATATCTTAGATCAGAGGCTAACCAACAGACTGACACCAGAGAGTTACCAGCATATCTTATATCAGAGGCTAATCAACAGACTGACACCAGAGAGTTACCAGCATATCTTAGATCAGAGGCTAACCAACAAACTGGCACCAGAAAGTTACCAGCATATCTTATATCAGAGGCTAATCAACAGACTGACACCAGAGAGTTACCAGCATATCTTATATCAGAGGTTAACCAACAGACTGACACCAGAGAGTTACCAGCATATCTTATATCAGAGGCTAACCAACAGACTGATGCCAGAGAGTTACCAGTATATCTTATATCGAGGTTAACCAACAGACTGACACCAGAGAGTTACCAGCATATCATATATCAGAGGTTAACCAACAGACTGACACCAGAGAGTTACCAGCATATCTTATATCAGAGGTTAACCAACAGACTGACACCAGAGAGTTACCAGCATATCTTATATCAGAGGCTAATCAACAGACTGACACCAGAGAGTTACCAGCATATCTTATATCAGAGGTTAACCAACAGACTGACACCAGAGAGTTACCAGCATATCTTATATCAGAGGTTAACCAACAGACTGACACCAGAGAGTTACCAGCATATCTTATATCAGAGGCTAACCAACAGACTGACACCAGAGAGTTACCAGCATATCTTATATCAGAGGCTAACCAACAGACTGACACCAGAGAGTTACCAGCATATCTTATATCAGAGGCTAACCAACAGACTGATGCCAGAGAGTTACCAGCATATCTTATATCAGAGGCTAACCAACAGACTGACACCAGAGAGTTACCAGCATATCTTATATCAGAGGCTAACCAACAGACTGACACCAGAGAGTTACCAGCATATCTTATATCAGAGGCTAACCAACAGACTGACACCAGAGAGTTACCTG
Source organism: Bathymodiolus brooksi (assembly GCA_963680875.1). Lineage (NCBI taxonomy): Eukaryota > Metazoa > Mollusca > Bivalvia > Mytilida > Modiolidae > Bathymodiolus > Bathymodiolus brooksi. Next base: position 85,542,189 of record OY804585.1, read on the forward strand.
CATATCTTATATCAGAGACTAATCAACAGACTGACACCAGAGAGTTACCAGCATATCTTATATCAGAGGCTAACCAACAGACTGACACCAGAGAGTTTCCAGCATATCTTAGATCAGAGGCTAACCAACAGACTGTCACAAGAGAGTTAACAACAGATCTTAGTTGAGAGGCTAATCAACAGACTGGCACCATAGATTTACAAACAGATCTTAGATCAGAGGGTAACCAGCAGACCGGCACCAGAGAGTTGTAAACAGATCTTAGATCAGAGGGTAACCAACAGACCCCACACTAGAACAACATACATCAATAAAGGTAATTTGTTGTATAATCTAATTAATCAGTGTTTCTAGAATTTAAATGGAAAGGATTTTATGAAAATAAAGTTTAAACAGTGATGGTTAACAATTCCAACAATATCAACAAAATGAACAATCACCTCATCTTAACTCACTGAACACAAAAAAGACCATGACATATGATGTTGTAAATCCAGGTCCTGGCTTGGGACAGGCACAAAAAGGTGGTGGTGTTAAATCGTTTAATAGGATCCCCCCCAACTCTTGATTTGAACAGTGATGATAATAAAATCAACAATAACCTCTCACCTTTGAATGTAAATGCACATAAAATCAACAATAACCTCTCACCTTTGAATGTAAATGCATATAAAAACAACAATAACCTCTCACCTTTGAATGTAAATGCACATAAAATCAACAATAACCTCTCACCTTTGAATGTAAATGCACATAAAATCAACAATAACCTCTCACCTTTGAATGTAAATGCATATAAAAACAACAATAACCTCTCACCTTTGAATGTAAATGCACATAAAATCAACAATAACCTCTCACCTTTGAATGTAAATGCATATAAAAACAACAATAACCTCTCACCTTTGAATGTAAATGCACATAAAAACAATTAAGGTATGAAACAGGCACAAGAAAAGTTTGAAGAAACCAAAAGGATAATCATAAGTCAGAAATCAAAAGACAGACAATACAATGGCCAAAAGAAAAAGGACAAACAATGTTTAACATTTAAAAAATATATAGTCAAAATAGAAATGACATACTGTTCACTCAAATCACTTTTAAAATATATTCCATATCTAGGAGATTAAAGCATTTTATTTTTGAAGAAAAAACTGCATATATTTAATCTTAATAAAATCCTTTATTGAAACATTTTATTTATCAAGAAATTAGATATAGTGTCGAGTCATACAGTATTGTCAGATAGAAGGATTTGAAGTAGTGAAATAGAAATACTATAAAAAGCTTCAACCGTCTGTAAATTAAAGTTTCTAAAGTTTTACCCCTATTGTGAATAAAGTAGGAAATGAACATTTAAAACCTTACAAGAATAATTTTATTATTTTTTATGGGAAATCAGTGTTATTGTGCACATCTTGTTTCAAATAATACATATATATAATATCTAAGATGAGCAAAATATTCAATGTTTTTATTTTAAATTGTCAACAATCTGTCAATTAAATTATCTGAACTTATTCCCTAAATGTGGATAATGCAGATTATGAATATTGAAAATCTTACAAATATTGAAATACCAGTATACCTGAAATTTACTAATATTCAAATACCAGTATACCTGAAATTTACAAGAATTTGTTTAGATTTCTCATTTCATGTTTAAATAGAATGTATATATTGTTACTATTAGAGAAAAACAATTAATATTTCCTTTTATTGATACTAACTATAAAATTGAGGAGCAAAAATACTTTTGCCTCTGACATGATATTGCTATGAGAAATCCATTCTTACAAAGCAAATCATAGAGTTATATATTTACATTTCTTTAATTAAGATTATGTAAAAAAATATAAACTGTTATATAATTTATTATGTTTTGTGTTAAAATTTAAGAGTGAGTGAGTGATTGTTGTTTAAGACCAACTCTGCAATTGTTTACTAAGCCGTCACCAATCAGTCAGCAATCAATCAGTCAAATAGTTATGGTTACTGTCTCAAGGACTGTATGTATGATTGTAGACCAGAAGACTCAAGGGATTAGTTGTTATTATTGATGTAAAATAGCATTGAAATTTAAAGAAAATGCATCAATTTTATGATAATAATTATATTACAGGGCAAATGTAATATCTAGAATGGACAGATGTAATGGTAATAATTTATTGGATGAACAGTGTTATCTCCCCTTGGACAGATGTAATGGTAAAACACAGGATGAACAGAGCTACATCCACTTGACAGATGTAATGGGAAAAGATCACATGATGTACAGAGTTATCTTCACTTGGTTTAAGAACTATTTTTTTTAATGTATCAGTTATTTGTGATACTTTATTACTCTGGTGTATATTTTGTAAAAATATTTAAACCTGTGAGACTTATTCTAGTTAAAAATGAAGTTCAATATTTGAATGAGAAATTTGGCACACATGAAATGTTTTAATTAAAGGCAAGCATAATTTCTATAACAATTTCTCAATTTTTACTAAGAGTACAAAATAACAAAACTAATTATGAATCTTCTTTTTAACTTTGAAGATCACATTTCTATTTTTTAAATCTATAAAATGTTTGTCTCATTTGGGTTGAATTAGTTGATTGCTTCTTAATTTTGTAAAAATAAATGTAATGATGAAGTTGATATGAAAAAAAAGCAACATTGTTATATGTACTAGTAATGGTAAAAATATATACTGGCTGCTGTTTGTTCACTACTATCAGATGTCGATATGAGCTTATAATGTGGTAAGAATGTCTACTTTAAAAAGAAATGAATCATATATGGTTTGTTATGGTTTTCTATATACTAAAATTATCTCACCTTATTATGCATTATATGCCTTGCATGTTCCTGGGTTTGGAAATAACCTCCTATTTTAAAAAAGTATAGCTCAACACTAGATATAATTTCACTGAGGTGTACTTCTCCCACTCACTACATAACCCTCCTCCTATATTAAAATGGTATAGCTCAACACTAGATATAATTTCACTGAGGTGTACTTTTCCCACTCACTAAATAACCCTCCTCCTACATTAAAACGGTATAGCTCAACACTAGATATAATTTCACTGAGTTGTACTTTTCCCGCTCACTAAATAACCCTCCTCCTATATTAAAACAGTATAGCTCAACACTAGATATAATTTCACTGAGGTGTACTTTTCCCACTCAATAAATAACCCTCCTCCAATATTAAAATGGTATAGCTCAACACTAGATATAATTTCACTGAGGTGTACTTTTCCCGCTCACTAAATAACCCTCCTCCTATATTAAAATGGTATAGCTCAACACTAGATATAATTTCACTGAGTTGTACTTTTCCCGCTCACTAAATAACCCTCCTCCTATATTAAAATGGTATAGCTCAACACTAGATATAATTTCACTGAGGTGTACTTTTCCCACTCACTAAATAACCCTCCTCCTATATTAAAACAGTATAGCTCAACACTAGATATAATTTCACTGAGGTGTACTTTTCCCACTCACTAAATAACCCTCCTCCTATATTAAATTGGTATAGCTCAACACTAGATATAATTTCACTGAGGTGTACTTCTCCCACTCACTACATAACCCTCCTCCTATATTAAAATGGTATAGCTCAACACTAGATATAATTTCACTGAGGTGTACTTTTCTCACTCACTACATAACCCTCCTCCTATATTAAAATGGTATAGCTCAACACTAGATATAATTTCACTGAGGTGTACTTTTCCCACTCACTAAATAACCCTCCTCCTATATTAAAATGGTATAGCTCAACACTAGATATAATTTCACTGAGTTGTACTTTTCCCGCTCACCAAATAACCCTCCTCCTATATTAAAATGGTATAGCTCAACACTAGATATAATTTCACTGAGGTGTACTTTTCCCACTCACGAAATAACCCTCCTCCTATATTAAAAAGGTATAGCTCAACACTAGATATAATTTCACTGAGGTGTACTTTTCCCACTCAATAAATAACCCTCCTCCTATATTAAAATGGTATAGCTCAACACTAGATATAATTTCACTGAGGTGTACTTTTCCCACTCACTAAATAACCCTCCTCCTATATTAAAATGGTATAGCTCAACACTAGATATAATTTCACTGAGTTGTACTTTTCCCACTCACTACATAACCCTCCTCCTATATTAAAATGGTATAGCTCAACACTAGATATAATTTCACTGAGGTGTACTTTTCCCACTCACGAAATAACCCTCCTCCTATATTAAAACAGTATAGCTCAGCACTAGATATAATTTCACTGAGGTGTACTTCTCCCACTCACTACATAACCCTCCTCCTATATTAAAATGGTATAGCTCAACACTAGATATAATTTCACTGAGGTGTACTTTTCCCACTCACTAAATAACCCTCCTCCTATATTAAAATGGTATAGCTCAACACTAGATAAAATTTCACTGAGGTGTACTTAATCCACTCACTACATAACTCTCCTCCTATATTAAAATGGTATAGCTCAACACTAGATATAATTTCACTGAGTTGTACTTTTCCCACTCACTACATAAACCTCCTCCTATGTTAAAATGGTATAGCTCAACACTAGATATAATTTCACTGAGGTGTACTTTTCCCACTCACTACATAACCCTCCTCCTATGTTAAAATGGTATAGCTCAACACTAGATATAATTTCACTGAGGTGTACTTTTCCCACTCACTACATAACCCTCCTCCTATATTAAAACAGTATAGCTCAACACTAGATATAATTTCACTGAGGTGTACTTTTCCCACTCACTATGTAACCCTCCTCCTATGTTAAAATGGTATAGCTCAACACTAGATATAATTTCACTGAGGTGTACTTTTCCCACTCACTACATAACCCTCCTCCTATATTAAAATGGTATAGCTCAACACTAGATATAATTTCACTGAGGTGTACTTCTCCCACTCACTACATAACCCTCCTCCTATATTAAAATGGTATAGCTCAACACTAGATATAATTTCACTGAGGTGTACTTTTCCCACTCACTACATAACCCTCCTCCTATATTAAAATGGTATAGCTCAACACTAGATATAATTTCACTGAGGTGTACTTTTCCCACTCACTAAATAACCCTCATCCTATATTAAAATGGTATAGCTCAACACTAGATATAATTTCACTGAGGTGTACTTTTCCCGCTCACCAAATAACCCTCCTCCTATATTAAAATGGTATAGCTCAACACTAGATATAATTTCACTGAGGTGTACTTTTCCCACTCACGAAATAACCCTCCTCCTATATTAAAAAGGTATAGCTCAACACTAGATATAATTTCACTGAGGTGTACTTCTCCCACTCACTACATAACCCTCCTCCTATATTAAAATGGTATAGCTCAACACTAGATACAATTTCACTGAGGTGTACTTTTCCCACTCAATAAATAACCCTCCTCCTATATTAAAATGGTATAGCTCAACACTAGATATAATTTCACTGAGGTGTACTTTTCCCACTCACTAAATAACCCTCCTCCTATAGTAAAATGGTATAGCTCAACACTAGATATAATTTCACTGAGTTGTACTTTTCCCACTCACTACATAACCCTCCTCCTATATTAAAATGGCATAGCTCAACACTAGATATAATTTCACTGAGGTGTACTTTTCCCACTCACCAAATAACCCTCCTCCTATATTAAAATGGTATAGCTCAACACTAGATATAATTTCACTGAGGTGTACTTCTCCCACTCACTACATAACCCTCCTCCTATATTAAAATGGTATAGCTCAACACTAGATATAATTTCACTGAGGTGTACTTTTCCCACTCACTAAATAACCCTCCTCCTATATTAAAACAGTATAGCTCAACACTAGATATAATTTCACTGAGGTGTACTTTTCCCACTCACTAAATAACCTTCCTCCTATATTAAAATGGTATAGCTCAACACTAGATACAATTTCACTGAGGTGTACTTAATCCACTCACTACATAACTCTCCTCCTATATTAAAATGGTATAGCTCAACACTAGATATAATTTCACTGAGTTGTACTTCTCCCACTCACTACATAACCCTCCTCCTATATTAAAATGGTATAGCTCAACACTAGATATAATTTCACTGAGGTGTACTTTTCCCACTCACTTAATAATCCTCCTCCTATATTAAAACAGTATAGCTCAACACTAGATATAATTTCACTGAGGTGTACTTTTCCCACTCACTAAATAACCCTCCTCCTATATTAAAACAGTATAGCTCAACACATCTAATGTCACCGAGCTGTATTCCTTCTCTTGACACAGTATACCAGTTAAATGTTAACATACTAACTGCTTACAAAATCACTAATAATACATGTATGGTTCATAGTGTATTTTGGTTGAGATTGTTCTTACCGCAAAATTTGTTCATTGATATGAAAACTGATAACCAGGCTCTTTGTTGTATGACTTTGTGTTCTAATATTGTGGTTATGTTTATTGTGTATGTTTGTGTTGAACTTATGATGAATAGTAACATGTTATATGTAAAGTTGTCATGCTTTAATGTTAATTGATTAGTGGTTGGTTGTTTTTAATTATCATAATGTTGGATCATTAGAATAATTGTACAAGTTTTCATATTAGAAATACAACCTTTTCTTTATTCATTAACATGTCTAATTAATTAGTTCTCTATTCAGAAATTATTTGTCTAAATTCTGAACAAGATTTCAAGACTTTATTTTAATTCTGTATCTGTATTATACTGGAAGTTAATTAAGATATAATAAACTGTAACATGATACAACAATTCCAGTCCTGGAATGGGTCCAAATGTCGCTGTTCTGCATGTAGATGATTAAAATTTTGCTTCTGGTTTGCTTATATTTTTTTATTTTTTATTTTTTTGATTATTAATTTTTTTTAGTTTGGCTTGAAAATGTTATATTCTTTGATTTTTTAGTTAAGACAGTGCTCCTTTTACTGATTATGTTGGTACCAGTTTTAAGTATTCAGTATTATTCATTTTTTTTTTACCTGCTGCTTCTTTTTTAAGTGCTGCTTTATGTTGGAGCATCTGTGTGTGGATCTTGAACAAGAGTCCAAAGAGGCACTTGCCACGTGGGTTCTTGTCCAGATCTATACACAGTCCTCCTTTTTATGCCTGTATGTCTTAGCTTATTTTAGTTTGTAACTTTGCATGTGACTTGTGTTGTTTTATTGTTAATGTATATTCGGTAAAAAGCTCCTTAGAGCTTATGTTGTACTGTTTTATTATGTGCCGAATCAAAATAAAGTTTTCTTATTCTTATTCTTATAACAATTAAATAACAATATATAATTGATGATATTCAAAATGTGCAAAACATGTAATAAAATGCAGCAGTTGTGAATATACATGTACAATATATAATATTATATATCATATCGAAATATAATGAAGAAAATATTAATGATATTATAATAGTGTCACAATATTTGTCAGAAAAATTCAGAGTTATTTAATACTTTTTTGTTGCATAACAACAACATTCAGTTTTATTAATGATGAATTTTAAACAAAATACTGTGGAATATACTTTTTTCTCTCCAATTTTGATAACCTCATTTTGACATAAGAATGGATAATGGAATTCATCTCCATGATGTGCTATCTAGAATATTTATATGAAATGCAATAAATATCTGTAATGTAGGATTAGACATTACAATATTTTATTTAATACATAACTTCAGAATTATATGTTTTGTAGCTGAATTCTAAGAGACCCTTCCTTTACGACATTAATAATCCAGTCGAGTTATTGATTTTTCTTTACTCTAGGTGTGTTCTATATGGTCCAATTTTAGTAAAGATGCGTTCGATCTGTCATTTGGCAAATAGCAAATCGTGTTTCACTGATACTTTCATGTCTTTGTTATTAATGAATATTGTAGGTTTTCGTATATTTATTCAACTCTATATATATATATATTATTTATTTAAAGGAGAAGATATTATAGGTTGTAATACTTGTATCTGATCATATTGTCATGTTTTTGGACAATGAAATATGTTTAAACTAACATTTTATTGAATCAGTATGTAATCACGTGACCTTTTGATAGAATTATGCAGAAATAGAATGGTTGATTAAAACAAATTAATATTCTTAAAAGATTAATATACAGTTGTGAATGTTAGATTTTATGTACAAAAGTGTGTCCATTTTTGCCAGGATGCATACGATTGCATGGTAAATTATGAGAAGGGAAAAGAGGTACTTATTTAGTGTAATCAACTATTGTTCCCAGGGGCGGATCCAGGATTTCAAGTTATGGGGGTGGGGGGGGGGCACATATAAAAAAATTGTGCCGAGTGGAGGGAGGCATGACAATTTTTGGGGTATTTCGTGTGAAAAATCATGATTTTACCCCAAAAAATCATATTATTTCCAATTTTAGGGGGGGTGCCCCCCCCCCTGGATCTGCCCCTGGTTCCTATGGCACCTGTCCAACTTCTTTAAAGCAAAAAATAATATTACATACATATAGAAGTTATTCATGGTATATTACAGAAGTTTTTAAGAATTTTTCTCTACTTTTTCCATATTTTGAATCTTAGTCATCTTCAGCAGAGTGTACCTATTTTGTGTTATATTTCCCAGAAACTTTACAGTCCATATTTATATATAATAATGTTGTGCACCTCAATTCACAGAAACGTTCAAAACTATTTTTCTATTTTTGTTCTTGAAATTTTCATTTTTGGCATATTTTCTGTAAATCCTATTATTTTAAATACTAAATCTTAGGATTTCACAGAATTATTACATATACATGGGAGCTAGGTATCACATATACTAGTAGAGCTCCAGATGTTTCTAGATTTTTGTAAAATTTATTACATACTCCCACAGTTCACAACAGAGTTCCCTGAAACTATGCAAAATATGTATTGTATTTTCCAGTATATTTTAAAATCAACTCTCCCACAGTTTGCAAAATGAGATATTCACCAGTATTTTGTGTAATACACTAAAAGGGTAATTTTTTGCTCTCAATGGTTTTTGTTGCTAGATATTTTAAGAATAAGTTTTTGTTTGTATTGTGAGAATTTATATTACAATTATACTTTTAAAAAGATTCTATGAAGAAATAATCTATGTCAAATCTAGTAACAATTTCAATTTTGCAATCACTTGTCCGTTATCTGTCTTTACTTTTTTCAAATGTCCATCACTGCCTCATTTCAAGTCACAAATTTTGAAGTCTGAAAATGAAAACCAGATGAGTGATTACATGATTAGAGGATTCTGTGAACCATTGGTTTTTAGATAGCTGCTTCACAGTTTTAAGCATAAGGTATTCACCAGTAGTTTATGTTAACAGCTCCCCTCACAGCTTAAGCATAAGTTGTCCATCAGTAGTTTATGTTAACAGCTTCCTTCACAGTTTTAAACATAAGGTATCCATCAGTAGTTTATGTTAACAGCTCCCCTCAAAGATTTAAGCATAAGGTATCCACCAATAGTTTATGTAAACAGCCCCTCTCACAGTTTTAAGCATAAGGTGTCCATCAGTAGTTTATGTTAACAGCTCCCCTCACAGTTTTAAACATATGGTATTCACCAGTAGTTTATGTTAACAGCCCCTCTCACAGTTTTAAGCATAAGGTATCCATCGGTAGTTTATGTTAACAGTCCCTCTCACAGTTTTAAGCATAAGATGTCCATCAGTAGTTTATGTTAGCAGCCCCTCTCACAGTTTTAAGCATAAGGTATCCATTAGTAGTTTACGTTAATGGTCCCTCTCACAGTTTTAAACATAAGGTGACCATCAGTAGTTTATGTTAATGACCCCTTTCACAGTTTTAAGCATAAGATGTCCATCAGTAGTTTATGTTAACATCTTCTCTCACAGTTTTAAGCATAAGATATCCAACATTAGATTATGTTACCAGCCCCTCTCAAGGTAACCATCAGTAGGTTATGTTAACAGCCACTCTCACAGTTTTAAGCATAAGGTATCCATCAGTAGTGTATGTTAACAACTCCCCTCAAAGTTTTAGACATAACGGATCCATCAGTAGTTTATGTTAACAGCTACCCTCACAGTTTTAAGCATAAGATATCCACCAGTAGTTTATGTTAACAACTCCCCTCACAGTTTTAAACATATGGTATTCACCAGTAGTTTATGTTAACAGCCCCTCTCACAGTTTTAAGCATAAGGTATCCACCGGTAGTTTATGTTAACAGTCCCTCTCGCAGATTTAAGCATAAGATGTCCATCAGTAGTTTATGTTAACAGCCCCTCTCACAGTTTTAAGCATAAGGTATCCATTAGTAGTTTACGTTAATGGTCCCTCTCACAGTTTTAAACATAAGGTGACCATCAGTAGTTTATGTTAACGACCCCTTTCACAGTTTTAAGCATAAGATGTCCATCAGTAGTTTATGTTAGCAGCTTCTCTCACAGTTTTAAGCATAATTATCCATCAGTAGTTTATGTTAACATCTTCTCTCACAGTTTTAAGCATAAGGTATCCAACAGTAGTTTATGTTACCAGCCATTCTCACAGTTTTAAGCAAATAGTATTCATCAGTAGTGTATGTTAACAACTCCCCTCAAAGTTTTAGACATAATGGATCCATCAGTAGTTTATGTTAACAGCTACCCTCACAGTTTTAAGCATAAGATATCCACCAGTAGTTTATGTTAACAGCTCCCCTGAAAGTTGTAAGCATAATGTGTCCATCAGTAGCTTATGCTAACAGCTCCTCTCACAGTTTTAAAATAAGGTATCCAACAGTAGTTTATGTTAACAGCTCCTCCCACAGTTTTAATCATAAGGTGTCGATCAGTAGTTTATGTTAACATCCCCTCTCTCAGTTTTAAGCAATAAGTGTCCATCAGTAGTTTTATGTTAACAGCTCCCCTCACAGTTTAAACATAATGTGTCCATCAGTAGTTTATGTTAACAGCCCCTCTCACAGTTTTAAGCATAAGGTGTCAATCAGTAGTTTATGTTAACAGCTCCCCTCACAGTTTTAAGCATAAGGTGACCATCAGTAGTTTATGTTAACAGTCCCTCTCACAGTTTTAATCAGAGGTGTCCATCAGTAGTTTACGTTAACAGTCCCTCTCAGAGATTTAGACATAATGTGTCCATCAGTAGTTTATGTTAACAGCTCCTCTCACAATTTTAAAATAAGGTATCCACCAGTAGTTTATGTTAACAGCTCCTCCCATATTTTTAAACATAAGGTGTCGATCAGTAGTTTATGTTAACATCCCCTCTCTCAGTTTTAAGCATAAGATGTCCATCAGTAGTTTTATGTTAACAGCTCCCCTCACAGTTTAAACATAATGTGTCCATCAGTAGTTTATGTTAACAGCCCCTCTCACAGTTTTAAGCATAATGTGTCTATCAGTAGTTTATGTTAACAGCTCCCCTCACAGTTTTAAGCATAAAGTGACCATCAGTAGTTTATGTTAACAGTCCCTCTCACAGTTTTAATCAGAGGTGTCCATCAGTAGTTTACGTTAAAAGTCCCTCTCAGAGTTTTAGACATAATGTGTCCATCAGTAGTTTATGTTAACAGCTCCTCTCACAGTTTTAAGCATAATGTGTCCATCAGTCGTTTATGTTAACAGCCCCTCTCGGAGTTTTAAACATAAAGTGTCCATCATTAGTTTACGTTAACAGTCCTTCTCAGAGTTTTAGACATAATGTGTCCATCAATAGTTTATGTTAACAGTCCCTCTCACAGTTTAATCATAAGGGATCCATCAGTAGTTTATGTTAACAGCTCCCCTCACAGTTTTAAGCATAATGTGTCCATCAGTAGTTTATGTTAACAGTTCCTCTCACAGTTTTATGCATAAGGTGTCCATCAGTAACTTAGGTTAACAGCTCCCCTGAAAGTTTTAAGCATAAGGTATCCATCAGTAGCTTATGTTAACAGCCTCTCTTACAGTTTTAGGCATACGGTGACCATCAGTAGCTTATGTTAACAGCTCCTCTCACAGATTTAAAATAAGGTATCCAATAGTAGTTTATGTTAACAGCTCCTTCCACAGTTTTAAACATAAGGTGTCGATCAGTAGTTTATGTTAACATCCCCTCTCTCAGTTTTAAGCAAGTGTCCATCAGTAGTTTTATGTTAACAGCTCCCCTCACAGTTTAAACATAATGTGTCCATCAGTAGTTTATGTTAACAGCCCCTCTAACAGTTTTAAGCATTAGGTGTCAATCAGTAGTTTATGTTAACAGCTCCCCTCACAGTTTTAAGCATAAGGTGACCATCAGTAGTTTATGTTAACAGTCCCTCTCACAGTTTTAATCAGAGGTGTCCATCAGTAGTTTACGTTAACAGTCCCTCTCAGAGTTTTAGACATAATGTGTCCATCAGTAGTTTATGTTAACAACTCCTCTCACAATTTTAAAATAAGGTATCCACCAGTAGTTTATGTTAACAGCTCCTCCCATAGTTTTAAACATAAGGTGTCGATCAGTAGTTTATGTTAACATCCCCTCTCTCAGTTTTAAGCAATAAGTGTCCATCAGTAGTTTTATGTTAACAGCTCCCCTCACAGTTTAAACATAATGTGTCCATCAGTAGTTTATGTTAACAGCCCCTCTCACAGTTTTAAGCATAATGTGTCTATCAGTAGTTTATGTTAACAGCTCCCCTCACAGTTTTAAGCATAAAGTGACCATCAGTAGTTTACGTTAACAGTCCCTCTCAGAGTTTTAGACATAATGTGTCCATCAGTAGTTTATGTTAACAGCTCCTCTCACAGTTTTAAGCATAATGTGTCCATCAGTCGTTTATGTTAACAGCCCCTCTCGGAGTTTTAAACATAAAGTGTCCATCATTAGTTTACGTTAACAGTCCTTCTCAGAGTTTTACACATAATGTGTCCATCAATAGTTTATGTTAACAGCTCCTCTCACAGTTTTAAGCATAAGGTGTCCATCAGTCGTTTATGTTAACAGCCCCTCTCACAGTTTTAAGCATAAGGTATCCACCAGTAGTTTATGTTAACATCCCCTCTCACAGTTTTAAATATAAGGTGTCCATCAGTAGTTTATGTTAACAGCTCCCCTCACAGTTTTAAGCATAAGGTGACCATCAGTAGTTTATGTTAACAGTCCCTCTCACAGTTTTAATCAGAGGTGTCCATCAGTAGTTTACGTTAACAGTCCCTCTCAGAGTTTTAGACATAATGTGTCCATCAGTAGTTTATGTTAACAACTCCTCTCACAATATTAAAATAAGGTATCCACCAGTAGTTTATGTTAACAGCTCCTCCCATAGTGTTAAACATAAGGTGTCGATCAGTAGTTTATGTTAACATCCCCTCTCTCAGTTTTAAGCAATAAATGTCCATCAGTAGTTTTATGTTAACAGCTCCCCTCACAGTTTAAACATAATGTGTCCATCAGTAGTTTATGTTAACAGCCCCTCTCACAGTTTTAAGCATAATGTGTCTATCAGTAGTTTATGTTAACAGCTCCCCTCACAGTTTTAAGCATAAAGTGACCATCAGTAGTTTACGTTAACAGTCCCTCTCAGAGTTTTAGACATAATGTGTCCATCAGTAGTTTATGTTAACAGCTCCTCTCACAGTTTTAAGCATAATGTGTCCATCAGTCGTTTATGTTAACAGCCCCTCTCGGAGTTTTAAACATAAAGTGTCCATCATTAGTTTACGTTAACAGTCCTTCTCAGAGTTTTACACATAATGTGTCCATCAATAGTTTATGTTAACAGCTCCTCTCACAGTTTTAAGCATAAGGTGTCCATCAGTCGTTTATGTTAACAGCCCCTCTCACAGTTTTAAGCATAAGGTATCCACCAGTAGTTTATGTTAACATCCCCTCTCACAGTTTTAAATATAAGGTGTCCATCAGTAGTTTATGTTAACAGCCCCTATCACAGTTTTAAGCATAAGGTGTCCATCAGTAGTTTATGTTAACATCCCTTCTCACAGTTTTAAATATAAGATGTCCATCAGTAGTTTATGTTAAAAGCCCCTCTCACAGTTTTAAACATAAAGTGTCCACCAGTATTTTATGTTAACAACCTCTCTCACAGTTTTAAACATAAGGTATCGACTAGTAGTTTATGTTTACAGGTCCCCTCAAAGTTTTAAGTATAAGGTGTCCATCAGTAGTTTATGTTAACAGCCCCTCTCACAGTTTTAAGCATAAGGTGTCCATCAGTAGAATATGTTTACAGCCCCTTTCATAGATTTAAGCATAAGGTGTCCATCAGTAGTTTATGTTAACAGCCCCTCTCACAGTTTTAAGCATAAAGTGTCCACCAGTATTTTATGTTAACAACCCCTCTCACAGTTTTAAACATAACGTATCGACTAGTAATTTATGGTAACAGGTCTCCTCAATGTTTTAAGCATAACGTGACCATCAATAGTTTATGTTAACAGATCCTCTCACAGTTTTAAGCATAAGGTGTCCATCAGTAGTTTATGTTAACAGCCCCTCTCACAGTTTTAAGCATAAGGTGTCCATCAGTAGAATATGTTTACAGCCCCTTTCATAGATTTAAACATAAGGTGTCCATCAGTAGTTTATGTTAACAGCCCCTCTCACAGTTTTAGATATAAGGTGTCCATCAGTAGTTTATGTTAACAGCTCCTCTCACAGGTAAGCATAAGGTGTCCATCAGTAGTTTATGTTAACAGCTCCTCTCACAGTTTTAAGCATAAGGTGTCCATCATTAGTTTATGTTAACAGCCCCTCTCACAGTTTTAAGCATAAGTTGTCCATCAGTAGTTTATGTTAACAGCTCCTCTCACAGGTAAGCATAAGGTGTCCATCAGTAGAATATGTGTACAGCCCCTTTCATAGTTTTAAACATAAGGTGTCCATCAGTAGTTTATGTTAACAGCCCCTCTCACAGTTTTAAGCATAAAGTGTCCACCAGTATTTTATGTTAACAACCCCTCCCACAGTTTTAAACATAAGGTATCGACTAGTAATTTATGGTAACAGGTCTCCTCAATGTTTTAAGCATAACGTGACCATCAATAGTTTATGTTAACAGATCCTCTCACAGTTTTAAGCATAAGGTGTCCATCAGTAGTTTATGTTAACAGCCCCTCTCACAGTTTTAAGCATAAGGTGTCCATCAGTAGAATATGTTTACAGCCCCTTTCATAGTTTTAAACATAAGGTGTCCATCAGTAGTTTATGTTAACAGCCCCTCTCACAGTTTTAAGCATAAAGTGTCCACCAGTATTTTATGTTAACAACCCCTCTCACAGTTTTAAACATAAGGTATCGACTAGTAATTTATGTTAACAGGTCTCCTCAAAGTTTTAAGCATAACGTGACCATCAATTGTTTATGTTAACAGATCCTCTCACAGTTTTAAGCATAAGGTGTTTATCAGTAGTTTATGTTAACAGCTTCTCTCACAGTTTTAAACATAAGGTGTCCAACAGTAGTTTATGTTAACAGTTTTCAACATAATGGATCCACCAGTAGTTAATTTTGTGAAATACAATAAAAGAGTAATTTTTGCTCTGAATTGTTTTTGTTGCTAGATATTTTAAGAACAAGGTTTTGTTTGTATTGTAAGATTTGTATTACAATTAAGCTTTTTATTGTTTCTTTAAAAATTCTATGAAGAAATAATCTCTGTCAAATCTAGTAACAATTTCAATTTTGCAATCACTTGTCATCCGTTTTCTGTCTTTATTTTATTCAATTATCCATCACTACCCCATTTTAAGTCACAATGAGCTCAAATTTGTGACACATATATTCCAGAATTTCCGTGGGGTGAACGACCATTTAAAATACGGATTGTGCAAATTAGGCTTATTTTGATATTAAAAAATCATACCGAAGTCTTCTCCTCAGAAACAATGGATTCAAATAATACCAAGCTGAGAAATCAGTTTTAACTAATTTGGATTTATATGTTTCGACTTTTTGTTTAAACTTTTTAAGTCTGAAAATGAAAACCAGGCGAGCGATTACATTATTATTAGATACTGTGAACCACTGGTTTTTAATATCCATGGTTACTGAGTTGTACCTAAAGTAGTGTTTTTTTTATTATGGGTATATATGTAATTGATTTATGGAAACTAATGCTTTTCTAGAGTTTTTCTCATCATAGGTTTTTATCTCTAGTTTTTAATGCAGAGTTTCCTCAGTTTTGATATATGATTTAGACTTTTATATTGTATTAATATTGGATTGTAAAGGTTAACTTGCTTTATATGTCACCTATTGTTCCCAATGTTTGTACACAGCATTAACATTTGATATAAAAAACATAAATGTTTTATATATTGCTTTATTATAATTTCAATTGAATTGCATTAACATAGATTTATTTGCTTAAGGGTTAAGGTTATGGTGTTTAATGCCACTTTCAACAATATTTCAGTTTTATTGATGGAGAAAACCGGAGTACCCTGAGAAAACAACCGATCTGTCGCAAGTCACTAGCAAACTTGATCACATAATGTTGGATTGAGTACACGTCACCATCAGCGTGATTCGAACCTTTAGTGATGATAATTATAAGCACTGATTGCACAGATAGTAAATCCAACTACTATACAACACGACCATGACGGCTCCTTATTTGCTGACGGAATGTTTGAAGATACCAAAAGGGTAATTAGAAGCCGTAAATCGAAGGACAGACATTATAATGGCCAAAAGAAAAAGGACAAAAGGACAAACAATGATGCACAAAACATTATACACAGAAAATTAAAGATCGAGAAAAATGAAACCCACTAAAAACCGGGGGTGAACTCGGATGCTCCGGAAGGATAAGCAATTCCTGCTCTAGATGTGGCACCTGTCTTGTTACTATATGTTCATATATAGTCAGTTGTGTATGCAAAAAATAATGCAATTAAAAAAAATTCTGAATATTTAACACTGATCCATTGAGATTCAGTATAACTAACCATGATATTATACTGTTTACATTCATAGAGGTTAACGTGCACGCCTCAAGTGGGGTTGATTGGGAGTTCGAGCCCGGTGGGATCAATCAAAATGACTATAAAATTGGTGTTTGTTGCCTCTTCGCTAAGCATACATCAATAAGGAGTAAGAGCAAAGGCGGATTGGCTCGAAATTAGAATAATGTGTCCGAATGGAGCGACATATCCACCCACAGAGTGTAGTTTTGGTGTGCCAGGACTATAAAAGTTCAAGTAGGCGTGTTGGTCTAGTACAAAGTGGATATCATCATTAAGTCATCGAAATGTACCTTGTTCTCGCCATGATATAGCTAAAAAATTGTTCTCTTGACGTTAAACAACAATTACTCACTCACTACATTAACAGAATACAACAACTATGTTTCTGCTTGTATGATTTGATAAGATTTTTATATGACCAAAAAAAATAATATTTGCGTTGGTATTATTGGTATTTTTTTACATGGCGCTATCGCAACTTCAGATCTATTTGACAGATCCTTCTGAATTTTGAATTAACTTTGGCACTGAATAAAGGTTACTATTGGTATGGGGTATTGTGATCATATCCGTTTCCAAACAAAAAACCATAAGGAGGCAACATGGATGTATTGTTATTGTACATTGAGAGCTTATTTTTTGTCTAGATTTTTTTTTTAATAAATTGCTTTGGAAAAATCCCTTTCAGAGAAATGCATGGCGTTATAATGTACGTATAACTGTTTTGATATAGAGTGGGGTCAAAAGGGGGTAATTTTAAATTTTAAAGTTTTATTCATTTTGCATCACCCGAGTACAAAATACAGAAAACTAAATCCCTCATTTCCAGTACGGACCGCTTTGTTTTGTTTCAATAGTAATGTATCTAACTTGTATAATAATAATGTTGTTAAATAAACAAATGGTATGATATTTAATCCAACTACAACTTTAAAATTGATTTATATATCGCCAATCGAGTGTGCCTTTCAAAACTTGGTCAAGTATTAAAGGCAACAAAATATATACCTCTATTTCGAGTTACCGTACTGGCGGGTGTCTATTGTCACTGGTATGGCAGCATTCGATTCTTGTGTTATATATGCATTATGATTGTCATATGGAGGCAATGTCTTGCATGTATCACATACGTCATTGGCCGATTACCATTTTATTTTATTTTTTACCAAACATGTTTTTAAAGTATTGAATCATTTAAGTAATAAGCATTTCATATATGTTCAGTTTGTTTTAGTCAGAATTCTGTCCTCCCTTCCTTATTAATAACTTTACACCGAGTATGACTTCTAACCAGAATTTATTGCATGAGTAAAGCGACGGCTGACAATAGTGGACCAGAACTGCTCATCCTTCTGTGTATTGCTTGTTGATAATTGTTGTCTATTTGTCCTTTTTCATTTGGCTATTGAATTGTCTCTTCCTCGAATTACGGTTTCTGATTACCCATTTGGTATCTTCAAAATTGTTTGATATAATCTATGATTATTATACATTAAACCCGTGTAATAAGAAAACGTCATACGTTATTCACAGTGCCGGATATACCATTGTGCTTAGGTGTGCTTAAGCACGGGGCCCCGTTGGCCAGGGGGGGGGGAGGGGGGGAGGGGGGCATCTTCCTGCCAAGAAAACTTTTTTACGATAGATTTTTGCTTATGTGGTGCAATTTAAAATTTTAAAATTTCCTGAGCATGTATGCCTGACTGCCTGTGTAGGCCTACCGGGTCTACCTCCTTCAGGGCCAAGAGTACTTTGGTCCTCATAACTTAACTAATACAGGGCCTCATTTGTCCTAAATCCGACACTGTATATGACCCGGCACTCAATTGCCTGGGTTGGAATAGGCATATCAATAAAACGTCGTGAGGTAGACTAGTATTTCGCACCAAATACTGAATAGTGACGAGGCCATCGGAAGCAATAGTCCACTTTAATTGATTTTATTTGATTTGATTTTTGGTGTTTAACGCCACTTTCAGCAATATTTCAGCTATATCATGGCGACCAGTTTTAGTGGTGGAAGAAGCCGGAGTACCCGGAGAGAACCGCCGACCATGGGCAAGCGAGAGTTCCGGGTAAAAAGTTCGGGAATTTTTTGGCGCAAAATTTAATTTTACCCGGAACTCTCGCGTTTTACCGTATCGTCAATATTTCAAATGACCAGCAGATGTCGCTAATAAACACACTTCCGTAGCTTTAATTCGAGTTTTCAAAAATGTCGTCTGAAAATCGCAAAATGCTAGTGGAAAATGCTCCATGGAGAGTTGTCAGCTGCTGTAAATAAATATTGATGTGTGTTTTCAGGGAGAATAATATATACAGAGAAGGAATAAGCCAATTTCCAGACAGGTAGGCCTTTTTTATTCACTAAATTTAAGATGAATACACAACAAGTATCCCAATGTAAACAAAGAAGAGTGACTTACCTTCTAACTTATATCATGTCAGAAACCCGGCATGGATAGAAACTACTGCTTGATTGTATTTATTGTATATATGTCATACAGTGATACATAGAAAGTTGCAAAATGTTGTTTATATGAAAAAAAGTCGATGTTAAATAAAAAAAGGGGGGGGGGGGGGGGGGGGGGCAACATCTTAAAAAAAAAAAAAAATAAATAAAGGGAGCAACATAGGGTCCTGTCCACAAGTACCTGTGCAATTTTCAACAAATTGTTGTAAGAATAGCCACGAATCTTATTCTTACAACAAATAATATTACGGATTAGATAATGAAAAACGAATAATTTTTATCTGTAGAGCCTATTCTTACAACAAAAAAGATAATGTTGTAATTAATCATATATATTTATTGTATTATATAGATATATATACATTTCTTCATATGCACAACATATAATTTATCATCATAGAATGAACTATTACATAAAAACAATAAAATACAATTTTGATAATCGTAAAAAGCATGATAAAAGTTATTTTAAAAAGCTTCTAAAAATCATTTAAAATGCTAGAAGATTAATATGATAAGATGAAATATAAAAACAATGCAATGCAAAAAACTGTTAAAGCAAAAGTCCATAAATGATCACAAATGAATTTTACATTTTGATGCTTTGCCTACAACACCAATAGGTTGATTTTGGCTGTTTTTTTTAAGGTTGGTACATTTTAGATGGAACCACACTAAACAGTGTCTGTACTGCAAGTTTTGAAGTTTCGGCCTCCATGGATACAAGAAAAAATTATGTATGAGTATTTCAGCTCCATATTTACACTATCTGGTTCTTGATTCTTTTTCTCCAAAATGTTTCTAGATGTCCGTTTATATAATTGAACACAGTTCTTTTCCTCATACTCTTGAATTGCAATTTGTAATTCGCTAAAAGATGTGAAGAGTTTGTCTTTGAAAGCACTATCCATTATATCTCTATATATGTTTTCGTATTATTACAATACGTCCATTCTACAAATGTACTATCTTTTTTGTGATTAAGTATGACGTGATATGTGAGTATTGCGAGTCAACTAGACATGACTAAAAACCAATTACCCTTTCTCTTTATTATTGAAATAAAACATATTTAATTATCTTATTCATAAATCATATAAAAATACGTCTATTTTAAGGCTGTAATCATAAAATAATAATTTATGTGAAAAAAGTTACAAATCGTAACGGAACCCAATGCAACTATATATGATCGCTATTTTAAATAAGAATTCGTTTCCCCATTGAATGGACTCCGTAATATCATTTGTTGTAAGAATAAGATTCGCGGCTATTCTTACAACAATTTGTTGAAAATTGTTGTAAGAATTGACACTGCCTATATTTATCTTTCGAGAGAGCGAAAATGAAATCAGTTCATAAAGTAACAGTTTCATTTTCGCTAACTTTTAATGTTGACTGGTTCCTGTCACAAAATATTTATTGGGGGCTGTCATGGTCGTGATCGTATGGTAGTTGGATTTACAACTACCTTTGCAATCAGTGCCTATCGCCATTGCAGTTGTGAGTACGAATCCCGCTCAGGCGGAGTGTACTCGATACATTATGTGATAAAGTTTGTCAGTGACTTGGGACAGGTCGGTGGTTTTCTCCACCAATAAAATTTGACTGCCATGATATAACTGTTCTGTTACCTGTTACCTATCTTGAATCTTCATCCACTGCCTGGATAACCGCTGTTGCCAACGTATACACCACTGAATCCAGAATCATAAATGTCTGGTATGGTGTGCCCCTATCACTTATCCCTAACTTATCTCTAAAATATCCCTATCTAGTTTAAAAACGGGTTTAAAAGTATTTATTTCTATATACACGGGTCATAAAAGAGTCAGTTGTATTGATAAAAGGTAAAAAGAACAGCTTCTAGTGTGCCGCTGGATGAAACGTTATTAATATATACATTGTCCATTAAAATTTCATTCTAAAACCGTTTAAAATATCCTGGCATATCCAATTAAAATTGCTAAAAAGAAAAAGTTATTCGTTACGAGATTCAGCAAGCTTTCACCCTGCTAAATCTTATATATATATATATATATATATATATATATATGCCTAATCTACTTCTGTCTGCTATTAATCCTCTGGTTTGTTAGATCCTATTATGATACCGTAGTTATTTTGTGTAATCGTTGCAGGTACAGTTTATAACATAAACCTCTGGATAAGGTTTCCAAATAGCTCCTTTCCTTTAGTGGTATAAAGTCAAATTGTGTAGTCAATTAGTAGCTGTAGCATATTTTGATCCTCCAGTAGGTCTGTGACATAAGGTGTCAGATTCTCATTTGTTTCCAGATATGATAGAATTTTATCCATGAATGGTTTTCTAACATCCTGTAGGCTTGCACATTGCAGTATGAAATGAGCCGTGTTTTCAGTCTCCTGTTTGCACATAGGACAAAGGGAGCTGACTTCACCTTTCCTTGCGAATTTTGCTTTGTGTTCCTGTAGAGTAAGCGTTCCTGTGGCTAGTTTCACCTTGACCGCTGCCATTGTCACGAAGAATGGTTCAGTTCCACAGCTTGACCAGATATTATGGCAATTTGATTTACGGTTTCTGGTTACCCCTTTGGTTTCTTCAAAATGTTCTTACAATGGAAGCACCACACAAAATGACACATCCTTTCAGAAAACAAGTTAAATTCACAGAACAGCACAGGCAAACACTCCCAAGATTTATTTGATATTTATTACCTTGAAATACTTGAGATGAAGAACTAGAGGCTCCTAGGAGCCTGTAATCGCTCACCTGGCTCAAAGTTGGCCCCAAAAAAGAAAAGCCATAATTATTGCTAAGTATATGGAAGATTCTGTAGTCAAATCCGTTGACATACTACTGAAAGATAATTTAATAAGGAATCTAAAGAAAAATTGCATCAAAATCAGACAAAAAATAAACGTTCTATACCCGAAAGTATGTTTGCTTTAAATTGCATGGGTAACTGCTTTCACAGAGAAAATTTTTAAGCATTTAACCCATAGTCCTATGTAAAAACTATGTCTGCTGATGGCGACAATCTCGCATGCAGGTTGCATGGGCTCACCAGACACAATTCTGAAAGGGGACCAATAATGACCATTTCAAAATAGTTTGGGCCCCACTAGCCCAGCAGTTTCAGAGGAGATAATTTCTAAGTGATTTTTTGCTGAATTTTCTATTTTTAGTAACGGTGGCCATCTTGGTTGGCGGCCGGGGTCGTCGGACATAATTCTCAAAGAGGACCATCTGAAGACCATTCCACCATAGTTTGGGCCCAATTGGCCCAGCAGTTTCAGAGAAGATAATTTTTAAATGATATTTTGCCGAATTTTCTATTTTTAGTAATGGCAGCCATCTTGGTTGGCAGGGGAATTGTCGGACACAATTCTGAAAGGGGACCACCCAAGGACCATTCCACCAAAGGTTGGTTCAAATTGGCCCAGTGGTTTTAGAGGAGTTGATTAAAATGCAAAAAGCTAACGACAGATGGACGACCAGTGGTACAAATAGCTCACCTGACCCAAATAACAATGAAATTAAAAAAAATGCACTGGACATGTGGTTATTGGATATTTCGTACATTTGTATTTGAGTCTTAATTGTCTTTTGTATGTTTATATTTACTCTACCCCTGTGGTCATGATTGTATGGTAGTTGGATTTATAACTACCTTTCCAATCGGTGCCTATCACCACTGAAGTTGTGACTTCGAATCCCGCTCAGGTGAGGTGTACTGGATACAACATTATGTGATAAAGTTTGTCAGTGACTAGGGACAGGTTGGTGGTTTTCTCGGGGCATTCCGATTTCCTTCACCAATAAAACTGACCGCCATGATATAACTAAAAATTGTTGAAAGTGGCATTAAACACCATAACCCCAACTCCTAGCATTTATAAGTACTTACTTAAAAGATCTCCTATTATCTCCCTTTGGGTACCAGGCCCTTTTCATGGACCAGTGACTTTCATGTGCTTATTGTTTTATGAAAAGAAAGTTTAAAGTGAGTGGTGGACAACCTTTCCACCCATATCAACAAAAAGAACAATAACCCATCTCCTTAACTCATTGAACACAAAAAAGACCATGACATGTTGGAAAACCAGGTCCTGGCTTGGAAGACACACAAAAGTGGCAGGGTTAAACAGGTTAATGGGTTTCCCAAATCCTCCCCTTTTGACAACTGGATCTCCAACAGCAATGCACATATAAACAAAGGATAAAAAAAACCTGCACAGATTAGCTTCCAGTTCCACTCTAAAAGACCACATACTGTCACAAAGATGAATGACAGCATAAACATAGACAGTACAAAAACAGGTTCAATGAGTGCTTGTAGTTAACTGACTACTTAAGCTAGGATGGTAGGATCTGTTGGATAAAGACCAATACTTTTAAGACAAAAAAATCATAACTGATACTAACAGATTTAATCTTTTAAATATTAATTACACTGATTTTATCTTTCAAAATATTCATTAATATAACAACAAAATTCAATCTTATTAATTCCCATGCTGATAGAGATGTGTAATTTTATTATAATTTTTCATAAATTTACTGTTGAAATTTGGATGTAAATAAATAATAAATCCAATTAGTCTTGTAATGATTCAAGTGATCAGTTTCAGAATAGAAATTAATTGAAATATATTGTATCCATTGGAAGGATAAGGTAGGTCTTTGACACCAGAGATACACTCTTTGTATCAGTGTCAAAACATTCCACAGATCTAAATTTGTTGTACAGTTGCCCCTACAATCATGTATATAAAGTTCAGACAGAGGCGGTTCCAGCACTGTGGCGATCCATCACCACGTCAGAATAATGTTCCAAAACATTGCTGATAACAGTATTATGGCTGATGAATGATGTGGTGACACCACCACATAGATACAATTTGTTCTTCAAAGCAATGATATTAGCATCGCCACGAAGGAAACACAGTTTGTTCTTACTCTGCCATTTGCTATTCCTCCGATCAAGACATTCCAGTGTCAGTAATTGGTTTTCCTTTGCTTTCTCCGTAATTCCAACTGTGTATAACTTGCCATCAATAACAACAGTCGCTGCAGCTAGCTGTGCTTCAGACATATTTGACGAACCAGTTGTCTGTCTTCAGTTGAAACATTCTACAGTGTTTAATACCCTGTTGTTTCCTCCTTGTCCATGTATTGCATATATCATTCCATAGAGAAAGGCTAGAGAATGGTACATTATTGCTGTGTTCATTGGCTTCATTTTTATCCTTGCTTGGTTTCAATGATTTCACCTATCTTGTATGGGTGCCACTGTCATTATGATGCGAGGGTTTGGAACCATCAAGTTAAACGAATCCTCTTTTTGTAACATCCATGCTGAAACAATCCAATTTGCCTCCAGTATCATTTGTATACATTTGTCGTTTTCTTTAAGTAGACTTGTGAGTTCATTACACTGGAACAGTTCAACCTGTGTCATAAAAGGAAATCGAACACATTTCATCAGCCTGATAAGATGTTGCTTTCTATGCATAATATTGTGTGCTACCCACATGATAGCAGCTTTGAAGACATCAAGTTCAGAAGAAATGTTTAATTTATCACGGTTTAGTATAATAAGTATTGTCTCAATGTCAATGTCCAAGAAGTCGGCTTCAAGTCTGAAAGTATTGAACTGCTCATAGATAGCAATCATTGTTTTGTCATAAAGTGATCCAAATAATTTTACCTTTATTAAAATAGCTAATGCATGGGCTAAAGGTAGACTTTCTATATAATCATTCAACACAGTTTTTATCATCGGAATTCTAAGAATCTTTGCCATTTTCATTAAATCACCAACAACTTCAGATGTGATTGGCAATACCCCAGTGTAAATATATTGTAGCAAAACCTCAAAGGCCACTGGTTTTATTGTATTTAGTCTAATAAAAGCATGCGGCTCATTTCTTAAAATGTAAAAAATATCTGCAAAAAAACCACTCATGCATGCAAGGCTCATGCGATGAGCAGCATATTCTTTTGTTTCAATACGAACAGTAACGTCACAAAATATTTTTTTTCCTTGAAGGTGATGGGCATAGTCCCCATATAGGGCAAAATGCATAATTTTCTCAACTGGCATATAATTAGCCCTATTCGCATGTTCCATATCGTAACATGCTAGTGGCATTGTCTCTTGTAAATATAGACTGTTTATATCGGGAGCATTATCTTGACAACCAACAGATGGTTTAACCATTACAGATTTCACTTTTGTATTATGAAAAGCAGACCTTGATGCCAGTGAATTCACTGCATTTTGATTAAATGATTCTGTGACCTGTCCACCAGAATGCTTCTCTATCCTGTCTTGTTGATTTTTACTCTTCTTCTTGTTCTTCTTTGATAACTTCCTGCAGCAATACTTGAATAAATCATTAAGCCATGGCATCCTGAGAGCCTTGCAATCTTTATGCCTTGTAAGATTTTGTCCAATAATGCCAATGTTATTGATATGTCAAAATACTTAGTAGTAGTACATCACCTTTATAAGGCCCAACGTAATATAGTCCTACAATATAAGACTCCATAGTTAGACTAAATCATATACATAAATATATACATGTATAAATAATTACATTATGTGTTCAATTCATTTAGAAAGACCCATGTCATAGATCAAATGGTTGAACTGGTAATTGAAACTTCATCAGTCAATGAAAGGCACTGCCATTCAGCCATGCATGTATACGAGAACTATTTTCAAACATCATTAAAACTACTGATTACAATAACTGAAGTTGAACATATAGAACACTAATTTAAAAACAGATAATAATAATTTCCTTTGCATTTTATAATATAAAAATGTTATTTTAAGTTCTGAATATAATGTTTGCAGTTTTAAAGCCATAAAGGGCTTTATAGTGATTTGTTAAATTATGTGTGTTCATTTTCACTGAATATAAATGCAATTGACGTAAAATGACAACTCACACATACAAATCCCAAATTATTATGGTCATAAACATTTTGAGTGCGAGTTTTGTATTTGTATAGCAAAATCGTCCAATCAAAATGCTGTCTCTACTTATATTGTGTTCTAGTTAGATGAATTTGGAGTAACAGTACAAACTTGTACTTAAGACTTTTATGGTTTCCTTGACCATTTGTTCCAGACATACACAAGTTTGCTTTACTAGTACCCATGTCTGTTTTCCTAGATTGATATAGGTTTGTGGGGCCATCGTGGTGGTAATAGTATGTTAGTTGGATTTATAATTACCTATACAATCAGTGCCCATCACCACTAACGTTGTGAGTTCAAATCCTGTTCAGGCGATGTGTACTTGATACAACATTATGTGATAAAGTTTGTCGGTGAATTGCGACAGGTCTGTGGTTTTCTCCGGTTTCCTCCACCAATAAAACTGACCGCCATGATATAACTGAAATATTGTTGAAAGTGGCGTTAAATACCCTAACCCCATATATGCTTGCTTTCAGAACAAGATTTAAAGACGTAACCTTTTAAATATGGAAAATTTGAAATCTAATTTTGTGTTTGATGTTGTGTTTATATATTCACGTAAGAGTCCTCATCCATGTCATTGTGCTTATGTATACCATTATCAGCTGTTGTTTATCGGTAACTCCCAGCCCCTTTACTATAAATAATGACATTTCAATGCGCAAGTCTCCCGATCAGGCTGATCAGATGTTACGTCTTTAAGGGCATGACCATTTAACTTTTATGGGGGGGGCTATGCTTTTTTTTTTTTAAATTTCTGTTGCCAAATTTTATAGAAAAAAATATCTTGAATCTACACTTACCCACAAGAAACTTTGGTACTATTTGAAGAAGACTTGATGATTTTTTCATGTCCCAAAAAAAAATATCTGAATTTTGTGTCATTTAAAAAAATGTTGCTGTCATTGGGAAAAAAACATAGCCCCATACCAAAACCCCAAATTGAATAAAGGCAAATTACCATTAATACTTACATCACTCTGGTTGTAATCAGCATTTGACATGTAAATGTTTGAATCTGAAAAAAATAAAATGGGTTGACATTTAAGTAGATAGGTATAGTTGTAAACCGAGATCCGTTCTTGATACATTGCATATTAAGTATTGACATGGTTTTAAATTAAGAGTATCTGAACGACAGGTAATATTACATTCAGATTGAAATAAACAGTTATAAAGGTTTTCATGACACAAAACAATCACATTTAATCATATACAAGCATAACAACTGAAAAGTGATATAATTTTTTTTTAATTTGATATCCACTCAATTGGAGTGAGTGTGAATGATTGTTGTTTAATGCCAATTTTAATGAGCAATTTTTCAGCTCTATCATGGCGAGAACAAGTTCGATGAAATGATGATGATGATGTCTCCTTTCTACTAGACCAACATGCTTAGCTGGATTTTTATAATGCTAGCTCACTAAAACAACAATCTGCAGGTAGACATGTCACTCCACTCAGACACATTATCCTGATTCCGAGCCAATCATTCTTTCTCTTTAAGCTGCATGCTTAGTAGAGAAGCAACAAATACCAATTTTTTTAAGTCTTTGGTTTGACCCGACCAAGTCTTCAACCCACAATCTAATACTCGTGAGGGGAGTACACTAACCATTACACCAATGATGCAGATCCTTTGAATTGGAAATGATTTATGCAAAATATATTGTCATAAAATTGTGGAAAAGGAATTCAAAGAATGGCAATAATAACATTTTAAGATTGTCTTTAATACAATGATTCTGAGATATCTTTTAATGTTAGTATTGTTACATATTGGAAAAGCCAGCTCATGATCAGTATGAAAGGGAGATAAAATAACTTTTTTGGGGTGCAAAATATATAATAGGAAAATATTTTATAGGCATTGGCAGTGTTAATTTTGGTCACGAACATTTTTTTTTAATGAGAAAATTCCACAGCACGCATAGTTTTTCTTTTTTTCCATAATAATTGCTATGAATTGTACTGTTTCTGAAAATTTTGGATAAGTGAAAGCCCTTTTTCATGTTTTTCACAATTCCTCACCAAATTCTATGGAACCGTGTTAGTGTCACATTATTTTAATTATTTCTGAGAATTTTCCCTAATATCGAAAAAGCTTGCGTGATTTTGCACTTTCATTGATTCCACTGGTCGCCATCTGCTTTTCTACATAACCCGGGAGTGTACACCCAACACTAGTGTGGTGTACTCGTGTTGAACCCGGCTCATTTTATTTGAAAATATAGACTTGAGTTGTCTAATCAAACGCTACTTAGGTGTATTCTATATAGTCCCATTATAGTAAAGGTGTATTTAATTAATGTCAAATAGCAGATGGTGTTTTACTCCTACATTTGATTTCATGTCGTTATTATTAATGAAGATTGTAGCTTTTGTGTATTTATGTTCAACTATATATGTAAGTGTTAATATAAAGGAGAAGATTTTCCAATTTGTAAAATTTGTATTTGATCCTATTGTCATGTTTTTATTTAATTAAACCAAATAAATAATTTGGGTCGCAAAATACTATTGAATATAAATTTGAAATAATATAAGATTTATGAGCTCGTCTTACACTATAAGTGCTAAGAAAAGATATATAGCCAGTCTTCGCGCTAACCCATTTGCAATTATGAAAGAATTTGTTTGAATAAATATAATTCATACCTGTTAACCCTCCCCCTTTTTGCGGGAATCTCCCGTGCAAGAGCCTTATCTCCCGCATGGACTGGGTCTCATGCGCGGGAGACATTAATCTCCTGCACGATCTCCCCCCAACAAAAAAATCAAGTACAATAAAATCTTGACCTAAATTTTGTGATCAATATTTCTGGAAATTCCCCATTTGGAACTCCTGCACTGATGAAAAACGCCGAGAGATACGAATGGTAAAGGTGTTTAAATGATATCCGGTTATTGATCTGTTTGACACCTTTACAGGTAAATTGGGTCATGGAGATTAATTAAGGTGTTGATGATTATACAACAATTATCCACTGATTGACAGTTAATTGAGGATAATGAAGTGGGTTTGTGGCACACGCTTAGATGATTAGAAGTGTGATAGCGGCAATTAAAAATAGTTATAAACCGTTGTGCAAACAGGAGTCGGACAACCGTTGATGCCGAGGAAAACTTCTTATTTCGATCAAACGTGCAATGAATTCATTTCGGATTGAGTTGTTATGGCTTGTTTGGGACCAAAGCCGATCAAAGTATTATTTAAGGACTAAGTTCCAGGATGGAATTGATAAACCACAAAAATGCCGAAACGTATGCTATCACCCAACGCACCAGCAGCAAAGTGACTTTTTAATTTTAGTGCTCTATGACTATGACTTTATTGTTCAGAACATTCTGTCTTCATTGTTATTGCTTTGTTATAACCTTATGATTATGAATAAATTATAAATACAGTTTTTATCCTTCATTCATCATATGAAACACTACTAATAAGACAGAAATGTAAACAATATATATTGAAATGGGATGCAGTTGATTCAATACTGAAACAAACAAAAAGAAAACATCAATTAACAATAAAAACATGCATCAAATACGTCGATAAAAAATCTCCAGTTATGAGACCAAATCTCCAGCCAAAAATTTACAAATCTCCAGTTGTAGCATAGCAACTCTATCACATGTATGCAACTACAAGGTACAATTTTGTGCATTTAAAGGCGACGCACAAAATCTCCCCCTTAGAAGAGTTGGTAGGGGGGAGATCTCCCCCTAGCAGTTCCCAGAGGTTAACAGGTATGATAAAAAATTTTTCTTTTCTAAATTTGGCTTTCGGGCAAGTAGGTGAAAAAAATTAAGACAAAGACTGAAAGCATATGTGGATACTGGATAACAACGAAAAGTCCCATTTTCTAATGAAATATATGCGATACTGCAAATAAAACCATGTACAATGCTGGAAGTTGGAACAAGCGCACAAGTGGGTGAAATCACAGGAGTCAGAAATTTTATCACATGCAGCGCTAGCCTCATGCCAAAAGTATTCACAGCAAATGGTGGATATTCTTGATACTTACATGGTTTGCATATTTAGCTTTGTAAGTTTGTCAACGTTCTTCAGTCATTTTTAATTTGGAAATCATCCCTATCATCACTGAAATATACATTTTCGATGACATCATCTTTTCAAAAATTATTCAATTGTATTTTTTTTCTGGTGTAAACAAAGATGGGTAGTAAGTCAAATTAGTTGTCATTCAACAGAAGAGAAGTAATTGTAAATCTAAAAGCTAATGGATATAAATTAAGTGAAATTTCAAGGATGTTGTCACCAGTACCTGCAAATCAGTGATCAAAGGCTTTCAAAATCAGGAGAAGTGTGAAAACTGCCCCTTGATCAGGTTGTCCTTGGAAAGTTTGAGTGTGCTGAGAGGCAAGATTACTTTGTTTAGTGAAGAACCGTTGGAAAGTCTTAAAAGATATTACAAGTGAATTTAATACATGTACTGGGAATGCTCAAGATTGCCAACAGGAAAACTCAAACTGTCTTACACCAAAATCAGATTTACAGATGCTTAGTACGAACAACTCACGGTTGTGAAAGAAGTATTTAAAACAGATTGTCAATAGTCCAAAATAATCACCTCTATGTTTGGAGATCATTTAATGAAGTATATCACCCTGCTGAATGTATGTATGCAGAATGTAAACCAAATCTAATTGAAATTAGATCTCTGCACTTGCTCCCTAGTTTCTATTGGTTGTTAACTAGTCACTGTGTGGGATACTGCGACTAGTAAATAACATACATGTATAGAAAATGGGCAGCAAATTGATTGGATGTAAACCGAAAGTTTGTTATGATATGGGGATGTATAATTTGACATGGTTCATGTACTTTATGTAAAGTAGGTGGAAATATAAATGCACTGCAGTGTATATTGAGATACTTGATAACCAATAATGGCCAATTATTGGCAGTCATTTTCATGACTCGTATGCACAGGCACGTGGATAGTAAACAAATATATATGTAAGACTCAGATCGACGTCCAGTCTCTAATCGATGTCCAATCCTCAAATCGGCGTCCAATTCTTAAATATATGGCCGCTTTTCACTTTCTCAAATCGACGTCGAATGATGTCACTGACGTATACTTCAAACGACGCCACACCCGTTAGGGCATGTTTTTGAAGCAATGATGGATAAGGTACAAGACCAGATTCGAAGTACTTCTACTTTAGCGGACCTTAACCCTAAAAATCACAAATCCTATCACTAAAGACACTATCAGTATCAGCTGTTTGAAGCAATTCTTGACAATTGGATGAACTTTTCGTTGGAATATATACATAATTTGCATACTTCTATACCAAGACATATTAACGATATGGCATGTATCAGATCCAAGGGATACCTTACGGAATATCAAAGATAGGCTATACTAGCAATACACGTGGGGTTTTTCTGCCGAAACGGAAGCGCGACAACTCTTTTTTTTTTAGGCAGCTGTATACTGAATATAGTTATAAATGGAAGTGAAATTTCAGATTCCTGTGGTTCGTGAACTTTCACTTGTCTTTGTTCTCATTTTGACCTGATATTTAGCTTATATTGATAAAATTTCAGGCTCCCGTGGTGGAAGCGATCTTTCTTACCCATTTCTGCTTTCAAATATGGCGGCATGAAAACAATATCCCATAATTCCCTGTCACCCTAGCAACAAAGAGGGAATCCCAACGTCAGGGTGTATTTTAAATTTGAAAAATATTAGGATAGTGATTAGTCAAGGATTTATATAGTATACAAATCCTTGGGATAGTGAAATAAATTATATAAGGATTATTTTCTCGAACGTTTATTTGAGCCGTATTTAGTTATGAAGTACTTGACGCATGGCATTGCTATTTTTAGAGTTGGGGATGTCCGGTGTTAGCAAGAATTTATAGTAGAACTACTATAAATCCTTGGTGTTAGCACAGTCACTTGAAGTTTCAAAAATAAAAAAAAAATAAGAAAACTTCGAAATATATTATAGATGACCAAAATTTTTCGAAGTTTTCTTATTTTTTTTTTATTTTTGAAACTTCAAGTGACTGTGGTGTTAGGAAGTCTCGACTTTTTATTGACTTTTCTTAATAAAGAGAAAAAAAACCAAAATTGAAGAGAAATCGTGTGTCTTCTTGTCAATTCTTTATATTTTCTACTTACTCTTTTTAAATATAAATTAAAATATATATATGTTCCTGTACCAGAGGATTCAACACTACTTCAGTTATATATCGTGGATGTCAGTTTTATTGGTGGAAGAAACCGGAGTACCCAGAGAAAACCACTGACCTGTCGCAAGTCACTGATAAACTGTATCACTTTCACATAATGTTTTATCGAGTACACCTCACCATGAGCGGGATTCGAACTCGCAACTCTACCGAGAGGTGATAGGCACTGATTGCATATAGGTAGTTGTAAATCAAACTACCATACGACGGTCCCTGTAAGAGAACAGAAAAAAGCTTAAGCGAAGTTGAATAAGGTTAAAGGGGAACCGATAAAAGCTGAGGCCTGCAAAATGTATACAAATACCCAAAGATAGAAAATTAAGGAAGCCGGCACTATCATGACCAAATAGAGAAACAAACACGCACAGGTAAAAATGTATTTTACAATGCATTCCTAATTCGATCTTGCTATTGAATACCTTGATATAAATTCAGTTGTGCTTTTTAGCCAACATATTAATTGTGTTGGCTAAACTAGAAAAATATTGTTAATTTCTGTATACTGTCTCATTACAAGGATGTGCATGATTACAAAATACAATTTACACCTAAATAATTTAATTTGATGTGGAGACTGCAATCTGATTGGCTGATCCGCCTTAAGCAACATTGGTTATACTTGATAACCTGGGTTGGTATTATGGCGTCGCTAACATATTCATTCGCCAACGACAAATTCAAACAATCCCATGAAATAATCGTAATTAAAATCAAGGAATCATTAAATTTTGTTGTAAAAATTATAAATTATAGGGAATATATTCAATTTTTGAACAGGTTATATAAAAACAGCTTACGCTTTTCACAAACCACTTTATTAAGCGTAAACTGTCCCAAACCAGGTTATACCTGTTCAAAAATTGAAGATATTCCTTAAATATTTGGTAATAGGTATAGTTCTACGGTAGAGTAAATATAAACATACAAAATACAATTAAGACGATCAAATACAAATGTACCGAAATATCCATTAAGCACATGTCCAGGTCATTTTTTGTTTAATTTCATTGTTGTTCTTGCTCTAAAAAATCCCAACTATTTTGACAGTATCTCACGGTAATATCAAATGAATCTTGAAGTGATGGCCTGTACTGTTCTGTGAATTTAACTTGTTTTCTGAATGGATGTGTCATTTTGTGCCATGCTTCCATTGTAAGAAAAGTTGGAAGATACCAATGGGGTAACCATAGAAACCGTAAATCAAAGAAGATCAGACAATACAATGGGGTAACCATAGAAACCGTAAATCAAAGAAGATCAGACAATACAATGGCTAAACGAAAAGGGACAGAAACAACAAACAATTGCCTACAAAACACTACAAAATTGAGCAACATGAACCCTAATAAAAATCAGTGATCAATGCAGGTGCTTCAGAGGAGAAATAGTTCCTGCTCCAGCAGTGACACCCGGTGTGTTACTCGTGTTAAAAAACCGGGGCGATAAGGAAAGATCGAAGGGCGACATTGTGACACATTTAGAATAAACCTTTTTAGGTTACGAGCCAGTGTGGACAGGGAGTAAATAATGTTAATAATTCCATATTAATTACCGTTTCCCTTACTACCGGTTCCCGGCACCCTTACTCCCTAATTCCCGTCTACCCCTTCAGTCTTCGACCAAAACCCAAAAGTTTACTGCCCTCAACACTGCTTGTCTGTCCTTCTTCTGATTACCCTTTAGTATCTTCAAACTTTTCATGAAGTAGATAATCCGTTTTTAGAGTTCACTGTTCTTTGTATGATTGCGAGATATTTTAAAAGCTGGAGAGTATGTATGGAGTATAATATCTGTGCTTACGATGATAAAACTTTCGAGTACGACTTTCGCACTCATCTGACTCCAAAATTATCCAATCAGGACAAAGTATGTATTTGATAGTACGAGTACTTAGTCATGTTCAAAAGTTTTAGGACCGTTAGACCGGATCATAATTAATCCAATGGGGGCCGTCGTGGCTGTGATCGTATGGTAGTTGGATTTACAACTACCTATGGAATCAGTGCCTATCACCACTGATGTTGTGAGTTCTAATCTCGATCAGGGCGAGGTGTAAAACATTATGTTATAAAGATTGTCAGTGACTTCCGACAGGTCGGTGGTTTTCTCCGGGTCTTCCGGTTTCCTCCACCAATAAAACTGACCGCCACGATATAACTGAAATATTGTTGAAAGTGGCGTTAAACACCATCAAACAAACAATAATTAATCCAATGCGCTTTTTGTTATATATTCGATTATCACATTGGTGAAACACATTAGTCTCGGTATAAGGATACATGAAAGAAATCTATGTACGACTCCTATAGAATCAAATGTTAACAAATAAAATGTGTACTTCTTCCACTTATCATTTAAATTATAGCGTTCTTAATAATCCCTTCTTGACTTTTCTTTCTAGAATACTTTTAATTGATTCAACTTAATTGTTCTATTCTTGGAATTTGTCTATATAATCTTATATTGCGTGTTACTATTCTACAGAGATTCATGTCGATCCATGATGATTGTTTACTCGAGGAACACGACCTTCGCTAGAATATGTATCTAATTATAGACCATATAAGGCCTGTTTTTTTTAATTCTGAACCATTGACCTGGTTTTAAACTTTTTTACGGTCGAGTGTTTTTTACGGTGTTGTTTTAACCGTGCGGTTAAATGGTTAACCGAGATCGAAAGCACCTTTGAATATGTTTGCACCTTGTTAATTACCAGTATATGTTTGTAATAGGAACATCTGTGTATTATAGACCCAGTTCCAAGCTGTTTATTGACATTCTGCATTGTTGTATTTGTTTATAAAGAATTAAATTATTTTATTTGTTTATTTTATTATTTTTTTGTGTGTTTAATAAGAGTTGAATTGTTTTATTTGTTAATGAAGAATTAATTTTACTTTGTTAAAGAATAATCAATGAACTAGAAAGTTCTCTTAAATATTGTCCTTCAACCATTGCGTTTTTTATCTACCTGTTTGTATCTTAATCATGTTTATGGTTCATGATTTAACGTGTTTCAGATTGTTTTCAGCCATAAACAAGTTTGAGAATAAAAAAAACCCAGTCCATGATAGTTCTTCAAAGTTACACTATTGTAATTAACAATATTTAGTGCACTTCGGTTACTTGACATATTATTCAGTTATTTTTAGCAGTAACAGAGACGAAACATGTTTTCTTACAGTAGTATTTACACGGTTCTATGAAGATTTACATGTATATATCTGAGTTAATTTGCCAATTATTATATGTTCCACTGACACAAATCATGATGACCTAAATCCTGACCTGAGATTAATAATAAAATGAAAAACAAAAAATACCACTGTCCAACAGTTCTAAAATCTTATCGGATAATCATAAGAACAGAAGGAAAATTGATATTCCTAGAACACATACATGAGTGCCGGATTTACCATTGTGCTTAAGCACAGGGTCCCGCTGGTCAGGGGGCCTATCTTCCAGCCGAAAAAAAAATTACGATGGATTTTTGCTTATGTGAAGCAATTTTAAATTTGAAGTCGGTATGCCTGACTGCCTGTGTAGGCCTAATCCCTTTTGGGATTCGAAGCCAGAGTTGTTTTCTGATATTGCCTCCGAGGCAGGCAATATCAGAAAACACGCTCTGGCTTCGAATCCCAAAAGGGATTGGTGCCTCGGAGGCAATATCAGAAAACAACTCTGGCTTCGAATCCCAAAAGGGATTAGTGTAGGCCCACTGGGCACAGGCACTTGTTTCTGGTAAACAAATATACCAAGATACTATATTTTATTAGTATCTAGGTATTTTTTTTTATCAGAAACAAGTGCCTGTGCCACTGGGTCTACATCCTTCAGGGCCCAAGTAAGGGGCCTCATAACTTAACTATAGCACAGGGCCTCATTTGTCCTAAATCCGGCACTGGCAAGGGCCCCAGTGCACTGCTTTGCCCGGGGGAATATAATGCTGTTAAGACGGCCCTGCCCATACCTACACAACCACTTACTTGAATAAATATGTAAATGTCGAAAAAAGCAAACATACATGTATATTTATGGTATTGGTAGTTCCTACAAAACCAGTATTTAAAACATGCCGTCCTGTGCTCGTTGGGCCCCCGGGTAACTGACCAGCTTGCCCATGCGGCAAGACGGCACTGGTTGGTGTGGAGAAAAAAAAATGGGGGTGGGTAGATAGCATTTTTTATGTTTTCCGAATACTACAGCAGACTCATATAAAGTATTTTTCTGAAAAGGGGGTCGCTTAAATCGCGATACGACATGGTCTTTCGACCGGGTCAAATTATTGATTTCAATAGTCATAATTCAACCTAAATATCAACTTTAGTAGTCCTTGGTTTCAAGGGGAACCCCCTTTTTTGTGTAGGGGTTTGGACATTACAATAAAATATAAGAGTAGCATATTGTATAACATTTATTAAACTTAAGAAAAATTCCGAAAAGTTTTTACTATGTTCATAAAATATCTTTTTGTAAATGAAATATGTTAAAATAATTACCTTCATGACTTTTATTTATAATATTGAAAACCTCTGAGTAATAAAATGAATGAGGTCTACAACTTTGTTTTGTTTTATATGCTAATTAGGGTTATAACCTAAGTTCAGGAATGTGACCCTGATATGTATCCTATTTTGCATTTTTGATTAGTTGAGGTCAGATTGACCAGGTATTTCATGTCATTGGCTATTTGAGTCACATGAAATTTTGGTGGGAAATTCTATTGTTCTTTTGAGGCACTCTATAATTGTTCATAAGCATGGATGGGAGACATATTATTGTCAACTACTGCAGATATTCTTTTTAATGACTATTTGAAACCAGCTTGAACTGATATAATATTTCTATTTGTCACCACTAATATTTATTTAAGGTATTTATACTTATTAAACTTACTAATTGTCTATAAAGTAACATTCTCAGTGAGATTGAATTGATTGATTGATTGATTGACAGATTTTTAAAACTGATAAACTTATAAAACATATCAAAGGCTATTAAAAGGTTAAAGGTTAAATGTGATAATATTTAAAACTATTAAATATGAATTTAATATGATCATACTAACTATTTTTACCATTTAATATTAAAAGGTGAGTTATTACACAATTTTAGTTGTAATGTGTGTTTTATGTAATTGTATAATTTTGAGCACAATAGTTATAAACCTAATTTTTATTATATTCAGGTTGCCATGATATAATACACATTGATGAACAACAGCATGATATTGTGATCCTTGAGGTATATCCTGTATTTTGATTTCAAGACCTTTGAACCCCAATGTGAGGTAAAGATAGTTGTTTTAATAGTTTTGCTTATTAAATGCTAATTTTGCTACTTATTATTTTACTTATTATAATGTTGAGTTTATTTTTATTTGTGTTGCTGTTTTGTTTTGTTCATGCAAGGATTTATATAGTATATACATCCTTGGTTCATGTGAAGCTATTTTTTACATGTAATAAATGAACACTTTTGTTTGATATTAGGTAATATCCATGAGAACCATGAACAGGTATATAATTCATTCATAGAGAATGAATATTTTGTTAGAATAATGGAATAGAAACTTGCCTGACTTGGTGTTAATGAACCTGAGAAGAGTTTGAAGATACTTTGTTCAGTTCAGGGGCGAATCCAGGATTTCAAGTTAGGGGAGGCGGACTTAAAAAAATTGCGAAAATTTTTGGGGTATTTTGTGTGAAAACTCACGATTTTACGCCAAAAAAATCATATTTTTTCCAATTTTAGGGGGGGCACGTGCCGGGTGCGCCCCCCTCCCCCCCTGGATCCACGCCTGCAGTTTACAAAATGTACATCTACAAAACTTTCTTTTTCTGTAAACAATTTTTTTATTTAATTTTTATTGTATATCCAATGCCGCTTCCAGATACATTGATAGTTTATAAGCATTTTTATGTTTTCAAGATAGCATTTTTGTCATAAATGTTTTTTTCTTAATGTATGTAGGCTGTAGTCAATTGAGGGGACTATCAAATAATGTAAAGTGTTGTGATATTTTTTATTAAATGTCGAGATATGTATGATATAACATTCTTAGTAGATACAAAAACAATGGCAACATGAATGGGGATATACAAGCCGGTTTAGCTCTCACTCCAGTGCAAGCAGGGGGTAGCAGCACTTTTTGAAAAATTCATTTGAATTTCATATAAATCAGGAAATTATTGATGAACGTGGCAACTTTATTATTCTAGATATTAATATTCAAGACTATAGAATGACATTGGTTGCAATATATGATCCTAATGAAGATAAATCCAGATATATTTTTTAAAGGATACAAGTGTGGACACAGAAATGTGCTGTCCAAAAGGCAAGTGTGGATGTCAATATTTCATATTATTAACTTTAAAAAAAAAAAAATTCATGGACACAGGGATCCTGGATTTTTTTAATAAAAAACTAATCCTGGATAATTATTTTTGCTTAAAGTCCGGCCCTGTGTTTTTATTTCAAATTTTCATCATAGACCCCTCCCAAGGGATATAAAATTGTATCATTAATAATAGATTAATAAATAATAAATTCAGATTTTCTATTTAAAATAAAACTCACTTACAAAACCACTGATATTTGTTCAATTTTTAATGCTGATTTAAGCTTTAGTCACAACAAATGTTTATTTTTCTCTTTAAACTGTCGAAACATAACATTTATTTAACTGTAAAATTCACAAATAAAACCCCCTCCCTTTTTTCCCTTTTTTCTTGTTAAACCCCCCTGCAAAGAAAGTTTGGGGGGTTATATAGGAATCACCCTGTCCGTCCGTCCATGTACCTTGTAAGCGCAACTCCTCCTAAACCGCTTATTGGATTTTTATGAAACTTTACACATTTGTAGTACACTATCTGCAGATGTGCAGGAAGGAATATGGTTGCTGTCCCAAATTTAAAAGGGGAGATAATTCAACTTATACTTTCATGAAAAGGGGGGTCGTGTACCTTGTAAGTGCAACTCCTCCTAAACTGCCTATTGAATTTTTATGAAACTTTACACAGTTGTAGTACACAACCTGCAGATGTGCATGAAGGAATACCGTTGCTGTCTAAAATTTAGAAGGGGAGATCATTCAACTTATACTTTCACGAAAAGGGGGGTTGTGTACCTTGTTAGAGCGCAACTTCTCCTAAACGGCTCATTGGAGTTTAGTGAAACTTTACACAGTTGTAGTACACTACCTGCAGATGTGCAGGAAGGAATATGGTTGCTGTCCAAAATTTAAAAGGGGAGATAATTCAACTTATACTTTCACGAAAAGGGGGGGAGGGCATGTACCTTGTAAGCGCAACTCCTACTAAACTGCTTATTGAATTTTTATGAAACTTTACACAGTTGTAGTACACAACCTGTAAATGTGCATGAAGGAATACCGTTGCTGTCTAGAATTTGAAGGGGAGATAATTCAACTTATACTTTCACGAAGAGGGGTCGTGTACTTGTGGCAACCCCTAGATGTATGTTCTTGGTTAGTTTATTTTGGAGATGGGATGTTGTCTCCTTGACATAACTCCATATCCGTTCATTTTTCATAGGTAACTTGCTAATATACCTGTATTCCAAAGTTTGAACATC
Source organism: Bathymodiolus brooksi (assembly GCA_963680875.1). Classification (NCBI taxonomy): domain Eukaryota; kingdom Metazoa; phylum Mollusca; class Bivalvia; order Mytilida; family Modiolidae; genus Bathymodiolus; species Bathymodiolus brooksi. Next base: position 85,582,431 of record OY804585.1, read on the forward strand.
ATAGTATTGCAAGCGGGGGGTATCACTCAGTGAGGTCACTCACTGTTCTAGTTTAAATCAATGATCAACAATATTCCAGAATCAAACAAATGAATAAATATAAGATAGATTTCTTTTACATGCATCTTTTTACCATGCAGAATCAATGTGTTCTAAATCGGTCATCCAATCAGGACGCTCATTATTCTTGTCCAAGATAAAAATACATCGCTAAAATTACCTGTGGGTGTTTCCCCACTTCAACTGTAAATTTACACACATGGTTTTGTCTATCAAATTTCTTGAAGACAAACATAAAATTTTATTGCATTTATCAATATTTTATGAGCATCAACAGTTTTTTCAACACCGTATCTGTTTCTCTATACAGCCGCCCGATTACAGTGACCTGTGACCCACTTTAGCACGTTCGACCAGTTTTTTCTTAATAATGTTGTTTAATTATTTAATATAAACCAGTTTGATAATTCATCAGTTATAATAGCAGGTGATTGGAATGTTGTTCAGGACTAGAGTAGATACTCTCAATTATACAGGAGAAAATAATCCCAAGTCTAAATTAAAAATTCATCAAATGATTAAATAATATGGATCTGGTTGATGTTTGGAGAGAAAAAAATCCTGGATTTAAGTGATACACATGGAGGGGACCTAATAAAAAAGAGTCGACTTACCTATTTTCTTGTATCATCTGACATAGAATACTTTGTTCAGACATGGGATATTCGATTATAGTTAGATATAGATAGGGGAAATATGTGTTTTGAACTTGTCAAGAATTGAAACAGGAAAATGAGGAGTTGATAGATATTCAACAGGTCTTGAGCCAGAACCTATGGTTAAACCCTTTTATAAAAATAGGTGTTATATGTGTGTAATCAAAATATGTTGTGAAAATGGTATATTTTTTGTAAATGATTTAATATCTTTGCTTTTTACATATGAGGAATTTATGGATCACTTTAATTCAGTATTTTAAGTGCCATTCCACAGATGGAAACTTCTGATAAGAGGGATAGAAAAATTAGACTTAATTGAAAATGACATTGTTGATAGAATGAAACAGGACCCTAAGCCATGTAAATACTTTTCAAAACAATACATGTTATATGTAAAAATGCTCCCTTTAAACATACATAGTAAATGGGAAAAGGAAGTACATACAGAGATTGTTATTGAAGATTGGAGTTTCATATAATGTACACCTTTCTCTGTTACAAAAGATACTAATTTACAGGACTTTCAACATAAACATGTACATAGAATCTTAATTACAAATTACTTTCTACATGTATGATGTATAATGTGGGTTAAAAGAAACTGAGATCTGTACACTTTGTACAAAAACCAATGAAAGTCTGGCTCATATTTTTTGGGAATGTAATTTATGTTCAGAATTTTTTGTTAGCAATTGACAATTTTCTGAAAACTGTGGAGTTATCTTAAATAAAAAGGGACATAGTTCTTGGCCTAACTGAACACAGTTCAGCTCAGGATACACACAACAATGTTTTAATTATTTTGTAATAATATATATATATATGTCTGCAGATGAAAATGCAGTGCTCTTAATCTAGAAGGTGGTCTTGAATTACTGAAATATGCTATTAATATTGAAAAGGCATCAATGATATGTCTGTCCCCAGTAAAAATCAACATGTTAAAAGAAAATGGTTAGATCTGGAGGCATTATTAAGTCTCCCAAACAAAGTTTGATTCCCGAAATTGGGAGACTTATTGTTTTTGCTCCGTTTCTTATTACCGTATTATTATTATTATTATTATTCTTATTCTCTTTCTCTTTCTTCTCTTTCTCCTTTCTTTCCGCGGACCATGAACTTGTCCACGGCAGATCGCAGGAACTACTGGACAGAATTTCATGAAACTTTGTGGAGTTATAGATATGTTTCTAGTTGGTCCTAAAGTTTTCAGCTTTGTGGTAAAGGGGGTCAAAGTCATATTTTGAGGGGTTCAAAGGGGGTGGGGGTTACTATAGAATCCTATGGGAAAGTTGAAATTTCGTACATTAATGTTGATAACTTCTAAATGAATAATGATAGAGACATAAAATTTGACAGTGATAGGTCACCATTAGAGGAGCAATTCTGCATTTTCAAAATTTTCGAGATGTCTGCCATTTTCAAAATGGCTGCCAAAACACGGTATAAAAAATGGGCGGTAAAAATTTAACATTGCCCGATATCATAAAAATTTGATATGTGGGTAGATACATCTTCGCTAGCCAAGGGTTACGATTCGGGTCCCCCTTCTCTCCACCCTTGGCAGATCTAGAATACATTTTGAGGATTCGCACTTTAATATTTCATTGGTTACGGTTACCAGTACACGTATCCAAATAGAAGACGTTTTACACGGAACACATGTTATCCACGAAATGTAAACAAAAATGGTACCGGAATGCTCTCATATGACAACGATTTGCCACTTCCCGTTTTGGTTCCAATGAAAACATCTTTCCCGTCTGCCAAAGCTTTGAAACTTTCACTTGGTTGACAGTAAGTGCTTCCAAATTAAATTTATCACAAATAAGTTTTTATTCACTGGGCGCTGCCATTTTCAACTCTCCAACATACGTATAACAAAACGATTCTGATTGGCTGGCGATGACGACTATCTAAGGGGCGCAACTTCAATAAACCACCAGGTGGCATTGTGCGCGAATTTCAAAATGTATTCTAGATCCGCCAAGGGTGGAGAGAAGGGGGACGCGAATCGTAACCCTTGGCTAGCGAAGATGGGGTAGATAATGATGTCCCGAATTGATTCCCAACATTGAAAAATTTCTACCAGTCGCCATTTTCAAAATGGCCACCACAATACCGCAAAAATTCAACATTGTCCAATATCATAAAAATTTGATATGTGGGTAGATAATGATGTCCCAAATTGATTGCCGACATTGAAAAATTTCTACCAGTCGCCATTTTCAAAATGGCCGCCACAAATATTCAACATTGTCCGATATCATCAAAATTTGATATGTGGGTAGATAATGATGTCCCGAATTGATTGCCGACATTGAAAAATTTCTACCATCGCCATTTTCAAAATGGCCGCCACAAATATTCAACATTGTCCGATATCATCAAAATTTGATATGTGGGTAGATAATGATGTCCCGAATTGATTCCCAACATTGAAAAATTTCTACCGGTCACCATTTTCAAAATGGCCACCACAATACCGCACAAATTCAACATTGTCCGATTTCAACGACATTTCATATGTGGGTAGATCATGATGTCCCGAAATGATTCATGACATCGAAAAATTTATATCGGTCACCATTTTCAAAATGGCCGCCACAATACCGCACAAATTCAACATTGTCCGATTTCAACAACATTTCATATGTGGGTAGATTATGAGTCCCGAAATGATTCCTGACATCGAAAAATTTCTACCGGTCGCCATTTTCAAAATGGTCGCCACAATACCGCAAAATTTCAACATTGTCCGATATCATCAAAATTTGATATGTGGGTAGATAATGATGTCCCGAATTGATTGCCGACATTGAAAAATTTCTACCATCGCCATTTTCAAAATGGCCGCCACAATACCGCAAATATTCAACATTGTCCGATATCATCAAAATTTGATATGTGGGTAGATAATGATGTCCCGACATTGAAAAATTTCTACTGGTCGTCATTTTCAAAATGACCACCACAATACTGCACAAATTCAACATTGTCCGATTTCAACGCCATTTCATATGTGGGTAGATTATGATGTCCCGAATTGATTCCTGACATTGAAAAATTTCTACCGGTCGCCATTTTCAAAATGGCCACCACAATACCACACAAATTCAACATTGTCCGATTTCAACGCCATTTGATATGTGGGTAGATTATGATGTCCTGAAATGATTCCTGACATCGAAAAATTTCTACCGGTCGCCATTTTCAAAATGGTCACCACAATACCGCAAAAATTCAACATTATTCGATTTCAAAGGTAGCTTTTGATTTATTTTTTAATCCGGTTGTCTGTGGCCGGTTTGGGAGACTTCATAATCGTTAGATTATAATCATATCTTGTTGAGTTTGGTTTGCTTTGGTTTATGGTGTTTAAAAAATGCCACTTTCAACAATATTTCAGTTATATTGTAGCGGTCAGTTTTATTGGTGGGGGAAACTAGAATACCCAGAGAAAACCACTATAGTTAATATTCAAATGTATCTATAAATTAAAATGCAACTTTGAATTTCAAAAGTTATTACAAGAAGATCAAGTATATTTATCAAACTTGTAATTTTATATTTTAACTTTTGTGTACAGAATCATGTATGTATAAGTCTGTTCTTAGAAAAATAAACAAATTACAAAAAAGGGCCAAAAGAGATCTGGATATGTTTATTATGCACTTTAGATTAATATATAAATGGGTCACCAATAACTGAATAAAATATGAAGGGTATTGTTTCATGTGACCTTAGGTACCCCCCTTTTACCCCCCCCCCCCCGCCCCCAACCACCCTCCCAGTTCCATAATAGATATTTTAGTATGCTGGAAATGGTAGTTTAATATACTAGACAGAAACATAAATAATCATCAGATGCTATTTATATATATATCATGTACATGAACAAATCATTGTTAAACAAGAACAAATGTTAAGTGACTCATTAAAAGTATAATGATATTCAATTATCTAATATGTCTGCATAACAAAATGTTCAATAACTGTTTCTGAGTACTTGTGACCCCTCAGAAATCATGTAGTATATATTTTCATTTTCACATATTTTTTTCAGTTGTGGTTTTAAGAAATTATGAATTAAACTTGAATGCCACAACGTAAAAAATTGAAGTTCATAATTAACTCTCAATTTCTTAAAAACCAACTGCAACGATTTATTTGTTGAGATGGATCATTTTTATTTTTAATTATTTTGAGAGAAAAAAACTATGTTTTTATCCCCCCTTTTTTTGGCAAAAATGATTAAAAAGCTGAATTGTTAGCATAGAAACAAATTGTTCAGTTAACCAAGAGATATAAAGATATGCTTTGAAGCTAAATGATCATTTTTACCTTAGTCATAAAACTTAATTTGCTTAAATTACGTTGGCTATTTATATTCTATTATATTTGAAGATATATGGACAAGATTTATATGTTTGACCCAACTCCACTTTTCAAAGTATATCTATTCTGTATTTGTTATATGTATATTTATGTCTTCTCTGTACCGTTGTATATGGTTTATGAGAATAAAGATGATTGATTGATTGGGAGAGACAAAACAATGACTTTTTTTTGCCTACCCGTTTGTCAGACTTGCCCACCCCCAGTTTTTTTTATTACAGTCCAAAAACATATCCTCACACTGTCCGGTCCACTTCTTATAATTGCAGCCCTAATAAACATGTTATGTCAGTTAAAAGCTCATTAGAGCTTATATTTATTGTTTTTTATATGCCTGACTAAAAATAAAGTTTTTTTTTGTATAGCCCTACACCCCCACTCCCACTGTACGGTCCACTCATACTCATACGCTACTTATATATCAAATGAGTATGAAAGAATTAATGTTATAAAGGTATTACAAGTAGATATTTAATACTACAGGTAATATGCACCAGTTTGATTAAATAATTAAATTAAAAATGTCAATTTTTAATAGATTTCAAAGATAAAATTTGTCATGAAATAGTAACTGTTATTTTAAATAATGTATTTTATTTATTGTAGAGAATCTATATCTTGTCATGAAGCACATGACTAATAATTTGTAATTTTATTACACAGGCTTTCAACTGAGCTGTCATTATGTTAACTGTATTCACCCATGTTATAGTCATGACCCAGATATTGACACCTCATGTAAGATATTGTGTTTACTTATTTATATTGTATGGTTTGTTTGATGGTGATTAATGCCACTTTCAACAAAAGTTCAGTTATACCATGCATGCCGGTGGAGATTTGAACTCACAACATCAGTGGTGATAGGCACTGATTGCATAGGCAGTTGTAAATCCAACTACCATACAATCACGGCCATAACAACCCATTTTATTATTTTATGTTTACTTAAATTGCATAAGAAGATTTGAAGATACCAAAGGGGTAATCAGAATCTGTAAATCGAAGGACAGACAACAAAATGGCCAAAAGAAGGACAAACAATGAAGTAAAAAAACATACAATGTACAACATTATGTGATAAAGTTTGTCAGTGACTCGAGACAGGTCGGTGGTTTTCTCCGGGTCCTTTGATTTCCCCCACCAATAAAACTGACTGCCACGATATAACTGAAATATTGTGAAACAACATAAACCAAACCAAACAAATCATACACATAAAACTAAAAATAGAGTAACACGAGCCCCACTTAAAACCGGGGGTGTACTCAGGTGCTCCAGAAAGGTAAGCAGTTCCTTCTCCACTAGTGGCACCAGTCGTGTTAATCTAGTTACAAACCTGGTCATGAATGGGGAAATTACTTTGCTTGTTTATATTCTATTATTTTGAATCTATATGTAAACAAGAAGTTTCACATATGGATGAATATGATAAGTAACTGACAGACTTACATGTACAACTTTGGATTATTTTCCTAAATGAGTTTTTCATTATGATTAAATGAAAGCAAGACTAAGATATTGTTTGGTTCAAATTAGTTACGTTTCATTTGAAAGCACAAGAATATTTGACATTTTCATTAGGTTTTTTAGATTTATGGTGTTTAACACCACTTTCAACAATATTTCAGTTATATCGTGGCAGTTTTATTGGTGGAGGAAACAGGAATACCCGGATAAAACGTCCTTCCTGCTGCAAGTTATTTACAAACTTTATCACATATAATTGTATCGAGTACACCTCGCCTGAGCGGGATTCGAACTCACAATGTTAGTGGTGATATACACTGATTGCATAGGTAGTTATAAATCCAACTACCATACTATCACGACCACCTCGAGATGAAAAGCAATGCCCACAGAAAAACCACAAATATCTGGTTTGTTAGCCAGGTGAGCGATGCAGACTCCTGGGAGCCTTTTGTTATATGGCCTTGTCACATTTTATCCAGAGACCTGGCAATTCCTGGCAAGACTTAATTTGGCCATGTTTTCTTTATAAGGCTCGTAATATTCCAAATACCTTGTAAGGCTTATTTTAACCATGTTCCTTTAAAAAGTTTGTTAAACACAATGTATCAATTTGTTACCTTCAGTATCAATTTTTTGCAGGAGCTCTAGGTCAGTGTTGCCCTCGGTATCTGTAACCAGGTAGAATTCATCATTTTGAGAAAGGTGAACAGCATCTTTGAACATACAGGTAACTTTTTTTATGATATCGTTGACTCTTTAAATGGTTGGAAGTTGACCGATTTCGCTTGAAAAAATGTGGCCATGTAAATATAAACTTGTCACATGTTAGTGTGGTAGATTATGGGTTCAAGGCCCAGTTGGCTCAAGCCTAAGACTTAGTGCTTCTCTACTAAGCATACAGCTTAAGGAGTAAGAACAGAACTGGTTGGTTCGGAATCATGATAATGTGTCAGAATGGAGCAACATGTACCTGGGACTGTTGCTTCAGTTAGATAGCACTATAAAGATCCAACTAAGCATGATGGGCTAGTACAAAGGGGACATCATGCATCTCATTGAAATGTGGCTAATCTTATTCTCGCCATAATATAGCTGAAGAAGTCCTTTTTTAGCTCATCTGTGTGAGCTATTGCCATCACTTGGCGTCCGTCGTCCGTCTGTAAACTTTAAAAAAAATCTTCTTCTCTGAAACCACTGGGCCAATTTAAACCAAACTTGGCCTGAATTATCCTTAGGGGGTTCCCTTTAAAAGTTATGTCCGATGACCCTGCCGACCAACCATCATGGCCGCCATGTCTATAAATAGTACATAGGGGTAAAATTGCAGTTTTTGGGTAATAATTCAAAAACCGTTAATAAAAACAGAAATCTGACATGGGATAAAAATGATCAGCACGGCAAGATCCACCTACCCTGCAATTTTGAAGTAAATCTGATTACCCATCTTGGAGTTATTGCCCTTTTTTCATCAAATTTTAAAATATTTAATACTTTTCATCTTATATTTCAAAAACTATAAGAGATAGATGTTAAGTTTAAAATGCAAAAATGTGCAGCATGTCGAGATCTACCTACCCTGCAATTTTGAAGTAAATCCCATTACCTATTTTGGAGTTATTGCCCTTTTTTTCAAAATTTTAATACTTTTCCGTCCTTTATTTCAAAAACTATAAGAGATAGATGTTAAGTTTAAACTGCAAACATGTTCAGCCTGTCAAGATCTACCTACACTGCAATTTTTAGCTCACCTGTATGAGCTATTGCCATCACTTGGCGTCCGTCGTCCGTCAGTAAACTTTTTAAAAAATCTCCTCTGAAACCACTGGGCCAATTTAAACCAAACTTGGCCTGAATCATCCTTAGGGGTTTCCCTTTAAAAATTATGTCCGATGACCCTGCCAACCAACCATCATGGCCACCATGTCTATAAATAGAACATAGGGGTAAAATCAGCAAAAAAATTAATTAAAAAATCCAGAAAAATTCTTTAGAGTATATTGCAATTAAATTTGATACATATGTAATATTCTTTCAGAAATATGGTTGAGGACCCCATCCTCCATCAAACATGGCCACCATCATTACTATAAATAGAAAATTAGTGAAAAAATTCATTAAAATATTATTTTAATATCCTGTAAAGAGTCGAATGCAATCAAACCATATGGAAAGAATGCATATGTGGTCTTCTTTCAAAATGTTGATTGAAGACCTCCGGCTGTCATCCAACGTGGCCGTCACTGTTACAAAAAATAAAAAATTATTGTCAAAAATCCGTCCGTCGTTCGTCTGTAAACTTTTTCAAAAATCTTCTCCTCTGAAACCACTGGGCCAATTTAAACCAAACTTGGCCTGAATCATCCTTAGGGGGTTCCCTTTAAAAGTTATGTCTGATGACCCTGCCGACCAACCATCATGGCCGCCATGTCTATAAATAGAATATAGGGGTAAAATCAGCAAAAAAATCAATTAAAAAAAATCCAGAAAAATCCTTTAGAGTATATTGCAATTAAATTTGATACATATGTAATATTCTTTCAGAATTATGGTTGAGGACCCCATCCCCCATCAAACATGGCCACATTCGTTGCTATAAATAGAAAATTAGTGAAAAAATTCATTAAAAAATTATTTTAAAATCCTGTAAAGAATCAAATGCAATCAAACCATATGGAAAGAATGCATATGTGGTCTTCTTTCAAAATTTTGATTGAAGACCTCTGGCTGTCATCCAACGTGGCCGTCACTGTTACAAAAAATATAAAATTATTGTCAAAAAACATATTTTAAAATCCGGTAAAAAGCCAGTTGCCACCAAACTTTATGGAAATGATGCATATATGATCCACTTTCAGACTTATGGTTGCTAACCCTGGTCGCTTATTTTTTTTAATTCTTTAAATATTGTAAAGAGCCAATGTTGCTACCAAACTATAAAGGAACAATGCATATATAATTCTCTTTCAGACCATGAATGATGACCCTGACTGCCATCAAACATGGCCATTGCCACTTCTCAAACTTGAAAATTAGTGAAAAAAATCAGTTAAAAATAGAAAACTATTGAAAAAATTAGATTTTTCTCCTCTGAAACCGTTTGGCCAAATGAACCGAAACTTGGTAGGATGCATCTATGGAAAGTCCTCTGTTATGATTGCTCATTTCGTCCCGATCCGTTAAAAAATATGGCCACCATAGACAATTCTTGTTTCTGATAGGATGATTTCTAAAAATCTTCTCCTCTGAAACCGCTTTGCCAAATGAACCGAAACTTGGTAGGATGCATCTATGGGAGGTCCTCTATAAAGATTGCTCATTTCGTCCCGATCCATTAACCAATATGGCCACCACAGGCAATTCTTGTTTCTAATTGGTCGATTTCTAAAAATCTTCTTCTCTGAAACCGCTTTGCCAAATGAACAGAAACTTGGTAGGAAGCATCTATGGAAGGTTCTCTATAAGGATTGCTCATTTTGTCCCGATCATTAATAAACATGGCCACCACAGGCAATTATTGTTTCTGATTGGTCAATTTCTAAAAATCTTCTACTCTGAAACATGGTGGGAAGCATCTGTGGCAGGTCCTCTATGGGAATTGCTCATTCCGTTTTGATCCGTTAACAAACATGGCCATCATAGGCAATTCTTGTTTCTTATTGGTCGATTTCTGAAACAGCTTTTCCTCTGAAGCCACTTGGCCAAATGATATGAAACTTGATAAGAAGCATCTATGGAAGGTCCTCTATAGAAATTGCTCATTTCGTTTTGATCCATTAACAAACATGGCTGCCACAGGCAATTCTTGTTTTATCTGAAACTGCTATGCCAAAATGAATAGAAATTTGGTGGGAAGCACATATGGAAGGTTCTGTATTAAGTTTCCTCAAAGCAGAATGAAAGGTTGAGCGACACAGGCTCAGCCCACTGAGCCTCTAGTTTGTGTTAAACAACAACAACAAACTCGCTCACACTAAAGAATTTATTTGACATCCCACTGTGGTTTTTTCTTCTTCTGGGAAAAAAGGGTGAGGGTGGTGGTGAGAAAACTGTCTATTTCTAGAAAAAGCCTTGAAACAAAATAAAACTTGTCAATGAATTTATATGTTTTCAATTATAGCAAACATCAGCTAAGGGGGGTAATTTGTTAAAGTATTTGTATTATATTATAATGATGGATGATTGATTGATTGATTGTTGCTTAATGTCCAGTGGCAACTATTTCATGCATATTAATGTACATGTATATGTATTAAATAATACAAAAACTTCCCTCGAATGTGGTAGATCATGGATTTAAGCCCTGGTCGTGTCAAACCAAAGACTATGAAATTGGTATTTCCTGCTTCTCTGCTACATTGTGTATTGATGGTAATTTTTTCCACCAATATCAACAAAATAAACAACTACCTCTCACCTCAAATCATTGAACACAAAAAACAAAAATACAAACAGACCTGGCTTGGGACAGACACAAAAATGTGGATGTGTTAAATGAATTCAAGTCACTTCAACACCTAGTCAAATCAGCACCTAATATAGTCATTTTGGCCCCTAAATAAATGTCACTTGGTTAAATCGGCACCTATGTATTTGTACATTTGAAAGTCTTCATTTAATTGTCATTGATCTTTAAGTGTTTAATTTGACTTGATAATGTCTTAATTTGACTTGATAATGTCTTAATTTGACTTGATAATGTCTTAATTTGACATCTGCAATATGTACATAGCTGTAAATTAAGTGTGAGGCGAGTATTAGAAACAATATTCAGAGTTAATAAATTATTTTTATCATCATGATCATAATTATAAAAGTGACCAATATCATATAACAAGGGCAGACCTGGTTTGTACATTGTATGCAACTGTCATATTTAAGATTATATTTTTCTAAAATTTCTCAAAATGATAACTGCTTGGGTTCCGAAATAATCAAACGTTAGGTGTCGACATGACTAGATGCCGATTTGATCAAGTGCTTATTTGACTATTTAGATAGGTGCCGAAATGACCAGGGGCTGATTTCACCCAATACCGTGTAAAACTGGTTAATAGAACCCCCTCTTAAGAATTAGATTTCTGATTTGTCATTATGTCTTTCAATAAATATATTGTTTCAAATGTCTAAATTCAGCAATGCAATAGCTTTACCACAAATTTACTGCTTCCAGTTTAATATACATGTTCACAAAATGATGTTATTTAAATAATGATAAATTTACTATTTTGTTTTACAGATATAACTGATATCCTTAAAGTCTGGAAGAAGAAAAAATGGATGAAGAATGTGATGGAGACATATGTTTTAGTGTCAAAAACAACTTTGATTTGTGTGTGTGTATAATTCATTTATAGTAACTGTGTTTGAAATTCTGTAATATGTTAATAATAATATGTAGATAATGCATTGAATAGTATGCAGATTAATTAATAAAAATAAAATATATTAGTTGACAACGTCTTTTTTCTTTTTTATATTTTCATTTCATGACAAATTATAAATAAAACGGTAATGGTTGACAATATTAGTACTCACAACAACATTAAATCACATCAAAAGTACAAAGAAAAACAAAAGAAAAGCTGATAGAAATTGGATATCCTGGGTTGTAATAGGCACAAAAATTATCTGCACTGAAAGGTCACAACAAGATCTGATAATTGCTTCGATCAAGAGAACGATTCAACTTGCTGTGATGCAACCACCTCTCGCCAGAGGACATGTTCTAATGGAATGACCTCTTTTGAGAAACAACCACCTCTTTTTAGAGGACATGTTCAAACACAATGAGGACATGTAACCAAGGAACAGTTGAAACCTGTTTTGATGCAACCACCTCTATTCAGAGGACACCCTGGACTGACTAATATCTCTGGAACAGGTAGGTGGAACTATTTGGACTTGGACAAACTAAAGCATAGAAAGTTAAGCCTGGTGTGTTTGGGGTTCACATCTATCAACGTCCCCCCTATGCTTAAATGTCCAAGTCCGAGTGCATTTAAGCATATCCAAATGTCAGGAGTTACATTTGGAGGCCACATCCCTTGGGTACTATGCTCTGTGTACCTTGACTAGGGGATGGTGGGGAGGAACGAGATGTCAGCAGCTGCATCGGGGTCCTATATTCGGGGTGTCGTGATCTCCTAAGTTGAACTACCACGCAGGCGTAGTTCAACAAGGGAGATAAGACCAAAATGTCTGGAGCTACATTTGGGTCACGGGGGGAGGGACAGGGTGGGGAAGATGTCGAAGATTAAAAGTGTTGCTTGAGAAGAGAGTGGTAAGTGAGAATTCTTATTTGGGATACTTTTATATATGCTAGTCTATTCTGTTTAGCTGAAGATAATACAAATAAAAGTACAAATAATTTGTTAAATGGGAGATCCTCTATGAAAATTCCTCATTTTGCATAGGATAAACATGAACTATATATTCATTCGTATCCATATCTGATGTGAGTTTTCCCCCGAGAAATTTTGTTTAACAAAGAAAGACGACTCTAATTTTCATAAGAATTATTTAAATAAAGAAGTAACTCTAGTAAGAAAAGATATGGATGTAACTGATCATAAGAGACTATCAAACATTACATTCAGCATTTCTCAGTCACAGTATCTACATCTATATATCTACATATTTACTGAAGAAACAATTCAGTCTGTTTCTGACTTTAATCACAGAAAATAAAACCAGAAATCACTAATTTATAATTCATTCATGTATATACAATGAAGTAGTTCTGTAAGTTGTAAAGTTTTGTATTTGTTAATTTTATGTAATAAAAAAAAGGACTATATAAGGAAAGTGAGATAATTTTGACCAGTTTCACATGAATGTAAATTGTAACACATGTTATGTTTACATAGAAGAGGGACAAACTATCGTTTCAACTAGCATGAAAGCCAGTCTGGCCAAACTGTACAAAATAATTTATTTTCTCTAAAAACACTAGAACAAATAATAATTGTGTGATCCGCTCCAAAATTTCTTCTTTAATCTGACTCTGGACAAAAGCATGGCCTCCGTAAGATATTTCAGATATGTGTCGTGAACATTAAATTACATATCTACTTCTTTAGTTGAAATTCTTGTTACTGATTGGTTGAAATTATAAAAAAAAATCTCTCCCCTGAATCTACTTTCAGAATTACAGAAACAAATTATTTGTTTAATACATAGTACAAATGATGTATGTGAAATCTTCTACAAACATTCCTCATTTTATATTTACCTCTTAAAAACATGGATTCTATGGCAAATTATTTGTTTTAAATGGCTAAACAATTTTTAGGAATTTTTTCATTTATTAATGTAAAACTTTATAGCTCTGTTCTGATACAAGTCCCAATGAATTGTAATTGGGTACAAATGATGTTTGTGTAAACACTGAAGAATTTAAGAAAATTAGCAAAAATGTTAATTGATAAGTAATTATTACCAGTTTGCTTTTTATGAAAGAAGAGTTTGTAGATACCAAAAAGGGGTAATCAAAATTAATGAAAATTATGTTAAAAAGAAATTTGTTAGATCGTATGGTAGTGAGATTTACAACTACCTATGCAATCAGTGCCTATCACCACTGATGTTGTGACTTTGAATCTCGATCAGGGCGAGGTGTACAACTCTATGTGATGAAGTTTGTCAGTGACTTGCGACAGGTCGGTGGTTTTCTTCGGGTCCTCCACCAATAAAACTGACTGCCATGATAAAACTGAAATATTGTTGAAAGAGGCATTAAGCACCATCAAACAAACAAACAAAAACATAATTTGTTACATTTCGTGTTAAAATTATTAATATGTATGTGATTCCGTTATATGTTGTATATCATTAATGGACTGATCGATAAACCGAAGTTTGTCATTGAGGTAATGAGGAATAGTATTTGTCAATTATGGATCCATCACCAATCGGTCAACAATCAAACAGTTACAGTTACCATTGCAAAGACTGTTACACACTATATGCTTGACCGCTCACTCCTAGATTTGTTACAGGCACTTCAATAAAAAATGACTGGGCTAAGCTAGTTTTATAGGCTGCAACTTCCACTCAAAAAGGGAGATAACTCATTTTATTTACATTGCTCATGTTAAAAACTCTTCCATATTAAAAGGCAATGTGATTCATCAACAAATCAATGATGTAATCCAGGTATGTTTTATATTAGAGGGTTACCACCAGAGAGGACCAACACATCCAACTGAGGATACAGGCAGATCCTACCCAGAGGGATTCCATCAGAGAGGACCAACACATCCAACAGAGGAGGATACAGACAGACCCTACTCAGAGGGCTTCCATCAGATGAGACGACCACCAAACCACAGGAAATCAAAAGAGGAAACCGACAGACACTACACCAGCAGCCCCACACCAGAGAGTATCAACAGACACAACAGCTGAACAAAATACATCAATAAAGGTGATTCATTGTAAAACAGCTTAAGTAGGTGATTTATTGTAAAAACATCTTAATTAGGTGATTTATTGTAAAACAAACCCATCTTAATTAGTTGATTTATTGTTAACAAAACTTAATTAATCAAAATTCTATAATTCAGAAGGAAAAGATTTTTAAAAAACAACAACAAAGGAATGAAATGAAAACAACATACATTGTACTTGTATAAAATGAATAGGAAAAACTTCAATGTATCCAAACTCTTTATTTCTGAGCCTGTGTTTTATATCCTGACAATACTTAATATATTTTTTTTTCATTAAACTTAAGCTAAACTTAGAAATGTCCATTTCAGTGAAACTTGTCTAAACCGAACCTCATTGGGACCAACTTTTCAGTTCAGAAGAGACATGCATTCAGTTTATACAGGTTAAATTAACAAAGATTTTTTACATTGAATCTTGATTTAAAGTTAGGCTTATACATGATTCCGGTTTATTCAGGGTTTGGTTAAGACAGGTGTCACTGTATATATATAATATATTTTCATTGTCCGACAATATAATATTTATTTGTATGAGCTTTAGAAAAGGGAATAAAAGCAAGCTTCTGGTGAGTACAAAAGTATCATCCTCCTTTGACCATTGTGATATTGGCCCTGTATTCATTGGTACATTCGCCATTTAGTCTGCCTGAATCAGGTTCTATTTCTGATAAAAGCTTATATTTTGGATATATTGACAAATAGTTATTCATGTTCAGTATAATTGTCTTGAGTTGCAGGCTGAAATGGTGTACGACCAATTCCAGCATACAGTCTACTATGATACATTCTGTACATTTGTACACTGACACTACGTGGATATTTTTTGCCTCTAAGCTAATTAATGTCAAGCAATTGCTTTCTTCTACCTATTAAATTCTTTTCATTAATGTTCTGTATTTCACACATAACTTTTATTTCTTCTTTGTTTGTAGACTTGATGCACTAAGAGCAGGAATATTGCAGCAAAGAAGTATTTTCCTGAAACTTGTGTATTCTATTGGTGAAGAACTCATGTTGACATGAACTGTGGTATTTATTATTTATGGTTTCCTGGTCTTCCTTTCTCTAGCTCTTTTCATAGAGTATACAGTTGAGATATGTACCTACATTTGGTGCATTTCACTTTTTTCTACTATCCCAACCATTTTCTTCATTGTCTAAATCCCACAATAATAGACCCTGTGGATGGGCTCATAAAACATGTAATTCCACAATCCCTCCATTATCATGCAAACTGTAAATTTTAATCAGTTCTAAAATTGAAAAAAAGTCACTAAATTATCCTTGAAATGGCAATTTATATGACCAAAACAAATTGAAATTAGAGTTACCTCCCATTAACTAGTACAGATTTTTTACACATGAACTTGCAGTCTTAAGAAAGATGGATTTTTTTCTGTGTTAACTATATATCAATATTTTATACTCTGAATTAAACATATTGAGCATGCAATTTCTTTTGCAGGAAAAGGGTGGAAAAGGGGGCGCATGACGTTTAAGATAACGAAGTAAGAGAGGATAATCCATTAGTTATACCAAACAATTTCTTGAACTTTAATTGAAATAAAAAACGGTTGGATAAATGTTTCTAGAAAAAAACTGGCTTTTATATGTAGGATAATTTAAATGAATATGTCCGTAAGACACTCATCATTTCAGTTGTATTTTAATCGAGTGCTTGGTTATTATTTTTTATATAAAGATAAAAATTAACTCAATAAAAGTGATATAGTATTCTTTTTTTTGTACCTCAATGGAAAAAAATAAGTGGTCCTTGGTTTAAAAATATAACTTTGATGTCGCCTGCATCTATGAATCACTTGAAGCAAACCAAAGTCATAACATGCATGTCTGAAAATAAAATGCATTGGTGCATTACATTTGTGCACAGAAAAACATGACATTTGCACGTTTTATTACATTTATTTGCACTAAAAACAGATGAAGTACTGGTATAAATTAATTCAATAACTCTTGTGTACCACACTACCCTCTGTCCAAGTCCCCTGCTAACCAACGGTAAAGTGGATGGTGGATTTCAAACAGGATAAGAACAACTGTTTCATATTTTTTCAGATAATCTAAAAAAAAATACATGGTTGTCCACTTGAAAAAGTCTTTCAAACTGACTACATTCATTTAGTATATACTGAGTAGATTTCATAATTTGCCATCACATAAACACAGTTTAAACAGCTACGTTAGATTAAATCATTTTTTTTAAATTGATTTACCGGTAAATTATGTATACATAATACATTAATACATGTATACAAAAACCCTGTCAAATTGTTTTTTGAAAATAGGTTCAGAAGTGGTCAAGTTGAAATTTTGGGGTTCAGAAAAAGGTTGGTTGGTTTATGGTGTTTAATGCCACTTTCAACAATATTTCAGTTAATATATCGTGGCAGTCAGAAAGAGGTAAAATGGCATTCAAATAGAAGTAAAAACAAATAAATGATACATGTACACGTAATATCTGTCTAGCCAAATGCATTTTGTTGTTTTAGTTCATGCATATTATGCCGTTTGTGTCTTTCAGGTGATTCATAGGCAGTGTGCCGACATACATGTTCCCTGGTACATGCATTCCTAAGTATAAATATTTCCAAGTAAATTATTCTTTTTTTAAACAAGAAAACATTTTTTTCATTTAAGTCAGAGTATAAAAATTATTACTTGCAATTTCTTCTTCTGATGATGTTTGTTTCTTAAATAGATTTTTATAATTAAAAAAACAAACAAAAAACAAATATTCACTTTATAATTTTTCTACATAGTAACAGCCAGATTTATTTTGTCAAAAATTGTTCTAATTGTTTTTAATTTATATTCTACCAGTGGAAACTCAGTGCAAGATGACATACTAGTACAATGTATATCAGAGGGTTACCATAAGAGGAGACCAACAAACATTACATCAGAGAATATCAAAACAAGAAGACCAAAAGACTGGCACAAGAGAGTTGACAACAGATCTTATACCAGAGGCTAACCAACAGACTGGCATCGGGGAGTTACCAACAGATCTTAGATCAGAGGCTAACCAACAGACAGGCACCAGATAGTTACAACCAGATCTTGGATCAGAGGCTAACCAACAGACTGGCACAAGAGAGTTACCAACAGATCTTAGATCAGAGGCTAACCAATAGACTGGCACCAGAGAGTTACCAACAGATCTTAGATCAGAAGCTAACCAATAGACTGGCATCAGAGAGTTACCAACAGATCTTAGATCAGAGGCTAACCAATAGACTGGCACCAGAGAGTTACCAACATATCTTATATCAGAGGCTAACCAACAGACTGACACCAGAGAGTTACCAGCATATCTTATATCAGAGGCTAACCAACAGACTGACACCATAGATTTACCAGCATATCTTAGATCAGAGGCTAACCAACAGACTGGCACAAGAGAGTTAACAACAGATCTTAGTTGAGAGGCTAATCAACAAACTGGCACCAGAGAGTTACCAGCATATCTTATATCAGAGGCTAACCAACAAACTGACACCAGAGAGTTACCAGCATATCTTATATCAGAGGCTAACCAACAGACTGACACCAGAGAGTTACCAGCATATCTTAGATCAGAGGCTAACCAACAGACTGACACCAGAGAGTTACCAGCATATCTTATATCAGAGGCTAACCAACAACATAACACCAGAGAGTTACCAGCATATCTTATATCAGAGGCTAACCAACAGACTGACACCAGAGAGTTACCAGCATATCTTATATCAGAGGCTAACCAACAGACTGACACCAGAGAGTTACCAGCATATCTTAGATCAGAGGCTAACCAACAGACTGACACCATAGATTATCAGCATATCTTAGATCATAGGCTAACCAACAGACTGGCACAAGAGAGTTAACAACATATCTTAGTTGAGAGGTTAATCAACAGACTGGCACCATAGATTTACCAGCATATCTTATATCAGAGGTTATCCAACAGACTGCAACCAGAGAGTTACCAGCATATCTTATATCAGAGACTAACCAACAGACTGACACCAGAGAGTTACCAGCATATCTTATATCAGAGGCTAACCAACAAACTGACACCAGAGAGTTACCAGCATATCTTATATCAGAGGCTAACCAACAGACTGACACCAGAGAGTTACCAGCATATCTTATATCAGAGGTTAACCAACAGACTGACACCAGAGAGTTACCAGCATATCTTATATCAGAGGCTAACCAACAAACTGACACCAGAGAGTTACCAGCATATCTTATATCAGAGGCTAACCAACAGACTGACACCAGAGAGTTACCAGCATATCTTATATCAGAGGCTAACCAACAGACTGACACCAGAGAGTTACCAGCATATCTTATATCAGAGGCTAACCAACAGACTGACACCAGAGAGTTACCAGCATATCTTATATCAGAGGCTAACCAACAGACTGACACCATAGATTTACCAGCATATCTTAGATCAGAGGCTAACCAACAGACTGGCACAAGAGAGTTAACAACAGATCTTAGTTGAGAGGCTAATCAACAAACTGGCACCAGAGAGTTACCAGCATATCTTATATCAGAGGCTAACCAACAAACTGACACCAGAGAGTTACCAGTATATCTTATATCAGAGGCTATCCAACAGACTGGCACCAGAGAGTTACCAGCATATCTTATATTAGAGGCTAACCAACAAACTGACACCAGAGAGTTACCAGCATATCTTAGATCAGAGGCTAGCCAACAGACTGACACCAGAGAGTTACCAGCATATCTTATATCAGAGGCTAACCAACAACATAACACCAGAGAGTTACCAGCATATCTTATATCAGAGGCTAACCAACAGACTGACACCAGAGAGTTACCAGCATATCTTATATCAGAGGCTAACCAACAGACTGACACCAGAGAGTTACCAGCATATATTAGATCAGAGGCTAACCAACAGACTGACACCATAGATTTATCAGCATATCTTAGATCATAGGCTAACCAACAGACTGGCACAAGAGAGTTAACAACATATCTTAGTTGAGAGGTTAATCAACAGACTGGCACCATAGATTTACCAGCATATCTTATATCAGAGGTTATCCAACAGACTGCAACCAGAGAGTTACCAGCATATCTTATATCAGAGACTAACCAACAGACTGACACCAGAGAGTTACCAGCATATCTTATATCAGAGGCTAACCAACAGACTGACACCATAGATTTACCAGCATATCTTAGATCAGAGGCTAACCAACAGACTGGCACAAGAGAGTTAACAACAGATCTAAGTTGAGAGGCTAATCAACAAACTGGCACCAGAGAGTTACCAGCATATCTTATATCAGAGGCTAACCAACAAACTGACACCAGAGAGTTACCAGCATATCTTATATCAGAGGCTATCCAACAGACTGGCACCAGAGAGTTACCAGCATATCTTATATTAGAGGCTAACCAACAAACTGACACCAGAGAGTTACAAGCATATCTTAGATCAGAGGCTAACCAACAGACTGACACCAGAGAGTTACCAGCATATCTTATATCAGAGGCTAACCAACAACATAACACCAGAGAGTTACCAGCATATCTTATATCAGAGGCTAACCAACAGACTGACACCAGAGAGTTACCAGCATATCTTATATCAGAGGCTAACCAACAGACTGACACCAGAGAGTTACCAGCATATCTTAGATCAGAGGCTAACCAACAGACTGACACCATAGATTTATCAGCATATCTTAGATCATAGGCTAACCAACAGACTGGCACAAAAGAGTTAACAACATATCTTAGTTGAGAGGTTAATCAACAGACTGGCACCATAGATTTACCAGCATATCTTATATCAGAGGTTATCCAACAGACTGCAACCAGAGAGTTACCAGCATATCTTATATCACAGACTAACCAACAGACTGACACCAGACAGTTACCAGCATATCTTATATCAGAGGTTATCCAACAGACTGCAACCAGAGAGTTACCAGCATATCTTATATCAGAGACTAACCAACAGACTGACACCATAGATTTACCAGCATATCTTAGATCAGAGGCTAACCAACAGACTGGCACAAGAGAGTTAACAACATATCTTAGTTGAGAGGTTAATCAACAGCCTGGCACCATAGATTTACCAGCATATCTTATATCAGAGGTTATCCAACAGACTGCAACCAGAGAGTTACCAGCATATCTTATATCAGAGGCTAACCAACAAACTGACACCAGAGAGTTACCAGCATATCTTATATCAGAGGCTAACCAACAAACTGACACCAGAGAGTTACCAGCATATCTTATATCAGAGGCTATCCAACAGACTGGCACCAGAGAGTTACCAGCATATCTTATATTAGAGGCTAACCAACAAACTGACACCAGAGAGTTACCAGCATATCTTAGATCAGAGGCTAACCAACAGACTGACACCAGAGAGTTACCAGCATATCTTATATCAGAGGCTAACCAACAACATAACACCAGAGAGTTACCAGCATATCTTATATCAGAGGCTAACCAACAGACTGACACCAGAGAGTTACCAGCATATCTTATATCAGAGGCTAACCAACAGACTGACACCAGAGAGTTACCAGCATATCTTAGATCAGAGGCTAACCAACAGACTGACACCATAGATTTATCAGCATATCTTAGATCATAGGCTAACCAACAGACTGGCACAAGAGAGTTAACAACATATCTTAGTTGAGAGGTTAATCAACAGACTGGCACCAGCATATCTTATATCAGAGGTTATCCAACAGACTGCAACCAGAGAGTTACCAGCATATCTTATATCAGAGACTAACCAACAGACTGACACCAGAGAGTTACCAGCATATCTTATATCAGAGGCTAACCAACAAACTGACACCAGAGAGTTACCAGCATATCTTAGATCAGAGGCTAACCAACAGACTGACACCAGAGAGTTACCAGCATATCTTATATCAGAGGTTAACCAACAGACTGACACCAGAGAGTTACCAGCATATCTTATATCAGAGGTTAACCAACAGACTGACACCAGAGAGTTACCAGCATATCTTATATCAGAGGCTAACCAACAAACTGACACCAGAGAGTTACCAGCATATCTTATATCAGAGGCTAACCAACAGACTGACACCAGAGAGTTACCAGCATATCTTAGATCAGAGGTTAACCAACAGACTGTCACCAGAGAGTTACCAGCATATCTTATATCAGAGGTTAACCAACAGACTGACACCAGAGAGTTACCAGCATATCTTATATCAGAGGCTAACCAACAAACTGACACCAGAGAGTTACCAGCATATCTTATATCAGAGGCTAACCAACAGACTGACACCAGATTTACCAGCATATCTTATATCAGAGGCTAACCAACAAACTGACACCATAGATTTGCCAGCATATCTTAGATCATAGGCTAACCAACAGACTGGCACAAGAGAGTTAACAACAGATCTTAGGTGAGAGGCTAATCAACAGACTGGCACCATAGATTTACCAGCATATCTTATATCAGAGGTTAACCAACAGACTGACACCAGAGAGTTAGCAGCATATCTTATATCAGAGGCTAACCAACAGACTGACACCAGAGAGTTACCAGCATATCTTATATCAGAGGCTAACCAACAAACAGACACCAGAGAGTTACCAGCATATCTTATATCATAGGCTAATCAACAGACTGACACCAGAGAGTTACCAGCATATCTTATATCAGAGGCTAACCAACAAACTGACACCAGAGAATTACAAGCATATCTTAGATCATAGGCTAACCAACAGACTGGCACATGAGAGTTAACAACAGATCTTAGGTGAGAGGCTAACCAATAAACTGGCACCAGAGAGTTACCAGCATATCTTATATCAGAGACTAATCAACAGACTGACACCAGAGAGTTACCAGCATATCTTATATCAGAGGTTAACCAACAACATAATACCAGAGAGTTACCAGCATATCTTATATCAGAGGCTAACCAACAGACTGACACCAGAGAGTTACCAGCATATCTTATATCAGAGGCTAACCAACAGACTGACACCAGAGAGTTACCAGCATATCTTATATCAGAGGCTAACCAACAGACTGACACCAGAGAGTTACCAGCATATCTTATATCAGAGGCTAACCAACAGACTGACACCAGAGAGTTACCAGCATATCTTATATCAGAGGCTAACCAACAGACTGACACCATAGATTTACCAGCATATCTTATATCATAGGCTAACCAACAGACTGGCACAAGAGAGTTAACAACATATCTTAGTTGAGAGGTTAATCAACAGACTGGCACCATAGATTTACCAGCATATCTTATATCAGAGGTTATCCAACAGACTGCAGCCAGAGAGTTACCAGCATATCTTATATCAGAGACTAACCAACAGACTGACACCATAGAGTTACCAGCATATCTTATATCAGAGGCTACCCAACAGACTGCAACCAGAGAGTTACCAGCATATCTTATATCAGAGGCTAACCAACAGACTGACACCAGAGAGTTACCAGCATATCTTATATCAGAGGTTAACCAACAGACTGACACCAGAGAGTTACCAGCATATCTTATATCAGAGGCTAACCAACAGACTGACACCAGAGAGTTACCAGCATATCTTATATCAGAGGCTAACCAACAGACTGACACCAGAGAGTTACCAGCATATCTTATATCAGAGGCTAACCAACAGACTGACACCATAGATTTACCAGCATATCTTAGATCATAGGCTAACCAACAGACTGGCACAAGAGAGTTAACAACATATCTTAGTTGAGAGGTTAATCAACAGACTGGCACCATAGATTTACCAGCATATCTTATATCAGAGGTTATCCAACAGACTGCAGCCAGAGAGTTACCAGCATATCTTATATCAGAGACTAACCAACAGACTGACACCATAGAGTTACCAGCATATCTTATATCAGAGGCTACCCAACAGACTGCAACCAGAGAGTTACCAGCATATCTTATATCAGAGGTTATCCAACAGACTGCAACCAGAGAGTTACCAGCATATCTTATATCAAAGGCTAATCAACAGACTGACACCAGAGAGTTACCAGCATATCTTATATCAGAGGCTAACCAACAGACTGACACCAGAAAGTTACCAGCATATCTTAGATCAGAGGCTACCCAACAGTCTGACACCATAGATTTACCAGCATATCTTAGATCATAGGCTAACCAACAGACTGCAACCAGAGAGTTACCAGCATATCTTAGATCATAGGCTAACCAACAGACTGGCACAAGAGAGTTAACAACATATCTTAGTTGAGAGGTTAACCAACAGACTGGCACCATAGATTTATCAGCATATCTTATATCAGAGGTTAACCAACAGACTGCAACCAGAGAGTTACCAGCATATCTTATATCAGAGACTAACCAACAGACTGACACCAGAGAGTTACCAGCATATCTTATATCAGAGGCTAACCAACAAACTGACACCAGAGAGTTACCAGCATATCTTATATCAGAGGCTAACCAACAGACTGACACCAGAGAGTTACCAGCATATCTTATATCAGGGTTAACTAACAGACTGACACCAGAGAGTTACCAGCAAATCTTATATCAGAGGTTAACCAACAGACTGACACCAGAGAGTTACCAGCATATCTTATATCAGAGGCTAACCAACAAACTGACACCAGAGAGTTACCAGCATATCTTATATCAGAGGCTAACCAACAGACTGACACCAGAGAGTCACCAGCATATCTTATATCAGAGGTTAACCAACAAACTGACACCAGAGAGTTACCAGCATATCTTAGATCATAGGCTAACCAACAGACTGGCACAAGAGAGTTAACAACAGATCTTAGGTGAGAGGCTAACCAATAAACTGGCACCAGAGAGTTACCAGCATATCTTATATCAGAGACTAATCAACAGACTGACACCAGAGAGTTACCAGCATATCTTATATCAGAGGCTAACCAACAGACTGACACCAGAAAGTTACCAGCATATCTTAGATCAGAGGCTAACCAACAGACTGACACCATAGATTTACCAGCATATCTTAGATCATAGGCTAACCAACAGACTGCAACCAGAGAGTTACCAGCATATCTTAGATCATAGGCTAACCAACAGACTGGCACAAGAGAGTTAACAACATATCTTAGTTGAGAGGTTAACCAACAGACTGGCACCATAGATTTACCAGCATATCTTATAGCAGAGGTTAACCAGCAGACTGCAACCAGAGAGTTACCAGCATATCTTATATCAGAGACTAACCAACAGACTGACACCAGAGAGTTACCAGCATATCTTATATCAGAGGCTAACCAACAAACTGACACCAGAGAGTTACCAGCATATCTTATATCAGAGGCTAACCAACAGACTGACACCAGAGAGTTACCAGCATATCTTATATCAGAGGCTAACCAACAGACTGACATCAGAGAGTTACCAGCATATCTTATATCAGAGGTTAACCAACAGACTGACACCAGAGAGTTACCAGCATATCTTATATCAGAGACTAACCAACAGACTGACACCAGAGAGTTACCAGCATATCTTATATCAGAGGCTAACCAACAAACTGACACCAGAGAGTTACCAGCATATCTTATATCAGAGGCTAACCAACAGACTGACACCAGAGAGTTACCAGCATATCTTATATCAGAGGTTAACTAACAGACTGACACCAGAGAGTTACCAGCATATCTTATATCAGAGGTTAACCAACAGACTGACACCAGAGAGTTACCAGCATATCTTATATCAGAGGCTAACCAACAAACTGACACCAGAGAGTTACCAGCATATCTTATATCAGAGGCTAACCAACAGACTGACACCAGAGAGTCACCAGCATATCTTATATCAGAGGTTAACCAACAAACTGACACCAGAGAGTTACCAGCATATCTTAGATCATAGCCTAACCAACAGACTGGCACAAGAGAGTTAACAACAGATCTTAGGTGAGAGGCTAACCAATAAACTGGCACCAGAGAGTTACCAGCATATCTTATATCAGAGACTAATCAACAGACTGACACCAGAGAGTTACCAGCATATCTTATATCTGAGGCTAACCAACAGACTGACACCAGAAAGTTACCAGCATATCTTAGATCAGAGGCTAACCAACAGACTGACACCATAGATTTACCAGCATATCTTAGATCATAGGCTAACCAACAGACTGCAACCAGAGAGTTATCAGCATATCTTAGATCATAGGCTAACCAACAGACTGGCACAAGAGAGTTAACAACATATCTTAGTTGAGAGGTTAACCAACAGACTGGCACCATAGATTTACCAGCATATCTTATAGCAGAGGTTAACCAACAGACTGCAACCAGAGAGTTACCAGCATATCTTATATCAGAGACTAACCAACAGACTGACACCAGAGAGTTACCAGCATATCTTATATCAGAGGCTAACCAACAAACTGACACCAGAGAGTTACCAGCATATCTTATATCAGAGGCTAACCAACAGACTGACACCAGAGAGTTACCAGCATATCTTATATCAGAGGTTAACCAACAGACTGACATCAGAGAGTTACCAGCATATCTTATATCAGAGGTTAACCAACAGACTGACACCAGAGAGTTACCAGCATATCTTATATCAGAGGCTAACCAACAAACTGACACCAGAGAGTTACCAGCATATCTTAGATCATAGGCTAACCAACAGACTGGCACAAGAGAGTTAACAACAGATCTTAGGTGAGAGGCTAACCAATAAACTGGCACCAGAGAGTTACCAGCATATCTTATATCAGAGACTAATCAACAGACTGACACCAGAGAGTTACCAGCATATCTTATATCAGAGGCTAACCAACAGACTGACACCAGAAAGTTACCAGCATATCTTAGATCAGAGGCTAACCAACAGACTGACACCATAGATTTACCAGCATATCTTAGATCATAGGCTAACCAACAGACTGCAACCAGAGAGTTACCAGCATATCTTAGATCATAGGCTAACCAACAGACTGGCACAAGAGAGTTAACAACATATCTTAGTTGAGAGGTTAACCAACAGACTGGCACCATAGATTTACCAGCATATCTTATATCAGAGGTTAACCAACAGACTGCAACCAGAGAGTTACCAGCATATCTTATATCAGAGACTAACCAACAGACTGACACCAGAGAGTTACCAGCATATCTTATATCAGAGGCTAACCAACAAACTGACACCAGAGAGTTACCAGCATATCTTATATCAGAGGCTAACCAACAGACTGACACCAGAGAGTTACCAGCATATCTTATATCAGAGGTTAACCAACAGACTGACATCAGAGAGTTACCAGCATATCTTATATCAGAGGTTAACCAACAGACTGACACCAGAGAGTTACCAGCATATCTTATATCAGAGGCTAACCAACAAACTGACACCAGAGAGTTACCAGCATATCTTATATCAGAGGCTAACCAACAGACTGACACCAGAGAGTCACCAGCATATCTTATATCAGAGGTTAACCAGCAGACTGACACCAGAGAGTTACCTGCATATCCTATATCAAAGGCTAACCAACAAACTGACACCATAGAGTTACCAGCATATCTTATATCAGAGGCTAACCAACAAACTGACACCAGAGAGTTACCAGCATATCTTATATCAGAGGCTAACCAACAAACTGACACCATAGATTTGCCAGCATATCTTAGATCATAGGCTAACCAACAGACTGGCACAAGAGAGTTAACAACAAATCTTAGTTGAGAGGCTAATCAACAGACTGGCACCATAGATTTACCAGCATATCTTATATCAGAGGTTAACCAACAGATTGACACCAGAGAATTAGCAGCATATCTTATATCAGAGGCTAACCAACAGACTGACACCAGAGAGTTACCAGCATATCTTATATCAGAGGCTAACCAACAAACTGACACCAGAGAGTTACCAGCATATCTTATATCAGAGGCTAACCAACAGACTGACACCAGAGAGTTACCAGCATATCTTATATCAGAGGTTAACCAACAGACTGACACCAGAGAGTTACCAGCATATCTTATATCAAAGGCTAACCAACAAACTGACACCAGAGAGTTACCAGCATATCTTATATCAGAGGCTAACCAACAAACTGACACCAGAGAGTTACCAGCATATCTTATATCAGAGGCTAACCAACAAACTGACACCATAGATTTGCCAGCATATCTTAGATCATAGGCTAACCAACAGACTGGCACAAGAGAGTTAACAACAAATCTTAGTTGAGAGGCTAATCAACAGACTGGTACCATAGATTTACCAGCATATCTTATATCAGAGGTTAACCAACAGATTGACACCAGAGAATTAGCAGCATATCTTATATCAGAGGCTAACCAACAGACTGACACCAGAGAGTTACCAGCATATCTTATATCAGAGGCTAACCAACAAACTGACACCAGAGAGTTACCAGCATATCTTATATCAGAGGCTAACCAACAGCCTGACACCAGAGAGTTACCAGCATATCTTATATCAGAGGTTAACCAACAAACTGACACCAGAGAGTTACCAGCATATCTTAGATCAGAGGCTAACCAACAGACTGACACCAGAGAGTTACCAGCATATCTTAGATCAGAGGCTAACCAACAGACTCACACCAGAGAGTTACCAGCATATCTTATATCAGAGGCTAACCAACAAACTGACACCAGAGAGTTACCAGCATATCTTAGATCATAGGCTAACCAACAGACTGGCACAAGAGAGTTAACAACAGATCTTAGGTGAGAGGCTAACCAATAAACTGGCACCAGAGAGTTACCAGCATATCTTATATCAGAGACTAATCAACAGACTGACACCAGAGAGTTACCAGCATATCTTATATCAGAGGCTAACCAACAGACTGACACCAGAAAGTTACCAGTATATCTTAGATCAGAGGCTAACCAACAGACTGACACCATAGATTTACCAGCATATCTTAGATCATATGCTAAGCAACAGACTGGCACAAGAGAGTTAACAACAGATCTTAGGTGAGAGGCTAACCAATAAACTGGCACCAGAGAGTTACCAGCATATCTTATATCAGAGACTAATCAACAGACTGACACCAGAGAGTTACCAGCATATCTTATATCAGAGGCTAACCAACAGACTGACACCAGAAAGTTACCAGCATATCTTAGATCAGAGGCTAACCAACAGACTGACACCATAGATTTACCAGCATATCTTAGATCATAGGCTAACCAACAGACTGCAACCAGAGAGTTACCAGCATATATTAGATCATAGGCTAACCAACAGACTGGCACAAGAGAGTTAACAACAGATCTTAGGTGAGAGGCTAACCAATAAACTGGCACCAGAGAGTTACCAGCATATCTTATATCAGAGACTAATCAACAGACTGACACCAGAGAGTTACCAGCATATCTTATATCAGAGGCTAACCAACAAACTGACACCAGAGAGTTACCAGCATATCTTATATCAGAGGCTAACCAACAAACTGACACCATAGATTTGCCAGCATATCTTAGATCATAGGCTAACCAACAGACTGGCACAAGAGAGTTAACAACAAATCTTAGTTGAGAGGCTAATCAACAGACTGGCACCATAGATTTACCAGCATATCTTATATCAGAGGTTAACCAACAGATTGACACCAGAGAATTAGCAGCATATCTTATACCAGAGGCTAACCAACAGACTGACACCAGAGAGTTACCAGCATATCTTATATCAGAGGCTAACCAACAAACTGACACCAGAGAGTTACCAGCATATCTTATATCAGAGGCTAACCAACAGACTGACACCAGAGAGTTACCAGCATATCTTATATCAGAGGTTAACCAACAAACTGACACCAGAGAGTTACCAGCATATCTTAGATCAGAGGCTAACCAACAGACTGACACCAGAGAGTTACCAGCATATCTTAGATCAGAGGCTAACCAACAAACTGACACCAGAGAGTTACCAGCATATCTTATATCAGAGGCTAACCAACAAACTGACACCAGAGAGTTACCAGCATATCTTAGATCATAGGCTAACCAACAGACTGGCACAAGAGAGTTAACAACAGATCTTAGGTGAGAGGCTAACCAATAAACTGGCACCAGAGAGTTACCAGCATATCCTATATCAGAGACTAATCAACAGACTGACACCAGAGAGTTACCAGCATATCTTATATCAGAGGCTAACCAACAGACTGACACCAGAAAGTTACCAGCATATCTTAGATCAGAGGCTAACCAACAGACTGACACCATAGATTTACCAGCATATCTTAGATCATATGCTAAGCAACAGACTGGCACAAGAGAGTTAACAACAGATCTTAGGTGAGAGGCTAACCAATAAACTGGCACCAGAGAGTTACCAGCATATCTTATATCAGAGACTAATCAACAGACTGACACCAGAGAGTTACCAGCATATCTTATATCAGAGGCTAACCAACAGACTGACACCAGAAAGTTACCAGCATATCTTAGATCAGAGGCTAACCAACAGACTGACACCATAGATTTACCAGCATATCTTAGATCATAGGCTAACCAACAGACTGCAACCAGAGAGTTACCAGCATATCTTAGATCATAGGCTAACCAACAGACTGGCACAAGAGAGTTAACAACAGATCTTAGGTGAGAGGCTAACCAATAAACTGGCACCAGAGAGTTACCAGCATATCTTATATCAGAGACTAATCAACAGACTGACACCAGAGAGTTACCAGCATATCTTATATCAGAGGCTAACCAACAGACTGACACCAGAAAGTTACCAGCATATCTTATATCAGAGGCTAACCAACAAACTGACACCAGAGAGTTACCAGCATATCTTATATCAGAGGCTAACCAACAGACTGACACCAGAGAGTTACCAGCATATCTTATATCAGAGGTTAACCAACAGACTGACATCAGAGAGTTACCAGCATATCTTATATCAGAGGTTAACCAACAGACTGACACCAGAGAGTTACCAGCATATCTTATATCAGAGGCTAACCAACAAACTGACACCAGAGAGTTACCAGCATATCTTATATCAGAGGCTAACCAACAGACTGACACCAGAGAGTCACCAGCATATCTTATATCAGAGGTTAACCAGCAGACTGACACCAGAGAGTTACCAGCATATCCTATATCAAAGGCTAACCAACAAACTGACACCATAGAGTTACCAGCATATCTTATATCAGAGGCTAACCAACAAACTGACACCAGAGAGTTACCAGCATATCTTATATCAGAGGCTAACCAACAAACTGACACCATAGATTTGCCCGCATATCTTAGATCATAGGCTAACCAACAGACTGGCACAAGAGAGTTAACAACAAATCTTAGTTGAGAGGCTAATCAACAGACTGGCACCATAGATTTACCAGCATATCTTATATCAGAGGTTAACCAACAGATTGACACCAGAGAATTAGCAGCATATCTTATATCAGAGGCTAACCAACAGACTGACACCAGAGAGTTACCAGCATATCTTATATCAGAGGCTAACCAACAAACTGACACCAGAGAGTTACCAGCATATCTTATATCAGAGGCTAACCAACAGACTGACACCAGAGAGTTACCAGCATATCTTATATCAGAGGCTAATCAACAAACTGACACCAGAGAGTTACCAGCATATCTTATATCAGAGGCTAACCAACAAACTGACACCATAGATTTGCCAGCATATCTTAGATCATAGGCTAACCAACAGACTGGCACAAGAGAGTTAACAACAAATCTTAGTTGAGAGGCTAATCAACAGACTGGCACCATAGAATTACCAGCATATCTTATATCAGAGGCTAACCAACAGACTGACACCAGAGAGTTACCAGCATATCTTATATCAGAGGCTAACCAACAAACTGACACCAGAGAGTTACCAGCATATCTTATATCAGAGGCTAACCAACAAACTGACACCAGAGAGTTACCAGCATATCTTAGATCATAGGCTAACCAACAGACTGGCACAAGAGAGTTAACAACAGATCTTAGGTGAGAGGCTAACCAATAAACTGGCACCAGAGAGTTACCAGCATATCTTATATCAGAGACTAATCAACAGACTGACACCAGAGAGTTACCAGCATATCTTATATCAGAGGCTAACCAACAGACTGACACCAGAAAGTTACCAGCATATCGTAGATCAGAGGCTAACCAACAGACTGACACCATAGATTTACCAGCATATCTTAGATCATATGCTAAGCAACAGACTGGCACAAGAGAGTTAACAACAGATCTTAGGTGAGAGGCTAACCAATAAACTGGCACCAGAGAGTTACCAGCATATCTTATATCAGAGACTAATCAACAGACTGACACCAGAGAGTTACCAGCATATCTTATATCAGAGGCTAACCAACAGACTGACACCAGAAAGTTACCAGCATATCTTAGATCAGAGGCTAACCAACAGACTGACACCATAGATTTACCAGCATATCTTAGATCATAGGCTAACCAACAGACTGCAACCAGAGAGTTTCCAGCATATCTTAGATCATAGGCTAACCAACAGACTGGCACAAGAGAGTTAACAACAGATCTTAGGTGAGAGGCTAACCAATAAACTGGCACCAGAGAGTTACCAGCATATCTTATATCAGAGACTAATCAACAGACTGACACCAGAGAGTTACCAGCATATCTTATATCAGAGGCTAACCAACAGACTGACACCAGAAAGTTACCAGCATATCTTAGATCAGAGGCTAACCAACAGACTGACACCATAGATTTACCAGCATATCTTAGATCATAGGCTAACCAACAGACTGCAACCAGAGAGTTACCAGCATATCTTAGATCATAGGCTAACCAACAGACTGGCACAAGAGAGTTAACAACATATCTTAGTTGAGAGGTTAACCAACAGACTGGCACCATAGATTTACCAGCATATCTTATATCAGAGGTTAACCAACAGACTGCAACCAGAGAGTTACCAGCATATCTTATATCAGAGACTAACCAACAGACTGACACCAGAGAGTTACCAGCATATCTTATATCAGAGGCTAACCAACAAACTGACACCAGAGAGTTACCAGCATATCTTATATCAGAGGCTAACCAACAGACTGACACCAGAGAGTTACCAGCATATCTTATATCAGAGGTTAACCAACAGACTGACATCAGAGAGTTACCAGCATATCTTATATCAGAGGTTAACCAACAGACTGACACCAGAGAGTTACCAGCATATCTTATATCAGAGGCTAACCAACAAACTGACACCAGAGAGTTACCAGCATATCTTAGATCATAGGCTAACCAACAGACTGGCACAAGAGAGTTAACAACAGATCTTAGGTGAGAGGCTAACCAATAAACTGGCACCAGAGAGTTACCAGCATATCTTATATCAGAGACTAATCAACAGACTGACACCAGAGAGTTACCAGCATATCTTATATCAGAGGCTAACCAACAGACTGACACCATAGATTTACCAGCATATCTTAGATCATAGGCTAACCAACAGACTGCAACCAGAGAGTTACCAGCATATCTTAGATCATAGGCTAACCAACAGACTGGCACAAGAGAGTTAACAACATATCTTAGTTGAGAGGTTAACCAACAGACTGGCACCATAGATTTACCAGCATATCTTATATCAGAGGTTAACCAACAGACTGCAACCAGAGAGTTACCAGCATATCTTATATCAGAGACTAACCAACAGACTGACACCAGAGAGTTACCAGCATATCTTATATCAGAGGCTAACCAACAAACTGACACCAGAGAGTTACCAGCATATCTTATATCAGAGGCCAACCAACAGACTGACACCAGAGAGTTACCAGCATATCTTATATCAGAGGTTAACCAACAGACTGACATCAGAGAGTTACCAGCATATCTTATATCAGAGGTTAACCAACAGACTGACACCAGAGAGTTACCAGCATATCTTATATCAGAGGCTAACCAACAAACTGACACCAGAGAGTTACCAGCATATCTTATATCAGAGGCTAACCAACAGACTGACACCAGAGAGTTACCAGCATATCTTAGATCATAGGCTAACCAACAGACTGGCACAAGAGAGTTAACAACAGATCTTAGGTGAGAGGCTAACCAATAAACTGGCACCAGAGAGTTACCAGCATATCTTATATCAGAGACTAATCAACAGACTGACACCAGAGAGTTACCAGCATATCTTATATCAGAGGCTAACCAACAGACTGACACCATAGATTTACCAGCATATCTTAGATCATAGGCTAACCAACAGACTGCAACCAGAGAGTTACCAGCATATCTTAGATCATAGGCTAACCAACAGACTGGCACACGAGAGTTAACAACATATCTTAGTTGAGAGGTTAACCAACAGACTGGCACCATAGATTTACCAGCATATCTTATATCAGAGGTTAACCAACAGACTGCAACCAGAGAGTTACCAGCATATCTTATATCAGAGACTAACCAACAGACTGACACCAGAGAGTTACCAGCATATCTTATATCAGAGGATAACCAACAAACTGACACCAGAGAGTTACCAGCATATCTTATATCAGAGGCTAACCAACAGACTGACACCAGAGAGTTACCAGCATATCTTATATCAGAGGTTAACCAACAGACTGACATCAGAGAGTTACCAGCATATCTTATATCAGAGGTTAACCAACAGACTGACACCAGAGAGTTACCAGCATATCTTATATCAGAGGCTAACCAACAAACTGACACCAGAGAGTTACCAGCATATCTTATATCAGAGGCTAACCAACAGACTGACACCAGAGAATCACCAGCATATCTTATATCAGAGGTTAACCAACAGACTGACACCAGAGAGTTACCAGCATATCTTATATCAAAGGCTAACCAACAAAGTGACACCATAGAGTTACCAGCATATCTTATATCAGAGGCTAACCAACAAACTGACACCAGAGAGTTACCAGCATATCTTATATCAGAGGCTAACCAACAAACTGACACCATAGATTTGCCAGCATATCTTAGATCATAGGCTAACCAACAGACTGGCACAAGAGAGTTAACAACAAATCTTAGTTGAGAGGCTAATCAACAGACTGGCACCATAGATTTACCAGCATATCTTATATCAGAGGTTAACCAACAGATTGACACCAGAGAATTAGCAGCATATCTTATATCAGAGGCTAACCAACAAACTGACACCAGAGAGTTACCAGCATATCTTATATCAGAGGCTAACCAACAGACTGACACCAGAGAGTTACCAGCATATCTTATATCAGAGGTTAACCATCAGACTGACACCAGAGAGTTACCAGCATATCTTATATCAAAGGCTAACCAACAAACTGACACCAGAGAGTTACCAGCATATCTTATATCAGAGGCTAACCAACAAACTGACACCAGAGAGTTACCAGCATATCTTATATCAGAGGCTAACCAACAGACTGACACCATAGATTTGCCAGCATATCTTAGATCATAGGCTAACCAACAGACTGGCACAAGAGAGTTAACAACAAATCTTAGTTGAGAGGCTAATCAACAGACTGGCACCATAGATTTACCAGCATATCTTATATCAGAGGTTAACCAACAGATTGACACCAGAGAATTAGCAGCATATCTTATATCAGAGGCTAACCAACAGACTGACACCAGAGAGTTACCAGCATATCTTATATCAGAGGCTAACCAACAAACTGACACCAGAGAGTTACCAGCATATCTTATATCAGAGATTACCCAACAAACTGACATCAGAGAGTTACCAGCATATCTTAGATCAGAGGCTAACCAACAGACTGACACCAGAGAGTTACCAGCATATCTTAGATCAGAGGCTAACCAACAGACTGACACCAGAGAGTTACCAGCATATCTTATATCAGAGGTTAACCAACAGACTGACATCATAGAGTTACCAGCATATCTTATATCAGAGGCTAACCAACAAACTGACAACAGAGAGTTACCAGCATATCTTATATCAGAGGCTAACCAACAGACTGACACCAGAGAGTCACCAGCATATCTTATATCAGAGGTTAACCAACAGACTGTCACCAGAGAGTTACCAGCATATCTTATATCAGAGGTTAACCAACAGACTGACACCAGAGAGTTACCAGCATATCTTATATCAAAGGCTAACCAACAAACTGACACCAGAGAGTTACCAGCATATCTTATATCAGAGGCTAACCAACAAACTGACACCAGAGAGTTACCAGCATATCTTATATCAGAGGCTAACCAACAAACTGACACCATAGATTTGCCAGCATATCTTAGATCATAGGCTAACCAACAGACTGGCACAAGAGAGTTAACAACAAATCTTAGTTGAGAGGCTAATCAACAGACTGGCACCATAGATTTACCAGCATATCTTATATCAGAGGTTAACCAACAGATTGACACCAGAGAATTAGCAGCATATCTTATATCAGAGGCTAACCAACAGACTGACACCAGAGAGTTACCAGCATATCTTATATCAGAGGCTAACCAACAAATTGACACCAGAGAGTTACCAGCATATCTTATATCAGAGGCTAACCAACAGACTGACACCAGAGAGTTACCAGCATATCTTATATCAGAGGTTAACCAACAGACTGACACCAGAGAGTTACCAGCATATCTTAGATCAGAGGCTAACCAACAGACTGACACCAGAGAGTTACCAGCATATCTTAGATCAGAGGCTAACCAACAGACTGACACCAGAGAGTTACCAGCATATCTTATATCAGAGGCTAACCAACAAACTGACACCAGAGAGTTACCAGCATATCTTATATCAGAGGCTAACCAACAAACTGACACCAGAGAGTTACCAGCATATCTTAGATCAGAGGCTAACCAACAGACTGACACCAGAGAGTTACCAGCATATCTTATATCAGAGGCTAATCAACAGACTGACACCAGAGAGTTACCAGCATATCTTAGATCAGAGGCTAACCAACAAACTGGCACCAGAAAGTTACCAGCATATCTTATATCAGAGGCTAATCAACAGACTGACACCAGAGAGTTACCAGCATATCTTATATCAGAGGTTAACCAACAGACTGACACCAGAGAGTTACCAGCATATCTTATATCAGAGGCTAACCAACAGACTGATGCCAGAGAGTTACCAGTATATCTTATATCGAGGTTAACCAACAGACTGACACCAGAGAGTTACCAGCATATCATATATCAGAGGTTAACCAACAGACTGACACCAGAGAGTTACCAGCATATCTTATATCAGAGGTTAACCAACAGACTGACACCAGAGAGTTACCAGCATATCTTATATCAGAGGCTAATCAACAGACTGACACCAGAGAGTTACCAGCATATCTTATATCAGAGGTTAACCAACAGACTGACACCAGAGAGTTACCAGCATATCTTATATCAGAGGTTAACCAACAGACTGACACCAGAGAGTTACCAGCATATCTTATATCAGAGGCTAACCAACAGACTGACACCAGAGAGTTACCAGCATATCTTATATCAGAGGCTAACCAACAGACTGACACCAGAGAGTTACCAGCATATCTTATATCAGAGGCTAACCAACAGACTGATGCCAGAGAGTTACCAGCATATCTTATATCAGAGGCTAACCAACAGACTGACACCAGAGAGTTACCAGCATATCTTATATCAGAGGCTAACCAACAGACTGACACCAGAGAGTTACCAGCATATCTTATATCAGAGGCTAACCAACAGACTGACACCAGAGAGTTACCTGCATATCTTATATCAGAGACTAATCAACAGACTGACACCAGAGAGTTACCAGCATATCTTATATCAGAGGCTAACCAACAGACTGACACCAGAGAGTTTCCAGCATATCTTAGATCAGAGGCTAACCAACAGACTGTCACAAGAGAGTTAACAACAGATCTTAGTTGAGAGGCTAATCAACAGACTGGCACCATAGATTTACAAACAGATCTTAGATCAGAGGGTAACCAGCAGACCGGCACCAGAGAGTTGTAAACAGATCTTAGATCAGAGGGTAACCAACAGACCCCACACTAGAACAACATACATCAATAAAGGTAATTTGTTGTATAATCTAATTAATCAGTGTTTCTAGAATTTAAATGGAAAGGATTTTATGAAAATAAAGTTTAAACAGTGATGGTTAACAATTCCAACAATATCAACAAAATGAACAATCACCTCATCTTAACTCACTGAACACAAAAAAGACCATGACATATGATGTTGTAAATCCAGGTCCTGGCTTGGGACAGGCACAAAAAGGTGGTGGTGTTAAATCGTTTAATAGGATCCCCCCCAACTCTTGATTTGAACAGTGATGATAATAAAATCAACAATAACCTCTCACCTTTGAATGTAAATGCACATAAAATCAACAATAACCTCTCACCTTTGAATGTAAATGCATATAAAAACAACAATAACCTCTCACCTTTGAATGTAAATGCACATAAAATCAACAATAACCTCTCACCTTTGAATGTAAATGCATATAAAAACAACAATAACCTCTCACCTTTGAATGTAAATGCACATAAAAACAATTAAGGTATGAAACAGGCACAAGAAAAGTTTGAAGAAACCAAAAGGATAATCATAAGTCAGAAATCAAAAGACAGACAATACAATGGCCAAAAGAAAAAGGACAAACAATGTTTAACATTTAAAAAATATATAGTCAAAATAGAAATGACATACTGTTCACTCAAATCACTTTTAAAATATATTCCATATCTAGGAGATTAAAGCATTTTATTTTTGAAGAAAAAACTGCATATATTTAATCTTAATAAAATCCTTTATTGAAACATTTTATTTATCAAGAAATTAGATATAGTGTCGAGTCATACAGTATTGTCAGATAGAAGGATTTGAAGTAGTGAAATAGAAATACTATAAAAAGCTTCAACCGTCTGTAAATTAAAGTTTCTAAAGTTTTACCCCTATTGTGAATAAAGTAGGAAATGAACATTTAAAACCTTACAAGAATAATTTTATTATTTTTTATGGGAAATCAGTGTTATTGTGCACATCTTGTTTCAAATAATACATATATATAATATCTCAGATGAGCAAAATATTCAATGTTTTTATTTTAAATTGTCAACAATCTGTCAATTAAATTATCTGAACTTATTCCCTAAATGTGGATAATGCAGATTATGAATATTGAAAATCTTACAAATATTGAAATACCAGTATACCTGAAATTTACTAATATTCAAATACCAGTATACCTGAAATTTACAAGAATTTGTTTAGATTTCTCATTTCATGTTTAAATAGAATGTATATATTGTTACTATTAGAGAAAAACAATTAATATTTCCTTTTATTGATACTAACTATAAAATTGAGGAGCAAAAATACTTTTGCCTCTGACATGATATTGCTATGAGAAATCCATTCTTACAAAGCAAATCATAGAGTTATATATTTACATTTCTTTAATTAAGATTATGTAAAAAAATATAAACTGTTATATAATTTATTATGTTTTGTGTTAAAATTTAAGAGTGAGTGAGTGATTGTTGTTTAAGACCAACTCTGCAATTGTTTACTAAGCCGTCACCAATCAGTCAGCAATCAATCAGTCAAATAGTTATGGTTACTGTCTCAAGGACTGTATGTATGATTGTAGACCAGAAGACTCAAGGGATTAGTTGTTATTATTGATGTAAAATAGCATTGAAATTTAAAGAAAATGCATCAATTTTATGATAATAATTATATTACAGGGCAAATGTAATATCTAGAATGGACAGATGTAATGGTAATAATTTATTGGATGAACAGTGTTATCTCCCCTTGGACAGATGTAATGGTAAAACACAGGATGAACAGAGCTACATCCACTTGACAGATGTAATGGGAAAAGATCACATGATGTACAGAGTTATCTTCACTTGGTTTAAGAACTATTTTTTTTAATGTATCAGTTATTTGTGATATTTTATTACTCTGGTGTATATTTTGTAAAAATATTTAAACCTGTGAGACTTATTCTAGTTAAAAATGAAGTTCAATATTTGAATGAGAAATTTGGCACACATGAAATGTTTTAATTAAAGGCAAGCATAATTTCTATAACAATTTCTCAATTTTTACTAAGAGTACAAAATAACAAAACTAATTATGAATCTTCTTTTTAACTTTGAAGATCACATTTCTATTTTTTAAATCTATAAAATGTTTGTCTCATTTGGGTTGAATTAGTTGATTGCTTCTTAATTTTGTAAAAATAAATGTAATGATGAAGTTGATATGAAAAAAAAGCAACATTGTTATATGTACTAGTAATGGTAAAAATATATACTGGCTGCTGTTTGTTCACTACTATCAGATGTCGATATGAGCTTATAATGTGGTAAGAATGTCTACTTTAAAAAGAAATGAATCATATATGGTTTGTTATGGTTTTCTATATACTAAAATTATCTCACCTTATTATGCATTATATGCCTTGCATGTTCCTGGGTTTGGAAATAACCTCCTATTTTAAAAAAGTATAGCTCAACACTAGATATAATTTCACTGAGGTGTACTTCTCCCACTCACTACATAACCCTCCTCCTATATTAAAATGGTATAGCTCAACACTAGATATAATTTCACTGAGGTGTACTTTTCCCACTCACTAAATAACCCTCCTCCTACATTAAAACGGTATAGCTCAACACTAGATATAATTTCACTGAGTTGTACTTTTCCCGCTCACTAAATAACCCTCCTCCTATATTAAAACAGTATAGCTCAACACTAGATATAATTTCACTGAGGTGTACTTTTCCCACTCAATAAATAACCCTCCTCCTATATTAAAATGGTATAGCTCAACACTAGATATAATTTCACTGAGGTGTACTTTTCCCGCTCACTAAATAACCCTCCTCCTATATTAAAATGGTATAGCTCAACACTAGATATAATTTCACTGAGTTGTACTTTTCCCGCTCACTAAATAACCCTCCTCCTATATTAAAATGGTATAGCTCAACACTAGATATAATTTCACTGAGGTGTACTTTTCCCACTCACTAAATAACCCTCCTCCTATATTAAAACAGTATAGCTCAACACTAGATATAATTTCACTGAGGTGTACTTTTCCCACTCACTAAATAACCCTCCTCCTATATTAAATTGGTATAGCTCAACACTAGATATAATTTCACTGAGGTGTACTTCTCCCACTCACTACATAACCCTCCTCCTATATTAAAATGGTATAGCTCAACACTAGATATAATTTCACTGAGGTGTACTTTTCTCACTCACTACATAACCCTCCTCCTATATTAAAATGGTATAGCTCAACACTAGATATAATTTCACTGAGGTGTACTTTTCCCACTCACTAAATAACCCTCCTCCTATATTAAAATGGTATAGCTCAACACTAGATATAATTTCACTGAGTTGTACTTTTCCCGCTCACCAAATAACCCTCCTCCTATATTAAAATGGTATAGCTCAACACTAGATATAATTTCACTGAGGTGTACTTTTCCCACTCACGAAATAACCCTCCTCCTATATTAAAAAGGTATAGCTCAACACTAGATATAATTTCACTGAGGTGTACTTTTCCCACTCAATAAATAACCCTCCTCCTATATTAAAATGGTATAGCTCAACACTAGATATAATTTCACTGAGGTGTACTTTTCCCACTCACTAAATAACCCTCCTCCTATATTAAAATGGTATAGCTCAACACTAGATATAATTTCACTGAGTTGTACTTTTCCCACTCACTACATAACCCTCCTCCTATATTAAAATGGTATAGCTCAACACTAGATATAATTTCACTGAGGTGTACTTTTCCCACTCACGAAATAACCCTCCTCCTATATTAAAACAGTATAGCTCAGCACTAGATATAATTTCACTGAGGTGTACTTCTCCCACTCACTACATAACCCTCCTCCTATATTAAAATGGTATAGCTCAACACTAGATATAATTTCACTGAGGTGTACTTTTCCCACTCACTAAATAACCCTCCTCCTATATTAAAATGGTATAGCTCAACACTAGATAAAATTTCACTGAGGTGTACTTAATCCACTCACTACATAACTCTCCTCCTATATTAAAATGGTATAGCTC
Source organism: Bathymodiolus brooksi (assembly GCA_963680875.1). Lineage (NCBI taxonomy): Eukaryota > Metazoa > Mollusca > Bivalvia > Mytilida > Modiolidae > Bathymodiolus > Bathymodiolus brooksi. Next base: position 85,624,643 of record OY804585.1, read on the forward strand.
AACACTAGATATAATTTCACTGAGTTGTACTTTTCCCACTCACTACATAAACCTCCTCCTATGTTAAAATGGTATAGCTCAACACTAGATATAATTTCACTGAGGTGTACTTTTCCCACTCACTACATAACCCTCCTCCTATGTTAAAATGGTATAGCTCAACACTAGATATAATTTCACTGAGGTGTACTTTTCCCACTCACTACATAACCCTCCTCCTATATTAAAACAGTATAGCTCAACACTAGATATAATTTCACTGAGGTGTACTTTTCCCACTCACTATGTAACCCTCCTCCTATGTTAAAATGGTATAGCTCAACACTAGATATAATTTCACTGAGGTGTACTTTTCCCACTCACTACATAACCCTCCTCCTATATTAAAATGGTATAGCTCAACACTAGATATAATTTCACTGAGGTGTACTTCTCCCACTCACTACATAACCCTCCTCCTATATTAAAATGGTATAGCTCAACACTAGATATAATTTCACTGAGGTGTACTTTTCCCACTCACTACATAACCCTCCTCCTATATTAAAATGGTATAGCTCAACACTAGATATAATTTCACTGAGGTGTACTTTTCCCACTCACTAAATAACCCTCCTCCTATATTAAAATGGTATAGCTCAACACTAGATATAATTTCACTGAGTTGTACTTTTCCCGCTCACCAAATAACCCTCCTCCTATATTAAAATGGTATAGCTCAACACTAGATATAATTTCACTGAGGTGTACTTTTCCCACTCACGAAATAACCCTCCTCCTATATTAAAAAGGTATAGCTCAACACTAGATATAATTTCACTGAGGTGTACTTCTCCCACTCACTACATAACCCTCCTCCTATATTAAAATGGTATAGCTCAACACTAGATACAATTTCACTGAGGTGTACTTTTCCCACTCAATAAATAACCCTCCTCCTATATTAAAATGGTATAGCTCAACACTAGATATAATTTCACTGAGGTGTACTTTTCCCACTCACTAAATAACCCTCCTCCTATAGTAAAATGGTATAGCTCAACACTAGATATAATTTCACTGAGTTGTACTTTTCCCACTCACTACATAACCCTCCTCCTATATTAAAATGGTATAGCTCAACACTAGATATAATTTCACTGAGGTGTACTTTTCCCACTCACCAAATAACCCTCCTCCTATATTAAAATGGTATAGCTCAACACTAGATATAATTTCACTGAGGTGTACTTCTCCCACTCACTAGATAACCCTCCTCCTATATTAAAATGGTATAGCTCAACACTAGATATAATTTCACTGAGGTGTACTTTTCCCACTCACTAAATAACCCTCCTCCTATATTAAAACAGTATAGCTCAACACTAGATATAATTTCACTGAGGTGTACTTTTCCCACTCACTACATAACCTTCCTCCTATATTAAAATGGTATAGCTCAACACTAGATAAAATTTCACTGAGGTGTACTTAATCCACTCACTACATAACTCTCCTCCTATATTAAAATGGTATAGCTCAACACTAGATATAATTTCACTGAGTTGTACTTCTCCCACTCACTACATAACCCTCCTCCTATATTAAAATGGTATAGCTCAACACTAGATATAATTTCACTGAGGTGTACTTTTCCCACTCACTTAATAATCCTCCTCCTATATTAAAACAGTATAGCTCAACACTAGATATAATTTCACTGAGGTGTACTTTTCCCACTCACTAAATAACCCTCCTCCTATATTAAAACAGTATAGCTCAACACATCTAATGTCACCGAGCTGTATTCCTTCTCTTGACACAGTATACCAGTTAAATGTTAACATACTAACTGCTTACAAAATCACTAATAATACATGTATGGTTCATAGTGTATTTTGGTTGAGATTGTTCTTACCGCAAAATTTGTTCATTGATATGAAAACTGATAACCAGGCTCTTTGTTGTATGACTTTGTGTTCTAATATTGTGGTTATGTTTATTGTGTATGTTTGTGTTGAACTTATGATGAATAGTAACATGTTATATGTAAAGTTGTCATGCTTTAATGTTAATTGATTAGTGGTTGGTTGTTTTTAATTATCATAATGTTGGATCATTAGAATAATTGTACAAGTTTTCATATTAGAAATACAACCTTTTCTTTATTCATTAACATGTCTAATTAATTAGTTCTCTATTCAGAAATTATTTGTCTAAATTCTGAACAAGATTTCAAGACTTTATTTTAATTCTGTATCTGTATTATACTGGAAGTTAATTAAGATATAATAAACTGTAACATGATACAACAATTCCAGTCCTGGAATGGGTCCAAATGTCGCTGTTCTGCATGTAGATGATTAAAATTTTGCTTCTGGTTTGCTTATATTTTTTTATTTTTTATTTTTTTGATTATTAATTTTTTTTAGTTTGGCTTGAAAATGTTATATTCTTTGATTTTTTAGTTAAAACAGTGCTCCTTTTACTGATTATGTTGGTACCAGTTTTAAGTATTCAGTATTATTCATTTTTTTTTTACCTGCTGCTTCTTTTTTAAGTGCTGCTTTATGTTGGAGCATCTGTGTGTGGATCTTGAACAAGAGTCCAAAGAGGCACTTGCCACGTGGGTTCTTGTCCAGATCTATACACAGTCCTCCTTTTTATGCCTGTATGTCTTAGCTTATTTTAGTTTGTAACTTTGCATGTGACTTGTGTTGTTTTATTGTTAATGTATATTCGGTAAAAAGCTCCTTAGAGCTTATGTTGTACTGTTTTATTATGTGCCGAATCAAAATAAAGTTTTCTTATTCTTATTCTTATAACAATTAAATAACAATATATAATTGATGATATTCAAAATGTGCAAAACATGTAATAAAATGCAGCAGTTGTGAATATACATGTACAATATATAATATTATATATCATATCGAAATATAATGAAGAAAATATTAATGATATTATAATAGTGTCACAATATTTGTCAGAAAAATTCAGAGTTATTTAATACTTTTTTGTTGCATAACAACAACATTCAGTTTTATTAATGATGAATTTTAAACAAAATACTGTGGAATATACTTTTTTCTCTCCAATTTTGATAACCTCATTTTGACATAAGAATGGATAATGGAATTCATCTCCATGATGTGCTATCTAGAATATTTATATGAAATGCAATAAATATCTGTAATGTAGGATTAGACATTACAATATTTTATTTAATACATAACTTCAGAATTATATGTTTTGTAGCTGAATTCTAAGAGACCCTTCCTTTACGACATTAATAATCCAGTCGAGTTATTGATTTTTCTTTACTCTAGGTGTGTTCTATATGGTCCAATTTTAGTAAAGATGCGTTCGATCTGTCATTTGGCAAATAGCAAATCGTGTTTCACTGATACTTTCATGTCTTTGTTATTAATGAATATTGTAGGTTTTCGTATATTTATTCAACTCTATATATATATATATTATTTATTTAAAGGAGAAGATATTATAGGTTGTAATACTTGTATCTGATCATATTGTCATGTTTTTGGACAATGAAATATGTTTAAACTAACATTTTATTGAATCAGTATGTAATCACGTGACCTTTTGATAGAATTATGCAGAAATAGAATGGTTGATTAAAACAAATTAATATTCTTAAAAGATTAATATACAGTTGTGAATGTTAGATTTTATGTACAAAAGTGTGTCCATTTTTGCCAGGATGCATACGATTGCATGGTAAATTATGAGAAGGGAAAAGAGGTACTTATTTAGTGTAATCAACTATTGTTCCCAGGGGCGGATCCAGGATTTCAAGTTATGGGGGTGGGGGGGGGGGCACATATAAAAAAATTGTGCCGAGTGGAGGGAGGCATGACAATTTTTGGGGTATTTCGTGTGAAAAATCATGATTTTACCCCAAAAAATCATATTATTTCCAATTTTAGGGGGGGTGCCCCCCCCCCCCACCTGGATCTGCCCCTGGTTCCTATGGCACCTGTCCAACTTCTTTAAAGCAAAAAATAATATTACATACATATAGAAGTTATTCATGGTATATTACAGAAGTTTTTAAGAATTTTTCTCTACTTTTTCCATATTTTGAATCTTAGTCATCTTCAGCAGAGTGTACCTATTTTGTGTTATATTTCCCAGAAACTTTACAGTCCATATTTATATATAATAATGTTGTGCACCTCAATTCACAGAAACGTTCAAAACTATTTTTCTATTTTTGTTCTTGAAATTTTCATTTTTGGCATATTTTCTGTAAATCCTATTATTTTAAATACTAAATCTTAGGATTTCACAGAATTATTACATATACATGGGAGCTAGGTATCACATATACTAGTAGAGCTCCAGATGTTTCTAGATTTTTGTAAAATTTATTACATACTCCCACAGTTCACAACAGAGTTCCCTGAAACTATGCAAAATATGTATTGTATTTTCCAGTATATTTTAAAATCAACTCTCCCACAGTTTGCAAAATGAGATATTCACCAGTATTTTGTGTAATACACTAAAAGGGTAATTTTTTGCTCTCAATGGTTTTTGTTGCTAGATATTTTAAGAATAAGTTTTTGTTTGTATTGTGAGAATTTATATTACAATTATACTTTTAAAAAGATTCTATGAAGAAATAATCTATGTCAAATCTAGTAACAATTTCAATTTTGCAATCACTTGTCCGTTATCTGTCTTTACTTTTTTCAAATGTCCATCACTGCCTCATTTCAAGTCACAAATTTTGAAGTCTGAAAATGAAAACCAGATGAGTGATTACATGATTAGAGGATTCTGTGAACCATTGGTTTTTAGATAGCTGCTTCACAGTTTTAAGCATAAGGTATTCACCAGTAGTTTATGTTAACAGCTCCCCTCACAGCTTAAGCATAAGTTGTCCATCAGTAGTTTATGTTAACAGCTTCCTTCACAGTTTTAAACATAAGGTATCCATCAGTAGTTTATGTTAACAGCTCCCCTCAAAGATTTAAGCACAAGGTATCCACCAATAGTTTATGTAAACAGCCCCTCTCACAGTTTTAAGCATAAGGTGTCCATCAGTAGTTTATGTTAACAGCTCCCCTCACAGTTTTAAACATATGGTATTCACCAGTAGTTTATGTTAACAGCCCCTCTCACAGTTTTAAGCATAAGGTATCCATCGGTAGTTTATGTTAACAGTCCCTCTCACAGTTTTAAGCATAAGATGTCCATCAGTAGTTTATGTTAGCAGCCCCTCTCACAGTTTTAAGCATAAGGTATCCATTAGTAGTTTACGTTAATGGTCCCTCTCACAGTTTTAAACATAAGGTGACCATCAGTAGTTTATGTTAACGACCCCTTTCACAGTTTTAAGCATAAGATGTCCATCAGTAGTTTATGTTAACATCTTCTCTCACAGTTTTAAGCATAAGATATCCAACATTAGATTATGTTACCAGCCCCTCTCAAGGTAACCATCAGTAGGTTATGTTAACAGCCACTCTCACAGTTTTAGGCATAAGGTATCCATCAGTAGTGTATGTTAACAACTCTCCTCAAAGTTTTAGACATAACGGATCCATCAGTAGTTTATGTTAACAGCTACCCTCACAGTTTTAAGCATAAGATATCCACCAGTAGTTTATGTTAACAACTCCCCTCACAGTTTTAAACATATGGTATTCACCAGTAGTTTATGTTAACAGCCCCTCTCATAGTTTTAAGCATAAGGTATCCACCGGTAGTTTATGTTAACAGTCCCTCTCACAGTTTTAAGCATAAGATGTCCATCAGTAGTTTATGTTAGCAGCCCCTCTCACAGTTTTAAGCATAAGGTATCCATTAGTAGTTTACGTTAATGGTCCCTCTCACAGTTTTAAACATAAGGTGACCATCAGTAGTTTATGTTAACGACCCCTTTCACAGTTTTAAGCATAAGATGTCCATCAGTAGTTTATGTTAACATCTTCTCTCACAGTTTTAAGCATAAGATATCCAACATTAGATTATGTTACCAGCCCCTCTCAAGGTAACCATCAGTAGGTTATGTTAACAGCCACTCTCACAGTTTTAAGCATAAGGTATCCATCCGTAGTGTATGTTAACAACTCCCCTCAAAGTTTTAGACATAACGGATCCATCAGTAGTTTATGTTAACAGCTACCCTCACAGTTTTAAGCATAAGATATCCACCAGTAGTTTATGTTAACAACCCCCCTCACAGTTTTAAACATATGGTATTCACCAGTAGTTTATGTTAACAGCCCCTCTCACAGTTTTAAGCATAAGGTATCCACCGGTAGTTTATGTTAACAGTCCCTCTCACAGTTTTAAGCATAAGATGTCCATCAGTAGTTTATGTTAACAGCCCCTCTCACAGTTTTAAGCATAAGGTATCCATTAGTAGTTTACGTTAATGGTCCCTCTCACAGTTTTAAACATAAGGTGACCATCAGTAGTTTATGTTAACGACCCCTTTCACAGTTTTAAGCATAAGATGTCCATCAGTAGTTTATGTTAGCAGCTTCTCTCACAGTTTTAAGCATAATTATCCATCAGTAGTTTATGTTAACATCTTCTCTCACAGTTTTAAGCATAAGGTATCCAACAGTAGTTTATGTTACCAGCCATTCTCACAGTTTTAAGCAAATAGTATTCATCAGTAGTGTATGTTAACAACTCCCCTCAAAGTTTTAGACATAATGGATCCATCAGTAGTTTATGTTAACAGCTACCCTCACAGTTTTAAGCATAAGATATCCACCAGTAGTTTATGTTAACAGCTCCCCTGAAAGTTGTAAGCATAATGTGTCCATCAGTAGCTTATGTTAACAGCTCCTCTCACAGTTTTAAAATAAGGTATCCAACAGTAGTTTATGTTAACAGCTCCTCCCACAGTTTTAATCATAAGGTGTCGATCAGTAGTTTATGTTAACATCCCCTCTCTCAGTTTTAAGCAATAAGTGTCCATCAGTAGTTTTATGTTAACAGCTCCCCTCACAGTTTAAACATAATGTGTCCATCAGTAGTTTATGTTAACAGCCCCTCTCACAGTTTTAAGCATAAGGTGTCAATCAGTAGTTTATGTTAACAGCTCCCCTCACAGTTTTAAGCATAAGGTGACCATCAGTAGTTTATGTTAACAGTCCCTCTCACAGTTTTAATCAGAGGTGTCCATCAGTAGTTTACTTTAACAGTCCCTCTCAGAGATTTAGACATAATGTGTCCATCAGTAGTTTATGTTAACAGCTCCTCTCACAATTTTAAAATAAGGTATCCACCAGTAGTTTATGTTAACAGCTCCTCCCATATTTTTAAACATAAGGTGTCGATCAGTAGTTTATGTTAACATCCCCTCTCTCAGTTTTAAGCATAAGATGTCCATCAGTAGTTTTATGTTAACAGCTCCCCTCACAGTTTAAACATAATGTGTCCATCAGTAGTTTATGTTAACAGCCCCTCTCACAGTTTTAAGCATAATGTGTCTATCAGTAGTTTATGTTAACAGCTCCCCTCACAGTTTTAAGCATAAAGTGACCATCAGTAGTTTATGTTAACAGTCCCTCTCACAGTTTTAATCAGAGGTGTCCATCAGTAGTTTACGTTAAAAGTCCCTCTCAGAGTTTTAGACATAATGTGTCCATCAGTAGTTTATGTTAACAGCTCCTCTCACAGTTTTAAGCATAATGTGTCCATCAGTCGTTTATGTTAACAGCCCCTCTCGGAGTTTTAAACATAAAGTGTCCATCATTAGTTTACGTTAACAGTCCTTCTCAGAGTTTTAGACATAATGTGTCCATCAATAGTTTATGTTAACAGTCCCTCTCACAGTTTAATCATAAGGGATCCATCAGTAGTTTATGTTAACAGCTCCCCTCACAGTTTTAAGCATAATGTGTCCATCAGTAGTTTATGTTAACAGTTCCTCTCACAGTTTTATGCATAAGGTGTCCATCAGTAACTTAGGTTAACAGCTCCCCTGAAAGTTTTAAGCATAAGGTATCCATCAGTAGCTTATGTTAACAGCCTCTCTTACAGTTTTAGGCATACGGTGTCCATCAGTAGCTTATGTTAACAGCTCCTCTCACAGATTTAAAATAAGGTATCCAACAGTAGTTTATGTTAACAGCTCCTTCCACAGTTTTAAACATAAGGTGTCGATCAGTAGTTTATGTTAACATCCCCTCTCTCAGTTTTAAGCAAGTGTCCATCAGTAGTTTTATGTTAACAGCTCCCCTCACAGTTTAAACATAATGTGTCCATCAGTAGTTTATGTTAACAGCCCCTCTAACAGTTTTAAGCATTAGGTGTCAATCAGTAGTTTATGTTAACAGCTCCCCTCACAGTTTTAAGCATAAGGTGACCATCAGTAGTTTATGTTAACAGTCCCTCTCACAGTTTTAATCAGAGGTGTCCATCAGTAGTTTACGTTAACAGTCCCTCTCAGAGTTTTAGACATAATGTGTCCATCAGTAGTTTATGTTAACAACTCCTCTCACAATATTAAAATAAGGTATCCACCAGTAGTTTATGTTAACAGCTCCTCCCATAGTGTTAAACATAAGGTGTCGATCAGTAGTTTATGTTAACATCCCCTCTCTCAGTTTTAAGCAATAAATGTCCATCAGTAGTTTTATGTTAACAGCTCCCCTCACAGTTTAAACATAATGTGTCCATCAGTAGTTTATGTTAACAGCCCCTCTCACAGTTTTAAGCATAATGTGTCTATCAGTAGTTTATGTTAACAGCTCCCCTCACAGTTTTAAGCATAAAGTGACCATCAGTAGTTTACGTTAACAGTCCCTCTCAGAGTTTTAGACATAATGTGTCCATCAGTAGTTTATGTTAACAGCTCCTCTCACAGTTTTAAGCATAATGTGTCCATCAGTCGTTTATGTTAACAGCCCCTCTCGGAGTTTTAAACATAAAGTGTCCATCATTAGTTTACGTTAACAGTCCTTCTCAGAGTTTTACACATAATGTGTCCATCAATAGTTTATGTTAACAGCTCCTCTCACAGTTTTAAGCATAAGGTGTCCATCAGTCGTTTATGTTAACAGCCCCTCTCACAGTTTTAAGCATAAGGTATCCACCAGTAGTTTATGTTAACATCCCCTCTCACAGTTTTAAATATAAGGTGTCCATCAGTAGTTTATGTTAACAGCCCCTATCACAGTTTTAAGCATAAGGTGTCCATCAGTAGTTTATGTTAACATCCCTTCTCACAGTTTTAAATATAAGATGTCCATCAGTAGTTTATGTTAAAAGCCCCTCTCACAGTTTTAAACATAAAGTGTCCACCAGTATTTTATGTTAACAACCTCTCTCACAGTTTTAAACATAAGGTATCGACTAGTAGTTTATGTTTACAGGTCCCCTCAAAGTTTTAAGTATAAGGTGTCCATCAGTAGTTTATGTTAACAGCCCCTCTCACAGTTTTAAGCATAAGGTGTCCATCAGTAGAATATGTTTACAGCCCCTTTCATAGATTTAAGCATAAGGTGTCCATCAGTAGTTTATGTTAACAGCCCCTCTCACAGTTTTAAGCATAAAGTGTCCACCAGTATTTTATGTTAACAACCCCTCTCACAGTTTTAAACATAAGGTATCGACTAGTAATTTATGGTAACAGGTCTCCTCAATGTTTTAAGCATAACGTGACCATCAATAGTTTATGTTAACAGATCCTCTCACAGTTTTAAGCATAAGGTGTCCATCAGTAGTTTATGTTAACAGCCCCTCTCACAGTTTTAAGCATAAGGTGTCCATCAGTAGAATATGTTTACAGCCCCTTTCATAGTTTTAAACATAAGGTGTCCATCAGTAGTTTATGTTAACAGCTTCTCTCACAGGTAAGCATAAGGTGTCCATCAGTAGTTTATGTTAACAGCTCCTCTCACAGTTTTAAGCATAAGGTGTACATCAGTAGTTTATGTTAACAGCCCCTCTCACAGTTTTAGATATAAGGTGTCCATCAGTAGTTTATGTTAACAGCTCCTCTCACAGGTAAGCATAAGGTGTCCATCAGTAGTTTATGTTAACAGCTCCTCTCACAGTTTTAAGCATAAGGTGTCCATCATTAGTTTATGTTAACAGCCCCTCTCACAGTTTTAAGCATAAGGTGTCCATCAGTAGTTTATGTTAACAGCTCCTCTCACAGGTAAGCATAAGGTGTCCATCAGTAGAATATGTGTACAGCCCCTTTCATAGTTTTAAACATAAGGTGTCCATCAGTAGTTTATGTTAACAGCCCCTCTCACAGTTTTAAGCATAAAGTGTCCACCAGTATTTTATGTTAACAACCCCTCCCACAGTTTTAAACATAAGGTATCGACTAGTAATTTATGGTAACAGGTCTCCTCAATGTTTTAAGCATAACGTGACCATCAATAGTTTATGTTAACAGATCCTCTCACAGTTTTAAGCATAAGGTGTCCATCAGTAGTTTATGTTAACAGCCCCTCTCACAGTTTTAAGCATAAGGTGTCCATCAGTAGAATATGTTTACAGCCCCTTTCATAGTTTTAAACATAAGGTGTCCATCAGTAGTTTATGTTAACAGCCCCTCTCACAGTTTTAAGCATAAAGTGTCCACCAGTATTTTATGTTAACAACCCCTCTCACAGTTTTAAACATAAGGTATCGACTAGTAATTTATGTTAACAGGTCTCCTCAAAGTTTTAAGCATAACGTGACCATCAATTGTTTATGTTAACAGATCCTCTCACAGTTTTAAGCATAAGGTGTTTATCAGTAGTTTATGTTAACAGCTTCTCTCACAGTTTTAAACATAAGGTGTCCAACAGTAGTTTATGTTAACAGTTTTCAACATAATGGATCCACCAGTAGTTAATTTTGTGAAATACAATAAAAGAGTAATTTTTGCTCTGAATTGTTTTTGTTGCTAGATATTTTAAGAACAAGGTTTTGTTTGTATTGTAAGATTTGTATTACAATTAAGCTTTTTATTGTTTCTTTAAAAATTCTATGAAGAAATAATCTCTGTCAAATCTAGTAACAATTTCAATTTTGCAATCACTTGTCATCCGTTTTCTGTCTTTATTTTATTCAATTATCCATCACTACCCCATTTTAAGTCACAATGAGCTCAAATTTGTGACACATATATTCCAGAATTTCCGTGGGGTGAACGACCATTTAAAATACGGATTGTGCAAATTAGGCTTATTTTGATATTAAAAAATCATACCGAAGTCTTCTCCTCAGAAACAATGGATTCAAATAATACCAAGCTGAGAAATCAGTTTTAACTAATTTGGATTTATATGTTTCGACTTTTTGTTTAAACTTTTTAAGTCTGAAAATGAAAACCAGGCGAGCGATTACATTATTATTAGATACTGTGAACCACTGGTTTTTAATATCCATGGTTACTGAGTTGTACCTAAAGTAGTGTTTTTTTTATTATGGGTATATATGTAATTGATTTATGGAAACTAATGCTTTTCTAGAGTTTTTCTCATCATAGGTTTTTATCTCTAGTTTTTAATGCAGAGTTTCCTCAGTTTTGATATATGATTTAGACTTTTATATTGTATTAATATTGGATTGTAAAGGTTAACTTGCTTTATATGTCACCTATTGTTCCCAATGTTTGTACACAGCATTAACATTTGATATAAAAAACATAAATGTTTTATATATTGCTTTATTATAATTTCAATTGAATTGCATTAACATAGATTTATTTGCTTAAGGGTTAAGGTTATGGTGTTTAATGCCACTTTCAACAATATTTCAGTTTTATTGATGGAGAAAACCGGAGTACCCTGAGAAAACAACCGATCTGTCGCAAGTCACTAGCAAACTTGATCACATAATGTTGGATTGAGTACACGTCACCATCAGCGTGATTCGAACCTTTAGTGATGATAATTATAAGCACTGATTGCACAGATAGTAAATCCAACTACTATACAACACGACCATGACGGCTCCTTATTTGCTGACGGAATGTTTGAAGATACCAAAAGGGTAATTAGAAGCCGTAAATCGAAGGACAGACATTATAATGGCCAAAAGAAAAAGGACAAAAGGACAAACAATGATGCACAAAACATTATACACAGAAAATTAAAGATCGAGAAAAATGAAACCCACTAAAAACCGGGGGTGAACTCGGATGCTCCGGAAGGATAAGCAATTCCTGCTCTAGATGTGGCACCTGTCTTGTTACTATATGTTCATATATAGTCAGTTGTGTATGCAAAAAATAATGCAATTAAAAAAAATTCTGAATATTTAACACTGATCCATTGAGATTCAGTATAACTAACCATGATATTATACTGTTTACATTCATAGAGGTTAACGTGCACGCCTCAAGTGGGGTTGATTGGGAGTTCGAGCCCGGTGGGATCAATCAAAATGACTATAAAATTGGTGTTTGTTGCCTCTTCGCTAAGCATACATCAATAAGGAGTAAGAGCAAAGGCGGATTGGCTCGAAATTAGAATAATGTGTCCGAATGGAGCGACATATCCACCCACAGAGTGTAGTTTTGGTGTGCCAGGACTATAAAAGTTCAAGTAGGCGTGTTGGTCTAGTACAAAGTGGATATCATCATTAAGTCATCGAAATGTACCTTGTTCTCGCCATGATATAGCTAAAAAATTGTTCTCTTGACGTTAAACAACAATTACTCACTCACTACATTAACAGAATACAACAACTATGTTTCTGCTTGTATGATTTGATAAGATTTTTATATGACCAAAAAAAATAATATTTGCGTTGGTATTATTGGTATTTTTTTACATGGCGCTATCGCAACTTCAGATCTATTTGACAGATCCTTCTGAATTTTGAATTAACTTTGGCACTGAATAAAGGTTACTATTGGTATGGGGTATTGTGATCATATCCGTTTCCAAACAAAAAACCATAAGGAGGCAACATGGATGTATTGTTATTGTACATTGAGAGCTTATTTTTTGTCTAGATTTTTTTTTTAATAAATTGCTTTGGAAAAATCCCTTTCAGAGAAATGCATGGCGTTATAATGTACGTATAACTGTTTTGATATAGAGTGGGGTCAAAAGGGGGTAATTTTAAATTTTAAAGTTTTATTCATTTTGCATCACCCGAGTACAAAATACAGAAAACTAAATCCCTCATTTCCAGTACGGACCGCTTTGTTTTGTTTCAATAGTAATGTATCTAACTTGTATAATAATAATGTTGTTAAATAAACAAATGGTATGATATTTAATCCAACTACAACTTTAAAATTGATTTATATATCGCCAATCGAGTGTGCCTTTCAAAACTTGGTCAAGTATTAAAGGCAACAAAATATATACCTCTATTTCGAGTTACCGTACTGGCGGGTGTCTATTGTCACTGGTATGGCAGCATTCGATTCTTGTGTTATATATGCATTATGATTGTCATATGGAGGCAATGTCTTGCATGTATCACATACGTCATTGGCCGATTACCATTTTATTTTATTTTTTACCAAACATGTTTTTAAAGTATTGAATCATTTAAGTAATAAGCATTTCATATATGTTCAGTTTGTTTTAGTCAGAATTCTGTCCTCCCTTCCTTATTAATAACTTTACACCGAGTATGACTTCTAACCAGAATTTATTGCATGAGTAAAGCGACGGCTGACAATAGTGGACCAGAACTGCTCATCCTTCTGTGTATTGCTTGTTGATAATTGTTGTCTATTTGTCCTTTTTCATTTGGCTATTGAATTGTCTCTTCCTCGAATTACGGTTTCTGATTACCCATTTGGTATCTTCAAAATTGTTTGATATAATCTATGATTATTATACATTAAACCCGTGTAATAAGAAAACGTCATACGTTATTCACAGTGCCGGATATACCATTGTGCTTAGGTGTGCTTAAACACGGGGCCCCGTTGGCCAGGGGGGGGGGAGGGGGGGAGGGCGGCATCTTCCTGCCAAGAAAACTTTTTTACGATAGATTTTTGCTTATGTGGTGCAATTTAAAATTTTAAAATTTCCTGAGCATGTATGCCTGACTGCCTGTGTAGGCCTACCGGGTCTACCTCCTTCAGGGCCAAGAGTACTTTGGTCCTCATAACTTAACTAATACAGGGCCTCATTTGTCCTAAATCCGACACTGTATATGACCCGGCACTCAATTGCCTGGGTTGGAATAGGCATATCAATAAAACGTCGTGAGGTAGACTAGTATTTCGCACCAAATACTGAATAGTGACGAGGCCATCGGAAGCAATAGTCCACTTTAATTGATTTTATTTGATTTGATTTTTGGTGTTTAACGCCACTTTCAGCAATATTTCAGCTATATCATGGCGACCAGTTTTAGTGGTGGAAGAAGCCGGAGTACCCGGAGAGAACCGCCGACCATGGGCAAGCGAGAGTTCCGGGTAAAAAGTTCGGGAATTTTTTGGCGCAAAATTTAATTTTACCCGGAACTCTCGCGTTTTACCGTATCGTCAATATTTCAAATGACCAGCAGATGTCGCTAATAAACACACTTCCGTAGCTTTAATTCGAGTTTTCAAAAATGTCGTCTGAAAATCGCAAAATGCTAGTGGAAAATGCTCCATGGAGAGTTGTCAGCTGCTGTAAATAAATATTGATGTGTGTTTTCAGGGAGAATAATATATACAGAGAAGGAATAAGCCAATTTCCAGACAGGTAGGCCTTTTTTATTCACTAAATTTAAGATGAATACACAACAAGTATCCCAATGTAAACAAAGAAGAGTGACTTACCTTCTAACTTATATCATGTCAGAAACCCGGCATGGATAGAAACTACTGCTTGATTGTATTTATTGTATATATGTCATACAGTGATACATAGAAAGTTGCAAAATGTTGTTTATATGAAAAAAAGTCGATGTTAAATAAAAAAAAGGGGGGGGGGGGCAACATCTTAAAAAAAAAAAAAAAAAATAAAGGGAGCAACATAGGGTCCTGTCCACAAGTACCTGTGCAATTTTCAACAAATTGTTGTAAGAATAGCCACGAATCTTATTCTTACAACAAATAATATTACGGATTAGATAATGAAAAACGAATAATTTTTATCTGTAGAGCCTATTCTTACAACAAAAAAGATAATGTTGTAATTAATCATATATATTTATTGTATTATATAGATATATATACATTTCTTCATATGCACAACATATAATTTATCATCATAGAATGAACTATTACATAAAAACAATAAAATACAATTTTGATAATCGTAAAAAGCATGATAAAAGTTATTTTAAAAAGCTTCTAAAAATCATTTAAAATGCTAGAAGATTAATATGATAAGATGAAATATAAAAACAATGCAATGCAAAAAACTGTTAAAGCAAAAGTCCATAAATGATCACAAATGAATTTTACATTTTGATGCTTTGCCTACACCAATAGGTTGATTTTGGCTGTTTTTTTTAAGGTTGGTACATTTTAGATGGAACCACACCAAACAGTGTCTGTACTGCAAGTTTTGAAGTTTCGGCCTCCATGGATACAAGAAAAAATTATGTATGAGTATTTCAGCTCCATATTTACACTATCTGGTTCTTGATTCTTTTTCTCCAAAATGTTTCTAGATGTCCGTTTATATAATTGAACACAGTTCTTTTCCTCATACTCTTGAATTGCAATTTGTAATTCGCTAAAAGATGTGAAGAGTTTGTCTTTGAAAGCACTATCCATTATATCTCTATATATGTTTTCGTATTATTACAATACGTCCATTCTACAAATGTACTATCTTTTTTGTGATTAAGTATGACGTGATATGTGAGTATTGCGAGTCAACTAGACATGACTAAAAACCAATTACCCTTTCTCTTTATTATTGAAATAAAACATATTTAATTATCTTATTCATAAATCATATAAAAATACGTCTATTTTAAGGCTGTAATCATAAAATAATAATTTATGTGAAAAAAGTTACAAATCGTAACGGAACCCAATGCAACTATATATGATCGCTATTTTAAATAAGAATTCGTTTCCCCATTGAATGGACTCCGTAATATCATTTGTTGTAAGAATAAGATTCGCGGCTATTCTTACAACAATTTGTTGAAAATTGTTGTAAGAATTGACACTGCCTATATTTATCTTTCGAGAGAGCGAAAATGAAATCAGTTCATAAAGTAACAGTTTCATTTTCGCTAACTTTTAATGTTGACTGGTTCCTGTCACAAAATATTTATTGGGGGCTGTCATGGTCGTGATCGTATGGTAGTTGGATTTACAACTACCTTTGCAATCAGTGCCTATCGCCATTGCAGTTGTGAGTACGAATCCCGCTCAGGCGGAGTGTACTCGATACATTATGTGATAAAGTTTGTCAGTGACTTGGGACAGGTCGGTGGTTTTCTCCACCAATAAAATTTGACTGCCATGATATAACTGTTCTGTTACCTGTTACCTATCTTGAATCTTCATCCACTGCCTGGATAACCGCTGTTGCCAACGTATACACCACTGAATCCAGAATCATAAATGTCTGGTATGGTGTGCCCCTATCACTTATCCCTAACTTATCTCTAAAATATCCCTATCTAGTTTAAAAACGGGTTTAAAAGTATTTATTTCTATATACACGGGTCATAAAAGAGTCAGTTGTATTGATAAAAGGTAAAAAGAACAGCTTCTAGTGTGCCGCTGGATGAAACGTTATTAATATATACATTGTCCATTAAAATTTCATTCTAAAACCGTTTAAAATATCCTGGCATATCCAATTAAAATTGCTAAAAAGAAAAAGTTATTCGTTACGAGATTCAGCAAGCTTTCACCCTGCTAAATCTTATATATATATATATATATATATATGCCTAATCTACTTCTGTCTGCTCTCTAACGGTGTCGATATCTTATTAATCCTCTGGTTTGTTAGATCCTATTATGATACCGTAGTTATTTTGTGTAATCGTTGCAGGTACAGTTTATAACATAAACCTCTGGATAAGGTTTCCAAATAGCTCCTTTCCTTTAGTGGTATAAAGTCAAATTGTGTAGTCAATTAGTAGCTGTAGCATATTTTGATCCTCCAGTAGGTCTGTGACATAAGGTGTCAGATTCTCATTTGTTTCCAGATATGATAGAATTTTATCCATGAATGGTTTTCTAACATCCTGTAGGCTTGCACATTGCAGTATGAAATGAGCCGTGTTTTCAGTCTCCTGTTTGCACATAGGACAAAGGGAGCTGACTTCACCTTTCCTTGCGAATTTTGCTTTGTGTTCCTGTAGAGTAAGCGTTCCTGTGGCTAGTTTCACCTTGACCGCTGCCATTGTCACGAAGAATGGTTCAGTTCCACAGCTTGACCAGATATTATGGCAATTTGATTTACGGTTTCTGGTTACCCCTTTGGTTTCTTCAAAATGTTCTTACAATGGAAGCACCACACAAAATGACACATCCTTTCAGAAAACAAGTTAAATTCACAGAACAGCACAGGCAAACACTCCCAAGATTTATTTGATATTTATTACCTTGAAATACTTGAGATGAAGAACTAGAGGCTCCTAGGAGCCTGTAATCGCTCACCTGGCTCAAAGTTGGCCCCAAAAAAGAAAAGCCATAATTATTGCTAAGTATATGGAAGATTCTGTAGTCAAATCCGTTGACATACTACTGAAAGATAATTTAATAAGGAATCTAAAGAAAAAATTGCATCAAAATCAGACAAAAAATAAACGTTCTATACCCGAAAGTATGTTTGCTTTAAATTGCATGGGTAACTGCTTTCACAGAGAAAATTTTTAAGCATTTAACCCATAGTCCTATGTAAAAACTATGTCTGCTGATGGCGACAATCTCGCATGCAGGTTGCATGGGCTCACCAGACACAATTCTGAAAGGGGACCAATAATGACCATTTCAAAATAGTTTGGGCCCCACTAGCCCAGCAGTTTCAGAGGAGATAATTTCTAAGTGATTTTTTGCTGAATTTTCTATTTTTAGTAACGGTGGCCATCTTGGTTGGCGGCCGGGATCGTCGGACATAATTCTCAAAGAGGACCATCTGAAGACCATTCCACCATAGTTTGGGCCCAATTGGCCCAGCAGTTTCAGAGAAGATAATTTTTAAATGATATTTTGCCGAATTTTCTATTTTTAGTAATGGCAGCCATCTTGGTTGGCAGGGGAATTGTCGGACACAATTCTGAAAGGGGACCACCCAAGGACCATTCCACCAAAGGTTGGTTCAAATTGGCCCAGTGGTTTTAGAGGAGTTGATTAAAATGCAAAAAGCTAACGACAGATGGACGACCAGTGGTACAAATAGCTCACCTGACCCAAATAACAATGAAATTAAAAAAAATGCACTGGACATGTGGTTATTGGATATTTCGTACATTTGTATTTGAGTCTTAATTGTCTTTTGTATGTTTATATTTACTCTACCCCTGTGGTCATGATTGTATGGTAGTTGGATTTATAACTACCTTTCCAATCGGTGCCTATCACCACTGAAGTTGTGACTTCGAATCCCGCTCAGGTGAGATGTACTGGATACAACATTATGTGATAAAGTTTGTCAGTGACTAGGGACAGGTTGGTGGTTTTCTCGGGGCATTCCGATTTCCTTCACCAATAAAACTGACCGCCATGATATAACTAAAAATTGTTGAAAGTGGCATTAAACACCATAACCCCAACTCCTAGCATTTATAAGTACTTACTTAAAAGATCTCCTATTATCTCCCTTTGGGTACCAGGCCCTTTTCATGGACCAGTGACTTTCATGTGCTTATTGTTTTATGAAAAGAAAGTTTAAAGTGAGTGGTGGACAACCTTTCCACCCATATCAACAAAAAGAACAATAACCCATCTCCTTAACTCATTGAACACAAAAAAGACCATGACATGTTGGAAAACCAGGTCCTGGCTTGGAAGACACACAAAAGTGGCAGGGTTAAACAGGTTAATGGGTTTCCCAAATCCTCCCCTTTTGACAACTGGATCTCCAACAGCAATGCACATATAAACAAAGGATAAAAAAACCTGCACAGATTAGCTTCCAGTTCCACTCAAAAAGACCACATACTGTCACAAAGATGAATGACAGCATAAACATAGACAGTACAAAAACAGGTTCAATGAGTGCTTGTAGTTAACTGACTACTTAAGCTAGGATGGTAGGATCTGTTGGATAAAGACCAATACTTTTAAGACAAAAAAATCATAACTGATACTAACAGATTTAATCTTTTAAATATTAATTACACTGATTTTATCTTTCAAAATATTCATTAATATAACAACAAAATTCAATCTTATTAATTCCCATGCTGATAGAGATGTGTAATTTTATTATAATTTTTCATAAATTTACTGTTGAAATTTGGATGTAAATAAATAATAAATCCAATTAGTCTTGTAATGATTCAAGTGATCAGTTTCAGAATAGAAATTAATTGAAATATATTGTATCCATTGGAAGGATAAGGTAGGTCTTTGACACCAGAGATACACTCTTTGTATCAGTGTCAAAACATTCCACAGATCTAAATTTGTTGTACAGTTGCCCCTACAATCATGTATATAAAGTTCAGACAGAGGCGGTTCCAGCACTGTGGCGATCCATCACCACGTCAGAATAATGTTCCAAAACATTGCTGATAACAGTATTATGGCTGATGAATGATGTGGTGACACCACCACATAGATACAATTTGTTCTTCAAAGCAATGATATTAGCAT
Source organism: Bathymodiolus brooksi (assembly GCA_963680875.1). Lineage (NCBI taxonomy): Eukaryota > Metazoa > Mollusca > Bivalvia > Mytilida > Modiolidae > Bathymodiolus > Bathymodiolus brooksi. The sequence goes on from OY804585.1 coordinate 85,644,315, forward strand.
CGCCACGAAGGAAACACAGTTTGTTCTTACTCTGCCATTTGCTATTCCTCGGATCAAGACATTCCAGTGTCAGTAATTGGTTTTCCTTTGCTTTCTCCGTAATTCCAACTGTGTATAACTTGCCATCAATAACAACAGTCGCTGCAGCTAGCTGTGCTTCAGACATATTTGACGAACCAGTTGTCTGTCTTCAGTTGAAACATTCTACAGTGTTTAATACCCTGTTGTTTCCTCCTTGTCCATGTATTGCATATATCATTCCATAGAGAAAGGCTAGAGAATGGTACATTATTGCTGTGTTCATTGGCTTCATTTTTATCCTTGCTTGGTTTCAATGATTTCACCTATCTTGTATGGGTGCCACTGTCATTATGATGCGAGGGTTTGGAACCATCAAGTTAAACGAATCCTCTTTTTGTAACATCCATGCTGAAACAATCCAATTTGCCTCCAGTATCATTTGTATACATTTGTCGTTTTCTTTAAGTAGACTTGTGAGTTCATTACACTGGAACAGTTCAACCTGTGTCATAAAAGGAAATCGAACACATTTCATCAGCCTGATAAGATGTTGCTTTCTATGCATAATATTGTGTGCTACCCACATGATAGCAGCTTTGAAGACATCAAGTTCAGAAGAAATGTTTAATTTATCACGGTTTAGTATAATAAGTATTGTCTCAATGTCAATGTCCAAGAAGTCGGCTTCAAGTCTGAAAGTATTGAACTGCTCACAGATAGCAATCATTGTTTTGTCATAAAGTGATCCAAATAATTTTACCTTTATTAAAATAGCTAATGCATGGGCTAAAGGTAGACTTTCTATATAATCATTCAACACAGTTTTTATCATCGGAATTCTAAGAATCTTTGCCATTTTCATTAAATCACCAACAACTTCAGATGTGATTGGCAATACCCCAGTGTAAATATATTGTAGCAAAACCTCAAAGGCCACTGGTTTTATTGTATTTAGTCTAATAAAAGCATGCGGCTCATTTCTTAAAATGTAAAAAATATCTGCAAAAAAACCACTCATGCATGCAAGGCTCATGCGATGAGCAGCATATTCTTTTGTTTCAATACGAACAGTAACGTCACAAAATATTTGTTTTCCTTGAAGGTGATGGGCATAGTCCCCATATAGGGCAAAATGCATAATTTTCTCAACTGGCATATAATTAGCCCTATTCGCATGTTCCATATCGTAACATGCTAGTGGCATTGTCTCTTGTAAATATAGACTGTTTATATCGGGAGCATTATCTTGACAACCAACAGATGGTTTAACCATTACAGATTTCACTTTTGTATTATGAAAAGCAGACCTTGATGCCAGTGAATTCACTGCATTTTGATTAAATGATTCTGTGACCTGTCCACCAGAATGCTTCTCTATCCTGTCTTGTTGATTTTTACTCTTCTTCTTGTTCTTCTTTGATAACTTCCTGCAGCAATACTTGAATAAATCATTAAGCCATGGCATCCTGAGAGCCTTGCAATCTTTATGCCTTGTAAGATTTTGTCCAATAATGCCAATGTTATTGATATGTCAAAATACTTAGTAGTAGTACATCACCTTTATAAGGCCCAACGTAATATAGTCCTACAATATAAGACTCCATAGTTAGACTAAATCATATACATAAATATATACATGTATAAATAATTACATTATGTGTTCAATTCATTTAGAAAGACCCATGTCATAGATCAAATGGTTGAACTGGTAATTGAAACTTCATCAGTCAATGAAAGGCACTGCCATTCAGCCATGCATGTATACGAGAACTATTTTCAAACATCATTAAAACTACTGATTACAATAACTGAAGTTGAACATATAGAACACTAATTTGAAAACAGATAATAATAATTTCCTTTGCATTTTATAATATAAAAATGTTATTTTAAGTTCTGAATATAATGTTTGCAGTTTTAAAGCCATAAAGGGCTTTATAGTGATTTGTTAAATTATGTGTGTTCATTTTCACTGAATATAAATGCAATTGACGTAAAATGACAACTCACACATACAAATCCCAAATTATTATGGTCATAAACATTTTGAGTGCGAGTTTTGTATTTGTATAGCAAAATCGTCCAATCAAAATGCTGTCTCTACTTATATTGTGTTCTAGTTAGATGAATTTGGAGTAACAGTACAAACTTGTACTTAAGACTTTTATGGTTTCCTTGACCATTTGTTCCAGACATACACAAGTTTGCTTTACTAGTACCCATGTCTGTTTTCCTAGATTGATATAGGTTTGTGGGGCCATCGTGGTGGTAATAGTATGTTAGTTGGATTTATAATTACCTATACAATCAGTGCCCATCACCACTAACGTTGTGAGTTCAAATCCTGTTCAGGCGATGTGTACTTGATACAACATTATGTGATAAAGTTTGTCGGTGAATTGCGACAGGTCTGTGGTTTTCTCCGGTTTCCTCCACCAATAAAACTGACCGCCATGATATAACTGAAATATTGTTGAAAGTGGCGTTACATACCCTAACCCCATATATGCTTGCTTTCAGAACAAGATTTAAAGACGTAACCTTTTAAATATGGAAAATTTGAAATCTAATTTTGTGTTTGATGTTGTGTTTATATATTCACGTAAGAGTCCTCATCCATGTCATTGTGCTTATGTATACCATTATCAGCTGTTGTTTATCGGTAACTCCCAGCCCCTTTACTATAAATAATGACATTTCAATGCGCAAGTCTCCCGATCAGGCTGATCAGATGTTACGTCTTTAAGGGCATGACCATTTAACTTTTATGGGGGGGGCTATGCTTTTTTTTTTAAATTTCTGTTGCCAAATTTTATAGAAAAAAATATCTTGAATCTACACTTACCCACAAGAAACTTTGGTACTATTTGAAGAAGACTTGATGATTTTTTTATGTCCCAAAAAAATATATCTGAATTTTGTGTTATTTAAAAAAATGTTGCTGTCATTGGGAAAAAAACATAGCCCCATACCAAAACCCCAAATTGAATAAAGGCAAATTACCATTAATACTTACATCACTCTGGTTGTAATCAGCATTTGACATGTAAATGTTTGAATCTGAAAAAAATAAAATGGGTTGACATTTAAGTAGATAGGTATAGTTGTAAACCGAGATCCGTTCTTGATACATTGCATATTAAGTATTGACATGGTTTTAAATTAAGAGTATCTGAACGACAGGTAATATTACATTCAGATTGAAATAAACAGTTATAAAGGTTTTCATGACACAAAACAATCACATTTAATCATATACAAGCATAACAACTGAAAAGTGATATAATTTTTTTTTAATTTGATATCCACTCAATTGGAGTGAGTGTGAATGATTGTTGTTTAATGCCAATTTTAATGAGCAATTTTTCAGCTCTATCATGGCGAGAACAAGTTCGATGAAATGATGATGATGATGTCTCCTTTCTACTAGACCAACATGCTTAGCTGGATTTTTATAATGCTAGCTCACTAAAACAACAATCTGCAGGTAGACATGTCACTCCACTCAGACACATTATCCTGATTCCGAGCCAATCATTCTTTCTCTTTAAGCTGCATGCTTAGTAGAGAAGCAACAAATACCAATTTTTTTAAGTCTTTGGTTTGACCCGACCAAGTCTTCAACCCACAATCTAATACTCGTGAGGGGAGTACACTAACCATTACACCAATGATGCAGATCCTTTGAATTGGAAATGATTTATGCAAAATATATTGTCATAAAATTGTGGAAAAGGAATTCAAAGAATGGCAATAATAACATTTTAAGATTGTCTTTAATACAATGATTCTGAGATATCTTTTAATGTTAGTATTGTTACATATTGGAAAAGCCAGCTCATGATCAGTATGAAAGGGAGATAAAATAACTTTTTTGGGGTGCAAAATATATAATAGGAAAATATTTTATAGGCATTGGCAGTGTTAATTTTGGTCACGAACATTTTTTTTTAATGAGAAAATTCCACAGCACGCATAGTTTTTCTTTTTTTCCATAATAATTGCTATGAATTGTACTGTTTCTGAAAATTTTGGATAAGTGAAAGCCCTTTTTCATGTTTTTCACAATTCCTCACCAAATTCTATGGAACCGTGTTAGTGTCACATTATTTTAATTATTTCTGAGAATTTTCCCTAATATCGAAAAAGCTTGCGTGATTTTGCACTTTCATTGATTCCACTGGTCGCCATCTGCTTTTCTACATAACCCGGGAGTGTACACCCAACACTAGTGTGGTGTACTCGTGTTGAACCCGGCTCATTTTATTTGAAAATATAGACTTGAGTTGTCTAATCAAACGCTACTTAGGTGTATTCTATATAGTCCCATTATAGTAAAGGTGTATTTAATTAATGTCAAATAGCAGATGGTGTTTTACTCCTACATTTGATTTCATGTCGTTATTATTAATGAAGATTGTAGCTTTTGTGTATTTATGTTCAACTATATATGTAAGTGTTAATATAAAGGAGAAGATTTTCCAATTTGTAAAATTTGTATTTGATCCTATTGTCATGTTTTTATTTAATTAAACCAAATAAATAATTTGGGTCGCAAAATACTATTGAATATAAATTTGAAATAATATAAGATTTATGAGCTCGTCTTACACTATAAGTGCTAAGAAAAGATATATAGCCAGTCTTCGCGCTAACCCATTTGCAATTATGAAAGAATTTGTTTGAATAAATATAATTCATACCTGTTAACCCTCCCCCTTTTTGCGGGAATCTCCCGTGCAAGAGCCTTATCTCCCGCATGGACTGGGTCTCATGCGCGGGAGACATTAATCTCCTGCACGATCTCCCCCCAACAAAAAAATCAAGTACAATAAAATCTTGACCTACATTTTGTGATCAATATTTCTGGAAATTCCCCATTTGGAACTCCTGCACTGATGAAAAACGCCGAGAGATACGAATGGTAAAGGTGTTTAAATGATATCCGGTTATTGATCTGTTTGACACCTTTACAGGTAAATTGGGTCATGGAGATTAATTAAGGTGTTGATGATTATACAACAATTATCCACTGATTGACAGTTAATTGAGGATAATGAAGTGGGTTTGTGGCACACGCTTAGATGATTAGAAGTGTGATAGCGGCAATTAAAAATAGTTATAAACCGTTGTGCAAACAGGAGTCGGACAACCGTTGATGCCGAGGAAAACTTCTTATTTCGATCAAACGTGCAATGAATTCATTTCGGATTGAGTTGTTATGGCTTGTTTGGGACCAAAGCCGATCAAAGTATTATTTAAGGACTAAGTTCCAGGATGGAATTGATAAACCACAAAAATGCCGAAACGTATGCTATCACCCAACGCACCAGCAGCAAAGTGACTTTTTAATTTTAGTGCTCTATGACTATGACTTTATTGTTCAGAACATTCTGTCTTCATTGTTATTGCTTTGTTATAACCTTATGATTATGAATAAATTATAAATACAGTTTTTATCCTTCATTCATCATATGAAACACTACTAATAAGACAGAAATGTAAACAATATATATTGAAATGGGATGCAGTTGATTCAATACTGAAACAAACAAAAAGAAAACATCAATTAACAATAAAAACATGCATCAAATACGTCGATAAAAAATCTCCAGTTATGAGACCAAATCTCCAGCCAAAAATTTACAAATCTCCAGTTGTAGCATAGCAACTCTATCACATGTATGCAACTACAAGGTACAATTTTGTGCATTTAAAGGCGACGCACAAAATCTCCCCCTTAGAAGAGTTGGTAGGGGGGAGATCTCCCCCTAGCAGTTCCCAGAGGTTAACAGGTATGATAAATTTTTTTTCTTTTCTAAATTTGGCTTTCGGGCAAGTAGGTGAAAAAAATTAAGACAAAGACTGAAAGCATATGTGGATACTGGATAACAACGAAAAGTCCCATTTTCTAATGAAATATATGCGATACTGCAAATAAAACCATGTACAATGCTGGAAGTTGGAACAAGCGCACAAGTGGGTGAAATCACAGGAGTCAGAAATTTTATCACATGCAGCGCTAGCCTCATGCCAAAAGTATTCACAGCAAATGGTGGATATTCTTGATACTTACATGGTTTGCATATTTAGCTTTGTAAGTTTGTCAACGTTCTTCAGTCATTTTTAATTTGGAAATCATCCTTATCATCACTGAAATATACATTTTCGATGACATCATCTTTTCAAAAATTATTCAATTGTATTTTTTTTCTGGTGTAAACAAAGATGGGTAGTAAGTCAAATTAGTTGTCATTCAACAGAAGAGAAGTATTTGTAAATCTAAAAGCTAATGGATATAAATTAAGTGAAATTTCAAGGATGTTGTCACCAGTACCTGCAAATCAGTGATCAAAGGCTTTCAAAATCAGGAGAAGTGTGAAAACTGCCCCTTGATCAGGTTGTCCTTGGAAAGTTTGAGTGTGCTGAGAGGCAAGATTACTTTGTTTAGTGAAGAACCGTTGGAAAGTCTTAAAAGATATTACAAGTGAATTTAATACATGTACTGGGAATGCTCAAGATTGCCAACAGGAAAACTCAAACTGTCTTACACCAAAATCAGATTTACAGATGCTTAGTACGAACAACTCACGGTTGTGAAAGAAGTATTTAAAACAGATTGTCAATAGTCCAAAATAATCACCTCTATGTTTGGAGATCATTTAATGAAGTATATCACCCTGCTGAATGTATGTATGCAGAATGTAAACCAAATCTAATTGAAATTAGATCTCTGCACTTGCTCCCTAGTTTCTATTGGTTGTTAAATAGTCACTGTGTGGGATACTGCGACTAGTAAATAACATACATGTATAGAAAATGGGCAGCAAATTGATTGGATGTAAACCGAAAGTTTGTTATGATATGGGGATGTATAATTTGACATGGTTCATGTACTTTATGTAAAGTAGGTGGAAATATAAATGCACTGCAGTGTATATTGAGATACTTGATAACCAATAATGACCAATTATTGGCAGTCATTTTCATGACTCGTATGCACAGGCACGTGGATAGTAAACAAATATATATGTAAGTCTCTAATCGATGTCCAATCCTCAAATCGGCGTCCAATTCTTAAATATATGGCCGCTTTTCACTTTCTCAAATCGACGTCGAATGATGTCACTGACGTATACTTCAAACGACGCCACACCCGTTAGGGCATGTTTTTGAAGCAATGATGGATAAGGTACAAGACCAGATTCGGAGTACTTCTACTTTAGCGGACCTTAACCCTAAAAATCACAAATCCTATCACTAAAGACACTATCAGTATCAGCTGTTTGAAGCAATTCTTGACAATTGGATGAACTTTTCGTTGGAATATATACATAATTTGCATACTTCTATACCAAGACATATTAACGATATGGCATGTATCAGATCCAAGGGATACCTTACGGAATATCAAAGATAGGCTATACTAGCAATACACGTGGGGTTTTTCTGCCGAAACGGAAGCGCGACAACTCTTTTTTTTTTAGGCAGCTGTATACTGAATATAGTTATAAATGGAAGTGAAATTTCAGATTCCTGTGGTTCGTGAACTTTCACTTGTCTTTGTTCTCATTTTGACCTGATATTTAGCTTATATTGATAAAATTTCAGGCTCCCGTGGTGGAAGCGATCTTTCTTACCCATTTCTGCTTTCAAATATGGCGGCATGAAAACAATATCCCATAATTCCCTGTCACCCTAGCAACAAAGAGGGAATCCCAACGTCAGGGTGTATTTTAAATTTGAAAAATATTAGGATAGTGATTAGTCAAGGATTTATATAGCATACAAATCCTTGGGATAGTGAAATAAATTATATAAGGATTATTTTCTCGAACGTTTATTTGAGCCGTATTTAGTTATGAAGTACTTGACACATGGCATTGCTATTTTTAGAGTTGGGGATGTCCGGTGTTAGCAAGAATTTATAGTAGAACTACTATAAATCCTTGGTGTTAGGAAGTCTCGACTTTTTATTGACTTTTCTTAATAAAGAGAAAAAAAACCAAAATTGAAGAGAAATCGTGTGTCTTCTTGTCTATTCTTTATATTTTCTACTTACTCTTTTTAAATATAAATTAAAATATATATATGTTCCTGTACCAGAGGATTCAACACTACTTCAGTTATATATCGTGGTTGTCAGTTTTATTGGTGGAAGAAACCGGAGTACCCAGAGAAAACCACTGACCTGTCGCAAGTCACTGATAAACTGTATCACTTTCACATAATGTTTTATCGAGTACACCTCACCATGAGCGGGATTCGAACTCGCAACTCTACCGAGAGGTGATAGGCACTGATTGCATATAGGTAGTTGTAAATCAAACTACCATACGACGGTCCCTGTAAGAGAACAGAAAAAAGCTTAAGCGAAGTTGAATAAGGTTAAAGGGGAACCGATAAAAGCTGAGGCCTGCAAAATGTATACAAATACCCAAAGATAGAAAATTAAGGAAGCCGGCACTATCATGACCAAATAGAGAAACAAACACGCACAGGTAAAAATGTATTTTACAATGCATTCCTAATTCGATCTTGCTATTGAATACCTTGATATAAATTCAGTTGTGCTTTTTAGCCAACATATTAATTGTGTTGGCTAAACTAGAAAAATATTGTTAATTTCTGTATACTGTCTCATTACAAGGATGTGCATGATTACAAAATACAATTTACACCTAAATAATTTAATTTGATGTGGAGACTGCAATCTGATTGGCTGATCCGCCTTAAGCAACATTGGTTATACTTGATAACCTGGGTTGGTATTATGGCGTCGCTAACATATTCATTCGCCAACGACAAATTCAAACAATCCCATGAAATAATCGTAATTAAAATCAAGGAATCATTAAATTTTGTTGTAAAAATTATAAATTATAGGGAATATATTCAATTTTTGAACAGGTTATATAAAAACAGCTTACGCTTTTCACAAGCCACTTTATTAAGCGTAAACTGTCCCAAACCAGGTTATACCTGTTCAAAAATTGAAGATATTCCTTAAATATTTGGTAATAGGTATAGTTCTACGGTAGAGTAAATATAAACATACAAAATACAATTAAGACGATCAAATACAAATGTACCGAAATATCCATTAAGCACATGTCCAGGTCATTTTTTGTTTAATTTCATTGTTGTTCTTGCTCTAAAAAATCCCAACTATTTTGACAGTATCTCACGGTAATATCAAATGAATCTTGAAGTGATGGCCTGTACTGTTCTGTGAATTTAACTTGTTTTCTGAATGGATGTGTCATTTTGTGCCATGCTTCCATTGTAAGAAAAGTTGGAAGATACCAATGGGGTAACCATAGAAACCGTAAATCAAAGAAGATCAGACAATACAATGGGGTAACCATAGAAACCGTAAATCAAAGAAGATCAGACAATACAATGGCTAAACGAAAAGGGACAGAAACAACAAACAATTGCCTACAAAACACTACAAAATTGAGCAACATGAACCCTAATAAAAATCAGTGATCAATGCAGGTGCTTCAGAGGAGAAATAGTTCCTGCTCCAGCAGTGACACCCGGTGTGTTACTCGTGTTAAAAAACCGGGGCGATAAGGAAAGATCGAAGGGCGACATTGTGACACATTTAGAATAAACCTTTTTAGGTTACGAGCCAGTGTGGACAGGGAGTAAATAATGTTAATAATTCCATATTAATTACCGTTTCCCTTACTACCGGTTCCCGGCACCCTTACTCCCTAATTCCCGTCTACCCCTTCAGTCTTCGACCAAAACCCAAAAGTTTACTGCCCTCAACACTGCTTGTCTGTCCTTCTTCTGATTACCCTTTAGTATCTTCAAACTTTTCATGAAGTAGATAATCCGTTTTTAGAGTTCACTGTTCTTTGTATGATTGCGAGATATTTTAAAAGCTGGAGAGTATGTATGGAGTATAATATCTGTGCTTACGATGATAAAACTTTCGAGTACGACTTTCGCACTCATCTGACTCCAAAATTATCCAATCAGGACAAAGTATGTATTTGATAGTACGAGTACTTAGTCATGTTCAAAAGTTTTAGGACCGTTAGACCGGATCATAATTAATCCAATGGGGGCCGTCGTGGCTGTGATCGTATGGTAGTTGGATTTACAACTACCTATGGAATCAGTGCCTATCACCACTGATGTTGTGAGTTCTAATCTCGATCAGGGCGAGGTGTAAAACATTATGTTATAAAGATTGTCAGTGACTTCCGACAGGTCGGTGGTTTTCTCCGGGTCTTCCGGTTTCCTCCACCAATAAAACTGACCGCCACGATATAACTGAAATATTGTTGAAAGTGGCGTTAAACACCATCAAACAAACAATAATTAATCCAATGCGCTTTTTGTTATATATTCGATTATCACATTGGTGAAACACATTAGTCTCGGTATAAGGATACATGAAAGAAATCTATGTACGACTCCTATAGAATCAAATGTTAACAAATAAAATGTGTACTTCTTCCACTTATCATTTAAATTATAGCGTTCTTAATAATCCCTTCTTGACTTTTCTTTCTAGAATACTTTTAATTGATTCAACTTAATTGTTCTATTCTTGGAATTTGTCTATATAATCTTATATTGCGTGTTACTATTCTACAGAGATTCATGTCGATCCATGATGATTGTTTACTCGAGGAACACGACCTTCGCTAGAATATGTATCCAATTATAGACCATATAAGGCCTGTTTTTAATTCTGAACCATTGACCTGGTTTTAAACTTTTTTACGGTCGAGTGTTTTTTACGGTGTTGTTTTAACCATGCGGTTAAATGGTTAACCGAGATCGAAAGCACCTTTGAATATGTTTGCACCTTGTTAATTACCAGTATATGTTTGTAATAGGAACATCTGTGTATTATAGACCCAGTTCCAAGCTGTTTATTGACATTCTGCATTGTTGTATTTGTTTATAAAGAATTAAATTATTTTATTTGTTTATTTTATTATATTTTTGTGTGTTTAATAAGAGTTGAATTGTTTTATTTGTTAATGAAGAATTAATTTTACTTTGTTAAAGAATAATCAATGAACTAGAAAGTTCTCTTAAATATTGTCCTTCAACCATTGCGTTTTTTATCTACCTGTTTGTATCTTAATCATGTTTATGGTTCATGATTTAACGTGTTTCAGATTGTTTTCAGCCATAAACAAGTTTGAGAATAAAAAAAACCCAGTCCATGATAGTTCTTCAAAGTAACACTATTGTAATTAACAATATTTAGTGCACTTCGGTTACTTGACATATTATTCAGTTATTTTTAGCAGTAACAGAGACGAAACATGTTTTCTTACAGTAGTATTTACACGGTTCTATGAAGATTTACATGTATATATCTGAGTTAATTTGCCAATTATTATATGTTCCACTGACACAAATCATGATGACCTAAATCCTGACCTGAGATTAATAATAAAATGAAAAACAAAAAATACCACTGTCCAACAGTTCTAAAATCTTATCGGATAATCATAAGAACAGAAGGAAAATTGATATTCCTAGAACACATACATGAGTGCCGGATTTACCATTGTGCTTAAGCACAGGGTCCCGCTGGTCAGGGGGCCTATCTTCCAGCCGAAAAAAAAATTACGATGGATTTTTGCTTATGTGAAGCAATTTTAAATTTGAAGTCGGTATGCCTGACTGCCTGTGTAGGCCTAATCCCTTTTGGGATTCGAAGCCAGAGTTGTTTTCTGATATTGCCTCCGAGGCAGGCAATATCAGAAAACACGCTCTGGCTTCGAATCCCAAAAGGGATTGGTGCCTCGGAGGCAATATCAGAAAACAACTCTGGCTTCGAATCCCAAAAGGGATTAGTGTAGGCCCACTGGGCACAGGCACTTGTTTCTGGTAAACAAATATACCAAGATACTATATTTTATTAGTATCTAGGTATTTTTTTTTATCAGAAACAAGTGCCTGTGCCACTGGGTCTACATCCTTCAGGGCCCAAGTAAGGGGCCTCATAACTTAACTATAGCACAGGGCCTCATTTGTCCTAAATTCGGCACTGGCAAGGGCCCCAGTGCACTGCTTTGCCCGGGGGAATATAATGCTGTTAAGACGGCCCTGCCCATACCTACACAACCACTTACTTGAATAAATATGTAAATGTCGAAAAAAGCAAACATACATGTATATTTATGGTATTGGTAGGTCCTACAAAACCAGTATTTAAAACATGCCGTCCTATGCTCGTTGGGCCCCCGGGTAACTGACCAGCTTGCCCATGCGTCAAGACGGCACTGGTTGGTGTGGAGAAAAAAAAATGGGGGGGGGTGGGTAGATAGCATTTTTTATGTTTTCCGAATACTACAGCAGACTCATATAAAGTATTTTTCTGAAAAGGGGTCGCTTAAATCGCGATACGACATGGTCTTTCAACCGGGTCAAATTATTGATTTCAATAGTCATAATTCAACCTTAATATCAACTTTAGTAGTCCTTGGTTTCAAGGGGAACCCCCTTTTTTGTGTAGGGGTTTGGACATTACAATAAAATATAAGAGTAGCATATTGTATAACATTTATTAAACTTAAGAAAAATTTCGAAAAGTTTTTACTATGTTCATAAAATATCTTTTTGTAAATGAAATATGTTAAAATAATTACCTTCATGACTTTTATTTATAATATTAAAAACCTCTGAGTAATAAAATGAATGAGGTCTACAACTTTGTTTTGTTTTATATGCTAATTAGGGTTATAACCTAAGTTCAGGAATGTGACCCTGATATGTATCCTTATTTTGCATTTTTGATTAGTTGAGGTCAGATTGACCAGGTATTTCATGTCATTGGCTATTTGAGTCACATGAAATTTTGGTGGGAAATTCTATTGTTCTTTTGAGGCACTCTATAATTGTTCATAAGCATGGATGGGAGACATATTATTGTCAACTACTGCAGATATTCTTTTTAATGACTATTTGAAACCAGCTTGAACTGATATAATATTTCTATTTGTCACCACTAATATTTATTTAAGGTATTTATACTTATTAAACTTACTAATTGTCTATAAAGTAACATTCTCAGTGAGATTGAATTGATTGATTGATTGATTGACAGATTTTTAAAACTGATAAACTTATAAAACATATCAAAGGCTATTAAAAGGTTAAAGGTTAAATGTGATAATATTTAAAACTATTAAATATGAATTTAATATGATCATACTAACTATTTTTACCATTTAATATTAAAAGGTGAGTTATTACACAATTTTAGTTGTAATGTGTGTTTTATGTAATTGTATAATTTTGAGCACAATAGTTATAAACCTAATTTTTATTATATTCAGGTTGCCATGATATAATACACATTGATGAACAACAGCATGATATTGTGATCCTTGAGGTATATCCTGTATTTTGATTTCAAGACCTTTGAACCCCAATGTGAGGTAAAGATAGTTGTTTTAATAGTTTTGCTTATTAAATGCTAATTTTGCTACTTATTATTTTACTTATTATAATGTTGAGTTTATTTTTATTTGTGTTGCTGTTTTGTTTTGTTCATGCAAGGATTTATATAGTATATACATCCTTGGTTCATGTGAAGCTATTTTTTACATGTAATAAATGAACACTTTTGTTTGATATTAGGTAATATCCATGAGAACCATGAACAGGTATATAATTCATTCATAGAGAATGAATATTTTGTTAGAATAATGGAATAGAAACTTGCCTGACTTGGTGTTAATGAACCTGAGAAGAGTTTGAAGATACTTTGTTCAGTTCAGGGGCGAATCCAGGATTTCAAGTTAGGGGAGGCGGACTTAAAAAAATTGCACCGAGCGGAGGGAGGCGCGAAAATTTTTGGGGTATTTTGTGTGAAAACTCACGATTTTACGCCAAAAAAATCATATTTTTTCCAATTTTAGGGGGGGCACGTGCCGGGTGCGCCCCCCTCCCCCCCTGGATCCACGCCTGCAGTTTACAAAATGTACATCTACAAAACTTTCTTTTTCTGTAAACAATTTTTTTATTTAATTTTTATTGTATATCCAATGCCGCTTCCAGATACATTGATAGTTTATAAGCATTTTTATGTTTTCAAGATAGCATTTTTGTCATAAATGTTTTTTTCTTAATGTATGTAGGCTGTAGTCAATTGAGTCAGTTAATTGTAGGGGACTATCAAATAATGTAAAGTGTTGTGATATTTTTTATTAAATGTCGAGATATGTATGATATAACATTCTTAGTAGATACAAAAACAATGGCAACATGAATGGGGATATACAAGCCGGTTTAGCTCTCGCTCCAGTGCAAGCAGGGGGTAGCAGCACTTTTTGAAAAATTCATTTGAATTTCATATAAATCAGGAAATTATTGATGAACGTGGCAACTTTATTATTCTAGATATTAATATTCAAGACTATAGAATGACATTGGTTGCAATATATGATCCTAATGAAGATAAATCCAGATATTTTTTTTAAAGGATACAAGTGTGGACACAGAAATGTGCTGTCCAAAAGGCAAGTGTGGATGTCAATATTTCATATTATTAACTTTAAAAAAAAAAAAATTCATGGACACAGGGATCCTGGATTTTTTTAATAAAAAACTAATCCTGGATAATTATTTTTGCTTAAAGTCCGGCCCTGTGTTTTTATTTCAAATTTTCATCATAGACCCCCCCCCTCCCAAGGGATATAAAATTGTATCATTAATAATAGATTAATAAATAATAAATTCAGATTTTCTATTTAAAATAAAACTCACTTACAAAACCACTGATATTTGTTCAATTTTTAATGCTGATTTAAGCTTTAGTCACAACAAATGTTTATTTTTCTCTTTAAACTGTCGAAACATAACATTTATTTAACTGTAAAATTCACAAATAAAACCCCCTCCCTTTTTTCCCTTTTTTCTTGTTAAACCCCCCTGCAAAGAAAGTTTGGGGGGTTATATAGGAATCACCCTGTCCGTCCGTCCATGTACCTTGTAAGCGCAACTCCTCCTAAACCGCTTATTGGATTTTTATGAAACTTTACACATTTGTAGTACACTATCTGCAGATGTGCAGGAAGGAATATGGTTGCTGTCCCAAATTTAAAAGGGGAGATAATTCAACTTATACTTTCACAAAAAGGGGGGTCGTGTACCTTGTAAGTGCAACTCCTCCTAAACTGCCTATTGAATTTTTATGAAACTTTACACAGTTGTAGTACACAACCTGCAGATGTGCATGAAGGAATACCGTTGCTGTCTAAAATTTAGAAGGGGAGATCATTCAACTTATACTTTCACGAAAAGGGGGGTTGTGTACCTTGTTAGAGCGCAACTTCTCCTAAACGGCTTATTGGAGTTTAGTGAAACTTTACACAGTTGTAGTACACTACCTGCAGATGTGCAGGAAGGAATATGGTTGCTGTCCAAAATTTAAAAGGGGAGATAATTCAACTTATACTTTCACGAAAAGGGGGGGAGGGCATGTACCTTGTAAGCGCAACTCCTACTAAACTGCTTATTGAATTTTTATGAAACTTTACACAGTTGTAGTACACAACCTGTAAATGTGCATGAAGGAATACCGTTGCTGTCTAGAATTTGAAGGGGAGATAATTCAACTTATACTTTCACGAAGAGGGGTCGTGTACTTGTGGCGACCCCTAGATGTATGTTCTTGGTTAGTTTATTTTGGAGATGGGATGTTGTCTCCTTGACATAACTCCATATCCGTTCATTTTTCATAGGTAACTTGCTAATATACCTGTATTCCAAAGTTTGAACATCATAGTATTGCAAGCGGGGGGTATCACTCAGTGAGGTCACTCACTGTTCTAGTTTAAATCAATGATCAACAATATTCCAGAATCAAACAAATGAATAAATATAAGATAGATTTCTTTTACATGCATCTTTTTACCATGCAGAATCAATGTGTTCTAAATCGGTCATCCAATCAGGACGCTCATTATTCTTGTCCAAGATAAAAATACATCGCTAAAATTACCTGTGGGTGTTTCCCCACTTCAACTGTAAATTTACACACATGGTTTTGTCTATCAAATTTCTTGAAGACAAACATAAAATTTTATTGCATTTATCAATATTTTATGAGCATCAACAGTTTTTTCAACACCGTATCTGTTTCTCTATACAGCCGCCCGATTACAGTGACCTGTGACCCACTTTAGCACGTTCGACCAGTTTTTTCTTAATAATGTTGTTTAATTATTTAATATAAACCAGTTTGATAATTCATCAGTTATAATAGCAGGTGATTGGAATGTTGTTCAGGACTAGAGTAGATACTCTCAATTATACAGGAGAAAATAATCCCAAGTCTAAATTAAAAATTCATCAAATGATTAAATAATATGGATCTGGTTGATGTTTGGAGAGAAAAAAATCCTGGATTTAAGTGATACACATGGAGGGGACCTAATAAAAAAGAGTCGACTTACCTATTTTCTTGTATCATCTGACATAGAATACTTTGTTCAGACATGGGATATTCGATTATAGTTAGATATAGATAGGGGAAATATGTGTTTTGAACTTGTCAAGAATTGAAACAGGAAAATGAGGAGTTGATAGATATTCAACAGGTCTTGAGCCAGAACCTATGGTTAAACCCTTTTATAAAAATAGGTGTTATATGTGTGTAATCAAAATATGTTGTGAAAATGGTATATTTTTTGTAAATGATTTAATATCTTTGCTTTTTACATATGAGGAATTTATGGATCACTTTAATTCAGTATTTTAAGTGCCATTCCACAGATGGAAACTTCTGATAAGAGGGATAGAAAAATTAGACTTAATTGAAAATGACATTGTTGATAGAATGAAACAGGACCCTAAGCCATGTAAATACTTTTCAAAACAATACATGTTATATGTAAAAATGCTCCCTTTAAACATACATAGTAAATGGGAAAAGGAAGTACATACAGAGATTGTTATTGAAGATTGGAGTTTCATATAATGTACACCTTTCTCTGTTACAAAAGATACTAAATTACAGGACTTTCAACATAAACATGTACATAGAATCTTAATTACAAATTACTTTCTACATGTATGATGTATAATGTGGGTTAAAAGAAACTGAGATCTGTACACTTTGTACAAAAACCAATGAAAGTCTGGCTCATATTTTTTGGGAATGTAATTTATGTTCAGAATTTTTTGTTAGCAATTGACAATTTTCTGAAAACTGTGGAGTTATCTTAAATAAAAAGGGACATAGTTCTTGGCCTAACTGAACACAGTTCAGCTCAGGATACACACAACAATGTTTTAATTATTTTGTAATAATATATATATATATGTCTGCAGATGAAAATGCAGTGCTCTTAATCTAGAAGGTGGTCTTGAATTACTGAAATATGCTATTAATATTGAAAAGGCATCAATGATATGTCTGTCCCCAGTAAAAATCAACATGTTAAAAGAAAATGGTTAGATCTGGAGGCATTATTAAGTCTCCCAAACAAAGTTTGATTCCCGAAATTGGGAGACTTATTGTTTTTGCTCCGTTTCTTATTACCGTATTATTATTATTATTATTATTCTTATTCTCTTTCTCTTTCTTCTCTTTCTCCTTTCTTTCCGCGGACCATGAACTTGTCCACGGCAGATCGCAGGAACTACTGGACAGAATTTCATGAAACTTTGTGGAGTTATAGATATGTTTCTAGTTGGTCCTAAAGTTTTCAGCTTTGTGGTAAAGGGGGTCAAAGTCATATTTTGAGGGGTTCAAAGGGGGTGGGGGTTACTATAGAATCCTATGGGAAAGTTGAAATTTCATACATTAATGTTGATAACTTCTAAATGAATAATGATAGAGACATAAAATTTGACAGTGATAGGTCACCATTAGAGGAGCAATTCTGCATTTTCAAAATTTTCGAGATGTCTGCCATTTTCAAAATGGCTGCCAAAACACGGTATAAAAAATGGGCGGTAAAAATTTAACATTGCCCGATATCATAAAAATTTGATATGTGGGTAGATACATCTTCGCTAGCCAAGGGTTACGATTCGGGTCCCCCTTCTCTCCACCCTTGGCAGATCTAGAATACATTTTGAGGATTCACACTTTAATATTTCATTGGTTACGGTTACCAGTACACGTATCCAAATAGAAGACGTTTTACACGGAACACATGTTATCCACGAAATGTAAATAAAAATGGTACCGGAATGCTCTCATATGACAACGATTTGCCACTTCCCGTTTTGGTTCCAATGAAAACATCTTTCCCGTCTGCCAAAGCTTTGAAACTTTCACTTGGTTGACAGTAAGTGCTTCCAAATTAAATTTATCACAAATAAGTTTTTATTCACTGGGCGCTGCCATTTTCAACTCTCCAACATACGTATAACAAAACGATTCTGATTGGCTGGCGATGACGACTATCTAAGGGGCGCAACTTCGATAAACCACCAGGTGGCATTGTGCGCGAATTTCAAAATGTATTCTAGATCCGCCAAGGGTGGAGAGAAGGGGGACGCGAATCGTAACCCTTGGCTAGCGAAGATGGGGTAGATAATGATGTCCCGAATTGATTCCCAACATTGAAAAATTTCTACCAGTCGCCATTTTCAAAATGGCCACCACAATACCGCAAAAATTCAACATTGTCCAATATCATAAAAATTTGATATGTGGGTAGATAATGATGTCCCAAATTGATTGCCGACATTGAAAAATTTCTAACAGTCGCCATTTTCAAAATGGCCGCCACAAATATTCAACATTGTCCGATATCATCAAAATTTGATATGTGGGTAGATAATGATGTCCCGAATTGATTCCCAACATTGAAAAATTTCTACCGGTCACCATTTTCAAAATGGCCACCACAATACCGCACAAATTCAACATTGTCCGATTTCAACGCCATTTCATATGTGGGTAGATTATGATGTCCCGAATTGATTCCTGACATCGAAAAATTTCTACCGGTCGCCATTTTCAAAATGGCCACCACAATACCACACAAATTCAACATTGTCCGATTTCAACGACATTTTATATGTGGGTAGATCATGATGTCCCGAAATGATTCATGACATCGAAAAATTTATATCGGTCACCATTTTCAAAATGGCCGCCACAATACCGCACAAATTCAACATTGTCCGATTTCAACAACATTTCATATGTGGGTAGATTATGAGTCCCGAAATGATTCCTGACATCGAAAAATTTCTACCGGTCGCCATTTTCAAAATGTTCGCCACAATACCGCAAAATTTCAACATTGTCCGATATCATCAACATTTGATATGTGGGTAGATAATGATGTCCCGAATTGATTGCCGACATTGAAAAATTTCTACCATCGCCATTTTCAAAATGGCCGCCACAATACCGCAAATATTCAACATTGTCCGATATCATCAAAATTTGATATGTGGGTAGATAATGATGTCCCGACATTGAAAAATTTCTGCCGGTCGTCATTTTCAAAATGACCACCACAATACCGCACAAATTCAACATTGTCCGATTTCAACGCCATTTCATATGTAGGTAGATTATGATGTCCCGAATTGATTCCTGACATCGAAAAATTTCTACCGGTCGCCATTTTCAAAATGGCCACCACAATACCACACAAATTCAACATTGTCCGATTTCAACGCCATTTGATATGTGGGTAGATTATGATGTCCTGAAATGATTCCTGACATCGAAAAATTTCTACCGGTCGCCATTTTCAAAATGGTCACCACAATACCGCAAAAATTCAACATTATTCGATTTCAAAGGTAGCTTTTGATTTATTTTTTAATCCGGTTGTCTGTGGCCGGTTTGGGAGACTTCATAATCATTAGATTATAATCATATCTTGTTGAGTTTGGTTTGCTTTGGTTTATGGTGTTTAAAAAATGCCACTTTCAACAATATTTCAGTTATATTGTAGCGGTCAGTTTTATTGGTGGGGGAAACTAGAATACCCAGAGAAAACCACTATAGTTAATATTCAAATGTATCTATAAATTAAAATGCAACTTTGAATTTCAAAAGTTATTACAAGAAGATCAAGTATATTTATCAAACTTGTAATTTTATATTTTAACTTTTGTGTACAGAATCATGTATGTATAAGTCTGTTCTTAGAAAAATAAACAAATTACAAAAAAGGGCCAAAAGAGATCTGGATATGTTTATTATGCACTTTAGATTAATATATAAATGGGTCACCAATAACTGAATAAAATATGAAGGGTATTGTTTCATGTGACCTTAGGTACCCCCCTATCCCCCCCCCCCCAACCACCCTCCCAGTTCCATAATAGATATTTTAGTATGCTGGAAATGGTAGTTTAATATACTAGACAGAAACATAAATAATCATCAGATGCTATTTATATATATATCATGTACATGAACAAATCATTGTTAAACAAGATCAAATGTTAAGTGACTCATTAAAAGTATAATGATATTCAATTATCTAATATGTCTGCATAACAAAATGTTCAATAACTGTTTCTGAGTACTTGTGACCCCTCAGAAATCATGTAGTATATATTTTCATTTTCACATATTTTTTTCAGTTGTGGTTTTAAGAAATTATGAATTAAACTTGAATGCCACAACGTAAAAAATTGAAGTTCATAATTAACTCTCAATTTCTTAAAAACCAACTGCAACGATTTATTTGTTGAGATGGATCATTTTTATTTTTAATTATTTTGAGAGAAAAAAACTGTTTTTATCCCCCCTTTTTTTGGCAAAAATGATTAAAAAGCTGAATTGTTAGCATAGAAACAAATTGTTCAGTTAACCAAGAGATATAAAGATATGCTTTGAAGCTAAATGATCATTTTTACCTTAGTCATAAAACTTAATTTGCTTAAATTACGTTGGCTATTTATATTCTATTATATTTGAAGATATATGGACAAGATTTATATGTTTGACCCAACTCCACTTTTCAAAGTATATCTATTCTGTATTTGTTATATGTATATTTATGTCTTCTCTGTACCATTGTATATGGTTTATGAGAATAAAGATGATTGATTGATTGGGAGAGACAAAACAATGACTTTTTTTTGCCTACCCGTTTGTCAGACTTGCCCACCCCCAGTTTTTTTTATTACAGTCCAAAAACATATCCTCACACTGTCCGGTCCACTTCTTATAATTGCAGCCCTAATAAACATGTTATGTCAGTTAAAAGCTCATTAGAGCTTATATTTATTGTTTTTTATATGCCTGACTAAAAATAAAGTTTTTTTTTGTATAGCCCTACACCCCCACTCCCACTGTACGGTCCACTCATACTCATACGCTACTTATATATCAAATGAGTATGAAAGAATTAATGTTATAAAGGTATTACAAGTAGATATTTAATACTACAGGTAATATGCACCAGTTTGATTAAATAATTAAATTAAAAATGTCAATTTTTAATAGATTTCAAAGATAAAATTTGTCATGAAATAGTAACTGTTATTTTAAATAATGTATTTTATTTATTGTAGAGAATCTATATCTTGTCATGAAGCACATGACTAATAATTTGTAATTTTATTACACAGGCTTTCAACTGAGCTGTCATTATGTTAACTGTATTCACCCATGTTATAGTCATGACCCAGATATTGACACCTCATGTAAGATATTGTGTTTACTTATTTATATTGTATGGTTTGTTTGATGGTGATTAATGCCACTTTCAACAAAAGTTCAGTTATACCATGCATGCCGGTGGAGATTTGAACTCACAACATCAGTGGTGATAGGCACTGATTGCATAGGCAGTTGTAAATCCAACTACCATACAATCACGGCCATAACAACCCATTTTATTATTTTATGTTTACTTAAATTGCATAAGAAGATTTGAAGATACCAAAGGGGTAATCAGAATCTGTAAATCGAAGGACAGACAACAAAATGGCCAAAAGAAGGACAAACAATGAAGTAAAAAAACATACAATGTACAACATTATGTGATAAAGTTTGTCAGTGACTCGAGACAGGTCGGTGGTTTTCTCCGGGTCCTTTGATTTCCCCCACCAATAAAACTGACTGCCACGATATAACTGAAATATTGTGAAACAACATAAACCAAACCAAACAAATCATACACATAAAACTAAAAATAGAGTAACACGAGCCCCACTTAAAACCGGGGGTGTACTCAGGTGCTCCAGAAAGGTAAGCAGTTCCTTCTCCACTAGTGGCACCAGTCGTGTTAATCTAGTTACAAACCTGGTCATGAATGGGGAAATTACTTTGCTTGTTTATATTCTATTATTTTGAATCTATATGTAAACAAGAAGTTTCACATATGGATGAATATGATAAGTAACTGACAGACTTACATGTACAACTTTGGATTATTTTCCTAAATGAGTTTTTCATTATGATTAAATGAAAGCAAGACTAAGATATTGTTTGGTTCAAATTAGTTACGTTTCATTTGAAAGCACAAGAATATTTGACATTTTCATTAGGTTTTTTAGATTTATGGTGTTTAACACCACTTTCAACAATATTTCAGTTATATCGTGGCAGTTTTATTGGTGGAGGAAACAGGAATACCCGGATAAAACGTCCTTCCTGCTGCAAGTTATTTACAAACTTTATCACATATAATTGTATCGAGTACACCTCGCCTGAGCGGGATTCGAACTCACAATGTTAGTGGTGATATACACTGATTGCATAGGTAGTTATAAATCCAACTACCATACTATCACGACCACCTCGAGATGAAAAGCAATGCCCACAGAAAAACCACAAATATCTGGTTTGTTAGCCAGGTGAGCGATGCAGACTCCTGGGAGCCTTTTGTTATATGGCCTTGTCACATTTTATCCAGAGACCTGGCAATTCCTGGCAAGACTTAATTTGGCCATGTTTTCTTTATAAGGCTCGTAATATTCCAAATACCTTGTAAGGCTTATTTTAACCATGTTCCTTTAAAAAGTTTGTTAAACACAATGTATCAATTTGTTACCTTCAGTATCAATTTTTTGCAGGAGCTCTAGGTCAGTGTTGCCCTCGGTATCTGTAACCAGGTAGAATTCATCATTTTGAGAAAGGTGAACAGCATCTTTGAACATACAGGTAACTTTTTTTATGATATCGTTGACTCTTTAAATGGTTGGAAGTTGACCGATTTCGCTTGAAAAAATGTGGCCATGTAAATATAAACTTGTCACATGTTAGTGTGGTAGATTATGGGTTCAAGGCCCAGTTGGCTCAAGCCTAAGACTTAGTGCTTCTCTACTAAGCATACAGCTTAAGGAGTAAGAACAGAACTGGTTGGTTCGGAATCATGATAATGTGTCAGAATGGAGCAACATGTACCTGGGACTGTTGCTTCAGTTAGATAGCACTATAAAGATCCAACTAAGCATGATGGGCTAGTACAAAGGGGACATCATGCATCTCATTGAAATGTGGCTAATCTTATTCTCGCCATAATATAGCTGAAGAAGTTCTTTTTTAGCTCATCTGTGTGAGCTATTGCCATCACTTGGCGTCCGTCGTCCGTCTGTAAACTTTAAAAAAAATCTTCTTCTCTGAAACCACTGGGCCAATTTAAACCAAACTTGGCCTGAATTATCCTTAGGGGGTTCCCTTTAAAAGTTATGTCCGATGACCCTGCCGACCAACCATCATGGCCGCCATGTCTATAAATAGTACATAGGGGTAAAGATTGCAGTTTTTGGGTAATAATTCAAAAACCGTTAATAAAAACAGAAATCTGACATGGGATAAAAATGATCAGCACGGCAAGATCCACCTACCCTGCAATTTTGAAGTAAATCTGATTACCCATCTTGGAGTTATTGCCCTTTTTTCATCAAATTTTAAAATATTTAATACTTTTCATCTTATATTTCAAAAACTATAAGAGATAGATGTTAAGTTTAAATGCAAAAATGTGCAGCATGTCGAGATCTACCTACCCTGCAATTTTGAAGTAAATCCCATTACCTATTTTGGAGTTATTGCCCTTTTTTTTTTTCAAATTTTCAAAATTTTAATTCTTTTCCGTCCTTTATTTCAAAAACTATAAGAGATAGATGTTAAGTTTAAACTGCAAACATGTTCAGCCTGTCAAGATCTACCTACACTGCAATTTTTAGCTCACCTGTATGAGCTATTGCCATCACTTGGCGTCCGTCGTCCGTCAGTAAACTTTTTAAAAAATCTCCTCTGAAACCACTGGGCCAATTTAAACCAAACTTGGCCTGAATCATCCTTAGGGGTTTCCCTTTAAAAATTATGTCCGATGACCCTGCCAACCAACCATCATGGCCACCATGTCTATAAATAGAACATAGGGGTAAAATCAGCAAAAAAATTAATTAAAAAATCCAGAAAAATTCTTTAGAGTATATTGCAATTAAATTTGATACATATGTAATATTCTTTCAGAAATATGGTTGAGGACCCCATCCCCCATCAAACATGGCCACCATCATTACTATAAATAGAAAATTAGTGAAAAAATTCATTAAAATATTATTTTAATATCCTGTAAAGAGTCGAATGCAATCAAACCATATGGAAAGAATGCATATGTGGTCTTCTTTCAAAATGTTGATTGAAGACCTCCGGCTGTCATCCAACGTGGCCGTCACTGTTACAAAAAATAAAAAATTATTGTCAAAAATCCGTCCGTCGTTCGTCTGTAAACTTTTTCAAAAATCTTCTCCTCTGAAACCACTGGGCCAATTTAAACCAAACTTGGCCTGAATCATCCTTAGGGGGTTCCCTTTAAAAGTTATGTCTGATGACCCTGCCGACCAACCATCATGGCCGCCATGTCTATAAATAGAATATAGGGGTAAAATCAGCAAAAAAATCAATTAAAAAAAATCCAGAAAAATCCTTTAGAGTATATTGCAATTAAATTTGATACATATGTAATATTCTTTCAGAATTATGGTTGAGGACCCCATCCCCCATCAAACATGGCCACATTCGTTGCTATAAATAGAAAATTAGTGAAAAAATTCATTAAAAAATTATTTTAAAATCCTGTAAAGAATCAAATGCAATCAAACCATATGGAAAGAATGCATATGTGGTCTTCTTTCAAAATTTTGATTGAAGACCTCTGGCTGTCATCCAACGTGGCCGTCACTGTTACAAAAAATATAAAATTATTGTCAAAAAACATATTTTAAAATCCGGTAAAAAGCCAGTTGCCACCAAACTTTATGGAAATGATGCATATATGATCCACTTTCAGACTTATGGTTGCTAACCCTGGTCGCTTATTTTTTTTAATTCTTTAAATATTGTAAAGAGCCAATGTTGCTACCAAACTATAAAGGAACAATGCATATATAATTCTCTTTCAGACCATGAATGATGACCCTGACTGCCATCAAACATGGCCATTGCCACTTCTCAAACTTGAAAATTAGTGAAAAAAATCAGTTAAAAATAGAAAACTATTGAAAAAATTAGATTTTTCTCCTCTGAAACCGTTTGGCCAAATGAACCGAAACTTGGTAGGATGCATCTATGGAAAGTCCTCTGTTATGATTGCTCATTTCGTCCCGATCCGTTAAAAAATATGGCCACCATAGACAATTCTTGTTTCTGATAGGATGATTTCTAAAAATCTTCTCCTCTGAAACCGCTTTGCCAAATGAACCGAAACTTGGTAGGATGCATCTATGGGAGGTCCTCTATAAAGATTGCTCATTTCGTCCCGATCCATTAACCAATATGGCCACCACAGGCAATTCTTGTTTCTAATTGGTCGATTTCTAAAAATCTTCTTCTCTGAAACCGCTTTGCCAAATGAACAGAAACTTGGTAGGAAGCATCTATGGAAGGTTCTCTATAAGGATTGCTCATTTTGTCCCGATCATTAATAAACATGGCCACCACAGGCAATTATTGTTTCTGATTGGTCAATTTCTAAAAATCTTCTACTCTGAAACATGGTGGGAAGCATCTGTGGCAGGTCCTCTATGGGAATTGCTCATTCCGTTTTGATCCGTTAACAAACATGGCCATCATAGGCAATTCTTGTTTCTTATTGGTCGATTTCTGAAACAGCTTTTCCTCTGAAGCCACTTGGCCAAATGATATGAAACTTGATAAGAAGCATCTATGGAAGGTCCTCTATAGAAATTGCTCATTTCGTTTTGATCCATTAACAAACATGGCTGCCACAGGCAATTCTTGTTTTATCTGAAACTGCTATGCCAAAATGAATAGAAATTTGGTGGGAAGCACATATGGAAGGTTCTGTATTAAGTTTCCTCAAAGCAGAATGAAAGGTTGAGCGACACAGGCTCAGCCCACTGAGCCTCTAGTTTGTGTTAAACAACAACAACAAACTCGCTCACACTAAAGAATTTATTTGACATCCCACTGTGGTTTTTTCTTCTTCTGGGAAAAAAGGGTGAGGGTGGTGGTGAGAAAACTGTCTATTTCTAGAAAAAGCCTTGAAACAAAATAAAACTTGTCAATGAATTTATATGTTTTCAATTATAGCAAACATCAGCTAAGGGGGGTAATTTGTTAAAGTATTTGTATTATATTATAATGATGGATGATTGATTGATTGATTGTTGCTTAATGTCCAGTGGCAACTATTTCATGCATATTAATGTACATGTATATGTATTAAATAATACAAAAACTTCCCTCGAATGTGGTAAATCATGGATTTAAGCCCTGGTCGTGTCAAACCAAAGACTATGAAATTGGTATTTCCTGCTTCTCTGCTACATTGTGTATTGATGGTAATTTTTTCCACCAATATCAACAAAATAAACAACTACCTCTCACCTCAAATCATTGAACACAAAAAACAAAAATACAAACAGACCTGGCTTGGGACAGACACAAAAATGTGGATGTGTTAAATGAATTCAAGTCACTTCAACACCTAGTCAAATCAGCACCTAATATAGTCATTTTGGCCCCTAAATAAATGTCACTTGGTTAAATCGGCACCTATGTATTTGTACATTTGAAAGTCTTCATTTAATTGTCATTGATCTTTAAGTGTTTAATTTGACTTGATAATGTCTTAATTTGACTTGATAATGTCTTAATTTGACTTGATAATGTCTTAATTTGACATCTGCAATATGTACATAGCTGTAAATTAAGTGTGAGGCGAGTATTAGAAACAATATTCAGAGTTAATAAATTATTTTTATCATCATGATCATAATTATAAAAGTGACCAATATCATATAACAAGGGCAGACCTGGTTTGTACATTGTATGCAACTGTCATATTTAAGATTATATTTTTCTAAAATTTCTCAAAATGATAACTGCTTGGGTTCCGAAATAATCAAACGTTAGGTGTCGACATGACTAGATGCCGATTTGATCAAGTGCTTATTTGACTATTTAGATAGGTGCCGAAATGACCAGGGGCTGATTTCACCCAATACCGTGTAAAACTGGTTAATAGAACCCCCTCTTAAGAATTAGATTTCTGATTTGTCATTATGTCTTTCAATAAATTTATTGTTTCAAATGTCTAAATTCAGCAATGCAATAGCTTTACCACAAATTTACTGCTTCCAGTTTAATATACATGTTCACAAAATGATGTTATTTAAATAATGATAAATTTACTATTTTGTTTTACAGATATAACTGATATCCTTAAAGTCTGGAAGAAGAAAAAATGGATGAAGAATGTGATGGAGACATATGTTTTAGTGTCAAAAACAACTTTGATTTGTGTGTGTGTATAATTCATTTATAGTAACTGTGTTTGAAATTCTGTAATATGTTAATAATAATATGTAGATAATGCATTGAATAGTATGCAGATTAATTAATAAAAATAAAATATATTAGTTGACAACGTCTTTTTTCTTTTTTATATTTTCATTTCATGACAAATTATAAATAAAACGGTAATGGTTGACAATATTAGTACTCACAACAACATTAAATCACATCAAAAGTACAAAGAAAAACAAAAGAAAAGCTGATAGAAATTGGATATCCTGGGTTGTAATAGGCACAAAAATTATCTGCACTGAAAGGTCACAACAAGATCTGATAATTGCTTCGATCAAGAGAACGATTCAACTTGCTGTGATGCAACCACCTCTCGCCAGAGGACATGTTCTAATGGAATGACCTCTTTTGAGAAACAACCACCTCTTTTTAGAGGACATGTTCAAACACAATGAGGACATGTAACCAAGGAACAGTTGAAACCTGTTTTGATGCAACCACCTCTATTCAGAGGACACCCTGGACTGACTAATATCTCTGGAACAGGTAGGTGGAACTATTTGGACTTGGACAAACTAAAGCATAGAAAGTTAAGCCTGGTGTGTTTGGGGTTCACATCTATCAACGTCCCCCCTATGCTTAAATGTCCAAGTCCGAGTGCATTTAAGCATATCCAAATGTCAGGAGTTACATTTGGAGGCCACATCCCTTGGGTACTATGCTCTGTGTACCTTGACTAGGGGATGGTGGGGAGGAACGAGATGTCAGCAGCTGCATCGGGGTCCTATATTCGGGGTGTCGTGATCTCCTAAGTTGAACTACCACGCAGGCGTAGTTCAACAAGGGAGATAAGACCAAAATGTCTGGAGCTACATTTGGGTCACGGGGGGAGGGACAGGGTGGGGAAGATGTCGAAGATTAAAAGTGTTGCTTGAGAAGAGAGTGGTAAGTGAGAATTCTTATTTGGGATACTTTTATATATGCTAGTCTATTCTGTTTAGCTGAAGATAATACAAATAAAAGTACAAATAATTTGTTAAATGGGAGATCCTCTATAAAAATTCCTCATTTTGCATAGGATAAACATGAACTATATATTCATTCGTATCCATATCTGATGTGAGTTTTCCCCCGAGAAATTTTGTTTAACAAAGAAAGACGACTCTAATTTTCATAAGAATTATTTAAATAAAGAAGTAACTCTAGTAAGAAAAGATATGGATGTAACTGATCATAAGAGACTATCAAACATTACATTCAGCATTTCTCAGTCACAGTATCTACATCTATATATCTACATATTTACTGAAGAAACAATTCAGTCTGTTTCTGACTTTAATCACAGAAAATAAAACCAGAAATCACTAATTTATAATTCATTCATGTATATACAATGAAGTAGTTCTGTAAGTTGTAAAGTTTTGTATTTGTTAATTTTATGTAATAAAAAAAAGGACTATATAAGGAAAGTGAGATAATTTTGACCAGTTTCACATGAATGTAAATTGTAACACATGTTATGTTTACATAGAAGAGGGACAAACTATCGTTTCAACTAGCATGAAAGCCAGTCTGGCCAAACTGTACAAAATAATTTATTTTCTCTAAAAACACTAGAACAAATAATAATTGTGTGATCCGCTCCAAAATTTCTTCTTTAATCTGACTCTGGACAAAAGCATGGCCTCCGTAAGATATTTCAGATATGTGTCGTGAACATTAAATTACATATCTACTTCTTTAGTTGAAATTCTTGTTACTGATTGGTTGAAATTATAAAAAAAAATCTCTCCCCTGAATCTACTTTCAGAATTACAGAAACAAATTATTTGTTTAATACATAGTACAAATGATGTATGTGAAATCTTCTACAAACATTCCTCATTTTATATTTACCTCTTAAAAACATGGATTCTATGGCAAATTATTTGTTTTAAATGGCTAAACAATTTTTAGGAATTTTTTCATTTATTAATGTAAAACTTTATAGCTCTGTTCTGATACAAGTCCCAATGAATTGTAATTGGGTACAAATGATGTTTGTGTAAACACTGAAGAATTTAAGAAAATTAGCAAAAATGTTAATTGATAAGTAATTATTACCAGTTTGCTTTTTATGAAAGAAGAGTTTGTAGATACCAAAAAGGGGTAATCAAAATTAATGAAAATTATGTTAAAAAGAAATTTGTTAGATCGTATGGTAGTGAGATTTACAACTACCTATGCAATCAGTGCCTATCACCACTGATGTTGTGACTTTGAATCTCGATCAGGGCGAGGTGTACAACTCTATGTGATGAAGTTTGTCAGTGACTTGCGACAGGTCGGTGGTTTTCTTCGGGTCCTCCACCAATAAAACTGACTGCCATGATAAAACTGAAATATTGTTGAAAGA
Organism: Bathymodiolus brooksi; assembly: GCA_963680875.1. Lineage (NCBI taxonomy): Eukaryota > Metazoa > Mollusca > Bivalvia > Mytilida > Modiolidae > Bathymodiolus > Bathymodiolus brooksi. The sequence continues at coordinate 85,674,437 of OY804585.1, forward strand.
GGCATTAAGCACCATCAAACAAACAAACAAAAACATAATTTGTTACATTTCGTGTTAAAATTATTAATATGTATGTGATTCCGTTATATGTTGTATATCATTAATGGACTGATCGATAAACCAAAGTTTGTCATTGAGGTAATGAGGAATAGTATTTGTCAATTATGGATCCATCACCAATCGGTCAACAATCAAACAGTTACAGTTACCATTGCAAAGACTGTTACACACTATATGCTTGACCGCTCACTCCTAGATTTGTTACAGGCACTTCAATAAAAAATGACTGGGCTAAGCTAGTTTTATAGGCTGCAACTTCCACTCAAAAAGGGAGATAACTCATTTTATTTACATTGCTCATGTTAAAAACTCTTCCATATTAAAAGGCAATGTGATTCATCAACAAATCAATGATGTAATCCAGGTATGTTTTATATTAGAGGGTTACCACCAGAGAGGACCAACACATCCAACTGAGGATACAGGCAGATCCTACCCAGAGGGATTCCATCAGAGAGGACCAACACATCCAACAGAGGAGGATACAGACAGACCCTACTCAGAGGGCTTCCATCAGATGAGACGACCACCAAACCACAGGAAATCAAAAGAGGAAACCGACAGACACTACACCAGCAGCCCCACACCAGAGAGTATCAACAGACACAACAGCTGAACAAAATACATCAATAAAGGTGATTCATTGTAAAACAGCTTAAGTAGGTGATTTATTGTAAAAACATCTTAATTAGGTGATTTATTGTAAAACAAACCCATCTTAATTAGTTGATTTATTGTTAACAAAACTTAATTAATCAAAATTCTATAATTCAGAAGGAAAAGATTTTTAAAAAACAACAACAAAGGAATGAAATGAAAACAACATACATTGTACTTGTATAAAATGAATAGGAAAAACTTCAATGTATCCAAACTCTTTATTTCTGAGCCTGTGTTTTATATCCTGACAATACTTAATATATTTTTTTTTCATTAAACTTAAGCTAAACTTAGAAATGTCCATTTCAGTGAAACTTGTCTAAACCGAACCTCATTGGGACCAACTTTTCAGTTCAGAAGAGACATGCATTCAGTTTATACAGGTTAAATTAACAAAGATTTTTTACATTGAATCTTGATTTAAAGTTAGGCTTATACATGATTCCGGTTTATTCAGGGTTTGGTTAAGACAGGTGTCACTGTATATATATAATATATTTTCATTGTCCGACAATATAATATTTATTTGTATGAGCTTTAGAAAAGGGAATAAAAGCAAGCTTCTGGTGAGTACAAAAGTATCATCCTCCTTTGACCATTGTGATATTGGCCCTGTATTCATTGGTACATTCGCCATTTAGTCTGCCTGAATCAGGTTCTATTTCTGATAAAAGCTTATATTTTGGATATATTGACAAATAGTTATTCATGTTCAGTATAATTGTCTTGAGTTGCAGGCTGAAATGGTGTACGACCAATTCCAGCATACAGTCTACTATGATACATTCTGTACATTTGTACACTGACACTACGTGGATATTTTTTGCCTCTAAGCTAATTAATGTCAAGCAATTGCTTTCTTCTACCTATTAAATTCTTTTCATTAATGTTCTGTATTTCACACATAACTTTTATTTCTTCTTTGTTTGTAGACTTGATGCACTAAGAGCAGGAATATTGCAGCAAAGAAGTATTTTCCTGAAACTTGTGTATTCTATTGGTGAAGAACTCATGTTGACATGAACTGTGGTATTTATTTTTTATGGTTTCCTGGTCTTCCTTTCTCTAGCTCTTTTCATAGAGTATACAGTTGAGATATGTACCTACATTTGGTGCATTTCACTTTTTTCTACTATCCCAACCATTTTCTTCATTGTCTAAATCCCACAATAATAGACCCTGTGGATGGGCTCATAAAACATGTAATTCCACAATCCCTCCATTATCATGCAAACTGTAAATTTTAATCAGTTCTAAAATTGAAAAAAAGTCACTAAATTATCCTTGAAATGGCAATTTATATGACCAAAACAAATTGAAATTAGAGTTACCTCCCATTAACTAGTACAGATTTTTTACACATGAACTTGCAGTCTTAAGAAAGATGGATTTTTTTCTGTGTTAACTATATATCAATATTTTATACTCTGAATTAAACATATTGAGCATGCAATTTCTTTTGCAGGAAAAGGGTGGAAAAGGGGGCGCATGACGTTTAAGATAACGAAGTAAGAGAGGATAATCCATTAGTTATACCAAACAATTTCTTGAACTTTAATTGAAATAAAAAACGGTTGGATAAATGTTTCTAGAAAAAAACTGGCTTTTATATGTAGGATAATTTAAATGAATATGTCCGTAAGACACTCATCATTTCAGTTGTATTTTAATCGAGTGCTTGGTTATTATTTTTTATATAAAGATAAAAATTAACTCAATAAAAGTGATATAGTATTCTTTTTTTTGTACCTCAATGGAAAAAAATAAGTGGTCCTTGGTTTAAAAATATAACTTTGATGTCGCCTGCATCTATGAATCACTTGAAGCAAACCAAAGTCATAACATGCATGTCTGAAAATAAAATGCATTGGTGCATTACATTTGTGCACAGAAAAACATGACATTTGCACGTTTTATTACATTTATTTGCACTAAAAACAGATGAAGTACTGGTATAAATTAATTCAATAACTCTTGTGTACCACACTACCCTCTGTCCAAGTCCCCTGCTAACCAACGGTAAAGTGGATGGTGGATTTCAAACAGGATAAGAACAACTGTTTCATATTTTTTCAGATAATCTAAAAAAAAATACATGGTTGTCCACTTGAAAAAGTCTTTCAAACTGACTACATTCATTTAGTATATACTGAGTAGATTTCATAATTTGCCATCACATAAACACAGTTTAAACAGCTACGTTAGATTAAATCATTTTTTTTAAATTGATTTACCGGTAAATTATGTATACATAATACATTAATACATGTATACAAAAACCCTGTCAAATTGTTTTTTGAAAATAGGTTCAGAAGTGGTCAAGTTGAAATTTTGGGGTTCAGAAAAAGGTTGGTTGGTTTATGGTGTTTAATGCCACTTTCAACAATATTTCAGTTAATATATCGTGGCAGTCAGAAAAAGGTAAAATGGCATTCAAATAGAAGTAAAAACAAATAAATGATACATGTACACGTAATATCTGTCTAGCCAAATGCATTTTGTTGTTTTAGTTCATGCATATTATGCCGTTTGTGTCTTTCAGGTGATTCATAGGCAGTGTGCCGACATACATGTTCCCTGGTACATGCATTCCTAAGTATAAATATTTCCAAGTAAATTATTCTTTTTTTAAACAAGAAAACATTTTTTTCATTTAAGTCAGAGTATAAAAATTATTACTTGCAATTTCTTCTTCTGATGATGTTTGTTTCTTAAATAGATTTTTATAATTAAAAAAACAAACAAAAAACAAATATTCACTTTATAATTTTTCTACATAGTAACAGCCAGATTTATTTTGTCAAAAATTGTTCTAATTGTTTTTAATTTATATTCTACCAGTGGAAACTCAGTGCAAGATGACATACTAGTACAATGTATATCAGAGGGTTACCATAAGAGGAGACCAACAAACATTACATCAGAGAATATCAAAACAAGAAGACCAAAAGACTGGCACAAGAGAGTTGACAACAGATCTTATACCAGAGGCTAACCAACAGACTGGCATCGGGGAGTTACCAACAGATCTTAGATCAGAGGCTAACCAACAGACAGGCACCAGATAGTTACAACCAGATCTTGGATCAGAGGCTAACCAACAGACTGACACAAGAGAGTTACCAACAGATCTTAGATCAGAGGCTAACCAATAGACTGGCACCAGAGAGTTACCAACAGATCTTAGATCAGAAGCTAACCAATAGACTGGCATCAGAGAGTTACCAACAGATCTTAGATCAGAGGCTAACCAATAGACTGGCACCAGAGAGTTACCAACATATCTTATATCAGAGGCTAACCAACAGACTGACACCAGAGAGTTACCAGCATATCTTATATCAGAGGCTAACCAACAGACTGACACCATAGATTTACCAGCATATCTTAGATCAGAGGCTAACCAACAGACTGGCACAAGAGAGTTAACAACAGATCTTAGTTGAGAGGCTAATCAACAAACTGGCACCAGAGAGTTACCAGCATATCTTATATCAGAGGCTAACCAACAAACTGACACCAGAGAGTTACCAGCATATCTTATATCAGAGGCTAACCAACAGACTGACACCAGAGAGTTACCAGCATATCTTAGATCAGAGGCTAACCAACAGACTGACACCAGAGAGTTACCAGCATATCTTATATCAGAGGCTAACCAACAACATAACACCAGAGAGTTACCAGCATATCTTATATCAGAGGCTAACCAACAGACTGACACCAGAGAGTTACCAGCATATCTTATATCAGAGGCTAACCAACAGACTGACACCAGAGAGTTACCAGCATATCTTAGATCAGAGGCTAACCAACAGACTGACACCATAGATTTATCAGCATATCTTAGATCATAGGCTAACCAACAGACTGGCACAAGAGAGTTAACAACATATCTTAGTTGAGAGGTTAATCAACAGACTGGCACCATAGATTTACCAGCATATCTTATATCAGAGGTTATCCAACAGACTGCAACCAGAGAGTTACCAGCATATCTTATATCAGAGACTAACCAACAGACTGACACCAGAGAGTTACCAGCATATCTTATATCAGAGGCTAACCAACAAACTGACACCAGAGAGTTACCAGCATATCTTATATCAGAGGCTAACCAACAGACTGACACCAGAGAGTTACCAGCATATCTTATATCAGAGGTTAACCAACAGACTGACACCAGAGAATTACCAGCATATCTTATATCAGAGGCTAACCAACAAACTGACACCAGAGAGTTACCAGCATATCTTATATCAGAGGCTAACCAACAGACTGACACCAGAGAGTTACCAGCATATCTTATATCAGAGGCTAACCAACAGACTGACACCAGAGAGTTACCAGCATATCTTATATCAGAGGCTAACCAACAGACTGACACCAGAGAGTTACCAGCATATCTTATATCAGAGGCTAACCAACAGACTGACACCAGAGAGTTACCAGCATATCTTAGATCAGAGGCTAACCAACAGACTGGCACAAGAGAGTTAACAACAGATCTTAGTTGAGAGGCTAATCAACAAACTGGCACCAGAGAGTTACCAGCATATCTTATATCAGAGGCTAACCAACAAACTGACACCAGAGAGTTACCAGTATATCTTATATCAGAGGCTATCCAACAGACTGGCACCAGAGAGTTACCAGCATATCTTATATTAGAGGCTAACCAACAAACTGACACCAGAGAGTTACCAGCATATCTTAGATCAGAGGCTAGCCAACAGACTGACACCAGAGAGTTACCAGCATATCTTATATCAGAGGCTAACCAACAACATAACACCAGAGAGTTACCAGCATATCTTATATCAGAGGCTAACCAACAGACTGACACCAGAGAGTTACCAGCATATCTTATATCAGAGGCTAACCAACAGACTGACACCAGAGAGTTACCAGCATATATTAGATCAGAGGCTAACCAACAGACTGACACCATAGATTTATCAGCATATCTTAGATCAGAGGTTATCCAACAGACTGCAACCAGAGAGTTACCAGCATATCTTATATCAGAGACTAACCAACAGACTGACACCAGAGAGTTACCAGCATATCTTATATCAGAGGCTAACCAACAGACTGACACCATAGATTTACCAGCATATCTTAGATCAGAGGCTAACCAACAGACTGGCACAAGAGAGTTAACAACAGATCTTAGTTGAGAGGCTAATCAGCAAACTGGCACCAGAGAGTTACCAGCATATCTTATATCAGAGGCTAACCAACAAACTGACACCAGAGAGTTACCAGCATATCTTATATCAGAGGCTATCCAACAGACTGGCACCAGAGAGTTACCAGCATATCTTATATTAGAGGCTAACCAACAAACTGACACCAGAGAGTTACCAGCATATCTTAGATCAGAGGCTAACCAACAGACTGACACCAGAGAGTTACCAGCATATCTTATATCAGAGGCTAACCAACAACATAACACCAGAGAGTTACCAGCATATCTTATATCAGAGGCTAACCAACAGACTGACACCAGAGAGTTACCAGCATATCTTATATCAGAGGCTAACCAACAGACTGACACCAGAGAGTTACCAGCATATCTTAGATCAGAGGCTAACCAACAGACTGACACCATAGATTTATCAGCATATCTTAGATCATAGGCTAACCAACAGACTGGCACAAGAGAGTTAACAACATATCTTAGTTGAGAGGTTAATCAACAGACTGGCACCATAGATTTACCAGCATATCTTATATCAGAGGTTATCCAACAGACTGCAACCAGAGAGTTACCAGCATATCTTATATCAGAGACTAACCAACAGACTGACACCAGACAGTTACCAGCATATCTTATATCAGAGGTTATCCAACAGACTGCAACCAGAGAGTTACCAGCATATCTTATATCAGAGACTAACCAACAGACTGACACCATAGATTTACCAGCATATCTTAGATCAGAGGCTAACCAACAGACTGGCACAAGAGAGTTAACAACATATCTTAGTTGAGAGGTTAATCAACAGACTGGCACCATAGATTTACCAGCATATCTTATATCAGAGGTTATCCAACAGACTGCAACCAGAGAGTTACCAGCATATCTTATATCAGAGGCTAACCAACAAACTGACACCAGAGAGTTACCAGCATATCTTATATCAGAGGCTAACCAACAAACTGACACCAGAGAGTTACCAGCATATCTTATATCAGAGGCTATCCAACAGACTGGCACCAGAGAGTTACCAGCATATCTTATATTAGAGGCTAACCAACAAACTGACACCAGAGAGTTACCAGCATATCTTAGATCAGAGGCTAACCAACAGACTGACACCAGAGAGTTACCAGCATATCTTATATCAGAGGCTAACCAACAACATAACACCAGAGAGTTACCAGCATATCTTATATCAGAGGCTAACCAACAGACTGACACCAGAGAGTTACCAGCATATCTTATATCAGAGGCTAACCAACAGACTGACACCAGAGAGTTACCAGCATATCTTAGATCAGAGGCTAACCAACAGACTGACACCATAGATTTATCAGCATATCTTAGATCATAGGCTAACCAACAGACTGGCACAAGAGAGTTAACAACATATCTTAGTTGAGAGGTTAATCAACAGACTGGCACCAGCATATCTTATATCAGAGGTTATCCAACAGACTGCAACCAGAGAGTTACCAGCATATCTTATATCAGAGACTAACCAACAGACTGACACCAGAGAGTTACCAGCATATCTTATATCAGAGGCTAACCAACAAACTGACACCAGAGAGTTACCAGCATATCTTAGATCAGAGGCTAACCAACAGACTGACACCAGAGAGTTACCAGCATATCTTATATCAGAGGTTAACCAACAGACTGACACCAGAGAGTTACCAGCATATCTTATATCAGAGGTTAACCAACAGACTGACACCAGAGAGTTACCAGCATATCTTATATCAGAGGCTAACCAACAAACTGACACCAGAGAGTTACCAGCATATCTTATATCAGAGGCTAACCAACAGACTGACACCAGAGAGTTACCAGCATATCTTAGATCAGAGGTTAACCAACAGACTGTCACCAGAGAGTTACCAGCATATCTTATATCAGAGGTTAACCAACAGACTGACACCAGAGAGTTACCAGCATATCTTATATCAGAGGCTAACCAACAAACTGACACCAGAGAGTTACCAGCATATCTTATATCAGAGGCTAACCAACAGACTGACACCAGATTTACCAGCATATCTTATATCAGAGGCTAACCAACAAACTGACACCATAGATTTGCCAGCATATCTTAGATCATAGGCTAACCAACAGACTGGCACAAGAGAGTTAACAACAGATCTTAGGTGAGAGGCTAATCAACAGACTGGCACCATAGATTTACCAGCATATCTTATATCAGAGGTTAACCAACAGACTGACACCAGAGAGTTAGCAGCATATCTTATATCAGAGGCTAACCAACAGACTGACACCAGAGAGTTACCAGCATATCTTATATCAGAGGCTAACCAACAAACTGACACCAGAGAGTTACCAGCATATCTTATATCATAGGCTAATCAACAGACTGACACCAGAGAGTTACCAGCATATCTTATATCAGAGGCTAACCAACAAACTGACACCAGAGAATTACCAGCATATCTTAGATCATAGGCTAACCAACAGACTGGCACAAGAGAGTTAACAACAGATCTTAGGTGAGAGGCTAACCAATAAACTGGCACCAGAGAGTTACCAGCATATCTTATATCAGAGACTAATCAACAGACTGACACCAGAGAGTTACCAGCATATCTTATATCAGAGGCTAACCAACAACATAATACCAGAGAGTTACCAGCATATCTTATATCAGAGGCTAACCAACAGACTGACACCAGAGAGTTACCAGCATATCTTATATCAGAGGCTAACCAACAGACTGACACCAGAGAGTTACCAGCATATCTTATATCAGAGGTTAACCAACAGACTGACACCAGAGAGTTACCAGCATATCTTATATCAGAGGCTAACCAACAGACTGACACCAGAGAGTTACCAGCATATCTTATATCAGAGGCTAACCAACAGACTGACACCAGAGAGTTACCAGCATATCTTATATCAGAGGCTAACCAACAGACTGACACCATAGATTTACCAGCATATCTTAGATCATAGGCTAACCAACAGACTGGCACAAGAGAGTTAACAACATATCTTAGTTGAGAGGTTAATCAACAGACTGGCACCATAGATTTACCAGCATATCTTATATCAGAGGTTATCCAACAGACTGCAGCCAGAGAGTTACCAGCATATCTTATATCAGAGACTAACCAACAGACTGACACCATAGAGTTACCAGCATATCTTATATCAGAGGCTACCCAACAGACTGCAACCAGAGAGTTACCAGCATATCTTATATCAGAGGTTATCCAACAGACTGCAACCAGAGAGTTACCAGCATATCTTATATCAAAGGCTAATCAACAGACTGACACCAGAGAGTTACCAGCATATCTTATATCAGAGGCTAACCAACAGACTGACACCAGAAAGTTACCAGCATATCTTAGATCAGAGGCTACCCAACAGTCTGACACCATAGATTTACCAGCATATCTTAGATCATAGGCTAACCAACAGACTGCAACCAGAGAGTTACCAGCATATCTTAGATCATAGGCTAACCAACAGACTGGCACAAGAGAGTTAACAACATATCTTAGTTGAGAGGTTAACCAACAGACTGGCACCATAGATTTATCAGCATATCTTATATCAGAGGTTAACCAACAGACTGCAACCAGAGAGTTACCAGCATATCTTATATCAGAGACTAACCAACAGACTGACACCAGAGAGTTACCAGCATATCTTATATCAGAGGCTAACCAACAAACTGACACCAGAGAGTTACCAGCATATCTTATATCAGAGGCTAACCAACAGACTGACACCAGAGAGTTACCAGCATATCTTATATCAGGGTTAACTAACAGACTGACACCAGAGAGTTACCAGCATATCTTATATCAGAGGTTAACCAACAGACTGACACCAGAGAGTTACCAGCATATCTTATATCAGAGGCTAACCAACAAACTGACACCAGAGAGTTACCAGCATATCTTATATCAGAGGCTAACCAACAGACTGACACCAGAGAGTCACCAGCATATCTTATATCAGAGGTTAACCAACAAACTGACACCAGAGAGTTACCAGCATATCTTAGATCATAGGCTAACCAACAGACTGGCACAAGAGAGTTAACAACAGATCTTAGGTGAGAGGCTAACCAATAAACTGGCACCAGAGAGTTACCAGCATATCTTATATCAGAGACTAATCAACAGACTGACACCAGAGAGTTACCAGCATATCTTATATCAGAGGCTAACCAACAGACTGACACCAGAAAGTTCCCAGCATATCTTAGATCAGAGGCTAACCAACAGACTGACACCATAGATTTACCAGCATATCTTAGATCATAGGCTAACCAACAGACTGCAACCAGAGAGTTACCAGCATATCTTAGATCATAGGCTAACCAACAGACTGGCACAAGAGAGTTAACAACATATCTTAGTTGAGAGGTTAACCAACAGACTGGCACCATAGATTTACCAGCATATCTTATAGCAGAGGTTAACCAGCAGACTGCAACCAGAGAGTTACCAGCATATCTTATATCAGAGACTAACCAACAGACTGACACCAGAGAGTTACCAGCATATCTTATATCAGAGGCTAACCAACAAACTGACACCAGAGAGTTACCAGCATATCTTATATCAGAGGCTAACCAACAGACTGACACCAGAGAGTTACCAGCATATCTTATATCAGAGGTTAACCAACAGACTGACATCAGAGAGTTACCAGCATATCTTATATCAGAGGTTAACCAACAGACTGACACCAGAGAGTTACCAGCATATCTTATATCAGAGACTAACCAACAGACTGACACCAGAGAGTTACCAGCATATCTTATATCAGAGGCTAACCAACAAACTGACACCAGAGAGTTACCAGCATATCTTATATCAGAGGCTAACCAACAGACTGACACCAGAGAGTTACCAGCATATCTTATATCAGAGGTTAACTAACAGACTGACACCAGAGAATTACCAGCATATCTTATATCAGAGGTTAACCAACAGACTGACACCAGAGAGTTACCAGCATATCTTATATCAGAGGCTAACCAACAAACTGACACCAGAGAGTTACCAGCATATCTTATATCAGAGGCTAACCAACAGACTGACACCAGAGAGTCACCAGCATATCTTATATCAGAGGTTAACCAACAAACTGACACCAGAGAGTTACCAGCATATCTTAGATCATAGGCTAACCAACAGACTGGCACAAGAGAGTTAACAACAGATCTTAGGTGAGAGGCTAACCAATAAACTGGCACCAGAGAGTTACCAGCATATCTTATATCAGAGACTAATCAACAGACTGACACCAGAGAGTTACCAGCATATCTTATATCTGAGGCTAACCAACAGACTGACACCAGAAAGTTACCAGCATATCTTAGATCAGAGGCTAACCAACAGACTGACACCATAGATTTACCAGCATATCTTAGATCATAGGCTAACCAACAGACTGCAACCAGAGAGTTATCAGCATATCTTAGATCATAGGCTAACCAACAGACTGGCACAAGAGAGTTAACAACATATCTTAGTTGAGAGGTTAACCAACAGACTGGCACCATAGATTTACCAGCATATCTTATAGCAGAGGTTAACCAGCAGACTGCAACCAGAGAGTTACCAGCATATCTTATATCAGAGACTAACCAACAGACTGACACCAGAGAGTTACCAGCATATCTTATATCAGAGGCTAACCAACAAACTGACACCAGAGAGTTACCAGCATATCTTATATCAGAGGCTAACCAACAGACTGACACCAGAGAGTTACCAGCATATCTTATATCAGAGGTTAACCAACAGACTGACATCAGAGAGTTACCAGCATATCTTATATCAGAGGTTAACCAACAGACTGACACCAGAGAGTTACCAGCATATCTTATATCAGAGGCTAACCAACAAACTGACACCAGAGAGTTACCAGCATATCTTAGATCATAGGCTAACCAACAGACTGGCACAAGAGAGTTAACAACAGATCTTAGGTGAGAGGCTAACCAATAAACTGGCACCAGAGAGTTACCAGCATATCTTATATCAGAGACTAATCAACAGACTGACACCAGAGAGTTACCAGCATATCTTATATCAGAGGCTAACCAACAGACTGACACCAGAAAGTTACCAGCATATCTTAGATCAGAGGCTAACCAACAGACTGACACCATAGATTTACCAGCATATCTTAGATCATAGGCTAACCAACAGACTGCAACCAGAGAGTTACCAGCATATCTTAGATCATAGGCTAACCAACAGACTGGCACAAGAGAGTTAACAACATATCTTAGTTGAGAGGTTAACCAACAGACTGGCACCATAGATTTACCAGCATATCTTATATCAGAGGTTAACCAACAGACTGCAACCAGAGAGTTACCAGCATATCTTATATCAGAGACTAACCAACAGACTGACACCAGAGAGTTACCAGCATATGTTATATCAGAGGCTAACCAACAAACTGACACCAGAGAGTTACCAGCATATCTTATATCAGAGGCTAACCAACAGACTGACACCAGAGAGTTACCAGCATATCTTATATCAGAGGTTAACCAACAGACTGACATCAGAGAGTTACCAGGATATCTTATATCAGAGGTTAACCAACAGACTGACACCAGAGAGTTACCAGCATATCTTATATCAGAGGCTAACCAACAAACTGACACCAGAGAGTTACCAGCATATCTTATATCAGAGGCTAACCAACAGACTGACACCAGAGAGTCACCAGCATATCTTATATCAGAGGTTAACCAGCAGACTGACACCAGAGAGTTACCTGCATATCCTATATCAAAGGCTAACCAACAAACTGACACCATAGAGTTACCAGCATATCTTATATCAGAGGCTAACCAACAAACTGACACCAGAGAGTTACCAGCATATCTTATATCAGAGGCTAACCAACAAACTGACACCATAGATTTGCCAGCATATCTTAGATCATAGGCTAACCAACAGACTGGCACAAGAGAGTTAACAACAAATCTTAGTTGAGAGGCTAATCAACAGACTGGCACCATAGATTTACCAGCATATCTTATATCAGAGGTTAACCAACAGATTGACACCAGAGAATTAGCAGCATATCTTATATCAGAGGCTAACCAACAGACTGACACCAGAGAGTTACCAGCATATCTTATATCAGAGGCTAACCAACAAACTGACACCAGAGAGTTACCAGCATATCTTATATCAGAGGCTAACCAACAGACTGACACCAGAGAGTTACCAGCATATCTTATATCAGAGGTTAACCAACAGACTGACACCAGAGAGTTACCAGCATATCTTATATCAAAGGCTAACCAACAAACTGACACCAGAGAGTTACCAGCATATCTTATATCAGAGGCTAACCAACAAACTGACACCAGAGAGTTACCAGCATATCTTATATCAGAGGCTAACCAACAAACTGACACCATAGATTTGCCAGCATATCTTAGATCATAGGCTAACCAACAGACTGGCACAAGAGAGTTAACAACAAATCTTAGTTGAGAGGCTAATCAACAGACTGGCACCATAGATTTACCAGCATATCTTATATCAGAGGTTAACCAACAGATTGACACCAGAGAATTAGCAGCATATCTTATATCAGAGGCTAACCAACAGACTGACACCAGAGAGTTACCAGCATATCTTATATCAGAGGCTAACCAACAAACTGACACCAGAGAGTTACCAGCATATCTTATATCAGAGGCTAACCAACAGACTGACACCAGAGAGTTACCAGCATATCTTATATCAGAGGTTAACCAACAAACTGACACCAGAGAGTTACCAGCATATCTTAGATCAAAGGCTAACCAACAGACTGACACCAGAGAGTTACCAGCATATCTTAGATCAGAGGCTAACCAACAGACTGACACCAGAGAGTTACCAGCATATCTTATATCAGAGGCTAACCAACAAACTGACACCAGAGAGTTACCAGCATATCTTAGATCATAGGCTAACCAACAGACTGGCACAAGAGAATTAACAACAGATCTTAGGTGAGAGGCTAACCAATAAACTGGCACCAGAGAGTTACCAGCATATCTTATATCAGAGACTAATCAACAGACTGACACCAGAGAGTTACCAGCATATCTTATATCAGAGGCTAACCAACAGACTGACACCAGAAAGTTACCAGCATATCTTAGATCAGAGGCTAACCAACAGACTGACACCATAGATTTACCAGCATATCTTAGATCATATGCTAAGCAACAGACTGGCACAAGAGAGTTAACAACAGATCTTAGGTGAGAGGCTAACCAATAAACTGGCACCAGAGAGTTACCAGCATATCTTATATCAGAGACTAATCAACAGACTGACACCAGAGAGTTACCAGCATATCTTATATCAGAGGCTAACCAACAGACTGACACCAGAAAGTTACCAGCATATCTTAGATCAGAGGCTAACCAACAGACTGACACCATAGATTTACCAGCATATCTTAGATCATAGGCTAACCAACAGACTGCAACCAGAGAGTTACCAGCATATCTTAGATCATAGGCTAACCAACAGACTGGCACAAGAGAGTTAACAACAGATCTTAGGTGAGAGGCTAACCAATAAACTGGCACCAGAGAGTTACCAGCATATCTTATATCAGAGACTAATCAACAGACTGACACCAGAGAGTTACCAGCATATCTTAGATCAGAGGCTAACCAACAGACTGACACCATAGATTTACCAGCATATCTTAGATCATAGGCTAACCAACAGACTGCAACCAGAGAGTTACCAGCATATCTTAGATCATAGGCTAACCAACAGACTGGCACAAGAGAGTTAACAACATATCTTAGTTGAGAGGTTAACCAACAGACTGGCACCATAGATTTACCAGCATATCTTATATCAGAGGTTAACCAACAGACTGCAACCAGAGAGTTACCAGCATATCTTATATCAGAGACTAACCAACAGACTGACACCAGAGAGTTACCAGCATATGTTATATCAGAGGCTAACCAACAAACTGACACCAGAGAGTTACCAGCATATCTTATATCAGAGGCTAACCAACAGACTGACACCAGAGAGTTACCAGCATATCTTATATCAGAGGTTAACCAACAGACTGACATCAGAGAGTTACCAGGATATCTTATATCAGAGGTTAACCAACAGACTGACACCAGAGAGTTACCAGCATATCTTATATCAGAGGCTAACCAACAAACTGACACCAGAGAGTTACCAGCATATCTTATATCAGAGGCTAACCAACAGACTGACACCAGAGAGTCACCAGCATATCTTATATCAGAGGTTAACCAGCAGACTGACACCAGAGAGTTACCTGCATATCCTATATCAAAGGCTAACCAACAAACTGACACCATAGAGTTACCAGCATATCTTATATCAGAGGCTAACCAACAAACTGACACCAGAGAGTTACCAGCATATCTTATATCAGAGGCTAACCAACAAACTGACACCATAGATTTGCCAGCATATCTTAGATCATAGGCTAACCAACAGACTGGCACAAGAGAGTTAACAACAAATCTTAGTTGAGAGGCTAATCAACAGACTGGCACCATAGATTTACCAGCATATCTTATATCAGAGGTTAACCAACAGATTGACACCAGAGAATTAGCAGCATATCTTATATCAGAGGCTAACCAACAGACTGACACCAGAGAGTTACCAGCATATCTTATATCAGAGGCTAACCAACAAACTGACACCAGAGAGTTACCAGCATATCTTATATCAGAGGCTAACCAACAGACTGACACCAGAGAGTTACCAGCATATCTTATATCAGAGGTTAACCAACAGACTGACACCAGAGAGTTACCAGCATATCTTATATCAAAGGCTAACCAACAAACTGACACCAGAGAGTTACCAGCATATCTTATATCAGAGGCTAACCAACAAACTGACACCAGAGAGTTACCAGCATATCTTATATCAGAGGCTAACCAACAAACTGACACCATAGATTTGCCAGCATATCTTAGATCATAGGCTAACCAACAGACTGGCACAAGAGAGTTAACAACAAATCTTAGTTGAGAGGCTAATCAACAGACTGGCACCATAGATTTACCAGCATATCTTATATCAGAGGTTAACCAACAGATTGACACCAGAGAATTAGCAGCATATCTTATATCAGAGGCTAACCAACAGACTGACACCAGAGAGTTACCAGCATATCTTATATCAGAGGCTAACCAACAAACTGACACCAGAGAGTTACCAGCATATCTTATATCAGAGGCTAACCAACAGACTGACACCAGAGAGTTACCAGCATATCTTATATCAGAGGTTAACCAACAAACTGACACCAGAGAGTTACCAGCATATCTTAGATCAAAGGCTAACCAACAGACTGACACCAGAGAGTTACCAGCATATCTTAGATCAGAGGCTAACCAACAGACTGACACCAGAGAGTTACCAGCATATCTTATATCAGAGGCTAACCAACAAACTGACACCAGAGAGTTACCAGCATATCTTAGATCATAGGCTAACCAACAGACTGGCACAAGAGAATTAACAACAGATCTTAGGTGAGAGGCTAACCAATAAACTGGCACCAGAGAGTTACCAGCATATCTTATATCAGAGACTAATCAACAGACTGACACCAGAGAGTTACCAGCATATCTTATATCAGAGGCTAACCAACAGACTGACACCAGAAAGTTACCAGCATATCTTAGATCAGAGGCTAACCAACAGACTGACACCATAGATTTACCAGCATATCTTAGATCATATGCTAAGCAACAGACTGGCACAAGAGAGTTAACAACAGATCTTAGGTGAGAGGCTAACCAATAAACTGGCACCAGAGAGTTACCAGCATATCTTATATCAGAGACTAATCAACAGACTGACACCAGAGAGTTACCAGCATATCTTATATCAGAGGCTAACCAACAGACTGACACCAGAAAGTTACCAGCATATCTTAGATCAGAGGCTAACCAACAGACTGACACCATAGATTTACCAGCATATCTTAGATCATAGGCTAACCAACAGACTGCAACCAGAGAGTTACCAGCATATCTTAGATCATAGGCTAACCAACAGACTGGCACAAGAGAGTTAACAACAGATCTTAGGTGAGAGGCTAACCAATAAACTGGCACCAGAGAGTTACCAGCATATCTTATATCAGAGACTAATCAACAGACTGACACCAGAGAGTTACCAGCATATCTTATATCAGAGGCTAACCAACAAACTGACACCAGAGAGTTACCAGCATATCTTATATCAGAGGCTAACCAACAAACTGACACCATAGATTTGCCAGCATATCTTAGATCATAGGCTAACCAACAGACTGGCACAAGAGAGTTAACAACAAATCTTAGTTGAGAGGCTAATCAACAGACTGGCACCATAGATTTACCAGCATATCTTATATCAGAGGTTAACCAACAGATTGACACCAGAGAATTAGCAGCATATCTTATATCAGAGGCTAACCAACAGACTGACACCAGAGAGTTACCAGCATATCTTATATCAGAGGCTAACCAACAAACTGACACCAGAGAGTTACCAGCATATCTTATATCAGAGGCTAACCAACAGACTGACACCAGAGAGTTACCAGCATATCTTATATCAGAGGTTAACCAACAAACTGACACCAGAGAGTTACCAGCATATCTTAGATCAGAGGCTAACCAACAGACTGACACCAGAGAGTTACCAGCATATCTTAGATCAGAGGCTAACCAACAGACTGACACCAGAGAGTTACCAGCATATCTTATATCAGAGGCTAACCAACAAACTGACACCAGAGAGTTACCAGCATATCTTAGATCATAGGCTAACCAACAGACTGGCACAAGAGAGTTAACAACAGATCTTAGGTGAGAGGCTAACCAATAAACTGGCACCAGAGAGTTACCAGCATATCTTATATCAGAGACTAATCAACAGACTGACACCAGAGAGTTACCAGCATATCTTATATCAGAGGCTAACCAACAGACTGACACCAGAAAGTTACCAGCATATCTTAGATCAGAGGCTAACCAACAGACTGACACCATAGATTTACCAGCATATCTTAGATCATATGCTAAGCAACAGACTGGCACAAGAGAGTTAACAACAGATCTTAGGTGAGAGGCTAACCAATAAACTGGCACCAGAGAGTTACCAGCATATCTTATATCAGAGACTAATCAACAGACTGACACCAGAGAGTTACCAGCATATCTTATATCAGAGGCTAACCAACAGACTGACACCAGAAAGTTACCAGCATATCTTAGATCAGAGGCTAACCAACAGACTGACACCATAGATTTACCAGCATATCTTAGATCATAGGCTAACCAACAGACTGCAACCAGAGAGTTACCAGCATATCTTAGATCATAGGCTAACCAACAGACTGGCACAAGAGAGTTAACAACAGATCTTAGGTGAGAGGCTAACCAATAAACTGGCACCAGAGAGTTACCAGCATATCTTATATCAGAGACTAATCAACAGACTGACACCAGAGAGTTACCAGCATATCTTATATCAGAGGCTAACCAACAGACTGACACCAGAAAGTTACCAGCATATCTTATATCAGAGGCTAACCAACAAACTGACACCAGAGAGTTACCAGCATATCTTATATCAGAGGCTAACCAACAGACTGACACCAGAGAGTTACCAGCATATCTTATATCAGAGGTTAACCAACAGACTGACATCAGAGAGTTACCAGCATATCTTATATCAGAGGTTAACCAACAGACTGACACCAGAGAGTTACCAGCATATCTTATATCAGAGGCTAACCAACAAACTGACACCAGAGAGTTACCAGCATATCTTATATCAGAGGCTAACCAACAGACTGACACCAGAGAGTCACCAGCATATCTTATATCAGAGGTTAACCAGCAGACTGACACCAGAGAGTTACCTGCATATCCTATATCAAAGGCTAACCAACAAACTGACACCATAGAGTTACCAGCATATCTTATATCAGAGGCTAACCAACAAACTGACACCAGAGAGTTACCAGCATATCTTATATCAGAGGCTAACCAACAAACTGACACCATAGATTTGCCAGCATATCTTAGATCATAGGCTAACCAACAGACTGGCACAAGAGAGTTAACAACAAATCTTAGTTGAGAGGCTAATCAACAGACTGGCACCATAGATTTACCAGCATATCTTATATCAGAGGTTAACCAACAGATTGACACCAGAGAATTAGCAGCATATCTTATATCAGAGGCTAACCAACAGACTGACACCAGAGAGTTACCAGCATATCTTATATCAGAGGCTAACCAACAAACTGACACCAGAGAGTTACCAGCATATCTTATATCAGAGGCTAACCAACAGACTGACACCAGAGAGTTACCAGCATATCTTATATCAGAGGTTAACCAACAGACTGACACCAGAGAGTTACCAGCATATCTTATATCAAAGGCTAACCAACAAACTGACACCAGAGAGTTACCAGCATATCTTATATCAGAGGCTAACCAACAAACTGACACCAGAGAGTTACCAGCATATCTTATATCAAAGGCTAACCAACAAACTGACACCATAGATTTGCCAGCATATCTTAGATCATAGGCTAACCAACAGACTGGCACAAGAGAGTTAACAACAAATCTTAGTTGAGAGGCTAATCAACAGACTGGCACCATAGATTTACCAGCATATCTTATATCAGAGGTTAACCAACAGATTGACACCAGAGAATTAGCAGCATATCTTATATCAGAGGCTAACCAACAGACTGACACCAGAGAGTTACCAGCATATCTTATATCAGAGGCTAACCAACAAACTGACACCAGAGAGTTACCAGCATATCTTATATCAGAGGCTAACCAACAGACTGACACCAGAGAGTTACCAGCATATCTTATATCAGAGGTTAACCAACAAACTGACACCAGAGAGTTACCAGCATATCTTAGATCAGAGGCTAACCAACAGACTGACACCAGAGAGTTACCAGCATATCTTAGATCAGAGGCTAACCAACAGACTGACACCAGAGAGTTACCAGCATATCTTATATCAGAGGCTAACCAACAAACTGACACCAGAGAGTTACCAGCATATCTTAGATCATAGGCTAACCAACAGACTGGCACAAGAGAGTTAACAACAGATCTTAGGTGAGAGGCTAACCAATAAACTGGCACCAGAGAGTTACCAGCATATCTTATATCAGAGACTAATCAACAGACTGACACCAGAGAGTTACCAGCATATCTTATATCAGAGGCTAACCAACAGACTGACACCAGAAAGTTACCAGCATATCTTAGATCAGAGGCTAACCAACAGACTGACACCATAGATTTACCAGCATATCTTAGATCATATGCTAAGCAACAGACTGGCACAAGAGAGTTAACAACAGATCTTAGGTGAGAAGCTAACCAATAAACTGGCACCAGAGAGTTACCAGCATATCTTATATCAGAGACTAATCAACAGACTGACACCAGAGAGTTACCAGCATATCTTATATCAGAGGCTAACCAACAGACTGACACCAGAAAGTTACCAGCATATCTTAGATCAGAGGCTAACCAACAGACTGACACCATAGATTTACCAGCATATCTTAGATCATAGGCTAACCAACAGACTGCAACCAGAGAGTTTCCAGCATATCTTAGATCATAGGCTAACCAACAGACTGGCACAAGAGAGTTAACAACAGATCTTAGGTGAGAGGCTAACCAATAAACTGGCACCAGAGAGTTACCAGCATATCTTATATCAGAGACTAATCAACAGACTGACACCAGAGAGTTACCAGCATATCTTATATCAGAGGCTAACCAACAGACTGACACCAGAAAGTTACCAGCATATCTTAGATCAGAGGCTAACCAACAGACTGACACCATAGATTTACCAGCATATCTTAGATCATAGGCTAACCAACAGACTGCAACCAGAGAGTTACCAGCATATCTTAGATCATAGGCTAACCAACAGACTGGCACAAGAGAGTTAACAACATATCTTAGTTGAGAGGTTAACCAACAGACTGGCACCATAGATTTACCAGCATATCTTATATCAGAGGTTAACCAACAGACTGCAACCAGAGAGTTACCAGCATATCTTATATCAGAGACTAACCAACAGACTGACACCAGAGAGTTACCAGCATATCTTATATCAGAGGCTAACCAACAAACTGACACCAGAGAGTTACCAGCATATCTTATATCAGAGGCTAACCAACAGACTGACACCAGAGAGTTACCAGCATATCTTATATCAGAGGTTAACCAACAGACTGACATCAGAGAGTTACCAGCATATCTTATATCAGAGGTTAACCAACAGACTGACACCAGAGAGTTACCAGCATATCTTATATCAGAGGCTAACCAACAAACTGACACCAGAGAGTTACCAGCATATCTTAGATCATAGGCTAACCAACAGACTGGCACAAGAGAGTTAACAACAGATCTTAGGTGAGAGGCTAACCAATAAACTGGCACCAGAGAGTTACCAGCATATCTTATATCAGAGACTAATCAACAGACTGACACCAGAGAGTTACCAGCATATCTTATATCAGAGGCTAACCAACAGACTGACACCATAGATTTACCAGCATATCTTAGATCATAGGCTAACCAACAGACTGCAACCAGAGAGTTACCAGCATATCTTAGATCATAGGCTAACCAACAGACTGGCACAAGAGAGTTAACAACATATCTTAGTTGAGAGGTTAACCAACAGACTGGCACCATAGATTTACCAGCATATCTTATATCAGAGGTTAACCAACAGACTGCAACCAGAGAGTTACCAGCATATCTTATATCAGAGACTAACCAACAGACTGACACCAGAGAGTTACCAGCATATCTTATATCAGAGGCTAACCAACAAACTGACACCAGAGAGTTACCAGCATATCTTATATCAGAGGCTAACCAACAGACTGACACCAGAGAGTTACCAGCATATCTTATATCAGAGGTTAACCAACAGACTGACATCAGAGAGTTACCAGCATATCTTATATCAGAGGTTAACCAACAGACTGACACCAGAGAGTTACCAGCATATCTTATATCAGAGGCTAACCAACAAACTGACACCAGAGAGTTACCAGCATATCTTATATCAGAGGCTAACCAACAGACTGACACCAGAGAGTTACCAGCATATCTTAGATCATAGGCTAACCAACAGACTGGCACAAGAGAGTTAACAACAGATCTTAGGTGAGAGGCTAACCAATAAACTGGCACCAGAGAGTTACCAGCATATCTTATATCAGAGACTAATCAACAGACTGACACCAGAGAGTTACCAGCATATCTTATATCAGAGGCTAACCAACAGACTGACACCATAGATTTACCAGCATATCTTAGATCATAGGCTAACCAACAGACTGCAACCAGAGAGTTACCAGCATATCTTAGATCATAGGCTAACCAACAGACTGGCACAAGAGAGTTAACAACATATCTTAGTTGAGAGGTTAACCAACAGACTGGCACCATAGATTTACCAGCATATCTTATATCAGAGGTTAACCAACAGACTGCAACCAGAGAGTTACCAGCATATCTTATATCAGAGACTAACCAACAGACTGACACCAGAGAGTTACCAGCATATCTTATATCAGAGGATAACCAACAAACTGACACCAGAGAGTTACCAGCATATCTTATATCAGAGGCTAACCAACAGACTGACACCAGAGAGTTACCAGCATATCTTATATCAGAGGTTAACCAACAGACTGACATCAGAGAGTTACCAGCATATCTTATATCAGAGGTTAACCAACAGACTGACACCAGAGAGTTACCAGCATATCTTATATCAGAGGCTAACCAACAAACTGACACCAGAGAGTTACCAGCATATCTTATATCAGAGGCTAACCAACAGACTGACACCAGAGAGTCACCAGCATATCTTATATCAGAGGTTAACCAAC
The DNA here is from genome assembly GCA_963680875.1 of Bathymodiolus brooksi. NCBI lineage: Eukaryota > Metazoa > Mollusca > Bivalvia > Mytilida > Modiolidae > Bathymodiolus > Bathymodiolus brooksi. The sequence continues at coordinate 85,697,370 of OY804585.1, forward strand.
AGACTGACACCAGAGAGTTACCAGCATATCTTATATCAAAGGCTAACCAACAAAGTGACACCATAGAGTTACCAGCATATCTTATATCAGAGGCTAACCAACAAACTGACACCAGAGAGTTACCAGCATATCTTATATCAGAGGCTAACCAACAAACTGACACCATAGATTTGCCAGCATATCTTAGATCATAGGCTAACCAACAGACTGGCACAAGAGAGTTAACAACAAATCTTAGTTGAGAGGCTAACCAACAGACTGGCACCATAGATTTACCAGCATATCTTATATCAGAGGTTAACCAACAGATTGACACCAGAGAATTAGCAGCATATCTTATATCAGAGGCTAACCAACAGACTGACACCAGAGAGTTACCAGCATATCTTATATCAGAGGCTAACCAACAAACTGACACCAGAGAGTTACCAGCATATCTTATATCAGAGGCTAACCAACAGACTGACACCAGAGAGTTACCAGCATATCTTATATCAGAGGTTAACCAACAGACTGACACCAGAGAGTTACCAGCATATCTTATATCAAAGGCTAACCAACAAACTGACACCAGAGAGTTACCAGCATATCTTATATCAGAGGCTAACCAACAAACTGACACCAGAGAGTTACCAGCATATCTTATATCAGAGGCTAACCAACAGACTGACACCATAGATTTGCCAGCATATCTTAGATCATATGCTAAGCAACAGACTGGCACAAGAGAGTTAACAACAGATCTTAGGTGAGAAGCTAACCAATAAACTGGCACCAGAGAGTTACCAGCATATCTTATATCAGAGACTAATCAACAGACTGACACCAGAGAGTTACCAGCATATCTTATATCAGAGGCTAACCAACAGACTGACACCAGAAAGTTACCAGCATATCTTAGATCAGAGGCTAACCAACAGACTGACACCATAGATTTACCAGCATATCTTAGATCATATGCTAAGCAACAGACTGGCACAAGAGAGTTAACAACAGATCTTAGGTGAGAAGCTAACCAATAAACTGGCACCAGAGAGTTACCAGCATATCTTATATCAGAGACTAATCAACAGACTGACACCAGAGAGTTACCAGCATATCTTATATCAGAGGCTAACCAACAGACTGACACCAGAAAGTTACCAGCATATCTTAGATCAGAGGCTAACCAACAGACTGACACCATAGATTTACCAGCATATCTTAGATCATAGGCTAACCAACAGACTGCAACCAGAGAGTTTCCAGCATATCTTAGATCATAGGCTAACCAACAGACTGGCACAAGAGAGTTAACAACAGATCTTAGGTGAGAGGCTAACCAATAAACTGGCACCAGAGAGTTACCAGCATATCTTATATCAGAGACTAATCAACAGACTGACACCAGAGAGTTACCAGCATATCTTATATCAGAGGCTAACCAACAGACTGACACCAGAAAGTTACCAGCATATCTTAGATCAGAGGCTAACCAACAGACTGACACCATAGATTTACCAGCATATCTTAGATCATAGGCTAACCAACAGACTGCAACCAGAGAGTTACCAGCATATCTTAGATCATAGGCTAACCAACAGACTGGCACAAGAGAGTTAACAACATATCTTAGTTGAGAGGTTAACCAACAGACTGGCACCATAGATTTACCAGCATATCTTATATCAGAGGTTAACCAACAGACTGCAACCAGAGAGTTACCAGCATATCTTATATCAGAGACTAACCAACAGACTGACACCAGAGAGTTACCAGCATATCTTATATCAGAGGCTAACCAACAAACTGACACCAGAGAGTTACCAGCATATCTTATATCAGAGGCTAACCAACAGACTGACACCAGAGAGTTACCAGCATATCTTATATCAGAGGTTAACCAACAGACTGACATCAGAGAGTTACCAGCATATCTTATATCAGAGGTTAACCAACAGACTGACACCAGAGAGTTACCAGCATATCTTATATCAGAGGCTAACCAACAAACTGACACCAGAGAGTTACCAGCATATCTTAGATCATAGGCTAACCAACAGACTGGCACAAGAGAGTTAACAACAGATCTTAGGTGAGAGGCTAACCAATAAACTGGCACCAGAGAGTTACCAGCATATCTTATATCAGAGACTAATCAACAGACTGACACCAGAGAGTTACCAGCATATCTTATATCAGAGGCTAACCAACAGACTGACACCATAGATTTACCAGCATATCTTAGATCATAGGCTAACCAACAGACTGCAACCAGAGAGTTACCAGCATATCTTAGATCATAGGCTAACCAACAGACTGGCACAAGAGAGTTAACAACATATCTTAGTTGAGAGGTTAACCAACAGACTGGCACCATAGATTTACCAGCATATCTTATATCAGAGGTTAACCAACAGACTGCAACCAGAGAGTTACCAGCATATCTTATATCAGAGACTAACCAACAGACTGACACCAGAGAGTTACCAGCATATCTTATATCAGAGGCTAACCAACAAACTGACACCAGAGAGTTACCAGCATATCTTATATCAGAGGCTAACCAACAGACTGACACCAGAGAGTTACCAGCATATCTTATATCAGAGGTTAACCAACAGACTGACATCAGAGAGTTACCAGCATATCTTATATCAGAGGTTAACCAACAGACTGACACCAGAGAGTTACCAGCATATCTTATATCAGAGGCTAACCAACAAACTGACACCAGAGAGTTACCAGCATATCTTATATCAGAGGCTAACCAACAGACTGACACCAGAGAGTTACCAGCATATCTTAGATCATAGGCTAACCAACAGACTGGCACAAGAGAGTTAACAACAGATCTTAGGTGAGAGGCTAACCAATAAACTGGCACCAGAGAGTTACCAGCATATCTTATATCAGAGACTAATCAACAGACTGACACCAGAGAGTTACCAGCATATCTTATATCAGAGGCTAACCAACAGACTGACACCATAGATTTACCAGCATATCTTAGATCATAGGCTAACCAACAGACTGCAACCAGAGAGTTACCAGCATATCTTAGATCATAGGCTAACCAACAGACTGGCACAAGAGAGTTAACAACATATCTTAGTTGAGAGGTTAACCAACAGACTGGCACCATAGATTTACCAGCATATCTTATATCAGAGGTTAACCAACAGACTGCAACCAGAGAGTTACCAGCATATCTTATATCAGAGACTAACCAACAGACTGACACCAGAGAGTTACCAGCATATCTTATATCAGAGGATAACCAACAAACTGACACCAGAGAGTTACCAGCATATCTTATATCAGAGGCTAACCAACAGACTGACACCAGAGAGTTACCAGCATATCTTATATCAGAGGTTAACCAACAGACTGACATCAGAGAGTTACCAGCATATCTTATATCAGAGGTTAACCAACAGACTGACACCAGAGAGTTACCAGCATATCTTATATCAGAGGCTAACCAACAAACTGACACCAGAGAGTTACCAGCATATCTTATATCAGAGGCTAACCAACAGACTGACACCAGAGAGTCACCAGCATATCTTATATCAGAGGTTAACCAACAGACTGACACCAGAGAGTTACCAGCATATCTTATATCAAAGGCTAACCAACAAAGTGACACCATAGAGTTACCAGCATATCTTATATCAGAGGCTAACCAACAAACTGACACCAGAGAGTTACCAGCATATCTTATATCAGAGGCTAACCAACAAACTGACACCATAGATTTGCCAGCATATCTTAGATCATAGGCTAACCAACAGACTGGCACAAGAGAGTTAACAACAAATCTTAGTTGAGAGGCTAACCAACAGACTGGCACCATAGATTTACCAGCATATCTTATATCAGAGGTTAACCAACAGATTGACACCAGAGAATTAGCAGCATATCTTATATCAGAGGCTAACCAACAGACTGACACCAGAGAGTTACCAGCATATCTTATATCAGAGGCTAACCAACAAACTGACACCAGAGAGTTACCAGCATATCTTATATCAGAGGCTAACCAACAGACTGACACCAGAGAGTTACCAGCATATCTTATATCAGAGGCTAACCAACAAACTGACACCAGAGAGTTACCAGCATATCTTATATCAGAGGCTAACCAACAGACTGACACCAGAGAGTTACCAGCATATCTTATATCAGAGGTTAACCAACAGACTGACATCAGAGAGTTACCAGCATATCTTATATCAGAGGTTAACCAACAGACTGACACCAGAGAGTTACCAGCATATCTTATATCAGAGGCTAACCAACAAACTGACACCAGAGAGTTACCAGCATATCTTAGATCATAGGCTAACCAACAGACTGGCACAAGAGAGTTAACAACAGATCTTAGGTGAGAGGCTAACCAATAAACTGGCACCAGAGAGTTACCAGCATATCTTATATCAGAGACTAATCAACAGACTGACACCAGAGAGTTACCAGCATATCTTATATCAGAGGCTAACCAACAGACTGACACCATAGATTTACCAGCATATCTTAGATCATAGGCTAACCAACAGACTGCAACCAGAGAGTTACCAGCATATCTTAGATCATAGGCTAACCAACAGACTGGCACAAGAGAGTTAACAACATATCTTAGTTGAGAGGTTAACCAACAGACTGGCACCATAGATTTACCAGCATATCTTATATCAGAGGTTAACCAACAGACTGCAACCAGAGAGTTACCAGCATATCTTATATCAGAGACTAACCAACAGACTGACACCAGAGAGTTACCAGCATATCTTATATCAGAGGCTAACCAACAAACTGACACCAGAGAGTTACCAGCATATCTTATATCAGAGGCTAACCAACAGACTGACACCAGAGAGTTACCAGCATATCTTATATCAGAGGTTAACCAACAGACTGACATCAGAGAGTTACCAGCATATCTTATATCAGAGGTTAACCAACAGACTGACACCAGAGAGTTACCAGCATATCTTATATCAGAGGCTAACCAACAAACTGACACCAGAGAGTTACCAGCATATCTTATATCAGAGGCTAACCAACAGACTGACACCAGAGAGTTACCAGCATATCTTAGATCATAGGCTAACCAACAGACTGGCACAAGAGAGTTAACAACAGATCTTAGGTGAGAGGCTAACCAATAAACTGGCACCAGAGAGTTACCAGCATATCTTATATCAGAGACTAATCAACAGACTGACACCAGAGAGTTACCAGCATATCTTATATCAGAGGCTAACCAACAGACTGACACCATAGATTTACCAGCATATCTTAGATCATAGGCTAACCAACAGACTGCAACCAGAGAGTTACCAGCATATCTTAGATCATAGGCTAACCAACAGACTGGCACAAGAGAGTTAACAACATATCTTAGTTGAGAGGTTAACCAACAGACTGGCACCATAGATTTACCAGCATATCTTATATCAGAGGTTAACCAACAGACTGCAACCAGAGAGTTACCAGCATATCTTATATCAGAGACTAACCAACAGACTGACACCAGAGAGTTACCAGCATATCTTATATCAGAGGATAACCAACAAACTGACACCAGAGAGTTACCAGCATATCTTATATCAGAGGCTAACCAACAGACTGACACCAGAGAGTTACCAGCATATCTTATATCAGAGGTTAACCAACAGACTGACATCAGAGAGTTACCAGCATATCTTATATCAGAGGTTAACCAACAGACTGACACCAGAGAGTTACCAGCATATCTTATATCAGAGGCTAACCAACAAACTGACACCAGAGAGTTACCAGCATATCTTATATCAGAGGCTAACCAACAGACTGACACCAGAGAGTCACCAGCATATCTTATATCAGAGGTTAACCAACAGACTGACACCAGAGAGTTACCAGCATATCTTATATCAAAGGCTAACCAACAAAGTGACACCATAGAGTTACCAGCATATCTTATATCAGAGGCTAACCAACAAACTGACACCAGAGAGTTACCAGCATATCTTATATCAGAGGCTAACCAACAAACTGACACCATAGATTTGCCAGCATATCTTAGATCATAGGCTAACCAACAGACTGGCACAAGAGAGTTAACAACAAATCTTAGTTGAGAGGCTAACCAACAGACTGGCACCATAGATTTACCAGCATATCTTATATCAGAGGTTAACCAACAGATTGACACCAGAGAATTAGCAGCATATCTTATATCAGAGGCTAACCAACAGACTGACACCAGAGAGTTACCAGCATATCTTATATCAGAGGCTAACCAACAAACTGACACCAGAGAGTTACCAGCATATCTTATATCAGAGGCTAACCAACAGACTGACACCAGAGAGTTACCAGCATATCTTATATCAGAGGTTAACCAACAGACTGACACCAGAGAGTTACCAGCATATCTTATATCAAAGGCTAACCAACAAACTGACACCAGAGAGTTACCAGCATATCTTATATCAGAGGCTAACCAACAAACTGACACCAGAGAGTTACCAGCATATCTTATATCAGAGGCTAACCAACAGACTGACACCATAGATTTGCCAGCATATCTTAGATCATATGCTAAGCAACAGACTGGCACAAGAGAGTTAACAACAGATCTTAGGTGAGAAGCTAACCAATAAACTGGCACCAGAGAGTTACCAGCATATCTTATATCAGAGACTAATCAACAGACTGACACCAGAGAGTTACCAGCATATCTTATATCAGAGGCTAACCAACAGACTGACACCAGAAAGTTACCAGCATATCTTAGATCAGAGGCTAACCAACAGACTGACACCATAGATTTACCAGCATATCTTAGATCATATGCTAAGCAACAGACTGGCACAAGAGAGTTAACAACAGATCTTAGGTGAGAAGCTAACCAATAAACTGGCACCAGAGAGTTACCAGCATATCTTATATCAGAGACTAATCAACAGACTGACACCAGAGAGTTACCAGCATATCTTATATCAGAGGCTAACCAACAGACTGACACCAGAAAGTTACCAGCATATCTTAGATCAGAGGCTAACCAACAGACTGACACCATAGATTTACCAGCATATCTTAGATCATAGGCTAACCAACAGACTGCAACCAGAGAGTTTCCAGCATATCTTAGATCATAGGCTAACCAACAGACTGGCACAAGAGAGTTAACAACAGATCTTAGGTGAGAGGCTAACCAATAAACTGGCACCAGAGAGTTACCAGCATATCTTATATCAGAGACTAATCAACAGACTGACACCAGAGAGTTACCAGCATATCTTATATCAGAGGCTAACCAACAGACTGACACCAGAAAGTTACCAGCATATCTTAGATCAGAGGCTAACCAACAGACTGACACCATAGATTTACCAGCATATCTTAGATCATAGGCTAACCAACAGACTGCAACCAGAGAGTTACCAGCATATCTTAGATCATAGGCTAACCAACAGACTGGCACAAGAGAGTTAACAACATATCTTAGTTGAGAGGTTAACCAACAGACTGGCACCATAGATTTACCAGCATATCTTATATCAGAGGTTAACCAACAGACTGCAACCAGAGAGTTACCTGCATATATTATATCAGAGACTAACCAACAGACTGACACCAGAGAGTTACCAGCATATCTTATATCAGAGGCTAACCAACAAACTGACACCAGAGAGTTACCAGCATATCTTATATCAGAGGCTAACCAACAGACTGACACCAGAGAGTTACCAGCATATCTTATATCAGAGGTTAACCAACAGACTGACATCAGAGAGTTACCAGCATATCTTATATCAGAGGTTAACCAACAGACTGACACCAGAGAGTTACCAGCATATCTTATATCAGAGGCTAACCAACAAACTGACACCAGAGAGTTACCAGCATATCTTAGATCATAGGCTAACCAACAGACTGGCACAAGAGAGTTAACAACAGATCTTAGGTGAGAGGCTAACCAATAAACTGGCACCAGAGAGTTACCAGCATATCTTATATCAGAGACTAATCAACAGACTGACACCAGAGAGTTACCAGCATATCTTATATCAGAGGCTAACCAACAGACTGACACCATAGATTTACCAGCATATCTTAGATCATAGGCTAACCAACAGACTGCAACCAGAGAGTTACCAGCATATCTTAGATCATAGGCTAACCAACAGACTGGCACAAGAGAGTTAACAACATATCTTAGTTGAGAGGTTAACCAACAGACTGGCACCATAGATTTACCAGCATATCTTATATCAGAGGTTAACCAACAGACTGCAACCAGAGAGTTACCAGCATATCTTATATCAGAGACTAACCAACAGACTGACACCAGAGAGTTACCAGCATATCTTATATCAGAGGCTAACCAACAAACTGACACCAGAGAGTTACCAGCATATCTTATATCAGAGGCTAACCAACAGACTGACACCAGAGAGTTACCAGCATATCTTATATCAGAGGTTAACCAACAGACTGACATCAGAGAGTTACCAGCATATCTTATATCAGAGGTTAACCAACAGACTGACACCAGAGAGTTACCAGCATATCTTATATCAGAGGCTAACCAACAAACTGACACCAGAGAGTTACCAGCATATCTTATATCAGAGGCTAACCAACAGACTGACACCAGAGAGTTACCAGCATATCTTAGATCATAGGCTAACCAACAGACTGGCACAAGAGAGTTAACAACAGATCTTAGGTGAGAGGCTAACCAATAAACTGGCACCAGAGAGTTACCAGCATATCTTATATCAGAGACTAATCAACAGACTGACACCAGAGAGTTACCAGCATATCTTATATCAGAGGCTAACCAACAGACTGACACCATAGATTTACCAGCATATCTTAGATCATAGGCTAACCAACAGACTGCAACCAGAGAGTTACCAGCATATCTTAGATCATAGGCTAACCAACAGACTGGCACAAGAGAGTTAACAACATATCTTAGTTGAGAGGTTAACCAACAGACTGGCACCATAGATTTACCAGCATATCTTATATCAGAGGTTAACCAACAGACTGCAACCAGAGAGTTACCAGCATATCTTATATCAGAGACTAACCAACAGACTGACACCAGAGAGTTACCAGCATATCTTATATCAGAGGATAACCAACAAACTGACACCAGAGAGTTACCAGCATATCTTATATCAGAGGCTAACCAACAGACTGACACCAGAGAGTTACCAGCATATCTTATATCAGAGGTTAACCAACAGACTGACATCAGAGAGTTACCAGCATATCTTATATCAGAGGTTAACCAACAGACTGACACCAGAGAGTTACCAGCATATCTTATATCAGAGGCTAACCAACAAACTGACACCAGAGAGTTACCAGCATATCTTATATCAGAGGCTAACCAACAGACTGACACCAGAGAGTCACCAGCATATCTTATATCAGAGGTTAACCAACAGACTGACACCAGAGAGTTACCAGCATATCTTATATCAAAGGCTAACCAACAAAGTGACACCATAGAGTTACCAGCATATCTTATATCAGAGGCTAACCAACAAACTGACACCAGAGAGTTACCAGCATATCTTATATCAGAGGCTAACCAACAAACTGACACCATAGATTTGCCAGCATATCTTAGATCATAGGCTAACCAACAGACTGGCACAAGAGAGTTAACAACAAATCTTAGTTGAGAGGCTAACCAACAGACTGGCACCATAGATTTACCAGCATATCTTATATCAGAGGTTAACCAACAGATTGACACCAGAGAATTAGCAGCATATCTTATATCAGAGGCTAACCAACAGACTGACACCAGAGAGTTACCAGCATATCTTATATCAGAGGCTAACCAACAAACTGACACCAGAGAGTTACCAGCATATCTTATATCAGAGGCTAACCAACAGACTGACACCAGAGAGTTACCAGCATATCTTATATCAGAGGTTAACCAACAGACTGACACCAGAGAGTTACCAGCATATCTTATATCAAAGGCTAACCAACAAACTGACACCAGAGAGTTACCAGCATATCTTATATCAGAGGCTAACCAACAAACTGACACCAGAGAGTTACCAGCATATCTTATATCAGAGGCTAACCAACAGACTGACACCATAGATTTGCCAGCATATCTTAGATCATAGGCTAACCAACAGACTGGCACAAGAGAGTTAACAACAAATCTTAGTTGAGAGGCTAATCAACAGACTGGCACCATAGATTTACCAGCATATCTTATATCAGAGGTTAACCAACAGATTGACACCAGAGAATTAGCAGCATATCTTATATCAGAGGCTACCCAACAGACTGACACCAGAGAGTTACCAGCATATCTTATATCAAAGGCTAACCAACAAACTGACACCAGAGAGTTACCAGCATATCTTATATCAGAGGCTAACCAACAAACTGACACCAGAGAGTTACCAGCATATCTTATATCAGAGGTTACCCAACAAACTGACATCAGAGAGTTACCAGCATATCTTAGATCAGAGGCTAACCAACAGACTGACACCAGAGAGTTACCAGCATATCTTAGATCAGAGGCTAACCAACAGACTGACACCAGAGAGTTACCAGCATATCTTATATCAGAGGTTAACCAACAGACTGACATCATAGAGTTACCAGCATATCTTATATCAGAGGCTAACCAACAAACTGACAACAGATAGTTACCAGCATATCTTATATCAGAGGCTAACCAACAGACTGACACCAGAGAGTCACCAGCATATCTTATATCAGAGGTTAACCAACAGACTGTCACCAGAGAGTTACCAGCATATCTTATATCAGAGGTTAACCAACAGACTGACACCAGAGAGTTACCAGCATATCTTATATCAAAGGCTAACCAACAAACTGACACCAGAGAGTTACCAGCATATCTTATATCAGAGGCTAACCAACAAACTGACACCAGAGAGTTACCAGCATATCTTATATCAGAGGCTAACCAACAAACTGACACCATAGATTTGCCAGCATATCTTAGATCATAGGCTAACCAACAGACTGGCACAAGAGAGTTAACAACAAATCTTAGTTGAGAGGCTAATCAACAGACTGGCACCATAGATTTACCAGCATATCTTATATCAGAGGTTAACCAACAGATTGACACCAGAGAATTAGCAGCATATCTTATATCAGAGGCTAACCAACAGACTGACACCAGAGAGTTACCAGCATATCTTATATCAGAGGCTAACCAACAAATTGACACCAGAGAGTTACCAGCATATCTTATATCAGAGGCTAACCAACAGACTGACACCAGAGAGTTACCAGCATATCTTATATCAGAGGTTAACCAACAGACTGACACCAGAGAGTTACCAGCATATCTTAGATCAGAGGCTAACCAACAGACTGACACCAGAGAGTTACCAGCATATCTTAGATCAGAGGCTAACCAACAGACTGACACCAGAGAGTTACCAGCATATCTTATATCAGAGGCTAACCAACAAACTGACACCAGAGAGTTACCAGCATATCTTATATCAGAGGCTAACCAACAAACTGACACCAGAGAGTTACCAGCATATCTTAGATCAGAGGCTAACCAACAGACTGACACCAGAGAGTTACCAGCATATCTTATATCAGAGGCTAATCAACAGACTGACACCAGAGAGTTACCAGCATATCTTAGATCAGAGGCTAACCAACAAACTGGCACCAGAAAGTTACCAGCATATCTTATATCAGAGGCTAATCAACAGACTGACACCAGAGAGTTACCAGCATATCTTATATCAGAGGTTAACCAACAGACTGACACCAGAGAGTTACCAGCATATCTTATATCAGAGGCTAACCAACAGACTGATGCCAGAGAGTTACCAGTATATCTTATATCGAGGTTAACCAACAGACTGACACCAGAGAGTTACCAGCATATCATATATCAGAGGTTAACCAACAGACTGACACCAGAGAGTTACCAGCATATCTTATATCAGAGGTTAACCAACAGACTGACACCAGAGAGTTACCAGCATATCTTATATCAGAGGCTAATCAACAGACTGACACCAGAGAGTTACCAGCATATCTTATATCAGAGGTTAACCAACAGACTGACACCAGAGAGTTACCAGCATATCTTATATCAGAGGTTAACCAACAGACTGACACCAGAGAGTTACCAGCATATCTTATATCAGAGGCTAACCAACAGACTGACACCAGAGAGTTACCAGCATATCTTATATCAGAGGCTAACCAACAGACTGACACCAGAGAGTTACCAGCATATCTTATATCAGAGGCTAACCAACAGACTGATGCCAGAGAGTTACCAGCATATCTTATATCAGAGGCTAACCAACAGACTGACACCAGAGAGTTACCAGCATATCTTATATCAGAGGCTAACCAACAGACTGACACCAGAGAGTTACCAGCATATCTTATATCAGAGGCTAACCAACAGACTGACACCAGAGAGTTACCTGCATATCTTATATCAGAGACTAATCAACAGACTGACACCAGAGAGTTACCAGCATATCTTATATCAGAGGCTAACCAACAGACTGACACCAGAGAGTTTCCAGCATATCTTAGATCAGAGGCTAACCAACAGACTGTCACAAGAGAGTTAACAACAGATCTTAGTTGAGAGGCTAATCAACAGACTGGCACCATAGATTTACAAACAGATCTTAGATCAGAGGGTAACCAGCAGACCGGCACCAGAGAGTTGTAAACAGATCTTAGATCAGAGGGTAACCAACAGACCCCACACTAGAACAACATACATCAATAAAGGTAATTTGTTGTATAATCTAATTAATCAGTGTTTCTAGAATTTAAATGGAAAGGATTTTATGAAAATAAAGTTTAAACAGTGATGGTTAACAATTCCAACAATATCAACAAAATGAACAATCACCTCATCTTAACTCACTGAACACAAAAAAGACCATGACATATGATGTTGTAAATCCAGGTCCTGGCTTGGGACAGGCACAAAAAGGTGGTGGTGTTAAATCGTTTAATAGGATCCCCCCCAACTCTTGATTTGAACAGTGATGATAATAAAATCAACAATAACCTCTCACCTTTGAATGTAAATGCACATAAAATCAACAATAACCTCTCACCTTTGAATGTAAATGCATATAAAAACAACAATAACCTCTCACCTTTGAATGTAAATGCACATAAAAACAATTAAGGTATGAAACAGGCACAAGAAAAGTTTGAAGAAACCAAAAGGATAATCATAAGTCAGAAATCAAAAGACAGACAATACAATGGCCAAAAGAAAAAGGACAAACAATGTTTAACATTTAAAAAATATATAGTCAAAATAGAAATGACATACTGTTCACTCAAATCACTTTTAAAATATATTCCATATCTAGGAGATTAAAGCATTTTATTTTTGAAGAAAAAACTGCATATATTTAATCTTAATAAAATCCTTTATTGAAACATTTTATTTATCAAGAAATTAGATATAGTGTCGAGTCATACAGTATTGTCAGATAGAAGGATTTGAAGTAGTGAAATAGAAATACTATAAAAAGCTTCAACCGTCTGTAAATTAAAGTTTCTAAAGTTTTACCCCTATTGTGAATAAAGTAGGAAATGAACATTTAAAACCTTACAAGAATAATTTTATTATTTTTTATGGGAAATCAGTGTTATTGTGCACATCTTGTTTCAAATAATACATATATATAATATCTAAGATGAGCAAAATATTCAATGTTTTTATTTTAAATTGTCAACAATCTGTCAATTAAATTATCTGAACTTATTCCCTAAATGTGGATAATGCAGATTATGAATATTGAAAATCTTACAAATATTGAAATACCAGTATACCTGAAATTTACTAATATTCAAATACCAGTATACCTGAAATTTACAAGAATTTGTTTAGATTTCTCATTTCATGTTTAAATAGAATGTATATATTGTTACTATTAGAGAAAAACAATTAATATTTCCTTTTATTGATACTAACTATAAAATTGAGGAGCAAAAATACTTTTGCCTCTGACATGATATTGCTATGAGAAATCCATTCTTACAAAGCAAATCATAGAGTTATATATTTACATTTCTTTAATTAAGATTATGTAAAAAAATATAAACTGTTATATAATTTATTATGTTTTGTGTTAAAATTTAAGAGTGAGTGAGTGATTGTTGTTTAAGACCAACTCTGCAATTGTTTACTAAGCCGTCACCAATCAGTCAGCAATCAATCAGTCAAATAGTTATGGTTACTGTCTCAAGGACTGTATGTATGATTGTAGACCAGAAGACTCAAGGGATTAGTTGTTATTATTGATGTAAAATAGCATTGAAATTTAAAGAAAATGCATCAATTTTATGATAATAATTATATTACAGGGCAAATGTAATATCTAGAATGGACAGATGTAATGGTAATAATTTATTGGATGAACAGTGTTATCTCCCCTTGGACAGATGTAATGGTAAAACACAGGATGAACAGAGCTACATCCACTTGACAGATGTAATGGGAAAAGATCACATGATGTACAGAGTTATCTTCACTTGGTTTAAGAACTATTTTTTTTAATGTATCAGTTATTTGTGATATTTTATTACTCTGGTGTATATTTTGTAAAAATATTTAAACCTGTGAGACTTATTCTAGTTAAAAATGAAGTTCAATATTTGAATGAGAAATTTGGCACACATGAAATGTTTTAATTAAAGGCAAGCATAATTTCTATAACAATTTCTCAATTTTTACTAAGAGTACAAAATAACAAAACTAATTATGAATCTTCTTTTTAACTTTGAAGATCACATTTCTATTTTTTAAATCTATAAAATGTTTGTCTCATTTGGGTTGAATTAGTTGATTGCTTCTTAATTTTGTAAAAATAAATGTAATGATGAAGTTGATATGAAAAAAAAGCAACATTGTTATATGTACTAGTAATGGTAAAAATATATACTGGCTGCTGTTTGTTCACTACTATCAGATGTCGATATGAGCTTATAATGTGGTAAGAATGTCTACTTTAAAAAGAAATGAATCATATATGGTTTGTTATGGTTTTCTATATACTAAAATTATCTCACCTTATTATGCATTATATGCCTTGCATGTTCCTGGGTTTGGAAATAACCTCCTATTTTAAAAAAGTATAGCTCAACACTAGATATAATTTCACTGAGGTGTACTTCTCCCACTCACTACATAACCCTCCTCCTATATTAAAATGGTATAGCTCAACACTAGATATAATTTCACTGAGGTGTACTTTTCCCACTCACTAAATAACCCTCCTCCTACATTAAAACGGTATAGCTCAACACTAGATATAATTTCACTGAGTTGTACTTTTCCCGCTCACTAAATAACCCTCCTCCTATATTAAAACAGTATAGCTCAACACTAGATATAATTTCACTGAGGTGTACTTTTCCCACTCAATAAATAACCCTCCTCCTATATTAAAATGGTATAGCTCAACACTAGATATAATTTCACTGAGGTGTACTTTTCCCGCTCACTAAATAACCCTCCTCCTATATTAAAATGGTATAGCTCAACACTAGATATAATTTCACTGAGTTGTACTTTTCCCGCTCACTAAATAACCCTCCTCCTATATTAAAATGGTATAGCTCAACACTAGATATAATTTCACTGAGGTGTACTTTTCCCACTCACTAAATAACCCTCCTCCTATATTAAAACAGTATAGCTCAACACTAGATATAATTTCACTGAGGTGTACTTTTCCCACTCACTAAATAACCCTCCTCCTATATTAAATTGGTATAGCTCAACACTAGATATAATTTCACTGAGGTGTACTTCTCCCACTCACTACATAACCCTCCTCCTATATTAAAATGGTATAGCTCAACACTAGATATAATTTCACTGAGGTGTACTTTTCTCACTCACTACATAACCCTCCTCCTATATTAAAATGGTATAGCTCAACACTAGATATAATTTCACTGAGGTGTACTTTTCCCACTCACTAAATAACCCTCCTCCTATATTAAAATGGTATAGCTCAACACTAGATATAATTTCACTGAGTTGTACTTTTCCCGCTCACCAAATAACCCTCCTCCTATATTAAAATGGTATAGCTCAACACTAGATATAATTTCACTGAGGTGTACTTTTCCCACTCACGAAATAACCCTCCTCCTATATTAAAAAGGTATAGCTCAACACTAGATATAATTTCACTGAGGTGTACTTTTCCCACTCAATAAATAACCCTCCTCCTATATTAAAATGGTATAGCTCAACACTAGATATAATTTCACTGAGGTGTACTTTTCCCACTCACTAAATAACCCTCCTCCTATATTAAAATGGTATAGCTCAACACTAGATATAATTTCACTGAGTTGTACTTTTCCCACTCACTACATAACCCTCCTCCTATATTAAAATGGTATAGCTCAACACTAGATATAATTTCACTGAGGTGTACTTTTCCCACTCACGAAATAACCCTCCTCCTATATTAAAACAGTATAGCTCAGCACTAGATATAATTTCACTGAGGTGTACTTCTCCCACTCACTACATAACCCTCCTCCTATATTAAAATGGTATAGCTCAACACTAGATATAATTTCACTGAGGTGTACTTTTCCCACTCACTAAATAACCCTCCTCCTATATTAAAATGGTATAGCTCAACACTAGATAAAATTTCACTGAGGTGTACTTAATCCACTCACTACATAACTCTCCTCCTATATTAAAATGGTATAGCTCAACACTAGATATAATTTCACTGAGTTGTACTTTTCCCACTCACTACATAAACCTCCTCCTATGTTAAAATGGTATAGCTCAACACTAGATATAATTTCACTGAGGTGTACTTTTCCCACTCACTACATAACCCTCCTCCTATGTTAAAATGGTATAGCTCAACACTAGATATAATTTCACTGAGGTGTACTTTTCCCACTCACTACATAACCCTCCTCCTATATTAAAACAGTATAGCTCAACACTAGATATAATTTCACTGAGGTGTACTTTTCCCACTCACTATGTAACCCTCCTCCTATGTTAAAATGGTATAGCTCAACACTAGATATAATTTCACTGAGGTGTACTTTTCCCACTCACTACATAACCCTCCTCCTATATTAAAATGGTATAGCTCAACACTAGATATAATTTCACTGAGGTGTACTTCTCCCACTCACTACATAACCCTCCTCCTATATTAAAATGGTATAGCTCAACACTAGATATAATTTCACTGAGGTGTACTTTTCTCACTCACTACATAACCCTCCTCCTATATTAAAATGGTATAGCTCAACACTAGATATAATTTCACTGAGGTGTACTTTTCCCACTCACTAAATAACCCTCATCCTATATTAAAATGGTATAGCTCAACACTAGATATAATTTCACTGAGTTGTACTTTTCCCGCTCACCAAATAACCCTCCTCCTATATTAAAATGGTATAGCTCAACACTAGATATAATTTCACTGAGGTGTACTTTTCCCACTCACGAAATAACCCTCCTCCTATATTAAAAAGGTATAGCTCAACACTAGATATAATTTCACTGAGGTGTACTTCTCCCACTCACTACATAACCCTCCTCCTATATTAAAATGGTATAGCTCAACACTAGATACAATTTCATTGAGGTGTACTTTTCCCACTCAATAAATAACCCTCCTCCTATATTAAAATGGTATAGCTCAACACTAGATATAATTTCACTGAGGTGTACTTTTCCCACTCACTAAATAACCCTCCTCCTATAGTAAAATGGTATAGCTCAACACTAGATATAATTTCACTGAGTTGTACTTTTCCCACTCACTACATAACCCTCCTCCTATATTAAAATGGTATAGCTCAACACTAGATATAATTTCACTGAGGTGTACTTTTCCCACTCACCAAATAACCCTCCTCCTATATTAAAATGGTATAGCTCAACACTAGATATAATTTCACTGAGGTGTACTTCTCCCACTCACTACATAACCCTCCTCCTATATTAAAATGGTATAGCTCAACACTAGATATAATTTCACTGAGGTGTACTTTTCCCACTCACTAAATAACCCTCCTCCTATATTAAAACAGTATAGCTCAACACTAGATATAATTTCACTGAGGTGTACTTTTCCCACTCACTACATAACCTTCCTCCTATATTAAAATGGTATAGCTCAACACTAGATAAAATTTCACTGAGGTGTACTTAATCCACTCACTACATAACTCTCCTCCTATATTAAAATGGTATAGCTCAACACTAGATATAATTTCACTGAGTTGTACTTCTCCCACTCACTACATAACCCTCCTCCTATATTAAAATGGTATAGCTCAACACTAGATATAATTTCACTGAGGTGTACTTTTCCCACTCACTTAATAATCCTCCTCCTATATTAAAACAGTATAGCTCAACACTAGATATAATTTCACTGAGGTGTACTTTTCCCACTCACTAAATAACCCTCCTCCTATATTAAAACAGTATAGCTCAACACATCTAATGTCACCGAGCTGTATTCCTTCTCTTGACACAGTATACCAGTTAAATGTTAACATACTAACTGCTTACAAAATCACTAATAATACATGTATGGTTCATAGTGTATTTTGGTTGAGATTGTTCTTACCGCAAAATTTGTTCATTGATATGAAAACTGATAACCAGGCTCTTTGTTGTATGACTTTGTGTTCTAATATTGTGGTTATGTTTATTGTGTATGTTTGTGTTGAACTTATGATGAATAGTAACATGTTATATGTAAAGTTGTCATGCTTTAATGTTAATTGATTAGTGGTTGGTTGTTTTTAATTATCATAATGTTGGATCATTAGAATAATTGTACAAGTTTTCATATTAGAAATACAACCTTTTCTTTATTCATTAACATGTCTAATTAATTAGTTCTCTATTCAGAAATTATTTGTCTAAATTCTGAACAAGATTTCAAGACTTTATTTTAATTCTGTATCTGTATTATACTGGAAGTTAATTAAGATATAATAAACTGTAACATGATACAACAATTCCAGTCCTGGAATGGGTCCAAATGTCGCTGTTCTGCATGTAGATGATTAAAATTTTGCTTCTGGTTTGCTTATATTTTTTTATTTTTTATTTTTTTGATTATTAATTTTTTTTAGTTTGGCTTGAAAATGTTATATTCTTTGATTTTTTAGTTAAGACAGTGCTCCTTTTACTGATTATGTTGGTACCAGTTTTAAGTATTCAGTATTATTCATTTTTTTTTTACCTGCTGCTTCTTTTTTAAGTGCTGCTTTATGTTGGAGCATCTGTGTGTGGATCTTGAACAAGAGTCCAAAGAGGCACTTGCCACGTGGGTTCTTGTCCAGATCTATACACAGTCCTCCTTTTTATGCCTGTATGTCTTAGCTTATTTTAGTTTGTAACTTTGCATGTGACTTGTGTTGTTTTATTGTTAATGTA
Source organism: Bathymodiolus brooksi (assembly GCA_963680875.1). Lineage (NCBI taxonomy): Eukaryota > Metazoa > Mollusca > Bivalvia > Mytilida > Modiolidae > Bathymodiolus > Bathymodiolus brooksi. Next base: position 85,716,844 of record OY804585.1, read on the forward strand.
TATTCGGTAAAAAGCTCCTTAGAGCTTATGTTGTACTGTTTTATTATGTGCCGAATCAAAATAAAGTTTTCTTATTCTTATTCTTATAACAATTAAATAACAATATATAATTGATGATATTCAAAATGTGCAAAACATGTAATAAAATGCAGCAGTTGTGAATATACATGTACAATATATAATATTATATATCATATCGAAATATAATGAAGAAAATATTAATGATATTATAATAGTGTCACAATATTTGTCAGAAAAATTCAGAGTTATTTAATACTTTTTTGTTGCATAACAACAACATTCAGTTTTATTAATGATGAATTTTAAACAAAATACTGTGGAATATACTTTTTTCTCTCCAATTTTGATAACCTCATTTTGACATAAGAATGGATAATGGAATTCATCTCCATGATGTGCTATCTAGAATATTTATATGAAATGCAATAAATATCTGTAATGTAGGATTAGACATTACAATATTTTATTTAATACATAACTTCAGAATTATATGTTTTGTAGCTGAATTCTAAGAGACCCTTCCTTTACGACATTAATAATCCAGTCGAGTTATTGATTTTTCTTTACTCTAGGTGTGTTCTATATGGTCCAATTTTAGTAAAGATGCGTTCGATCTGTCATTTGGCAAATAGCAAATCGTGTTTCACTGATACTTTCATGTCTTTGTTATTAATGAATATTGTAGGTTTTCGTATATTTATTCAACTCTATATATATATATATTATTTATTTAAAGGAGAAGATATTATAGGTTGTAATACTTGTATCTGATCATATTGTCATGTTTTTGGACAATGAAATATGTTTAAACTAACATTTTATTGAATCAGTATGTAATCACGTGACCTTTTGATAGAATTATGCAGAAATAGAATGGTTGATTAAAACAAATTAATATTCTTAAAAGATTAATATACAGTTGTGAATGTTAGATTTTATGTACAAAAGTGTGTCCATTTTTGCCAGGATGCATACGATTGCATGGTAAATTATGAGAAGGGAAAAGAGGTACTTATTTAGTGTAATCAACTATTGTTCCCAGGGGCGGATCCAGGATTTCAAGTTATGGGGGTGGGGGGGGGGGCACATATAAAAAAATTGTGCCGAGTGGAGGGAGGCATGACAATTTTTGGGGTATTTCGTGTGAAAAATCATGATTTTACCCCAAAAAATCATATTATTTCCAATTTTAGGGGGGGTGCCCCCCCCCCCCACCTGGATCTGCCCCTGGTTCCTATGGCACCTGTCCAACTTCTTTAAAGCAAAAAATAATATTACATACATATAGAAGTTATTCATGGTATATTACAGAAGTTTTTAAGAATTTTTCTCTACTTTTTCCATATTTTGAATCTTAGTCATCTTCAGCAGAGTGTACCTATTTTGTGTTATATTTCCCAGAAACTTTACAGTCCATATTTATATATAATAATGTTGTGCACCTCAATTCACAGAAACGTTCAAAACTATTTTTCTATTTTTGTTCTTGAAATTTTCATTTTTGGCATATTTTCTGTAAATCCTATTATTTTAAATACTAAATCTTAGGATTTCACAGAATTATTACATATACATGGGAGCTAGGTATCACATATACTAGTAGAGCTCCAGATGTTTCTAGATTTTTGTAAAATTTATTACATACTCCCACAGTTCACAACAGAGTTCCCTGAAACTATGCAAAATATGTATTGTATTTTCCAGTATATTTTAAAATCAACTCTCCCACAGTTTGCAAAATGAGATATTCACCAGTATTTTGTGTAATACACTAAAAGGGTAATTTTTTGCTCTCAATGGTTTTTGTTGCTAGATATTTTAAGAATAAGTTTTTGTTTGTATTGTGAGAATTTATATTACAATTATACTTTTAAAAAGATTCTATGAAGAAATAATCTATGTCAAATCTAGTAACAATTTCAATTTTGCAATCACTTGTCCGTTATCTGTCTTTACTTTTTTCAAATGTCCATCACTGCCTCATTTCAAGTCACAAATTTTGAAGTCTGAAAATGAAAACCAGATGAGTGATTACATGATTAGAGGATTCTGTGAACCATTGGTTTTTAGATAGCTGCTTCACAGTTTTAAGCATAAGGTATTCACCAGTAGTTTATGTTAACAGCTCCCCTCACAGCTTAAGCATAAGTTGTCCATCAGTAGTTTATGTTAACAGCTTCCTTCACAGTTTTAAACATAAGGTATCCATCAGTAGTTTATGTTAACAGCTCCCCTCAAAGATTTAAGCACAAGGTATCCACCAATAGTTTATGTAAACAGCCCCTCTCACAGTTTTAAGCATAAGGTGTCCATCAGTAGTTTATGTTAACAGCTCCCCTCACAGTTTTAAACATATGGTATTCACCAGTAGTTTATGTTAACAGCCCCTCTCACAGTTTTAAGCATAAGGTATCCATCGGTAGTTTATGTTAACAGTCCCTCTCACAGTTTTAAGCATAAGATGTCCATCAGTAGTTTATGTTAGCAGCCCCTCTCACAGTTTTAAGCATAAGGTATCCATTAGTAGTTTACGTTAATGGTCCCTCTCACAGTTTTAAACATAAGGTGACCATCAGTAGTTTATGTTAACGACCCCTTTCACAGTTTTAAGCATAAGATGTCCATCAGTAGTTTATGTTAACATCTTCTCTCACAGTTTTAAGCATAAGATATCCAACATTAGATTATGTTACCAGCCCCTCTCAAGGTAACCATCAGTAGGTTATGTTAACAGCCACTCTCACAGTTTTAAGCATAAGGTATCCATCAGTAGTGTATGTTAACAACTCCCCTCAAAGTTTTAGACATAACGGATCCATCAGTAGTTTATGTTAACAGCTACCCTCACAGTTTTAAGCATAAGATATCCACCAGTAGTTTATGTTAACAACTCCCCTCACAGTTTTAAACATATGGTATTCACCAGTAGTTTATGTTAACAGCCCCTCTCATAGTTTTAAGCATAAGGTATCCATCGGTAGTTTATGTTAACAGTCCCTCTCACAGTTTTAAGCATAAGATGTCCATCAGTAGTTTATGTTAGCAGCCCCTCTCACAGTTTTAAGCATAAGGTATCCATTAGTAGTTTACGTTAATGGTCCCTCTCACAGTTTTAAACATAAGGTGACCATCAGTAGTTTATGTTAACGACCCCTTTCACAGTTTTAAGCATAAGATGTCCATCAGTAGTTTATGTTAACATCTTCTCTCACAGTTTTAAGCATAAGATATCCAACATTAGATTATGTTACCAGCCCCTCTCAAGGTAACCATCAGTAGGTTATGTTAACAGCCACTCTCACAGTTTTAAGCATAAGGTATCCATCCGTAGTGTATGTTAACAACTCCCCTCAAAGTTTTAGACATAACGGATCCATCAGTAGTTTATGTTAACAGCTACCCTCACAGTTTTAAGCATAAGATATCCACCAGTAGTTTATGTTAACAACCCCCCTCACAGTTTTAAACATATGGTATTCACCAGTAGTTTATGTTAACAGCCCCTCTCACAGTTTTAAGCATAAGGTATCCACCGGTAGTTTATGTTAACAGTCCCTCTCACAGTTTTAAGCATAAGATGTCCATCAGTAGTTTATGTTAACAGCCCCTCTCACAGTTTTAAGCATAAGGTATCCATTAGTAGTTTACGTTAATGGTCCCTCTCACAGTTTTAAACATAAGGTGACCATCAGTAGTTTATGTTAACGACCCCTTTCACAGTTTTAAGCATAAGATGTCCATCAGTAGTTTATGTTAGCAGCTTCTCTCACAGTTTTAAGCATAATTATCCATCAGTAGTTTATGTTAACATCTTCTCTCACAGTTTTAAGCATAAGGTATCCAACAGTAGTTTATGTTACCAGCCATTCTCACAGTTTTAAGCAAATAGTATTCATCAGTAGTGTATGTTAACAACTCCCCTCAAAGTTTTAGACATAATGGATCCATCAGTAGTTTATGTTAACAGCTACCCTCACAGTTTTAAGCATAAGATATCCACCAGTAGTTTATGTTAACAGCTCCCCTGAAAGTTGTAAGCATAATGTGTCCATCAGTAGCTTATGTTAACAGCTCCTCTCACAGTTTTAAAATAAGGTATCCAACAGTAGTTTATGTTAACAGCTCCTCCCACAGTTTTAATCATAAGGTGTCGATCAGTAGTTTATGTTAACATCCCCTCTCTCAGTTTTAAGCAATAAGTGTCCATCAGTAGTTTTATGTTAACAGCTCCCCTCACAGTTTAAACATAATGTGTCCATCAGTAGTTTATGTTAACAGCCCCTCTCACAGTTTTAAGCATAAGGTGTCAATCAGTAGTTTATGTTAACAGCTCCCCTCACAGTTTTAAGCATAAGGTGACCATCAGTAGTTTATGTTAACAGTCCCTCTCACAGTTTTAATCAGAGGTGTCCATCAGTAGTTTACGTTAACAGTCCCTCTCAGAGATTTAGACATAATGTGTCCATCAGTAGTTTATGTTAACAGCTCCTCTCACAATTTTAAAATAAGGTATCCACCAGTAGTTTATGTTAACAGCTCCTCCCATATTTTTAAACATAAGGTGTCGATCAGTAGTTTATGTTAACATCCCCTCTCTCAGTTTTAAGCATAAGATGTCCATCAGTAGTTTTATGTTAACAGCTCCCCTCACAGTTTAAACATAATGTGTCCATCAGTAGTTTATGTTAACAGCCCCTCTCACAGTTTTAAGCATAATGTGTCTATCAGTAGTTTATGTTAACAGCTCCCCTCACAGTTTTAAACATAAAGTGACCATCAGTAGTTTATGTTAACAGTCCCTCTCACAGTTTTAATCAGAGGTGTCCATCAGTAGTTTACGTTAAAAGTCCCTCTCAGAGTTTTAGACATAATGTGTCCATCAGTAGTTTATGTTAACAGCTCCTCTCACAGTTTTAAGCATAATGTGTCCATCAGTCGTTTATGTTAACAGCCCCTCTCGGAGTTTTAAACATAAAGTGTCCATCATTAGTTTACGTTAACAGTCCTTCTCAGAGTTTTAGACATAATGTGTCCATCAATAGTTTATGTTAACAGTCCCTCTCACAGTTTAATCATAAGGGATCCATCAGTAGTTTATGTTAACAGCTCCCCTCACAGTTTTAAGCATAATGTGTCCATCAGTAGTTTATGTTAACAGTTCCTCTCACAGTTTTATGCATAAGGTGTCCATCAGTAACTTAGGTTAACAGCTCCCCTGAAAGTTTTAAGCATAAGGTATCCATCAGTAGCTTATGTTAACAGCCTCTCTTACAGTTTTAGGCATACGGTGTCCATCAGTAGCTTATGTTAACAGCTCCTCTCACAGATTTAAAATAAGGTATCCAACAGTAGTTTATGTTAACAGCTCCTTCCACAGTTTTAAACATAAGGTGTCGATCAGTAGTTTATGTTAACATCCCCTCTCTCAGTTTTAAGCAATAAGTGTCCATCAGTAGTTTTATGTTAACAGCTCCCCTCACAGTTTAAACATAATGTGTCCATCAGTAGTTTATGTTAACAGCCCCTCTCACAGTTTTAAGCATAAGGTGTCAATCAGTAGTTTATGTTAACAGCTCCCCTCACAGTTTTAAGCATAAGGTGACCATCAGTAGTTTATGTTAACAGTCCCTCTCACAGTTTTAATCAGAGGTGTCCATCAGTAGTTTACGTTAACAGTCCCTCTCAGAGATTTAGACATAATGTGTCCATCAGTAGTTTATGTTAACAGCTCCTCTCACAATTTTAAAATAAGGTATCCACCAGTAGTTTATGTTAACAGCTCCTCCCATATTTTTAAACATAAGGTGTCGATCAGTAGTTTATGTTAACATCCCCTCTCTCAGTTTTAAGCATAAGATGTCCATCAGTAGTTTTATGTTAACAGCTCCCCTCACAGTTTAAACATAATGTGTCCATCAGTAGTTTATGTTAACAGCCCCTCTCACAGTTTTAAGCATAATGTGTCTATCAGTAGTTTATGTTAACAGCTCCCCTCACAGTTTTAAGCATAAAGTGACCATCAGTAGTTTATGTTAACAGTCCCTCTCACAGTTTTAATCAGAGGTGTCCATCAGTAGTTTACGTTAAAAGTCCCTCTCAGAGTTTTAGACATAATGTGTCCATCAGTAGTTTATGTTAACAGCTCCTCTCACAGTTTTAAGCATAATGTGTCCATCAGTCGTTTATGTTAACAGCCCCTCTCGGAGTTTTAAACATAAAGTGTCCATCATTAGTTTACGTTAACAGTCCTTCTCAGAGTTTTAGACATAATGTGTCCATCAATAGTTTATGTTAACAGTCCCTCTCACAGTTTAATCATAAGGGATCCATCAGTAGTTTATGTTAACAGCTCCCCTCACAGTTTTAAGCATAATGTGTCCATCAGTAGTTTATGTTAACAGTTCCTCTCACAGTTTTATGCATAAGGTGTCCATCAGTAACTTAGGTTAACAGCTCCCCTGAAAGTTTTAAGCATAAGGTATCCATCAGTAGCTTATGTTAACAGCCTCTCTTACAGTTTTAGGCATACGGTGTCCATCAGTAGCTTATGTTAACAGCTCCTCTCACAGATTTAAAATAAGGTATCCAACAGTAGTTTATGTTAACAGCTCCTTCCACAGTTTTAAACATAAGGTGTCGATCAGTAGTTTATGTTAACATCCCCTCTCTCAGTTTTAAGCAAGTGTCCATCAGTAGTTTTATGTTAACAGCTCCCCTCACAGTTTAAACATAATGTGTCCATCAGTAGTTTATGTTAACAGCCCCTCTAACAGTTTTAAGCATTAGGTGTCAATCAGTAGTTTATGTTAACAGCTCCCCTCACAGTTTTAAGCATAAGGTGACCATCAGTAGTTTATGTTAACAGTCCCTCTCACAGTTTTAATCAGAGGTGTCCATCAGTAGTTTACGTTAACAGTCCCTCTCAGAGTTTTAGACATAATGTGTCCATCAGTAGTTTATGTTAACAACTCCTCTCACAATTTTAAAATAAGGTATCCACCAGTAGTTTATGTTAACAGCTCCTCCCATAGTTTTAAACATAAGGTGTCGATCAGTAGTTTATGTTAACATCCCCTCTCTCAGTTTTAAGCAATAAGTGTCCATCAGTAGTTTTATGTTAACAGCTCCCCTCACAGTTTAAACATAATGTGTCCATCAGTAGTTTATGTTAACAGCCCCTCTCACAGTTTTATGCATAATGTGTCTATCAGTAGTTTATGTTAACAGCTCCCCTCACAGTTTTAAGCATAAAGTGACCATCAGTAGTTTACGTTAACAGTCCCTCTCAGAGTTTTAGACATAATGTGTCCATCAGTAGTTTATGTTAACAGCTCCTCTCACAGTTTTAAGCATAATGTGTCCATCAGTCGTTTATGTTAACAGCCCCTCTCGGAGTTTTAAACATAAAGTGTCCATCATTAGTTTACGTTAACAGTCCTTCTCAGAGTTTTAGACATAATGTGTCCATCAATAGTTTATGTTAACAGCTCCTCTCACAGTTTTAAGCATAAGGTGTCCATCAGTCGTTTATGTTAACAGCCCCTCTCACAGTTTTAAGCATAAGGTATCCACCAGTAGTTTATGTTAACATCCCCTCTCACAGTTTTAAATATAAGGTGTCCATCAGTAGTTTATGTTAACAGCTCCCCTCACAGTTTTAAGCATAAGGTGACCATCAGTAGTTTATGTTAACAGTCCCTCTCACAGTTTTAATCAGAGGTGTCCATCAGTAGTTTACGTTAACAGTCCCTCTCAGAGTTTTAGACATAATGTGTCCATCAGTAGTTTATGTTAACAACTCCTCTCACAATATTAAAATAAGGTATCCACCAGTAGTTTATGTTAACAGCTCCTCCCATAGTGTTAAACATAAGGTGTCGATCAGTAGTTTATGTTAACATCCCCTCTCTCAGTTTTAAGCAATAAATGTCCATCAGTAGTTTTATGTTAACAGCTCCCCTCACAGTTTAAACATAATGTGTCCATCAGTAGTTTATGTTAACAGCCCCTCTCACAGTTTTAAGCATAATGTGTCTATCAGTAGTTTATGTTAACAGCTCCCCTCACAGTTTTAAGCATAAAGTGACCATCAGTAGTTTACGTTAACAGTCCCTCTCAGAGTTTTAGACATAATGTGTCCATCAGTAGTTTATGTTAACAGCTCCTCTCACAGTTTTAAGCATAATGTGTCCATCAGTCGTTTATGTTAACAGCCCCTCTCGGAGTTTTAAACATAAAGTGTCCATCATTAGTTTACGTTAACAGTCCTTCTCAGAGTTTTACACATAATGTGTCCATCAATAGTTTATGTTAACAGCTCCTCTCACAGTTTTAAGCATAAGGTGTCCATCAGTCGTTTATGTTAACAGCCCCTCTCACAGTTTTAAGCATAAGGTATCCACCAGTAGTTTATGTTAACATCCCCTCTCACAGTTTTAAATATAAGGTGTCCATCAGTAGTTTATGTTAACAGCCCCTATCACAGTTTTAAGCATAAGGTGTCCATCAGTAGTTTATGTTAACATCCCTTCTCACAGTTTTAAATATAAGATGTCCATCAGTAGTTTATGTTAAAAGCCCCTCTCACAGTTTTAAACATAAAGTGTCCACCAGTATTTTATGTTAACAACCTCTCTCACAGTTTTAAACATAAGGTATCGACTAGTAGTTTATGTTTACAGGTCCCCTCAAAGTTTTAAGTATAAGGTGTCCATCAGTAGTTTATGTTAACAGCCCCTCTCACAGTTTTAAGCATAAGGTGTCCATCAGTAGAATATGTTTACAGCCCCTTTCATAGATTTAAGCATAAGGTGTCCATCAGTAGTTTATGTTAACAGCCCCTCTCACAGTTTTAAGCATAAAGTGTCCACCAGTATTTTATGTTAACAACCCCTCTCACAGTTTTAAACATAAGGTATCGACTAGTAATTTATGGTAACAGGTCTCCTCAATGTTTTAAGCATAACGTGACCATCAATAGTTTATGTTAACAGATCCTCTCACAGTTTTAAGCATAAGGTGTCCATCAGTAGTTTATGTTAACAGCCCCTCTCACAGTTTTAAGCATAAGGTGTCCATCAGTAGAATATGTTTACAGCCCCTTTCATAGTTTTAAACATAAGGTGTCCATCAGTAGTTTATGTTAACAGCTTCTCTCACAGGTAAGCATAAGGTGTCCATCAGTAGTTTATGTTAACAGCTCCTCTCACAGTTTTAAGCATAAGGTGTACATCAGTAGTTTATGTTAACAGCCCCTCTCACAGTTTTAGATATAAGGTGTCCATCAGTAGTTTATGTTAACAGCTCCTCTCACAGGTAAGCATAAGGTGTCCATCAGTAGTTTATGTTAACAGCTCCTCTCACAGTTTTAAGCATAAGGTGTCCATCATTAGTTTATGTTAACAGCCCCTCTCACAGTTTTAAGCATAAGGTGTCCATCAGTAGTTTATGTTAACAGCTCCTCTCATAGGTAAGCATAAGGTGTCCATCAGTAGAATATGTGTACAGCCCCTTTCATAGTTTTAAACATAAGGTGTCCATCAGTAGTTTATGTTAACAGCCCCTCTCACAGTTTTAAGCATAAAGTGTCCACCAGTATTTTATGTTAACAACCCCTCCCACAGTTTTAAACATAAGGTATCGACTAGTAATTTATGGTAACAGGTCTCCTCAATGTTTTAAGCATAACGTGACCATCAATAGTTTATGTTAACAGATCCTCTCACAGTTTTAAGCATAAGGTGTCCATCAGTAGTTTATGTTAACAGCCCCTCTCACAGTTTTAAGCATAAGGTGTCCATCAGTAGAATATGTTTACAGCCCCTTTCATAGTTTTAAACATAAGGTGTCCATCAGTAGTTTATGTTAACAGCCCCTCTCACAGTTTTAAGCATAAAGTGTCCACCAGTATTTTATGTTAACAACCCCTCTCACAGTTTTAAACATAAGGTATCGACTAGTAATTTATGTTAACAGGTCTCCTCAAAGTTTTAAGCATAACGTGACCATCAATTGTTTATGTTAACAGATCCTCTCACAGTTTTAAGCATAAGGTGTTTATCAGTAGTTTATGTTAACAGCTTCTCTCACAGTTTTAAACATAAGGTGTCCAACAGTAGTTTATGTTAACAGTTTTCAACATAATGGATCCACCAGTAGTTAATTTTGTGAAATACAATAAAAGAGTAATTTTTGCTCTGAATTGTTTTTGTTGCTAGATATTTTAAGAACAAGGTTTTGTTTGTATTGTAAGATTTGTATTACAATTAAGCTTTTTATTGTTTCTTTAAAAATTCTATGAAGAAATAATCTCTGTCAAATCTAGTAACAATTTCAATTTTGCAATCACTTGTCATCCGTTTTCTGTCTTTATTTTATTCAATTATCCATCACTACCCCATTTTAAGTCACAATGAGCTCAAATTTGTGACACATATATTCCAGAATTTCCGTGGGGTGAACGACCATTTAAAATACGGATTGTGCAAATTAGGCTTATTTTGATATTAAAAAATCATACCGAAGTCTTCTCCTCAGAAACAATGGATTCAAATAATACCAAGCTGAGAAATCAGTTTTAACTAATTTGGATTTATATGTTTCGACTTTTTGTTTAAACTTTTTAAGTCTGAAAATGAAAACCAGGCGAGCGATTACATTATTATTAGATACTGTGAACCACTGGTTTTTAATATCCATGGTTACTGAGTTGTACCTAAAGTAGTGTTTTTTTTATTATGGGTATATATGTAATTGATTTATGGAAACTAATGCTTTTCTAGAGTTTTTCTCATCATAGGTTTTTATCTCTAGTTTTTAATGCAGAGTTTCCTCAGTTTTGATATATGATTTAGACTTTTATATTGTATTAATATTGGATTGTAAAGGTTAACTTGCTTTATATGTCACCTATTGTTCCCAATGTTTGTACACAGCATTAACATTTGATATAAAAAACATAAATGTTTTATATATTGCTTTATTATAATTTCAATTGAATTGCATTAACATAGATTTATTTGCTTAAGGGTTAAGGTTATGGTGTTTAATGCCACTTTCAACAATATTTCAGTTTTATTGATGGAGAAAACCGGAGTACCCTGAGAAAACAACCGATCTGTCGCAAGTCACTAGCAAACTTGATCACATAATGTTGGATTGAGTACACGTCACCATCAGCGTGATTCGAACCTTTAGTGATGATAATTATAAGCACTGATTGCACAGATAGTAAATCCAACTACTATACAACACGACCATGACGGCTCCTTATTTGCTGACGGAATGTTTGAAGATACCAAAAGGGTAATTAGAAGCCGTAAATCGAAGGACAGACATTATAATGGCCAAAAGAAAAAGGACAAAAGGACAAACAATGATGCACAAAACATTATACACAGAAAATTAAAGATCGAGAAAAATGAAACCCACTAAAAACCGGGGGTGAACTCGGATGCTCCGGAAGGATAAGCAATTCCTGCTCTAGATGTGGCACCTGTCTTGTTACTATATGTTCATATATAGTCAGTTGTGTATGCAAAAAATAATGCAATTAAAAAAAATTCTGAATATTTAACACTGATCCATTGAGATTCAGTATAACTAACCATGATATTATACTGTTTACATTCATAGAGGTTAACGTGCACGCCTCAAGTGGGGTTGATTGGGAGTTCGAGCCCGGTGGGATCAATCAAAATGACTATAAAATTGGTGTTTGTTGCCTCTTCGCTAAGCATACATCAATAAGGAGTAAGAGCAAAGGCGGATTGGCTCGAAATTAGAATAATGTGTCCGAATGGAGCGACATATCCACCCACAGAGTGTAGTTTTGGTGTGCCAGGACTATAAAAGTTCAAGTAGGCGTGTTGGTCTAGTACAAAGTGGATATCATCATTAAGTCATCGAAATGTACCTTGTTCTCGCCATGATATAGCTAAAAAATTGTTCTCTTGACGTTAAACAACAATTACTCACTCAATACATTAACAGAATACAACAACTATGTTTCTGCTTGTATGATTTGATAAGATTTTTATATGACCAAAAAAAATAATATTTGCGTTGGTATTATTGGTATTTTTTTACATGGCGCTATCGCAACTTCAGATCTATTTGACAGATCCTTCTGAATTTTGAATTAACTTTGGCACTGAATAAAGGTTACTATTGGTATGGGGTATTGTGATCATATCCGTTTCCAAACAAAAAACCATAAGGAGGCAACATGGATGTATTGTTATTGTACATTGAGAGCTTATTTTTTGTCTAGACTTTTTTTTTAATAAATTGCTTTGGAAAAATCCCTTTCAGAGAAATGCATGGCGTTATAATGTACGTATAACTGTTTTGATATAGAGTGGGGTCAAAAGGGGGTAATTTTAAATTTTAAAGTTTTATTCATTTTGCATCACCCGAGTACAAAATACAGAAAACTAAATCCCTCATTTCCAGTACGGACCGCTTTGTTTTGTTTCAATAGTAATGTATCTAACTTGTATAATAATAATGTTGTTAAATAAACAAATGGTATGATATTTAATCCAACTACAACTTTAAAATTGATTTATATATCGCCAATCGAGTGTGCCTTTCAAAACTTGGTCAAGTATTAAAGGCAACAAAATATATACCTCTATTTCGAGTTACCGTACTGGCGGGTGTCTATTGTCACTGGTATGGCAGCATTCGATTCTTGTGTTATATATGCATTATGATTGTCATATGGAGGCAATGTCTTGCATGTATCACATACGTCATTGGCCGATTACCATTTTATTTTATTTTTTACCAAACATGTTTTTAAAGTATTGAATCATTTAAGTAATAAGCATTTCATATATGTTCAGTTTGTTTTAGTCAGAATTCTGTCCTCCCTTCCTTATTAATAACTTTACACCGAGTATGACTTCTAACCAGAATTTATTGCATGAGTAAAGCGACGGCTGACAATAGTGGACCAGAACTGCTCATCCTTCTGTGTATTGCTTGTTGATAATTGTTGTCTATTTGTCCTTTTTCATTTGGCTATTGAATTGTCTCTTCCTCGAATTACGGTTTCTGATTACCCATTTGGTATCTTCAAAATTGTTTGATATAATCTATGATTATTATACATTAAACCCGTGTAATAAGAAAACGTCATACGTTATTCACAGTGCCGGATATACCATTGTGCTTAGGTGTGCTTAAACACGGGGCCCCGTTGGCCAGGGGGGGGGGGGGGAGGGGGGGAGGGCGGCATCTTCCTGCCAAGAAAACTTTTTTACGATAGATTTTTGCTTATGTGGTGCAATTTAAAATTTTAAAATTTCCTGAGCATGTATGCCTGACTGCCTGTGTAGGCCTACCGGGTCTACCTCCTTCAGGGCCAAGAGTACTTTGGTCCTCATAACTTAACTAATACAGGGCCTCATTTGTCCTAAATCCGACACTGTATATGACCCGGCACTCAATTGCCTGGGTTGGAATAGGCATATCAATAAAACGTCGTGAGGTAGACTAGTATTTCGCACCAAATACTGAATAGTGACGAGGCCATCGGAAGCAATAGTCCACTTTAATTGATTTTATTTGATTTGATTTTTGGTGTTTAACGCCACTTTCAGCAATATTTCAGCTATATCATGGCGACCAGTTTTAGTGGTGGAAGAAGCCGGAGTACCCGGAGAGAACCGCCGACCATGGGCAAGCGAGAGTTCCGGGTAAAAAGTTCGGGAATTTTTTGGCGCAAAATTTAATTTTACCCGGAACTCTCGCGTTTTACCGTATCGTCAATATTTCAAATGACCAGCAGATGTCGCTAATAAACACACTTCCGTAGCTTTAATTCGAGTTTTCAAAAATGTCGTCTGAAAATCGCAAAATGCTAGTGGAAAATGCTCCATGGAGAGTTGTCAGCTGCTGTAAATAAATATTGATGTGTGTTTTCAGGGAGAATAATATATACAGAGAAGGAATAAGCCAATTTCCAGACAGGTAGGCCTTTTTTATTCACTAAATTTAAGATGAATACACAACAAGTATCCCAATGTAAACAAAGAAGAGTGACTTACCTTCTAACTTATATCATGTCAGAAACCCGGCATGGATAGAAACTACTGCTTGATTGTATTTATTGTATATATGTCATACAGTGATACATAGAAAGTTGCAAAATGTTGTTTATATGAAAAAAAGTCGATGTTAAATAAAAAAAGGGGGGGGGCAACATCTTAAAAAAAAAAAAAAAATAAAGGGAGCAACATAGGGTCCTGTCCACAAGTACCTGTGCAATTTTCAACAAATTGTTGTAAGAATAGCCACGAATCTTATTCTTACAACAAATAATATTACGGATTAGATAATGAAAAACGAATAATTATTATCTGTAGAGCCTATTCTTACAACAAAAAAGATAATGTTGTAATTAATCATATATATTTATTGTATTATATAGATATATATACATTTCTTCATATGCACAACATATAATTTATCATCATAGAATGAACTATTACATAAAAACAATAAAATACAATTTTGATAATCGTAAAAAGCATGATAAAAGTTATTTTAAAAAGCTTCTAAAAATCATTTAAAATGCTAGAAGATTAATATGATAAGATGAAATATAAAAACAATGCAATGCAAAAAACTGTTAAAGCAAAAGTCCATAAATGATCACAAATGAATTTTACATTTTGATGCTTTGCCTACACCAATAGGTTGATTTTGGCTGTTTTTTTTAAGGTTGGTACATTTTAGATGGAACCACACCAAACAGTGTCTGTACTGCAAGTTTTGAAGTTTCGGCCTCCATGGATACAAGAAAAAATTATGTATGAGTATTTCAGCTCCATATTTACACTATCTGGTTCTTGATTCTTTTTCTCCAAAATGTTTCTAGATGTCCGTTTATATAATTGAACACAGTTCTTTTCCTCATACTCTTGAATTGCAATTTGTAATTCGCTAAAAGATGTGAAGAGTTTGTCTTTGAAAGCACTATCCATTATATCTCTATATATGTTTTCGTATTATTACAATACGTCCATTCTACAAATGTACTATCTTTTTTGTGATTAAGTATGACGTGATATGTGAGTATTGCGAGTCAACTAGACATGACTAAAAACCAATTACCCTTTCTCTTTATTATTGAAATAAAACATATTTAATTATCTTATTCATAAATCATATAAAAATACGTCTATTTTAAGGCTGTAATCATAAAATAATAATTTATGTGAAAAAAGTTACAAATCGTAACGGAACCCAATGCAACTATATATGATCGCTATTTTAAATAAGAATTCGTTTCCCCATTGAATGGACTCCGTAATATCATTTGTTGTAAGAATAAGATTCGCGGCTATTCTTACAACAATTTGTTGAAAATTGTTGTAAGAATTGACACTGCCTATATTTATCTTTCGAGAGAGCGAAAATGAAATCAGTTCATAAAGTAACAGTTTCATTTTCGCTAACTTTTAATGTTGACTGGTTCCTGTCACAAAATATTTATTGGGGGCTGTCATGGTCGTGATCGTATGGTAGTTGGATTTACAACTACCTTTGCAATCAGTGCCTATCGCCATTGCAGTTGTGAGTACGAATCCCGCTCAGGCGGAGTGTACTCGATACATTATGTGATAAAGTTTGTCAGTGACTTGGGACAGGTCGGTGGTTTTCTCCACCAATAAAATTTGACTGCCATGATATAACTGTTCTGTTACCTGTTACCTATCTTGAATCTTCATCCACTGCCTGGATAACCGCTGTTGCCAACGTATACACCACTGAATCCAGAATCATAAATGTCTGGTATGGTGTGCCCCTATCACTTATCCCTAACTTATCTCTAAAATATCCCTATCTAGTTTAAAAACGGGTTTAAAAGTATTTATTTCTATATACACGGGTCATAAAAGAGTCAGTTGTATTGATAAAAGGTAAAAAGAACAGCTTCTAGTGTGCCGCTGGATGAAACGTTATTAATATATACATTGTCCATTAAAATTTCATTCTAAAACCGTTTAAAATATCCTGGCATATCCAATTAAAATTGCTAAAAAGAAAAAGTTATTCGTTACGAGATTCAGCAAGCTTTCACCCTGCTAAATCTTATATATATATATATATATATATATGCCTAATCTACTTCTGTCTGCTCTCTAACGGTGTCGATATCTTATTAATCCTCTGGTTTGTTAGATCCTATTATGATACCGTAGTTATTTTGTGTAATCGTTGCAGGTACAGTTTATAACATAAACCTCTGGATAAGGTTTCCAAATAGCTCCTTTCCTTTAGTGGTATAAAGTCAAATTGTGTAGTCAATTAGTAGCTGTAGCATATTTTGATCCTCCAGTAGGTCTGTGACATAAGGTGTCAGATTCTCATTTGTTTCCAGATATGATAGAATTTTATCCATGAATGGTTTTCTAACATCCTGTAGGCTTGCACATTGCAGTATGAAATGAGCCGTGTTTTCAGTCTCCTGTTTGCACATAGGACAAAGGGAGCTGACTTCACCTTTCCTTGCGAATTTTGCTTTGTGTTCCTGTAGAGTAAGCGTTCCTGTGGCTAGTTTCACCTTGACCGCTGCCATTGTCACGAAGAATGGTTCAGTTCCACAGCTTGACCAGATATTATGGCAATTTGATTTACGGTTTCTGGTTACCCCTTTGGTTTCTTCAAAATGTTCTTACAATGGAAGCACCACACAAAATGACACATCCTTTCAGAAAACAAGTTAAATTCACAGAACAGCACAGGCAAACACTCCCAAGATTTATTTGATATTTATTACCTTGAAATACTTGAGATGAAGAACTAGAGGCTCCTAGGAGCCTGTAATCGCTCACCTGGCTCAAAGTTGGCCCCAAAAAAGAAAAGCCATAATTATTGCTAAGTATATGGAAGATTCTGTAGTCAAATCCGTTGACATACTACTGAAAGATAATTTAATAAGGAATCTAAAGAAAAAATTGCATCAAAATCAGACAAAAAATAAACGTTCTATACCCGAAAGTATGTTTGCTTTAAATTGCATGGGTAACTGCTTTCACAGAGAAAATTTTTAAGCATTTAACCCATAGTCCTATGTAAAAACTATGTCTGCTGATGGCGACAATCTCGCATGCAGGTTGCATGGGTTAACCAGACACAATTCTGAAAGGGGACCAATAATGACCATTTCAAAATAGTTTGGGCCCCACTAGCCCAGCAGTTTCAGAGGAGATAATTTCTAAGTGATTTTTTGCTGAATTTTCTATTTTTAGTAACGGTGGCCATCTTGGTTGGCGGCCGGGGTCGTCGGACATAATTCTCAAAGAGGACCATCTGAAGACCATTCCACCATAGTTTGGGCCCAATTGGCCCAGCAGTTTCAGAGAAGATAATTTTTAAATGATATTTTGCCGAATTTTCTATTTTTAGTAATGGCAGCCATCTTGGTTGGCAGGGGAATTGTCGGACACAATTCTGAAAGGGGACCACCCAAGGACCATTCCACCAAAGGTTGGTTCAAATTGGCCCAGTGGTTTTAGAGGAGTTGATTAAAATGCAAAAAGCTAACGACAGATGGACGACCAGTGGTACAAATAGCTCACCTGACCCAAATAACAATGAAATTAAAAAAAATGCACTGGACATGTGGTTATTGGATATTTCGTACATTTGTATTTGAGTCTTAATTGTCTTTTGTATGTTTATATTTACTCTACCCCTGTGGTCATGATTGTATGGTAGTTGGATTTATAACTACCTTTCCAATCGGTGCCTATCACCACTGAAGTTGTGACTTCGAATCCCGCTCAGGTGAGGTGTACTGGATACAACATTATGTGATAAAGTTTGTCAGTGACTAGGGACAGGTTGGTGGTTTTCTCGGGGCATTCCGATTTCCTTCACCAATAAAACTGACCGCCATGATATAACTAAAAATTGTTGAAAGTGGCATTAAACACCATAACCCCAACTCCTAGCATTTATAAGTACTTACTTAAAAGATCTCCTATTATCTCCCTTTGGGTACCAGGCCCTTTTCATGGACCAGTGACTTTCATGTGCTTATTGTTTTATGAAAAGAAAGTTTAAAGTGAGTGGTGGACAACCTTTCCACCCATATCAACAAAAAGAACAATAACCCATCTCCTTAACTCATTGAACACAAAAAAGACCATGACATGTTGGAAAACCAGGTCCTGGCTTGGAAGACACACAAAAGTGGCAGGGTTAAACAGGTTAATGGGTTTCCCAAATCCTCCCCTTTTGACAACTGGATCTCCAACAGCAATGCACATATAAACAAAGGATAAAAAAACCTGCACAGATTAGCTTCCAGTTCCACTCAAAAAGACCACATACTGTCACAAAGATGAATGACAGCATAAACATAGACAGTACAAAAACAGGTTCAATGAGTGCTTGTAGTTAACTGACTACTTAAGCTAGGATGGTAGGATCTGTTGGATAAAGACCAATACTTTTAAGACAAAAAAATCATAACTGATACTAACAGATTTAATCTTTTAAATATTAATTACACTGATTTTATCTTTCAAAATATTCATTAACATAACAACAAAATTCAATCTTATTAATTCCCATGCTGATAGAGATGTGTAATTTTATTATAATTTTTCATAAATTTACTGTTGAAATTTGGATGTAAATAAATAATAAATCCAATTAGTCTTGTAATGATTCAAGTGATCAGTTTCAGAATAGAAATTAATTGAAATATATTGTATCCATTGGAAGGATAAGGTAGGTCTTTGACACCAGAGATACACTCTTTGTATCAGTGTCAAAACATTCCACAGATCTAAATTTGTTGTACAGTTGCCCCTACAATCATGTATATAAAGTTCAGACAGAGGCGGTTCCAGCACTGTGGCGATCCATCACCACGTCAGAATAATGTTCCAAAACATTGCTGATAACAGTATTATGGCTGATGAATGATGTGGTGACACCACCACATAGATACAATTTGTTCTTCAAAGCAATGATATTAGCATCGCCACGAAGGAAACACAGTTTGTTCTTACTCTGCCATTTGCTATTCCTCGGATCAAGACATTCCAGTGTCAGTAATTGGTTTTCCTTTGCTTTCTCCGTAATTCCAACTGTGTATAACTTGCCATCAATAACAACAGTCGCTGCAGCTAGCTGTGCTTCAGACATA
Organism: Bathymodiolus brooksi; assembly: GCA_963680875.1. Lineage (NCBI taxonomy): Eukaryota > Metazoa > Mollusca > Bivalvia > Mytilida > Modiolidae > Bathymodiolus > Bathymodiolus brooksi. The sequence continues at coordinate 85,736,039 of OY804585.1, forward strand.
TTTGACGAACCAGTTGTCTGTCTTCAGTTGAAACATTCTACAGTGTTTAATACCCTGTTGTTTCCTCCTTGTCCATGTATTGCATATATCATTCCATAGAGAAAGGCTAGAGAATGGTACATTATTGCTGTGTTCATTGGCTTCATTTTTATCCTTGCTTGGTTTCAATGATTTCACCTATCTTGTATGGGTGCCACTGTCATTATGATGCGAGGGTTTGGAACCATCAAGTTAAACGAATCCTCTTTTTGTAACATCCATGCTGAAACAATCCAATTTGCCTCCAGTATCATTTGTATACATTTGTCGTTTTCTTTAAGTAGACTTGTGAGTTCATTACACTGGAACAGTTCAACCTGTGTCATAAAAGGAAATCGAACACATTTCATCAGCCTGATAAGATGTTGCTTTCTATGCATAATATTGTGTGCTACCCACATGATAGCAGCTTTGAAGACATCAAGTTCAGAAGAAATGTTTAATTTATCACGGTTTAGTATAATAAGTATTGTCTCAATGTCAATGTCCAAGAAGTCGGCTTCAAGTCTGAAAGTATTGAACTGCTCACAGATAGCAATCATTGTTTTGTCATAAAGTGATCCAAATAATTTTACCTTTATTAAAATAGCTAATGCATGGGCTAAAGGTAGACTTTCTATATAATCATTCAACACAGTTTTTATCATCGGAATTCTAAGAATCTTTGCCATTTTCATTAAATCACCAACAACTTCAGATGTGATTGGCAATACCCCAGTGTAAATATATTGTAGCAAAACCTCAAAGGCCACTGGTTTTATTGTATTTAGCCTATAAAAGCATGCGGCTCATTTCTTAAAATGTAAAAAATATCTGCAAAAAAACCACTCATGCATGCAAGGCTCATGCGATGAGCAGCATATTCTTTTGTTTCAATACGAACAGTAACGTCACAAAATATTTGTTTTCCTTGAAGGTGATGGGCATAGTCCCCATATAGGGCAAAATGCATAATTTTCTCAACTGGCATATAATTAGCCCTATTCGCATGTTCCATATCGTAACATGCTAGTGGCATTGTCTCTTGTAAATATAGACTGTTTATATCGGGAGCATTATCTTGACAACCAACAGATGGTTTAACCATTACAGATTTCACTTTTGTATTATGAAAAGCAGACCTTGATGCCAGTGAATTCACTGCATTTTGATTAAATGATTCTGTGACCTGTCCACCAGAATGCTTCTCTATCCTGTCTTGTTGATTTTTACTCTTCTTCTTGTTCTTCTTTGATAACTTCCTGCAGCAATACTTGAATAAATCATTAAGCCATGGCATCCTGAGAGCCTTGCAATCTTTATGCCTTGTAAGATTTTGTCCAATAATGCCAATGTTATTGATATGTCAAAATACTTAGTAGTAGTACATCACCTTTATAAGGCCCAACGTAATATAGTCCTACAATATAAGACTCCATAGTTAGACTAAATCATATACATAAATATATACATGTATAAATAATTACATTATGTGTTCAATTCATTTAGAAAGACCCATGTCATAGATCAAATGGTTGAACTGGTAATTGAAACTTCATCAGTCAATGAAAGGCACTGCCATTCAGCCATGCATGTATACGAGAACTATTTTCAAACATCATTAAAACTACTGATTACAATAACTGAAGTTGAACATATAGAACACTAATTTGAAAACAGATAATAATAATTTCCTTTGCATTTTATAATATAAAAATGTTATTTTAAGTTCTGAATATAATGTTTGCAGTTTTAAAGCCATAAAGGGCTTTATAGTGATTTGTTAAATTATGTGTGTTCATTTTCACTGAATATAAATGCAATTGACGTAAAATGACAACTCACACATACAAATCCCAAATTATTATGGTCATAAACATTTTGAGTGCGAGTTTTGTATTTGTATAGCAAAATCGTCCAATCAAAATGCTGTCTCTACTTATATTGTGTTCTAGTTAGATGAATTTGGAGTAACAGTACAAACTTGTACTTAAGACTTTTATGGTTTCCTTGACCATTTGTTCCAGACATACACAAGTTTGCTTTACTAGTACCCATGTCTGTTTTCCTAGATTGATATAGGTTTGTGGGGCCATCGTGGTGGTAATAGTATGTTAGTTGGATTTATAATTACCTATACAATCAGTGCCCATCACCACTAACGTTGTGAGTTCAAATCCTGTTCAGGCGATGTGTACTTGATACAACATTATGTGATAAAGTTTGTCGGTGAATTGCGACAGGTCTGTGGTTTTCTCCGGTTTCCTCCACCAATAAAACTGACCGCCATGATATAACTGAAATATTGTTGAAAGTGGCGTTAAATACCCTAACCCCATATATGCTTGCTTTCAGAACAAGATTTAAAGACGTAACCTTTTAAATATGGAAAATTTGAAATCTAATTTTGTGTTTGATGTTGTGTTTATATATTCACGTAAGAGTCCTCATCCATGTCATTGTGCTTATGTATACCATTATCAGCTGTTGTTTATCGGTAACTCCCAGCCCCTTTACTATAAATAATGACATTTCAATGCGCAAGTCTCCCGATCAGGCTGATCAGATGTTACGTCTTTAAGGGCATGACCATTTAACTTTTATGGGGGGGGCTATGCTTTTTTTTTTAAATTTCTGTTGCCAAATTTTATAGAAAAAAATATCTTGAATCTACACTTACCCACAAGAAACTTTGGTACTATTTGAAGAAGACTTGATGATTTTTTTATGTCCCAAAAAAATATATCTGAATTTTGTGTTATTTAAAAAAATGTTGCTGTCATTGGGAAAAAAACATAGCCCCATACCAAAACCCCAAATTGAATAAAGGCAAATTACCATTAATACTTACATCACTCTGGTTGTAATCAGCATTTGACATGTAAATGTTTGAATCTGAAAAAAATAAAATGGGTTGACATTTAAGTAGATAGGTATAGTTGTAAACCGAGATCCGTTCTTGATACATTGCATATTAAGTATTGACATGGTTTTAAATTAAGAGTATCTGAACGACAGGTAATATTACATTCAGATTGAAATAAACAGTTATAAAGGTTTTCATGACACAAAACAATCACATTTAATCATATACAAGCATAACAACTGAAAAGTGATATAATTTTTTTTTAATTTGATATCCACTCAATTGGAGTGAGTGTGAATGATTGTTGTTTAATGCCAATTTTAATGAGCAATTTTTCAGCTCTATCATGGCGAGAACAAGTTCGATGAAATGATGATGATGATGTCTCCTTTCTACTAGACCAACATGCTTAGCTGGATTTTTATAATGCTAGCTCACTAAAACAACAATCTGCAGGTAGACATGTCACTCCACTCAGACACATTATCCTGATTCCGAGCCAATCATTCTTTCTCTTTAAGCTGCATGCTTAGTAGAGAAGCAACAAATACCAATTTTTTTAAGTCTTTGGTTTGACCCGACCAAGTCTTCAACCCACAATCTAATACTCGTGAGGGGAGTACACTAACCATTACACCAATGATGCAGATCCTTTGAATTGGAAATGATTTATGCAAAATATATTGTCATAAAATTGTGGAAAAGGAATTCAAAGAATGGCAATAATAACATTTTAAGATTGTCTTTAATACAATGATTCTGAGATATCTTTTAATGTTAGTATTGTTACATATTGGAAAAGCCAGCTCATGATCAGTATGAAAGGGAGATAAAATAACTTTTTTGGGGTGCAAAATATATAATAGGAAAATATTTTATAGGCATTGGCAGTGTTAATTTTGGTCACGAACATTTTTTTTTAATGAGAAAATTCCACAGCACGCATAGTTTTTCTTTTTTTCCATAATAATTGCTATGAATTGTACTGTTTCTGAAAATTTTGGATAAGTGAAAGCCCTTTTTCATGTTTTTCACAATTCCTCACCAAATTCTATGGAACCGTGTTAGTGTCACATTATTTTAATTATTTCTGAGAATTTTCCCTAATATCGAAAAAGCTTGCGTGATTTTGCACTTTCATTGATTCCACTGGTCGCCATCTGCTTTTCTACATAACCCGGGAGTGTACACCCAACACTAGTGTGGTGTACTCGTGTTGAACCCGGCTCATTTTATTTGAAAATATAGACTTGAGTTGTCTAATCAAACGCTACTTAGGTGTATTCTATATAGTCCCATTATAGTAAAGGTGTATTTAATTAATGTCAAATAGCAGATGGTGTTTTACTCCTACATTTGATTTCATGTCGTTATTATTAATGAAGATTGTAGCTTTTGTGTATTTATGTTCAACTATATATGTAAGTGTTAATATAAAGGAGAAGATTTTCCAATTTGTAAAATTTGTATTTGATCCTATTGTCATGTTTTTATTTAATTAAACCAAATAAATAATTTGGGTCGCAAAATACTATTGAATATAAATTTGAAATAATATAAGATTTATGAGCTCGTCTTACACTATAAGTGCTAAGAAAAGATATATAGCCAGTCTTCGCGCTAACCCATTTGCAATTATGAAAGAATTTGTTTGAATAAATATAATTCATACCTGTTAACCCTCCCCCTTTTTGCGGGAATCTCCCGTGCAAGAGCCTTATCTCCCGCATGGACTGGGTCTCATGCGCGGGAGACATTAATCTCCTGCACGATCTCCCCCCAACAAAAAAATCAAGTACAATAAAATCTTGACCTACATTTTGTGATCAATATTTCTGGAAATTCCCCATTTGGAACTCCTGCACTGATGAAAAACGCCGAGAGATACGAATGGTAAAGGTGTTTAAATGATATCCGGTTATTGATCTGTTTGACACCTTTACAGGTAAATTGGGTCATGGAGATTAATTAAGGTGTTGATGATTATACAACAATTATCCACTGATTGACAGTTAATTGAGGATAATGAAGTGGGTTTGTGGCACACGCTTAGATGATTAGAAGTGTGATAGCGGCAATTAAAAATAGTTATAAACCGTTGTGCAAACAGGAGTCGGACAACCGTTGATGCCGAGGAAAACTTCTTATTTCGATCAAACGTGCAATGAATTCATTTCGGATTGAGTTGTTATGGCTTGTTTGGGACCAAAGCCGATCAAAGTATTATTTAAGGACTAAGTTCCAGGATGGAATTGATAAACCACAAAAATGCCGAAACGTATGCTATCACCCAACGCACCAGCAGCAAAGTGACTTTTTAATTTTAGTGCTCTATGACTATGACTTTATTGTTCAGAACATTCTGTCTTCATTGTTATTGCTTTGTTATAACCTTATGATTATGAATAAATTATAAATACAGTTTTTATCCTTCATTCATCATATGAAACACTACTAATAAGACAGAAATGTAAACAATATATATTGAAATGGGATGCAGTTGATTCAATACTGAAACAAACAAAAAGAAAACATCAATTAACAATAAAAACATGCATCAAATACGTCGATAAAAAATCTCCAGTTACGAGACCAAATCTCCAGCCAAAAATTTACAAATCTCCAGTTGTAGCATAGCAACTCTATCACATGTATGCAACTACAAGGTACAATTTTGTGCATTTAAAGGCGACGCACAAAATCTCCCCCTTAGAAGAGTTGGTAGGGGGGAGATCTCCCCCTAGCAGTTCCCAGAGGTTAACAGGTATGATAAAAAAATTTTCTTTTCTAAATTTGGCTTTCGGGCAAGTAGGTGAAAAAAATTAAGACAAAGACTGAAAGCATATGTGGATACTGGATAACAACGAAAAGTCCCATTTTCTAATGAAATATATGCGATACTGCAAATAAAACCATGTACAATGCTGGAAGTTGGAACAAGCGCACAAGTGGGTGAAATCACAGGAGTCAGAAATTTTATCACATGCAGCGCTAGCCTCATGCCAAAAGTATTCACAGCAAATGGTGGATATTCTTGATACTTACATGGTTTGCATATTTAGCTTTGTAAGTTTGTCAACGTTCTTCAGTCATTTTTAATTTGGAAATCATCCCTATCATCACTGAAATATACATTTTCGATGACATCATCTTTTCAAAAATTATTCAATTGTATTTTTTTTCTGGTGTAAACAAAGATGGGTAGTAAGTCAAATTAGTTGTCATTCAACAGAAGAGAAGTAATTGTAAATCTAAAAGCTAATGGATATAAATTAAGTGAAATTTCAAGGATGTTGTCACCAGTACCTGCAAATCAGTGATCAAAGGCTTTCAAAATCAGGAGAAGTGTGAAAACTGCCCCTTGATCAGGTTGTCCTTGGAAAGTTTGAGTGTGCTGAGAGGCAAGATTACTTTGTTTAGTGAAGAACCGTTGGAAAGTCTTAAAAGATATTACAAGTGAATTTAATACATGTACTGGGAATGCTCAAGATTGCCAACAGGAAAACTCAAACTGTCTTACACCAAAATCAGATTTACAGATGCTTAGTACGAACAACTCACGGTTGTGAAAGAAGTATTTAAAACAGATTGTCAATAGTCCAAAATAATCACCTCTATGTTTGGAGATCATTTAATGAAGTATATCACCCTGCTGAATGTATGTATGCAGAATGTAAACCAAATCTAATTGAAATTAGATCTCTGCACTTGCTCCCTAGTTTCTATTGGTTGTTAACTAGTCACTGTGTGGGATACTGCGACTAGTAAATAACATACATGTATAGAAAATGGGCAGCAAATTGATTGGATGTAAACCGAAAGTTTGTTATGATATGGGGATGTATAATTTGACATGGTTCATGTATTTTATGTAAAGTAGGTGGAAATATAAATGCACTGCAGTGTATATTGAGATACTTGATAACCAATAATGACCAATTATTGGCAGTCATTTTCATGACTCGTATGCACAGGCACGTGGATAGTAAACAAATATATATGTAAGTCTCTAATCGATGTCCAATCCTCAAATCGGCGTCCAATTCTTAAATATATGGCCGCTTTTCACTTTCTCAAATCGACGTCGAATGATGTCACTGACGTATACTTCAAACGACGCCACACCCGTTAGGGCATGTTTTTGAAGCAATGATGGATAAGGTACAAGACCAGATTCGGAGTACTTCTACTTTAGCGGACCTTAACCCTAAAAATCACAAATCCTATCACTAAAGACACTATCAGTATCAGCTGTTTGAAGCAATTCTTGACAATTGGATGAACTTTTCGTTGGAATATATACATAATTTGCATACTTCTATACCAAGACATATTAACGATATGGCATGTATCAGATCCAAGGGATACCTTACGGAATATCAAAGATAGGCTATACTAGCAATACACGTGGGGTTTTTCTGCCGAAACGGAAGCGCGACAACTCTTTTTTTTTTAGGCAGCTGTATACTGAATATAGTTATAAATGGAAGTGAAATTTCAGATTCCTGTGGTTCGTGAACTTTCACTTGTCTTTGTTCTCATTTTGACCTGATATTTAGCTTATATTGATAAAATTTCAGGCTCCCGTGGTGGAAGCGATCTTTCTTACCCATTTCTGCTTTCAAATATGGCGGCATGAAAACAATATCCCATAATTCCCTGTCACCCTAGCAACAAAGAGGGAATCCCAACGTCAGGGTGTATTTTAAATTTGAAAAATATTAGGATAGTGATTAGTCAAGGATTTATATAGTATACAAATCCTTGGGATAGTGAAATAAATTATATAAGGATTATTTTCTCGAACGTTTATTTGAGCCGTATTTAGTTATGAAGTACTTGACACATGGCATTGCTATTTTTAGAGTTGGGGATGTCCGGTGTTAGCAAGAATTTATAGTAGAACTACTATAAATCCTTGGTGTTAGGAAGTCTCGACTTTTTATTGACTTTTCTTAATAAAGAGAAAAAAAAACAAAATTGAAGAGAAATCGTGTGTCTTCTTGTCAATTCTTTATATTTTCTACTTACTCTTTTTAAATATAAATTAAAATATATATATGTTCCTGTACCAGAGGATTCAACACTACTTCAGTTATATATCGTGGTTGTCAGTTTTATTGGTGGAAGAAACCGGAGTACCCAGAGAAAACCACTGACCTGTCGCAAGTCACTGATAAACTGTATCACTTTCACATAATGTTTTATCGAGTACACCTCACCATGAGCGGGATTCGAACTCGCAACTCTACCGAGAGGTGATAGGCACTGATTGCATATAGGTAGTTGTAAATCAAACTACCATACGACGGTCCCTGTAAGAGAACAGAAAAAAGCTTAAGCGAAGTTGAATAAGGTTAAAGGGGAACCGATAAAAGCTGAGGCCTGCAAAATGTATACAAATACCCAAAGATAGAAAATTAAGGAAGCCGGCACTATCATGACCAAATAGAGAAACAAACACGCACAGGTAAAAATGTATTTTACAATGCATTCCTAATTCGATCTTGCTATTGAATACCTTGATATAAATTCAGTTGTGCTTTTTAGCCAACATATTAATTGTGTTGGCTAAACTAGAAAAATATTGTTAATTTCTGTATACTGTCTCATTACAAGGATGTGCATGATTACAAAATACAATTTACACCTAAATAATTTAATTTGATGTGGAGACTGCAATCTGATTGGCTGATCCGCCTTAAGCAACATTGGTTATACTTGATAACCTGGGTTGGTATTATGGCGTCGCTAACATATTCATTCGCCAACGACAAATTCAAACAATCCCATGAAATAATCGTAATTAAAATCAAGGAATCATTAAATTTTGTTGTAAAAATTATAAATTATAGGGAATATATTCAATTTTTGAACAGGTTATATAAAAACAGCTTACGCTTTTCACAAACCACTTTATTAAGCGTAAACTGTCCCAAACCAGGTTATACCTGTTCAAAAATTGAAGATATTCCTTAAATATTTGGTAATAGGTATAGTTCTACGGTAGAGTAAATATAAACATACAAAATACAATTAAGACGATCAAATACAAATGTACCGAAATATCCATTAAGCACATGTCCAGGTCATTTTTTGTTTAATTTCATTGTTGTTCTTGCTCTAAAAAATCCCAACTATTTTGACAGTATCTCACGGTAATATCAAATGAATCTTGAAGTGATGGCCTGTACTGTTCTGTGAATTTAACTTGTTTTCTGAATGGATGTGTCATTTTGTGCCATGCTTCCATTGTAAGAAAAGTTGGAAGATACCAATGGGGTAACCATAGAAACCGTAAATCAAAGAAGATCAGACAATACAATGGGGTAACCATAGAAACCGTAAATCAAAGAAGATCAGACAATACAATGGCTAAACGAAAAGGACAGAAACAACAAACAATTGCCTACAAAACACTACAAAGAACTAAAGATTGAGCAACATGAACCCTAATAAAAATCAGTGATCAATGCAGGTGCTTCAGAGGAGAAATAGTTCCTGCTCCAGCAGTGACACCCGGTGTGTTACTCGTGTTAAAAAACCGGGGCGATAAGGAAAGATCGAAGGGCGACATTGTGACACATTTAGAATAAACCTTTTTAGGTTACGAGCCAGTGTGGACAGGGAGTAAATAATGTTAATAATTCCATATTAATTACCGTTTCCCTTACTACCGGTTCCCGGCACCCTTACTCCCTAATTCCCGTCTACCCCTTCAGTCTTCGACCAAAACCCAAAAGTTTACTGCCCTCAACACTGCTTGTCTGTCCTTCTTCTGATTACCCTTTAGTATCTTCAAACTTTTCATGAAGTAGATAATCCGTTTTTAGAGTTCACTGTTCTTTGTATGATTGCGAGATATTTTAAAAGCTGGAGAGTATGTATGGAGTATAATATCTGTGCTTACGATGATAAAACTTTCGAGTACGACTTTCGCACTCATCTGACTCCAAAATTATCCAATCAGGACAAAGTATGTATTTGATAGTACGAGTACTTAGTCATGTTCAAAAGTTTTAGGACCGTTAGACCGGATCATAATTAATCCAATGGGGGCCGTCGTGGCTGTGATCGTATGGTAGTTGGATTTACAACTACCTATGGAATCAGTGCCTATCACCACTGATGTTGTGAGTTCTAATCTCGATCAGGGCGAGGTGTAAAACATTATGTTATAAAGATTGTCAGTGACTTCCGACAGGTCGGTGGTTTTCTCCGGGTCTTCCGGTTTCCTCCACCAATAAAACTGACCGCCACGATATAACTGAAATATTGTTGAAAGTGGCGTTAAACACCATCAAACAAACAATAATTAATCCAATGCGCTTTTTGTTATATATTCGATTATCACATTGGTGAAACACATTAGTCTCGGTATAAGGATACATGAAAGAAATCTATGTACGACTCCTATAGAATCAAATGTTAACAAATAAAATGTGTACTTCTTCCACTTATCATTTAAATTATAGCGTTCTTAATAATCCCTTCTTGACTTTTCTTTCTAGAATACTTTTAATTGATTCAACTTAATTGTTCTATTCTTGGAATTTGTCTATATAATCTTATATTGCGTGTTACTATTCTACAGAGATTCATGTCGATCCATGATGATTGTTTACTCGAGGAACACGACCTTCGCTAGAATATGTATCCAATTATAGACCATATAAGGCCTGTTTTTAATTCTGAACCATTGACCTGGTTTTAAACTTTTTTACGGTCGAGTGTTTTTTACGGTGTTGTTTTAACCATGCGGTTAAATGGTTAACCGAGATCGAAAGCACCTTTGAATATGTTTGCACCTTGTTAATTACCAGTATATGTTTGTAATAGGAACATCTGTGTATTATAGACCCAGTTCCAAGCTGTTTATTGACATTCTGCATTGTTGTATTTGTTTATAAAGAATTAAATTATTTTATTTGTTTATTTTATTATATTTTTGTGTGTTTAATAAGAGTTGAATTGTTTTATTTGTTAATGAAGAATTAATTTTACTTTGTTAAAGAATAATCAATGAACTAGAAAGTTCTCTTAAATATTGTCCTTCAACCATTGCGTTTTTTATCTACCTGTTTGTATCTTAATCATGTTTATGGTTCATGATTTAACGTGTTTCAGATTGTTTTCAGCCATAAACAAGTTTGAGAATAAAAAAAACCCAGTCCATGATAGTTCTTCAAAGTAACACTATTGTAATTAACAATATTTAGTGCACTTCGGTTACTTGACATATTATTCAGTTATTTTTAGCAGTAACAGAGACGAAACATGTTTTCTTACAGTAGTATTTACACGGTTCTATGAAGATTTACATGTATATATCTGAGTTAATTTGCCAATTATTATATGTTCCACTGACACAAATCATGATGACCTAAATCCTGACCTGAGATTAATAATAAAATGAAAAACAAAAAATACCACTGTCCAACAGTTCTAAAATCTTATCGGATAATCATAAGAACAGAAGGAAAATTGATATTCCTAGAACACATACATGAGTGCCGGATTTACCATTGTGCTTAAGCACAGGGTCCCGCTGGTCAGGGGGCCTATCTTCCAGCCGAAAAAAAAATTACGATGGATTTTTGCTTATGTGAAGCAATTTTAAATTTGAAGTCGGTATGCCTGACTGCCTGTGTAGGCCTAATCCCTTTTGGGATTCGAAGCCAGAGTTGTTTTCTGATATTGCCTCCGAGGCAGGCAATATCAGAAAACACGCTCTGGCTTCGAATCCCAAAAGGGATTGGTGCCTCGGAGGCAATATCGGAAAACAACTCTGGCTTCGAATCCCAAAAGGGATTAGTGTAGGCCCACTGGGCACAGGCACTTGTTTCTGGTAAACAAATATACCAAGATACTATATTTTATTAGTATCTAGGTATTTTTTTTTATCAGAAACAAGTGCCTGTGCCACTGGGTCTACATCCTTCAGGGCCCAAGTAAGGGGCCTCATAACTTAACTATAGCACAGGGCCTCATTTGTCCTAAATCCGGCACTGGCAAGGGCCCCAGTGCACTGCTTTGCCCGGGGGAATATAATGCTGTTAAGACGGCCCTGCCCATACCTACACAACCACTTACTTGAATAAATATGTAAATGTCGAAAAAAGCAAACATACATGTATATTTATGGTATTGGTAGGTCCTACAAAACCAGTATTTAAAACATGCCGTCCTGTGCTCGTTGGGCCCCCGGGTAACTGACCAGCTTGCCCATGCGGCAAGACGGCACTGGTTGGTGTGGAGAAAAAAAAATGGGGGTGGGTAGATAGCATTTTTTATGTTTTCCGAATACTACAGCAGACTCATATAAAGTATTTTTCTGAAAAGGGGGTCGCTTAAATCGCGATACGACATGGTCTTTCGACCGGGTCAAATTATTGATTTCAATAGTCATAATTCAACCTAAATATCAACTTTAGTAGTCCTTGGTTTCAAGGGGAACCCCCTTTTTTGTGTAGGGGTTTGGACATTACAATAAAATATAAGAGTAGCATATTGTATAACATTTATTAAACTTAAGAAAAATTCCGAAAAGTTTTTACTATGTTCATAAAATATCTTTTTGTAAATGAAATATGTTAAAATAATTACCTTCATGACTTTTATTTATAATATTGAAAACCTCTGAGTAATAAAATGAATGAGGTCTACAACTTTGTTTTGTTTTATATGCTAATTAGGGTTATAACCTAAGTTCAGGAATGTGACCCTGATATGTATCCTTATTTTGCATTTTTGATTAGTTGAGGTCAGATTGACCAGGTATTTCATGTCATTGGCTATTTGAGTCACATGAAATTTTGGTGGGAAATTCTATTGTTCTTTTGAGGCACTCTATAATTGTTCATAAGCATGGATGGGAGACATATTATTGTCAACTACTGCAGATATTCTTTTTAATGACTATTTGAAACCAGCTTGAACTGATATAATATTTCTATTTGTCACCACTAATATTTATTTAAGGTATTTATACTTATTAAACTTACTAATTGTCTATAAAGTAACATTCTCAGTGAGATTGAATTGATTGATTGATTGATTGACAGATTTTTAAAACTGATAAACTTATAAAACATATCAAAGGCTATTAAAAGGTTAAAGGTTAAATGTGATAATATTTAAAACTATTAAATATGAATTTAATATGATCATACTAACTATTTTTACCATTTAATATTAAAAGGTGAGTTATTACACAATTTTAGTTGTAATGTGTGTTTTATGTAATTGTATAATTTTGAGCACAATAGTTATAAACCTAATTTTTATTATATTCAGGTTGCCATGATATAATACACATTGATGAACAACAGCATGATATTGTGATCCTTGAGGTATATCCTGTATTTTGATTTCAAGACCTTTGAACCCCAATGTGAGGTAAAGATAGTTGTTTTAATAGTTTTGCTTATTAAATGCTAATTTTGCTACTTATTATTTTACTTATTATAATGTTGAGTTTATTTTTATTTGTGTTGCTGTTTTGTTTTGTTCATGCAAGGATTTATATAGTATATACATCCTTGGTTCATGTGAAGCTATTTTTTACATGTAATAAATGAACACTTTTGTTTGATATTAGGTAATATCCATGAGAACCATGAACAGGTATATAATTCATTCATAGAGAATGAATATTTTGTTAGAATAATGGAATAGAAACTTGCCTGACTTGGTGTTAATGAACCTGAGAAGAGTTTGAAGATACTTTGTTCAGTTCAGGGGCGAATCCAGGATTTCAAGTTAGGGGAGGCGGACTTAAAAAAATTGCGAAAATTTTTGGGGTATTTTGTGTGAAAACTCACGATTTTACGCCAAAAAAATCATATTTTTTCCAATTTTAGGGGGGGCACGTGCCGGGTGCGCCCCCCTCCCCCCTGGATCCACGCCTGCAGTTTACAAAATGTACATCTACAAAACTTTCTTTTTCTGTAAACAATTTTTTTATTTAATTTTTATTGTATATCCAATGCCGCTTCCAGATACATTGATAGTTTATAAGCATTTTTATGTTTTCAAGATAGCATTTTTGTCATAAATGTTTTTTTCTTAATGTATGTAGGCTGTAGTCAATTGAGTCAGTTAATTGTAGGGGACTATCAAATAATGTAAAGTGTTGTGATATTTTTTATTAAATGTCGAGATATGTATGATATAACATTCTTAGTAGATACAAAAACAATGGCAACATGAATGGGGATATACAAGCCGGTTTAGCTCTCACTCCAGTGCAAGCAGGGGGTAGCAGCACTTTTTGAAAAATTCATTTGAATTTCATATAAATCAGGAAATTATTGATGAACGTGGCAACTTTATTATTCTAGATATTAATATTCAAGACTATAGAATGACATTGGTTGCAATATATGATCCTAATGAAGATAAATCCAGATATTTTTTTTAAAGGATACAAGTGTGGACACAGAAATGTGCTGTCCAAAAGGCAAGTGTGGATGTCAATATTTCATATTATTAACTTTAAAAAAAAAAAAATTCATGGACACAGGGATCCTGGATTTTTTTAATAAAAAACTAATCCTGGATAATTATTTTTGCTTAAAGTCCGGCCCTGTGTTTTTATTTCAAATTTTCATCATAGACCCCCCCCCCCCTCCCAAGGGATATAAAATTGTATCATTAATAATAGATTAATAAATAATAAATTCAGATTTTCTATTTAAAATAAAACTCACTTACAAAACCACTGATATTTGTTCAATTTTTAATGCTGATTTAAGCTTTAGTCACAACAAATGTTTATTTTTCTCTTTAAACTGTCGAAACATAACATTTATTTAACTGTAAAATTCACAAATAAAACCCCCTCCCTTTTTTCCCTTTTTTCTTGTTAAACCCCCCTGCAAAGAAAGTTTGGGGGGTTATATAGGAATCACCCTGTCCGTCCGTCCATGTACCTTGTAAGCGCAACTCCTCCTAAACCGCTTATTGGATTTTTATGAAACTTTACACATTTGTAGTACACTATCTGCAGATGTGCAGGAAGGAATATGGTTGCTGTCCCAAATTTAAAAGGGGAGATAATTCAACTTATACTTTCATGAAAAGGGGGGTCGTGTACCTTGTAAGTGCAACTCCTCCTAAACTGCCTATTGAATTTTTATGAAACTTTACACAGTTGTAGTACACAACCTGCAGATGTGCATGAAGGAATACCGTTGCTGTCTAAAATTTAGAAGGGGAGATCATTCAACTTATACTTTCACGAAAAGGGGGGTTGTGTACCTTGTTAGAGCGCAACTTCTCCTAAACGGCTTATTGGAGTTTAGTGAAACTTTACACAGTTGTAGTACACTACCTGCAGATGTGCAGGAAGGAATATGGTTGCTGTCCAAAATTTAAAAGGGGAGATAATTCAACTTATACTTTCACGAAAAGGGGGGGAGGGCATGTACCTTGTAAGCGCAACTCCTACTAAACTGCTTATTGAATTTTTATGAAACTTTACACAGTTGTAGTACACAACCTGTAAATGTGCATGAAGGAATACCGTTGCTGTCTAGAATTTGAAGGGGAGATAATTCAACTTATACTTTCACGAAGAGGGGTCGTGTACTTGTGGCAACCCCTAGATGTATGTTCTTGGTTAGTTTATTTTGGAGATGGGATGTTGTCTCCTTGACATAACTCCATATCCGTTCATTTTTCATAGGTAACTTGCTAATATACCTGTATTCCAAAGTTTGAACATCATAGTATTGCAAGCGGGGGGTATCACTCAGTGAGGTCACTCACTGTTCTAGTTTAAATCAATGATCAACAATATTCCAGAATCAAACAAATGAATAAATATAAGATAGATTTCTTTTACATGCATCTTTTTACCATGCAGAATCAATGTGTTCTAAATCGGTCATCCAATCAGGACGCTCATTATTCTTGTCCAAGATAAAAATACATCGCTAAAATTACCTGTGGGTGTTTCCCCACTTCAACTGTAAATTTACACACATGGTTTTGTCTATCAAATTTCTTGAAGACAAACATAAAATTTTATTGCATTTATCAATATTTTATGAGCATCAACAGTTTTTTCAACACCGTATCTGTTTCTCTATACAGCCGCCCGATTACAGTGACCTGTGACCCACTTTAGCACGTTCGACCAGTTTTTTCTTAATAATGTTGTTTAATTATTTAATATAAACCAGTTTGATAATTCATCAGTTATAATAGCAGGTGATTGGAATGTTGTTCAGGACTAGAGTAGATACTCTCAATTATACAGGAGAAAATAATCCCAAGTCTAAATTAAAAATTCATCAAATGATTAAATAATATGGATCTGGTTGATGTTTGGAGAGAAAAAAATCCTGGATTTAAGTGATACACATGGAGGGGACCTAATAAAAAAGAGTCGACTTACCTATTTTCTTGTATCATCTGACATAGAATACTTTGTTCAGACATGGGATATTCGATTATAGTTAGATATAGATAGGGGAAATATGTGTTTTGAACTTGTCAAGAATTGAAACAGGAAAATGAGGAGTTGATAGATATTCAACAGGTCTTGAGCCAGAACCTATGGTTAAACCCTTTTATAAAAATAGGTGTTATATGTGTGTAATCAAAATATGTTGTGAAAATGGTATATTTTTTGTAAATGATTTAATATCTTTGCTTTTTACATATGAGGAATTTATGGATCACTTTAATTCAGTATTTTAAGTGCCATTCCACAGATGGAAACTTCTGATAAGAGGGATAGAAAAATTAGACTTAATTGAAAATGACATTGTTGATAGAATGAAACAGGACCCTAAGCCATGTAAATACTTTTCAAAACAATACATGTTATATGTAAAAATGCTCCCTTTAAACATACATAGTAAATGGGAAAAGGAAGTACATACAGAGATTGTTATTGAAGATTGGAGTTTCATATAATGTACACCTTTCTCTGTTACAAAAGATACTAAATTACAGGACTTTCAACATAAACATGTAC
Organism: Bathymodiolus brooksi; assembly: GCA_963680875.1. Taxonomy (NCBI): domain Eukaryota; kingdom Metazoa; phylum Mollusca; class Bivalvia; order Mytilida; family Modiolidae; genus Bathymodiolus; species Bathymodiolus brooksi. The sequence continues at coordinate 85,752,910 of OY804585.1, forward strand.
ATAGAATCTTAATTACAAATTACTTTCTACATGTATGATGTATAATGTGGGTTAAAAGAAACTGAGATCTGTACACTTTGTACAAAAACCAATGAAAGTCTGGCTCATATTTTTTGGGAATGTAATTTATGTTCAGAATTTTTTGTTAGCAATTGACAATTTTCTGAAAACTGTGGAGTTATCTTAAATAAAAAGGGACATAGTTCTTGGCCTAACTGAACACAGTTCAGCTCAGGATACACACAACAATGTTTTAATTATTTTGTAATAATATATATATATATGTCTGCAGATGAAAATGCAGTGCTCTTAATCTAGAAGGTGGTCTTGAATTACTGAAATATGCTATTAATATTGAAAAGGCATCAATGATATGTCTGTCCCCAGTAAAAATCAACATGTTAAAAGAAAATGGTTAGATCTGGAGGCATTATTAAGTCTCCCAAACAAAGTTTGATTCCCGAAATTGGGAGACTTATTGTTTTTGCTCCGTTTCTTATTACCGTATTATTATTATTATTATTATTCTTATTCTCTTTCTCTTTCTTCTCTTTCTCCTTTCTTTCCGCGGACCATGAACTTGTCCACGGCAGATCGCAGGAACTACTGGACAGAATTTCATGAAACTTTGTGGAGTTATAGATATGTTTCTAGTTGGTCCTAAAGTTTTCAGCTTTGTGGTAAAGGGGGTCAAAGTCATATTTTGAGGGGTTCAAAGGGGGTGGGGGTTACTATAGAATCCTATGGGAAAGTTGAAATTTCGTACATTAATGTTGATAACTTCTAAATGAATAATGATAGAGACATAAAATTTGACAGTGATAGGTCACCATTAGAGGAGCAATTCTGCATTTTCAAAATTTTCGAGATGTCTGCCATTTTCAAAATGGCTGCCAAAACACGGTATAAAAAATGGGCGGTAAAAATTTAACATTGCCCGATATCATAAAAATTTGATATGTGGGTAGATACATCTTCGCTAGCCAAGGGTTACGATTCGGGTCCCCCTTCTCTCCACCCTTGGCAGATCTAGAATACATTTTGAGGATTCGCACTTTAATATTTCATTGGTTACGGTTACCAGTACACGTATCCAAATAGAAGACGTTTTACACGGAACACATGTTATCCACGAAATGTAAACAAAAATGGTACCGGAATGCTCTCATATGACAACGATTTGCCACTTCCCGTTTTGGTTCCAATGAAAACATCTTTCCCGTCTGCCAAAGCTTTGAAACTTTCACTTGGTTGACAGTAAGTGCTTCCAAATTAAATTTATCACAAATAAGTTTTTATTCACTGGGCGCTGCCATTTTCAACTCTCCAACATACGTATAACAAAACGATTCTGATTGGCTGGCGATGACGACTATCTAAGGGGCGCAACTTCAATAAACCACCAGGTGGCATTGTGCGCGAATTTCAAAATGTATTCTAGATCCGCCAAGGGTGGAGAGAAGGGGGACGCGAATCGTAACCCTTGGCTAGCGAAGATGGGGTAGATAATGATGTCCCGAATTGATTCCCAACATTGAAAAATTTCTACCAGTCGCCATTTTCAAAATGGCCACCACAATACCGCAAAAATTCAACATTGTCCAATATCATAAAAATTTGATATGTGGGTAGATAATGATGTCCCAAATTGATTGCCGACATTGAAAAATTTCTACCAGTCGCCATTTTCAAAATGGCCGCCACAAATATTCAACATTGTCCGATATCATCAAAATTTGATATGTGGGTAGATAATGATGTCCCGAATTGATTCCCAACATTGAAAAATTTCTACCGGTCACCATTTTCAAAATGGCCACCACAATACCGCACAAATTCAACATTGTCCGATTTCAACGCCATTTCATATGTGGGTAGATTATGATGTCCCGAATTGATTCCTGACATCGAAAAATTTCTACCGGTCGCCATTTTCAAAATGGCCACCACAATACCACACAAATTCAACATTGTCCGATTTCAACGACATTTCATATGTGGGTAGATCATGATGTCCCGAAATGATTCATGACATCGAAAAATTTATATCGGTCACCATTTTCAAAATGGCCGCCACAATACCGCACAAATTCAACATTGTCCGATTTCAACAACATTTCATATGTGGGTAGATTATGAGTCCCGAAATGATTCCTGACATCGAAAAATTTCTACCGGTCGCCATTTTCAAAATGGTCGCCACAATACCGCAAAATTTCAACATTGTCCGATATCATCAAAATTTGATATGTGGGTAGATAATGATGTCCCGAATTGATTGCCGACATTGAAAAATTTCTACCATCGCCATTTTCAAAATGGCCGCCACAATACCGCAAATATTCAACATTGTCCGATATCATCAAAATTTGATATGTGGGTAGATAATGATGTCCCGACATTGAAAAATTTCTACTGGTCGTCATTTTCAAAATGACCACCACAATACTGCACAAATTCAACATTGTCCGATTTCAACGCCATTTCATATGTGGGTAGATTATGATGTCCCGAATTGATTCCTGACATTGAAAAATTTCTACCGGTCGCCATTTTCAAAATGGCCACCACAATACCACACAAATTCAACATTGTCCGATTTCAACGCCATTTGATATGTGGGTAGATTATGATGTCCTGAAATGATTCCTGACATCGAAAAATTTCTACCGGTCGCCATTTTCAAAATGGTCACCACAATACCGCAAAAATTCAACATTATTCGATTTCAAAGGTAGCTTTTGATTTATTTTTTAATCCGGTTGTCTGTGGCCGGTTTGGGAGACTTCATAATCGTTAGATTATAATCATATCTTGTTGAGTTTGGTTTGCTTTGGTTTATGGTGTTTAAAAAATGCCACTTTCAACAATATTTCAGTTATATTGTAGCGGTCAGTTTTATTGGTGGGGGAAACTAGAATACCCAGAGAAAACCACTATAGTTAATATTCAAATGTATCTATAAATTAAAATGCAACTTTGAATTTCAAAAGTTATTACAAGAAGATCAAGTATATTTATCAAACTTGTAATTTTATATTTTAACTTTTGTGTACAGAATCATGTATGTATAAGTCTGTTCTTAGAAAAATAAACAAATTACAAAAAAGGGCCAAAAGAGATCTGGATATGTTTATTATGCACTTTAGATTAATATATAAATGGGTCACCAATAACTGAATAAAATATGAAGGGTATTGTTTCATGTGACCTTAGGTACCCCCCTATCCCCCCCCCCCAACCACCCTCCCAGTTCCATAATAGATATTTTAGTATGCTGGAAATGGTAGTTTAATATACTAGACAGAAACATAAATAATCATCAGATGCTATTTATATATATATCATGTACATGAACAAATCATTGTTAAACAAGAACAAATGTTAAGTGACTCATTAAAAGTATAATGATATTCAATTATCTAATATGTCTGCATAACAAAATGTTCAATAACTGTTTCTGAGTACTTGTGACCCCTCAGAAATCATGTAGTATATATTTTCATTTTCACATATTTTTTTCAGTTGTGGTTTTAAGAAATTATGAATTAAACTTGAATGCCACAACGTAAAAAATTTAAGTTCATAATTAACTCTCAATTTCTTAAAAACCAACTGCAACGATTTATTTGTTGAGATGGATCATTTTTATTTTTAATTATTTTGAGAGAAAAAAACTATGTTTTTATCCCCCCTTTTTTTGGCAAAAATGATTAAAAAGCTGAATTGTTAGCATAGAAACAAATTGTTCAGTTAACCAAGAGATATAAAGATATGCTTTGAAGCTAAATGATCATTTTTACCTTAGTCATAAAACTTAATTTGCTTAAATTACGTTGGCTATTTATATTCTATTATATTTGAAGATATATGGACAAGATTTATATGTTTGACCCAACTCCACTTTTCAAAGTATATCTATTCTGTATTTGTTATATGTATATTTATGTCTTCTCTGTACCGTTGTATATGGTTTATGAGAATAAAGATGATTGATTGATTGGGAGAGACAAAACAATGACTTTTTTTTGCCTACCCGTTTGTCAGACTTGCCCACCCCCAGTTTTTTTTATTACAGTCCAAAAACATATCCTCACACTGTCCGGTCCACTTCTTATAATTGCAGCCCTAATAAACATGTTATGTCAGTTAAAAGCTCATTAGAGCTTATATTTATTGTTTTTTATATGCCTGACTAAAAATAAAGTTTTTTTTTGTATAGCCCTACACCCCCACTCCCACTGTACGGTCCACTCATACTCATACGCTACTTATATATCAAATGAGTATGAAAGAATTAATGTTATAAAGGTATTACAAGTAGATATTTAATACTACAGGTAATATGCACCAGTTTGATTAAATAATTAAATTAAAAATGTCAATTTTTAATAGATTTCAAAGATAAAATTTGTCATGAAATAGTAACTGTTATTTTAAATAATGTATTTTATTTATTGTAGAGAATCTATATCTTGTCATGAAGCACATGACTAATAATTTGTAATTTTATTACACAGGCTTTCAACTGAGCTGTCATTATGTTAACTGTATTCACCCATGTTATAGTCATGACCCAGATATTGACACCTCATGTAAGATATTGTGTTTACTTATTTATATTGTATGGTTTGTTTGATGGTGATTAATGCCACTTTCAACAAAAGTTCAGTTATACCATGCATGCCGGTGGAGATTTGAACTCACAACATCAGTGGTGATAGGCACTGATTGCATAGGCAGTTGTAAATCCAACTACCATACAATCACGGCCATAACAACCCATTTTATTATTTTATGTTTACTTAAATTGCATAAGAAGATTTGAAGATACCAAAGGGGTAATCAGAATCTGTAAATCGAAGGACAGACAACAAAATGGCCAAAAGAAGGACAAACAATGAAGTAAAAAAACATACAATGTACAACATTATGTGATAAAGTTTGTCAGTGACTCGAGACAGGTCGGTGGTTTTCTCCGGGTCCTTTGATTTCCCCCACCAATAAAACTGACTGCCACGATATAACTGAAATATTGTGAAACAACATAAACCAAACCAAACAAATCATACACATAAAACTAAAAATAGAGTAACACGAGCCCCACTTAAAACCGGGGGTGTACTCGGGTGCTCCAGAAAGGTAAGCAGTTCCTTCTCCACTAGTGGCACCAGTCGTGTTAATCTAGTTACAAACCTGGTCATGAATGGGGAAATTACTTTGCTTGTTTATATTCTATTATTTTGAATCTATATGTAAACAAGAAGTTTCACATATGGATGAATATGATAAGTAACTGACAGACTTACATGTACAACTTTGGATTATTTTCCTAAATGAGTTTTTCATTATGATTAAATGAAAGCAAGACTAAGATATTGTTTGGTTCAAATTAGTTACGTTTCATTTGAAAGCACAAGAATATTTGACATTTTCATTAGGTTTTTTAGATTTATGGTGTTTAACACCACTTTCAACAATATTTCAGTTATATCGTGGCAGTTTTATTGGTGGAGGAAACAGGAATACCCGGATAAAACGTCCTTCCTGCTGCAAGTTATTTACAAACTTTATCACATATAATTGTATCGAGTACACCTCGCCTGAGCGGGATTCGAACTCACAATGTTAGTGGTGATATACACTGATTGCATAGGTAGTTATAAATCCAACTACCATACTATCACGACCACCTCGAGATGAAAAGCAATGCCCACAGAAAAACCACAAATATCTGGTTTGTTAGCCAGGTGAGCGATGCAGACTCCTGGGAGCCTTTTGTTATATGGCCTTGTCACATTTTATCCAGAGACCTGGCAATTCCTGGCAAGACTTAATTTGGCCATGTTTTCTTTATAAGGCTCGTAATATTCCAAATACCTTGTAAGGCTTATTTTAACCATGTTCCTTTAAAAAGTTTGTTAAACACAATGTATCAATTTGTTACCTTCAGTATCAATTTTTTGCAGGAGCTCTAGGTCAGTGTTGCCCTCGGTATCTGTAACCAGGTAGAATTCATCATTTTGAGAAAGGTGAACAGCATCTTTGAACATACAGGTAACTTTTTTTATGATATCGTTGACTCTTTAAATGGTTGGAAGTTGACCGATTTCGCTTGAAAAAATGTGGCCATGTAAATATAAACTTGTCACATGTTAGTGTGGTAGATTATGGGTTCAAGGCCCAGTTGGCTCAAGCCTAAGACTTAGTGCTTCTCTACTAAGCATACAGCTTAAGGAGTAAGAACAGAACTGGTTGGTTCGGAATCATGATAATGTGTCAGAATGGAGCAACATGTACCTGGGACTGTTGCTTCAGTTAGATAGCACTATAAAGATCCAACTAAGCATGATGGGCTAGTACAAAGGGGACATCATGCATCTCATTGAAATGTGGCTAATCTTATTCTCGCCATAATATAGCTGAAGAAGTCCTTTTTTAGCTCATCTGTGTGAGCTATTGCCATCACTTGGCGTCCGTCGTCCGTCTGTAAACTTTAAAAAAAATCTTCTTCTCTGAAACCACTGGGCCAATTTAAACCAAACTTGGCCTGAATTATCCTTAGGGGGTTCCCTTTAAAAGTTATGTCCGATGACCCTGCCGACCAACCATCATGGCCGCCATGTCTATAAATAGTACATAGGGGTAAAATTGCAGTTTTTGGGTAATAATTCAAAAACCGTTAATAAAAACAGAAATCTGACATGGGATAAAAATGATCAGCACGGCAAGATCCACCTACCCTGCAATTTTGAAGTAAATCTGATTACCCATCTTGGAGTTATTGCCCTTTTTTCATCAAATTTTAAAATATTTAATACTTTTCATCTTATATTTCAAAAACTATAAGAGATAGATGTTAAGTTTAAAATGCAAAAATGTGCAGCATGTCGAGATCTACCTACCCTGCAATTTTGAAGTAAATCCCATTACCTATTTTGGAGTTATTGCCCTTTTTTTTTTTTTTTTTCAAATTTTCAAAATTTTAATACTTTTCCGTCCTTTATTTCAAAAACTATAAGAGATAGATGTTAAGTTTAAACTGCAAACATGTTCAGCCTGTCAAGATCTACCTACACTGCAATTTTTAGCTCACCTGTATGAGCTATTGCCATCACTTGGCGTCCGTCGTCCGTCAGTAAACTTTTTAAAAAATCTCCTCTGAAACCACTGGGCCAATTTAAACCAAACTTGGCCTGAATCATCCTTAGGGGTTTCCCTTTAAAAATTATGTCCGATGACCCTGCCAACCAACCATCATGGCCACCATGTCTATAAATAGAACATAGGGGTAAAATCAGCAAAAAAATTAATTAAAAAATCCAGAAAAATTCTTTAGAGTATATTGCAATTAAATTTGATACATATGTAATATTCTTTCAGAAATATGGTTGAGGACCCCATCCCCCATCAAACATGGCCACCATCATTACTATAAATAGAAAATTAGTGAAAAAATTCATTAAAATATTATTTTAATATCCTGTAAAGAGTCGAATGCAATCAAACCATATGGAAAGAATGCATATGTGGTCTTCTTTCAAAATGTTGATTGAAGACCTCCGGCTGTCATCCAACGTGGCCGTCACTGTTACAAAAAATAAAAAATTATTGTCAAAAATCCGTCCGTCGTTCGTCTGTAAACTTTTTCAAAAATCTTCTCCTCTGAAACCACTGGGCCAATTTAAACCAAACTTGGCCTGAATCATCCTTAGGGGGTTCCCTTTAAAAGTTATGTCTGATGACCCTGCCGACCAACCATCATGGCCGCCATGTCTATAAATAGAATATAGGGGTAAAATCAGCAAAAAAATCAATTAAAAAAAATCCAGAAAAATCCTTTAGAGTATATTGCAATTAAATTTGATACATATGTAATATTCTTTCAGAATTATGGTTGAGGACCCCATCCCCCATCAAACATGGCCACATTCGTTGCTATAAATAGAAAATTAGTGAAAAAATTCATTAAAAAATTATTTTAAAATCCTGTAAAGAATCAAATGCAATCAAACCATATGGAAAGAATGCATATGTGGTCTTCTTTCAAAATTTTGATTGAAGACCTCTGGCTGTCATCCAACGTGGCCGTCACTGTTACAAAAAATATAAAATTATTGTCAAAAAACATATTTTAAAATCCGGTAAAAAGCCAGTTGCCACCAAACTTTATGGAAATGATGCATATATGATCCACTTTCAGACTTATGGTTGCTAACCCTGGTCGCTTATTTTTTTTAATTCTTTAAATATTGTAAAGAGCCAATGTTGCTACCAAACTATAAAGGAACAATGCATATATAATTCTCTTTCAGACCATGAATGATGACCCTGACTGCCATCAAACATGGCCGTTGCCACTTCTCAAACTTGAAAATTAGTGAAAAAAATCAGTTAAAAATAGAAAACTATTGAAAAAATTAGATTTTTCTCCTCTGAAACCGTTTGGCCAAATGAACCGAAACTTGGTAGGATGCATCTATGGAAAGTCCTCTGTTATGATTGCTCATTTCGTCCCGATCCGTTAAAAAATATGGCCACCATAGACAATTCTTGTTTCTGATAGGATGATTTCTAAAAATCTTCTCCTCTGAAACCGCTTTGCCAAATGAACCGAAACTTGGTAGGATGCATCTATGGGAGGTCCTCTATAAAGATTGCTCATTTCGTCCCGATCCATTAACCAATATGGCCACCACAGGCAATTCTTGTTTCTAATTGGTCGATTTCTAAAAATCTTCTTCTCTGAAACCGCTTTGCCAAATGAACAGAAACTTGGTAGGAAGCATCTATGGAAGGTTCTCTATAAGGATTGCTCATTTTGTCCCGATCATTAATAAACATGGCCACCACAGGCAATTATTGTTTCTGATTGGTCAATTTCTAAAAATCTTCTACTCTGAAACATGGTGGGAAGCATCTGTGGCAGGTCCTCTATGGGAATTGCTCATTCCGTTTTGATCCGTTAACAAACATGGCCATCATAGGCAATTCTTGTTTCTTATTGGTCGATTTCTGAAACAGCTTTTCCTCTGAAGCCACTTGGCCAAATGATATGAAACTTGATAAGAAGCATCTATGGAAGGTCCTCTATAGAAATTGCTCATTTCGTTTTGATCCATTAACAAACATGGCTGCCACAGGCAATTCTTGTTTTATCTGAAACTGCTATGCCAAAATGAATAGAAATTTGGTGGGAAGCACATATGGAAGGTTCTGTATTAAGTTTCCTCAAAGCAGAATGAAAGGTTGAGCGACACAGGCTCAGCCCACTGAGCCTCTAGTTTGTGTTAAACAACAACAACAAACTCGCTCACACTAAAGAATTTATTTGACATCCCACTGTGGTTTTTTCTTCTTCTGGGAAAAAAGGGTGAGGGTGGTGGTGAGAAAACTGTCTATTTCTAGAAAAAGCCTTGAAACAAAATAAAACTTGTCAATGAATTTATATGTTTTCAATTATAGCAAACATCAGCTAAGGGGGGTAATTTGTTAAAGTATTTGTATTATATTATAATGATGGATGATTGATTGATTGATTGTTGCTTAATGTCCAGTGGCAACTATTTCATGCATATTAATGTACATGTATATGTATTAAATAATACAAAAACTTCCCTCGAATGTGGTAGATCATGGATTTAAGCCCTGGTCGTGTCAAACCAAAGACTATGAAATTGGTATTTCCTGCTTCTCTGCTACATTGTGTATTGATGGTAATTTTTTCCACCAATATCAACAAAATAAACAACTACCTCTCACCTCAAATCATTGAACACAAAAAACAAAAATACAAACAGACCTGGCTTGGGACAGACACAAAAATGTGGATGTGTTAAATGAATTCAAGTCACTTCAACACCTAGTCAAATCAGCACCTAATATAGTCATTTTGGCCCCTAAATAAATGTCACTTGGTTAAATCGGCACCTATGTATTTGTACATTTGAAAGTCTTCATTTAATTGTCATTGATCTTTAAGTGTTTAATTTGACTTGATAATGTCTTAATTTGACTTGATAATGTCTTAATTTGACTTGATAATGTCTTAATTTGACATCTGCAATATGTACATAGCTGTAAATTAAGTGTGAGGCGAGTATTAGAAACAATATTCAGAGTTAATAAATTATTTTTATCATCATGATCATAATTATAAAAGTGACCAATATCATATAACAAGGGCAGACCTGGTTTGTACATTGTATGCAACTGTCATATTTAAGATTATATTTTTCAAAAATTTCTCAAAATGATAACTGCTTGGGTTCCGAAATAATCAAACGTTAGGTGTCGACATGACTAGATGCCGATTTGATCAAGTGCTTATTTGACTATTTAGATAGGTGCCGAAATGACCAGGGGCTGATTTCACCCAATACCGTGTAAAACTGGTTAATAGAACCCCCTCTTAAGAATTAGATTTCTGATTTGTCATTATGTCTTTCAATAAATTTATTGTTTCAAATGTCTAAATTCAGCAATGCAATAGCTTTACCACAAATTTACTGCTTCCAGTTTAATATACATGTTCACAAAATGATGTTATTTAAATAATGATAAATTTACTATTTTGTTTTACAGATATAACTGATATCCTTAAAGTCTGGAAGAAGAAAAAATGGATGAAGAATGTGATGGAGACATATGTTTTAGTGTCAAAAACAACTTTGATTTGTGTGTGTGTATAATTCATTTATAGTAACTGTGTTTGAAATTCTGTAATATGTTAATAATAATATGTAGATAATGCATTGAATAGTATGCAGATTAATTAATAAAAATAAAATATATTAGTTGACAACGTCTTTTTTCTTTTTTATATTTTCATTTCATGACAAATTATAAATAAAACGGTAATGGTTGACAATATTAGTACTCACAACAACATTAAATCACATCAAAAGTACAAAGAAAAACAAAAGAAAAGCTGATAGAAATTGGATATCCTGGGTTGTAATAGGCACAAAAATTATCTGCACTGAAAGGTCACAACAAGATCTGATAATTGCTTCGATCAAGAGAACGATTCAACTTGCTGTGATGCAACCACCTCTCGCCAGAGGACATGTTCTAATGGAATGACCTCTTTTGAGAAACAACCACCTCTTTTTAGAGGACATGTTCAAACACAATGAGGACATGTAACCAAGGAACAGTTGAAACCTGTTTTGATGCAACCACCTCTATTCAGAGGACACCCTGGACTGACTAATATCTCTGGAACAGGTAGGTGGAACTATTTGGACTTGGACAAACTAAAGCATAGAAAGTTAAGCCTGGTGTGTTTGGGGTTCACATCTATCAACGTCCCCCCTATGCTTAAATGTCCAAGTCCGAGTGCATTTAAGCATATCCAAATGTCAGGAGTTACATTTGGAGGCCACATCCCTTGGGTACTATGCTCTGTGTACCTTGACTAGGGGATGGTGGGGAGGAACGAGATGTCAGCAGCTGCATCGGGGTCCTATATTCGGGGTGTCGTGATCTCCTAAGTTGAACTACCACGCAGGCGTAGTTCAACAAGGGAGATAAGACCAAAATGTCTGGAGCTACATTTGGGTCACGGGGGGAGGGACAGGGTGGGGAAGATGTCGAAGATTAAAAGTGTTGCTTGAGAAGAGAGTGGTAAGTGAGAATTCTTATTTGGGATACTTTTATATATGCTAGTCTATTCTGTTTAGCTGAAGATAATACAAATAAAAGTACAAATAATTTGTTAAATGGGAGATCCTCTATAAAAATTCCTCATTTTGCATAGGATAAACATGAACTATATATTCATTCGTATCCATATCTGATGTGAGTTTTCCCCCGAGAAATTTTGTTTAACAAAGAAAGACGACTCTAATTTTCATAAGAATTATTTAAATAAAGAAGTAACTCTAGTAAGAAAAGATATGGATGTAACTGATCATAAGAGACTATCAAACATTACATTCAGCATTTCTCAGTCACAGTATCTACATCTATATATCTACATATTTACTGAAGAAACAATTCAGTCTGTTTCTGACTTTAATCACAGAAAATAAAACCAGAAATCACTAATTTATAATTCATTCATGTATATACAATGAAGTAGTTCTGTAAGTTGTAAAGTTTTGTATTTGTTAATTTTATGTAATAAAAAAAAGGACTATATAAGGAAAGTGAGATAATTTTGACCAGTTTCACATGAATGTAAATTGTAACACATGTTATGTTTACATAGAAGAGGGACAAACTATCGTTTCAACTAGCATGAAAGCCAGTCTGGCCAAACTGTACAAAATAATTTATTTTCTCTAAAAACACTAGAACAAATAATAATTGTGTGATCCGCTCCAAAATTTCTTCTTTAATCTGACTCTGGACAAAAGCATGGCCTCCGTAAGATATTTCAGATATGTGTCGTGAACATTAAATTACATATCTACTTCTTTAGTTGAAATTCTTGTTACTGATTGGTTGAAATTATAAAAAAAAATCTCTCCCCTGAATCTACTTTCAGAATTACAGAAACAAATTATTTGTTTAATACATAGTACAAATGATGTATGTGAAATCTTCTACAAACATTCCTCATTTTATATTTACCTCTTAAAAACATGGATTCTATGGCAAATTATTTGTTTTAAATGGCTAAACAATTTTTAGGAATTTTTTCATTTATTAATGTAAAACTTTATAGCTCTGTTCTGATACAAGTCCCAATGAATTGTAATTGGGTACAAATGATGTTTGTGTAAACACTGAAGAATTTAAGAAAATTAGCAAAAATGTTAATTGATAAGTAATTATTACCAGTTTGCTTTTTATGAAAGAAGAGTTTGTAGATACCAAAAAGGGGTAATCAAAATTAATGAAAATTATGTTAAAAAGAAATTTGTTAGATCGTATGGTAGTGAGATTTACAACTACCTATGCAATCAGTGCCTATCACCACTGATGTTGTGACTTTGAATCTCGATCAGGGCGAGGTGTACAACTCTATGTGATGAAGTTTGTCAGTGACTTGCGACAGGTCGGTGGTTTTCTTCGGGTCCTCCACCAATAAAACTGACTGCCATGATAAAACTGAAATATTGTTGAAAGAGGCATTAAGCACCATCAAACAAACAAACAAAAACATAATTTGTTACATTTCGTGTTAAAATTATTAATATGTATGTGATTCCGTTATATGTTGTATATCATTAATGGACTGATCGATAAACCGAAGTTTGTCATTGAGGTAATGAGGAATAGTATTTGTCAATTATGGATCCATCACCAATCGGTCAACAATCAAACAGTTACAGTTACCATTGCAAAGACTGTTACACACTATATGCTTGACCGCTCACTCCTAGATTTGTTACAGGCACTTCAATAAAAAATGACTGGGCTAAGCTAGTTTTATAGGCTGCAACTTCCACTCAAAAAGGGAGATAACTCATTTTATTTACATTGCTCATGTTAAAAACTCTTCCATATTAAAAGGCAATGTGATTCATCAACAAATCAATGATGTAATCCAGGTATGTTTTATATTAGAGGGTTACCACCAGAGAGGACCAACACATCCAACTGAGGATACAGGCAGATCCTACCCAGAGGGATTCCATCAGAGAGGACCAACACATCCAACAGAGGAGGATACAGACAGACCCTACTCAGAGGGCTTCCATCAGATGAGACGACCACCAAACCACAGGAAATCAAAAGAGGAAACCGACAGACACTACACCAGCAGCCCCACACCAGAGAGTATCAACAGACACAACAGCTGAACAAAATACATCAATAAAGGTGATTCATTGTAAAACAGCTTAAGTAGGTGATTTATTGTAAAAACATCTTAATTAGGTGATTTATTGTAAAACAAACCCATCTTAATTAGTTGATTTATTGTTAACAAAACTTAATTAATCAAAATTCTATAATTCAGAAGGAAAAGATTTTTAAAAAACAACAACAAAGGAATGAAATGAAAACAACATACATTGTACTTGTATAAAATGAATAGGAAAAACTTCAATGTATCCAAACTCTTTATTTCTGAGCCTGTGTTTTATATCCTGACAATACTTAATATATTTTTTTTTCATTAAACTTAAGCTAAACTTAGAAATGTCCATTTCAGTGAAACTTGTCTAAACCGAACCTCATTGGGACCAACTTTTCAGTTCAGAAGAGACATGCATTCAGTTTATACAGGTTAAATTAACAAAGATTTTTTACATTGAATCTTGATTTAAAGTTAGGCTTATACATGATTCCGGTTTATTCAGGGTTTGGTTAAGACAGGTGTCACTGTATATATATAATATATTTTCATTGTCCGACAATATAATATTTATTTGTATGAGCTTTAGAAAAGGGAATAAAAGCAAGCTTCTGGTGAGTACAAAAGTATCATCCTCCTTTGACCATTGTGATATTGGCCCTGTATTCATTGGTACATTCGCCATTTAGTCTGCCTGAATCAGGTTCTATTTCTGATAAAAGCTTATATTTTGGATATATTGACAAATAGTTATTCATGTTCAGTATAATTGTCTTGAGTTGCAGGCTGAAATGGTGTACGACCAATTCCAGCATACAGTCTACTATGATACATTCTGTACATTTGTACACTGACACTACGTGGATATTTTTTGCCTCTAAGCTAATTAATGTCAAGCAATTGCTTTCTTCTACCTATTAAATTCTTTTCATTAATGTTCTGTATTTCACACATAACTTTTATTTCTTCTTTGTTTGTAGACTTGATGCACTAAGAGCAGGAATATTGCAGCAAAGAAGTATTTTCCTGAAACTTGTGTATTCTATTGGTGAAGAACTCATGTTGACATGAACTGTGGTATTTATTTTTTATGGTTTCCTGGTCTTCCTTTCTCTAGCTCTTTTCATAGAGTATACAGTTGAGATATGTACCTACATTTGGTGCATTTCACTTTTTTCTACTATCCCAACCATTTTCTTCATTGTCTAAATCCCACAATAATAGACCCTGTGGATGGGCTCATAAAACATGTAATTCCACAATCCCTCCATTATCATGCAAACTGTAAATTTTAATCAGTTCTAAAATTGAAAAAAAGTCACTAAATTATCCTTGAAATGGCAATTTATATGACCAAAACAAATTGAAATTAGAGTTACCTCCCATTAACTAGTACAGATTTTTTACACATGAACTTGCAGTCTTAAGAAAGATGGATTTTTTTCTGTGTTAACTATATATCAATATTTTATACTCTGAATTAAACATATTGAGCATGCAATTTCTTTTGCAGGAAAAGGGTGGAAAAGGGGGCGCATGACGTTTAAGATAACGAAGTAAGAGAGGATAATCCATTAGTTATACCAAACAATTTCTTGAACTTTAATTGAAATAAAAAACGGTTGGATAAATGTTTCTAGAAAAAAACTGGCTTTTATATGTAGGATAATTTAAATGAATATGTCCGTAAGACACTCATCATTTCAGTTGTATTTTAATCGAGTGCTTGGTTATTATTTTTTATATAAAGATAAAAATTAACTCAATAAAAGTGATATAGTATTCTTTTTTTTGTACCTCAATGGAAAAAAATAAGTGGTCCTTGGTTTAAAAATATAACTTTGATGTCGCCTGCATCTATGAATCACTTGAAGCAAACCAAAGTCATAACATGCATGTCTGAAAATAAAATGCATTGGTGCATTACATTTGTGCACAGAAAAACATGACATTTGCACGTTTTATTACATTTATTTGCACTAAAAACAGATGAAGTACTGGTATAAATTAATTCAATAACTCTTGTGTACCACACTACCCTCTGTCCAAGTCCCCTGCTAACCAACGGTAAAGTGGATGGTGGATTTCAAACAGGATAAGAACAACTGTTTCATATTTTTTCAGATAATCTAAAAAAAAATACATGGTTGTCCACTTGAAAAAGTCTTTCAAACTGACTACATTCATTTAGTATATACTGAGTAGATTTCATAATTTGCCATCACATAAACACAGTTTAAACAGCTACGTTAGATTGAATCATTTTTTTTAAATTGATTTACCGGTAAATTATGTATACATAATACATTAATACATGTATACAAAAACCCTGTCAAATTGTTTTTTGAAAATAGGTTCAGAAGTGGTCAAGTTGAAATTTTGGGGTTCAGAAAAAGGTTGGTTGGTTTATGGTGTTTAATGCCACTTTCAACAATATTTCAGTTAATATATCGTGGCAGTCAGAAAGAGGTAAAATGGCATTCAAATAGAAGTAAAAACAAATAAATGATACATGTACACGTAATATCTGTCTAGCCAAATGCATTTTGTTGTTTTAGTTCATGCATATTATGCCGTTTGTGTCTTTCAGGTGATTCATAGGAAGTGTGCCGACATACATGTTCCCTGGTACATGCATTCCTAAGTATAAATATTTCCAAGTAAATTATTCTTTTTTTAAACAAGAAAACATTTTTTTCATTTAAGTCAGAGTATAAAAATTATTACTTGCAATTTCTTCTTCTGATGGTGTTTGTTTCTTAAATAGATTTTTATAATTAAAAAAACAAACAAAAAACAAATATTCACTTTATAATTTTTCTACATAGTAACAGCCAGATTTATTTTGTCAAAAATTGTTCTAATTGTTTTTAATTTATATTCTACCAGTGGAAACTCAGTGCAAGATGACATACTAGTACAATGTATATCAGAGGGTTACCATAAGAGGAGACCAACAAACATTACATCAGAGAATATCAAAACAAGAAGACCAAAAGACTGGCACAAGAGAGTTGACAACAGATCTTATACCAGAGGCTAACCAACAGACTGGCATCAGGGAGTTACCAACAGATCTTAGATCAGAGGCTAACCAACAGACAGGCACCAGATAGTTACAACCAGATCTTGGATCAGAGGCTAACCAACAGACTGGCACAAGAGAGTTACCAACAGATCTTAGATCAGAGGCTAACCAATAGACTGGCACCAGAGAGTTACCAACAGATCTTAGATCAGAAGTTAACCAATAGACTGGCACCAGAGAGTTACCAACAGATCTTAGATCAGAAGTTAACCAACAGACTGACACCAGAGAGTTACCAGCATATCTTATATCAGAGGCTAACCAACAGACTGACACCAGAGAGTTACCAACATATCTTATATCAGAGGTTATCCAACAGACTGACACCAGAGAGTTACCAGCATATCTTATATCAGAGGCTAACCAACAGACTGACACCAGAGAGTTACCAGCATATCTTATATCAGAGGCTAACCAACAGACTGACACCAGAGAGTTACCAGCATATCTTATATCAGAGGTTAACCAACAGACTGACACCAGAGAGTTACCAGCATATCTTATATCAGAGGCTAACCAACAGACTGACACCATAGATTTACCAGCATATCTTAGATCATAGGCTAACCAACAGACTGGCACAAGAGAGTTAACAACAGATCTTAGTTGAGAGGCTAATCAACAAACTGGCACCAGAGAGTTACCAGCATATCTTATATCAGAGGCTAACCAACAAACTGACACCAGAGAGTTACCAGCATATCTTATATCAGAGGCTAACCAACAGACTGACACCATAGATTTACCAGCATATCTTAGATCAGAGGCTAACCAACAGACTGACACCAGAGAGTTACCTGCATATCTTATATCAGAGGTTAACCAACAGACTGACACCAGAGAGTTACCAGCATATCTTATATCAGAGGCTAACCAACAAACTGACACCAGAGAGTTACCAGCATATCTTATATCAGAGGCTAACCAACAGACTGACACCAGAGAGTTACCATCATATCTTAGATCAGAGGTTAACCAACAGACTGTCACCAGAGAGTTACCAGCATATCTTATATCAGAGGTTAACCAACAGACTGACACCAGAGAGTTACCAGCATATCTTATATCAGAGGCTAACCAACAAACTGACACCAGAGAGTTACCAGCATATCTTATATCAGAGGCTAACCAACAGACTGACACCAGAGAGTTACCAGCATATCTTATATCAGAGGCTAACCAACAAACTGACACCATAGATTTGCCAGCATATCTTAGATCATAGGCTAACCAACAGACTGGCACAAGAGAGTTAACAACAGATCTTAGGTGAGAGGCTAATCAACAGACTGGCACCATAGATTTACCAGCATATCTTATATCAGAGGTTAACCAACAGACTGACACCAGAGAGTTACCAGCATATCTTAGATCAGAGGCTAACCAACAGACTGACACCAGAGAGTTACCAGCATATCTTATATCAGAGGCTAACCAACAGACTGTCACCAGAGAGTTACCAGCCATATCTTATATCAGAGGTTAACCAACAGACTGACACCAGAGAGTTACCAGCATATCTTATATCAGAGGCTAACCAACAAACTGACACCATAGATTTACCAGCATATTTTAGATCAGAGGCTAACCAACAGACTGACACAAGAGAGTTAACAACAGATCTTAGTTGAGAGGCTAATCAACAGACTGGCACCATAGATTTGCCAGCATATCTTATATCAGAGGCTAACCAACAGACTGACACCAGAGAGTTACCAGCATATCTTATATCAGAGGCTAACCAACAGACTGACACCAGAGAGTTACCAGCATATCTTATATCAGAGGCTAACCAACAAACTGACACCAGAGAGTTACCAGCATATCTTATATCAGAGGCTAACCAACAGACTGACACCAGAGAGTTACCAGCATATCTTAGATCAGAGGCTAACCAACAGACTGACACCAGAGAGTTACCAGCATATCTTATATCAGAGGCTAACCAACAGATTGACACCAGAGAGTTACCAGCATATCTTAGATCAGAGGCTAACCAACAGACTGACACCAGAGAGTTACCAGCATATCTTATATCAGAGGCTAACCAACAAACTGACACCAGAGAGTTACCAGCATATCTTAGATCAGAGGCTAACCAACAGACTGACACCAGAGAGTTACCAGCATATCTTATATCAGAGGCTAACCAACAAACTGACACCAGAGAGTTACCAGCATATCTTAGATCAGAGGCTAACCAACAGACTGACACCAGAGAGTTACCAGCATATCTTATATCAGAGGCTAACCAACAGACTGACACCAGAGAGTTACCAGCATATCTTATATCAGAGGCTAACCAACAGACTGACACCAGAGAGTTACCAGCATATCTTATATCAGAGGCTAACCAACAGACTGACACCAGAGAGTTACCAGCATATCTTATATCAGAGGTTAACCAACAGACTGACACCAGAGAGTTACCAGCATATCTCATATCAGAGGCTAACCGACAGACTGACACCAGAGAGTTACCAGCATATCTTATATCGAGGTTAACCAACAGACTGACACCAGAGAGTTACCAGCATATCTTATATCATAGGCTAACCAACAGACTGACACCAGAGAGTTACCAGCATATCTTATATCAGAGGCTAACCAACAGACTGACACCAGAGAGTTACCAGCATATCTTATATCAGAGGTTAACCAACAGACTGACACCAGAGAGTTACCAGCATATCTCATATCAGAGGCTAACCGACAGACTGACACCAGAGAGTTACCAGCATATCTTATATCGAGGTTAACCAACAGACTGACACCAGAGAGTTACCAGCATATCTTATATCAGAGGTTAAGCAACAGACTGACACCAGAGAGTTACCAGCATATCTTAGATCAGAGGCTAACCAACAGACTGACACCAGATAGTTACCATCATATCTTATATCAGAGGCTAACCAACAGACTGACACCAGAGAGTTACCAGCATATCTTATATCAGAGGCTAACCAACAGACTGACACCAGAGAGTTACCATCATATCTTATATCAGAGGCTAACCAACAGACTGACACCAGAGAGTTACCAGCATATCTTATATCAGAGGCTAATCAACAGACTGACACCAGAGAGTTACCAGCATATCTTATATCAGAGGTTAACCAACAGACTGACACCAGAGAGTTACCAGCATATCTTAGATCAGAGGCTAACCAACAGACTGACACCAGAGAGTTACCAGCATATCTTATATCAGAGGCTAACCAACAGACTGACACCAGAGAGTTACCAGCATATCTTATATCAGAGGTTAACCAACAGACTGACACCAGAGAGTTACCTGCATATCTTATATCAGAGGCTAACCAACAGACTGACACCAGAGAGTTACCAGCATATCTTAGATCAGAGGCTAACCAACAGACTGACACCAGAGAGTTACCAGCATATCTTATATCAGAGGCTAACCAACAGACTGACACCAGAGAGTTACCAGCATATCTTAGATCAGAGGCTAACCAACAGACTGACACCAGAGAGTTACCAGCATATCTTATATCAGAGGTTAACCAACAGACTGTCACCAGAGAGTTACCAGAATATCTTATATCAGAGGTTAACCAACAGACTGACACCAGAGAGTTACCAGCATATCTTATATCAGAGGCTAACCAACAAACTGACACCATAGATTTACCAGCATATTTTAGATCATAGGCTAACCAACAGACTGACACAAGAGAGTTAACAACAGATCTTAGTTGAGAGGCTAATCAACAGACTGGCACCATAGATTTGCCAGCATATCTTATATCAGAGGCTAACCAACAGACTGACACCAGAGAGTTACCAGCATATCTTATATCAGAGGCTAACCAACAAACTGACACCAGAGAGTTACCAGCATATCTTATATCAGAGGCTAACCAACAAACTGACACCAGAGAGTTACCAGCATATCTTATATCAGAGGCTAACCAACAGACTGACACCAGAGAGTTACCAGCATATCTTATATCAGAGGCTAACCAACAGACTGACACCAGAGAGTTACCAGCATATCTTATATCAGAGGTTAACCAACAGACTGACACCAGAGAGTTACCAGCATATCTCATATCAGAGGCTAACCGACAGACTGACACCAGAGAGTTACCAGCATATCTTATATCGAGGTTAACCAACAGACTGACACCAGAGAGTTACCAGCATATCTTATATCATAGGCTAACCAACAGACTGACACCAGAGAGTTACCAGCATATCTTATATCAGAGGCTAACCAACAGACTGACACCAGAGAGTTACCAGCATATCTTATATCAGAGGTTAACCAACAGACTGACACCAGAGAGTTACCAGCATATCTCATATCAGAGGCTAACCGACAGACTGACACCAGAGAGTTACCAGCATATCTTATATCGAGGTTAACCAACAGACTGACACCAGAGAGTTACCAGCATATCTTATATCAGAGGTTAAGCAACAGACTGACACCAGAGAGTTACCAGCATATCTTAGATCAGAGGCTAACCAACAGACTGACACCAGATAGTTACCATCATATCTTATATCAGAGGCTAACCAACAGACTGACACCAGAGAGTTACCAGCATATCTTATATCAGAGGCTAACCAACAGACTGACACCAGAGAGTTACCATCATATCTTATATCAGAGGCTAACCAACAGACTGACACCAGAGAGTTACCAGCATATCTTATATCAGAGGCTAATCAACAGACTGACACCAGAGAGTTACCAGCATATCTTATATCAGAGGTTAACCAACAGACTGACACCAGAGAGTTACCAGCATATCTTAGATCAGAGGCTAACCAACAGACTGACACCAGAGAGTTACCAGCATATCTTATATCAGAGGCTAACCAACAGACTGACACCAGAGAGTTACCAGCATATCTTATATCAGAGGTTAACCAACAGACTGACACCAGAGAGTTACCTGCATATCTTATATCAGAGGCTAACCAACAGACTGACACCAGAGAGTTACCAGCATATCTTAGATCAGAGGCTAACCAACAGACTGACACCAGAGAGTTACCAGCATATCTTATATCAGAGGCTAACCAACAGACTGACACCAGAGAGTTACCAGCATATCTTAGATCAGAGGCTAACCAACAGACTGACACCAGAGAGTTACCAGCATATCTTATATCAGAGGTTAACCAACAGACTGTCACCAGAGAGTTACCAGAATATCTTATATCAGAGGTTAACCAACAGACTGACACCAGAGAGTTACCAGCATATCTTATATCAGAGGCTAACCAACAAACTGACACCATAGATTTACCAGCATATTTTAGATCATAGGCTAACCAACAGACTGACACAAGAGAGTTAACAACAGATCTTAGTTGAGAGGCTAATCAACAGACTGGCACCATAGATTTGCCAGCATATCTTATATCAGAGGCTAACCAACAGACTGACACCAGAGAGTTACCAGCATATCTTATATCAGAGGCTAACCAACAAACTGACACCAGAGAGTTACCAGCATATCTTATATCAGAGGCTAACCAACAAACTGACACCAGAGAGTTACCAGCATATCTTATATCAGAGGCTAACCAACAGACTGACACCAGAGAGTTACCAGCATATCTTATATCAGAGGTTAACCAACAGACTGACACCAGAGAGTTACCAGCATATCTTAGATCAGAGGCTAACCAACAGACTGACACCAGAGAGTTACCAGCATATCTTAGATCAGAGGCTAACCAACAGACTGACACCAGAGAGTTACCAGCATATCTTATATCAGAGGCTAACCAACAAACTGACACCAGAGAGTTACCAGCATATCTTAGATCAGAGGCTAACCAACAGACTGACACCAGAGAGTTACCAGCATATCTTATATCAGAGGCTAACCAACAAACTGACACCAGAGAGTTACCAGCATATCTTAGATCAGAGGCTAACCAACAGACTGACACCAGAGAGTTACCAGCATATCTTATATCAGAGGCTAACCAACAGACTGACACCAGAGAGTTACCAGCATATCTTATATCAGAGGCTAACCAACAGACTGACACCAGAGAGTTACCAGCATATCTTATATCAGAGGCTAACCAACAGACTGACACCAGAGAGTTACCAGCATATCTTATATCAGAGGTTAACCAACAGACTGACACCAGAGAGTTACCAGCATATCTCATATCAGAGGCTAACCGACAGACTGACACCAGAGAGTTACCAGCATATCTTATATCGAGGTTAACCAACAGACTGACACCAGAGAGTTACCAGCATATCTTATATCATAGGCTAACCAACAGACTGACACCAGAGAGTTACCAGCATATCTTATATCAGAGGTTAAGCAACAGACTGACACCAGAGAGTTACCAGCATATCTTAGATCAGAGGCTAACCAACAGACTGACACCAGATAGTTACCATCATATCTTATATCAGAGGCTAACCAACAGGCTGACACCAGAGAGTTACCAGCATATCTTATATCAGAGGCTAATCAACAGACTGACACCAGAGAGTTACCAGCATATCTTATATCAGAGGTTAACCAACAGACTGACACCAGAGAGTTACCAGCATATCTTAGATCAGAGGCTAACCAACAGACTGACACCAGAGAGTTACCAACATATCTTATATCAGAGGCTAATCAACAGACTGACACCAGAGAGTTACCAGCATATCTTAGATCAGAGGCTAACCAACAGACTGACACCAGAGAGTTACCAGCATATCTTATATCAGAGGCTAACCAACAGACTGACACCAGAGAGTTACCAGCATATCTTATATCAGAGGTTAACCAACAGACTGACACCAGAGAGTTACCTGCATATCTTATATCAGAGGCTAACCAACAGACTGACACCAGAGAGTTACCAGCATATCTTAGATCAGAGGCTAACCAACAGACTGACACCAGAGAGTTACCAGCATATCTTAGATCAGAGGCTAACCAACAGACTGACACCAGAGAGTTACCATCATATCTTATATCAGAGGTTAACCAACAGACTGTCACCAGAGAGTTACCAGCATATCTTATATCAGAGGTTAACCAACAGACTGACACCAGAGAGTTACCAGCATATCTTATATCAGAGGCTAACCAACAAACTGACACCATAGATTTACCAGCATATTTTAGATCATAGGCTAACCAACAGACTGACACAAGAGAGTTAACAACAGATCTTAGTTGAGAGGCTAATCAACAGACTGGCACCATAGATTTGCCAGCATATCTTATATCAGAGGCTAACCAACAGACTGACACCAGAGAGTTACCAGCATATCTTATATCAGAGGCTAACCAACAGACTGACACCAGAGAGTTACCAGCATATCTTATATCAGAGGCTAACCAACAAACTGACACCAGAGAGTTACCAGCATATCTTATATCAGAGGCTAACCAACAGACTGACACCAGAGAGTTACCAGCATATCTTATATCAGAGGTTAACCAACAGACTGACACCAGAGAGTTACCAGCATATCTTATATCAGAGGCTAACCAACAGACTGACACCAGAGAGTTACCAGCATATCTTAGATCAGAGGCTAACCAACAGACTGACACCAGAGAGTTACCAGCATATCTTATATCAGAGGCTAACCAACAGACTGAAACCAGAGAGTTACCAGCATATCTTAGATCAGAGGCTAACCAACAGACTGACACCAGAGAGTTATCAGCATATCTTATATCAGAGGCTAACCAACAAACTGACACCAGAGAGTTACCAGCATATCTTAGATCAGAGGCTAACCAACAGACTGACACCAGAGAGTTACCAGCATATCTTATATCAGAGGCTAACCAACAAACTGACCCAGAGAGTTATCAGCATATCTTAGATCAGAGGCTAACCAACAGACTGACACCAGAGAGTTACCAGCATATCTTATATCAGAGGCTAACCAACAGACTGACACCAGAGAGTTACCAGCATATCTTATATCAGAGGCTAACCAACAGACTGACACCAGAGAGTTACCAGCATATCTTATATCAGAGGTTAACCAACAGACTGACACCAGAGAGTTATCAGCATATCTTATATCAGAGGCTAACCAACAAACTGACACCAGAGAGTTACCAGCATATCTTAGATCAGAGGCTAACCAACAGACTGACACCAGAGAGTTACCAGCATATCTTATATCAGAGGCTAACCAACAAACTGACCCAGAGAGTTATCAGCATATCTTAGATCAGAGGCTAACCAACAGACTGACACCAGAGAGTTACCAGCATATCTTATATCAGAGGCTAACCAACAGACTGACACCAGAGAGTTACCAGCATATCTTATATCAGAGGCTAACCAACAGACTGACACCAGAGAGTTACCAGCATATCTTATATCAGAGGTTAACCAACAGACTGACACCAGAGAATTACCAGCATATCTCATATCAGAGGCTAACCGACAGACTGACACCAGAGAGTTACCAGCATATCTTATATCGAGGTTAACCAACAGACTGACACCAGAGAGTTACCAGCATATCTTATATCATAGGCTAACCAACAGACTGACACCAGAGAGTTACCAGCATATCTTATATCAGAGGTTAAGCAACAGACTGACACCAGAGAGTTACCAGCATATCTTAGATCAGAGGCTAACCAACAGACTGACACCAGATAGTTACCATCATATCTTATATCAGAGGCTAACCAACAGACTGACACCAGAGAGTTACCAGCATATCTTATATCAGAGGCTAACCAACAGACTGACACCAGATAGTTACCATCATATCTTATATCAGAGGCTAACCAACAGACTGACACCAGAGAGTTACCAGCATATCTTATATCAGAGGCTAATCAACAGACTGACACCAGAGAGTTACCAGCATATCTTATATCAGAGGTTAACCAACAGACTGACACCAGAGAGTTACCAGCATATCTTAGATCAGAGGCTAACCAACAGACTGACACCAGAGAGATACCAGCATATCTTATATCAGAGGCTAATCAACAGACTGACACCAGAGAGTTACCAGCATATCTTAGATCAGAGGCTAACCAACAGACTGACACCAGAGAGTTACCAGCATATCTTATATCAGAGGCTAACCAACAGACTGACACCATAGAGTTACCAGCATATCTTATATCAGAGGCTAACCAACAGACTGACACCAGAGAGTTACCAGCATATCTTATATCAGAGGTTAACCAACAGACTGACACCAGAGAGTTACCAGCATATCTTATATTAGAGGCTAACCAACAGACTGACACCAGAGAGTTACCAGCATATCTTAGATCAGAGGCTAACCAACAGACTGACACCAGAGAGTTACCAGCATATCTTATATCAGAGGCTAATCAACAGACTGGCACCAGAGAGTTACCAGCATATCTTAGATCAGAGGCTAACCAACAGACTGACACCAGAGAGTTACCAGCATTTCTTATATCAGAGGTTAACCAACAGACTGACACCAGAGAGTTACCAGCATATCTTATATCAGAGGCTAACCAACAGACTGACACCAGAGAGTTACCAGCATATCTTATATCAGAGGCTAACCAACAGACTGACACCAGAGAGTTACCAGCATATCTTATATCATAGGCTAACCAACAGACTGACACCAGAGAGTTACCAGCATATCTTATATCAGAGGTTAAGCAACAGACTGACACCAGAGAGTTACCAGCATATCTTAGATCAGAGGCTAACCAACAGACTGACACCAGATAGTTACCATCATATCTTATATCAGAGGCTAACCAACAGACTGACACCAGAGAGTTACCAGCATATCTTATATCAGAGGCTAACCAACAGACTGACACCAGATAGTTACCATCATATCTTATATCAGAGGCTAACCAACAGACTGACACCAGAGAGTTACCAGCATATCTTATATCAGAGGCTAATCAACAGACTGACACCAGAGAGTTACCAGCATATCTTATATCAGAGGTTAACCAACAGACTGACACCAGAGAGTTACCAGCATATCTTAGATCAGAGGCTAACCAACAGACTGACACCAGAGAGATACCAGCATATCTTATATCAGAGGCTAATCAACAGACTGACACCAGAGAGTTACCAGCATATCTTAGATCAGAGGCTAACCAACAGACTGACACCAGAGAGTTACCAGCATATCTTATATCAGAGGCTAACCAACAGACTGACACCATAGAGTTACCAGCATATCTTATATCAGAGGCTAACCAACAGACTGACACCAGAGAGTTACCAGCATATCTTATATCAGAGGTTAACCAACAGACTGACACCAGAGAGTTACCAGCATATCTTATATTAGAGGCTAACCAACAGACTGACACCAGAGAGGAGAGTTATCAGCATATCTTAGATCAGAGGCTAACCAACAGACTGACACCAGAGAGTTACCAGCATATCTTATATCAGAGGCTAATCAACAGACTGGCACCAGAGAGTTACCAGCATATCTTAGATCAGAGGCTAACCAACAGACTGACACCAGAGAGTTACCAGCATTTCTTATATCAGAGGTTAACCAACAGACTGACACCAGAGAGTTACCAGCATATCTTATATCAGAGGCTAACCAACAGACTGACACCAGAGAGTTACCAGCATATCTTATATCAGAGGCTAACCAACAGACTGACACCAGAGAGTTACCAGCATATCTTATATCAGAGGTTAACCAACAGACTGACACCAGAGAGTTACCAGCATATCTTATATCAGAGGTTAACCAACAGACTGACACCAGATAGTTACCATCATATCTTATATTAGAGGCTAACCAACAGACTGACACCAGAGAGTTACCAGCATATCTTATATCAGAGGCTAACCAACAGACTGACACCAGAGAGTTACCAGCATATCTTATATCAGAGGCTAATCAACAGACTGACACCAGAGAGTTACCAGCATATCTTATATCAGAGGTTAACCAACAGACTGGCACCAGAGAGTTACCAGCATATCTTAGATCAGAGGCTAACCAACAGACTGACACCAGAGAGTTACCAGCATATCTTATATCAGAGGCTAATCAACAGACTGACACCAGAGAGTTACCAGCATATCTTAGATCAGAGGCTAACCAACAGACTGACACCAGAGAGTTACCAGCATATCTTATATCAGAGGCTAATCAACAGACTGGCACCAGAGAGTTACCAGCATATCTTAGATCAGAGGCTAACCAACAGACTGACACCAGAGAGTTACCAGCATATCTTATATCAGAGGTTAACCAACAGACTGACACCAGAGAGTTACCAGCATATCTTATATCAGAGGCTAACCAACAGACTGACACCATAGAGTTACCAGCATATCTTATATCAGAGGCTAACCAACAGACTGACACCAGAGAGTTACCAGCATATCTTGTATCAGAGGTTAACCAACAGACTGACACCAGAGAGTTACCAGCATATCTTATATCAGAGGCTAACCAACAGACTGACACCATAGAGTTACCAGCATATCTTATATCAGAGGCTAACCAACAGACTGACACCAGAGAGTTCCCAGCATATCTTATATCGAGATTAACCAACAGACTGACACCAGAGAGTTACCAGCATATCTTATATCAGAGGCTAATCAATAGACTGACACCAGAGAGTTACCAGCATATCTTATATCAGAGGTTAACCAACAGACTGACACCAGAGAGTTACCAGCATATCTTATATCAGAGGCTAACCAACAGACTGATGCCAGAGAGTTACCAGCATATCTTATATCAGAGGCTAACCAACAGACTGACACCAGAGAGTTACCAGCATATCTTATATCAGAGGTTAACCAACAGACTGACACCAGAGAGTTACCAGCATATCTTAGATCAGAGGCTAACCAACAGACTGACACTAGAGAGTTACCAGCATATCTTATATCAGAGGTTAACCAACAGACTGACACCAGAGAGTTACCAGCATATCTTATATCAGAGGCTAACCAACAGACTGACACCATAGAGTTACCAGCATATCTTATATCAGAGGCTAACCAACAGACTGACACCAGAGAGTTACCAGTATATCTTATATCAGAGGTTAACCAACAGACTGACACCAGAGAGTTACCAGCATATCTTATATCAGAGGCTAACCAACAGACTGACATCATAGAGTTACCAGCATATCTTATATCAGAGGCTAACCAACAGACTGACACCAGAGAGTTACCAGCATATCTTATATCGAGGTTAACCAACAGACTGACACCAGAGAGTTACCAGCATATCTTATATCAGAGGTTAGCCAACAGACTGACACCAGAGAGTTACCAGCATATCTTATATCAGAGGCTAACCAACAGACTGACACCATAGAGTTACCAGCATATCTTATATCAGAGGCTAACCAACAGACTGACACCAGAGAGTTACCAGCATATCTTATATCAGAGGCTAACTAACAGACTGACACCAGAGAGTTACCAGCATATCTTATATCAGAGGTTAACCAACAGACTGACACCAGAGAGTTACCAGCATATCTTATATCAGAGGTTAACCAACAGACTGACACCATAGAGTTACCAGCATATCTTATATCAGAGGCTAACCAACAGACTGACACCAGAGAGTTACCAGCATATCTTATATCAGAGGCTAACTAACAGACTGACACCAGAGAGTTACCAGCATATCTTATATCAGAGGCTAACCAACAGACTGACACCAGAGAGTTACCAGCATATCTTATATCAGAGGTTAACCAACAGACTGACACCAGAGAGTTACCAGCATATCTTAGATCAGAGGCTAACCAACAGACTGACACCAGAGAGTTACCAGCATATCTTAGATCGAGGTTAACCAACAGACTGACACCAGAGAGTTACCAGCATATCTTATATCAGAGATTAACCAACAGACTGACACCAGGGAGTTACCTGCATATCTTATATCAGAGGCTAACCAACAAACTGACACCAGAGAGTTACCAGCATATCTTATATCAGAGGCTAACCAACAGACTGACACCAGAGAGTTACCAGCATATCTTATATCAGAGGCTAACCAACAGACTGACACCAGAGAGTTACCAGCATATCTTATATCAGAGGTTAACCAACAGACTGACACCAGAGAGTTACCAGCATATCTTAGATCAGAGGCTAACCAACAGACTGACACCATAGATTTACCAGCATATCTTATATCAGAGGCTAACCAACAGACTGACACCAGAGAGTTACCAGCATATCTTATATCAGAGGTTAACCAACAGACTGACACCAGAGAGTTACCAGCATATCTTATATCAGAGGTTAACCAACAGACTGACACCAGAGAGTTACCAGCATATCCTATATCAGAGACTAACCAACAGACTGACACCAGAGAGTTACCAGCATATCTTATATCAGAAGCTAACCAACAGACTGGCACCTGAGAGTTACCAACATATCTTATATCAGAGGCTAACCAACAGACTGACACCAAAGAGTTACCTGCATATCTTATATCAGAGGTTAACCAACAGACTGACACCAGAGAGTTACCAGCATATCTTATATCAGAGGCTAACCAACAGACTGACACCAGAGAGTTACCAGCATATCTTATATCAGAGGCTAACCAACAGACTGACACCAGAGAGTTACCTGCATATCTTATATCAGAGACTAATCAACAGACTGACACCAGAGAGTTACCAGCATATCTTATATCAGAGGCTAACCAACAGACTGACACCAGAGAGTTACCAGCATATCTTAGATCAGAGGCTAACCAACAGACTGACACCATAGATTTACCAGCATATCTTATATCAGAGGCTAACCAACAGACTGACACCAGAGAGTTACCAGCATATCTTATATCAGAGGCTAACCAACAGACTGACACCAGAGAGTTACCAGCATATCTTATATCAGAGGTTAACCAACAGACTGACACCAGAGAGTTACCAGCATATCTTATATCAGAGGTTAACCAACAGACTGACACCAGAGAGTTACCAGCATATCCTATATCAGAGACTAACCAACAGACTGACACCAGAGAGTTACCAGCATATCTTATATCAGAAGCTAACCAACAGACTGGCACCTGAGAGTTACCAGCATATTTTATATCAGAGGCTAACCAACAGACTGATACCAAAGAGTTACCTGCATATCTTATATCAGAGGTTAACCAACAGACTGACACCAGAGAGTTACCAGCATATCTTATATCAGAGGCTAACCAACAGACTGACACCAGAGAGTTACCAGCATATCTTATATCAGAGGCTAACCAACAGACTGACACCAGAGAGTTACCTGCATATCTTATATCAGAGACTAATCAACAGACTGACACCAGAGAGTTACCAGCATATCTTATATCAGAGGCTAACCAACAGACTGACACCAGAGAGTTACCAGCATATCTTAGATCAGAGGCTAACCAACAGACTGGCACAAGAGAGTTAACAACAGATCTTAGTTGAGAGGCCAATCAACAGACTGGCACCATAGATTTACAAACAGATCTTAGATCAGAGGGTAACCAGCAGAACGGCACCAGAGAGTTGTAAACAGATCTTAGATCAGAGGGTAACCAACAGACCCCACACTAGAACAACATACACCAATAAAGGTAATTTGTTGTATAATCTAATTAATAAGTGTTTCTAGAATTTAAATGGAAAGGATTTTATGAAAATAAAGTTTAAACAGTGATGGTTAACAATTCCAACAATATCAACAAAATGAACAATCACCTCTCATCTTAACTCACTGAATACAAAAAAGACCATGACATATGATGTTGTAAATCCAGGTCCTGGCTTGGGACAGGCACAAAAAGGTGGTGGTGTTAAATCGTTTAATAGGATCCCCCCCCAACTCTTGATTTGAACAGTGATGATAATAAAATCAACAATAACCTCTCACCTTTGAATGTAAATGCACATAAAATCAACAATAACCTCTCACCTTTGAATGTAAATGCATATAAAAACAACAATAACCTCTCACCTTTGAATGTAAATGCATATAAAAACAACAATAACCTCTCACCTTTGAATGTAAATGCATATAAAAACAACAATAACCTCTCACCTTTGAATGTAAATGCACATAAAAACAACAATAACCTCTCACCTTTGAATGTAAATGCATATAAAAACAACAATAACCTCTCACCTTTGAATGTAAATGCATATAAAAACAACAATAACCTCTCACCTTTGAATGTAAATGCATATAAAAACAACAATAACCTCTCACCTTTGAATGTAAATGCACATAAAAACAACAATAACCTCTCACCTTTGAATGTAAATGCATATAAAAACAACAATAACCTCTCACCTTTGAATGTAAATGCACATAAAATCAACAATAACCTCTCACCTTTGAATGTAAATGCATATAAAAACAACAATAACCTCTCACCTTTGAATGTAAATGCATATAAAAACAACAATAACCTCTCACCTTTGAATGTAAATGCACATAAAATCAACAATAACCTCTCACCTTTGAATGTAAATGCATATAAAAACAACAATAACCTCTCATCTTTGAATGTAAATGCACATAAAAACAATTAAGGTATGAAACGGGCACAAGAAAAGTTTGAAGAAACCAAAAGGATAATCATAAGTCAGAAATCAAAAGACAGACAATACAATGGCCAAAAGAAAAAGGACAAACATATAGTCAAAATATAGTCAAAATAGAAATGACATACTGTTCATACAAATCACTTTTAAAATATATTCCATATCTAGGAGATTAAAGCATTTTATTTTTGAAGAAAAAACTGCATATATTTAATCTTAATAAAATCCTTTATTGAAACATTTTATTTATCAAGAAATTAGATATAGTGTCGAGTCATACAGTATTGTCAGATAGAAGGATTTGAAGTAGTGAAATAGAAGTACTATAAAAAGCTTCAACCGTCTAAATTAAAGTTTCTAAAGTTTTACCCCTATTGTGAATAAAGTAGGAAATGAACATTTAAAACCTTACAAGAATAATTTTATTATTTTTTATGGGAAATCAGTGTTATTGTGCACATCTTGTTTCATATAGTACATATATATAATATCTAAGATGAGCAAAATATTCAATGTTTTTATTTTAAATTATCAACAATCTGTCAATTAAATTATCTGAACTTATTCCCTAAATGTGGATAATGCAGATTATGAATATTGAAAATCTTACAAATATTGAAATACCAGTATACCTGAAATTTACTAATATTCAAATACCAGTATACCTGAAATTTACAAGAATTTGTTTAGATTTCTCATTTCATGTTTAAATAGAATGTATATATTGTTACTATTAGAGAAAAACAATTAATATTTCCTTTTATTGATACTAACTATAAAATTGAGGAGCAAAAATACTTTTGCCTCTGACATGATATTTCTATGAGAAATCCATTCTTACAAAGCAAATCATAGAGTTATATATTTACATTTCTTTAATTAAAATTATGTTAAAAATATAAACTGTTATATAATTTATTATGTTTTGTGTTAAAATTTAAGAGTGAGTGAGTGATTGTTGTTTAAGACCAACTCTGCAATTGTTTACTAAGCCGTCACCAATCAGTCAGCAATCAATCAGTCAAATAGTTATGGTTACTGTCTTAAGGACTGTATGATTGTAGACCAGAAGACTCAAGGGATTAGTTGTTATTATTGATGTAAAATAGCATTGAAATTTAAAGAAAATGCATCAATTTTATGATAATAATTATATTACAGGGCAAATGTAATATCTAGAATGGACAGATGTAATGGTAATAATTTATTGGATGAACAGTGTTATCTCCCCTTGGACAGATGTAATGGTAAAACACAGGATGAACAGAGCTACATCCACTTGACAGATGTAATGGGAAAAGATCACATGATGTACAGAGTTATCTTCACTTGGTTTAAGAACTATTTTTTTTAATGTATCAGTTATTTGTGATATTTTATTACTCTGGTGTATATTTTGTAAAAATATTTAAACCTTTGAGACTTATTCTAGTTAAAAAATGAAGTTCAATATTTGAATGAGAAATTTGGCACACATGAAATGTTTTAATTAAAGGCAAGCATAATTTCTATAACAATTTCTCAATTTTTACTAAGAGTACAAAATAACAAAACTAATTATGAATCTTCTTTTTAACTTTGAAGATCACATTTCTATTTTTTAAATCTATAAAATGTTTGTCTCATTTGGGTTGAATTAGTTGATTGCTTCTTAATTTTGTAAAAATAAATGTAATGATGAAGTTGATATGAAAAAAAAGCAACATTGTTATATGTACTAGTAATGGTAAAAATATATACTGGCTGCTGTTTGTTTACTACTATCAGATGTCGATATGAGCTTATAATGTGGTAAGAATGTCTACTTTAAAAAGAAATGAATCATATATGGTTTGTTATGGTTTTCTATATACTAAAATTATCTCACCTTAGTATGCATTACATGCCTTGCATGTTCCTGGGTTTGGAAATAACCTCCTATTTTAAAAAAGTATAGCTCAACACTAGATATAATTTCACTGAGGTGTACTTCTCCCACTCACTACATAACCCTCCTCCTATATTAAAATGGTATAGCTCAACACTAGATATAATTTCACTGAGGTGTACTTTTCCCACTCACTAAATAACCCTCCTCCTATATTAAAACGGTATAGCTCAACACTAGATATAATTTCACTGAGTTGTACTTTTCCCGCTCACTAAATAACCCTCCTCCTATATTAAAACAGTATAGCTCAACACTAGATATAATTTCACTGAGGTGTACTTTTCCCACTCAATAAATAACCCTCCTCCTATATTAAAATGGTATAGCTCAACACTAGATATAATTTCACTGAGGTGTACTTTTCCCACTCACTAAATAACCCTCCTCCTATATTAAAACAGTATAGCTCAACACTAGATATAATTTCACTGAGGTGTACTTTTCCCACTCACTAAATAACCCTCCTCCTATATTAAATTGGTATAGCTCAACACTAGATATAATTTCACTGAGGTGTACTTTTCCCACTCACTACATAACCCTCCTCCTATGTTAAAATGGTATAGCTCAACACTAGATATAATTTCACTGAGGTGTACTTTTCCCACTCACTACATAACCCTCCTCCTATATTAAAACAGTATAGCTCAACACTAGATATAATTTCACTGAGGTGTACTTTTCCCACTCACTATGTAACCCTCCTCCTATATTAAAATGGTATAGCTCAACACTAGATATAATTTCACTGAGGTGTACTTCTCCCACTCACTTACATAACCCTCCTCCTATATTAAAATGGTATAGCTCAACACTAGATATAATTTCACTGAGGTGTACTTTTCCCACTCACTACATAACCCTCCTCCTATATTAAAATGGTATAGCTCAACACTAGATATAATTTCACTGAGGTGTACTTTTCCCACTCACTAAATAACCCTCCTCCTATATTAAAATGGTATAGCTCAACACTAGATATAATTTCACTGAGGTGTACTTTTCCCACTCACTAAATAACCCTCCTCCTATATTAAAATGGTATAGCTCAACACTAGATATAATTTCACTGAGGTGTACTTTTCCCACTCACGAAATAACCCTCCTCCTATATTAAAAAGGTATAGATCAACACTAGATATAATTTCACTGAGGTGTACTTCTCCCACTCACTACATAACCCTCCTCCTATATTAAAATGGTATAGCTCAACACTAGATATAATTTCACTGAGGTGTACTTTTCCCACTCACTAAATAACCCTCCTCCTATATTAAAATGGTATAGCTCAACACTAGATATAATTTCACTGAGGTGTACTTTTCCCACTCACTAAATAACCCTCCTCCTATATTAAAATGGTATAGCTCAACACTAGATATAATTTCACTGAGGTGTACTTTTCCCACTCACTAAATAACCCTCCTCCTATATTAAAACAGTATAGCTCAGCACTAAATATAATTTCACTGAGGTGTACTTTTCCCACTCACTACATAACCCTCCTCCTATATTAAAATGGTATAGCTCAACACTAGATATAATTTCACTGAGGTGTACTTTTCCCACTCACTAAATAACCCTCCTCCTATATTAAAATGGTATAGCTCAACACTAGATATAATTTCACTGAGGTGTACTTTTCCCACTCACTAAATAACCCTCCTCCTATATTAAATTGGTATAGCTCAACACTAGATATAATTTCACTGAGTTGTACTTTTCCCACTCACTACATAACCCTCCTCCTATATTAAAATGGTATAGCTCAACACTAGATATAATTTCACTGAGGTGTACTTCTCCCACTCACTACATAACCCTCCTCCTATATTAAAATGGTATAGCTCAACACTAGATATAATTTCACTGAGGTGTACTTTTCCCACTCACTACATAACCCTCCTCCTATATTAAAATGGTATAGCTCAACACTAGATATAATTTCACTGAGGTGTACTTTTCCCACTCACTAAATAACCCTCCTCCTATATTAAAATGGTATAGCTCAACACTAGATATAATTTCACTGAGGTGTACTTTTCCCACTCACGAAATAACCCTCCTCCTATATTAAAATGGTATAGCTCAACACTAGATATAATTTCACTGAGGTGTACTTCTCCCACTCACTACATAACCCTCCTCCTATATTAAAATGGTATAGCTCAACACTAGATATAATTTCACTGAGGTGTACTTTTCCCACTCACTAAATAACCCTCCTCCTATATTAAAATGGTATAGCTCAACACTAGATATAATTTCACTGAGGTGTACTTTTCCCACTCACTAAATAACCCTCCTCCTATATTAAAATGGTATAGCTCAACACTAGATATAATTTCACTGAGGTGTACTTTTCCCACTCACGAAATAACCCTCCTCCTATATTAAAAAGGTATAGCTCAACACTAGATATAATTTCACTGAGGTGTACTTCTCC
Source organism: Bathymodiolus brooksi (assembly GCA_963680875.1). Lineage (NCBI taxonomy): Eukaryota > Metazoa > Mollusca > Bivalvia > Mytilida > Modiolidae > Bathymodiolus > Bathymodiolus brooksi. Next base: position 85,789,669 of record OY804585.1, read on the forward strand.
CACTCACTACATAACCCTCCTCCTATATTAAAATGGTATAGCTCAACACTAGATATAATTTCACTGAGGTGTACTTTTCCCACTCACTAAATAACCCTCCTCCTATATTAAAATGGTATAGCTCAATACTAGATATAATTTCACTGAGGTGTACTTTTCCCACTCACTAAATAACCCTCCTCCTATATTAAAACAGTATAGCTCAGCACTAGATATAATTTCACTGAGGTGTACTTCTCCCACTCACTACATAACCCTCCTCCTATATTAAAATGGTATAGCTCAACACTAGATATAATTTCACTGAGGTGTACTTTTCCCACTCACTAAATAACCCTCCTCCTATATTAAAATGGTATAGCTCAACACTAGATATAATTTCACTGAGGTGTACTTTTCCCACTCACTAAATAACCCTCCTCCTATATTAAATTGGTATAGCTCAACACTAGATATAATTTCACTGAGTTGTACTTTTCCCACTCACTACATAACCCTCCTCCTATATTAAAATGATATAGCTCAACACTAGATATAATTTCACTGAGGTGTACTTCTCCCACTCACTACATAACCCTCCTCCTATATTAAAATGGTATAGCTCAACACTAGATATAATTTCACTGAGGTGTACTTTTCCCACTCACTAAATAACCCTCCTCCTATATTAAAATGGTATAGCTCAACACTAGATATAATTTCACTGAGGTGTACTTTTCCCACTCACTAAATAACCCTCCTCCTATATTAAAACAGTATAGCTCAGCACTAGATATAATTTCACTGAGGTGTACTTCTCCCACTCACTACATAACCCTCCTTCTATATTAAAATGGTATAGCTCAACACTAGATATAATTTCACTGAGTTGTACTTTTCCCACTCACTAAATAACCCTCCTCCTATATTAAAATGGTATAGCTCAACACTAGATATAATTTCACTGAGGTGTACTTTTCCCACTCACTAAATAACCCTCCTCCTATATTAAAATGGTATAGCTCAACACTAGATATAATTTCACTGAGGTGTACTTTTCCCACTCACGAAATAACCCTCCTCCTATATTAAAAAGGTATAGCTCAACACTAGATATAATTTCACTGAGGTGTACTTCTCCCACTCACTACATAACCCTCCTCCTATATTAAAATGGTATAGCTCAACACTAGATATAATTTCACTGAGGTGTACTTTTCCCACTCACTAAATAACCCTCCTCCTATATTAAAATGGTATAGCTCAACACTAGATATAATTTCACTGAGGTGTACTTTTCCCACTCACTAAATAACCCTCCTCCTATATTAAAATGGTATAGCTCAACACTAGATATAATTTCACTGAGGTGTACTTTTCCCACTCACTACATAACCCTCCTCCTATATTAAAATGGTATAGCTCAACACTAGATATAATTTCACTGAGGTGTACTTTTCCCACTCACGAAATAACCCTCCTCCTATATTAAAACAGTATAGCTCAGCACTAGATATAATTTCACTGAGGTGTACTTCTCCCACTCACTACATAACCCTCCTCCTATATTAAAATGGTATAGCTCAACACTAGATATAATTTCACTGAGGTGTACTTTTCCCACTCACTAAATAACTCTCCTCCTATATTAAAACAGTATAGCTCAACACTAGATATAATTTCACTGAGGTGTACTTTTCCCACTCACTTAATAACCCTCCTCCTATATTAAAATGGTATAGCTCAACACTAGATATAATTTCACTGAGGTGTACTTAACCCCACTCACTACATAACCCTCCTCCTATATTAAAACAGTATAACTCAACACTAGATATAATTTCACTGAGGTGTACTTTTCCCACTCACTACATAACCTTTCTCCTATATTAAAATGGTATAGCTCAACACTAGATAAAATTTCACTGAGGTGTACTTAATCCACTCACTACATAGCCTTCCTCCTATATAAAAATGGTATAGCTCAACACTAGATATAATTTCACTGAGTTGTACTTCTCCCACTCACTACATAACCCTCCTCCTATATTAAAACGGTATAGCTCAACACTAGATATAATTTCACTGAGGTGTACTTTTCCCACTCACTTAATAATCCTCCTCCTATATTAAAACAGTATAGCTCAACACTAGATATAATTTCACTGAGGTGTACTTTTCCCACTCACTAAATAACCCTCCTCCTATATTAAAACAGTATAGCTCACCACATCTAATGTCACCGAGCTGTATTCCTTCTCTTGACACAGTATACCAGTTAAATGTTAACATACTAACTGCTTACAAAATCACTAATAATACATGTATGGTTCATAGTGTATTTTGGTTGAGATTGTTCTTACCACAAAATTTGTTCATTGATATGAAAACTGATAACCAGGCTCTTTGTTGTATGACTTTGTGTGTTCTAATATTGTGGTTATGTTTATTGTGTATGTTTGTGTTGAACTTATGATGAATAGTAACATGTTATATTTAAAGTTATCATGCTTTAATGTTAATTGATTAGTGGTTGGTTGTTTTTAATTATCATAATGTTGGATCATTAGAATAATTATACAAGTTTTCATATTAGAAATACAACCTTTTCTTTATTCATTAACATGTCTAATTAATTAGTTCTCTATTCAGAAATTATTTGTCTAAATTCTGAACAAGATTTCAAGACTTTATTTTAATTCTGTATCTGTATTATACTGGAAGTTAATTAAGATATAATAAACTGTAACATGATACAACAATTCCAGTCCTGGAATGGGTCCAAATGTCGCTGTTCTGCATGTAGATGATTAAAATTTTGCTTCTGGTTTGCTTATATTTTTTTATTTTTTATTTTTTTGATTATTAATTTTTTCTAGTTTGGCTTGAAAATGTTATATTCTTTGGTTTTTTAGTTAAGACAGTGCTCCTTTTACTGATTATGTTGGTACCAGTTTTAAGTATTCAGTATTATTAATTTTGTTTTTACCTGCTGCTTCTTTTTTAAGTGCTGCTTTATGTTGGAGCATCTGTGTGTGGATCTTGAACAAGAGTCCAAAGAGGCACTTGCCATGTGGGTTCTTGTTCAGATCTATACACAGTCCTCCTTTTTATGCCTGTATGTCTTAGCTTATTTTAGTTTGTAACTTTGCATGTGACTTGTGTTGTTTTATTGTTAATGTATATTCGGTAAAAAGCTCCTTAGAGCTTATGTTGTACTGTTTTATTATGTGCCGAATCAAAATAAAGTTTTCTTATTCTTATTCTTATAACAATTAAATAACAATATATAATTGATGATATTCAAAATGTGCAAAACATGTAATAAAATGCAGCAGTTGTGAATATACATGTACAATATATAATATTATATATCATATCGAAATATAATGAAGAAAATATTAATGATATTATAATAGTGTCACAATATTTGTCAGAAAAATTCAGAGTTATTTAATACTTTTTTGTTGCATAACAACAACATTCAGTTTTATTAATGATGAATTTTGAACAAAATACTGTGGAATATACTTTTTTCTCTCCAATTTGGATAACCTCATTTTGACATAAGAATGGATAATGGAATTCATCTCCATGATGTGCTATTTAGAATATTTATATGAAATGCAATAAATATCTGTAATGTAGGATTAGACATTACAATATTTTATTTAATGCATAACTTCAGAATTATATGTTTTGTAGCTGAATTCTAAGAGACCCTTCCTTTACGACATTAATAATCCAGTCGAGTTATTGATTTTTCTTTACTCTAGGTGTGTTCTATATGGTCCAATTTTAGTAAAGATGCGTTCGATCTGTCATTTGGCAAATAGCAAATCGTGCTTCACTGATACTTTCATGTCTTTGTTATTAATGAATATTGTAGGTTTTCGTATATTTATTCAACTCTATATATATATATTATTTATTTAAAGGAGAAGATATTGTAGGTTGTAATACTTGTATCTGATCATATTGTCATGTTTTTGGACAATGAAATATGTTTAAACTAACATTTTATTGAATCAGTATGTAATCACGTGACCTTTTGATAGAATTATGCAGAAATAGAATGGTTGATTAAAACAAATTAATAATCTTAAAGATTAATATAAAGTTGTGAATGTTAGATTTTATTTTCAAAAGTGTGTCCATTTTTGCCAGGATGCATACGATTACATGGTAAATTATGAGAAGGGAAAAGAGGTACTTATTTAGTGTAATCAACTATTGTTCCCATGGCACCTGTCCAACTTCCTTAAAGCAAAAAAAATATTACATACATATAGAAGTTATTCATGGTATATTACAGAAGTTTTTAAGAATTTTTCTCTACTTTTTCCATATTTTGAATCTTAGTCATCTTCAGCAGAGTGTACCTATTTTGTGTTATATTTCCCAGAAACTTTACAGTCCATATTTATACATAATAATGTTGTGCATCTCAATTCACAGAAATGTTCAAAACTATTTTTCTAATTTTGTTCTTGAAATTTTCATTTTTGGCACATTTTCATTAGAAGATACATATTTTCTGTAAATCCTATTATTTTAAATACTAAATCTTAGAATTTCACAGAATTATTACATATACATGGGAGCTAGGTATCGCATATATATACTAGTATATATCCAGATGTTTCTAGATTTTTGTAAAATGTATTACAAACTCCCACAGTTCACAACAGAGCTCCCTGAAACTATGCAAAATATGTATTGTATTTTCCAGTATATTTTAAAATCAACTCCTACAGTTTGCAAAATGAGGTATTCACCAGTATTTTGTGTAATACTAAAAGGGTAATTTTATGCTCTCAGTGGTTTTTGTTACTAGATATTTTAAGAATAAGTTTTTGTTTGTATTGTGAGAATTTATATTACAATTATACTTTTAAAAAGATTCTATGAAAAAATAATCTATGTCAAATCTAGTAGCAATTTCAATTTTGCAATCACTTGTCGGTTATCTGTCTTTACTTTTTTCAAATGTCCATCACTGCCTCATTTCAAGTCACAAATTTTGAAGTCTGAAAATGAAAACCAGATGAGTGATTATATGATTAGAGGATTCTGTGAACCATTGGTTTTTAAATAGCTGCTTAACAGTTTTAAGCATAAGGTATCCACCAGTAGTTTATGTTAACAGCTCCCCTCACAGTTTAAGCATAAGTTGTCCACCAGTAGTTTATCTTAACAGCTCCCTTCACAGTTTTAAATATAAGGTATCCATCAGTAGTTTATGTTAACAGCTCCCCTCAAAGATTTAAACAGAAGGTATCTACCAGTAGTTTATGTTAACAGCCCCTCTCACAGTTTTAAGCATAAGGTGTCCATCAGTAGTTTATGTTAACAGCTCCCCTCACAGTTTTAAACATATGGTATTCGCCAGTAGTTTATGTTAACAGTCCCTCTCACAGTTTTAAACATAATGTGTCCACCCGTAGTTTATGTTACCAGCTCCTCTTGCAGTTTTAAACATAAGATGTCCATCAGTAGTTTACGTTAATGGCCCCTCTCAATTTTAAACATAAGATGACCACCAGTAGTTTATGTTAACAGCTCCCCTCACAGTTTTAAGCATATGGTATCCACCAGTAGTTTATGTTAACAGCCCCTCTCACAGTTTTAAGAATCAGGTATCCACCAGTAATTTATGTTTACAGTCCCTCTCACAGTATTATACATAATGTGTCCACCTGTAGTTTATGTTGACAGCCCCTCTCACAGTTTTAAACATAAGATGTCCATCAGTAGTTTTATATTAACAGCTCCTCTCACAGTTTTAAGCATAAGGTGACCATCAGTAGTTTATGTTAACGACCCCTTTCACAGTTTTAAGCATAAGATATCCATCAGTAGTTTATGTTAGCATCCAGTAGTGTATATTAACAACTTCCCTCAAAGTTTTAGACATAAGGGATCCATTAGTAGTTTATGTTAATAGCTACCCTCAAAGATTTAAGCATATGGTGATCATCAGTAGCTTATGTTAACAGCTCCCCTCACAGTTTTAAGCATAATGTGTCCTTCAGTAGTTCATGTTAACAGCTCCCCTCGCAGTTGTAAGCATAAAGTATCCATCAGTAGCTTATGTTAACAGCTCCCCTCAAAGATTTAAACATAAGGTATCCACCAGTAGTTTATGTTAACAGCCCCTCGTACAGTTTAAGCATAAGGCATCTATCAGTAGTTTATGTTAACAGCCCCTCTCACAGTTTTAAACATATGGTGTCCATCAGTAGTTTATGTTAACAGCCCCTCTCACAGTTTTAAGCATAAGGTATCCATCAGTAGTTTATGTTAACAGCTCCTCTCATAGTTTTAAGCATAAGATGTCCATCAGTAGTTTATGTTAGCCGCCCCTCTCCCAGTTTAAAACATAAGGTGACCATCAGAAGTATACGTTGACGGCCCCTCTCACAGTTTTAAACATAAGGTGACCATCAGTAGTTTATGTGAACAGCCCCTTTCACAGTTTTAAGCATAGGGTATCCAACAGTAGATTATGTTAACAGCTCCCCTCAAAGTTTTAAACATAAGGTGACCATTAGTAGCGTATGTTAACAGCTCCCCTCACAGTTTTAAACATAAGGTATCCACCAGTAGTTTATTTTAACAGTCCCTCTCACAGTTTTAAGCATAAGTTATCGACCATTAGTTTATATTAACTGCCCTTCTCACAATTTTAAGCATAAGTTGTCCATCAGTAGTTTATGTTAACAGCTCCCCTCACAGTTTTAAGCATAAAGTATCCATCAGTAGTTTATTTTAACAGCTCCCCTCAAAGATTTAAGCATAAGGTATCTACCAGTAATTTATGTAAGCAGCCCCTCTCACAGTTTTAAGCATAAGGTGTCCATCAGTAGTTTATGTTAGCAGCTCCCCTCACAGTTAAAGCATAAGGTATCCATCAGTAGTTTATGTTAACAGCTCCCCTCACAGTTTTAAGCATAAAGTATCCATCAGTAGTTTATTTTAACAGCCCCCCTCAAAGATTTAAGCATAAGGTATCTACCAGTAATTTATGTAAGCAGCCCCTCTCACAGTTTTAAGCATAATATGTCCATCAGTAGTTTATGTTAGCAGCTCCCCTCACAGTTTTAAGCATAAGGTATCCATCAGTAGTTTATGTTAACAGCTCCCCTCAAAGACTTATGGTATCCACCAGTAGTTTATGTAAACAGCCCCTCTCACAGTTTTAAGCATAAGGTGTCCATCAGTAGTTTTATGTTAACAGCACCTCTCACAGTTTTAAACATAAGGTGACCATCAGTAGTTTATGTTAATGACCCCTTTCACAGTTTTAAGCATAAGGTATCCATCAGTAGTTTATGTTAGCATCTTTTCTCACAGTTTTAAGCATAAGGTATCCATCAGTAGTGTATGTTAACAACTCCCCTCAAAGTTTTAGACATAAGGGATCCATTAGTAGTTTATGTTAATAGCTACCCTCAAAGATTTAAGCATATGGTGATCATCAGTAGCTTATATTAACAGCTCCCCTCACAGTTTTAAGCATAAGGTGTCCATCAGTAGTTTATATTAACAGCTTCCCTCGCAGTTTCAAGCATAAGGTATCCATCAATAGTTTATGTTAACAGCTCCCCTCAAAGATTTAAACATAAGGTATCCACCAGTAGTTTATGTTAACAGCCCCTCGCACAGTTTAAGCATAAGGCATCTATCAGTAGTTTATGTTAACAGCCCCTCTCACAGTTTTAAACATATGGTGTCCATCAGTAGCTTATGTTAACAGCTCCTCTCATAGTTTTAAGCATAAGATGTCCATCAGTAGTTTATGGTAGCAGCCCCTCTCACAGTTTAAAACATAAGGTGACCATCAGAAGTATACGTTAACGGCCCCTCTCACAGTTTTAAACATAAGGTGACCATCAGTAGTTTATGTGAACAGCCCCTTTCACAGTTTTAAGCATAGGGTATCCAACAGTAGATTATGTTAACAGCTCCCCTCACAGTTTTAAACATAAGGTGACCATTAGTAGCGTATGTTAACAGCTCCCCTCACAGTTTTAAGCATAAGGTATCCATCAGTAGTTTATGTTAACAGCTCCTCTCATAGTTTTAAGCATAAGATGTCCATCAGTAGTTTATGTTAGCCGCCCCTCTCACAGTTTAAAACATAAGGTGACCATCAGAAGTATACGTTAACGGCCCCTCTCACAGTTTTAAACATAAGGTGACCATCAGTAGTTTATGTGAACAGCCCCTTTCACAGTTTTAAGCATAGGATATCCAACAGTAGATTACGTTAACAGTTCCCCTCAAAGTTTTAAACATAAGGTGACCATTAGTAGCGTATGTTAACAGCTCCCCTCACAGTTTTAAGCATAAGGTATCCATCAGTAGTTTATGTTAACAGCTTCCCTCAAAGTTTTAAAAAAAGGGATCCACCAGTAGTTTATGTTAACAGCTCCTCTCACAGTTTTAAGCATAAGGTGTCCATCAGTAGTTTATGTTACCAGTCCCTCTCACAGTTTAAGCATAAGGTATCCACCATTAATTTATATTAACTGCCCTTCTTACAATTTTAAGCATAAGTTGTCCATCAGTAATTTATGTTAACAGCTCCCCTCACAGTTTTAAGCATAAGGTATCCATCAGTAGTTTATTTTAACATCTCCCCTCAAAGATTTAAGCATAAGGTATCTACCAGTAATTTATGTAAGCAGCCCCTCTCACAGTTTTAAGCATAAGGTGTCCATCAGTAGTTTATGTTAGCAGCTCCCCTTACAGTTAAAGCATAAGGTATCCATCAGTAATTTATTTTAACAGCTCCCATCAAAGACTTATGGTATCCACCAGTAGTTTATGTAAGCAGCCCCTCTCACAGTTTTAAGCATAAGGTCTCCATCAGTAGTTTATGTTAGCAGCTCCCCTTACAGTTAAAGCATAAGGTGTCCATCAGTAGTTTATGTTAACAGCCCCTCTCACAGTTTTAAGCATAAGGTGTCCATCAGTAGTTTATGTTTACAGCTCCCCTCACAGTATTAAACATATGATATCCACCAGTAGTTTATGTTAACAGCCCCTCTCCCAGTTTTAATCATAAGGTGTCCATCATTAGTTTATGTTAAATGCTCCTCTCAAAGTTTTAAGGATAAGGTGTCCATCAGTAGTTTATGTTAACAGCCCCTCTCACAATTTAATCATAAGGGTTCCACCAGTAGTTTATGTTAACAGTCCATCTCACAGTTTTAAGCAATAAGTGTCCATCAGTAGTTTATGTTAACAGCTCCCCTCACAGTTTTAAGCATAAGGTGTCCATCAGTAGTTTATGTCAACATCCCCTCTCGCAGTTTTATGCAATAAGTGTCCATCAGTAGTTTATGTTAACAGCTCCCCTCAAAGTTTTAAACATATTAAGGGTTCCACCAGTAATTTATTTTAAAAGCTCCTCTCACAGTTTTAAACATAAGGTGTCGATCAGTAGTTTATGTTAACAGCCCCTCTCACAGTTTAAACATAAGGCATCCACCAGTAGTTTATGTTAATAGCCCCTCTCCCAGTTTTAAGCATAAGGTGTCCATCAGTAGTTTATGTTAAGAGCTCCCCTCAAAGTTTTAAGCATAAGGTGTCCGTCAGTAGTTTATGTTAACAGCTCCCCTCACAGTTTTAAAATAAGGTATCCATCAGTAGTTTATGTTAACAGCCCCTCTCCCAGTTTCAATCATAAGGTGTCCATCAGTAGTTTATGTTAACAGCTCCCCTCACAGTTTTAAAATAAGGTATCCACCAGTAGTTTATGTTAACAGCTCCTCTCACAGTTTTAAACATAAGGTGTCGATCAGTAGTTTATGTTAAAGGCTCCCCTCAAAGTTTTAAGGATAAGGTGTCCATCAGTAGTTTATGTTAACAGCCCCTCTCACAATTTAATCATAAGGGTTCCACCAGTAGTTTATGTTAACAGTCCATCTCACAGTTTTAAGCAATAAGTGTCCATCAGTAGTTTATGTTAACAGCTTCCCTCACAGTTTTAAACATAAGGTGTCCATCAGTAGTTTATGTTAACAGCCCCTCTCACAGTTTTATGCATAAGGTGTCTATCAGTAGCTTATGTTAACAACTCCCCTGAAAGTTTTAAGCATAAGGTGTCCATCAGTAGCTTATGTTAACAGCCTCTCTTACAGTTTTAGGCATACGGTATCCATCAGTAGTTTATAATAGCTCCTCTCACAGTTTTAAGCATAAGGTGTCGATCAGTAGTTTATGTCAACATCCCCTCTCGCAGTTTTAAGCAATAAGTGATCATCAGTAGTTTTATGTTAACAGCTCCCCTCACAGTTTAAACATAATGTGTCCATCAGTAGTTTATGTTAACAGCTCCTCTCACAGTTTTAAACATAATGTGTCTATCAGTAGTTTATGTTAACAGCTCCTCTCACAGTTTTAAGCATAAGGTGACCATCAGTAGTTTATGTTAACAGTCCCTCTCAAAGTTTTAATCAGAGGTGTCCATCAGTAGTTTATGTTTACAGCCCCTCTCAGAGTTTTAAACATAAGGTGTCCATCAGTAACTTATGTTAACATCCCCTCTCGCAGTTTTAAGCAATAAGTGTCCATCAGTAGTTTTATGTTAACAGCTCCCCTCACAGTTTAAACATAATGTGTCCATCAGTAGTTTATGTTAACAGCTCCTCTCACAGTTTTTAGCATAAGGTGTCTATCAGTAGTTTATGTTAACAGCCCCTCTCACAGTTTTAATCAGAGGTGTCCATCAGTAGTTTATGTTAACAGCCCCTCTCACAGTATTAAATAAAAGGTATCCACCAGTAGTTTATGTTAACAGCTCCTCTCACAGGTAAGCATAAGGTGTCCATCGGTAGTTTATGTTAACAGCCGTTCTCACAGTTTTAAGCATATGGTATTCACCAGTAGTTTATGTTAACTGTCCCTATCACAGTTTTAGACATAAGGTGTCCATCAGTAGTTTATGTTAACAGCCCCTGGCACAGTTTTAAACATAAGGTGTCCATCAGTAGTTTATGTTAACAGCCCCTGGCACAGTTTTAAACATAAGGTGTCCATCAGTAGTTTATGTTAACAGCCCCTGGCACAGTTTTAAACATAAGGTGTCCATCAGTAGTTTATGTTAACAGCCCCTGGCACAGTTTTAAACATAAGGTGTCCATCAGTAGTTTATGTTAACAGCCCCTGGCACAGTTTTAAACATAAGGTGTCCATCAGTAGTTTATGTTAACAGCTCCTCTCACAGTTTTAAACATAAGGTGACCATCAGTAGTTTATGTTAACAGCTCCCCTCACAGTTTTAAACATAAGGTATCGACTAGTAGTTTATGTTAACAGGTCCCCTCAAAGTTTTAAGCATACCGTGACCATCAATAGTTTATGTTGACAGATCTCACAGTTTTAAACATAAGGTGTCCATCAGTAGTTTATGTTAACTGTCCCTCTCACAGCTTTAAACATAAGGTGTCCATCAGTAGTTTATGTTAACAGCTCCCCTCACAGTTTTAAACATAAGGTATCCACCAGTAGTTTATGTTAACAGTTCCTCTCACAGTTTTAAACATAAGGTATCCATCAGTAGTTTATGGTAGCAGTCCCTCTTACAGTTGTAAAGCTAAGGTGACCATCAGTAGTTTATGTTAACAGTCCCTCTCACAGTTTTAAACATAAGGTGTCCGTCAGTAGTTTATGTTAACAGTCCCTCTCACAGTTTTAAACATAAGGTGTCCGTCAGTAGTTTATGTTAACAGTCCCTCTCACAGTTTTAAACATAAGGTGTCCGTCAGTAGTTTATGTTAACAGTCCCTCTCATAGTTTTAAACATAAGGTGTCCGTCAGTAGTTTATGTTAACAGTCCCTCTCACAGTTTTAAACATAAGGTGTCCGTCAGTAGTTTATGTTAACAGTCTCTCTCACAGTTTTAAACATAAGGTGTCCGTCAGTAGTTTATGTTAACAGTCCCTCTCACAGTTTTAAACATAAGGTGTCCGTCAGTAGTTTATGTTAACAGTCCCTCTCACAGTTTTAAACATAAGGTGTCCGTCAGTAGTTTATGTTAACAGTCCCTCTCACAGTTTTAAACATAAGGTGTCCGTCAGTAGTTTATGTTAACAGCTCCTCTCACAGTTTTAAACATAAGGTGACCATCAATAGTTTATGTTAACAGCTCCTCACACAGTTTTATACATAAGGTGTACATCAGTAGTTTATGCTAACAGCTCCTCACACAGTTTTCAACATAAGGGATCCACCAGTAGTTAATTTTGTGAAATACAATAAAAGAGTAATTTTTTGCTCTGAATTGTTTTTGTTGCTAGATATTTTAAGAACAAGTTTTTGTTAGTATTGTAAGATTTGTATTACAATTAAGCTTTTTATTGTTTCTTAAAAGATTCTATGAAGAAATAATCTGTGTCAAATCTAGTAACAATTTCAATTTTGCAATCACTTGTCATCCGTTTTCTGTCTTTATTTTATTCAATTATCCATCACTACCTCATTTTATGTCACAATGAGCTCAAATTTGTGACACATATATTCCAGAATTTCCGTGGGGTGAACGACCATTTAAAATACGGATTGTGCAAATTAGGCTTATTTTGATATTAAAAAATCATACCGAAGTCTTCTCCTCAGAAACAATTGATTCAAATAATACCAAACTGAGAAATCAGTTTTAACTAATTTTGATTTATATGTTTCGATTTTTTGTTTAAAATTTTGAAGTCTGAAAATGAAAACCAGGCGAGCGATTACATTATTATTAGATACTGTGAACCACTGGTTTTTAATATCCATGGTTACTGAGTTGTACCTAAAGTAGTGTTTTTTTTACTATGGGTATATATGTAATTGATTTATGGAAACTAATGCTTTTCTAGAGTTTTTCTCATCATAGGTTTTTATCTCTAGTTTTTAATGCAGAGTTTCCTCAGTTTTGATATATGATTTAGACTTTTATATTGTATTAATATTTGATTGTAAAGGTTAACTTGCTTTATATGTCACCTAGTGTTCCCAATGTTTGTACACAGCATTAACATTTGATATAAAAAAATATATGTTTTATATATTGCTTTATTATAATTTCAATTGAAATAACATAGATTTATTTGCTTAAGGGTTAAGGTTATGGTATTTAATGCCACTTTCAACAATATTTCAGTTTTATTGATGGAGAAAACTGGAGTACCCTGAGAAAACCACCGATCTGTCGTAAGTCACTAGCAAACTTGATCACATAATGTTGGATTGAGTACACGTCACCATCAGCGTGATTCGAACCTTTAGTGATGATAAGTATAAGCACTGATTGCACAGATAGCAAATCCAACTACTATACAACACGACCATGACGGCTCCTTATTTGCTGACGAAATGTTTGAAGATACCAAAAGGGTAATTAGAAGCCGTAAATCGAAGGGCAGACATTACAATGGCCAAAAGAGAAAGGACAAAAGGACAAACAATGATGCACAAAACATTATACACAGAAAATTAAAGATCGAGAAAAATGAAACCCACTAAAAACCGGGGGTGAACTCGGGTGCTCCGGAAGGATAAGCAGTTCCTGCTCTAGATGTGGCACCTGTCTTGTTACTATATGTTCATATATAGTCAGGTGTGTATGCAAAAAATAATGCAATTAAAAAAAATTCTGAATATTTAACACTGATCCATTGAGATTCAGTATAACTAACCATGATATTATACTGTTTACATTCATAGAGGTTGACGTGCACGCCTCAAGTGGGGTTGATTGGGAGTTCGATCCCCGGTCGGATCAATCAAAATGACTATAAAATTGGTGTTTGTTGCTTCTTTGCTAAGCATACATCAATAAGGAGTAAGAGCAAAGGCTGGTTGGCTCGAAATCAGAATAATATGTCCGAATGGAGCGACATGTCCACCCGCAGACTGTAGTTTTCGTGTGCCATCATTATAAAAGTTCAAGTAGGCGTGTTGGTCTAGTACAAAGTGGATATCATCATTAAGTCATCGAAATGTACCCTGTTCTCGCCATGATATAGCTAAAAAATGCTCTCTTGACGTTAAACAACAATCACTCACTCACCACATTCACAGAATACAACAACTGTGTTTCTTCTTGTATGATTTGATAAGATTTGTATATGATCAAAAAAATAATTTGCGGTGGTATTATTGGTATTTTGTTACATGGCGCTATCGTAACTTCAGATCTATTTGACAGATCCTTCTAAATTTTGAATTAACTTTGGCACTGAATAAAGGTTACTATTGGTATGGGGTATTGTGATCATATCCGTTTCCAAACAAAAAACCACAAGGGGGAAACATGGATGTATTGTTATTGTACATTGAGAGCTTATTTTTTGTCTTGATTTTTTTCAATGAATTGCTTTGGAAAAATACCTTTCAGAGAAATGCATGGCGTTATAATGTACGTTATAACAGTTTTGATATAGAGTGTGGTCAAAAGGGGGTAATTTTAAATTTTAAAGTTTTATTCATTTTGCATCACCCGAGTACAAAATACAGAAAACTAAATCCCTCATTTCCAGTACGGACCGCTTTGTTTTGTTTCAATAGTAATGTATCTAACTTGTACAATAATAGTGTTGTTAAATAAACAAATGGTATGATATTTAATCCAACTACAACTTTAAAATTGATTTATATATCGCCAATCGAGTGTGCCTTTCAAAACTTGGTCAAGTATTAAAGGCAACAAAATATATACCTCTATTTCGAGTTACCGTACTGGCGGGTGTCTATTGTCACTGGTATGGCAGCATTCGATTCTTGTGTTATATATGCATTATGATTGTCATATGGAGGCAATGTCTTGCATGTATCACATACGTCATTGGCCGATTACCATTTTATTTTATTTTTTACCAAACATTTTTTTTAAAGTATTGAATCATTTAAGTAATAAGCATTTCATATATGTTCAGTTTGTTTTAGTCAGAATTCTGTCCTCCCTTCCTTATTAATAACTTTACACCGAGTATGACTTCTAACCAGAATTGATTGCGTTAGTAAAACGACGGCTGACAGTAGTGGACCAGAACTGCTCATCCTTCTGTGTATTGCTTGTTGATAATTGTTGTCTATTTGTCCTTTTTCATTTGGCTATTGAATTGTCTCTTCCTCGAATTACGGTTTCTGATTACCCATTTGGTATCTTCAAAAATGTTTGATGTAATCTATGATTATTATACATTAAACCCGTGTAATAAGAAAACTTCATACGTTATCCACAGTGCCGGATTTACCATTGTGCTTAGGTGTGCTTAAGCACGGGGCCCCGTTGACCAGGGGGGGGGGGGGGGGGGGGGGGGGCATCTTCCTGCCAAGAAAACTTTTTTACGATGGATTTTTGCTTATGTGGTGCAATTTAAAATTTTAAAATTTCCTGAGCATGTATGCCTGACTGTCTGTGTAGGCCTACCGGGTCTACCTCCTTCAGGGCCAAGAGTACTTTGGTCCTCATAACTTAACTAGTACAGGGCCTCATTTGTCCTAAATCCGACACTATATGACCCGGCACTCAATTGCCTGGGTTGGAATAGGCATATCAATAAAACGTCGTGAGGTAGACTAGTATTTTGCACCAAATACTGAATAGTGACGAGGCCATCGGAAGCAATAGTCCACTTTAATTGATTTTATTTGATTTGATTTTTTGTGTTTAACGCC
This sequence comes from Bathymodiolus brooksi, assembly GCA_963680875.1. NCBI lineage: Eukaryota > Metazoa > Mollusca > Bivalvia > Mytilida > Modiolidae > Bathymodiolus > Bathymodiolus brooksi. The sequence goes on from OY804585.1 coordinate 85,805,323, forward strand.
ACTTTCAGCAATATTTCAGCTATATCATGGCGATCAGTTTTAGTGGTGGAAGAAGCCGGAGTACCCGGAGAGAACCGCCGACCATGGGCAAGCAACTGATAAACTTTATCACTTGCGGTTGCGAGTCGAGTGCACCCTTTTTTGTAATAGTCCACTTTGAACCACAATCTAATTGCCAATATCATCTTTGGTCAGCTGTACACAAGTGACAGAATACTTTTCAACAAGGTGTTGACATCTTCAGAAAACTTTTTGAAAGACAAGATGAGACGGTCGTGATTTATTCCTTTTGGCTACAAAACAATTTAGCTTGATATACTGACAAAATAATGTGTGTGTATATGTTTGTTTGCATGCGTGGTCAATAAAAAAAATTCATTTTTACTTCCCAAATATTCCTTTAACACACAAACACGCATTGATACATGATTTATCTTATAAGACAACAGAAAGGTAATATTTTCATAGTGTAGTCCGATTTTGTCATAGGCCGAGTTTGTGCAATCGTAGCCACTCCGGCCATTCTCGCTACCCTGCATATAACTAATTTGAATAATACTGCGCCCTCTATCAGCACTTTCGCAGCGACTAGCGGGAGAGTAATATAACGACTGGATTATTCGGGTTAGCAAATAACAGTTATTTGCAGAATAGCGAGAATGGCCGAGTAGCTACGATTGCGAGTTTGTGTAGGCCGAGTTTGTTATAGGCCAAGTCTGCAATGGGCCGAGATCTCATGGAATTCGCATTGTACTGGTTCCTGGTTTGTTTATGTACAAGTTACCAGTCAGCAAGAAATATTTTCATCAACACAGGAGAAAGTCTTTCATTCTCAGAGTATGAATTGTTAGTGGTGTTTGGGCAGGAGAAGGGATGGGATTTGATCATAGACAACACATATCTTAGTGTATGTTACATGCCAATAACATATAAAAATAGTGTCTTTCCACTCTTGTCAGAACAATGCCAGTGGTAATCCCATTGTCGTTGAGAGTGACCCCCCCCCCCCATTTCATATATCATAGACATATTTTCCAATGTGCAAAAGTAATGTTTCCCTCTTGTCGTTTTAAGTAGATTTTAAATTCCCAGAATACACTTGTTAGTAGATGTAAATGTTAGTGCTTTTAAGCTTGTACATGTACTAACTATTACACTACCGATGTGTGCTAACTTTGCGTGCTCCCATCCAGTGCGGTAGATCGTGGGTTCGAGCCCCATTCGGGTTAAGCCAAAGACTATGAAATTGGTATTTGTTGCTTCTCTGCTAAGCACTCAGCAATAAGGAAAAAGAGCAAAGACTGGTTGGCTCAGAATCAGGATAAAGTGTCCGAGTGGGGCGACATGTCCCTCCGCAGACTGTTGTTTCAGTGAGCTAGCACTATAAAAATCCAACTAAGTGTGTTGGTCTAGTACAAAGCAAACCTTGTCATCTCATTGAAAATTAACTTGTTTTCGCCATGGTATAGATGCAAAATTGCTAAGTTGGTGTTAATCAGCCATCACTCACTCACTCATTCCTTTAAAATGGGTCTATTTTTATTTATACCTGTCCTGTGATCACAAATTCATAATTGAGTTTTTTCGTGAGCCATCTTAATACATGGCAGTGGATTTATTTTCTTAAAATCTATAGTTTTTCAATTTAAATATTTTCTGTTTAAGTGTAACCATGCCAACAGAACAACCATCTTCAGAAGAAAACGTAGCCAACAGTCAGAATGATTCGATTAACCAGGCTATAAATAAAGTAATAGGACAAGACACTCAGACATATGAAGATTTTATTGGTGGATTTCAACACATTACTAAAGGTTGAAAAAAATTTAATAAAAATTATTAATTCAAACAGTACAGTACAGAAAGGGACATACCGTGATCAATCACCGTGATAGTGGTCATGTCTAGGAGAGTGATGGGGATTACAAATTTTAATTCATGTCGGTGATCAGGGGGCAATAAAACACCAGGTGTTAAACTTGTAATCAAGTGTGTCGTTTTACAGGTAAACTAGTCAGATAAGATGTACAGGTGAAATTACGTTTTTATATCGCCTATTTTTTTTTCTTCAGGTACTGTCTCAGATTCCCCTCAGAATTAAGAAAAAACATTTTTATTTCTTTCCTCAAAACGTAAAACATCCTTGAACGTAATCCCGGGAATGAAATCCCGAGATCGAGAAAATAGCACGAGAACGGAGAGTTCATTTGAATTGATGAATAAAATGTAAATAATAAATGATTATTCAACTTCAATTCAGTGAAATCATGGGTTGTGCAAATTTGTTTCAAAGATTTTTAACCTTGGCTGTGTATCGCGTATCTACACCTAGTATTTTATTGACACGCGTACACGTGACCTGGCTTGTGCACAAATGAAGTTTCATAACCACATGCGCGATATGCGTGATTTGTTACGTTTTAAAACGTATTTCCAGTTCAATATTACATTTTAGATCACTAATATTTTTTATACGTTCAGTAATTTTTTTTTTATTTTAATCTTTGTAGAAAACCCAGTTAAAACCCTTTTCGTTGTAGAAATACGTACTAAATAATTTGTATACGGTCATTGAAGAATTTGATTAAAAATTAACGAAACAAATATTTATAAACAGATCGTTCAAAGAAGTACTACATGTCCAAAAGTCACTAAATTTACGGATATATTTTGGAAATTAGCGGCTAATCTGCAGAAAGTTTAGAAATGTGAAAGGAAATAAGGAATTAACCTTTATCATGATTTTACCCCTACAAATGTTTGACATTACACAGTATCTGACCAAAATCAAATGTCACCAGTTTATTTATTTATTCAAATTCAAATCTTAATTGGCTTTCAACCCAATAGATTTGTGACAAAATACAGCCAACAAAAAAACCAAAGTTTATGGAACAAATTAAAAGCATGCTCTTCGTTTTCCGCTTGTTGTTCATTTTGTAGCCATTAGGCTACGTAAATTTGGATTGTTATAGGTTTTTGTTTGCAATTTTAAAGAAAATTATTTTCATCTATAACAGAATTACGTAACAAGCCAAGTGTGTAAAACAGTTTACTTGAATTGTTATTTTTTTTCAATACGAGAGGTAAAAGTCCAAAACACAAAATAAACCAATAATCAATTTTTTTAAGTCTGCTCTTTACCAACTAAACACTACAAAACCCGCACTTACAAAGTCCGTGCTTCAAAACCTCGCGCTTGCGGTATAACTTATAAACAAAAAATACATTTATGAAGTAGCCCGTATTTACGAATAATTCAATACATACTGAATTCGACCCAACAGAAGAAAAAAAATGAGAAATTAAAATTAAACAAGATAAAGTTCAGTTGCGGTTTCAACAAAATTCTTAATATAGAACTCGAGGTCATAAAGTAGAACTTTCTAAAACAAACGAAAACGATAACAAAACAGACATTCTTTGGCAATGAAAAACAACAAACAGTCAAATATTAACAGCAGGAGGATACAAAATTAATTGTCAAAAATACATCCTTCTGTAGCAATAATTACGGCTTATGATATTAAAAGTCAACAGGTAGAACAGGTAACGCTAATCTCTTAATTGGCGGTAAAATATCAATCGGCGCACAGGTGACCGAGAGCAATAAAATTTAATCCCCACCACCTTGTTTTATGGTCCTTTTTAGGTCTATCACAGTGGGTTTATGTCCGTGATGATATGTCTAAAGGATTAAAAATTATGTCTCTCGGAGTGATCACTCACGGTATGTCCCTTTCTGTACTGTACCTACTATTTTCCTCTGTGGAGAAAATTTTTAAGTCCGTTTAAGTTGTTCTTCACAAGCTATGCATCAATCCCATGTTCTCATTATATATACATGTAGGTTTCATCAGTCCCATGTTCTCATTATATATAGGTTTCATACAAATGAAAGAAGGAAGAAAAGCATTTAACTACTGTTTCATTTTTTTGTGTAATGGTAGTTAGGTTTGATTCTCAAGTTAGGTCATTTCCATATCTTTTCTTTCACTAATTAATGACTGAATCAGGATAATGTGTCCAAATGGAGGCATTTGTTTACCTGCAGACTGTTGTTTCATAGAGCGAGCAGAGCACTAAAAATATCCAACTAATCGTGTTGGGCTATTGCAAATAGGAAATCATCTCATTGAAATCTATCTTGTTCACTTGACGTTTAACAACAGTCACTCACTGATTCCTGAGTTACTACTATATAGCTCAACAATTGATAAAAACAACAATACAATGTGAAGTTCATGTTCATTTAATATACTAGTTACTACTATATAGCTCAACAATTAATAAAAAAAACATCTTTAAGTTGTAAATCATTCTTGTGTTTTCAGAAACAGTTGCACAACAAAAGAAATCAGCAATCATTCCAAAATCTTCAAAGAAGAAAGACACTGTAGATAGAGGTCAACTAAATAATGTTAATACTGAACAAGGAGTTGTAAATCCTAAACAGTCTTACCAGATGTCTGATGAAGAATTAGAAGAAGAGGTATTTTTCGTTATAATTTAGGGGCCGTCGTGATCGTATGGTAGTTGAATTTATAATTACCTATGCAATCAGCACCTATCACCACTAACGTTGTGAGTTCGAATCCCGCCAGACGAGGTGTACTCGATACAACATTATGTGATAAAATTTGTCAGTGACTAGCGACAGGTCAGTGGTTTTCTCCGGGTATTCCGGTTTCCTCCACCAATAAAACTGACCGCCAGGACATTTAACTGAAATATTGTTGAAAATGAATATAAATACCATAACCCCCTCACCCTCGTTATCATTTATACTTTGGTATTTATAACAGTACTTAATCTCATCAGTCCTGACTGTTACATCTTCTTTATGATATAATCTGTGAAAGTAGAAAATTAAAATTGGTTGTAGGGCAAAAAAAGCAACCTGTATTTTATTGCTAATTTTGGACAAGCTGTGTTATAAACTAGATCATTGTTCTATATAACCTAGGTAAAATTAAAAAAATTAAATGTTTTACCAGGCCTCGACATTAATGTTTGTCCGATTGTCCGGTACCAGTGAAAACTAACGTCGGACGAGTAGATCTTGTATTACGGTTGTCCAACGGGACAAGTGAAAAAATCAGATTCCCAAACGTGCCGGTACGACGGACAAATCTATTTCCACTGGTATAAAATACTGGGTTTGTTGTATAAAAGAGCCCTGTTTGATCTCCAATTTGTCCATAATTTATTTTGATTAAAACTAAAGTGAAACGCCAGATCAAAACTGTTTTATTTACATATCATTTATCGTTACTCCATGCTTTGATGAAGTTCAAGGACATTGACAAAATTAAAGTCGCAATCTCAGAAACGCTTTAAAGAACGGAAATATCAATATTTGAAAAATAAGAACAAGAATCACTCCGGAACGGACACGTAAAAATTATCGGATATCAATTTGGTGCCAAATTTAAACTTGTCTTTTGTGCAAAATACGATGGAGGACTTGATTTAGACTTTTGGGAAATATTGAAACCTTTGAAATGGACAAATATTACAAGCTTTTTCCTGATCTGGTTGAAAAGATCCACTCAAATTTGTATTTCTCTGTGAATTTGAATAAAATTCTTTGCTTTATTTATATCACAGGCACTTGTTTCTGGTAAAAAAAATATTCCTAGATACTAGTATATATAGTATCTAGGTATATTTTTTTTAAAAGGAACAAGGATTTTTATAACACAAATATGAGTTATTACAATTTGTGTGGTACTGGATCACAACACAGTTATATTTCAAAAGGAAAGGGGGGGGGGGGGGTACATATGTACATATACAAATCACTGGTATGCAAGACTCCAATCAAGGTAGACAGAAATAAAAATGTGACATTGAATATATGTCCTTAAGGTAGTTATGAATAAAAAAAAAACCAAAACAAATCAGTTCAGGCAGCTTTAACTATTTACTAAATTTGGGCAGGGTAACGTCAGAGGGGTCGCGAAACAATGTTTCGATTAATTGCAATTGACTTCTCCCAGAAGTCTCCCCATTTCTCTCTGTTGTCTCCCACTTCTCCCTGTGAGCTCTCTGAAAGAGAAGTCACTTCTCCCTCTAATTTGAAAGTAGTGGGAGCCCTGGATAATTATTCTCTAGTTTTTGTAATTTGTATTAATTTTTTGGGACAACTAAAAGATTGAGACGGACAAGTACTTTTTTTAGTTAGTTGTCCGAAGGGACAAGTTGAAAAATATGTTAATGTAGAGGCCTGTTTACCTACCTACCCTATAATGTTTCCCAATAATGTCAGCAGAAACAGAGGTACTTTTATGGCCTAAGCAGTACCAACCAGTATGAAAACCTATGCAATCATTAGGTGCTTTGATATGCAACGATTGGCTTATATCACTAGCAGCTGTTGTGGCCATGATTCTAATATAGTAGATTGATTTACATTTAGCTATTTACCTATATCAGTGTGTATACTACATGTACTTGTCAGTGACATATTGTTTTCATCCTGTCCCTCCATACGTCCTTCACATGCAACTCCTTATGCATTATAATAATTTTATTGTCAAATAAACATCCATACATGTTTGTGACCAGAAAAAAAACCCAAAACAAACAAAAAAACAATGTAAACAAGATATCTCAATTTATCATGAACAAATTAAGAGACTTCTGTCCTCAGTTCTAATGAGTTTATTATGTAGAAGCCTATAATTTTGACATGAGCTGTAGTTGTAGAATTAAGAAGATAAAATAGTTTTTGCTCACTGGAAAATTGCATAAAATTTGGGTTTTCATTTGCAAGAATTGCAAATAGATCAGTTCTCAATTTACTGTTTATAGTACATTCCAATATAAAGTGCTCTTCATCCTCAATTTTATTACAGGTTTTACAAAGTCTGAGTATTCTAGGTATTTTGCAATATTGTCCTTTGGAATCCTTAAACCTTTGCATGTTATTGTTCTTTTTGATTTAGAATTTTTCATCAAAATTGAGGTATGGAGACATATGTTTTTAAAAAAAAACAACCTTTAATTGTCTTTCGTTTTCCCCACCAATAAACAGACTTCTAGGATATAAATGAATATATTATTTGAAATTATTTTATATACACAAAAATCAACTCATATCTGGGGGCTACATTTATTGATGAAGCAAAATGGAATATAAAACATGTTGAAAACATAAAAAAAAAAATGTCTCCATAACTAAATCAACAAAATTTAGAAAAATTATATATAGTTTATAATCTACCAATATTTGAGTATGCATGTCAGATTTGGAATAACTGTGGTGTCTCAAATTTATTTAATTGTATTTTGTGTGAATTGAAGAGAATATAGTTAGGTGCAGATAGAATTGTGATCAGACATCAAATCTTTAACAACATCAAATATCAATATAGTGGAACACATTTTTATTAATGTTGTTATCAATTTTCTGAAGAACATAAAGCTAAATTTAAACATGTTTGAATATATTAAAGAATCCATAACTTGTGTCTAATCCCAATTTGTTATATTTAACAAAAATTATAATCTGTTTAGACTTAACTAAACCAACTCTTACATTGTTCTATGTTATTTATTTCATTTGAAATTTTATTAAGTATCAATATATAAAAATATCTATTTTAGGTCTTAGACAGTGGAACCATAGCTACAGATGTACCATCTTCAAATTGTACACCTAGAGTGAAGGTATTGTTTCATGGAGATTGTAGATTTTGTATGAACATGTTCTGAACTTATTTTAATTATGAAAAAGAAATGTATTAAGCAGTCATAAAATATAACCTTTAGCTCACATCAAAAATATAATTCTGACAAATTTTGTTAATTTTAATCAATACCTGGGCAGTGTGAAAAAATAGAAACCCATAAAAGGGAGATAATCTTAAAATTTAAACATAGATTCCTTTTGCAATTGGATTGTTTCCCTTGTATTGTATTTTAGAAGTTCGACTTTAAAATAATAATACCAAAAATGTATTTCTTACTTCCCTTGCCAAGAAAAGGTATTTGCACAATGGAGGTGCAGACATATAGAAAATCCAAGACAACTTGTCTGACATTCGGTCAGGCAATTTAGGAAAACTGTCTGACCGAAAGAAAAATTGTCTGACTGAATAAAAACCTAAAATGCCACCACTTATTGCGCATCGCCATTAAAAACTCATTTATTTGTTCAACATGTTTACTTCAAGAATAAATTTTTAGGTATTCAGTTATCTCGTGACATTCTCAATATTTGTTCAAAATTAAAAAGCTCATCCTGGAAATCATAACATTCATCTTCATAATCATCATCATCATCTATGTCTTTATCACACAGTGGGTTAATTGCTATTTCTGTGTTTGTAAGAGGTGAAAGTGTGGATGGTCCACACTGCAGACTAGTAGTACTGTCAACATTATGACCTATTTGAGGAAAATTTTCTTTCATGACGATTTTTTTCATACTCCTGTTTCTTTTTCTGTTTTTCATCGTCATTTTCAATTTGTTTCCTTTTTTTTTCTGGGGTCGCCCCAGGATAGAATCTCAACAGCGACATTTTGAGGAATCAGTCATTATTTTTGTCGAAAGGACTTGACCAATCAAACACCTTCTCTCAAATCATGAATCTTTTGTCCCTAACCATGTCGGACCATTAAGTTCTGATTTTTTTTTAAATGACAATGTACCAAGAGATTAGGTTTTAAGAACATATTTAATGAAGTATACAAACTTTATCAACCTAAAGAAACTTACGAATATATATTTTCAAAATACAAATAGTTAAAATGATAATCGTTTTGGTTTATTTTAAAGACTGATCTAGTCGAATGCCAATCTATGTTTGGGATGAATTATATTTCTTTAAGGGAAGTTACTCGATTAGGATTACACAATGGTCAATGTAAGTTATTCACAGAAAACGCTTATTTAAAGAAATAAACATGCTATTGCAAGAAAGATCGACTTTTAAAGACACTGTTTGACGGACCGACAAAGAGAAAATTGTTTCCTGACCGAAGTAGAGAACAAATTTTTACCAGACTTTCGCACCGATATGCCGAAAATATCGTCGGACCGGCTTGATTTTTACCTGTCAGGTCCGACGGTCCGGCATATTTCGATATGTCTGGAGGTGGTCTTTCACGCATGGTCATAGGAGGGCATATGTTAATAGCTGACCTTTAATAACCATGACATGAACCCAGGAGACATACATTTTCTAGTGATATATGCATACACTTGGTAAATGTTTCAGATCTGAAATATCTGTTGGATCATCATTAAAATGTGTGAAAAGGAAGATATACTTGTGTATCTTTTGTATCATTATGTAACCTGAAATGGAAGATTGATAAATATATTTATAAAAAGAAAGTTAAAACAGAGATGGTCAACAGTTTCACTTATTATACTTCAGTATCTTTTTTTCAATAGAAAATCAAGTGTAATATTTTAACTAATAAATCCTAAATTCCTTATTTTCTCTATTTCACCGGTCATCAGTTTTTTCCTGATGACCGGGGAAACAGTGATCTAGATCGCCAAAGCACTTATGATACCGGTAAAATGACTATGATCTAAAACATGTACGTGATGTAAGTATGTATAAAATGGCCACCGCTGGAACCATTCTGGCTGTTCATTTACAGAAATGTTCGCATTTATCAAACGAAATAAGAGTGATGCAAAAAAATTAGAGTTTCATTATAATAAAACATTTAATGCCTGCACTTAAGGTGAACATCAAGTGCAGGCATTAATTGTATACTATATCAACAAAATGAACAATTACCTCTAACATCAAGCCATTGAACAAAAAGACCACAACATATAACATTAGAAATCCAGGTCCAGACTTGAATATTGTATGGTAACTTGGAGCCTCTAATGATATTTCAAAAACTTTTTTTTACAGTTTGATAATTTTGTAGAAGACGAGGAGTCAGATAATGACACACCTGGTTATGTAGCAAGCTTTGGAGATGGTATACATTAAATATTTTTTGTCATCCTTGAAAAAAACTTATGAGAACATTTAGTTGCTTCACAGTACTTTGGCTATATTTTTATCAGTCTATTTTTATACGACTGCAAAAATTTTGCACTCACATTATGTTATGGCAGGGACATTGTCATCCGTAGACAGAATGGTTTGTGTGCTATAACTTAAGTCCTAGTCGACGAATCCTTCTGAATTTTAAACACAATGATCCTTGGGATTAAGTAAATGTTGGTATTGATAATCTTACCTGTTTCCAAACAGGAGGCCCTAAGGTGCAAAAGTAGATGTTTCTGTTATTTGTACATGGAGAGTTTATTCTTCATCTGATTTGTGGGTTCGTGCCCGGCTTTGTAAATTACAAAAAAGGGTGTACTCGACTCGCAGCCGCAAGTGATAAAGTTTACCAGTTGCTTGCCCATGGTCGGTGGTTCTTTCTCCGGGTACTCTGGCTTCTTCCACCACTAAAACTGGTCACCATGATATTGCTGAAATATTGCTGAAAGTGGCATTAAACAACAAAAATCAATCAATCAATCATCTGAATTCCTTAGGAAAATTCCTTTTAGAAAAATGGGTAGCATTATTATGTAACTATTACTGTTTTTGACATTAAAGAGGGAAATTTCAAATTTTTTATTTTTTAATTTTTCATCCTATTTTATTGCAGTTTTTTTGCAAAATGATCATGTTAATAGGTTATTGATGGGTCATAAAAAAAAATTGTTTTTTATGTGGAAATAGGCTCTAAAAGGGCCAGAATTCCCAAATTTTGCATATTTTCATTTTTCATCCAATTTTGATGTTTTCTCTTTGAATTTATTGAACAGCTTCAGTCGTTTGGCAACAGATTTCCTCTATCTCTTACGGTTTCAGAGATAAACTAAATCAAAAGGAAAGCAATTAACAGATCAGAGACAATAATGAATGACTAAATTATCACAAAAAAAGTTACCATGTTATTGGCATTTTGCGAATGGTGTGGAATTGTGAGATTTTGTAACAGTGTTCCATTTCCAGAACATTATTTTATGAAACTGTTTTACAAATTAATTCAGATTTTGAGACATTTACTTTCGCATTTTGTTTGTTATTTTTTCATTTCAATATAAAAATAAATGTCTGAAGCAAGAAAATAAAACAAAATTGTATACCAGTACATGTGTACTAATTATAGCAACAAAAACATGATTAGGCCATGGATGATTAAGTATTTCTCATATTCTAAATTTATTAGGTTTTTCTGAAAAAAAGAAAGAAAAAAAAACAAGGGACGAGTGCTAATTGCTATGCAGGAGAGATGCATAATCAATTGTCCATTTGCATTTTATTTAAATACATGTAGTTGACTTTTGAATGCAAATTTTTTTTCAGGGCAAAATTTGAAAAATGAATATGTTACACCAGAAGAAACTGATCTAAATTTAGAAAGCAATTCCAAACATTCAGAAGATAACGAATTAAGAACTACAGAGTTAGAAACTGATGTTGGGGGAAATTATGATGTGTCTAAAAATGTGAATACAGAAAATACTAATGAATCGGAGGAACCAGATTCAATATCAGAAATAATAGTTGACCATATATGTTGTAAAGATGCGGACCAAACTAACGATGATGTTAAACATTCTACTGATGGTGATTTAGAGATTATTGATACAGGAAGTTGTACTCAACAAAATACATTGTATCCAGGGGAGGCAGATCCAGAACAGGAACTACCAGAAAGGGAGATAACTAAACATACAAATCTAGATTTTTCAGCTGTCATAGCAAAATGTGAAGAACCATTAGAGAAGGAAAGGGAGGTAAGCAGGGTGAAATAAACAGATTTGTTTACCAATATTTTATACTTTTTGTACCATAGCAAACAAAGAAGGAGTACATGGTATCAGTTTGTAATATTACCAGCCTCCAGAAGAAATTTTAATTCCCTCTACTTTTCCGAAGAAAAAATTATCAGCCCTATTGATTTTCTGTGCAAGGACCTGCTTTTGAGATAGGAAACATGGGATATAACTTCCTCAACATTAATATGTAGCTTCTTACAGAGTTACTACACAAAAATTCTCTGGAGTTGTTCCCAAAGAAATTTGCATAAAATTAGATTTTCAATATAATTTTCTCCAAAATAGATTAAAGCATTAAATTTAAAAAATTGCAATTATACTATCAGTAATATTTGTTTACAAACACGAGGTTGTAATAAATATACTTGGAACACTATTAGACTTGCTTTATAAGTCGACACGAAATAACTGAAATATTGTTGAAAGTGGCGTTAAACCAAACAGCTTTATAAGTAGGTAACCATGACAAGATTATGGTTAAATATTGGTCACTATTATATGGTACATGTACATTGTATATGATTATAAAGTAAAATTGGAAGTCTTTTAAGGAGACTGAAAGATAGACTAGTTATTGTGACCTAAGTGTTACCCATTAACTTCATGTGTGACACATTAAAAGTGAAGATAAATGTCTTTTGAAGCTGAAAGAATATATTTATTTTATACAATGAATGACCATATGATAACCATAGACTTATAGGTGAAAATACTACAATAAAGATACCTTCAGGTAAAATATATGTGTGATAAAGTTTGTCACTGACTTGTGACATGTCAGTGGTTTTCTCCAGGTACTCGGGTTTCCTCCACCAATAAAACTGACTGCCACTATATAACTGAAATATTGTTGAAAGTTGTGTTAAACCTCATAATCCTAAAATGACTTGTGCATTTGTATTTTTAGGTGTGCTCTGAGTCAACAAATGAAGTACAGCCATTTTCATTGGACAACGATTTTGATTATGACAATGTTATTTTGACACCAAAATTTACGATACAAGAAGTGGAACATATGAAATCATTTTTACCCAAATCTGGTGTGAAGACTTGAACAATTTTGTACATTGTGAACACAACATTCCGTCCATTTTAAACACCACAAACCCAAACCCATCCATTTTAATTAAAGAAATACCAAAAGAACACTTTATATATTGATGTTAATCCTGTAGTGATCTTTTTAATGTCTGACTGGTATGGACTAGGAGTTCACTTAATGTAATCTTAACTTTCCTATAATTTTTGTTGGAAAATGAGTGAGTGAATGATTGTTGCTTAACACCAAGTTAGCAGTTGTTCAGTTATTTCATGACGAGAACCAGTTACATTCGATGAGATGATGATGATGTCCACTAACTTACATGAACAACAGTTCATGGGTAAAAATAATGCTCCACTCTGACACATTAACCTGATTCTGAACCACCCAGTCTTTGCTCTTTCTCCTTTCTGCTTGGTTCCTACAGGAGAAACATAAAATACCAATTTGAGTCTTTGGGTGGACATGACAGGAGCTGGAAATTGTCATGAATGATCATTGCAAGCTGCTAACCAAGTGTTGTTACTTTTTGGACCGATTGAAAATCCAAGATGGCCACCAGCGGGGGACATAATTTAACATAGCGACCCTATGGGAAATATGTAAAACAAACTTCTTCTCAAGAACCACTGAATGGATTGGAACCATACATGGCAGAAATGTTCCTGACAAGGTTCTGATCAATTGTTGTTACTTTTTTTTCCGATCGGTTATCCAATATGGCTGCCAGAGGCCATAATAGCCTCTGATTGGCTGAAATTTCAAAGATCTTCTTCTCCAATACTACATGGAGGATGGAATTGAAAATTGTCATGAATGATCATTGCAAGCTGCTAACCAAGTGTTGTTACTTTTTGGACCGATTGAAAATCCAAGATGGCCACCAGCGGGGGACATAATTTAACATAGCAACCCTATGGGAAATATGTAAAACAAACTTCTTCTCAAGAACCACTGAATGGATTGGAACCATACATGGCAGAAATGTTCCTGATAAGGTTCTGATCAATTGTTTTTACTTTTTTTTCCGATCGGTTATCCAATATGGCTGCCAGAGGCCATAATAGCCTCTGATTGGCTGAAATTTCAAAGATCTTCTTCTCCAATACTACATGGAGGATGGAATTGAAAATTGTCATGAATGATCATTGCAAGCTGCTAACCAAGTGTTGTTACTTTTTGGACCGATTGAAAATCCAAGATGGCCACCAGCGGGGGACATAATTTAACATAGCGACCCTATGGGAAATATGTAAAACAAACTTCTTCTCAAGAACCACTGAATGGATTGGAACCATACATGGCAGAAATGTTACTGACAAGGTCCTGATCAATTGTTGTTACTTTTTTTTCTGATCGGTTATCCAATATGGCTGCCAGAGGCCATAATAGCCTCTGATTGGCTGAAATTTCAAAGATCTTCTTCTCCAATACTACATGGAGGATGGAATTGAAAATTGTCATGAATGATCATTGCAAGCTGCTAACCAAGTGTTGTTACTTTTTGGACCGATTGAAAATCCAAGATGGCCACCAGCGGGGGACATAATTTAACATAGCGACCCTATGGGAAATATGTAAAACAAACTTCTTCTCAAGAACCACTGAATGGATTGGAACCATACATGGCAGAAATGTTCCTGACAAGGTTCTGATCAATTGTTGTTACTTTTTTTTCCGATCGGTTATCCAATATGGCTGCCAGAGGCCATAATAGCCTCTGATTGGCTGAAATTTCAAAGATCTTCTTCTCCAATACTACATGGAGGATGGAATTGAAAATTGTCATGAATGATCATTGCAAGCTGCTAACCAAGTGTTGTTACTTTTTGGACCGATTGAAAATCCAAGATGGCCACCAGCGGGGAACATAATTTAACATAGCAACCCTATGGGAAATATGTAAAACAAACTTCTTTTCAAGAACCACTGGATGGATTGGAACCATACATGGCAGAAATGTTCCTTGCAAGATCCTTATCAAGTGTTGTTACTTTTTGTTCAGACTGCCCTCCGTTCTTACCGCTGTTACTATAAATAGAAATTTCTTCAATTGTCCATTGCTGCTTTAGTATAAGTCAAAATGAGCTCAAATTTTAACTGCAGCTACATGGCAAGGAGTAGTTTAACAAATATTCTGTGAAATTTTTCTTTCAGCCGATTTATGCCGATTATGCAAATTAGGCATATTTTGATAAAAGATCACATTTAAATCTTCTCCTCAGAAACCACTGAACCAAATTAAACCAAACCTGGCAGGGATGATCCCTGTGTGGGTCCCTTTCAAAATTGTGTCTGACAGCCCTGCCCTCCATTCAATATGGCTGCTGTTACTAAAAATAGAAATTTCTTCAATTGTCCATTGCTGCTTTAGTATAAGTCAAAATGAGCTCAAATTTTAACTACAGCTACATGGCAAGGAGTAGTTTAACATATATTCCAGGTTTTTCAGTGAAATGTTTCTTTCAGCCGATTTATGCAAATTAGGCATATTTTGATAAAAGATCACATTTAAATTTTCTCCTCAGAAACCGCTGAACCAAATTAAACCAAACCTGGCAGGGATGGTCCCTGTGTGGGTCCCTTTCAAAATTGTGTCCGACAGCCCCGCCCTCCATTCAAGATGGCTGCTGTTACTAAAAATAGAAATTTCTTCAATTGTCCATTGCTGCTTTAGTATAAGTCAAAATGAGCTCAAATTTTAACTGCAGCTACATGGCAAGGAGTAGTTTAACATATATTCCAGGTTTTTCTGTGAAATTTTTCTTTCGGCCGATTTATACCAATTATGCAAATTAGGCATATTTTGATAAAAGATCACATTTAAATCTTCTCCCCTGAAAACGCTGAACCAAATTAAAGCAAATTTGGCTGGGATGGTCCTTGGGTGGTCCCTTTTCAATATTGTGTCCGACAGCGCCGCCCTCCATTCAAAATGGCTGCTGTTACCAAAAATAGAAATTTCTTTAGTTGTCAATTTCTGCTTTATTACAAATCAAAATGAACTCAAATTTTAACTGCAGCTACATGGCAATGAGTAGTTTAATATATATTCTGGGTTTTTCTGTGAGATTTTTTTCAGCCAGTTTATTCCGTTTAGGAATAATATGAGATAAAAATCACATCAAAATCTTTTGCTCAGAAATTTAAGTTAAAATGATCTTTGGGTGGCCCACTTTCAAAATTATGTGTAACACCTCCATTTTCTATCAACTTTCGATGTCAAATTGAAAACCAGGTGAGCAATTACAGGCTCCTGGGAGCCTCTAGTTAGATTTTATTAATAAAAATTTAAACATCAATGTTGGACAGTAATATACAATTACAGCCTTCATGAAAAGTTAATATTCATTATTATCAAATTGAGGATGACTTATTTCCCAAAGCCCAAAGTAGTGAGAGAAATAAATCTTTCTAACTTTGATAATTATGGATATTAACTTTTCAGGAAGTACAAAATGGTATTATTATACTGCACTAGACTGCAGAGAAACAACACACCACAGTTAAAGGATAGAAATGTTTTGTACATTTGTATATAGAATGCACTACACAAACAAATCTATAATTCATTTTCAATTAACATTTTAATATAATAATCAACAAATTCACCGTAAATTGTGTCAATGATTAGGTTTTATTCACGTGAATCCACTACACATCCAGCTTATTTGTTCCAGCTAGACCCAAACTTTTTGCTCACAATGAGGTCCATTTTTTGTTTGTTTTACTGGCAGGCACGAAAAATAGCCAGTTATTAGTTCGACAAGCAGTTATGCTCCAAATTTAAACAGTTATTTGTCACCACATGCATGTTCCCTAACAGTTGTTAGCGCTACGTGCAATATACTGTGGGAATAATTTGTTATTGCTTGACTTCGACAACAAAAATAATAAAATAACAGTTATTTCTTACTCCGGTACTACAATAGGTATAATAATATCAGAAACTGCACAAACATGAACAATAAACACTGGCGTTATGTTAAACTTTATTCTATTAGAAAGACAATAACAAAAAAACTGATATGCATGGCATGGGACAACAGAGAGCAGGATTAGGGAAGGGTCATAGCTAACTGCTTTCTGTGTGAATAGGCAATTCTACTGGTTGTAAAGCATTACTCCCAACATTAAAATAATAGATTTATGATGTATTCGTTAGGAATTTCAAAAAAAGGAATTACATGTAATGGGTTTTGTGAGAGAAAAGATTATTGATTCTTAATGATATTTTCATCTATATCATGGTGACCAGAGGTATATTGGCAGAGGAAGTACCTTGTAATCTTTCTCACTCTGTACTCTACCTGGTAGTGAGAGGGGTATAACCCTGTACCTCATTGGTGATCATGGCAGTTTTAGACAATTGATCAGGTAGTTGAATAATTATTATAACATATATTTCCCAGTGAAAAAAAATCAACATTTCATCTAGTGAAATAAAAATGTCTATGTGACTGAAAGATGTCACAGTAGCAAAGTGCTCCAAGGTCAACACAATATTGAAAATATCATTGAGCATACAAAGAACAAACATTTTTTCGAAATGTCTAATTTATATAAACAAAAAGAGTAAAATCTTTTTAATAAACAGTATGATTCATGTGATTACTCTTGCTTTTTGAATATCAAAAATATATCACTCGTACGATAATTCACCCGTGTGCTAATGTGCATTAGTGAATTACTGAATTGTTATTCGTTTACTCGTGATTAGTTTCGATATTCAGAATACATGAGTTATTACCTTATAAGTAACTACATTTATAAACGTACATATCATAATTTACATAATGATGAACATTTATCAATGCCATCATGGTCGTGTCCATATGTTAGTTGAATTTACAACCTATGCAATCAGTGCATATCACCACTAAAGTTGTGAGTTCCAATCCTGCTTATGGCAAGGTGTACTTGATACAACATAATGTGATAAAGTTTGTCAGTGACTTGCGACAAGCCGGTGATTTTCTCTGGGTACTCCAGTAACCTCCGCCAATAAAACTGACCGCCACGATATAACTGAAATATTGTTGAAAGTGGAGTTAAACACCATAACCTCTGAACATTTATCATTCTTTTTATACAAGCTGTAATTTTGACCTCTTATTGCTTATATAAACTTTTACAAAGTAAGAATTCACTTCTAGTTGATGGTTACTTTCCTCTTGAATATGTACTTTGTTTTAAGGGGAATTTTAGAAAATAGTGTGTCTAGTACAAAGGGCAGACAATCAACACTTGTTTTTACTGGTAAGGTTATACTATCCCTCTTCTAATTTGTTCTATTTTCATGGGAGCCATAATTCCATGAAATTTAATAATGATTATATGGAAAATATAACCATATTAGTTTCAACATTAATTCTGTACCAACAGCAAAGCAATTTAGATTTCCATGTAAAGTGTCATCTTCTAATAATAGCACATTTAGACAGATCTTCTGCAACAGGGCTCATGTCTTATTTACGTTATTTGTGTTTGCTTGCGTGAAGTGGTGTCCAACAAATATTATGTTGTGTTTTTGTTTATCTTCATCTTGTGTACCCTATGCTGCCAGTTTCTCTGGATCATCCATTTTTTATTTCCCCTTCGGTATTGTCTAATGTTTATTTTCGTGTGATGAAGAATGATAATGATAATTCCTAGCTTGAAATTAATTGACCACAATACATTGTCCATTATTTACCTTGAATATTTACACATTTTTTTATAAACGAAAGTCAATAAGGGACCGACCATTTAATTTGCAGGGGGGGTTATGGTTTTTTGTTTCGTTCAGAATTTTTTTTTCAGACAACACAAGAGTTTGAATATTTATTTTTTTTGTCGAGCGAAGCGCGAATTTTTTTTCCAGAATTTAACATTAGGTTATATGACAAAAACTCTGAGTCAGATTTTTTTTTTTCCTCCACCAAAATCAGAATATTTTTTTCAGCAACATTGGGAATCAAAATATTTTTTTAGAAAAAAACCATAACCCCTCTGGAAGTTAAATGGTCCGTCCTTAATTATTAGATGGGGATCCACTTAATCAGTTAAACCCACCACTATTTGTGTTCTTGTACCTATATATGACATAGACTTCAATTACTCATTAGCTGTCCTCATTGTGCTTTAAGACATTGTTTACATTTAACTGGATAGATTGGATTGTCAACTACTCTAAATCTGCAAGTCTACATCTGATAGATAAACACATGAATTTAGCAGATAAAGTTTACAGAATGTTTGATAGTGCCCATGAAATATATCAATCAAACAAATAAGACAACCAGAAACCAAAGGCCTAAACATGGTTATATTATACTTAACGATTTATATATATATATTATAAGATACCTTAATCCCATCACAATTTGTGCTAGTATATTGATTCACATCAATTTTGGTTGTTCCCATTTCTTTGTGTTGTGTTGAAGCTTGGGGCGAACCAGAAAATTATGTTTTGTTTTGAAACTTGAGGCGAACCAGATGTTTGTGCTTTTGTTGAAGTATAGTGCGAACAAGATGATTGTAGTGTGTTGAAAAAATACTGCATACAAGAGGTTTGTGTTGCTTTAAAGCTTGGAACGAACCAAAGGTTTGTGCTGGGTTGAAGTTTGAAGCAGACCAGAGTGTTGTGTTGAGGCTTAGAGCAGACCAGAGTGTTGTGTTGAGGCTTAGAGCAGACCAGGGGGTTGTGTTGAGCTTTAGGGAGAACCAGAGGTCTGTGTTGTGTTGTACATTGGGGTTGACCAGATGTTTGTGTTGTGTTGCAGTTTGCAGCAAGCCAAAGGTTAGCGCTGCGTTGAAGCTTGGAGTGACCAAAAGTTTGCACTGCGTTGAACCAGAGGTTTGTGTTGTGTTGAGGCGAACGAGGGGTGTCTGTTGTGTTGATTCTTGCGGAGAACCATCACTTTGTGTTATGTTGAAGCTTAGGGCAAACTAAGGGTTTATATTGTGTTGAAGCGTGGAGAGAAGCGTAGGTTTGTGCTGTGTGCAGCTTGGGGCTAACCAGAGGTTGGTGTTGTGTTGAAGCTTAGGGTGGATCAGAGGTTTGTACTAAGTTGAAGCTTGGGGAAAATTAGAGGTTTATGTACATGTTGTGTTGATGCCTGGGGTGAACCAAAGCTTTGTGCTGGGTTGAAGCTTGAGACAGACCAGAGGGTTGTGTTGAGCTTTAGGGAGAACCAGAGGTATGTGGTATGTTGAAGCTTGCAGTGAGCCTGCGGTTTGTGTTGTAGCTTGGAGTGAACCACATGCTTGTACTATGTTGGAGCTTATGATAAACAAGAGGTTTGTGTTGTGGTTGGTAAAATTGTCAACTATCACTGTTTAAACATCTTGTTATAAAATTACAAGGCAAAATTGGGAAGAGTCATACTGGCGATTTTAATGAATTTCAAATGGTCATTTGATTCTTGATAAAAAGGAAACTTGGAGATGATTCCTGTTGGGTCTTCTCAGCTTACTTGTACAAAAAAACAACAACAAGAAACCCCAAAATATAGTCAAATCGTGTATTTTTAGAATACGCTTGGTTTGAATCCAGCCCCTTGCGATTCCATAGTAGTCTGTATTGTATAATAGTTCAAATTATTTATCTGTTAAGTACAGTCGTGTCCTGTAAATAAAATGCGACCGCTATATGATAAATAACGAAGGCAATCCCAAGTACACGTTTCTAAAGTATTGTTTTATAATATGTGACATTTCAATAATATTTTTCACTTAAAAAATCTTCATAGTAATTATATCACTATAGATATAGGCAATTAAATTAATTATTTTATCATCTATCTATTAAGCTTATCACGGAGAGGGAGCCATTTTTTCTTCATCTAACTGACGGTAATGATCCATAAATTAAGTAGATAAATAGATAAAAATACATAATTCTATCATAAATATATATACATCATAGGGTTTGTCAAGATAATATATGATAAGAAGTTTTAAGAAGTCAAATTTTATTGATTTCCTCGTCATAATTCGTTTTCTTGATTAAGTTTTAAACAGTAATAAACTAAGTAGAGAACAGTATGGGGTTAGATTATTGAATTCACTAGTACTTCTGTTTGGTAGGTCTAATTGGTCAAAATGAAACCAAAGACAAGATGAAAGAGAGAACGTAAATATCTTAATGACAACATCATATTTTATTAGATAGCAGCATGTCTTCAACGTATTTAACATCACACAATAATAAAAGTTGATGGTTTGATAAAGAGAACCTGTTTAACTCCTGCTAATAGAGATTATTTGTATTTTATGTATCTTAAGAATAATTTCGAATTTCTCTGTTTTTATTATTATTTTGGTTTAATATGCTTTGCTCAGAGTTTTGTGACCTCTGTATCATAATTGTTTACACAACAACTGAATCAAGAGTCACAAAACTTGCAATAGAAACTCACGATTTATGTAGAAGTTCAACATACAAACATGTCTTAAGAAACAATAATAGTTTGTTATCATTTTGGCATGAAATAGCATTGTGAGTTCTTCACATGAAAACCTTGATTTGAATTTGATGCTTTTACAAGTTTTAAGGTCTACAATTTGGATGCATTTAAACATTTTTCTAACGATTGAAATGCAAAATAAAAATAAAAATAAAGAATGACAAAAATATAGTTTATTATCAAATAATGATATGAAAAACTAAACAAAATGGCAAAAATATAGTTATTGTACAATTTTGTTTACCATTTTTGTCTTTTTCATTTTAGTATTTGGATTTCAAGTGACTGTGTAGGAATATTATAAACCCTTTATATCCAACAGGTTGAAGTTGTAGGATGTGCTGCAGTGTGGAAAATAACAGATATGAATCTTGAAAGGGTAAAAAAAAGAAAAGTTTGAAGATACCATAAGGTTAATCAGAAGCCGTAAATAGAAGGTCAGACAATACAATGGCCAAAAGGCTAAACAATGATCCACAAGCACCACACAGAAAACTGGATATCGAGCAACACGAACCCCATCAAAAACCTGGGGTGAACTCCTCATGTGTTTCGGAAGGGAAACAGTTCCTGTTCCACATGTGGCACCCGTTGTTTTACTCTTGCTACATAACCGGTGATAAGTCATGAATGAGTAAAGTCATCCGTGGTCATTTCTGATGCAGGTATTCCGTAACGGTTAACCAAGTCATGGTGGCGACTTTAAAACGTTCGAAGTGATGACTTCAACTTAACCACTATAGGAACCCTTGGTCCAGTAGCTTCCTTGTTAGCAGCAACCCTCTATCTAGGGATTCATGAAAGATATATCGGATCAACTGAGAGATATATACATGTACTCCGTATGTAGGCGTAATGTTGCTACATATAAATGGAAAGCTTACAATGGGAAAATTGAAATAATCTCTGTTGTTCTAAAGCTTTTAACTGGTCATCATTGTCAATTTCCAGGTGTAGGTCAATGTATGATGCTAGCTGTATCCGTAGTATCCTTTATTATTTTTCTTTAATGTCTGTTTGCGCAGCGCCGACGCATAGTCATCAGAGTTTTAATGGATCGTCGTACTATGTAGATGTAGATGTAGATGCATTTCAAACATTGATTTTATTTATCTTGATAGATGTGATCAACAAACAGACTTAGACTGATGCAGTGAAAGGACATCATCTATAGAGCGGAACGTGGAAATAAAGGATCGGGCTAGCTTCTCTTCGTTTTACTTGAGAATAAACTTCAGGACTGTAAATTGAACACAGAATGCATCATTAACCCAAAGAACCTCAGTTGAAATCCAATGATGTCATGTTGGTGCAGGTTAACATTTGTACAAAGTTGTACTGAAAAAGTTTAAATGACTTATATTTGAATCAAATACAAGAACACACGTGTTTACATACTTTGGACGAGAGCCTGTTGTAATATTTAAAGAAAAACGTACACTGCGTTACCTGTTCAATCAATCGCTTTGAAGAATGCAAAATATCAGCTCTTGTGGGGAAAAAATCTAAAAAGAACAAATGAAACAGATAAAATGAACAATAAGATATGTCGACAAATAAATGACCAAACACGACAAGGTATGAACTCGGGGTAAATTATTCAGCCGAACAATAGAACAATGATCGACCAGACATGATCAGAAAACAATTTGAATAATTATTAAATTATGAAGCAATATCCGAGGAATCATAGAAAATAAATGTCAAACATGAACAAGTACTATCATAAAGCTAAAGGCCTAGATCATCTGAGCCTTATCGTTCACCTGGTATTACATACATTGTTTTGAGTTCAGGCAAGTGTTTGAGAAAAGGCTTTTTATTAATATTCCAATCCTTAAATGTCTTGTGGTAATGACCATCTTGGTTTTCTGATCAGCTTTGACAAATGAAATATATATTCCAAAGAGCCCATGAATACGACCAACGTTTGAGCAGATTCGGGCTTAAAAATAAGCGACTTTGAGTTATTCAAAACTTTTTTCTATTTTTAGCAATTGTGACCACCTTGGGTTGAACTTAGATCAATCAGGCACAGTTTCAAATGGGGACCATGCAGTGACTGTAATTCCCAAGTTTGGTGCAAGTTGACTGAATTGTTTCACATCTACCGTAATCGGAGAAAATCGTCAAATATGAAAAGTTGACGAACAAGACCGGAACGTATGCTAAGGAGCTGTGTTGATAATGCATTTACAATTAAAATATTGAACCGATTCTGGCTTCAAATAGAATTGCTTAGGCAATTGAAGATTTTTCTATTTCTAGTAACGGCGTTTGGACATATAAAATACAATTTAGAATGGAGGGCACACGAAAACCATTGCTGCAAAGATGTGTTCATATTGTTTCAGTGGTTTCTGAAGAGAAGATTAAAAGGTTAAAAGCCAACACTGGACAACCGATACAAAGTGATGGTAAAATCCCACTCTGACTACATGCTCATATGAGCTAAAAAGATAATCAAAATAGCTTCATACCTGTAGCAACTGTAGCAAACGAATGTACAACCACTAAGAAACGGTGCGGTTTTTCAAACGAATTTTCGTTGCACTTTAATGATTCGCTGAGAAATAAATTATGTTTATTGATGGATACCAAATATACTATTCAATTCAGGAAGCTAGATTATAAAAACGATGTTCGGTTCGTCTTTACATCCAGTTGTTTGTAGGAGGTTTCATGTTTTATTTACGTTATTTGTATTTGTTTCCGTATAGTGGTGTCCAACACATATTGTGTTGTGTTTTTGTTTTGTTTGTCTTCCTCTTGTGCACCCTATGTTGCCAGTTTCTCTGGATTGTCCATTTTTGATTGCCCCTTCGGTATTCTCTAGATTGTCCATTTTTGATTGCCCCTTCGGTATTCTTTAACGTTTATTTATATTATAACAGAACAAACAGAACAACCTGTGAAACAGAACAACAATGTATTCTGATTGATAGAAGTCCGCCAAATGTATTAATACCATGTTCTATTTATATCACGATCTGAAATTTCAAAAAAAGGCCTTGATATATTTTAGTTTTGCATGTCAAAAGTGACAACATTGAATTAATCAGTGCAAATTTAGTTATATATACACAAAGTTTCATTAACAACTACAAATGACTTTAAGGAAAAATGCATAATTTGGGATTAGTTAAGAAATAATTCATGGAAGCCATGGAAGTTTTACCCCGAGCGTCAGCGAGGGGTAAAAAGCTGCCATAAAGGCCTACCCGTGGTAAAAACAATATATGCATATGGCTTCCATGAATTATTTCGATTCTAATATGTAAAAATTGGTAAAATATCGTTATAAATTGTCGATGACGTCATAAATTTAATCGGTCATAGATTAATATTATTTTTACCACGGGTTTGGACTCAAAGCGTTTGAAGGACGTCATGTTAGAATACTCTTTATTACCTTGTCAACGGTGGTCATTTTTAATCATTGAATACAGACCCAGGAGTCATGGTCAAACAGAAAATGAAGGTTCCAATCAATGTACTGTTGCTGAATATAGTGAAGTTAGGTTTGTGTAGGGAAATGAGTCGCATACAAATATATTTTCTTTTATACTAATCACATTTGAAAGACATGATAAACAGGGTAAGAATTGATTAAAAGGGGCTATTGCAACGACAACTGGACGAGCAGAACTATTACTGATAATAAAACAAGTGATGAACAATCTGATAAACAGAACAATAACCGGCCAAAAAGTCATGTAAAAACAGATCCTAGCAGAACAAGCAAGTCGCAACAACTGAACAAAATCACCAACGACTTAGTTTTAATGATATTTTATACTAGTATCAAACCTTTAAAGTTACTTGGCTTTCCAATCTTTTGACTTTGATCGTACCCGATGAAGGTTCTGATCGTACCCGATGAAGGTTATTCCAGAACCGAGTCACCCACACTAAATTTGATGCCTGCATTTTTAGTCCAACATAACATTACTTTTGAACTATATATGATAAATGATACCATGTAATTAATAGGAATGGGAAACAAGTAGCTACACCTTATATTAATCGCTATCCATTAGGAATAACGTAACGTTAATAAGATCATATACTAAGTAGAAAATTGACTTATGATATTAATTAGTCAGCAACAAAAAGGTAACGCAACGCCCTTTAACCGGCAACTCAATAAAGTAAAAAACAAAACAAATACCACACAGTCAGAACAGTCCCAATATATGATCAGAAAATCGTAGAAATAGAACCAATATCGGTACCTGTAACACACAGATACATGATCGCTCACTCTTCTGGCTTGTAACACGCACTTCAATATAAATGGGTGGAGTTAAATCTTAATCTAAATATAGATTAGATGACAGAACAAGCAATAGAGTAATTTATTACATAGAATTGATTCAGATTATTGATAATCAACACCACTTTCAACAAAATTTAAGCTACATCATGATTGTCAGTTTAATTCCAGGAGGACATCAGAGTATTTTAAGAAGACTACAACAATATAATTATCGAAATAATGAAATGATAAATCGATATATAACTGTTAAATTTTCATTTATTCAGTATGTTCTTTCGGAGTCATCGTAGGAAATCATCGAATTGTATTGGCACGGGAACATTTTCCTCTACATTAGTGATGGTGATATTTGCACTGACCAACACGCTTAGTTGGGTCTTTATAGTGCTAGCTCACTGTAAGAACAGTCCACGGGTATACATGTCGCCTCATCCGGACACATGATCATGTTCTTACTCCTTAAAGCTACGTGCTTGGCGGAGAGGCAGCAAAAACAAATGTAATAGTCTTTGGTTTCACAAGACTGGTGCTCGAACCAACGATCTACCGCAATCGAGGCGACCACGCTAACTATGAGGTTGATTGGATACTAGATACACAGAAAAAAATCAGCACAAATAGATTTAAAGGCAGAATGAAAAGATATCTGGGCGAAACTATGGAATGTAGAACTGTAAGAAAAGCGCTGTTCTTTTACTTTGATTTGTATCTATGTGTATAGTTGATAACCTCTCATGTTCCTTTACATTCACACGCCACGATATAGCTGAAATAATGCTAATGTTGGCGTAAAGCACCAATCAATCAATCAATCTATCAATCAATCAATCAATCAATCAATCAATCAATCAATCAATCAATCAATCAATCAATCAATCAATCAATCAATCAATCAACCTTTACATTTATATTTTATCATACTAATACGGAACAATAAAACAGACAAGTTATCTGAACATATAGAACAATAACTAGTCATATAAAACAGACAAGTTATCTGAACATATGGAACAATAACTAGTCATATAAAACAGACAAGTTATCTGAACATATAGAACAATAACTAGTCATATAAAACAGACAAGTTATCTGAACATATAGAACAATAACTAGTCATATAAAACAGACAAGTTATCTGAACATATGGAACAATAACTAGTCATATAAAACAGACAAGTTATCTGAACATATGGAACAATAACTAGTCATATAAAACAGACAAGTTATCTGAACATATAGAACAATAACTAGTCATATAAAACAGACAAGTTATCTGAACATATGGAACAATAACTAGTCATATAAAACAGACAAGTTATCTGAACATATAGAACAATAACTAGTCACATCAAACAGACAAGTTACCTGAACATATAGAACAATAACTAGTCATATAAAACAGACAAGTTATCTGAACATATAGAACAATAACTAGTCATATAAAACAGACAAGTTATCATAACAATAAGTGACCAATATCATGGAAAGTTCTCAATCAAACAACCAAAACAAATGTACACAACACACATACAACATAGAATGAAAAAAACCCAACATACATATATTTAGTAAATAAATCAAAGAACAGCTGATCCATTGGAATACACACTCGATGTAAGAAATTACATACTGAAGCGAAACATGACTAACAAACAATATAACAAAGAGGCCATGAAAACAATTTAAATAAAATGCAGACATTACACAGAACAATGAGCGAGCAAGCACAAATGGATAAAATATGACACTAACTGAATAAACAACAAGAACAGTCAATTAGCTGGACAAACAGCAGTCGATTAAAGGAAGCAGTCAACACAGTACAGTAACTGGCATATATTCAAAGCACTGCAGTAAGTGGACAAACAGCCAAAACTACATACTAACTGAACAAGCAAGCAAATCAGCGTACTAACTTGATAAATAACTATTCCAGGGGAATAACTAGCCAACAGCAACATCGGTGCACAAACAGCCAAAACAGAACAGTACAAAATGGTGCAGTAACTATTCGAACAGTCACAACAGTGCTAACATATCAAAGAAACAATATAAACAAATAGAACAAACAATTAAATAAAATAAAATTATTTATACTTGAACGACTCCATATCCACACAATTGATCAAAAATTGAAATGGAAAATAATTTAACAAGCACAACATTGCTATCATGCAGACTAAGATACAGGAAATTCAACGATTACCAGCAGAACAGCATTACAGGAACAGAACACAATGGTTAGGAAACAGGACATTGACAATCAAATAAAAAAATTAAATTCATATACTAGTAATTAGTACATGACAGATATGGACTACAAAACTAAAGTTAATAAAAGGACAAAGAAAATGCATAGCCATGCTAATAGTAAACACACAACATTACATATACATTCCTTCTAAATTCGTAGGATTTCAAGGGTAAGACGTCAGTATGATGTCAACCCACTGTATGCTAACTAACATCAATAAAAAAAACCATATCATTAACACTAAGACGTCAGTGTGATGTCAACCCACTGTATGCTAACTAACATCAATATAAAAACATATCATTAACACTAAGACGTCAGTATGATGTCAACCCACTGTATGCTAACTAACATCAATATAAAAACATATCATTAACACTAAGACGTCAGTGTGATGTCAACCCACTGTATGCTAACTAACATCAATATAAAAACATATCATTAACACTAAGACGTCAGTGTGATGTCAACCCACTGTATGCTAACTAACATCAATATAAAAACATATCATTAACACTAAGACGTCAGTGTGATGTCAACCCACTGTATGCTAACTAACATCAATATAAAAACATATCATTAACACTAAGACGTCAGTGTGATGTCAACCCACTGTATGCTAACTAACATCAATATAAAAACATATCATTAACACGAAGACGTGAGTATGATGTCAACCCACTGTATGCTAACTAACATCAATATGAAAACATATCATTAACACGAAGACGTCAGTGTGATGTCAACCCACTGTATGCTAACTAACATCAATATAAAAACATATCATTAACACTAAGACGTCAGTATGATGTCAACCCACTGTATGCTAACTAACATCAATATAAAAACATATCATTAACACTAAGACGTCAGTATGATGTCAACCCACTGTATGCTAACTAACATCAATATAAAAACATATCATTAACACTAAGACGTCAGTATGATGTCAACCCACTGTATGCTAACTAACATCAATATAAAAACATATCATTAACACTAAGACGTGAGTATGATGTCAACCCACTGTATGCTAACTAACATCAATATAAAAACATATCATTAACACGAAGCAACTGCGTAAAATAGATTTTAGACACTTTAGAATTGCTACATGTCTGATCATAAATTTTCACCCCTCCCTGACAATTTGAGTATTGTCAACGGTAATTAGAGGATAATTATATCAGATAATACAAAATCAGTGGAATCTCTGTGGAAATTACAGCTTGACGACCAGGATTCTCAGCATTAACGTTCAAAACTACATCAGTAGAAGATTACAATTTTAATCTTTAAAGAAGAACCTCGTTAACTAGAGACTGTACCCAATCACGACGTCAAGATTACAATATATTCTAATAACTTCAGGAGCTTCTTCATTTTCTTAAGGATAGAAAATATTGTGTTGATGAGGTTGGCTGTAAATCAATTACTTTTTCATCTAAATAGGAAGAGAAAACGGTGATGTTTCAGATACATGGATTAGTGTGGTAACTCGCCCTGTAATGACTTTCTCTAGATTGGGTTGGTTCTAACAAGGTTTTCACTTCCTGTAATTTGTTCTACTGACTATAGGGCGATATACTAAAATGTCATTGTTGAAATAAATTTTGTAAAAAATGTTATATCGGTTAAAAGTAATTTTTTCTCATCTAATGTGTAGGCTACGACAATTTTGAATTCTCCAAAGGTCATCGAGGATAATAATTGATAATATCTTGACCGCTGGGTAGATAATGAAACATAAACAAAGTTAATTTATATTTGTACCCTGTAGACATATCTTCAATTAAATTTATACCTAGGCATTTGTAGGTGGTTGTTGCTTAACACCAAGTAAGCTATTGTTCACTTATGTAATGGCGAGAACAAGTTATAGTTGGATGAAATAATGATTATCATATGATATCCGCTTTGTGTTTAACAAAGACGCGTGTTTGAATTGTTATTGTGCTGGTTCACTGAAACACCAGTCCATGGATAGACATGCAGCTCCACTCGGCGTATTCCGAGTTAATCAGTCTTATGCTGCGTGTTTAGCGATAAGATGGTAAATACCAAGTTTATAGTCTCTGGGCTTGATACGACCGGGCCTCGATCACACGATATACACTACCAAGACGGTTGTATTCTGAAGATGGTGTAAAATGTCGAAATCATACAAATTCGGTGTAGATATGATCTTGTCAAAGTCTACCGTGAAAAAAAACAGTCATGACAAATGGTAATATTTAGTCAATCAAGGGTCAACATAGATAATGCATATATTTAGTTAGATTCCTTAAAGTAATAAGTGCATTTTAGATGTCAGAAATTAATTCATCTGGAGAATGTCGAACAGATCCACATCAACTTTTGAAAAATAAGTATTAGAAATCACCAATCTAATTAAAATAGGTATTAGAAATCACCAATCTAATTAAAATAAGTATTAGAAATCACCAATCTAATTAAAATAAGTATTAGAAATCACCAATCTAATTAAAATAAGTATTAGAAATCACCAATCTAATTAAAATAAGACGTTGGTTACATCTTTTTTTTTTATTCCTGTCTGTTTTGTTTTTGTATTTGTTTGTTTGTTTGTTAGTTTATGTGGTGGTTTTTTTTCGTGTTTTTGTTTGTTTGTTTGTTTATTTGTTTTTGTTTTGATTTTGTTTTGGTTTTGTAGCAAACATCTCTTATGAAGTTTATGGAATATCAGCGTACTTGATGAAGGTTATTCCAGAAACGATCTTGTGTACTAAATTAGATATCTAATAGTCCTACAGTCTGTATACAAACACAATAAGAAAAACACAACATTTACACCAATTTTTATTAGTTGTTAATTCGCTTAAAAAATCCATTCTGTTTAGATCCATAAGTGTAGATACGTTATTTTCATATTTCCGGGACCGTCGTGGTCGTGATAGTATGATAGTTGGATTTATAACTACCTATGCAATCAGTGCCTATCACCACTGATGTTGTGAGTTCGAATCTCGATCAGGGCATGGTGTACAACATTATGTGATGTTTGTCAGTGACTTGAGACAGGTCGATGGTTTTCTCCGGGTCCTCTAGGTTTCCTCCACCAATAAAACTGACCGCCACTATATAGCTGTAATGGGTCTAGGACAATAGCCCCCCGGACAATAGCCCCCTGGACAATAGCCCCCTGACAATAGCCCTCCAGACAATTGCCACCCCCCCTAGGACAATAGCCCCCCCGGTCAATTGCCCCCCATCCCCCAATTTTTTTATTTCATTTTTATGAGAAATAAATATGCATAAACTCAGATTAAATTATTCAAATTACTTTTAAGTTGGATTTTCTTCTTTGTATATTAATCACAGGGGCTTGAATCGCTTTCATAGAGGTCACGCGGCCTATATACCATATATATATATATACTAACGTTAGTATATATGGTATATAGGTCGTGTAACCTCTATGAAAGTGGTTCAAGCCCCTGTGATATTAATCATTAAAAGGATTATACAGCTTGGACAAGCTATGATAAAAATAACTTTCTCTTATTATTTATACACTAAATTGCAATATCATTTATAGATATTTAATTTTTAGATAGAGTTTAATGATTTCCAATTAAGTTTAATTACCTTACAAAATTGGTCTTCAAAGAAAAATCATAAAAAGAAATTTGATTAAACAATGATCAAAGCTAAGTATAAAGGTTAATAATTAAAAAGAATTTTGAGAAAAAATGATTGCAAGCTAAGTACAAGCTTAGAACTGGCTTAAATAGGAGTGTATTTTGAAGTGAAAGTATAGTAGTGCAATGGAGTTCATAGAGTCAGAAAGGGGTAATCAGAAACTAAATATAAAACTGAAAAAAAATTGTGGGGGGCAATTATCCTAGGGGGGCTATTGTCCTAGGGTGGCAATTGTCCGGGGTGTCCGGGGGGCTATTGTCCTGCTCCCAGCTGTAATATTGTTGAAAGTTGCGTTAATCAATAAAATTAATAAAAACCAACTATTTTCCTATTTCAGTGGGTTCTAATGTGATGTCATCGTATATTAACCTATAAAACAATAATTGATGATCAGAATTATAAAATCAAATTAAATTCGATTCACTAAAGTATTTAACAATCACAACTGTGAAATTATTGGAAAAATTCAGAAATTTTAATTAGCAATCTCGATAATCTTCGTATAAATACATTTATGTGACTTTTACACGTGGTCGGCTTGATCCAATTATTTGATAGCGTCAGTTCTCAGTCATTTAACCATTCTGTTGACAATAAAAATCATTTTCCTGCCGTCTGCAACAAATACTGCATGAATTATATTGAAAATATTTCCTATTGACAAACTACTGACTTTGATGTTCATTAACATACGTTTTCATTTTCATTAAGCCGATAGACATCTTGACAGCGGAGAATGTGTCCATTAGTTCCTAAAATATTAAAGGAAATTACTTTTTTTCTCTGTAATCCCCGTTTACATCTTTTCTCTAGAAAAGAAATCTATCATGATGGTTCATGAATACATTTTCATCTTTCAAGGAAAATTAGAAATCCTACGAAAACAAAAATCGTCACGTGCGGGATATTATGCGTCCGGGTTGTACAAGATTTTCTAATATTTTCCAAACCACTTAAACATCGTAAATAATAATAGCAGGATATCTA
Organism: Bathymodiolus brooksi; assembly: GCA_963680875.1. Classification (NCBI taxonomy): domain Eukaryota; kingdom Metazoa; phylum Mollusca; class Bivalvia; order Mytilida; family Modiolidae; genus Bathymodiolus; species Bathymodiolus brooksi. Next base: position 85,837,822 of record OY804585.1, read on the forward strand.
TACTATACACAAAGAAAAAAGTTAATCACCCCCTGATATATTAAAAATAATAAGTTACACTAAGTTTAGATTCTAATATTTATATTGATTATAGCAAGAACAATGTTCCATTAAAAAGATGTGCTCACACAGGTGTGACCATTATGTCTAATATCGACTAGTCATGCACGTGAACCATGCCTCTCACGCATTACTCAAAATTCAGTATGTTCACGCCTCGAATTTGGGTATTTAAGTCCGGTGTTTTAATTTTTTTTATTCATTCTCAGTAAGCATGGTACGAAGGCGAATATCAGAAGCACAAAGATGGCAAATAATCGGCATGCATACAACAGGGATGTCCTTCAAAGCTATTGGACGTCAGACCACTATACTGTAGTCAGCCGACTGGTGAGAAAACACACAGAAAACCAACAATGTGATAGACTTGCCAAGATCCGGCAGACCACGGGTAACATCTGATCGTGACGACAGGGCATTGCAGCGTTTGGTTAGACGGGTGCCATTCGCAACCAGTCCCGTACTCAAACAACACTGGCTGCCCAATAGACGTCTGTCAACAAGAACAGTTAGAACCCGTCTGAAAGCAGCGGGATTTAAGTCAAGGAGAGTCATTAAACGTCCACTGTTGGCAGACCGACATCGACGATCACGTTTGGCATGGTGTTTAGCACGACGTGGTTGGAATTTAAGGACATGGCGCAAGATTCATTGGTCAGACGAGAGCCGGTTTCTGCTTCCTGTAACCGACGGCCGGATGAGGGTTTGGAGACACAAAAATACAGCCTATACCCCAAGGAACATCCAGTCAACTGTCCCTTACGGTGGAGGCTCAGTAATGGTTTGGGGTGTATCTCTCATGACTGCAAGCTGGATTTAGTCATCATACAAGGCAACCTAACTGGTGATCAGTACATCAGAGACGTCTTGCAACCATATGTTGTCCCCCATTTCGAAAAACACCCACTAGCTACAAGGCCCGTGTATATGGATGACAACGCCAGGCCTCATCGTTCAAGAGCAGTAACCGCTTACCTCCAAAGCGAAGCCGTGACTTCTGTTCCTTGGCCAGCCATGAGCCCGGATTTGAATTCCATAGAGCATATTTGGGACATGTTAGGCCGTCGTATACTGGCTCGGGAACCTCCTGTGCAAAACATTCGTCAGTTGGAAGCAGTATTGCATCCGGAATGGCAGCAGCTATCACAACAGGACTTCCGACGTCTAACTGGAGGGATGAGACGCAGGGTTGAGGCCGTCATCCAACACGTGGAGGTTACATCCGGTACTGAACTTTGAACAATAGATGTCGTCAAGTGATTCATAAGTGACGTTTTGAAAGTGAAATAACAATCTTATCGTGCTTTTTGAACTGTGAAGATCAATACTTAAAATGGACATGTTTTACTGCAAAAACTGACCTTGTAATATTGTGATTAAATATTCATTAAATTAACATTTTTTTTGATTTTTTTTGGTGGTTTCTTACAGCCAATGTAATGTCCTAACAGGTCACCATTGCGTTCTTGAGATTATCTGGTCAGTAATCTCGTGATACTTGTCGTATCATTTGTCATTTAAAAAAAACATGGGGGTGCTTAACCTTTTTCTTTGTGTATATATACATTTCCTGTAAGTATCTATTTTTGAAGCGTATTCTGTTGGGGATTGTCAAAGGTTACGTACATATAAATCATCAGAAAATACATACAAAAGTCATCTTCTCATTCAACTATGCACTGATCATGAACATACAATTTAATATCAGATGACACAACAAAACAAAAAAAAGATTGTGATTATCACATAATTAGAGCGAAAATGGTAAAACAGCAATTTAATTATTGAAAATAAACATATAATAGTACAAAGTTATTCCCTAAAAACACGTAAAATGCTGCTGATGTCTGAAAATAAGTGAAAATCTCTTCTTATTTGAAAATGAGTAAAACATTTGTCAATGCCTCAATAAAAACGTAGATATCAAAGTTAGTGCGCACAACACATTTCTGGAATAACTATCATCAAGTACACTCAAAGTCGACAGGTTCGAAAGCCAAATAATTTAAATTGGGAGCAAGTAAGTCAAACGGCTTAAATAGGATTACCAAAATCGTCTAAGGCCACATGTACCTGAAGGAGGAGAACCTTATTTAGTTTTTATTATAATTACATAAGGGTAATATTGTACAGTATATATATGCAAACAAGAGAAACGTTAAACGTTCTTATCTTTGTATTTAAAGACACATCTCTGAAATATACACGTAGTAATGGTAGGCCCTATATTAATAACCGAAGTTCAAATGACTGTTTACTATAACGACTCATTTATCTGGATACTAGAATTCAACACGACTTTCGATTACAATTCAATTATATCTTTGTTGTCATCTTTATTGGTGGAGGACATTTGAGTACCCAAAGAAAATCAATGACGTGTGACAAGGCAGTTACACGGCATTATCTAACACCTACCCAAAGAAAATCAATGACGTGTGACAAGGCAGTTACACGGCATTATCACCCGGACATTTCAGTACCCAAAGAAAATCAATGACGTGTGACAAGGCACTTACACGGCATTATCTAACACCTACCCAAAGAAAATCAATGACGTGTGACAAGGCAGTTACACGGCATTATCACCCGGACATTTCAGTACCCAGAGGAAATCGATGACATGTGACAAGTCACTTACACGGTTAACATTGTATTCAGTCACCACGCCACGTGTGGATATCGAACTCTCAACGTTATTGGTGCTACTAGACACTGATCTTCACAGATAGATGTATATCTAGCTCACCATACGACGATGCTACTAGACACTGATCTTCACAGATAGATGTATATCTAGCTCACCATACGACGGTTGCCACTACGGTCCAATAGCTAATTAATGAGGTTCTGCTGCAAGTTGTAAGAAAACACGACGGAATTAATTACATCTCCTTATTCCATTTTAGATACACCCCACACTATGTACCTAAAATGGAACATCCGTTTCCGAATAAACAATTATTATAGCTATAGCAAGTATGGTACGGAATGAAGAGCAAAATTCCTCTTCAGCTTAACTTCAATGTTAAAAATAAAAAAAAACCAACATAAAATTCACTAATAATTATTCAGATATCACATGTTTTCTACTTTTAGCTTCTTTGCGTGAGTGAGTGATTATTGTTTAACGCAAAATGAACAAATTTTCAGTTGTACTATGGCGTGAACAAGTCACATGCGATGTGGCCGATTTAGTGTATCAGACCAATACTCTTAGTTGGAATATTATAGTATACTAGCTCACGGAAACAACCATCCACCGATATGATATATCGTCCCACACGGACATATTTCCCTGATTCCGACCCAATCTCAGTCTTTTCTTCTACTACCTAATGCAGCATGCATAATGAGAATAAACAAATACCAATTTTATAATCTTTAGTTTAAATCCATCGATATGTCCCATATTAGAACACAAGGTAGAATTAAGTAGATCACACACACATGCGCGTGAATCGAACTAACAACTTTTAACAGTGGTGATAGAGGGTTATAGGGTCATGATGTTTAATGTCAATTTCAACAATATTGCAGCTATATCGTGACGGTCAATTCTATTGGTGGAGGAAACCAGAGTATTCTGATAAAACCACCGACCTGCCTTAAGTCATTGATAAACTAGTGGCGATAGATGTCGATTGGTTTGGTAGATGTTTATTGATATTCTCGATTTTGGAGTGGCATCACACAATGTAATTGACCAACCAATGATTATCAATTTTGAGATGAAGAAAATATTTGAGGTGAAGCCAAGTAAAATCCTCGGGATTCTACATTAATGTATATTAATTTATTCGCTATCTTCCAACAGAAGTTAAATATTTTAATTAAAATCACCTCTGGTCCTTATAGACACTAAATCAGATATCTAGTTTGATTTTCGTCAATTTATATGACGGGTTTATTTTAAATTAGGAAAATAAAATTCAAATTTTCCATTGGAATCTAGATAAATTCTATGGGATTCCTGCTGACCTCACCCCAATGAATTATTAAATACCCGGATGTTCGGATATGAGAATTGACACTAATGTCCCTGCAGTTTATATTACTATTAGCATTCAGGCACCGACCCTACCCTACTGTTGTACTATTAATATTCATTGATCCAAACATAATGTTGTAGTGCAGTCATTGCCTATCACCACTAAAGTCGTGAGTTCGATTCCCTTTCATGGCAAGGTGTACTCGATACAACATCATGTGATAAAGTTTGTCAGTGACTTGCTACAGGTCGGTGGTTTTCTCCGGGTATTCCGGTTTCCTTCACCAATAAAACTGACCGCCACGATATAACTGAAATACCCAAAAACCCAAATCTAACCCGACTGTTGTACTGCCCATGTTTATATTGTTGAACTATTAGTGACAGTCTATTGTATTTGAGTTTCAGTGTATTTTTATTATTTGGTCTAGTTGACATTAGAAGTGTTGAATGTTCACATTTGGAAGTCAAAATCTTGGTTTTAGTCATTTCTGTTGTTGTCTGTGTAGGAGTACGAGGCTTACAGTGATCACGGGGTTGTTTTAAGTAGCACTATCCATCATCGTGGTCCAAATTCTTTAGAAAGACGAAAACTGCTCCGGCATTTGGCATATGAGTGTGTCACAGTAGAGAATATTTTATCTGAGAGAAATGCATTATATGCTAACGCTTTACCAGCTGAGCTAAAGGAGGTCTTCCCTAACTCAGTTAGCAGGGGTGGTTATGAATCTATTAAGAGTTCTCGCAGCTTTAGGTTAGCAGGGGTGGTTATGAATCTATTAAGAGTTCTCGCAGCTTTAGGTTAGCAGGGGTGGTTATGAATCTATTAAGAGTTCTCACAGCTTTAGGTTAGCAAGGGTGGTTATGAATCTATTAAGAGTTCTCACAGCTTTAGGTTAGCAGGGGTGGTTATGAATCTATTAAGAGTTCTCACAGCTTTAGGTTAGCAGGGGTGGTTATGAATCTATTAAGAGTTCTCACAGCTTTAGGTTAGCAGGGGTGGTTATGAATCTATTAAGAGTTCTCACAGCTTTAGGTTAGCAGGGGTGGTTATGAATCTATTAAGAGTTCTCACAGCTTTAGGTTAGCAGGGGTGGTTATGAATCTATTAAGAGTTCTCACAGCTTTAGGTTAGCAGGGGTGGTTATGAATCTATTAAGAGTTCTCACAGCTTTAGGTTAGCAGGGGTGGTTATGAATCTATTAAAAGTTCTCACAGCTTTAGGTTAGCAGGGGTGGTTATGAATCTATTAAGAGTTCTCACAGCTTTAGGTTAGCAGGGGTGGTTATGAATCTATTAAGAGTTCTCACAGCTTTAGGTTAGCAGGGGTGGTTATGAATCTATTAAGAGTTCTCACAGCTTTAGGTTAGCAGGGGTGGTTATGAATCTATTAAGAGTTCTCACAGCTTTAGGTAGTGGAGTATACCATTACAGGTATTACTCATTATGGAATCCAGTTATATGGTGCCGGTAAATAATTCACCTTTGTTATGTTGCCAACTACCAATTAAACAAGTGTCTCCCCTCAAATTTCTGGTGATCTCAGACACTACTTCAGAGTTGAGTGGGTTTGGTTAATAAATTTTATCCTTAATTTCTTCAATTTGTCAGGGATATCATGACTTCCATTCTACATGAGGAGGAAATCCTGAGAGTTAAAACGAACCATAATTGTAAAATTATTTGTCTGGGCAAAATACATGATAGAGAATGTTAGGGTACATTATGTCTATGTAGTGTCATATTTCTACAGACCTCTGTAAACGAACTGACTGGTGAAACCAGCAGTAATGGGTAGATGTCTTGAGGTGGGTATTTGTCCAAGAACCCAAGTCATGTTGTGTTAGACCAGAAGTAATTGACTTTAATCACTTGGCTACCGAGGTCTCTTCTTGAGAGTAGAGATACTATTAATTGTTTAACCACCCATGCTTTTCGCTTGTCATCAACAATGAGCTAAATTTCACTCAGGTATTATCATGTGTTAGTGGAGCAGTAACTGTTAACTCTTACAGAGCACATCAGCTTCCCTGAGGTATTATCGTGTGTTAGTGGAGTAGAAACTGTTAACCCTTACAGAGCACATCAGCTTCACTCAGGTATTATCATGTGTTAGTGGAGCAGAAACTGTTAACCCTTACAGAGCACATCAGCTTCACTCAGGTATTATCATGTGTTAGTGGAGCAGAAACTGTTAACCCTTACAGAGCACATCAGCTTCACTCAGGTATTATCATGTGTTAGTGGAGTAGAAACTGTTAACCCTTACAGAGCACATCAGCTTCACTCAGGTATTATCATGTGTTAGTGGAGCAGAAACTGTTAACCCTTACAGAGCACATCAGCTTCACTCAGGTATTATCATGTGTTAGTGGAGTAGAAACTGTTAACCCTTACAGAGCACATCAGCTTCACTCAGGTATTATCATGTGTTAGTGGAGCAGAAACTGTTAACCCTTACAGAGCACATCAGCTTCCCTCAGGTATTATCATGTGTTAGTGGAGCAGAAACTGTTAACCCTTACAGAGCACATCAGCTTCACTCGGGTACTATCATGTGTTAGTGGAGCAGAAACTGTTAACCCTTACAGAGCACATCAGCTTCACTCAGGTATTATCATGTGTTAGTGGAGCAGAAACTGCTAACCCTTACAGAGCACATCAGCTTCACTCAGGTATTATCATGTGTTAGTGGAGCAGAAACTGTTAACCCTTACAGAGCACATCAGCTTCACTCAGGTATTATCATGTGTTAGTGGAGCAGAAACTGTTAACCCTTACAGAGCACATCAGCTTCACTCAGGTATTATCATGTGTTAGTGGAGCAGAAACTGTTAACCCTTACAGAGCACATCAGCTTCCCTCAGGTATTATCATGTGTTAGTGGAGCAGAAACTATTAACCCTTACAGAGCACATCAGCTTCCCTCAGGTATTATCATGTGTTAGTGGAGCAGAAACTGTTAACCCTTACAGAGCACATCAGCTTCACTCGGGTATTATCATGTGTTAGTGGAGCAGAAACTGCTAACCCTTACAGAGCACATCAGCTTCACTCAGGTATTATCGTGTTAGTGGAGCAGAAACTGTTAACCCTTACAGAGCACATCAGCTTCACTCAGGTATTATCATGTGTTAGTGGAGCAGAAACTGCTAACCCTTACAGAGCACATCAGCTTCACTCAGGTATTATCATGTGTTAGTGGAGTAGAAACTGTTAACCCCTACAGAGCACATCAGCTTCCCTCAGGTATTATCATGTGTTAGTGGAGGAGAAACTGTTAACCCTTACAGAGCACATCAGCTTCCCTCAGGTATTATCATGTGTTAGTGGAGCAGAAACTGTTAACTCTTACAGAGCACATCAGCTTCCCTCAGGTATTATCATGTGTTAGTGGAGCAGAAACTGTTAACCCTTACAGAGCACATCAGCTTCACTCAGGTATTATCATGTGTTAGTGGAGTAGAAACTGTTAACTCTTACAGAGCACATCAGCTTCACTCAGGTATTATCATGTGTTAGTGGAGTAGAAACTGTTAACTCTTACAGAGCACATCAGCTTCACTCAGGTATTATCATGTGTTAGTGGAGCAGAAACTGCTAACCCTTACAGAGCACATCAGCTTCACTCAGGTATTATCATGTGTTAGTGGAGCAGAAACTGTTAACTCTTACAGAGCACATCAGCTTCACTCAGGTATTATCATGTGTTAGTGGAGTAGAAACTGTTAACTCTTACAGAGCACATCAGCTTCACTCAGGTATTATCATGTGTTAGTGGAGCAGAAACTGTTAACTCTTACAGAGCACATCAGCTTCCCTCAGGTATTATCATGTGTTAGTGGAGCAGAAACTGTTAACCCTTACAGAGCACATCAGCTTCACTCAGGTATTATCATGTGTTAGTGGAGTAGAAACTGTTAACTCTTACAGAGCACATCAGCTTCACTCAGGTATTATCATGTGTTAGTGGAGTAGAAACTGCTAACCCTTACAGAGCACACCAGCTTCACTCAGGTATTATCATGTGTTAGTGGAGCAGAAACTGTTAACTCTTACAGAGCACATCAGCTTCACTCAGGTATTATCATGTGTTAGTGGAGCAGAAACTGTTAACTTACAGAGCACATCAGCTTCCCTCAGGTATTATCATGTGTTAGTGGAGCAGAAACTGTTAACCCTTACAGAGCACATCAGCTTCACTCAGGTATTATCATGTGTTAGTGGAGCAGAAACTGTTAACTCTTACAGAGCACATCAGCTTCACTCAGGTATTATCATGTGTTAGTGGAGCAGAAGCTGTTAACCCTTACAGAGCACATCAGCTTCACTCAGGTATTATCATGTGTTAGTGGAGCAGAAACTGTTAACTCTTACAGAGCACATCAGCTTCACTCAGGTATTATCATGTGTTAGTAGAGCAGAAACTGTTAACTCTTACAGAGCACATCAGCTTCACTCAGGTATTATCATGTGTTAGTGGAGCAGAAACTGCTAACCCTTATAGAGCACATCAGCTTCCCTCATGTATTATCATGTGCTAGTGGAGCAGAAACTGTTAACCCTTACAGAGCACATCAGCTTCACTCAGGTATTATCATGTGTTAGTAGAGCAGAAACTGTTAACTCTTACAGAGCAAATCAGCTTCACTCTGGTATTATCATGTGTTAGTGGAGCAGAAACTGTTAACTCTTACAGAGCACATCAGCTTCACTCAGGTATTATCATGTGTTAGTGGAGCAGAAACTGTTAACCCTTAGAGCACATCAGCTTCACTCAGGTATTATCATATGTTAGTGGAGCAGAAGCTGTTAACCCTTACAGAGCACATCAGCTTCCCTCAGGTATTATCATGTGTTAGTGGAGCAGAAACTGCTAACCCTTACAGAGCACATCAGCTTCCCTCAGGTATTATCATGTGCTAGTGGAGCAGAAACTGCTAACCCTTACAGAGCACATCAGCTTCACTCAGGTATTATCATGTGTTAGTAGAGCAGAAACTGTTAACTCTTACAGAGCACATCAGTTTCACTCAGGTATTATCATGTGTTAGTGGAGCAGAAACTGCTAACCCTTACAGAGCACATCAGCTTCCCTCATGTATTATCATGTGCTAGTGGAGCAGAAACTGTTAACCCTTACAGAGCACATCAGCTTCACTCAGGTATTATCATGTGTTAGTAGAGCAGAAACTGTTAACTCTTACAGAGCACATCAGCTTCCCTCAGGTATTATCATGTGTTAGTGGAGCAGAAACTGTTAACCCTTACAGAGCACATCAGCTTCACTCAGGTATTATCATGTGTTAGTGGAGCAGAAACTGTTAACTCTTACAGAGCACATCAGCTTCCCTCAGGTATTATCATGTGTTAGTGGAGCAGAAACTGTTAACTCTTACAGAGCAAATCAGCTTCACTCGGGTATTATCATGTGTTAGTGGAGCAGAAACTGTTAACTCTTACAGAGCACATCAGCTTCACTCAGGTATTATCATGTGTTAGTGGAGCAGAAACTGTTAACCCTTAGAGCACATCAGCTTCACTCAGGTATTATCATGTGTTAGTGGAGCAGAAACTGTTAACTCTTACAGAGCACATCAGCTTCACTCAGGTATTATCATGTGTTAGTGGAGCAGAAATTGTTAACCCTTACAGAGCACATCAGCTTCAATCAGGTATTATCATGTGTTAGTGGAGCAGAAACTGTTAACCCTTACAGAGCACATCAGCTTCCCTCAGGTATTATCATGTGTTAGTGGAGCAGAAACTGTTAACCCTTACAGAGCACATCAGCTTCCCTCAGGTATTATCATGTGTTAGTGGAGCAGAAACTGTTAACCCTTACAGAGCACATCAGCTTCACTCAGGTATTATCATGTGTTAGTGGAGCAGAAACTGTTAACCCTTACAGAGCACATCAGCTTCCCTCAGGTATTATCATGTGTTAGTGGAGCAGAAACTGTTAACCCTTACAGAGCACATCAGCTTCCCTCAGGTATTATCATGTGTTAGTGGAGCAGAAACTGTTAACCCTTACAGAGCACATCAGCTTCCATCAGGTATTATCATGTGTTAGTGGAGCAGAAACTGTTAACCCTTACAGAGCACATCAGCTTCACTCAGGTATTATCATGTGTTAGTGAAGCAGAAACTGTTAACCCTTACAGAGCACATCAGCTTCCCTCAGGTATTATCATGTGTTAGTGGAGCAGAAACTGTTAACCCTTACAGAGCACATCAGCTTCCCTCAGGTATTATCATGTGTTAGTGGAGTAGAAACTGTTAACCCTTACAGAGCACATCAGCTTCCCTCAGGTATTATCATGTGTTAGTGGAGCAGAAACTATTAACCCTTACAGAGCACATCAGCTTCCCTCAGGTATTATCATGTGTTAGTGGAGTAGAAACTGTTAACTCTTACAGAGCACATCAGCTTCCCTCAGGTATTATCATGTGTTAGTAGAGCAGAAACTGTTAACCCTTACAGAGCACATCAGCTTCACTCAGGTATTATCATGTGTTAGTGGAGCAGAAACTGTTAACCCTTACAGAGCACATCAGCTTCCCTCAGGTATTATCATGTGTTAGTGGAGCAGAAACTGTTAACTCTTACAGAGCACATCAGCTTCACTCAGGTATTATCATGTGTTAGTGGAGCAGAAACTGTTAACTCTTACAGAGCACATCAGCTTCACTCAGGTATTATCATGTGTTAGTGGAGTAGAAACTGCTAACCCTTACAGAGCACACCAGCTTCACTCAGGTATTATCATGTGTTAGTAGAGTAGAAACTGTTAACCCTTACAGAGCACATCAGCTTCCCTCAGGTATTATCATGTGTTAGTGGAGCAGAAACTGTTAACCCTTACAGAGCACATCAGCTTCCGTCAGGTATTATCATGTGTTAGTGGAGCAGAAACTGTTAACCCTTACAGAGCACATCAGCTTCACTCAGGTATTATCATGTGTTAGTGGAGCAGAAACTGTTAACCCTTACAGAGCACATCAGCTTCACTCAGGTATTATCATGTGTTAGTGGAGCAGAAACTGCTAACCCTTACAGAGCACATCAGCTTCACTCAGGTATTATCGTGTTAGTGGAGCAGAAACTGTTAACCCTTACAGAGCACATCAGCTTCACTCAGGTATTATCATGTGTTAGTGGAGCAGAAACTGCTAACCCTTACAGAGCACATCAGCTTCACTCAGGTATTATCATGTGTTAGTGGAGTAGAAACTGTTAACCCTTACAGAGCACATCAGCTTCACTCGGGTATTATCATGTGTTAGTGGAGTAGAAACTGCTAACCCCTACAGAGCACATCAGCTTCCCTCAGGAATTATCATGTGTTAGTGGAGGAGAAACTGTTAACCCTTACAGAGCACATCAGCTTCCCTCAGGTATTATCATGTGTTAGTGGAGCAGAAACTGTTAACTCTTACAGAGCACATCAGCTTCCCTCAGTTATTATCATGTGTTAGTGGAGCAGAAACTGTTAACCCTTACAGAGCACATCAGCTTCACTCAGGTATTATCATGTGTTAGTGGAGTAGAAACTGTTAACTCTTACAGAGCACATCAGCTTCACTCAGGTATTATCATGTGTTAGTGGAGTAGAAACTGTTAACTCTTACAGAGCACATCAGCTTCACTCAGGTATTATCATGTGTTAGTGGAGCAGAAACTGCTAACCCTTACAGAGCACATCAGCTTCACTCAGGTATTATCATGTGTTAGTGGAGCAGAAACTGTTAACTCTTACAGAGCACATCAGCTTCACTCAGGTATTATCATGTGTTAGTGGAGTAGAAACTGTTAACTCTTACAGAGCACATCAGCTTCACTCAGGTATTATCATGTGTTAGTGGAGCAGAAACTGTTAACCCTTACAGAGCACATCAGCTTCCCTCAGGTATTATCATGTGTTAGTGGAGCAGAAACTGTTAACCCTTACAGAGCACATCAGCTTCACTCAGGTATTATCATGTGTTAGTGGAGCAGAAACTGTTAACCCTTACAGAGCACATCAGCTTCCCTCAGGTATTATCATGTGTTAGTGGAGCAGAAACTGTTAACCCTTACAGAGCACATCAGCTTCCCTCAGGTATTATCATGTGTTAGTGGAGCAGAAACTGTTAACCCTTACAGAGCACATCAGCTTCCATCAGGTATTATCATGTGTTAGTGGAGCAGAAACTGTTAACCCTTACAGAGCACATCAGCTTCACTCAGGTATTATCATGTGTTAGTGAAGCAGAAACTGTTAACCCTTACAGAGCACATCAGCTTCCCTCAGGTATTATCATGTGTTAGTGGAGCAGAAACTGTTAACCCTTACAGAGCACATCAGCTTCCCTCAGGTATTATCATGTGTTAGTGGAGTAGAAACTGTTAACCCTTACAGAGCACATCAGCTTCCCTCAGGTATTATCATGTGTTAGTGGAGCAGAAACTATTAACCCTTACAGAGCACATCAGCTTCCCTCAGGTATTATCATGTGTTAGTGGAGTAGAAACTGTTAACTCTTACAGAGCACATCAGCTTCCCTCAGGTATTATCATGTGTTAGTAGAGCAGAAACTGTTAACCCTTACAGAGCACATCAGCTTCACTCAGGTATTATCATGTGTTAGTGGAGCAGAAACTGTTAACCCTTACAGAGCACATCAGCTTCCCTCAGGTATTATCATGTGTTAGTGGAGCAGAAACTGTTAACTCTTACAGAGCACATCAGCTTCACTCAGGTATTATCATGTGTTAGTGGAGCAGAAACTGTTAACTCTTACAGAGCACATCAGCTTCACTCAGGTATTATCATGTGTTAGTGGAGTAGAAACTGCTAACCCTTACAGAGCACACCAGCTTCACTCAGGTATTATCATGTGTTAGTAGAGTAGAAACTGTTAACCCTTACAGAGCACATCAGCTTCCCTCAGGTATTATCATGTGTTAGTGGAGCAGAAACTGTTAACCCTTACAGAGCACATCAGCTTCCGTCAGGTATTATCATGTGTTAGTGGAGCAGAAACTGTTAACCCTTACAGAGCACATCAGCTTCACTCAGGTATTATCATGTGTTAGTGGAGCAGAAACTGTTAACCCTTACAGAGCACATCAGCTTCACTCAGGTATTATCATGTGTTAGTGGAGCAGAAACTGCTAACCCTTACAGAGCACATCAGCTTCACTCAGGTATTATCGTGTTAGTGGAGCAGAAACTGTTAACCCTTACAGAGCACATCAGCTTCACTCAGGTATTATCATGTGTTAGTGGAGCAGAAACTGCTAACCCTTACAGAGCACATCAGCTTCACTCAGGTATTATCATGTGTTAGTGGAGTAGAAACTGTTAACCCTTACAGAGCACATCAGCTTCACTCGGGTATTATCATGTGTTAGTGGAGTAGAAACTGCTAACCCCTACAGAGCACATCAGCTTCCCTCAGGAATTATCATGTGTTAGTGGAGGAGAAACTGTTAACCCTTACAGAGCACATCAGCTTCCCTCAGGTATTATCATGTGTTAGTGGAGCAGAAACTGTTAACTCTTACAGAGCACATCAGCTTCCCTCAGTTATTATCATGTGTTAGTGGAGCAGAAACTGTTAACCCTTACAGAGCACATCAGCTTCACTCAGGTATTATCATGTGTTAGTGGAGTAGAAACTGTTAACTCTTACAGAGCACATCAGCTTCACTCAGGTATTATCATGTGTTAGTGGAGTAGAAACTGTTAACTCTTACAGAGCACATCAGCTTCACTCAGGTATTATCATGTGTTAGTGGAGCAGAAACTGCTAACCCTTACAGAGCACATCAGCTTCACTCAGGTATTATCATGTGTTAGTGGAGCAGAAACTGTTAACTCTTACAGAGCACATCAGCTTCACTCAGGTATTATCATGTGTTAGTGGAGTAGAAACTGTTAACTCTTACAGAGCACATCAGCTTCACTCAGGTATTATCATGTGTTAGTGGAGCAGAAACTGTTAACTCTTACAGAGCACATCAGCTTCCCTCAGGTATTATCATGTGTTAGTGGAGCAGAAACTGTTAACCCTTACAGAGCACATCAGCTTCACTCAGGTATTATCATGTGTTAGTGGAGTAGAAACTGTTAACTCTTACAGAGCACATCAGCTTCACTCAGGTATTATCATGTGTTAGTGGAGTAGAAACTGCTAACCCTTACAGAGCACATCAGCTTCACGCAGGTATTATCATGTGTTAGTGGAGCAGAAACTGTTAACTCTTACAGAGCACATCAGCTTCACTCAGGTATTATCATGTGTTAGTGGAGCAGAAACTGTTAACTTACAGAGCACATCAGCTTCCCTCAGGTATTATCATGTGTTAGTGGAGCAGAAACTGTTAACCCTTACAGAGCACATCAGCTTCACTCAGGTATTATCATGTGTTAGTGGAGCAGAAACTGTTAACTCTTACAGAGCACATCAGCTTCACTCAGGTATTATCATGTGTTAGTGGAGCAGAAGCTGTTAACCCTTACAGAGCACATCAGCTTCACTCAGGTATTATCATGTGTTAGTGGAGCAGAAACTGCTAACCCTTACAGAGCACATCAGCTTCCCTCAGGTATTATCATGTGCTAGTGGAGCAGAAACTGCTAACCCTTACAGAGCACATCAGCTTCACTCAGGTATTATCATGTGTTAGTAGAGCAGAAACTGTTAACTCTTACAGAGCACATCAGTTTCACTCAGGTATTATCATGTGTTAGTGGAGCAGAAACTGCTAACCCTTACAGAGCACATCAGCTTCCCTCATGTATTATCATGTGCTAGTGGAGCAGAAACTGTTAACCCTTACAGAGCACATCAGCTTCACTCAGGTATTATCATGTGTTAGTAGAGCAGAAACTGTTAACTCTTACAGAGCACATCAGCTTCCCTCAGGTATTATCATGTGTTAGTGGAGCAGAAACTGTTAACCCTTACAGAGCACATCAGCTTCACTCAGGTATTATCATGTGTTAGTGGAGCAGAAACTGTTAACTCTTACAGAGCACATCAGCTTCCCTCAGGTATTATCATGTGTTAGTGGAGCAGAAACTGTTAACTCTTACAGAGCAAATCAGTTTAACTCGGGTATTATCATGTGTTAGTGGAGCAGAAACTGTTAACTCTTACAGAGCACATCAGCTTCACTCAGGTATTATCATGTGTTAGTGGAGCAGAAACTGTTAACCCTTAGAGCACATCAGCTTCACTCAGGTATTATCATGTGTTAGTGGAGCAGAAACTGTTAACTCTTACAGAGCACATCAGCTTCACTCAGGTATTATCATGTGTTAGTGGAGCAGAAATTGTTAACCCTTACAGAGCACATCAGCTTCAATCAGGTATTATCATGTGTTAGTGGAGCAGAAACTGTTAACCCTTACAGAGCACATCAGCTTCCCTCAGGTATTATCATGTGTTAGTGGAGCAGAAACTGTTAACCCTTACAGAGCACATCAGCTTCCCTCAGGTATTATCATGTGTTAGTGGAGCAGAAACTGTTAACCCTTACAGAGCACATCAGCTTCACTCAGGTATTATCATGTGTTAGTGGAGCAGAAACTGTTAACCCTTACAGAGCACATCAGCTTCCCTCAGGTATTATCATGTGTTAGTGGAGCAGAAACTGTTAACCCTTACAGAGCACATCAGCTTCACTCAGGTATTATCATGTGTTAGTGGAGCAGAAACTGCTAACCCTTACAGAGCACATCAGCTTCACTCAGGTATTATCATGTGTTAGTGGAGTAGAAACTGTTAACCCTTACAGAGCACATCAGCTTCACTCGGGTATTATCATGTGTTAGTGGAGTAGAAACTGCTAACCCCTACAGAGCACATCAGCTTCCCTCAGGAATTATCATGTGTTAGTGGAGGAGAAACTGTTAACCCTTACAGAGCACATCAGCTTCCCTCAGGTATTATCATGTGTTAGTGGAGCAGAAACTGTTAACTCTTACAGAGCACATCAGCTTCCCTCAGTTATTATCATGTGTTAGTGGAGCAGAAACTGTTAACCCTTACAGAGCACATCAGCTTCACTCAGGTATTATCATGTGTTAGTGGAGTAGAAACTGTTAACTCTTACAGAGCACATCAGCTTCACTCAGGTATTATCATGTGTTAGTGGAGTAGAAACTGTTAACTCTTACAGAGCACATCAGCTTCACTCAGGTATTATCATGTGTTAGTGGAGCAGAAACTGCTAACCCTTACAGAGCACATCAGCTTCACTCAGGTATTATCATGTGTTAGTGGAGCAGAAACTGTTAACTCTTACAGAGCACATCAGCTTCACTCAGGTATTATCATGTGTTAGTGGAGTAGAAACTGTTAACTCTTACAGAGCACATCAGCTTCACTCAGGTATTATCATGTGTTAGTGGAGCAGAAACTGTTAACTCTTACAGAGCACATCAGCTTCCCTCAGGTATTATCATGTGTTAGTGGAGCAGAAACTGTTAACCCTTACAGAGCACATCAGCTTCACTCAGGTATTATCATGTGTTAGTGGAGTAGAAACTGTTAACTCTTACAGAGCACATCAGCTTCACTCAGGTATTATCATGTGTTAGTGGAGTAGAAACTGCTAACCCTTACAGAGCACATCAGCTTCACGCAGGTATTATCATGTGTTAGTGGAGCAGAAACTGTTAACTCTTACAGAGCACATCAGCTTCACTCAGGTATTATCATGTGTTAGTGGAGCAGAAACTGTTAACTTACAGAGCACATCAGCTTCCCTCAGGTATTATCATGTGTTAGTGGAGCAGAAACTGTTAACCCTTACAGAGCACATCAGCTTCACTCAGGTATTATCATGTGTTAGTGGAGCAGAAACTGTTAACTCTTACAGAGCACATCAGCTTCACTCAGGTATTATCATGTGTTAGTGGAGCAGAAGCTGTTAACCCTTACAGAGCACATCAGCTTCACTCAGGTATTATCATGTGTTAGTGGAGCAGAAACTGCTAACCCTTACAGAGCACATCAGCTTCCCTCAGGTATTATCATGTGCTAGTGGAGCAGAAACTGCTAACCCTTACAGAGCACATCAGCTTCACTCAGGTATTATCATGTGTTAGTAGAGCAGAAACTGTTAACTCTTACAGAGCACATCAGTTTCACTCAGGTATTATCATGTGTTAGTGGAGCAGAAACTGCTAACCCTTACAGAGCACATCAGCTTCCCTCATGTATTATCATGTGCTAGTGGAGCAGAAACTGTTAACCCTTACAGAGCACATCAGCTTCACTCAGGTATTATCATGTGTTAGTAGAGCAGAAACTGTTAACTCTTACAGAGCACATCAGCTTCCCTCAGGTATTATCATGTGTTAGTGGAGCAGAAACTGTTAACCCTTACAGAGCACATCAGCTTCACTCAGGTATTATCATGTGTTAGTGGAGCAGAAACTGTTAACTCTTACAGAGCACATCAGCTTCCCTCAGGTATTATCATGTGTTAGTGGAGCAGAAACTGTTAACTCTTACAGAGCAAATCAGTTTAACTCGGGTATTATCATGTGTTAGTGGAGCAGAAACTGTTAACTCTTACAGAGCACATCAGCTTCACTCAGGTATTATCATGTGTTAGTGGAGCAGAAACTGTTAACCCTTAGAGCACATCAGCTTCACTCAGGTATTATCATGTGTTAGTGGAGCAGAAACTGTTAACTCTTACAGAGCACATCAGCTTCACTCAGGTATTATCATGTGTTAGTGGAGCAGAAATTGTTAACCCTTACAGAGCACATCAGCTTCAATCAGGTATTATCATGTGTTAGTGGAGCAGAAACTGTTAACCCTTACAGAGCACATCAGCTTCCCTCAGGTATTATCATGTGTTAGTGGAGCAGAAACTGTTAACCCTTACAGAGCACATCAGCTTCCCTCAGGTATTATCATGTGTTAGTGGAGCAGAAACTGTTAACCCTTACAGAGCACATCAGCTTCACTCAGGTATTATCATGTGTTAGTGGAGCAGAAACTGTTAACCCTTACAGAGCACATCAGCTTCCCTCAGGTATTATCATGTGTTAGTGGAGCAGAAACTGTTAACCCTTACAGAGCACATCAGCTTCCCTCAGGTATTATCATGTGTTAGTGGAGCAGAAACTGTTAACCCTTACAGAGCACATCAGCTTCCCTCAGGTATTATCATGTGTTAGTGGAGCAGAAACTGTTAACCCTTACAGAGCACATCAGCTTCACTCAGGTATTATCATGTGTTAGTGGAGCAGAAACTGTTAACCCTTACAGAGCACATCAGCTTCCCTCAGGTATTATCATGTGTTAGTGGAGCAGAAACTGTTAACCCTTACAGAGCACATCAGCTTCCCTCAGGTATTATCATGTGTTAGTGGAGTAGAAACTGTTAACCCTTACAGAGCACATCAGCTTCCCTCAGGTATTATCATGTGTTAGTGGAGCAGAAACTATTAACCCTTACAGAGCACATCAGCTTCCCTCAGGTATTATCATGTGTTAGTGGAGTAGAAACTGTTAACTCTTACAGAGCACATCAGCTTCCCTCAGGTATTATCATGTGTTAGTAGAGCAGAAACTGTTAACCCTTACAGAGCACATCAGCTTCACTCAGTTATTATCATGTGTTAGTGGAGCAGAAACTGTTAACCCTTACAGAGCACATCAGCTTCCCTCAGGTATTATCATGTGTTAGTGGAGCAGAAACTGTTAACTCTTACAGAGCACATCAGCTTCACTCAGGTATTATCATGTGTTAGTGGAGCAGAAACTGCTAACTCTTACAGAGCACATCAGCTTCACTCAGGTATTATCATGTGTTAGTGGAGTAGAAACTGCTAACCCTTACAGAGCACACCAGCTTCACTCAGGTATTATCATGTGTTAGTGGAGCAGAAACTGCTAACTCTTACAGAGCACATCAGCTTCACTCAGGTATTATCATGTGTTAGTGGAGTAGAAACTGCTAACCCTTACAGAGCACACCAGCTTCACTCAGGTATTATCATGTGTTAGTGGAGTAGAAACTGTTAACCCTTACAGAGCACATCAGCTTCCCTCAGGTATTATCATGTGTTAGTGGAGCAGAAACTGTTAACCCTTACAGAGCACATCAGCTTCCGTCAGGTATTATCATGTGTTAGTGGAGCAGAAACTGTTAACCCTTACAGAGCACATCAGCTTCACTCAGGTATTATCATGTGTTAGTGGAGCAGAAACTGTTAACCCTTACAGAGCACATCAGCTTCACTCAGGTATTATCATGTGTTAGTGGAGTAGAAACTGTTAACCCTTACAGAGCACATCAGCTTCCCTCAGGTATTATCATGTGTTAGTGGAGCAGAAACTGTTAACCCTTACAGAGCACATCAGCTTCCCTCAGGTATTATCATGTGTTAGTGGAGCAGAAACTGTTAACCCTTACAGAGCACATCAGCTTCACTCAGGTATTATCATGTGTTAGTGGAGCAGAAACTGTTAACCCTTACAGAGCACATCAGCTTCACTCAGGTATTATCATGTGTTAGTGGAGTAGAAACTGTTAACCCTTACAGAGCACATCAGCTTCACTCAGGTATTATCATGTGTTAGTGGAGCAGAAACTGTTAACCCTTACAGAGCACATCAGCTTCACTCAGGTATTATCATGTGTTAGTGGAGCAGAAACTGTTAACCCTTACAGAGCACATCAGCTTCACTCAGGTATTATCATGTGTTAGTGGAGTAGAAACTGTTAACCCTTACAGAGCACATCAGCTTCACTCAGGTATTATCATGTGTTAGTGGAGCAGAAACTGTTAACTCTTACAGAGCACATCAGCTTCACTCAGGTATTATCATGTGTTATTGGAGCAGAAACTGTTAACCCTTACAGAGCACATCAGCTTCACTCAGGTATTATCATGTGTTAGTGGAGTAGAAACTGTTAACCCTTACAGAGCACATCAGCTTCCCTCAGGTATTATCATGTGTTAGTGGAGTAGAAACTGTTAACTCTTACAGAGCACATCAGCTTCACTCAGGTATTATCATGTGTTAGTGGAGTAGAAACTGTTAACCCTTACAGAGCACATCAGCTTCCCTCAGGTATTATCATGTGTTAGTGGAGCAGAAACTGTTAACCCTTACAGAGCACATCAGCTTCACTCAGGTATTATCATGTGTTAGTGGAGCAGAAACTGTTAACCCTTACAGAGCACATCAGCTTCCCTCAGGTATTATCATGTGTTAGTGGAGCAGAAACTGTTAACCCTTACAGAGCACATCAGCTCCACTCAGGTATTATCATGTGTTAGTGGAGCAGAAACTGTTAACCCTTACAGAGCACATCAGCTTCACTCAGGTATTATCATGTGTTAGTGGAGTAGAAACTGTTAACCCTTACAGAGCACATCAGCTTCCCTCAGGTATTATCATGTGTTAGTGGAGTAGAAACTGTTAACTCTTACAGAGCACATCAGCTTCCCTCAGGTATTATCATGTGTTAGTGGAGCAGAAACTGTTAACCCTTACAGAGCACATCAGCTTCACTCAGGTATTATCATGTGTTAGTGGAGCAGAAACTGTTAACTCTTACAGAGCACATCAGCTTCCCTCAGGTATTATCATGTGTTAGTAGAGCAGAAACTGTTAACTCTTACAGAGCACATCAGCTTCCCTCAGGTATTATCATGTGTTAGTGGAGCAGAAACTGTTAACTCTTACAGAGCACATCAGCTTCCCTCAGGTATTATCATGTGTTAGTAGAGCAGAAACTGTTAACTCTTACAGAGCACATCAGCTTCACTCAGGTATTATCATGTGTTAGTGGAGCAGAAACTGTTAACTCTTACAAAGCACATCAGCTTCACTCAGGTATTATCATGTGTTAGTGGAGCAGAAACTGTTAACCCTTACAGAGCACATCAGCTTCCCTCAGGTATTATCATGTGTTAGTGGAGCAGAAACTGTTAACCCTTACAGAGCACATCAGCTTCACTCAGGTATTATCATGTGTTAGTGGAGTAGAAACTGTTAACTCTTACAGAGCACATCAGCTTCCCTCAGGTATTATCATGTGTTAGTGGAGCAGAAACTGTTAACCCTTACAGAGCACATCAGCTTCACTCAGGTATTATCATGTGTTAGTGGAGTAGAAACTGTTAACCCTTACAGAGCACATCAGCTTCACTCAGGTATTATCATGTGTTAGTGGAGTAGAAACTGTTAACCCTTACAGAGCACATCAGCTTCACTCAGGTATTATCATGTGTTAGTGGAGTAGAAACTGTTAACCCTTACAGAGCACATCAGCTTCACTCAGGTATTAGTGGGGTTTGTGGTGATCAATCATAAGTTTTCTGTGTAGTTTTTTGTAGATCATTTTCTTTCCCTTTGTTCTTGTTCTTATGGCCATTGTATTGTCTGTCCTTCTTTGATTGGCAGCTTCTGAGATATCATCAAACCTTTCTTTTGAGAGGTATAATATTGTTTATTGTGATCAGTTCAAAGTTCATGCTTGGTTTATGGTCAAACAAAAATATTTTCAAGTCAATATATCTATTTTTTTTTATTCAACAAAGAGGACTAGAGGAAATCACCTGTATTATATACAACCAAACAAAGAATAATATATACTTATATACAGACTAGGCTTGTAGTGTGACTCAAAAAAACAAAATAAAAATATCTTCTAAAAATATCCCATAAACAGTAATAAAAGTTTTATTTCTAACTTCCTTTATCTGGCATTTGTCTCCACCATCCTTCTTAACATATGTTAAAAATGTACCCTTTCTAAACAGTTGTAGACATTCAACTACGTGGATAACAGACACAAATGTCAGGATTGTGGATAGCAGACACAAATGTCTGGACTCTATGGAATCCGTAAACTAATGTTTGTACTCTGTGGATAGCAGACACAAAGTCTGGACTCTGTAGATTGCAGACAAAAATATCTGGACACTGTGGATAGCAGACACAAAGTCTGGACTCTGTGGATTGCAGACACAAAGTCTGGACTCTGTGGTTAACAGACACAAATGTCAGGACTGTGGATAGCAGACACAAATGTCAGGACTCTGTGGATAGCACACACAAATGTTTCCACTGCCTTTTCCCATTTTATGAAGAAAAAAAATTGTAATTTCATGAAAAATACAGTTAACATATATGTCAGTTTTCTTTACTTGACCTCTGTTACTTTACTACAACATGGTATTAACATAAAAGACATGTATATATGGCTGGCCACGCTATACTTCCCTTACAATCATATGTGAAACAATTCTCTTGAAACTACAGTGAAACAAGTCTTAACCAAACCTCGAATAAACAAGAATCTTGTATAAACAGAACTTGAAATAAATTCCCAATATAGAAAATATTAGTTAATCTATCTAACCTGTCTATTGAGGACACAAAAGTTGGTTCCAACGAGGTTTAATTTAGATAGGTTTCATTAACTAATCTAACCTGTCTATTCAGGACACAAAAGTTGGTTCCAACGAGGTTTAATTTAGACAGGCTTCACTGTATTGAGTTAGTCCTTGTAAGTCTTGTAAATAAAAATATAATAAGCTTAACAAAAAGGACTCATAAAAATCATATTCAATATCATTTGTCTAGGGTGGCTTAGTAAACATTAAATAAAATCATAATTGGAAAAAAATTGACTGATATCTGAGATAAGTAATCATAGTTACTAAACCCATTTAATTGTTCTGTTGTAATTAATTTCATCAACTCAGTTGCACGATTTCATATCATATTATGTAGAAATAAGAATATAATAGTAGATAATATAAATCAGATTGCCAAAGAGGCCAAAATCCTTTGAAATTCTATTATATACTAGTCTGACATTTTCTTATTTTGTATTTTTTTCTATGAGTACGAAAAAGATTTTTTTAAAGATTTTTTTTCTCGGAGTAGAAAGAATTTTTTTTACCTGGTAATTTGAAATATAACTAATATATAATTCAAATACATAAGTAATGAATTAATAATAAAAAAAAAGAGAATCTCATCTTACAAACAACACAAGAAATCTAATGAAAAAAACCCAGAATTTAAGAAAGCAAAACAGGAAATTACATTAGATGTTAGAGGCTATGAAATTAATTAATGTATTATCATCGTTAAAATTGAGAAAAATTACACGTGTCAGGAAATTAAAATTTTTTGTAACAGCAATGCTACAAAGTTCGATGTTTTAACTATTTAACATATATTGACAATCGGTCCTTAATTTCTCAAAAGATACATCAGTCAAAATAAGGATAAAAAAGTCAGACATTTTACTCAAAATTAAGCTTACTGCTTATTACAAAACTCGTACACCAGTCAAGAGATTTTTCTCCATGCTCTCCAAGGGTTCAAAAGTAAAAAATTAGGACAAAAATGTTGAAATTAATTGATCATGATCTCATTGGAATGTTACAATTTCAAAGGTTTAGAGAATAAAAACAAAAAATTGACTAAATCTGAACTACTCTGTTCTCTACAATAACATTGAAACTTTAAAAATACCAATCATATAAATAAAAGAAAAAAACCCAATATATCTTAAATATATATACATACAGATAAAAATAGCACTAAAATCCTGGGAATAGACAAAAACCTTGTCTGATGTCGTATGGATTTCACTTTTGAAAATAAAATAAAATTTGAACACATTTTATTTAAATATATAAATATACATTGATGTGTCAACCGATTTTCAACAATTCACTTCCGTCTAAAGATGATATTTCACAATTTTATCTACAGCTATTTGCATTGAATAAATAAATAATGTGTGATGTATATCTTTGACTCGATATCTTACTTAAAATTAAGAAGTTCCTTTAAAAAATCATAGATTTGGTTTTATGGTGTTTAATGCCACTTTCAACATCATCGAATTTATCAATAACAAAGACAATAAATTATAACTAAAAATGGTGGACTTTTTTTCTGTAACATTTTAGAAATCAACTTTTTTACATCTTGAAGACGTCAATTGTCTTAATCAAAGGTCGACTGGTTCACTGACTATATATATATATATATCATGAATATTCATATACCTATATATATACTTGTACAGGTACCCTTTTGTAATAGGCAGGGAACCAGTCTATGTCCATGACACATCAATGTACCCCAAAAATCACAGCAGATAATCACTCTACACTCATTCATTAAAATGGTATCACATATGCTCAATTATAACCCAATATTTTGGGAATGTACACAACAATATACACACATCTCACAAAATAAACAAAAAGAAAAACAAACAAACAAACAAATATAGAAATCTCCCACTCTCGTATGACATGGAATTTTCAAATATTGGAGAATCTTCAGTGAGTTTTATAGTAATTACTAAGTGTGTAAATAAAATAATCTTTTCACAGATAAAGATCTTTCAATATTTAACCAATGCTTTGATGAAAAGATGTATTTCTATTCAAATAAGGCATAAATAAAAATAAAAATACTACTCTTTAACGTTTTTTTGGGGAAAAATTGACATTAATTAAAATAATTAATTGGTTGTCTTGCGATACTCTGTAGACTGACAAAGGACTTAATTAGTTGTTTGTAGAAAACAAACAATATATTCTCAGCCAAATCAAAATACTATACAGTACTCAAACTGGAAACTCAAAAAAAAATGTCAACCATAAAAAGATACCATGCATTGATAATA
Source organism: Bathymodiolus brooksi (assembly GCA_963680875.1). Lineage (NCBI taxonomy): Eukaryota > Metazoa > Mollusca > Bivalvia > Mytilida > Modiolidae > Bathymodiolus > Bathymodiolus brooksi. The sequence continues at coordinate 85,862,565 of OY804585.1, forward strand.
GTGGTCCAACAAACAAGTAATCATAATTAAAATGTATTGGAGCAAAATGTGTCCTGAATATACACTGAACAATATAAAACAAAATAAATACGCCCTACTGTTACAACAAGTTTTATACATAACTTGTCTATACATATTCTTTAACTTTATCATGATTGTGGTTTTCCCAACTTTGATACATCACTCATTTTAAGAGTTAACTGTACCTATATTTTGTAAAATCCTCAAAAAGATAACAGAAATGTTGAACCTTTTTTTTTAAGTTTTAAAACATCTTTTATAACAAATGAAGAGCTAATTGTATCTATATTTTGTTTTAAAATAAAAATACTCAAAAAGCTAAAAGAAATTTTGAGCTTTTTTTTTTTTGTTCTTTTTTTTAAATTTTTTTTTTAGGATTTGTAACATCTCTCATAAACAAATGAAAAGCTAAACGTATCTAAATTTTGTTTTAAAAATATTAAAAAAAATCCCAAAAGATCCAACAAATAAAAATGAAAGTTGAATAACATAATAATAGAAATAATAACAAAATTAGCTAATTTTATTTCACTGTACATAGAAAGTGATCCAAATATTAAAAGAAAAAATTTATCTTAAAAATAAAATTGAAAAAAAAAGTACAGCATACTAAAAAATGAGTGAGTTTACTTCTTTAAAAAAAATGATCTACTGTCAAAAACAGTACACAAAATCAAATGCTGGATATCGGAATCATACCACACTTATATTAACTTTAAAATCTAAGTTGGCTGTACTCAGTTGAAAAATGAGATTAAACAAAAATCTTGAGATTATCAGAAATCACAAGCTGCATTTGAAGTAAGTATACACTAATCATCTTCAGGTCAGGTCAGCACACGTCTTTATAACCGGTACATCATCAGATAAACTTCTATTTCATAAAACAATAATGAGAAATTTATAATGAGCTTGGACTAGGGCTTCCATACCCGCTTGACAAGTCGTCACTAAGACTTTGTGTTTGTCTTTTTATCTGAGTTAGTGCATTATAATTGAATGGCATGTTAGCAAACACCATTCTCTCTTCATAGTCATATTCACACAGAACTTTGTTATCACACAGGTAAAACTTATCTCCTACACAAAACCTGCAATGAAAAAAAGAGGTTTTTGAGGTTTAATGGTGTTTAATGCCACTTTCATTAATATATTGATATCGTGGCAGTCAGTTTTATTGGTGGAGGAAACTGGAATGCCTGGAGAAAACAATTGATCAATATGACTATATTTTAATGTATTACATATATCTACACAGTATCAAATAGGACTCTCTAATGCCACAATATTGCTGCTATACTGCTAACGTTGGCATTAAACAACAATTTATTAATCTATTAATCAATCAAATAGGACTTACGTAGACCAAATCATCAAAATACACCTACAGTCAAGTCTGTATTAAGAGGTCACCTTTGGAACAAAGAAAAAGTGGCCTTATAAGACAGGTAACCTCTTTAAAGAGGTTCAATTCATATGAAATTTTCTATGACAGGACAAGAAAAAGTGACCTTTAAATACAGATGACAGCTTTATAGAGGTGATTGCATGGGCAGATTTGAATGTAACCTATATAGAGCCTGACCTCTCCATCATAAAACTTTCAAGTATGATTTTCGAACTCCTACACCAATATCATTCAATCAGAATCCTGTATTTATTAGATACGACTTTCTGATTAGATGAGTACGAGTAAAAAAACTGAATGACTTATTTTAGTACATGAAAGAAATTTTAGATGTTACCATGGATTATAAACACTTTAAAAACACCCCTTCAACAGATTCACATACCTCTAGTTCAAAACGATTTCCAATTCAGACAATTTATTTATCATAAATATAAAATAGAGAGTTGTAAATTCTGTTATTTTTACCTATGATTACATTGTTGACAAGCAAAGCACTCCAGATGGTAGACATTACTCTTAGCTCTCATTACCATCTCAAATGCTGGAATCATTTTACTGCAGGCTGAACAGTAACCAGTTGTACCAAATAATCTGCCATTAAAAATATATTGATCATACATAAATCTGCACAAATCCACCATATATTGCCATATCCAGTCCTGAACCGATATGACATATTAACCTATAGGAGATATATCATGTCTGTTAGGTCTGATATGGATTTTTGTTGCTGTTACACCAAGCCTAAAACACCTATTGGTAATTTTGGCATCTTTAATATTAGATGCAATTTATGTCAAGTCCTACAGGCCTATTTATAGTATTATGAAATCTTTATAAGGTGGTCCTGACAGGTCGCTGTAGGTCTGATATCATATTTTGTTCTTTGGTTAACATGGCAAGTCCTTACCGGGCTTATAGGAAAGTTATTTTTAACATATATGGGTAAATCATTTATGTATAATATAAATAAAAGTGGGCTTAACATTTAGCCCTGAGGCTTTGCAGATTGAACATTTTCTGTTTTTACTACCATCAACGGTATCTATGATCTTTGTTCTCACCATGTTATAGTTGAACTAGAGGCTCACCTGAGCCTGCTTTGCTCACCTGGTTATTCATGCACATTTGTGTTCAAGCAAATTTGAGATTTGTAATTAAAAAAAAAATCATTCATATCCCCATAGTTAAACAATATCCTGTGATGTCAGCAAACTTGCATTTTTAATCCACACAAAAATAAAAATGACAATCCAGTGACTATCTATGTACTTTTTGTTACAATTTATTTCTAGTATCTGAATATTTTTTTGGGTCATTTTCCCATATGGTCCTCTGCTGAAACTGTGTCCTGTCGTGGCATTCATCTTGGATTTCCATTTGATACACACAAAAAACCACCTTTCGTCAAAAAAAAAAGGGCCATCCAAGGAAAATTTCAGCCAGGATATTGGTTTTGATAGTTTAGGTAAAAATAAATTAAAATATTTTCCCCATAGTTTCCTAGTTACATTTGCTGTGTGGTGGTGGCCATCTTGGATTTTGGATAGACACAAAAAATTGAAAGTGGTAAGAGACCATCGACCTATTATTCATCTACAGTTTGGGTTTAATCAAAGTTATAATATCAGAGAAGAAATATTTGATCTCTTTTTGACTATGGAGGGAAGGTTTCTAGACACCACACTTTTCGACTACGTAAGGAATGTTTTTCACACCACACCTTTTAACTATGGGGTGGGGGGGGGGGGGGGGGGGGGGAATATCTGACACCATACCTTTTGACCATGAAAGCGAGGGGGTTATGGTATTTAACATCACTTTCAACAATATTTCAGTTATATTGCGGCGGTCAGTTTCATTGATAGAGGAAACTGGCATACCTGGAGAAAACCACTGACCTGCCGCAAGTCACTGACAAACTTCATCACATAATGTTGCATCGAGCACACCTCGTCATCAGCGGGATTCGAACTCACACCTTTAGTGGTGATAATCACTGATTGCACAGGTAGTTGTAAATCCAACTACCTTACGATCATGACCATGACAACTATAGAAGGAGAATTTCATAACATTACATACCTCAAATAATCTCTTCTACATAATAACAAGTTTGCTTTAGCAAATAATGTTGAACCAACTTCTCCTAGTCTACAGTCACAACATGAACACTTAAGACAATCCTCATGCCAGTACTGGTCCATAGCTTTTAACATGTAGCGTTCTGTGATCTCCTTTTTACAGCCCGTACACTCCTGTTTGGCCCCCAGATTGGAGGGCTCCTGTGATATCTGCATTTGACCTAAAATTAGAAGAATAATAAAATAAAAGTATTTGTAATAGAGGTTCTTGCTTGACATTTATATCAGAGTGTTCAAATGTGAACTCACATCTTACTTAAACTTTAAAAAAAAAAAATTATTGTAAAAATGGGATACTTACTTTTACAAAATGCGAACTTGATATGATTCTCTCCCGATTTTCATAAATAAATAAAAATCTTATTTTCCCACAAACTGCCCAAATAGGCAATAGTTGAAAAATAAGATATTTAAAAAGTTTGGAAACCACCAAAAATTTAAAATAGTAAAAAAAATTAGGTTGACGAAAAATTAGAGAAAATACGACAGTATCTATACAACACCAATATGTTTACTGTTGTATTATGGTATAGGTGTTCCATTGTCAGTTTGTGTCTAATATGGAAAAGACAAAAACTATGACACACACATACCATAATATAACTGAAAAAATTAGCGTTCACATAATAATCCCACGAAATTAATTTTCATATCCATGACATAAAAGAAAACTTTCTGACCTGTAAGAAGTAATGTCTGTCTATTCCACAGAATATATCCTTATCATCAAATCCGTTTTTATTAACATGTACAGTTAAAATGATGATACAATTAACACAATCTATTCATCATTTTAGAGGGAAGCTAATGTCATATTTACAACAAATCGTAATGGAACTGTTTACACATGCTCCTTGATACATGTGCAAACCTTCAAGACAAGAATGTTTTTTTTTATATATAATCGAGTGTTATGTTAAATGAGGTGGCTGTACCATGTACTGAAAAACCTTTGTAATTATTAAACCAGAAAGGATATATGAAAAAGTAATTTGTCTTCTCAAGGTGTAATAGGGTACACAACTGTCTTAATTAATAGATAATGCTTAAAAGTACATCTAGATATCACATTATCATGTCTTTGATTGGACACCAGAAATATTATGTAGCTACTTTTTAATCAATAATAAAGAGAGGGTTTATTGATATGAGAAAATTGATATAAACAATAGATAATTACAATATCTCTATAAAACATTAAATAGGGTTTAAAAATACCAATAAAACAAGGGAAATAATGCCGAGAGCATCAATAAGTCACCTCACCCACATCCTCACAATAAAAAAAACTCTAATTGATGTTTTTCATTTTATTTCGTTCTTGTCTATTCATCACATTTAAAAAAAAACCCAAACAACTAACTCATTGCTTGAAAAGAAACAAAAAATGAATTAAATCATGAACATATTTTTTTTTTACCATATTCAAGATTGAATTCTTGTGTCAAAATAAAAAAAAATAGATCAAGGGGAATCAAAGTCAAAGAATGTACACATATAATGGTAGACAACAGTAAAAAAAATTTGAACGGATACAAAAAAAAAATCATCAGATTTTGAGCTCCCAATCAATTTAGACAACTCTTTAAAAAAGTGCATTTATTCTATTGTTTTGGGTAAAGAGTAATGAATTTGGTGCATCATAATAGAAAACAGCCCCTCCATTCAAATTTAATCCCCATTCAAAGATGAGTTAACATTTGGCAAAGATCATACAACAGAATTATCTCCCCTGACCCAAGCCATACGATGTCATATTTTCCCATAAGAAGGGTAATAGCACCCAGTAACTTTTAGATTCCTTGTCGTAACATCATTAACTTAAAGGTCAAAATGGTTCTAAGTGAATTATACCAGTATTTGATAAGAATTTTGATTAATTACAAAATTGTCAATTTCAGCACTAACACTTTCAACAAGATGCAACTTATCTTAATTCAATCAGTGACTGAACACCAACACTACTGTATTCTACAGCACTCCACAACCCTTTCTAAAAAAATAAATAACTAGACCCCCCCTTTTCTAACAATTATGCAAACAACACTACTGAATTCTACAGCACTTTAAAAAAAAAGACCCCTCCCCCTTTTCTAACAATTATACAAATAATATCATCTCTACAGCCCTCGTCAACCCTTTTTTCGAAAAAAACCCAACAAAAAACATCCCCCTCTTTTCTAACAATTATGCGAATAATATCATTTCACCACTATATTCTACAGCAGGGCCGGCATTAAGCCAATTGGGCACCGCACAGGGGTTATCTACTCTCAGCTGTTCAAGTGCACACAAAGCACACTAAGGTCGGCCCTATTCAACAGCACTCTTCAACCCTTTTCAAACCCCCCTTTTCTAACAATTATGCAAATAATATCATTTCACTACTATATTCTACAACACTTGTCAACCCTTTTCAACCCCAATCCCCCCTTTTTTTCTGACAATTATGCAAATACTATCATTTCATTTACAATCATTCATCACATTATACATTAATCACTGTAAAATACCAATGTCAATTTCCCATCTGAGGCAATGTCAACTTCAGAGTATTTACTGATGGTACCTTATATTGACAACTTAGTTATTGTGGCAGAATCAACATCAACACAGTCATATATCATACTGGTGTCAATGTCTCAATCATAGTCATTATATAAAATAATAGGTCTGTAATAATAACATCAACTGTATATTAATTGTATTGTTTTTCCCATGCTGCAGCAGTTTTCACTTTTAGCCAATTCCAAAAAAAAAAACAAAAACAAAAAGACGATTATTTGTTCATTCATCCATAATTTTAAAAGGTAACGGTTAGTGTTTCAAGTTCAAATCAAACACTGGATTACGACAAAACCAAAGAAGACCAAAAAATGTGGTTTTCTCTAGTTTTCTCCACCAATAAAACTGACCACCACAATATAATTGAAATATTGTTGAAAGTGGCATTAAACACCATTGCCCCATTCAAATCAAACCTTGAAAAAATTATCAAATGTTTCACCTTTTAGAAAAAGCATACTTTTTCCTTACCTGAAAATGGATTCAAAATGGCAAATAATACAAGTTGTGCTAAAATATATTTTATTTCACCAAGGCAACAATTCTTATACATTGTAAAGAATGTTATTTTCACATGATTGACACCCTATAGAATTTATTTAGTCTAGAATAAACTTGATAAGAAATGTTGATTATATTAAAATCCCCTTTCCTTTTTATTACAGACAATTTTATTGCTATATATATCAAAATTAATTGTTAATAATCTGTTTTATATATAGGAAAGACATACATATTCTAGAAATTGAAAATTAAAACACCTGATGCTAATATCATAGCTATATTAATTGCTATGTCTTTAGAAGTCAATGTATCATCTCTCCTACTGTTATAAGAATACCTTGACACATTTTGTCCATATCTTAGCAGGTTTTGACGTTAGCTGTATGCAGAATTGCATACCAGGGTACTCCAATCAAATGATTTGTTAAAGACATGCATCCTCCAATCAAATCCTTTGTTACATCTCATAAATAAATCTGAATATAGGAGGAAAGCTTTTTTTAAAGCACTTAATCTTAGTACAAGTGTGGTAAATGTATATGTATATGTGTGTGTGTGTGTGTAGGTGTGATTTTGTCTTGGATGTCATTTTTTCTATGTTACAAAACCTTTTTCAAATATTGGCCCCTTTTTCCCACTTTCTGGATCTTGTTCCTCACATTTATGTTTTTTATCAAAAAAAATATATAAAATTTAAATTGTCAAAATTCCAACAATATATTACAATCTGTGTCTTGGGTCAAACCCTGTGACATAGGTGGTGTAATGGATATCATGCTTGCCTTAGAATGTGGTAGATCATGGGTTCAGCATCCCCAATGGTTCAGGTCAAACCAAAGACTGGTTAATGTGCCGAGTGAAGCGACTTGTCTAACAGTGGACTGTTGGTTCAATGATCTATCATGATAAAAATCCAACTAAGCGCATTGGTCTAGTTCAAAGCAGACATCATAATCATCATCATCTCATCGAAACATAACTTGCACTCGCCATGATATGGCTGAAAAATTGCTCACTTGGCATTAAACAACAATCACTGACTCTACTTCACCGGAGGGACTATCTATTGGGAATTCTGAATTGTGGTACCCTATCTACACATCCAGTATATGATTCTACCTATGGGCATTCCAGTAAATCAACATGTAATAATCAAATCTATAGCCAAAAGGGGGGGGCGCATACCATCCCTTTGAAAACCAAGTAGCACTATTAATATCAAGATTATGGTTGAATTATAAATATTATATTAAAATTGGTATTTTGGTTGAACTACATATGAATATCAAAGTTCGGACTTTGACATGCAGACACAAAAACCATGTCACAACGAGAATTTATCAAACTTCATCTTGAAAAATCCTGGCTACTGGCCTGATAAATTGGTCAGTATTACATGTCATCGATATGATCCACAAAATATTTGAGTAAATACCTTTAAGTACTGCTACTTCTCATAGCTTCCAAAAACAAAAAGTAACACAATACATTGTGTGGAATCCTTTAATAAAATCCTGTATCAACTTGTGCACAACATAATTTTTTCTATTTTATCAGTATGTTAGCATGCTATCTGAAATTATTGTGTTAAAGACACATCCTGTTAGCGCCTTGTATGCTTCTAAACAGTAGAATATAAGAAATTATTATGTTAAAGACACAGACCTGTCGGAGCCCCTCCTGCTTCTAAACATTTGAAAGTTAAAGACACATCCTGTTAGAGCCTTGCATGCTTCTAAACATTTGAAAGTTAAAGACACATCCTGTCGGAGCCTCTCCTGCTTCTAAACATTTGAAAGTTAAAGACACATCCTGTCGGAGCCTCTCCTGCTTCTAAACATTTGAAAGTTAAAGACACATCCTGTCGGAGCCTCTCCTGCTTCTAAACATTTGAAAGTTAAAGACACATCCTGTTAGAGCCTTGCATGCTTCTAAACATTTGAAAGTTAAAGACACATCCTGTCGGAGCCTCTCCTGCTTCTAAACATTTGAAAATTAATATGTAGTATAATCAGAGGCCAGCAGAGGTAATTAACACAATGACAATTTCCTACACTTAACTAAAATCTTCTGATTGATGGAGTGTATTTGATCTTCAATGATCAGGCTTAATGTGTCAATGTCTGGGGCCTTACTATAGGGAAATTATTTTTCTCACAAGTTACATTACATCGTAATTTTAAATAAAATGAAAAACAAAACAATATCACTGTCGGAACAGTTTCAAAATCCAATTGAAAATTTGTAGAAACAGGTATTGATTTAATACCCCTAACACACACATATACATGACCACTCATATTTCCTGGCTTGGTGTAGGCACTGCAATCAAAAGTGGCAGGGCTAAACTAGTTTTATGGGCCCAAATCTCCCCTCTTTAAACTTATTAAAAAATATAATCCAAAGGATGGGTGTCCCTTGTCTTAATTGTCATACTTTTGTATGAAATGACAAATATTGAGGATGAAATATATGTCAATCAAAATAGAAAACACAGAAAACTAAAGATTGAATAACAAAAACCCCACAACAAAGTTCCTGCTCCATTTGTGGCAGTCCTTACATGTAACTCTGGTAAAACATCTGGTGGTAAGTCATAAATGAGGGGCAGTTTCACACTCACTTTAGGGTATGGTTTAAGCTCATTGTTGAAGACCCTACTGTGACTGTGAAATGTCAAACAGAAAAAAAGTGTTGTTCCTTTACTTCAATTTATGTCTATGTTTAATGTTTGATAGTCTCTCATGTTCATTTACATCTATATACTTTCTTACTAATACAAGATATTAGTACAATCATAATACAGCAGTCTCCCTCTTAAAAGACTGTTCCCTCCCACCAAAGGCCACCCTTTTTATCAGGCCAGATTTCAAATGCATCCGAGATAGTAAAATACTACTAAATTTACCCCCTCAAGAAAGACCACCCTCTTACAAGGCCACTTTTTCATTGAAGAAGTACAGTGTCCTAATAATGGTTTAATTAGGGTTATGATGTTTAATGTCACTTTCAAAAAATATTTCAGTTATATCGTGGCGGTCAGTTTTATTGGTAGAGGAAACCAAAATACATGGAGAAAACCACCGACCTACCGCAAGTCACTGACAAACTTTACCACATAATGTTGTATCGAGTACATCTCACATGAACGGCCTGAAGGACCGTGGAGAGATGAACTATTGTATAACTATTTTTTAATTTCCAGAATTACAGTTTCTTCCCTATATTTACATCATGTATATCTAATGCTGGTAGATGTATAGAAAACACAATAGACAATACCATCTACTAATTACATTGCCAATGTGTTAATGTTCTCTAAATTATTTATTATGACTGTCTAAAACAAAAATTAACTGCATACTAACTATAGCAATATGTAGAGTTAAGGTATGAACTTGTGATAACATCTATCTAATTTGACTGGATTACACACAATGGGTACTGGCCAGGGATTAATTTAGCTTCATACACATTCCTGTTCTTCAGCAAATTGCATGTTTTTTCTCTCTCTCATTTTTTGTAACACTTCTGTTGCAGGGGTGATGAAGATCCAGTTAGACTATATACTAATGTAACTGTCTGGGAAATATTATTAGTCTCAATATGTGTCCTTCATAGGCTGATATGAAGCTGTTACAGTCTTAATATGTGTCCTTCATAGGCTGATATGAAGCTGTTACAGTCTCAATATGTGTCCTTCATAGGCTGATATCAAGCTGCATATTGTTAAGATATTTCATGTTTGGGTTAAACAGTTTTCAGTGTATTTCTGAAGATATAATTTGATCACTAAACAACAAAATTAACTTTAACATGGTTTGTCTTTCAAACTAAACATAGTGTTAGATAAACAACAAACATAACTTGTCCTTTAAACTAAACATATTATTAAGACATTTCATAGCCATGTCTACCTACTCATCTCTTTAACTTCCAAGACAGTCCTGTAAAATTATCAATTTGAATTTGAGTGGCTAATGTTTTTATCTCATTAAGATAAAGGTAGAGCAGACATATTCATCTCCAGTGTTATTGTAAGACAAGGTAAAGGAAATCATTAGAGATCCAACTATAACTTTCTGCCAAGAAACAAGTTCTGCAAAAATTTTAATGAAGTAGAAATTGTATATATTAAACTAATCAGGATGGCTAACAAGATCATTAATTGGGATCTGAGGGTGGGCCAAACTCATAATGAGATTTACTATCCCACTGTTGACACCAAAGTGCTAATGAGAAGTTGCAAATGTACATCTGCTTCACTAAGATACAGAGGGAACTGTCAATGCCAAATTAATCTGGTAATTAATGTTTGCAGTGTCATACAAGACTATCTTGTTTAAAGCCATGAATCTCTGTTTAAAGGGAAGTAATCAGCTATTATTGAAGAAGAATTTCTACAACTTCTATCCTGAAGTCAGGTGTTTTAATACACACAAGTGTTATACTGATGTTTCCTTAATAGGCCTATTTTGAAAGAAAACAGTGATATATTATACCAGACTGAGTAATTAAGTGAGGGGTCACAGAGGATATCATTTGACCTTTTTTTTATTTTCCATATTGACCTTTACATTAAAAGACTGAATCAAGAAATACAACTATAATATCTATACTACTAAAATTACGAAGTTTTTTTTTCTAGCCACATTTCCTCTGAACTGTCGATCGAGAAAAAAAAATATACTAGACACGTAGCATGTGCATCATGCTTGATAGATCTCAATTTTGGTTGTTGTCAGTTGCATATCAATTTGATTAACAGCAAAATAATTAGATTCTGGATGCTGGTACTAACAATTACTGTTTAAATTCCCTTCTTCAAGTTCTATTAAAACATATTACTTGTTTCCTATTTATTAACATGTCATGATCTTCATGCATTTTTTCAATTCATATTTGGTGTCTAATATGCCGTTTCTGTTCCAGTATTTTTAAGAAATATCAAAGTAAAGTGACTATCTATCAACAAAATTTGGAAAATGAATATCGGAAATACATTGTAAATGGCTTATTAAATGAGTCCAGTGGTCTTGTGGGCTAATTGACATAGGCTTGTGGTCTATTGGGTTAAATAATTGAGTCCAGTGGTCTCGTAAGCTAATTGACTTAGGCTTGAGGTCTCATGGGTTAATTAACTGAGGCTAGTGGTCTCGTGGGCTAACTGACTGAAGCAGGTGGTCTCATGGTCTAATTAACTGAAGCTAGTGGTCTTGTGGTCTAAATAAATGAGGTCTAGTGGTTTCATGGGCTAATTGACTTAGGATAGTGGTCTCATGGGCTAATTAACAGAGGCTAGTAGTCTCATGGGCTAATCAACTGAGGCTAACTGTCTCAGGAACTAACAGAGGCTACTGGCCTGTATATATTATCGCTACAAAAGCCTCACTTTATTCCATCACTACCTCATTAGATATAAATAATAAAGACAGATGCAAAAAGCAGAGGAAATGTTATCAAAATGTTAAAAAATTAATTAATTTCTCTTCTAAAAATAGAATTAAATTATGGATTATAATTATGGTAAAAAAAAAACAATCAGGATTTAGTTTCTCAGTGATATTACAATATTCTGTGATAAAGAAATTATCTGTCTTCTCTCCTGCTAATATTTCTTATTACCAACCAATAATGAAAAGACAATCAATAGATAATGCTTTCCATAGATTTTTTTTCATAACAATTTCATCTAAAAGGCAAATATTTTTTTTTTTCGGCAAGAAATACAAATTGTAATGTAAAATAGCAAATTGAGCTCCGTTAAAAATATGTGTATCTGTATTTCTCTATGTCTGCAATAATGTTTCAATATCTCCCCCTTTTGTCAATGTCATATTGCAAAATTTCTCTGTATCTGATAAATTATTAAATTCAGTAATTAAAGTTTTAAAAAATAATCTTACCTTCTCCTGTCTGTGAAATCATTCTTTTATCCAAAAAAACACACAAAAATGTTTTTATAAAATGTAAGTTTGAACTAAAAAGAATCAACAATAACAACTCTCTGTAGCCATATTCAGCTTTAAAATGAACAAAAATCCATCAGATGACAGAAGCATGAAGTCTGACACGACGATGTGTTAGGTTATTCAGGAATAGAAGAATTAATCCCCTCCCTAAGTATTAGAGAATTAATAATGTTGTAACGAGGTTTCAAGCTCTCTATGTTGGGCACAACTCGATCTTCCTATAAAGTCCCACAGAGTATTAATAATGCTGAACGCCTTGTTACCGTTGTTGATTCAATAAAGACATAATTGGGTAATATAGAAATGGGACGTTACTGGCCAATTGTAAATTTATCTGAGATAACATCATAATTATTAACTTTTCCATTCATTGTTAAGGGCTATAATTGTTTGTGAATAATTACCCTGCCTAGCAAACATCTTGAAATTAATCATGGATTTTTATAGCTTTGTGTTCTTATTTCCCCTTCTCACTTTATTTCCAATATCTTCATAATTTTTTTTTAATCTAGATTGAATGAGGTGATTATATGAAAGTGCTTATTGTTCAAAATAGATATACACCGTTATTTTTAATAATGAACCAACTTAAAAAGAAAGGGGATTATCAGAAAACCAATGTTACTCAACAAAAAATCTCTATTTTATTCATTATACAGTCTCATTGTGTCCTTAATAACCAATTATTAATTTTTTAAGGTTTAAACTCACAATTGAATTAGTAAACTGTATAGATTACATAAATATAATACTGAGTAGAATATAAAATTCTTTAATTAGTTTGTATAAATTTTTAATTACCAAAACTCTAATCTTCTAATACACTATAATTTGTACTAATTACTATCTAATTACTATTAAATTGGTTTTATTGAAAAACATCTGGTGTTATATTACTGTAAAAAATATCACCTAAATGAAAGAAGAACGTGTCCATAGCTCACACATGCCCCTACATCCAGCTTATAATAATCTAAAAGCTATTGCTTGCATAGGAGACAATAAACTTTCTGCCAGCCAACCATCAAGGAAAACTAAAGTTTGAACACGAAAATCCAAAAAATTGCTATTTTTCAATAAATAAAGGGGCATTACTCTGCAATCACACCAGACATTATATCCAAAATCAACCATGATCTGTGTAATGTGGAAAACCATTGTGTAAAAATTTTGCCATAGAAAAAAATGTTAAGAGCATGAAAACCACAATTTGCCATTTTTCAAGTAATTAATAGCCATAATTTGGGTACCATAAAAAGAGCAATACTTTCAGCAGTGGGCATCAATATATAAACTATAATATGACTGGCTTTTTTATTATGAAATGGCGAGTTGAATGTCTTCCTAATGTAAAGAAGGAACCTTTTAATGGCTGGAATGATTCCATCTTAATAACATAATGATAACATGTTGGGTCACAAGGCAACATAAAGCTACATCTTTAAGGTTATTTGTCCCTCACTCCTCTACTCCAATAATTAATACGCTTGCTGCACTTAAGGTGTGCTTGAATGGTCAAATTTGTCCTTCAAATTGGATTCAAATTTTAGCTGTCCAGCTGCTTCAAACACAAATTTGACAGTCTAAAGACCTATTCAATTCTCGTCCAAATTATTTGCTGAACCCATCAAACGTCTTTGACGAAGTGTTTAGATTGTCAAATTCATGTTTGAAGCAAGTCCACAGTTAAAGTTTGATGCTAATTTAAAGCACAAATTTGACTGTGTGAATACACCTGAACATTCTCACAGTTTAATTAGTTCTAGAATAGGTGTAGGTTTATGGTGTTTAATGCCACTTTCAACCATATTTCAGTTATATCGTGATGGTCAGTTTTATTGGTGGAGGAAACTGGATTACCTGCAAAAAACCACATACCTGCCCCAAGTCACTGACAAACTTTATCTCATAACGTTGTATCAAGTAAACATTGCCTGAACGGGGTCGAACTCACCACGTTAGTGGTGATAGGCACTGATTGCATAGGTAGTCGTTAGTTGACGCCCCAAAATTCTAGAATAGTGCTAGACCAATGTATTTTATGATGACCAGAAAATTTACAGACAAGAATGATAACTTTATCATGATTCAATGATGGTAGAAGATTATAATTTTATTCTATATTTTACTCTACTGTTTTAATGATCAGATATATCTATATATCACTTGACTTACATAATATACAATTGTTAGATGTCATAATTAATTCCTTAACTGACTCCCAAAGTTTCAATAATTTCAATAGAAGTCTTCAAACATGCATTCAGTGGTTATGTTATCAAATAAACAACCACCGAGGACCAATACCAGATACCTTTACTACAACCCTGTAGCATGCATTGAATCCATTAACAATACACTACAAGTATATCTTACATAAGGATCTACAGGGGGAGTTTCCATGTATAAATAAATGTTAGAGAAAACCGAAGGGGCCATTAACAAGGGACAATACAGGGAAACTGGCAACATTGGATACTCAAGACACAGGACAAACAAAACAAAAAACACAAAACTAACAAGATTGCCAATGTCCCCCGCCTATTTACATAGATCTGTGTATAAATTACTTTCATTAGTTCCTATGACTGAAATGGACTAATCTTTAAAGAAGCTGTGTCGTCAATAATCAGTCAATAATTTTGCTTGTGTTCTAGCAAGCCTTTATATGGGTTCTATATTAGAAATCATTTGTTATTCTAATTGTGCTAGCTATCATATACAAATATTTAAAACAGCAGGTGCTCATCTCCATACACTATTTTCATGCCCTTAAAATTTAATTGGATTCTACAAAATTAAACGTAAATAACTCACCATTTTCAAATCGCTTTTGTCACTATCACATTCCTCATGTGGTAAAAACCCTACATATCAATTTTCGTTGAAATTTTACGCATTTTGGTAGCCATCTTAAAAATGGCTGCAAAATGACCGCCATTTTGAAATCGCATTGGTCACGATCACATTCCTCTAAAAACCTCTAAATATCAATTTTCTTTGTAATTGGAGCATTTCGAAATTGTTTATGTGTTTTGGCGACCATATTGAAAATAGCTGCCAAAATGGCCACCATAATGGCTGCAATGGCCACCATTTTTAAATCGCATTTGTCACTAACACATTCCTCAGGTCGAAAATCTTCTAAATATTTTGCCCAATTTCGAACTTAAGCTAGAGATTCCTAATATAATGCTTGTGTGTATGTTTGAAATCAATTGGTCAACAAATAAAAATCTTAGAGCGCTTACAACATATCTCGGACAGACGGACTAACGGACGAACACCCGGCATTTCCATATCCCCCACTCCGCTTTGCGGGAGCGGGGGACAAAAAGATGAGCAACAGCAAAAAACACAATAAGACATGAAACTTCCTACAAACAACTGAAGGTAAAGACAAAGCGAACATCAATTTTATGTAAAAATCGTAACAGAAATCACAACACGGAACTCAGAACATAAAGACACATAAGAGGACAACATAAAAAAACTAAAAAGATAAGCAACACGGAACCCACCAAAAACCCAGGGGTGAAATCAGGTGTTTGTAAAGGGTAAGCAACATTTCATGTTCTTTAGTAATCAGTTTAACAACCTCTATTTTCGTTATGAAAAGTGATGGTCAACAATTCCATAAATATCAACAAAACGAATAATTGTCCCTCACTACAAACAATTGAACACAATAAAAACACTAAGAAAAAATTCACCAGATACTAACCTATGGCTTAAGGTTGCAGCCATCAGTTTGTTATAATTGTTAAGGCTTTCTTTCCCAAATAAGTCTGGTAATTATAATATAAGTGATATATTACTGAAATTGACAGTAACCACCAATAACACTAACCCTATCATGTGGTTATAATGGTTATGGTGTTTAACCCCACTTTCAACAATATTTCAGTGATATCGTGGCGGTCAGTTTTATTGGTGGAGGAAACAGGAGAAAACCACAGACCTGCCACAAGTTACTGACAAACTTTATCACATAATGTTGTATCGAGTACACCTCGCCTGAGCGAGATTCGAACTCACAATGTTAGTGGTGATAGGCACTGATTGCATAGGTAGTTATAAATCCAACTAACATACAATCACGACTAAGACGGCTCCTAACCCTTTCATAGTTAAGTTATTAAATAATTACAACTAAAAAAGATTGTTTATTTTTTCATTACCCATTTATTTGTTTTCCATATTGACCACAATAAAATACTAATTTAATAAACGTTAAAGAATAACGAAGGGGCAATCAAAAATGGACAATCCAGAGAAACTGGCAACATAGGGTAAACAAGACGAAGACAAACATAACAAAAACACAACACAATATGTGTTGGACACCACTATACACAAATAAGCACAAATAAGGTAAATAAGACATGAGCCCTCCCACAAACAGCTGGAGGTAAAGAAGAACCGAATATGGAACTAAGAACGTAACGACATATGATAGGAGAAATAAGACATGAGCACTCCTACAAACAACTAGAGCAAAAGATGAATTGAACATGTGGAAATTAAATTAGTCTTCCTATTAAGCTCATTATGACCCTCAAATCTACATAAATTACTTGCTATTCTTTCTTTATTCATTTTAGATGATGTTGACCAAAGACACTAAGGATTGCATAGTCAATAACAATTTACTACCCATCAATAAAAAACAATTTTATTTATTCTGGTTGAGATCATAACAAACACAAAAGAGCTTGAAAAGTAGTCCCTTAAGATGAGAAAACATAAAGTAGTCCCATGGGGTAAAGAAACAGAGTCATGTAACCAAATTAAGATACATTTAGATGAATGATATAAGTGATGGCTTAAGACATGGAGAAAGTTGATAAAAGACATGTGTAGATACCATTAGAATCTTGTAAAACCTCCCAGAAACACAACAAAAGTACAAAAAAATCAATGTGTTTTAAGTTAAAGATTGACAGAATGGTTACTTGATGTTAATGTGTTTTAAGTTCAAGATTGACAGAACTGTTACTTGATGTAAATATACCGACCGGTACCTTGAGGTGTAGGAATTAAACTGTTACTATGTAGGTCCCTCTCAACCCCCTCTCCCCCCAAACAATAACCACCATCAGGCAGTGTGATTCTGCTCGTTCTTTGCTCCCTGATCAAACTGTGGCTTGACAGTCACGCCAAGTAGAATATAGAGCAGCATGGAATATAAGCATGTAGACAAAGACAGGTTTGGGCAAACTAAACCACATCACATGATGTTTGAATCATTTAACAGTAACATGACTCTTACACCAACCTGCTTGCTTAAAAAGAAAGGTCTTTAGACAAATACATATATTATTGTAGAGAGGGAAATTTTTTGTAATATTTCAAAATTAAAGGATAAAAATTTGGTTATATTGCAAGAATACACCTAATGAAATATTTCGATATTAAAGTAGTTCAAAAAATAAATCTTAGGTGGCTGTTTAATTAGCTTTCGAAAATTTGTTTGATTTTAAAACCAGAGGCTGCAGGCACACATGAAACAAACAGTAACAGTGATTCTTTTCCAGCACATTCCTTCCGATTCACTTGACAAAGTGGAAACAGAATTTTGTTAATAATTTTTATGCTGGATTATCAATAAAATTAAATATCATGGAGTATGTTTTGAACACCTCATTATCATGTAGCTACAATTTAAATATCAGCCGATTACAGCTTAAAATGCCTAAGTAAAGAAATTAATATTTTTAGTAAAATCTAATGGAGCTGTCAGATTCAATATTAAAAGAGAATCACACCAGTTATGTTTGGTATAATTTGGTGAGGTATTTATTAAGCAAGAGACTAAAAATCTGAAAAGCAAATGATGACGGACATCAAATGTCATCTGCTGGTAAAATTTGACCAATGACTGACCACTGATGTTGCAACATGCCACTTAATGGCAAAATTTAACCATCATTAACAACAATTGTGGCATCGTGCCAGCTAGTGGCAAAAGATACCCATGATTAACAATAGATGCGGCATTGTGCAACCTATTGGCAAAAGAAAACTATGATTAACAACAGATGCGGCATCCTGCCACTTATTGGCAAACGTTAA
The DNA here is from genome assembly GCA_963680875.1 of Bathymodiolus brooksi. Taxonomy (NCBI): domain Eukaryota; kingdom Metazoa; phylum Mollusca; class Bivalvia; order Mytilida; family Modiolidae; genus Bathymodiolus; species Bathymodiolus brooksi. Next base: position 85,881,257 of record OY804585.1, read on the forward strand.
CCATGAATAACAACAGAAGCCACTTGATCGGAGATTTAGCGATGATGAACGTGGGTAAAGTGAGCTAATAAAAATGTAGATATCAAACTTAGTGCACACAACACGTTTCTGAAATAACCTTCATCAGGTACGCTCAAAATAGAAACATTGGAAAGTCAAATACTCAAAAGTTTTGGAAACATCAGTGAAAGAAAACACCGTTCGCCAACTCGCCAAAAGCGAGAAGAGAAAAAATTTGGCGAGTACGTTTGTGTAAGAACTCGACAATCCGGCGACCGAACATCGTGAGGCAAGTTCTGATTATTTTGCACTCGCCCCTGTCAACCAATTTGATGAAGTAGTTTTTCAGTCAATGATTCCGTAAAATTTTTGATTCGACAATAAAAGATGTGAAGAAATTCTTCAAAATCGTTGATAGGACTACTAGCGGTGCAATGTTTCACGTCCGCCATATTGATTTCTCTTATTGATAGAAAACGCTAAAAGATGGCATCCTATTCCGAAACGGGATCAACTAAAATTAATATATACCTCCCAAAGTTCAATTCAAACGATTCAGATTATCTTAAATATGGATTCGGTAGAGTAAAACTTGATGATATCAAATAAAATTGGGTTTGGGTGGACATGGTAAAAAGGTAAATGTTACAAAATCGTAATTTTCGAGTCAGGGTCGGATTTTGCAGCAATTAATTTTGGCAAGAGCAATTCTAATTTGGCGAGTACAATTTTGAAGCAACTAGCTAAAATGGCAAGATAAGAAAAAAAACCATTTCCCACACTGGAACATGAGTTTATGAGTCTTCTTTTTATATACTTTTACTTAACAAGATGTTACAGCCACCGCTCTATAAATAACTTCTAAATATAACCATACTCACCTGTTACAAATAAAACACTTTTGAGGTAAAATTTCCAAATTCTCTAAACCTGACCAATATTTCCCAACAAATAATAATCCAGTAAATGTCTAATTTACCATAAGTCTCTTTTCCACAACAAAACTTAAGGAATCCCAGTTTATTTTCTTCCTAGGATAATTTCCACTAGTGTTTTAAAAATAAATACTTTACAACTTATATACATGTGTTGTGAAGTTTTCACAATAATAAATTTGTTCTAATAATATTGACTAATATATCAATTAGTTAGAGTAAAGAACTTAGAATCCTTTAAAGTGTATGATTGGATTAAATGTTACAAACATCACCGTGGACTAAACCAGGATTACCTTAAATTTGTAGAAACTTTCAATTTGATAGCATTAGCATAGAAAAACAAGTCAGCACTGTTGTACAACCTCTAGCTGTAATACTACTTAAAAATCCTTTTATAATTAAGTAACGTTTAAATTTAGGGTATTATTTATAACCAAGCATTTTCAGGTTACACTAAATACCTTCTAGGGTAAAAATTTTTGTTAACTTAATTGTGTTTTCCACTTTTAAATGTTGTTTGTGCTAAAAACTATCAATGCAAAATCAAAATGTAAATAAACCTTTAATTCACAAATACTATCTGTACACTTAATAATGAAATTATACCAGGACATGAAACCTGAATGAAATGAAAATAAAGAGAAAAATATTCTTGAAATTGATTCATCCAATAATTAAAATCATTTTAGTGACAATATCCAGGTTTGTAGAAACATAGTATATATACTAAATTATGGGAAAAAGTATTAAGTGGTCAAATCTGAAAATAATATTACATAGTGACCTGCACTTTACATTTTCCCTTTAATCAAGGGACATTACTCTAATTTTACTTGAGCAAACAACTATTACCATACACCAAACAAGAGATCATACAAAATTCCCAACTACTGCACTATTTTATTATAACAACCAGAAAATGTCCATCAAAGAAAAGTTTTTTATAAGTCATTTTCAAATAGTCTTTATAAACTTTTTTTTTCTTGTGATTCAAAGGTTGCAAAGTTCATGCAGGTTGTCATTAGCACATTTTCTCATATTAATATTGTAAATTTAGGCATGAATTCAATGAGGAGTGGGGGAGGGGTATACAATTACATTATTTTTATCTTTGATATCAAGGAAGAAACCCCTATTATAAAGGGGTACTATCCTTTATCAAATTTTTGATCTGTGTGTGAATGAGGGGGGATGGGTGGTATCAAAGTATATTATTTTTTTTATCTTTGAAATCAAAGAATTAACCCCTTCTAAAAAAAGGCACAATCTCTTAGCCAATTTTTTTTTCTTTGTGTAAATGGCGACTAACACTACACCAATTAACTAAATGTAAATTTTTCATATATTGATAAAACAGATCTTTAAAATTTTTTAGTTTCACACTGAAATCTGACATCTATATTACAGAGATTTTTTAAGAGCCAATGAAGACATTAAAAAATTAAAACAATGTGATATGTAGAGTAAATACTGCTGTTTTAACTCCCTACTGATTATCATGGCAAAAGATTATTTTTTCAGTTAATGGATCTAATGACTTTCGATGCTAATAAATGTTAACAGTATTTCATCAAAATGGCAAATGGATTTCAGACAGAGTGTTTAGAAGTGCTATATGGGGGAGGTGACTGAGGGTAAAAAGATGAATGTGTTGAAAAAAGGGGGAGTTTCTGATGATACATATATGAATGTTGGAATTGAGTTTTTTTAGAGGGGGTTAATGTTATCTTGCTTAATGCCACTTTCAACAATATTTCAGTTATATCGTGGCAGACAGTTTTATTTGTGGAGGAAACCGGAGTACTCGGAGAAACACACAGACCTGCCGCATGTCACTGACAAACTTTATCACATAATGTTTGTATCGAGTACACCTAGCTTGAGCGGGATTAAAAATCACAGCATTAGCGGTGATAGGCACTGATTTTGAGCTTTGAGAGATAGGGATATAAACAATTAAATCCCATATAGTTTCTTGATATAGGTGATCTTTTAGATTCGTGACCTCAGATGTAATGGACAATGTGTGTGTTTTTTTGTGGGAAATGGGGGGTGGGGGTGGGGCTCTTGCACAAGATGTATGTCCAATAATAGGAGGGGGTCAAGTGTAGAATGTACTTGCAAGAAAGATTTCCTATAGACCATATTTCATTTTGGTTTATTTAATCAGTATTTGTAAAAAAAAATTACGCATTCAAGAATTTCTTGCCTTGTTACAATACAGACATAGTTACCAGTTATAAGATACTGTGACAATATTGTTTACCATTATGTAGATTGTAACAACGAAATGAAGAAAAAGTCAACCACTGAACTGAAAGATCTGAATCAAACATTTAACATTTTCTTCTGATTACCCTTTTGGTATCTTCAAACTTTTCTTACTTGACATTGAGGGCCCCTTGTGGCCTTGCTGGATGGGATGGTACTTATATCTACCTATGCAGTAAGGTGTAATACCACTAAACATGGGTACCAGTCGAAAAGTAGTACGTAAACACAAAATGGATTCCTACATTGTTGGATAAAAAATAAACCCTATCAGATACTGCAAAATACTGAATGTCAGCAAACACCTACATATTTTTGGATAATTTTAAGCCCAAATTTGATGTCCTTGTGGTTTTAAATAAAAAATTGATTGCATTGGAAAGGAACCACCTGAATTTGTGTTAAATCGAAAGTGAAAGTAGGATTTTTGATGGTAGACATCTTCAGACTGTCTGTTTTTTCTTATATGCCATTAAATGTATGTTGATTTTCGGAGATAAGCTTCCAATTAGGTACCCTTTCCATGAGATATGAGTGTCACTTAGATTAAACTTAAGACGAAACCAGTATGAAAGCTCAAAAAGATTTTTATTTAACATAGAAGGCTATGGAGAATTCTTTAGTGGTATTACCTACCACCTATCACCACAAAATTTGAGTGTTCCATTTACACCCATGGTGTGATGTATGCAATACAACATTATGCAGGTCAATGTACTTCGGTTTCCCATCTACCATTAAAACTGACCACCTCAATGATAAAACTGAAATATTGATGAAGTGGTGTTAAATGTCAATAACCTTAGTTTTAATAATGATTTTTTATTGTCATTTTATAATATGGTTGTATAAAATCTTTAAATTTAATTATATTCAAGTTCAAAATTTTGAATTTAAATTTTAATTTGATTTAAATTTTAGGGAACATCAATGTAATGTAATTTCCTATTTGCAACTGCAAGAAAAATCACATTATTTCAAAAAAGATCCCCCCAAATGTGTACTTCACACTAACCCATCAAGTATTTACAAAAAACCATCAAAGATCCTCCCCAAATGATTACTTCATCCCAACCCATCAAGTATTTACAAAAATCACATTATCTTAAAAACCCCCAAAGATCCCCCCAAATGATTACTTCACCCTAACCCAACAATGTACATATGAAGTATAAATAAAGTAAAAAAGTGTATTAATTTAAGGAAAACAAATATTTTGTATAACAAGCATTTAATCCTTGACAGCAAAGTGCAAAAACATTTTTCGTTAAAAGGTTTCACTCATATTCTTTGGCACTTGGCTACAACCTAAAGTTATAACTCTTAATGGCTGATGCAAAGTTTTAACAGAAGAAAATTCTTACACTATTATATGACTCAAAATTTTCTGACGTCTTTATTAAACTAGAGGCTCAGTGGGTGTCCCTCACCTTTCATTTTGCTTTGAGGAAACTTAACACAGAGCCTTCCATAGGTGCTTCCCACCAAGTTTCGGTTCATTTGGCCAAGTAGTTTCAGAGAAGAAGAATTTTAGAAATCAACCAACCAGAAACAAGAATTGTCTATGGCAGCCATGTTTGTTAACAGATCGGGATGAAATTAGCAATCTTTATAGAGGATCTTCCATAGATGCTTCCTACCAAGTTCCAGTTCATTTGGTAAAGTGGTTTCAGAGGAGAAGATTTTTAGAAATCGACCAATCAGAAACAAGAATTGCCTGTGGCGGCCAAGTTTGTTAATGAATCGGGACGAAATGAGCAATCTTTATAGAGGACCTTCCATAGATGCTTCCTTCCAAGTTTCGGTTCATTTGGCCAAGCGGTTTCAGAGGGGAAGATTTTAAAAATCGGCCAATCAGAAACAAGAATTGCCTGTGGTGGCCATGTTTGTCAATGAATCGGGACAAAATGAGTATTCTCTATAGAGGACCTTCCATAGATGCTTCCTACCAAATTTCAGTTCATTTGGGAAAGCGGTTTCAGAGGAGAAGATTTTTTAGAAATCAACCAATCAAAAACAAGAATGGCCTGTGGTGGCCATGTTTGTTAACGGATCGGAACTAACTGAGCAATCTTCATAGAGGACCTTCCACTTTAGGATGCTTCCTACCAAGTTTTGATTCATTTGTCCAGGCGCTTTCAGAGGAGAAGATTTATTAGAAATCAACCAATCAGACACAAGAATGGCCTGTGGCGGCCATGTTTGTTAACGGATTGGGACGAAATGAGCAATCTTTATAGAGGACCTTCCATAGATGCTTCCTACCAAGTTTCGGTTCATTTGGCCAAGCGGTTTCAGAGGAGAAGATTTTTTTTAAATCGGCCAATCAGAAACAAGAATTGCCTGTGGTGGCCATGTTTGTTAATGGATCGGGACAAAATGAGCAATCTTTATAAAAGACCTTCCATAGATGCTTCCTACCAAGTTTCAGTTCATTTGGCTGAGGGGTTTCAGAGGAGAAGATTAAAATGTGAAAAGTTAATGGACGACGGACAACAGACAACAAGTGATGGCAAAAGCTCACCTTAAAAAGGCAAGGTGAGCTAAAAAAAGGGGGTGGCGATAAGGGTGGGTGGGGGTTGAGGGCAGTAATATAGATTAATATTGGTAATTAAAATGATGGTTAATGTTGTAAATAATGTGATAGAAATTAACACTTCAATGCAAGAATTGAAATCAACAAAATGTTCTAATGTTGTTATTACAAAGAGGGTAGCGATAAGGAGGGGTGGGGGGGGGGGGGGGGGGGGGGGGTAAAAAATCACTAGATTAATTAAATAATGGTTGTGAAATTGTAAAAAAGAGATGGAAATTAACACTTTATTGCATGATTTAAGATCTACAAAAGGAATATATCATGCATGATATATGCAATTAATTGTAGTATAATTGGTTTTTTTTAAATTCCTTGCATCTGTTATCTTTATACAGTTGCCCATTTAAAAATGTTTTTAATTCTGCTGGGTTTTTTCCACCCCAACAATGTATTAACTTTGTGATCTTGAAGTATTAACTATCGTCAAAGATTCCTAAAACGGAGAAAAAAAGTGGAACAAATCATTAAAATATCATTAACTTAAGAATACATATTACTTAAATGTTTTATACAATCAAGCAGAAATAGATTTCCGTCAATTTCCAAAAATTACCGGACGTTAATTTCAGCCAACGATTTACATCAATGGGAATGTCTACATATTTAACATACAGTGGAAATGTATAATTACTACAGTAGACATTGAAAACACGGTAAAATAAAACAAAAGAAAATGCTTTATATATTGAGACACGACGTAATTATCATTCAATTAAAACATGTAAAAATAATCTATGTAAAAATGGAATTCTTTAAATAATTATGATGGTTTGAACAGATAATCATCACTACCGAGGAAATCGACTGCAATTTTAAATCATTTTTGACGACTTAACAATCCAAACAAACATGAAGAAGCAGATTTTTATGTTTAAAACATTTTTTTAAACCATTTTACATAATAAATTATTCAATTAACATGACAATTATGTAAATACTATAAATTATTCAATTAACACGACAATTATGTAAATACTAAGTACATTTTGTGTTACATAAATCTGACTCTAATATGAAGCTGTATATATTTATTAAGACATAATCATTAAGTTTTTCTTCACCAGAAAACTTTTGATGGTTGGTTTAGGGTTATGGTGTTTAACGCCACTTTCAACAATATTTCAGTTATATCTTGGCAGTCAGTTTATTGGTGGAGGAAACAGGAGTACCCAGAGGAAACTACAGACCTGTCGCAAGTAACTGACGAACTTGATCACATAATGTTGTATTGAGTACACCTCGCCATGAACGGGGTTCGAACTCACAACTTTAGTGGTGAGAGGCACTGATTGCACAGGTAGTTGTAAATCCAACTACCATACGATCACAACCACAAGGGCACTCACTTAACAAATGATAATTTTAACTGATCAAGGCAGCTGAAATAAATTGGAACTATAACTTTTTGATTAAAAATAAAAAGTTTCTTTTAGGAAATCCAAGACTATGCTTCCAGATGAGAGGAAATCCAAGACTATGCTTCCAGATGAGAGGAAATCCAAAACTATGCTTCCAGATGAGAGGAAATCCAAAACTATGCTTCCAGATGAGAGGAAATCCAAGACTATGCTCCCAGATGAGAGGAAATCCAAAACTATGCTTCCAGATGAGAGGAAATCCAAGACTATGCTTCCAGATGAGAGGAAATCCAAAACTATGTTTCCAGATGAGAGGAAATCCAAAACTATGCTTCCAGATGAGAGGAAATCCAAAACTATGCTTCCAGATGAGAGGAAATCCAAGACTATGTTTCCAGATGAGAGGAAATCCAAGACTATGCTTCCAGATGAGAGGAAATCCAAGACTATGCTTCCAGATGAGAGATCCAAACTTAAAACAGATTGACACATTCTTAATGCTACACATTAAGTGTTATATATACTACTACATATACAGTACCAACATCACATGGATCTGTTAAAGCCTATAAAGGATCTATACTACTAGGACATCATATATAAATAAACTGGATAACTAAATCTATTTATAGGTATTTAAGGGAGTAACTTTATTGGTTAGTAATTAGAGAAACATTGGTTTGGATATTAAGGTAGCACCATAAACTGCCTATCTCAAAACAGATATTCAACAGACTCGTAGGCAGGGGTGGGGTGGAATACAACCTTCTCCCCAACTAAAAATAAAAAATGACTATTATAGTCAAGATTTTGACTGAACTTCGCCTATTAAAATCAGGATTTTCGTTGAACTATGACTATCAAAGTCAGGATTTTGACTCTATCGAATCCCCCCTTTGTACAATCCTGGCTAAGGACATGCTCAGCCGTAATATATAAAGCTCTCAATATGCTGGGTTAAAAAAGTTGATGGTAAACGGCTCAGCTTTAACATCTAAAGCTTAAAAACTGCTGGGTTAAGAAGGTTGATGGTAAACTGCTCAGCTTTAACATCTAAAGCTTAAAAACTGCTGGGTTAAAAAGGTCGACAGTAAAAACTTTCAAATATCACAAGGACAAAAACTTGAGTAAAATACAATGAGCTATTACTGAAGGTAATTCCCTTGTGTTCTAGTTACAGAGTATTTAGCCAAAGTGTCTATAACATGGAGTACAGAAAGCCTTTTAACTGATGTGTATCTAATAAGAACTACTCTCCTATCACACAGGAATCAACTTCTAATATAACATAATTTCCCTGTGGGATCCTTTCCTTAATTGTTCCATTTAAAATGTCATGAATATTTTGGTAACAAATGTATTAAATGATTGAAACAGAGTCACTTTTAACCGTCACAGCATTGTATATTTTTTTTTCGGGTGCCCTTTTTCTTTGACATTATATCTTCGACATATTTTTTTCAAAGAATGTAAATTTTAAATGGAAGAAATTACCAACAAATTTAGCCATTATTCAATATCGGCTTAAACATGTGGTTTGATGAAAAAATTGTCGAAAAATGTTTTGATGAACTACAAAATGTATAAGTAGATTTGATACTTTGGTAAATTTATTGAAGCTGTTTGACTATTCACATAGTAAGTAGACAATGTAAGTGGGTTTTACTACATTGTGGTATCGTTCTCAGATGTCTATATGAGTGTTTCACCATGGTAATCAGACAATGGTCAACATATTGGAATAAAATAAGCAAACTTCATTGAAGCTTACAGTTCTTAAATAATGTAATTATTATTAAAACTAAGGTTCTCCTCCCTCCCTCAGGCATAAATGAAAGTGCCAGATTTTGGCTATCTTGTTTATTAGGTTATTCACTAGTAGTTTACTTATCTCCCCTTAATTTCCTATTCCCCGTTCTCTCTTAGATGTTAACAGTTAAATTTCTGAATCATGCTAAACACAAATTCCAACATTAGAGAAAATTGCATTCTAAAAATAGACTGTAGGGGATTATTGAGTACTCCAGTTATCTCCCCTTAATGTCCTCTTCCCTGTTCTCTCTTAGATGTTAACTGTTAACAACTAATCTTAGATGCTATCTGTCATAATCATGAAAACAACAATTTCAAACATTTGAAAATTGCATTTTAAAAATAGACAGATGGATACTGAGTACTCAATTTATCTCCCTTTAATTTCCCATTCCCTGAACTCTCTTATGTTAACTGTTAACAACTAATCAAGAAAACACTCAGAGAAAGAATGAAATTGATAGGATATTTTTAACTTCCTACATAAATTTGGCATAATCATACAATTGTATAATGAGCCAAACATTTGTTAATGATGATTGCAAAGCAATCTTGGATTTCTATTATCAGTTTAACAAATCAGATTTGTCTGGTACAGAACATGAAAAGAACATTTCCAATGTTTGACAGAGAAGAAAAAACATTTGATATGTGATATGTATGAATTACACAGGGATCTCTTTCCTCGTTAATGATCCATGTTTAATGGTCGACTCTACTATGAGAGAATTTCATAAATAGCTTAGATACGTTTTTTTACACATTTAGAATACATTTCTTCATTAATTTGTAACATCTTAATTGATGTATGCCATTTAATTCTGTCTGAGGGAATGTTAAATGACTGTTTGGAGACATGATGAAACTGGCTATATGTTACTAATAGAGACACTTTCCCAGACCACCAGACTAGTTGAGGGAATATTTACATCACATTCATTCATGACAAAAATCTGTTTAAAAACTTCTGCCTCATTATATATAAAAAAACTAATGGTTTTTGGGGAAAAGTAAACATTTTTTTTTCTGTTTATAGATGACATTACATGATTAGATGTCATTATTTACTCTGTAGAAGAAACACCCATGATTCAATATTGTGATGAAATGAAAATTACCAATTATACATGTCACACCCCACCTTATCTCCAATTATACATATCAAACCCCACCTTATCTCCAAGTTGGCTGAGTTATCTTATTTGAGAAATCAGTCTGCACCAAAAACAGGGGCCTGGGTGGCTCAATGAGATAGGTCGTTGGATCTAACAACTCATAAAAGCCTATCACCAATACAGCGTGGGTTCGCACTCGGCTTTGTAAATTACAAAAAAGGGTGCACTCGACTAGCAGCCGCAAGTGATAAAGTTTACCGGTTGCTTGCCCATGGTCGGTGGTTCTCTCCGGGTACTCCGGCTTCCTCCACCACTAAAACTGGTCGCCATGATATAGCTGAAATATTGTTGAAAGTGGCGTTAAACACCAAAATCAAATCAAACCAAAAACATTTTGACAAAACCTCAAAATTAAGCATTTATTTTTTTTTCTTTAGCCAATACCAATTTTATGCAGTTTTTCACTAGCCCGTACCAATTTTCATGCAGTTTTTCACTAGCCTGGACCAATTTTTTTTACTAGACTGTGGCATAGTGCTAGTAGTATTTGATGGTAAATTAGTCCTGATAACTGGAATATTTAGATATCATTAGTTCAAACCAAAACTGTAGGTCCTTATTTGATTACAACACATTGTAGTTTAGTCAGTACTACCAGTAAGGTCTCCAGTGACAAATATATATTTATCAAAAGCTTACAGCTAAAATTTATGTGAATTTATTTTTGCTAAATTTCATTGCAAATTCCAACAAAATCTGACTTTATTCTGGTTTAGTTATATCTGACATGACTTAAACAAACATAATGTAATGAACTGACCAGTGAAACCTCCAGCCATGGGTAGGGATTGGGTTATGGCATTTAATGCCATTTTCAACAATATCTGAGTTACACTTGGCTGTCAGTTTTATTCGCGGAGGAAACCGGAGTACCCGGAAAAAAACACTGACCTGTCGCAAGTCACTGACATACTTTATTACATAATGCTGTATTGAGTACACCTCATCAGACTAGGATACGAACTCACAATGTTAGTGGTGATAGGTACTGATTGCATAGGTAGTTGTACATCTAACTACCACACAATCATGACCACAACGGCCAATTAAGGGGGGTATTATAATGAAATGACCAGTGAACCCCCAGTTATGGGTAGTTGTGTAGAATTCTTAACACTTAATTAAATATGGGTATGGGGGAGTGAACCATACTGGTTTATTAACATTATTACTTCAATAAGGAAATGTTCTTTTGAGAAAAGAAAAATCTATGAGAAGACATTTCTGTTACTAAGATATCAAATATACATATTCTTGGACACTTGACTCCTTCATGAGAATTAAAAAAAAAGCACATAAAATTCATTTATTTGTCAAGATTCTATTTAATTTGTACAAAATGTGTGAAAAGTGATAATGGTAACAAATAATATCTATTTTAACACTTGCATAGCCTAATAAAGTAAAGGAAAACTGCTTATGATTGTTGTAGGGGGTCGTCGTGGTCGTCATTGTATGTTAGTTGGATTTACAACTACCTGTGTAATCAGTGTCTATCATCACTAATTTATGAGCTCCAATCCCGCTCAGGCGATGGGTACGCAATACAACATAATGTGATAAAGTTTGTCAGTGACTTCCGGCAGGTCGGCGGTTTTCTCTGAGTATTCTGGTTTCCTCCACCAATAAAACTGATTGCCATGATATAACTGAAATATTGTTGAAAGTGGCGTTAAACACCCTAACCCTAATTGTTGTTTTTCATCTAACAATCACAGTTGGGTCTTCAATAATGAGATATAGCCTGGCTGTTAAAGCTGTACATCCTATACTTCTGGCTAAGAGACACTAGATTTGAGATAGCCTATAGCCTACTGTTAAAGCTGTACATCCTATACTTCTGGCTAAGAGACACTAGATTTGAGATAGCCTATAGCCTGCTGTTAAAACTGTACATCCTATACTTCTGGCTAAGAGACATTAGATTTGAGTCTGTTGTCATCTAGATATCCTTTTCAGTCATAAAACAGTACAGTATTTTTGCTTGTACTTGAAAAAACCCCCCCAAAAAACCAGCCAATCAGAACTCTGTATCTAACAAGCAAAGATTTCTGATTGGATGATGCTGGAGTAACGTGTACAGAAATCGTACTCTAATTTTATGACCACAAGGACAGGTCTTACAGTCATTAAACTGTGAGTACAAGTTTTATACTCATACTTTTTTCAGTACAAGAAACTCATACTTGAAAGTTTTATGACTCTAAAGAACTGGACATCTACGCTGATCAAACAAATATTGCATACATTTCATTAATGCACTTTTCTACAATAATATATGCACAGTTAATTAAAGGGGTCTTTATGGAAAAATTCATAGAGTAGTGGATTCACAAGTACCTATGCAATCATTGCCTATCACTACTATAGCTGTCAGTTTTATTCCCACCTAGGCGTGCTAATTATAACTTTATAGTTAATTAATTACTTGTCTCAGGTTGGTGATTTTTCCTTGGTACTGCGTTTTCCTCCTCCAATAAAACTGACCGCCATGATATAACTGAAATATTGTTGAAAATGGCGTTAAACACCATAACCCAACCTAAACATCTCAAAATGACAGTAGTGTTTTACTCATACCCTAAAGTCAGTGATTTACAGCTACCTATGCAATCATTGCCTATTGCCATTTAAGCTGTCAGTTTTATTCCCACCTAGGCATACTCATTATAACTTTATAGTTAATTACTTAATTACTTGTCTGAGAGGTCGGTGGTTTATTCTTGATGCTCCGGTGTTCTCCGCTAATAAAACTGAATGTCATGAAATAACTGAAAGTGGCACTAAACATTAATAACTCTAACAGCCTAATAAAATTATATACCGGTACCTATACAATATGGTTTGGGTTATGCATTATGGTGTTTAACACCACTTTCAACAATATTTCAGCTATATCGTGGCAGTCAGTTTTATTGGTGGAGGAAACCGGAGTATCCGGAGAAACCCTTTACAGTATGAATCTTAAGTAATAACATTTATCTACAAATGTATAACAGTGTCTATGTATATATACTCACATACAGAATAATTTTACTTCATACGATCCTCGACTAGTCAGAAAGAACAAATATTGTTTTATTGAATATTGCCAGACTACTAATGAAAATTGACACTGAAATTACAATGTTACCCAAACTGCACCTTTCTCATTTCCCCTTACAAATATATCTGCTTCAATGTAGTTACTGTCGGTAATTGAATAACTTCAGACTTGGGTCTGAGGGGAAATTAATTCACCAGTTTATACAGGTTCCACGAAAATGTAATTGCAACTTTGGGTTCATAATTAGCCGAACAATGTGTACCCAATATTTTAATCATGTTTTTAATTACCTGACTGTCCAATATATTACTTCATTATAAGCTTTGGTGTTACATGATTTTACCGTAGTAAAAATTGGCATTTGGTGTCAGTATGATCACAGAAGTGAAAGAAAACAATAAGGGTAAAAAAGCTATTAAATATTCCAATTTCCCTACCAATAATATGGAGTAATAAAAGAGAAATCTATAGTGCTGACGACTGATTACATTTAGAAATTGTAGCCTCTTTATTATTAAGATACTTTTGCTGTTTCAGCTAGAAGTGGTTGCTTTGGTGATTATGTGTATTGTAACATTAAACAATTATAATTATTAGGATGAGAAAAAAACCATCATAGATATTATTAATCTTATCACCTTCAATTTTGTCTTATTAACTTATGATTTTGATCATGGAAAATAAATAAAAGTGTACTTCATCCTGTCCTGTCTACAATCTAAATATTAATTCTTCACATATCAATTGTATTAAAATTAGATGCTTTTCTTAAAAACATTTTTTCCTTGACGGTCGCCATGATATAGCTAAAAAATTGCTGAATTGGTGTTAAACAATCACTCACTCTTTCATGATACACTAGCATCTAACTACATTCCATTTGGGGTCATGTCATTTAACCTTTCATTCATATGATCATCCAATCATATGCAAGACAGTTAAATATATTGACCAATCAGATATTAGCTCTTGTTGTGTATTCAATTTTTAATATCTAAAGATTTAGTAGGCTCATCACTGATTGGTCAGTTGAAAATATGAACTATGGCATGACCCCAAATGGGATGTCATTAGATGTTAGATTAATAATAAGTAATACAGACATTTCCAGTTGGCCAAAATAATATATAAAATATTGAGGGGTTTGGCTAAGAAGAGTTTGAAGATACATTGTACCAAAGGGGTAATCAGAATCCGTATATCGAAGTAGAACAGACAAAACAATGGCCAAAAGAAAAAGTACAAAAGGACAAACAATGATTTACAAAACATACACATAAAACTAAAGCTCGAGTAACACGAACTCCATACAAAACCGGGGGTGAACTCAGGTGGCACCCTTCCATGGACTGGAGTCCGATAATAATTTTTGCTGTATTATCAAAGATGAAAGTACTCACTGATGGAAACCCCCTTTATACAGTGTCTGTGTATCTTCATTTTCTATCTATTTTAACTTAGTTGACACATTTTATTTTCAAAACATTTAGTTAAAAAAAATCATAAAATCAGCAAAATTTGAATTAATTTGGAACACTAGAAACTCCCCTTTCTACATTATTTAACCCCACTTGCTCAATCCTCAATCAGTGTCAATCACCACTAAAGTTGTGAGTTCAAATCCCGCTCATGGCGAGGTGTACTCGATACAACATTATGTGATAAAGTGTGGCAGTGACTTGCGGGAGGTCGGTGGTTTCTCCAGGTATTCCGGTTTCCTCCACCAATAAAACTGACCGCCACGATATAACTGAAATATTGTTGAAAGTAACGTTAAACACCATAACCTCCTCCATGGAGTCCAATATTATTTTTGCTGTATTATCAAAGATG
Organism: Bathymodiolus brooksi; assembly: GCA_963680875.1. NCBI lineage: Eukaryota > Metazoa > Mollusca > Bivalvia > Mytilida > Modiolidae > Bathymodiolus > Bathymodiolus brooksi. The sequence goes on from OY804585.1 coordinate 85,896,286, forward strand.
AAAGTACTGACTGATGAAAAAATGGAAACCCCCCTTATATTGTGTCTGTATAACTTCATTTTATAGTTATTTCAACCTAGTTCGACACATTTTATTTCCAAAATATTTTGATAAAAAAAATAACAAAATCAGCAAACTTTGGATTATTGTGAGGTAATATAAAAATCCCCTTTCCACACAATTTAACCCCACTTACTCAATCCTGGCTTATGGGTAATAATTAAAAAGGTTTGGTTTATGGTCTTTAACGCCACTTTCAACAATATTTCAGCTATATCGTGACAGTCATTTTCATTGGTGGAGGAAACCGGAGTACTAGGAAAAAAAACACCGACCGGTCGCAAGTCACTGACAAACTTTATCACATAATGTTATATCGAGTACAAAAAATTAACGATACCTTTAATATTGTAATCAAATATTTCATCAAAGTAAGTAAGACATAAGTCTACCATTGTAATCCTAATAAATCTACAGAGAAGTAATACATAAGTCTGCTATCATATACTCCTAATACAGTAAAGACACATCTGTATCATATACTCCTAATACAGTAAAGACACACCTGTATCATATACTCCTAATACAGTAAAGATACACCTGTATCATATACTCCTAATACAGTAAAGATACACCTGTATCATATACTCCTAATACAGTAAAGACACACCTGTATCATATACTCCTAATACAGTAAAGATACACCTGTATCATATACTCCTAATACAGTAAAGACACACCTGTATCATATACTCCTAATACAGTAGAGACACACCTGTATCATATACTCCTAATACAGTAAAGATACACCTGTATCATATACTCCTAATACAGTAAAGACACACCTGTATCATATACTCCTAATACAGTAAAGACACACCTGTATCATATACTCCTAATACAGTAAAGACACACCTGTATCATATACTCCTAATACAGTAAAGACACACCTGTATCATATACTCCTAATACAGTAAAGATACACCTGTATCATATACTCCTAATACAGTAAAGATACACCTGTATCATATACTCCTAGTACAGTAAAGACACACCTGTATCACCTTAAACTGAACCTTCTTACAAAATCAACAAAATTTGGATTATTTTAGGGCAATAGAAACTCCCCTTTCCACACAATTTAACCCCACTTACTCAATCCTGGGTTAAAGGGCAATAATTAAAAAGTTTAACGATACCTTTAATATTGTGATGAAATTTTTACATAAGTCTACCATAATATACTCCCTATACAGAAGTCTGCCATCATATACTCCTAGTACACTGTACAGAAACACCTGTATCACCTTAAACTCAACCTTCTTATTTTATTAATTTATGGTCAAAAAGCCAACTATCATCCATCTAACTTTATTTAGTAATTAATTAAATTAATTAATTACAGGTATAATGTACTGACCATAGGTAGAAAATTATATCTATATATAGACAAGGAACATTTGTCTTCTTATGTCTTCTTATCACCTGGCTGTATATGTGTGGTAGGTATTTTAGAATAAAGACAAAAGTCACTATTTTCTAGATGAGACTGAATTGTATGGAGACAAAAAAAAACTGCCTGTGGATGGTTTGGTTTATGGTGTTTAATGCCACTTTCAACAATATTTCAGTTATATCATGTCGAAAGTCACTGACAAACTTTATCACATAATGTTGTATCGAGTACACTTCGCCTGGGCAGGGTTCGAAATCACAACTTTAGTGTTGATAGGCACTGATTGCACAGGTAGTTGTAAATCCAACTACCATATGATCACGATCACGATGGCCCCTATAGTCTAAATGAGACTGAATTGTATGGAGACAAAAAAAAAGACAAAAAACAACAAAATACTACCTGTGATTAGTTAATTAACATGGCTATCTTGTTTATTTTTGATTGTGCATGTGTCTTGTATGGATTTTGTGACCATCAAATGTTATTAACGATAAAATGACAAGATAAATGATAGGGGCCTCGTTTTTATCCAACATTTGGATTAAACAAAATAAAACAGATAATTCTTTGTCAGTTTCGATTGAAATTTGTCTTTGGATGTTAAAATAAATGACAACAGGTACTTTATAATACTTTATATTATTATTATGTACTACTTCAATGAACTGAAATAAAAAAAAAATACCATTATTGGCTGTTCCAAAAATCACATGACACATCAAGGTCACCCACAATGACCTTTACTGGCTGATCCAGTAATCACATGACACATTGAAGTCACCCACCATTACAGATTGATCCAGAAATCACATGACACATCAAGGTCACCCACCATGAAAAAGTTCATATCAGGATAATAATCAAAGAATTCTAATATAATAATATAATAATATTCATTAATAAAGTTTAATATAGAAAAGGTCAAAATACAGATGAAAAAGCAAAGAAATTGCATTGTCATAAGTCATAAAACATTGCTATTAACTGTCTAAAATCCTTATCTATAACAAAATAACATGGTTATGATCAATCAAAAATATAGTTAATATGCCCCTCAATTACAAATATGAACATGTGGTCTTCCACATCATAGAAAATTGCAGGTAGGCAATTTAGATATTTTTCTCCATAAATTTCTTATCGTACCACTAACAAGACGGGACCCAATAAGGTATAACTCCATGGTAGTTGGTAGATAAAATCTAGAGCCGTGATAACTGAGACTTTACCCATTTCTCATTACTCCAATCGTTAATTATATGGCTTAATTACACACAATCAATCTGATGTTCATCCCGATTTTTAATTAGAAAAGTTAAAAAAAATCGTAAGAAATATTCATGTGTTGTGGTTATCTTAATAAGACATTAAACGAGCCTCTGATTGTCTAACCTTAACGCTACTGATTAAAATTATTTTATGTTTTTCTGACCAAAAAAAGAACTGATTACTTTTCTTCACAAGTGTTAGAATCACCATAAAAATCATCAAACTGTGAAAAATTCACACACAATTATATAATTAGCCAGTATGATACCATAATTGCTTGAAAATTAATTATGATAAAGCAGTTATAATTAATTGATGTGCAGTAAAGCAAGGTGATTTATTTTAAGAGTCATGTGATGTCCCATGGTCCTATCCTCAGGTGCTCTTTGCTTTCCTCCTGACATCATTGACCTCCGTCAAGTAACATTATTTCATTTTCCAATCGATTGTATTAATGTTTCAGAGTGCAAACTTTTCTTAATTGATTTTACCAATAGAATTAATTATACAGTTATACAAAAACATATATTGAGGTACCGTAGAGGACAATATTAAACCATTATTCTCATAATTTTGTTATGTTAAGGTCCCAATTGGCACATATCTTTCCATTACTATAACTGACAAAAAAATCCAGATGCCTGTATGCAATGAAAACATGACTTGATGAGTGGTTTTTAATGCTCGAGACTGCACACAATAATTAGACAAAAACCTTACAACAATTTAGAGTAGATTTGACAGTGAATTACAAACTTACAAAGAGAGCTATTAACTCCACATTTACTAATTATCCTACTAATGCCCTTTCCATTTACAATATTACCTTCTGTTTTTTTAACATTACATCAAATTTCCATACGGATTTCTATTATCTAGTAAAAACCACATGCTTAAGTGTCTGTTAAATACATCATATAGCTTTTATAATTTGGCAGTAACCTAAGTGGTTCCTAATATTTCTAGAAAAACATTATAATAATTTGGCAAGAATCTATTACTTACTGAATTACTGGATATACCAATATAATACAGTGGTTATACTTTTCACTTTATTATCAACCGCATCGGTGGGGTAATGGTTAACATGCTCGCCTCAAGTGTGGTAGATCATGGGTTCGAGCCCCGGTTAGGTCAAACCAAAGACTTTAAAATTGGTATTTGTTGCTTCTCCGCTAAGTACGCAGCATTTAATGTGTCAGAGTGGAGCGACATGTCTACCTGCAGACTGTTGTTTCAGTGAGCTAGCACTATAAAAATCCAACTCAGCATGTTGGTCTAGAACAAAGTGGACCTCATCATCATTTCATTGAAAATTAACTTGTTCTCACCATGATATAGCTGAAAAATTGCTGAATTGGCATTAAACAACAATCACTCACTCACTTTATTATCTCCCTTTATAATTTGTATTTCTCTATAAAGGGAGATAACTTTCAAAGGTTTCTTCATTCTAAATGTAAATTTCATTTAAAGAATCTGTGTTGTCCTGTTATCTCTACAAATAAAATTGACAGCCACAATATAACTGAGATATTGTTGAAAGTGGCATTACCCAATTCAAGAAAATTTACCAACAAAATATATGGCTATTGGCAAAATAAAGGAAAAGAAATTGCTCAACAAAACTTTGAAGAATGCAAAGGGGTAATCAGAAGCTGTAAATCGAAGAAGGACAAACAATACAATGGATGAGAAAACACTACACAGAAAATAAAATATTGAGCAACACGATCCTACCTTAAAATGTAATGTAGTGCAAAATCAAAATAGCAACATTATACCAAAATTTCATATGAATCTGTTAACCAGCATGTGAAACAAAATCCAGATGTCATACTGTAAACCAACTTTTGTTCGCGTGCAATAAACCTTCGCGACTTTCGCGGTAGAGTACAAAATCGTCGGTCTAAAGTGTGTAAGAAACAAGAACATATATAGCCTAGCAAACACCATATAGCGTAATGTATTTTCTGGTATAGATCGATATCCGTTAGACCACACAAAGTCATGTATACGTAATTAAATTTGGGGGGTCATGTAAATTAACATAATTAATTTTCAAAAGAACTTTATTTGTAAGATACTGACAATTAATTTAATGCAGAGTACTAGTTAGTGTTAGACTTCATTATATATGGTATTTACAGGATTTCGTTCCACAGTATTACAGTTTTTCTGCATTAAAATCTATAAAGTTATGCGTTGGCAAATATAATTATAAGTGAAGAAAGTTATCGAAATGTGTTCAAAACAGGTTTTATAATTATACATGTCTATTGTAGTATAAAGTGCCGTGAGCATAATGTTGACAGGTAATTAAAAGCCTTTAATTGTAATAATCAGCTGGGATTATAAAATAAATAATTGCTGTCACCTGTACGTTGATAATTGAAACTATTAATCAACGGGGATAATCCTATAATCATTGTAAAAACAAATGAGATCAACTACAACATTTTGACATCTTGGTCTATCATGTTCTATAATATAAACTTTTTTTTCATTTTTTGAGAAAATAGCACAGGTGACAAATTTATTATAATTATATGACTACAAGAACTGGACAAAAATATACACACTTAATTATGGAGTTGGCGTAAAACAACAATCAATCAATTAAAAGGTACTGAATTGTTGTAGGTAATAATGCTGTATTGATGACTGACAATTAAAACATGTAGAAATGTTGAAGATATTTAAAAAGGAAAACTAGTACATATGTGTTCACGAAATCAATGGGGTATGTCAATTGAACGATCAATAATATATTATGAAAGACAACTCTTGTTATAAAAAAACAACCGATGTCGGCGGCGATGTAGACCAAAGTCATACCGCGAAAAATCTGAAATTTTAGCATTTTGGTTATCGCGAAATTAAATCTCCGCGAAACTGTCTTGAAGCAGGAAAACGCGAAACATAATAGCCACGAAAAAAAGTTGGTTTACAGTATACTGGTGGCATAGATTAGCATCAGTAAAATATTGATTGACTGCTTGTTGTATAACATCCAGTGAGCAGTATTTCAGCCACCAGTACATTCTTTATAAGAACAAGTATACAAACACAAAAGATACAACATTATGTAATCAAGTTTGTCAGTGACTTGCGGCAGGTCAATGGTTTTCTTCGGGTACTCTGGTTTTCTCCACTAGTAAAACTGACCGCTCTGATATAAGTGAAATGTTGTTGAAAGTGGCATTAAACACCATAAACCAACCAACCACAACCACGACCACAAAATAAGCATGTAGGTATTAAAGTAGCATAGGGATCGTTAATTAGTTAGAGGCTTTTGACTTACGCATGTAAAGTTGGACGTACGGAGGTAACAAGTAGAACTACAGTAACAGATAATGGTCATGCTGCTGTAACCAATGTAACAAGTAGAATTACAGTAACATATAATGGTCATGCTGCTGTAACCAAGGTAACAAGTAGAACTACAGTAACAGATAATGGTCATGCTGCTGTAACCAATGTAACAAGTAGAATTACAGTAACAGATAATGGTCATGCTACTGTAACCAATGTAACAAGTAGAATTACAGTAACAGATAATGGTCATGCTGCTGTAACCAATGTAACAAGTAGAATTACAGTAACAGATAATGGTTATGCTGCTGTAACCAACGTAACAAGTAGAATTACAGTAACAGATAATGGTCATGCTGCTGTAACCAAGGTAACAAGTAGAACTACAGTAACAGATAATGGTCATGCTGCTGTAACCAAGGTAACAAGTAGAATTACAGTAACAGATAATGGTCATGCTGCTGTAACCAAGGTAACAAGTAGAACTACAGTAACAGATAATGGTCATGCTGCTGTAACCAATGTAACAAGTAGAATTACAGTAACAGATAATAGTCATGCTGCTGTAACCAACGTAACAAGTAGAATTACAGTAACAGATAATGGTCATGCTGCTGTAACCAACGTAACAAGTAGAATTACAGTAACAGATAATGGTCATGCTGCTGTAACCAAGGTAACAAGTAGAATTACAGTAACAGATAATGGTCATGCTGCTGTAACCAACGTAACAAGTAGAATTACAGTAACAGATAATGGTCATGCTGCTGTAACCAAGGTAACAAGTAAAACTACAGTAACAGATAATGGTCATGCTGCTGTAACCAATGTAACAAGTAGAATTACAGTAACAGATAATGGTCATGCTGCTGTAACCAAGGTAACAAGTAGAATTACAGTAACAGATAATGGTCATGCTGCTGTAACCAAGGTAACAAGTAGAATTACAGTAACAGATAATGGTCATGCTGCTGTAACCAACGTAACAAGTAGAATTACAGTAACAGATAATGGTCATGCTGCTGTAACCAAGGTAACAAGTAGAATTACAGTAACAGATAATGGTTATGCTGCTGTAACCAATGTAACAAGTAGAATTACAGTAACAGATAATGGTTATGCTGCTGTAACCAATGTAACAAGTAGAATTACAGTAACAGATAATGGTCATGCTGCTGTAACCAAGGTAACAAGTAGAATTACAGTAACAGATAATGGTCATGCTGTTGTAACCAACGTAACGTAACCATGACAATCTCACAACACTGGGCAGCCACCTATAACCCATTCAACAAATGTTGATTGTATATTTTCGTAAATCCCCTCACAATCACCATACACCTCTGAAAAAAGGACAATAGGGTAAATTCTATGTTACCCTTCCACTCTACCACCTGCCTCCTCCTCTTAAAGAAATTAATTATCACTAAAAAATATATGTGAGAGGTGATTGTTTGTTTTGTTGATATTGGTGGAATGGTTGACCATCACTGTTTAAACTTTCTTTTCATAATGTAAGATTTTATTTCCCTTAAGTTCATTCATATACATATGAGCATGTTTTTTTTTCTTTGTTTAAGGTTCATCTAGTATAAATCAGATACACAATATCACTGTAACATATAATTCAAATAACATATTAAAAAAAACCATCTGGTTCTGTTGTATCAATTTCTAATGAGGTATTAATGACTTAGTTTATAAAATGTTGCCATCATTTCTAACACATCATCAATAACACATTACATGTTGTTTATTGTAAAAATTTCATTCAATTATTTCGGTATGAAATGGTCAAATTCTCAAACTTTAATCTCTGCTATGTTTGAAATTGGGTATTATACCAATGATATTAAAATCCAATTAAACAGTACCTAAAAATTACAATTAATATTAAAAAATAATATAACCTTTATGTATATGTAATAATATAATGTTGTACACCAAAGTTTGCCTTCAAATCTGATCAAAATCAGCTGTTTAATATGCTGTGTTCCCCCTACCATCTGACAGAACCCAATAAGATGTCAAATCTAGGTGAACTTTCGTATATGAATACTTGAGAAATAAAATCAACCAATCGGAGAGATTTACATTTGCAATGTGATTTAAAAAAGAGGGAAATGCACTGTTAAGATTTACCAGAGACATTTTCATTCGTTGATCATGAGTTCACCTGAACATGACCTTTAATTGGGTTATTTCACATATTAGGGGGGAGTGTAACGTATAATAACAGCTATGTATGCCTCAATAGAATGTTCTACCCGAAAATGTGACTTCATATAATGCGGTACCCTAGAATAATCTTTAACTGAATGTCATACCCTAAGTATGCCTTCAAATGGATGTTGTACTCTAAAATATGCCTTATCTGAATGTCAAATCTGATGTAACAAGCTCAGTTGGGGGGGGGGGGTCAAGTTACTTCCCTTTTATCAATAAGGTCTTTTATTCACACCTATTTTAATTATTGTACCGTTCACCAGATACTACACTAACTAGAACTCAGTAAAACATAAACTATCAAAATTACTGAAATTATTCATTTAATCAATTCTAGTTCAAATAAAATATTCTTTTCTTATCAGAGGGGTTAGGGATATGGTGTTTAAAGCCACTTTCAACAATATTTCATTCTTATCAGAATAATGTGACAATCCTGTATAAAAAGTGATACATTTTAAGCAAGCCACATATGTACTTGATCTTTATACATTTATACAACCAACGTCTAAACATAATCTTAATATTGTTGTTACTGATTTAGCCTAGTGCAACATAACTGCACCGATATAGGAATTAATCACAAACTGTCTCTCCATTGTACAAGATGTTCACTAATTTTTGTATTTAAATTTGCATGTTTTGCTTAAATAACACAAAATAGAACTACAGGGTATAAAAAACAGATGTTAACTTACATAATAATAAGTTTAAAAATTATGATTAAAATTCATTTTTATGAAAATTACCTATTTTTCATTTCTATCATGTTAACAATATACAAAACTTACCTGTGTGATAAATTTTACTGCATAAATCTTCAAAGAGACTATAAAACTCCAACTTAATTTTCAAAATCCTTTATATTCAATCTAATTAATAACCTTAATTCTACTTAAAACCAACTTTTATATTTATATCTGTTCATCAATTCAAACTTCTTATAACACAGTTTTAACAAGAAATGAAAGCATCAGTGTTTATAAACAATTCTGTACAGATTCATTTTTAACCCAACATCACCCTGTAATTTTGTCATGTATTATACAACACTACAGAATTTGTATAACCAAATGTCTCTATTTTCACTGATCTCATACAGAATGCATTAAGAATATGTCACACTTAAATTTTCTATCCCTTCAAGTGTATTACTCAATGAATACTTAGATGGCAAATTCAATCTTATAGAGAGCTCTAACTACAATATCTAATCTTCTTTTCAATTTCTAAGCTTCCAATCTGGTCTATGTTTGATGTGCAGGGTTTAATTATAATGGGTCCAACTAATGAAATAGTAATGAAATTATCTTAATTGTCATTTTCTCAATGTGAATCAAGGAAATAAAAAATGCCGAGGAAATTAAGCCAACACGGAATCCGTGTGGTAATTTTAAGAAATCTACGACCGTTTCTTTATTGGGAACAACCAAGCTTAATGAAGAAAGGTGGTCTTGGCTGACAAGATTTAATTTAAGTTTGTAGTGATTTGATCGGGTCATTACGGAAACCTTCATAATCAAGACCTATTTTTCTTGATGGTTACTCCTGTCATAACCTGGAAGCTTCATTACTACAGCCTTATTACATGGTATCATGGAAGAAAATTAATATTTCAGAGTAATTGTTGAATACGTGATTGGTAAGGAACTTAGATTATAGGGAACAATCAAGACAAAGTTATATTAGATAATCTGACTGATACAATCAGTGTTATACCACATTGATCCTGTCATTGTTTCTGTAGAGAAAGATAGAGCCAATTTGTATCTAGGTGTATACTGGTACTGTGTACTGCTGTAAAAAGATGGTTTCACCTTGTATCTAGGGGCATACTTGGTAAAAAAAAAGGTTTTACCTTGTTCCAGATTGTCACTCCTATTATATACATACAGAAAAACCTGTCTTAAGAGGTCACTCAAAGATTTACAAAAATCTAGTCAATTTGTATCTAGGGGTAAACTTGGTAAAAAAAATGTTTTCACATTGTTCCAGATTGTCACTTCTATTATATACATGTAGTGAAACCTGTCTTAAGAGGTCACTCAAAAAAATAGTCAATTTGTATCTAAGGATATACTTGGTAAAAAAAATGTTTTCTCTTTGTTCCAGATTGTCACTCTTATCATATACATACAGTACAACTTGTCTTAAGAGGTCACTCAAAGATATAGTCAATTTGTATCTAGGTGTATACTTGGTAAAAAGAATACTTTCACCTTGTATCTAGGGGTATACTGTGTAAAAAAATGTTTTCACCTTGTTATATAGATACAGTGAAACCTGTCTTAAGAGGTCACTCAAAGATATAGTCAATTTGTATCTAGGGGTATACTTGGTAAAAAGAATACTTTCACCTTGTATCTAGGGGTATACTGTGTATAAAAAATGTTTTCACCTTGTTTTTTAGATACAGTGAAACCTGTCTTAAGAGGTCACTCAAAGATATAGTCAATTTATATCTAAGGGTATACTGTGTAAAAAAATGTTTTCACCTTGTTCCAGATTATCACTCCTAATATATACAAACAATAAAACCTGTCTTAAGACGTCACTCAAAAATATAGTTAATTTGTATCTAGGGGTATATTTGGCAAACAAATATTTTCACTTTGTTCCAGATTGTCAGTCCTATTATATAAATACATGTACTTTCACTTTGTTCCAGATTGTCAGTCCTATTATATAAATACATGTACTTTCACTTTGTTCCAGATTGTCAGTCCTATTATATAAATACATGTACTTTCACTTTGTTCCAGATTGTCAGTCCTATTATATAAATACATGTACTTTCACTTTGTTCCAGATTGTCAGTCCTATTATATAAATACATGTACTTTCACTTTGTTCCAGATTGTCAGTCCTATTATATAAATACATGTACAGTGAAACTTGTCTTAAGAGGTCACTCAAAGAGGAGGGATGAAGTGGCCTTTTTATAAAGGTGATCTCTTAATATTAGAATCGGAACTAAAATGAAGGTCTTTTAAGACAGGCTTTTGCTTAATACAGGTGACCTTGGAGGCATGATTGACTATCTAATTAGATCCCATAATCACAATTTTTTTGAGTAATTATGCATAAATTAAATGATATTCAAAATTAAAAAGTAGTTGTAATCATTAATATTTTTTAGGGCTATGGGTTGGCACCTTTTTGCTCTAAATAGATACTTTCACCATTAAGAGCTTAGAGAAAAAACACCCAAGACTCTAATGTCCAAATGGTCGAGAAAATATGTAAACAGGACAGACTATGCAGAAGATTGGTCCTCCAGATCTACAGATTCTAATAACATACTGAATAAACTGAAGAAGAAAAAAAAAAGAAAATCTGCAGAATTTCACTCTCCAAATGGGCATAATATCTGATAAAAAATGTTCTCAGATTCAAAATTTTTATTTTTATTTTGTAAATTTTGTTTGGGGTGGTGAGGGATGATGGGTGGAGTTTGGTAAAATAATTAAAAGTGATAAAATTCATTAGGATTAAAACTAGAGGCTCAGTGGGCTGAGCCTGTGTCGCTCACCTTTCATTCTGCTTTGAGAAAACTTTATACAGAACCTTCGATAGGTGCTTCCTACCAAATTTCGGTTCATTTGGCTACTCGGTTTCAGAGGAGAAGATTATTTAAAAATCGACCAATCAGAAACAAAAAATGCCTGTGGGGGCCATGCTTGCTAACGTATCAGGATGAAATGAGCAGTTTTAATAGAGGACCTGCCATATATGCTTCCTACCAAGTTTTGGTTCATTTGGCTAAGTGGTTTCAGAGGATAAGATTTTTTAGAAATCGCCCAATCAGAAACAAGAATTGCCTGTGGTGGCCATGTTTGATAACGGATCCGGACAAAATGAGCAATCTTTATAGAGGACCTTTCGTAGATGCTTCCTACCAAGTTTCGTTTCATTTGGTCAAACAGTTACAGAGGAGAAGATTTTTAGAAATCGACCAATCAGAAAAAAGAATTGCCTGTGGTGGCCATGTTTGTTAACAAATCGGGACGAAATGAGCAATTGTTATAGAGGACCTTCCATAAATGCTTCCTACCAAGTTTTGGTTCATTTGGCCATGCGGTTTCAGAAGAGAAGAATTTTTAAAAATCGACCAATCAGAAACAAAAATTGCCTGTGGCGGCCATTTTTGTTCACGGATCGGGATGAAATGTGCAATATTTATAGAGGACCTGCCATAGATGAAAGTGGTTTTAGAGGAGAAGATAAAAATGTGAAAAGTTAACGGACGACAGACAACAGACGACGGATGCCAAGTGATGAAAAAAGGTCACATTGCCTTTGGCAAGGTGAGCTAATAAGCATTATTATCACATATTTTGTTGCAATATGTTCGTTTATGCATGTCCAATAATAGCTAAAAGTCAGTGTTGGTTATTTGCCCTCAGGGTAAATATGAGGCAAATATCCGTATTTGCCCTCAAATATTCGTATTTGCCCTCATATATCCGTATTTGCCCCCTAATTCAACTTCCGGTATCTGTGCAGTGGTCTCAAAGATTATATGTCAAAGTACAAGGAAAGATGATGCATAAAGATATGCATAAAATCGTATTTCAATCAAAATAACACATTTCATCATATTGGAATAAAGTTTAAATAACTTGAAACGGAATAATTAGCTCAAATGTATACGCCGTGTTGAATAGGAATTTCCATTCAAATGTCAACGTCTTGGGTAGATTTTACAAACAGTTGCTAACGTCATCATCAGTGTACATACAGATCGACATTGTTTGGTATATTTTTTAAACCAGACTCGAAACAAAAATATTTACAAGTTGAACAAATGCAACTCTCTTAAGGATTTATTTTCGCAATTTGTCAGTTCAAAGATCTTTTTTGCAATATAAAAGTCAATGCTTGGAAAAGGTCAATGTAAAATATGTGATAAAAAGATTATGACATGAAATTTTCCATATCGTCCCTGGTATCAACCCTTGACCCATACCAGCCCTCCAGCTTCGCTGTTGGGCTTGATATGGGAGTTTCGGGCTAATACCAGGGCTGATATTGAAAATGTTATGTAATAATCTCTTTGTCTAAACCCAGTATTTAAGTTATAACGTGTCAGTTATTTTTTATCGATAGAAAAATCCAGTATACGAATACCTTGTCATAAATCAGAGACAAAATCTATCAAATAAGGTTGTATCAAGTACACCTTTCTGATAGTTGAATTAACAACCCTTATTGGTTGTAGGTACTGATTGTACAACCAAATGTTAATCTAACAACATAGATGATCATATTCGTGAAAGTCCATACTTCTATTTGAATTTCATCTTTAAAATTTTGTACTTTAAAAAGTAAAGCAACCTTTTTTTTAACATTAACAACCTGAACATGTAATTAAAATTACAACATTCAATAACGAGCAATAAAACACCAAGAGTACATAAATTAGTATGCATCTTTTATGGGCAAATCACAATAACAAGAAAAATCAAATTTGAAAATTTCTGAAATTATGTATTCAACATGTGTATTTTCATCTCGATAAAATTATCTCGTTAAAATTGTGACAATAATTATGCATAGATTGGTATCAATCCTAATTGATTAATGAAAAAAATCGTCACATTACAAAACACGGAAAATTATGACGTAAACATGACCGGAATACATAACCTCCTTCATTCATGTAAAACCGCCATCCGTCAAAATATTTAACAAGCATAAAAGTCTAAATGACTGGCTTAACAAAAAGAACAAATATTCTATTGACATGGAAGACGAACTTTGCCGCAAATTAATGTGCTATGTTGATGTATGCGATCAAAAGATAAAGGAGAAATTTCATACTCTTTTACTCCTGTAATTTAACAAAAAAGAAAAATGAATTACCAAATTTTGACTTATTAGCTCTATGCTCAGTTAATGTTCAAATGCAAACAAATGGGTGATTCTTTATTTGATTAAGGAAGCTTTTGGGTAATTAGTGTGATCTGTCTGATGTTTAACATCCATGAAATCATCCATGCTAATAGACTACAAATCACACTCAGATTTATATGGAGGTGAAAAATGGCTTTCTTTGAGCTTCTGTAAAATGAAAGATATTTGTCTAAGTATTGATGTAAGTTTCTCATGAAATGAACAATGATCATATTATATCAATGAATTTCAATTACAGAAAGGTTTTGACAAATGAAACATAGTTTTTAACAGAGAACAAATTTCTGTGAGATTTGGAATGAAAAATGATTTCTTGTCAATTTATATAAGGAAGACATACCATTTAACATTAAGTGGGAGGGGCACTCATATTTTACCAAAGTGCCTTGCTGAAGTTTTAACAGAGAACAATTTTCTGTGAAATTTGGAATGATTTCTTGCCAATTTATATTAGGAAGACATACCATTTAACTTTTAGTGGGAGGGGCACTCATATTATACCAAAGTTGCTTGTTGAAGTTTTTAACAGAGAACAAATTCTGTGAGATTTGGAATAAAAATGATTTCTTGTCAATTTAAATAGGGAGTCAGACACTTTGTTTTTTTCTCTGAGCCAGATGATTTTCACACTACACAAAAATCATATTATTTTTCTTACATAAAAAATCAGTTGTTTGTTCATATTTTACCAGTTTCTTGTTGAACACTGCATTGGTCAGATTATTAATTTTTTTTTGCATCTTCCGTTAAGATATCTTTTTCTATAAAATTTGGTAACAGAAGAAAAAAAAAGGCCACACCCCCATCTCCTAAAAGTGAAATGGTTGTTCCCTAATATCTTTTCACTATGAAATTTACAAGAAGGAATTTGCTTAGAAATATCCTCTTGCAGAACAAAATGTTGTCCTTCATCTTACAGGTACAAAGAGAACATAACATTGTCAATTTTATACAAATATATCCTGTTAGTGAGGGTTATTTGTGAAAAATAACGGTTGAGAGGAGAGGCAAATATCATTTGACTGTCCTCGAAACCGGTATTTTTCGCAAATAACCCTCACTAACAGGATATATTTGTTTAATTCCGCCGAATATCTAACAGCAAGTAAAACAGTGGCATGCAAGCAGGTTCAGAACTTCAGACCACCTCGATCATTTGATTTTCAACTGAGACTTAAAATCAATCTACGGAAACAGGAACAATCTTTTCAAAGAAGTGACTAGTGTATAAATTCTGGAACAAATTCAAAATTAAAATAAATCACGGTTTTGCTTTAACAAACTACACGCTAAACTTTTTTAATGCAAATGAATTTGAAATATATACATTTCAACGATTTCAAACATAACGGCTGACACTGTCGTCATTTTCTTTACTTTAGCGTTGGTTGAAAGAAGAAACCTGAATAATTCGAATAACATCCGTGACGTCATAACTATTTAAAGAAGGGATTTCGTCTCGAGTGGGATATTTTCCTATAGTACCGGGATATTTTTAGGCAAATATCCCGGCAATGGTGGAAAAGCTGAGAAAACGGAGAATTGGTAAAAAATACCCCTTTCATCAACCAATCAGAAGACAGCATTCTGATATAAGGTGGAATTAAGCTGTAAACACATGTCTGTCAACTGTTCCTGGACACTTACTGCAACATTGAAAGGTCAGAGGATAAACATCCCATTGTAGTACAAATTCAATTTCATTTGAATTGTTTTGGTTTTGAACAGATGTAGAAATCATATCCCAAATATGAACAAGCTTAAACAAGATGAACTGTGAGCTAATGCTCACTTATGATACTCCCGCTCTTCGGCAAACAGGAAATATGAATCTGACGGGTCAAAAAAAATATCCTAATTATATTAAATATATTTGTTTGGTTTTTAATTCTAAACGAGCATACTTTCAAAATATCTCCAAAATGACGTCATTTTGGACCGCCGACGTTGCCGTGATTTTCATGTTACTTTTGACAAGTTACAAAACCAGGATGAGTGGCCAGGTAGTAGTGACAACCAAGGATAGGTTAAATTAAAGAGGAGATCCCGTAGATTACGATAATATTAGTTTCAAAGTAAAATATTCAATGATTCAGTATGAAAAACGGAAATAAAAAATGTCTTTAAGTTTTTCTATGTTCTTCCTCGATTTTTTTCCCACCAAACGTCGTCTACTCTAGACTTAAAAACATGAAGATATGCTCCAAACAATTGTTTTTCTGCTTGGTCGTCTGCCACACAACCCGTAAACCAGTTAAAAAATCGTGGGATACAAAAAAATGATGCACATTGATTTTGAGGACGTTCACGACGTTACCGGTTGGAGTACAGAAGATGTCGACCACCTGGTGCTGCATAAAAAATTACCTGGTAAGAAATAATTCCTCCGTTTTATAAAAATTTAATACTCTTGATAACACAGCTCTGTATTTTTACAATCATATTACGATATCAATCAAGTACAGTGAAAAAAATATCATTTATGTTACAACTTGGGCTAATCCCATCAAAACAGGTAGTGATGTATATTGAGTCATAAATTAGATCGACACACGGCTATAAATAACTTTCTTTTATACTCAGTATACGGAAAAACGCAACAGTTCTCGATAATTATATTGCATGAAATATTGGAAATTCGGAAAGTTAATGTGTAACGCACATGGTTCTTCCTAAAATTGAATCCATTTTAACGTAGAGGTCGACCTTTTAACTTGAAAAGGGGGCTATGCTTTTTTTTCATAAAAAAAATCGACACTGATTAAAAAACAAAATATTCTGACAAGAAAATTGAAAGAAATTTGTTTCTTTTTTTTAAGTATTCTGATTCACTATTATTGCTTAAATAAATAATGGTGTATTTTTAAGAGAGAGAGAAAAAAAAAACATCGCCACTGTCATTAATCTGATGAAGTAAATTTTCCATAAAAGTTATATTTGATATTGAAAAAAAAATCATTCTCAAAATAAAATAAATCCCAAAATATTCAAGAGATAATTTAGTTGGAATGTCGGATGAAAAAAATTGCTAGTGAGAAGTAGTTATTCCTGAAAGCGTTACATCCATTTACTATTTAATATTTAATTAGATAGGAACATCAGTGGCAAAATATGGAGTAAATGGACAGTGATAAACAAATAAAAAAGTTTGCCATACAGTCTTTCGCGATTGAACAGTAAAAATGTCTCATTGATCATCCATTCCAGATTCATGATTATATCTTTTTTTTCGGCTTCAGGTCTCGCAGCTGCTGGCCAGTGTAGAGTTCGTCTTGAGTTAAGCTACCTCCTAGTAGGAGCACTATTTGAGAGAAACCAGTTTTTGAACCAAAAACCAATAAATGTAATAGATTGTATTAAAGCTGTTGATGGTGAAGTCTGTGTCCCAAGAGTTGATTCCTTGAAATGACACTCTTAAAGCGGTTTCAAAAAGTAAATTCATTAGAGTCTAGCATTCTGAAAGACCTTTCAGAAAAAGTTTCAATACTTTATCCAAACATCGAAGGTGTTAGCAATCCCTGCAACTGCCGTGAAAAGGGTATTACAAATAAAGACTTTTTATCTACTTTTGGGAAAATGATAAAGAACAAAACTCTGAAGGAAGTCCACAATTACTTCATTGAAATCCTTGGTTTTGACGAAAAATCATCAGACGCAGCGCTGAATAACAAATATAAAACTAGAGGCTCAGCCCACTGAGCCTGTATCGCTCACCTGACAATAGAATGATACTGAAGCAAATTTCAAAGGGAGATAATCATTACCTTAAAAAACAGCAGCCATCTTGCATGGAGGGTGGGGCTGTCGGACACAATTTTAAAAGGGACACACCCAGGGACCATCTATGCCAAGTTTGGCTCCATTTGGCCAAGCTGTTTCAGAGGAGAAGATTTTTTTAACATTAGCCAATCAGAAAAAAGAATTATTCTTGGCGGCCATGTTTATAGGCCAAATGGAACGAAATGGAGAAACTTTATAGAGGACCTTACATAGATGCTTACTGCCAAGTTTGGTTCCATTTGGCCAAGTTGTTTCAGAGGAGAAGATTAAAATATGAAAAAGTTAACGGACGGACGATGGATGCTAAGTGATGGCAATACCTCACATGGCCCTTTGGGTCAGGTGAGCTAAAAAATGATGAAAAAAGGGGAATAACTCCTAGACGGGTAATCAAAATTGCAGGGCATGTAGATCTTGACAAGCTGAACAAGTTTTCAGTTTACACTCAACATCTATCTCTTATAGTTTTTGAAATAAAGGATGAAAAGTATTAACATTTTTAAAATTTGATGAAAAAAGGGCAATAACTTCAAGATGGGTAATCAGATTTACTTTAAAATTGTAGGCTAGGTTGATCTTGACATGCTGAACATGTTTGCTGTTTAAACTTAACATCTATCTCTTATAGTTTTTGAAATAAAGGACAAAAGGTATTAACATTTTGAAAATTTGCCGAAAAAAAGGGCAATAACTCCAAATTGGGTACTCAAATTAACTTCAAAATTACAGGGTAGGTAGATCTTAATATGCTGCACATGTTTGCAATTTAAACTTAACCTTTATCTCTAATAGTTTTTGAAATATCAGACAAAAATGTTTAAATTAAAAAAATAAAATATAAAAAAGGGCAATAACTCCTAGACGGGTAATCAGATTTACTTCAAAATTGCAGGGCATGTAGATCTTGACATGCTGCACATGTTTGCTGTTTAAACTTAACGTCTATCTCTTATAGTTTTTGAAATAAAAAACGAAAAGTATTAAAATTTAGAAAATTTGACGAAAAAAGGGCAATAACTCCAAGATAGGTAATCAGATTTTCTTCAAAATTTCAGGGTAGTTAGATCTTCCTGTGCTGATCATTTTTACCCTGTCAGATTTCTGATATTATTAACGGTTTTTGAGTTGTTACCAAAAACGTGCAGTTTTACCATATGTTCTATTTTTAGTAACAGTGGCCATGTTTGTTGGCCGAATGGAATTAAATGAAGAAGTTTTATAGAGGATCTTACATAGATGCTTCCTGCCAAGTTTGGCTCCATTTGGCCAAGCAGTTTCAGAGGAGAAGATTTTTTTAACATTAGCCAATCAGAAACAAGAATTGCCCTTGGCGGCCATATTTGTTGGCGGAATGGGACGAAATGAAGAAACTTTATAGAGGACCTTATATAGATGCTTTCTGTCAAGTTTGGTTTCATTTGGTCAAGTTGTTTCAGAGGAGTAGATTAAAATATGAAAAGTTAACGGACGGATGACGGACGCCAAGTGATGGCAATACCTCACATGACCCTTTGGGTCAGGTGAGCTAAAAATGACTGAAATAAAGAGCAATTTACAGAAAAACAAAGAATATGATGAACTAGATCGGTTTTTAAAATTACCGTTTTCCCTCCCACAATGTCATCAAAACAATAAAAATGCCCATAAAAGAAAAGCTGATACTAATGCAACATTTACTGAATTTTCCGATTTTCGTCATTTTGAAAAGAAGCTGCATATCGCCGAATCTAAACTTGAAATTTCATGCAATATTATTGACGATTTCAGACATCAGTATGAACTGTCTCTTGACGAAATTTACGACCTTCAAGGTGAAATAGATGAACTTGTTGATGAATGCTGTCAACAAAAACACACTATACTGACTTTAAATTCCAAACTTAGTCAAATTCAGAAGAAATATAAAACCCAAAGTGACAAAATTGATCAAATATTGCAGCAGTATAACTATCACGAATTTAGAAAGTATCAGAAACGGGAGAGCTATCATAAAAAAGTTATTAGTGAACAAAAAGCAGAAATAAAGAAACTGAAACTAGACACACAAAAACTGGAGACAGTTGAATCAAAAAAACGTAAAGCAAATAAAAGCATGGCATACTTTAAAAAACAAAACTCTGAATATCGGGAAATCAATCAGAATCAAAAGCAAGTAATTTTACAACTACAGAGAGATTTGTCGGACAAAGACAGAAATATAGACAATCTAATAGCACAAGTTAATGAACTCATTGAAGACAAAATGTCTGTTGAAACTTTTTCCGAATGAGAATATCTACCGTCTGTCCGTCAGGTTGTTCAAGATCTACATTCATTTGGAGTAGGGGTGAAACATATCGGTCAGACAATACAAACTGTACTTAAACATTTAGTAGGAATCGAAGGTGTTAAAGTTCCAAGTGAATCCTCGAATAGAAGAATGATTCTAGAATCAAATTTATTGGCAAAACTACAGGTCGGAGAAAAAATGCTAAGTCATGGATTAAATACTTTACATTTTGATGGTACTACTGATGCTCAAAAACACTTCCTAGGATTTCAAATTTCAACTCCTGGTCAAAACCTATCGTTATCTATATCTGAAACCATTCGTGGTGATACACAAACTCAAGTTGACACATTGAAACAAGTTTTTAATGACTTGTCTGATGTAATGTCGTCTGATTCTACGGAGGAAAATAAAGATAAAATTTACGCCAATCTTATGATTAGTATTAAGAATTTAATGTCCGATCAGCATATTGTCAACAAAAACTTTCTCGACGAGTTCACTAAATTGAGAATTTTCCTTTTTGAAGAGTTTGATACTAACTGGTGTAATTTGTCGGAAAATGAGAAAGAGAGGGCCTCTCAAATACACCAATATTTCTGTCATCTCCATGTGTTGGCTAATATGGGTGATAGTGCAAGCAAAGCCCTGAAGGAATATGAACAAATTTTAACCGGTGGATCGGGAAAAATGGGTAGAAATCTAAATAAAGATTTTTCAAGTTGGAACGATCAAGACAGTGCTGCTATCAGGAGTATACGAACAGCCTGTAGCTTGCTTGCTTCTGGTGGTAGCTCATCATCTGGTTGCCCTGAATATTTTAAAGCATATCTAGCATCCAAAGACAAATTATATAAACTAAAAAAGTTTGAACATAACCACTTTAATGTAATATTTGAAAACGCTGGGGCTGTTGTTTATCACAAGGACGATATAATTGATTTCTTGTCAAAATTGTCGTCAATGAACATGCTTCAAAGGACTGTTTTGTCTGACTTAAAAGATGAAAATATTTATCAGGAAATAGTCGCCCTGGCTATTATCGGGAACATTATTACACGCCTTTCATGAAACTTGTAGACAGTAAAACTTTTGCAACACATATTCTTGACTTAAACAAACATTTCCATCAGTTGCAGATTGACTTAAAACACTGGTCATCAACACCAGATGATCTTCTTACTGGAATCTCTGTGATATTCCCCGATTTCCCCCCCGCTAAAGATGTCGTATATCAGGCTTTATTCAATGTAAATGATACAGATGGCGAACCTCAAGAACTTGGTGATGTGACGATTGAAGTTATCAGCCTTATTTGTACGCATCTTTACTTAACTGTCTCTCGACTTATGAAAAACCAGCTACCAGGTGGTTGTCATACGTCAGACGATGAAGCCAAGCGACAAGAATCCATTTCTGTACCGAAACATAATCGAGCGAGTGAGAAAAACTTTGCTGACATGAAACAAATACGACATTTCAAACCAAATGCATATATTGAACACATCGAGGCCACACTAATGTGGATAAATAATAAAACCGTTGAATGGCTTGATTCCATGGATTTACAAGATAAAAATGCCAAAATTACTCTTGCAAAAAAACGTGCCCCTGATTACCTAGCAAAATGGCAAGAACGACGGAAAGAATTAAAACAAAAAAAATCAACAGAATGAAAGAAAAAGAACTGGAAAAGTTAAAAAAGGATGCCCAACATTTACAAAATAAACAAAATGCCATAGACAACTTACTTCGTTTGAATATTCAGCCTTGTAAAACAAGCGTAGATATTACAACCTTACTCGAAAGCTGTATGAATGAACATGAAAAGGAATCTGTTGTTAAAGCACAAATTACTTATTTTAAATGGGTTATGTCTCCTCCAAATATTGACCATAAGTTGTTTTTCTTCTCCAAAGAAAGGAAAAGGTTATCTTGTGAGATTTTGATTCAAAATTTGCTGAGGATTGTTAATCACACAAACAGTGTCCTTACAGGCATAGATGCTACTTTAAATATTCCAAAGGAGCAACGGAAGCAGCTTGTGCTACACAAACAAGATGAACATATATCTGCTTTTCAGAGGTCTGCCCGTAACCAAAATCCAACAGAGGAATGATTATGAATAATTATTTAATTTGATGAATATTTGTACAGTTTGAAGGAATATAGATTAAAAAAAAATGAAATGTTTTTGTAATTTATATTTGTTCAAATTATGTTCAAAAATAGTACACAAGTATGCATCTCATATGTATTTCTTTTTGTTGTAAAAACGAACAGATATTTCAGGTTTAAATTGGAAATTTTGTGAGGAAAACCAATTTCCTTAGCATAGAATTGGTACTATGTAGCAGTGTTTTGAATAGAATATAGGGCCCGGGTGGCTCAATGAGATAGGTAGTTGGATTACCTAACAACTCATACAAGCCTATCACCAATATGGTGTGGGTTCGCGCCTGGCTTTGTAAATTACAAAAAGAGTGCACTAGACTTGCAGCCGCAAGTGATAAAGTTTACCAGTTGCTTGCCCATGGTCGGTGGTTCTCTCCAGGTACTCCGGTTTCTGCCACCACGAAAACTGGACGCCATGATATAGCTGAAATATTGCTGAAAGTGACGCTAAAACACAAAAAATAAAAAATAAATGAATAGAACATGGAATTATGTGTTCCATTTTTTAGTTCTAATCATGCAAATGCTTTTAAGGTTGATACTTTAAGTTGAGCTGAAATAAAATTAAAAAATATACACGAAAAATGGAGGAAAATGGCAATTTTCAATGAATAACAATCGTATTTATAGGCCAAAAATCAGTGATTTTAGACAATTAAGTGATCAGAACAGTTCGTATTATGGTATATTCTCTATTTATTACTTCTTGCATGTTTCTAAAGTAACAAGAACATGTTTTAAATAGCAGAAGTAAGAAAAACTTGGCGGAAAAGGTGTAACATTGACGATATCTATTGTCTAAAAGCAGGCGAAAAGGAAAATTGCACTAAATTTTGCTAATCTTTGATTTCAACCTTCCAAAAAACCCATTGAATATCCAACTTTATTTTGTTATTTATTGGAAATATATTGAAAGGAAAGCATAATAGGAAAAAAGGGTCGATGTACATATATTTTTTCTATCAGAACTATGAAACGAAAGATGTCCTATTTTTCAGATATCTGTAATAATGGGTTTTCCCGCCAAAACAACTGCATCTTTTTCAATGTTTAAATTAGTGTAAAAACTACAAATATTATCCGATTTTAATAATTTAAAGTGCATACCATTTCTACTTTTACATACTACCACTAGAAAGACCAAGTTGAATTATTTCATATAGCATAAATTTCCCGCTGCTATCCCTAATATATGTTCAATGTGTATAAAAACCAACTAAGTCGGCAAACAGGAAGTAGGAATCCGATGGGTCAAAAAACGCTTCCCACAATATGACATACCTATATGAAGCTTGTGACCAAATATCAGATTCCTGTCATCAATAGTTGCTTAGAAAAATGTGACGAAAAATGTGCATATACAAATGTATGTTAAATGTGTATAAAAATCAACAAAATCGGCAAACAGGAAGTAGGAATCTGATGGGGCCAAAAACGCTTCCCACGATATGGGGTACCTATATGAAGCTTGTGACCAAATATCAGATTTCTGCCATCAATAGTTGCTGAGAAAAATGCGACGAAAAATGAGCATATATGTTCAATGTGTATAAAAATCAACAAAGTCGGCAAACAGGAAGTAGGAATCTGATGGGGCCAAAAATGCTTCCCACGATATGGGGTACCTATATGAAGCTTGTGACCAAATATCAGATTTCTGCCATCAATAGTTGCTGAGAAAAATGCGACGAAAAATGTGCATATATGTTCAATGTGTATAAAAACCAACTAAGTCGGCAAACAGGAAGTAGGAATCTGACGGGTTCAAAAACGCTACCCACAATATGGTATACCTATATGACGCTTGTGACCAAATATCAGATTTCTGCCATCAACAGTTACTGAGAAAAATGCGACGAAAAATATCTTGGACGGACGGAAGGACGGATGAACGGAAGGACAGAGGTAAAACAGTATACCCCCCTCCCCCTTCGGGAAGCGGGGGTATAAAAAAGAGATCCACATGTCTGTCTGTAGCTAGGAATTTTCAAGGGCAGTTAAAAAAAACTTGTGATATGACACGATCTTTAAGTCTGGGTCAAAATACAGACTTACATGGTTGTAGTTCAACTGAAATTCTGATTTTAATAGTCATAATTCCCCCAAAATCTCTACCTAAATTAGTCAAAATTCAACTAAAATCTTCATTTAAATTGTCCCTCTTGGTTTTCAAAGACCCCCACCCCTCTATCAATGGGTGTGAATCTATATAAGAAGCAATCACTGGTAAAAAAAAGAAAAAAAAGAACAACTGTTCTCTTATCCATTTTTAATCTGGAATCAAAATAGAAGTGAAGATTAGAGGATATATACACAGTACTATTATATAGATGGATATGATGTACTATCAGTAATAATAGACACATGACAACACAATGAGAAGAATCAAACGCTAGGAATAAGACATAACAACACAATGAGAAGAATCAGATTCAAGGAAAAGTACATGACAACACAATGAGAAGAATCAGATGCAAGGAAAAGTACATGACAACACAATGAGAAGAATCAGATGCTAGGAATAATACATGACAACACAGTGAGAAGAATCAGATGCAAGGAAAAGTACATGACAACACAATGAGAAGAATCAGATGCTAGGAATAATACATGACAACACAATGAGAAGAATCAGATTCAAGGAAAAGTACATGACAACACAATGAGAAGAATCAGATTCAAGGAAAAGTACATGACAACACAATGAGAAGAATCAGATTCAAGGATAAATACATGACAACACAATGAGGAGAATCAGATGCAAGGAAAAGTACATGACAACACAATGAGGAGAATCAGATGCTAGGAATAGTACATGACAACACAATGAGAAGAATCAGATGGTAGGAATAGAACATGACAACACAATGAGAAGAATCAGATTCAAGGAAAAGTACATGACAACACAATGAGAAGAATCAGATGCAAGGAAAAGTACATGACAACACAATGAGAAGAATCAGATGCTAGGAATAGAACATGACAACACAATGAGAAGAATCAGATTCAAGGAAAAGTACATGACAACACAATGAGAAGAATCAGATTCAAGGAAAAGTACATGACAAAACAATGAGAAGAATCAGATTCAAGGAAAAGTACATGACAACACAATGAGAAGAATCAGATTCAAGGAAAAGTACATGACAACACAACGAGAAGAATCAGATTCAAGGAAAAATACATGACAACACAATGAGAAGAATCAGATTCAAGGAAAAGTACATGACAACACAATGAGAAGAATCAGATTCAAGGAAAAATACATGACAACACAATGAGGAGAATCAGATGCTACGAATAATACATGACAACACAATGAGAAGAATCAGATTCAAGGAAAAGTACATGACAACACAATGAGGAGAATCAGATTCAAGGAAAAGTACATGACAACACAATGAGAAGAATCAGATTCAAGGAAAAGTACATGACAACACAATGAGAAGAATCAGATTCAAGGAAAAGTACATGAAAACACAATGAGA
The DNA here is from genome assembly GCA_963680875.1 of Bathymodiolus brooksi. Classification (NCBI taxonomy): domain Eukaryota; kingdom Metazoa; phylum Mollusca; class Bivalvia; order Mytilida; family Modiolidae; genus Bathymodiolus; species Bathymodiolus brooksi. Next base: position 85,922,186 of record OY804585.1, read on the forward strand.
AGAATCAGATTCAAGGAAAAATACATGACAACACAATGAGAAGAATCAGATTCAAGGAAAAGTACATGACAACACAATGAGAAGAATCAGATTCAAGGATAAATACATGACAACACAATGAGGAGAATCAGATGCAAGGAAAAGTACATGACAACACAATGAGGAGAATCAGATGCTAGGAATAGTACATGACAACACAATGAGAAGAATCAGATGGTAGGAATAGTACATGACAACACAATGAGAAGAATCAGATTCAAGGAAAAGTACATGACAACACAATGAGAAGAATCAGATTCAAGGAAAAGTACATGACAACACAATGAGAAGAATCAGATTCAAGGAAAAGTACATGACAACACAATGAGAAGAATCAGATGGTAGGAATAGAACATGACAACACAATGAGGAGAATCAGATGCAAGGAAAAGTACATGACAACACAATGAGAAGAATCAGATTCAAGGAAAAGTACATGACAACACAATGAGAAGAATCAAATTCAAATGCAAGGAAAAGTACATGACAACACAATGAGAAGAATCAAATTCAAATGCAAGGAAAAGTACATGACAACACAATGAGAAGAATCAAATTCAAATGCTAGGAAAAGTACATGACAACACAATGAGAAGAATCAAATTCAAATGCTAGGAAAAGTACATGACAACACAATGAGAAGAATCAAATTCAAATGCTAGGAATAGTACATGACAACACAATGAGAAGAATCAAATTCAAATGCTAGGAAAAGTACATGACAACACAATGAGAAGAATCAAATTCAAATGCTAGAAATAGTACATGACAACACAATGAGAAGAATCAAATTCAAATGCTAGGAATAGTACATGACAACACAATGAGAAGAATCAAATTCAAATGCTAGGAAAAGTACATGACAACACAATGAGAAGAATCAAATTCAAATGCTAGGAATAGTACATGACAACACAATGAGAAGAATCAAATTCAAATGCTAGGAAAAGTACATGACAACACAATGAGAAGAATCAAATTCAAATGCTAGAAATAGTACATGACAACACAATGAGAAGAATCAGATGGTAGGAATAGAACATGACAACACAATGAGGAGAATCAGATGCTAGGAATAGAACATGACAACACAATGAGAAGAATCAGATTCAAGGAAAAGTACATGAAAACACAATGAGAAGAATCAGATTCAAGGAAAAGTACATGACAACACAATGAGAAGAATCAGATTCAAGGAAAAATACATGACAACACAATGAGAAGAATCAGATTCAAGGAAAAGTACATGACAACACAATGAGAAGAATCAGATGCTAGGAAAAGTACATGACAACACAATGAGAAGAATCAGATGCTAGGAATAGTACATGACAACACAATGAGAAGAATCAGATGGTAGGAATAGAACATGACAACACAATGAGAAGAATCAGATTCAAGGATAAATACATGACAACACAATGAGAAGAATCAGATTCAACTAAATTAACATTGAAGTCTTTCACAAACTAGAGGCTCACCAGAGCTTATGTTACCCATCTAATTATAAATGTATTATTCAATAATGATGGACTGTGAGCTCAATCAGATTTGTGGTTTTGGAGAAAATATTTTTATAACATTTCTATACATATTAGGTTCTATTATTTTTTTCTGCGATGGAGGGTATTCTCTTATTTCTGTTCAACATTCGAAAAATAAAAACTTTGTTCAAGACAATCTTTATTTAGGTTCAGCACAAAATTTGTATATTTTCTACTGGACCATCCAATAAACACTACAGGGCAGTTTCAAACAAATAAATTCTAGCAATGTTTTCACACAAGAGTCCAACATTGATCTTTGTCATGTGGCTGTGGCTGTGGCCATCTAGCTGATCCGTTTAAACAGAAATGTTATCTTTATAAGGGACCATCCAATGGTCATTTGTGTACAATTTGTAATCAGATAAAAGTTTTTTTCTTATCTTAAATTTCTTCTTTTCTCTTTTTCGGCAACCTTTTTTTTATGAGCACAAAAAATACACACTTTGTGGAGAACCATTGATCAGGCCAAAAGTCCTTTTAAGGGGAAACCATGTAGTTTCAGGGCACTTTCATATACCCGTCATTCAGCATACAACATTACAACAAAATACACATTTTTAAATAATAAAGGGTTAGGGTTAGGGTTAGGTGTTTAATGCCACTTTCAATAATATTTCAGTTATATCGTGGCAGTCAGTTTTATTGGTGGAGGAAACTGGAGTACTCAGAGAACACCATTGACCTGTCACAAGTCACTGACAAACTTTATCACATAATGTTGTACACCTCCCAATGAACGGGGTTCGAACTCATACCCAATTTGAAATAATAAAATCAAAGAGTACTAATAAAAACACTGATCTAAAGTCAATAATTTAATTATTTTCAGCAAGAATCTTATTTTAAATCACACGAAAAAAGATTTTAGGATTAAACAAGAAAGTCATTAAATAGCCTAATTGAAATTTTTCTCTGGCTTCAAATTCTCATTTCTACCTTCAATCATCATTCTTAACACACACAAAAAAAATGTTTAAATGAAATCAAAATGAATGATCCCTATCATATAAAAGTCAGAGAGACCAGAAGTTGTACATCTTAAATTAAACCAAATGATGAATGCTAAGTTCTAATTTATTGCAAAAGTCTTACAATTCACTATTTTATCTCAACATCTTGATAAATGTTGCAAATCTTAGTCAGTAGAATGTTTGTTCAAGAAATGAAGATGATAATTATCTAGTAAATTTGACAAATATAATCTGTGCCACTTCAAACATTCTTGTGACATTGATCAATCTGATCAGGAGACCCTTGATTATAAATACCAACTTCTTATGAATCTTATGGTCTATGTTATTGTTCAATGGAGAATTACAATACAGAAATCACCAAATGCAAATAGGAACACAAATATGTGGTGTTATATGTGGTGAAATAGAGGACAGTAAAAAAGTTCACTAAACACTGAAAGTGGTGAAACACAGGGAAGGTACAATTTCACCAAACTGAGTGGTCATGTATATGTGTTAGGGGGTATTGAATTGACTTCTTTCTATCATTTTTAATTGGATTTTAGAACTGTTCCGACAGTGTGATATTTTTTTCGTTTTCATTTTATTATCTGTATTATTAGGTAGAGAAACATAGGACAGGGACTATTTCATCAAGCTTTGAAGGTTCGTTTGTTTGATGGTGTTTAATGCTACTTTCAACAATATTTCAGTTATATCGTGGCAGTTGAAGGTTCGGGTGGGGGGGGGGGGGGGGGGGGGTCAGGGGTTAAAGTTCATAACATTTAAGTGGTAGAACACAGGGCAGAGATTATTGCAAAAAGTCTTGAAGTCGGGAAAACAGAGGAGATGGGTACAAATTCACCAAATTTAGTGGTGAAACAGAGGACAGGGTTAATTACACCATACCTTGAAGGTGAAGAAACAAAGAACAAAGACTTCTGTAATTTCCCCTAATATTCTTTCACTCTCATCATCATTACAAATAAACACACTTTTTTTTAAATCAATAATTGTTTCTTGTTGGTATCAGAATTATTCTCAAATTTCTAAGATAATTCTCCAATATCATTACCATTAAAATGACTCTTTTCAAAACCCAGAAACATATCAGGTCTACAGTAATTCTATCAATCCATTTTTATCACATTTATAGAGCAAATTATCATCCTTACAAAAATTTTGATATTTTATGAAATTTATACAGTTTAAGAGATAAAACTCAACTATGACTTTGAATTTTAAATGTTTTCTATGTATCTTTAATGAGTTATTAAATTATCGGTCATAAAAAAAACATTTTTCTAAGAAATTTAATGCTATTATTTCCACTTTTATCTTTCAAGATTTCTTAAAAGATAAAATTCATTTTTCTAAATAATTCATCATTTTTAAAAATGCAAGAAATTAAACAGTTTTGATCTTTTTATGTTTTATGTTGATGAGGATCGTCCTTGGACCAATATTTCTTGGTCTTATAATAAATTATTCATAACTCATTGCAAAACAATGCTTCTTGTCAAAACATTTTGACACTAAAATGATCTGGAATAAATTGTAACTTATCAAGGACTTTTTTTTAATACAGATTACAAATAATGACATTAAATTTTATAAGTTGGGAAAAACAATCAATTTTTTAAAGACTTTCTTGAACAATTTAAGAGGTTTTACACACAATTATAAATAAACCAAGACCTTTATGGTAGAAAAATTGGGCCATTCTTTCTTTTTTGCTTTATGGTATTAATTACGATATACTTTGCAGAGTAACATTCAGTTCATCTTACAATTACTTACAGTTCCACTACCACCCCTTTTATCAGGCCAGATTTCAAATGCAGTAAAACAATAAAATACTATTCATAATATCTACAATGTTACCAGTACTTTGAAAAATGTATAATAATTTGTGAAGCGACAACTAAAAAAAAAGAGTGCAACTTTAAAAACCAATATTATTAATGGATGCTTGACGACTTCATCATCGTAAATTATGTTACACAAACTTGGGACGGTGCTATACCCTTAATTGGCTTATTTAATTGAACCTTCAGAGAGATCCTCGCCATCCAATTATTGGTTAGATATACCAGGAGCCGTAATCCTAACCTTATATGCTCTTTTTCAATTAGATATAAGAGTGGTTTAATCATTCACATGGCAGCGCATGAAACACTGGTCATAGCCTACTGCAATATATAAAATTACATATTTGTTTTGCTTCCCTCTTAAGAAGATGAAAGTTAAAAACATTGATTAGACCCCAGACTGATGAGCTCGCTAGTCAAGGTGCCACTGATTAGGATTGTGGGGTGTTAGTAGACAGATGGGGGTCGTGATAAGGGGCAGACAACTCTACGTAATCAATGTTATCGAAACAATTGGCGGAATCTTCATTTGAAAACAATCAATCAGCATTGAGTTTGTCAATATACGTCCCTATTAACGCTGTCCAATTATCAAAATTTCCCATTGAAATAGAAATACAAAAGAGCCGGGCTAATTGGAGATCAAACCCTCGTCAACAAGACTTCACTTCTCTATATCAATGAAGAAGATTTTCTCTAAATTGACTTCGTTCATCAAAAAGATGAATATGTGGGCCAAGACATGTTATATTTCTTAACTAGATATTGACAGTTTCATCAAACGTGTTAAGTTCTGCTAATAACATTTTACATATTGTATTGTTTTGTAGGGAGAATACAAATAATTAGATATTAATGCTACCTTTCTCTAAGACACATGTAGAATATGAAACCATAATTTACTGAATATAACCATTCTTGTTTGAAGGTCAATTATAACGACAGAAGTACCAGCGTAATCAGTTTTTTCGCGGTGATATTTCTGATGAATCATGGGTAATTTGTTTTTTATGTATACTTTTGCTTTTAGGGAGCATTCAATAATAATTTTAATGTGATGTACATTTTGTACTATTAGTTAACAGCTGCAGAGGACATTTTCCCCAAAATATATGATAGTAATATCAGTGAACAGTTACAGAAGACATATTTTCCACAATGCACTATAGTACTATTGGTGAACAGTTGCAGACGGCATATTTTCAAAAATGTATGATAGTACTAGCGGTTAACAGCAGCTGAGGACATATATCCCAAACTATGATAGTACTATCAACTAACAGATACTGACAATACATTTCCCAAACTGTACGATAGTACTATTGACGAACAGTTACAGACAGAATATTTCCTCAAATGTACTATAGTACTATCGGTGAACAGTTGCAGATGCCATATTTCCCAAAATGTACGATAATACTAGTGGTGAACAGCTGAGGAAGGCTTATTTCCAAAACTGAATGATAGTACTATCGATGAATATCTACTAACTGAGAAATATCTATTCCATATGCAGGTGCTACATATAAATGGTAAGTTTACAATGGGAAAAATGAAATCATAAAATGAAAACATAAAACTTTGCTCTCAATCTGCCCTCACCATCAATTTATAGGTGTAGGCGTAGGTCAAGGGATGAAGAAGACCTAGCAGTATCCTTTAATTTCACAGGGAAAGATGTGATCAACATAGTCAAAATGGAAATTAAGTTAAAACGGTTCATAATTAGTCAATTGTGTAAGTTCATATTATATCAAAGTATAAGACTGCAATGGGAAAATTGAGAAAAAAAATAAAAACAACAAAAATCCTTTGGCATTGATGAAGTTTTTAAATCCTTTTGTTATTGAAGACAATTGAATATACATTATACATATCAGACAAGATTACATCGCCTGTCCTCAATACAGAATTAAAACACTCTGAAAATCCAGAATTGTCACCAAGATGCTTTGAAGGCCTTACAATTGTCTGCAGTGATGGTAATTATAGTGGGGAAATAACATTTCAATGATTTAAAGAATTAAATCAAAGAAAATTACAATTTCATCAAACCCTTTCTCCTTGTAATTACGAACAATAAATTCATTTACAATAGTCGGTATCAAAGACAATTGATCTATTTTCTAAATTGATTTCTCTTGTTTTGTGTAACAATATAATTTTTACAATGCCACTTTGGGGTGTTTTGCAGAATCTCGTAATGCTACAATCATGCCTGTGTAATGAGAAGTGGACATTTTGGTGTTAAGACACAGAAGACAAGGACTTCTTCTAATTTCAATTTTACGATATCAATTTTATATTTATACAGAATTTAACACCAGGAATATTGGTTTCTAAGTTGTTTTTCCTGTATCAATTTAGTATTTGCATAGAAAGAACCAAATGTCAAAATAATTGTCCTTTTTTTATTTTACTTCTTGAAAAATAATAATAAAGAAATCTCCAGAGATCTATATATTTTCTGGACTTTAGAGATATTTTTCATAGCCTTATAAAACCTGCTCTTTAAATTAAAAAATGTCCTGACCTTTAGACATAAAATTGTCAATTCTTCAATTTTCATTCATTCAGAAAAAAAATTAGATAAAATAACATCAGTATCCAAAATAGCATGGTGTAAATTTTTCTGTTTTTTTTCTCTCATGTTTTTGAAACCTTAGATTAGAAAGAAGCTAAAGTTTCAACCAACAATACACCAAATTGTTACAGTCATTCCCCTCTTATATAGTCCTTCTCACCAACATCCCTCCTTTTATCAGGCCATATTTCAGTGTCCCTTTCAAGAGAGGGCACCCCTCTTATAAAACCACTTGTTCATTACAGAAAGGGTGACCTATTATATTACCTAATCAGAATAGGTAAACATGCAAAAATACCTTTCTAGTACAGTAGTCCCCCCCCCTCCCTCATGAGGCCCCTCTCACCAAAGGCCACTCCTCTTATCAGGCCAGATTTCAGATGCACTGAGATAGTAAAATACTAGTACTTATTGTTCCTCTCAAGAGAGCCACATATTTCATTGCAGATGGATGACCTTATAGGGTTAGGGTTATGGTGTTTAACACCACTTTCAACAATATTTCAGTTATATCGTGGCGGCCAGTTTTATTGGTGGAGGAAACCGTAATACCTGGAGAAAACCACCAACCTGCCGCAAGGATGACCTTATAAGGACTACTGTACTAATAATTAACCCACTTATATACTCTGAGTAAATACCCTGTCTACCATTCTTTCTAGTCAAGGTTCAGTAATCCTTTCAAATTGTTTTTTTGTTTGCCATGGAGTAGTCAAAACTGAAACCTTTTTTAATTACTAAAGTTCATGCTCAATCCAGAAAAATCAGTAGTGCAATTTTAACTTGACACCATCAACTAACTTTAAATTACAGTCTCTAAGATGGTGAATACTTAATTACAGATGAAATGAAAAATATTTACGAAGAAAAGGTTTCATAAAACAAAATGACTCTTAGTTTCCGTAATCTATTTCAATTGACGCTAATTTAATAAGATAGACTTAAGGCTTGAAAAAAGCAATCTAATAGTTAACGCTTGATAATAGAATGAACTGACTTCTAATACATTCTTTTATTTAACAAATGATGTATGTATCAACGGCATCGTAATGCGGAGAAAATTAGCAGTTTAGCGAAGTAATGATGCCAATTTCATTACTGTCCTGTCACTTCTTATGTGTTTAGTCAACTTATTTAAGAACTAAAGCACGACCAAATCACATGACTTTTCCCCTCGTAATTATCAGTGCCACAACAGAGTGGACATTATTGTGAACGTTTGACTGATATATACGTAATGGGTAAATATAAACTATACCTCATACATTTAAATAATGCTATTTTCCGAGAGATGAGCACATTTGCATATTAATGTCAATCGAAACGTTATACTTGTCACCATTCTGTACTGTGCGTTTATCCTCTTGACAAGAAACTTGGTACAACAACTAAATCTCTCATTTCCTCCGTGTGTTAATATGCAACCAAAAATCACAAAACAATTTTATCAGTTGATGTGTGGTATTTACTGTACGTCAACCAGACAATTAGTTTCAGCAAAATAGGAAATTAACAAACATTTTTCCTATCTTCCGAATCCAGAAAATCTCTGCTAAATGAAGAAATTTACACTGAAATTAGAACTTTAGCACCTTTTGATGTTAGACTAAGCATTCTGGGATGGATAGGAAATAATTTCTATGAATGTCAGTCTGAAACCTAGACATGTACATGACTGTTAGGTTTATAGGTCAAAAATTCTGATAAGCAATTAAAAAAATAATTTGACAAGCAGTATCAGGATGTCAGATTAATTCTTCCAATGTTCGTCTGTCAGTGTAAACAGTTTAAACACTCAGAGAACAAGCCATGGAATGTTTTACAAAACAATTCTGAGAGAACAAATATCAGAATAGTCTTAATTAACATTAAATCCAAGACAATCTGAGCATGAAAGTTTAAAAATTTCAAAATACTATTCAAATTAAACTAATTAAGCTTTAAAACTGTCAAAATGATCATTCAATTTTTAAAAAGGAAGTGAACCTATCTTTCTACAATTTTTCTATTGAATTTTGAAACTGTTCTGAAAGTGTAACATTTTTTGTTTTTCATTTTTTTCTTCTGCATCTAGATATTATCGTTCACAATTCATACACTGTATATGTAAAGGTGTGTTTACACGGTGAAATTTTCCCTTCAAAGTCGCTTAATAATTTTCCTACGAACATTTTTCAAGACTCAACACCTATTTAACTCCCTTCCAGTATTTGACAGATTCATCAAACATGCTTGATGACATGCTTAGATTTTCAAATTTGTGTTTTGAAATAGTTGAACAAGTCAAGTCTAAAACAAATTTGAATGAAAAAATTGACCGTGCAAAAAAGCACCTTAATAATTCAGAATATGGATAAAATCCACAACTTAAAACTTTAACCACATGACATATAATTAGAACTATTGTTAATTGGGACATTTTTCCTTTGATCTCACTGATCGATATTGTTACTATCAACAAACTGACTCCGATACTGGAAATTATCAGTCAGGGTTAGGGCTATGGTGTTTAACGCCACTTTCAAAAATATTTCAATTATATCGTGGTGATCAGTTTTATTAGTGGAGGAAGCCAGAGTACTCAGAGAAAACCACCGACCTGCCACAAGTCACTGACAAACTTTATTATATAATGTTGTATCGAGTACACCTCACAACGTTAGTAGTTATAGGCACAGATTGCATTGGTAGTTATAAAACCAACTACCATACGACCATGACAGCCCTTTAACACACTATGGTGTTACCGATAAAAACAGTTATGTTAGTTTCAAAGATCTCAATATACATGATCATTAGTATCGCAGCTCATCATATTATACTTGCTACGATAGTTTTGAAGGTCGAGACATACATTATCACTAGTATTGCAGCTAGTCTGATATAACAGGCTACAATACTAGTGTTAATGTATGTCTCAACCTTCAAAACTGTCATTACTCTATACTAATTGACGGTCATATACTAATATATTTTAGCTGATTTCCAATCTAAGAAAACATGATACATTGAAGAGACTAAAGTTATATAGTATGTAACTATTATATTACTGATACTATTTAAAAAAATGAACAAGGGCAACACAAAGCGTGGCGTATCCCCTCGCCTAAAAATTTGACTCAGCGACCTTGACCTTTGACCTTGAAAATCAATGGGTTCCAGATTCTCTTAAGGACTAAGTATGTACCAAGTTTGGTCAAAATCCATTGAAGGATGTTGATTCTAGAGTGTTCACAAGGATGTTACAGAAGGACGGACGGATGGTAGCGTTTCTATATCCCTTCGCAACTTCATTGGCGAGGGGATAATTAGTCTATATGAGTCTGAGTTTTGTTTGAAAACAAATTAAATGATGTAGTGTTTCCCTAAAATAGAAAAACTTTTTTATTTCAAATAAATTTTGTCTGGAAACTTGACCTTTCTCTTGACTAAAGGTGAATGTCAAGGTTTTCACCCAGTTCCTAACTTTCACCACTATATATTAATATAAGTATTCCTTTTAATAAGGATGGAAAATATTTGTAGTATGTCTACGGCAAAAATACCACACAAAAGAAGTATATCTTTAAACAGAATCACAACAATAATTTCACCATCTCAAAGTATTATTAATAAATGATTTCAAGGTCAATATAAATATAAAGATCAAGGTCACTATAAATATAAAGATCAAGGTCAATATAAATATAAAGATCAAGGTCACTATAAATACAAAGATCAAGGTCAATATAAATATAAAGATCAAGGTCACTTTAAATATAAAGATCAAGGTCACTATAAATTTAAAGATCAAGGTCACTTTAAATATAAAGATCAAGGTCACTTTAAATATAAAGATCAAGGTCACTTTAAATATAAAGATCAAGGTCACTTCATGTTACTTTATTTTCCGGTTTTATATGTATGTTAATGGGAGACCCTGAGGAGATCCCAGTGTTTGTCACTGTTGGGGTGATGCTAGAAGTTGTTTGTGTTTGTCACTGTTAGGGGTGACCCTGAAAAGTTGTTCGTGTTTGTCACTGCTGGGAGTGACCCTGAGAAGTTGTTTGTGTGTCACTGTTTGGGGTGACACTGAGTAGTTACTTGTATTATCCTGCCTGACTGAGCTAACACTATAAAAACCCAACTAAGCGTATTGGTCTAGTACAAAGCGGACACCATCATCATTTCGTCCAAATGTAACTTGTTAATAGTACGGTACACATGTACTTTTAATCCAGAGTGTGTAAAAAAACAGACCACAACCATTTGTTACTACTACATATTATGTAAAGTTAATTACAGTAGAACTGGCAACACATTAAAATTTACATGATAAAGTACTTCATATAATGTGATGCCAGGTAATATTTATTGTTTGTTTATATCTGTGTTGCCGTTGGAGATTCAATGATCAAGAGGAGGAGGGTTGGGATCCCATAAGTAAGTTTAACTCTGCCACTTTTTTTGTCCGAAGCCAAGATCTAGATTTCCATTGACATATGTCATGGTGTTTTTGTGTTCAATAATTTGAGGTGTGACATAGTTGTTTGCTAAATTTGTGGATATTAGTGAAATTGTTGACCATCACTTGATTCACTTTTCTTTTTCAGAATACAGTCAAACCTGTTTTAAGAGGTCACCTGTTTTAAGAGGTCACTTTTAGGTCAAAGAAAAAGTAGCCTTATAAAAAAGGTGACCTCTTAAAAGAAGTTAAATTCATATGAAATTTCCTATGACAGGACAAGAAAAAGATGACCTTTTAATACAAGTGACTGCTTAATAGAGGTGACCACATGGGCAGGTTTGACTGTATATATTGTACAAGACGTTAGACGTATGAGTGGTAATTGTTACTAAAAAGTACAATAGACATTACTGTGACGAATATAAAATACTTAGAGGAAACTATCATAATAATTGTTAAAACAATAAAAATCACAAATTGTGTAACTTACCTGTGTTGTCAGTCTGTAGTTCAGTTTCCGTCATGTCCCCTGTAATAACCAATCAAATCTTCTATTTTAAATTGTAATTAAGACCAAAAAAAACCAAACTTAATCTTTTATAGCGGTAATTGTATATATCTGTTAAATTACTTTTTCTTCGGCAAATAGACCAAGTTTCAATTTGCTAATTTTCTGTTTCTATAGCAGTCAATTTTCTCATTTTGTTCATTTATAAAACATGCGTGAAAAATCAATAAGTTTGACGAGGATTGATCTATCACCTGAGATCGGCCTATGGGCAGGGTTAGGTGATTGCTAATTATTCACATCATTGGCTCGGCCAGGTAGGGGTGTTACAACTACCGTTAAAATCATATGATGACTATATACCCTCTGATGATAAACTGACATTTACGCTTTATTGTGAAAAATAAAATGCATAAAATTAGCCAAGCATTGTATTGTTCGATAACTTTATACAACTTTTTCATCCAATATTGAGATCATTCAAATTTTTTCATCTTTTGATATCTCACATTACAACAGTATCAAATTGTTATTGTTTTGACATTTTATTGACACACATTAAAAGTTAATGTCATTTTAAGCTTGAAAAAAATACAAGCAAAGTTTGAATATAAAAATAAATATTTAGAAGAAAACATAAATATATTTCTAACAAAATATTATTTTTAACATTTTTTTTATGTGTGTATACAATATTTTATCTAAACAAGTAGAATGTAGATAATAAAAAAAATAAAACCATGGAAATATATAAACCTAAGAAAAACCATTGCTTGAAATTAACACTTCCTATATAATGAAATGTATTAAAACTTAGGTCAATTTCCCTCAAGCATAGGTAATAGTCTATTTTGGCTATAATGTTTTGGCCCTTTGATTTACTTTCACCCAACACAGGCACTAAATACTATATCAACAAAAAAATATCCATACATTCAATGGTTGGAAAATAGTGCTTTGTGTAATATAAAGAGACTATTTTCTTACCATTGACTGTATTGATGTTTTTTTTTATTGATATAGTGTTCAGTGCCTGTTCTCCTAAAGACTTTTAAATTATTTGGTTTTCTAATCTTTTGAATGTGAACGTAGCTGATGAAGGTTATTCCAGAAACGTAGCTGATGAAGGTTATTCCAGAAACGTAGCTGATGAAGGTTATTCCAGAAACGTAGTTGATGAAGATTATTACAGAAACGTAGTTGATGAAGGTTATTGCAGAAAAGCGTCATGCACAAATTATATACCAACGTTTTTACTTCACAAAACAGTTATAAAACAGAGGAGAGTAAATGTCTCACAAAGTAAAGACATGTCACCATATAAAACACATAACTTAATACTGTGAGATGGCTTATATGAACAAGTTTATGAAATGAGCAACGAGTAATCCTTTGTTTGATTAGCTATTGGTTTGTGGTCATTACTCAGTGAGCTAAAAAAAAAAATGGAAGGATAAAAACCTGATTTTTTGGGGGATTTTTTTTTATCTTTTTGTCAGATTTTTATTTTACTTTTATGATTAACAAAATATGAAAAAATTTAATCAGAATTCGCGAAATGTGTCAGTCCTGTCAGACATGACCAGCAAAATTTGGGCAGATTTTGCTAAAGACTGACACAAGATTGATATATGTAACAGAAAATTATTGAGGACTGACATTTTTTTCACTAAAACCACCAAACCCATAATGCAATTCCGCAAACCATGTGAAAACCATCGGAACAGTTCCAAAATTCAATCGAAAAATCTTAGAAAAAAGCAAAATTCAATACCCCTATGACATGATGTCAATATTTGAAATAAAATTTAGTTTTTTTAAAACATTTAAATTGGTTTTTTTTCAATAATTAAAAAAAAATAATTAAACTTTGCATCTCTTAAAGAACTTTATACAGAAGATAAACAATTCGACCATGTCAAAAATAAATAATACAAATTATGATAATTCCTTACGTAAACTGTCGTCAACATTGCATGATGGGTATTTGATGGATGACTTCCGAAGAACTAACGGAGAAAATCCTGCTTGCTTAATCAACAAGCTAGAGATATTCCTTTATTTAATTATTGTCACTGAGCATCTAATCTGGCCTGGTGGCAACTTAATTTATATGCAAATAAAGTCACAAGACTTTCACAATTTTTGTCTATCCAAAAATTGTAGTTCAATTACCTCCACTGGTTCCATTCTTAAGACATGCTGAAGTCATGGATCATATTTCTTATTAGAAAAATATTTTTGACAATTTTTGTTTGTTAAATATATTCATAAACCTCCCATCCATTTAATTTCTACTGAGACACTGTATTATTTACATTTAACCAATTTTATGGTTTAATGGACTGACTTCAAGAAATTAAAAATTTGCATGTTTTTTATTATCTAAAACAAAATATTTAAGAAAAAAATATTTTCTTCATTATTGCCGATAAGTTCTTTCATCTTTTTTTCATTTAACACAAAATATTTAAGAAAATAATATTTTCTTCATTATTGCCGATTAGTTTCACAAAACCAACATCTGAATATGTAAGTTTTCAAAGACTGCAACAATGTATATAACTATTTAACCGCTGAACATCTAGATATCAATAGAGGAGGGTCGGAAATTTCATTAGCTGGTTTAACTCCACCACTCTTTTGTGCCTGTCCAAAGCCAGGACCTGATGATCATAGTCTCCTGTAAATAACTTCTGTTATAAAGTTTAAGGTTTTGCCAGAGTAGTGGTTCATCTTGTAATCTCTAGTTAACATTGTTAGATGTCACTACTGCACTTATTTTACAATACAGTAGGTCATGATGACCTAATAATCTAAAGACGATATGCCATTAATATGTAAACACTAGGTGGTGTTAACTCCTGAAGAGGCTGGACATCATTTTATGTAAGAAAGCTTACCAGATTTTACTTGTAATTACGATTTATCTTTGGCTACCAATAAAACTAGTTAACACAAATCCTCTTTTGGTGTAAAGACCCTGTATTTGACTTACATAAAGTCTTATTAACTGGATTGGTTTATGGTGTTTAATGCCACTTTCAACAATATTTCAGTTATATCGTGGCGGGCTTTGAAATTAATTTTTCATGTTTAGCACAATTTGTTACAGAAAAAGACCTATCTTTTTGTAAGTCTAATAATGATAGTGAGACTGAATTGTCATTCTCATCATAACTGACAGAAAACAATTTTATGTTATTTATTGTATTCTCAACTGAAATAACAATTTTAAGCCAAAGTAATAAAACAAAAATCTGATTCTTATCAGTGGTAGGTGTATTGTTGGTGACTACACTTGTCGGAAAGAATGAGCTTAAACATTGGAAAAAATACTACAAATTTGGAGGAGAAGATTTCAGCCAATCAAAAACAAGAACTGCTCATGGCAGCAATTGTTTTGGTAAATAACACCATAACAAGTTAATTGTGTAGTAATGTCCTCACATACTTTATTTGTTCCTTCTAACAAATCATTTGGGCCTGGGACCGTCGTGGCTGTGATCATATGGTAGTTGGATTTACAACTACCTATGCAATAAGTGCCTATCACCACTGATGTTGTGAGTTCGAATCTCGATCAGGGCGAGGTGTACAATATTATGTGATAAAGTTTGTCAATGACTTGCGACAGGTCGGTGGCTTTCTCAGGGTCCTCCAGTTTCCTCAATCAATAAAACTGACCGCCACGATATAACTGAAGTATTATTGAAAGTGGCGTTAAACACCATCAAACAAACTAAACAAAGCAGTTGGACCTGTACATTCTAAGGAGAAGATTTTTGAAGTTTCAGCCAATCAGAAACAAGAATTGCCTATGACAGGCACATTTTTTACCAGTGGAATTTTTGTAGAGGACCTCACAAACATCATTCCTGTAAAGATTTGTTCTAATTGGCTTAGTAGTTTCAGAGAAGATAATCAAAATGTGAAAAGCTTACAGATAAACAGATGGAGGGACGGACGTCAACAAAATCTCTTATTATTGTTTAAAACTAGTCCATGAATATTGGTAATGGCTTAAAAATATAAAACGAAAATAAGGCAATGATACAAACATAACCGACAGTAATCTTTTTATTTATAACATAGGGAAACAATTTTAAAGAATCAGATATAGTTATCATACTTTTTCTTAGTTTTTATAGCTTAGGCCCTTTGATTTAGAGACCGTCGTGGTCATGAACGTATGGTAGTTGGATTTACAACTACCTGCTCAATCAATGCCTTTCACCACTAAAGTTGTGAGTTTGAATCCCGCTCATGGTGATGTGTACTCGATACAACATTATGTGATAAAGTTTGTCAGCAAACATGCGGCAGGTCGTTGGTTTTCTCCGGGTACTCTGGTTGCCTCCACCAATAATACTGACCGCCACGATATAACTGAAATATTGTTGAGAGTGACCATAACCCTATCCCAATAACCCAAAGAATCAGATATAGTTATACTTTTTCTTTAGTTTTTATAATTTAGGCCCTTTGATTTACTTCTTCCCAAGGACTAAAATGATTTGACTTTCCAGTCTTTCCACTATTCATGAACGTACCAGATGAAGGTTATTCCAGAGAATGCACACACTAATTTACATGTCCATGTTTTCTTTATTAGATTGTTAATTGTAAGATGGTCAATAGTATACAATAACACTTACATTAAAACTTGGCACCGAAGATAATATATTAAACTAGAGGCTCAGTGAGCTGAGCCTGTGTCGCTCACCTTTCATTCTGCTTTGAGGAAACTTAATACAGAACCTTCCATACATGTAGATGCTTATTACCAAGTTTCGGTTCATATGTTTAAGCAGTTTCAAAGGAGAAGATTTTTTAGAAATCGACCAATCAGAAACAAGAATTGCATGTGGTGGCCATGTTTGCTAACCGATCGGGAAGAAATGAGCAATCTTCATAGAGGACATTCCATAGATGCTTCCTACCAAGTTTCGATGGTAGCCATGTTTGCTAACCGATCGGGACGAAATGAGCAATCTTCATAGAGGACATTCAATAGATGATTCCTACCAAGTTTTGGTGGTAGCCATGTTTGTTAATCGATTGGGACGAAATGAAGAATCGTCATAGAGGACATTCCATAGATGCTTCCTACCAAGTTTCGGTTCATTTGGCCAAGCAGTTTCAGAGGAGAAGATTTAAAAAAATCGGCCAATCAGAAACAAGAATTGCCTGTGGCGGCCATGCTTGGTAATGGATCATAACAAAATGTACACTCTTTAGAGAGGACCTTCCATAGATGCTTCTACCAAGTTTCAGTTCATTTTGGCTGAGGGTTTTCAGAGGAGAAGATTAAAATAAGAAAAGTAAACGGATGACAGACGACGGACACCAAGTGATGGCAAAAGCTCATATTGCCTTTGGCAAGGTTTGCTAAAAAGAATATTCAAATATGAATACCTACTTGTAATGAATAGAATAAACATGTTACACTATATCAGTATTAGTTAATTTCTAAGGGAGATAATGGCAAGAGTTATCTTTCTTTTAACCGAGGAGAAGATTTTTTAGAAATCAACCAATCAGAAACAAGAATTGCCTGTGGTGGCCATGTTTGTTAACCGATCGGGACAAAATGAGCAATCTTTATAGAAGGCCTTCCATAGATGTTTCCTACCAAGTTTCGGTTTATTTGACCAAGCGGTTTCAGAGGAGAAGATTTTTAAAAATCGGCCAATCAGAAAAAAGAATTGCCTGTGGTGGCCATGTTTGTTAATGGATCAGGACAAAATGAACATTCTTTATAGAGGACCTTCCATAGATGCTTCCTACAAAGTTTCAGATCAATTGGCTTTGCGGTTTCAGAGGAGAAGATTAAAATGTGAAAAGTTAAAAGAACGACGGACGACAGACGACGGACGCCAATCGATGGCAAAAGCTCACATTGCCTTTGCAAGGTGAGCTAAAAAACCACATTAACATGCAGTGCATGCTTCATCTCATCGTCTGATGTAATAACTCCTTAATCCTAATGAAATTTAAAACCGTATGAATAAATCTGCTTACTTATGTAATCACTATTGTATTAGGACACGGAGAACGACAGAGGACGCCAGCGACCATTGATTTTAAATTATTATCTATACAGAACGGAAATAAAAATTTATGTAAATCCTAAAAATCACAATAGATATTAAGTAATATTTTCAAATTGTACAAACCAACAAAGTTACATATATAAAGTTGTTGTAGACAATCACATTATATATATATATATTTGTGATGTTGCTCTGAAATACATATGGGACCGGCCGTTTAATTTTAAGGGGGGGGGTGGCAATGCTTTTTTTCCAGAGCCAGAAAATTTATTTCACAAGAAACAAAGTTCAGACAATTGCTTTTCATGAAAAATCTGTAATATTAGCATCTTTCAGGTCAAATTATTGTTGTTCTTTTTTACAAAACAGAAAATATTTATATAATTTTTTTTTAATCCAAAAAAAATATACTTTAAAAGTTAAATATTCATTTTCATTCCCTAAATATGAAGTGTAAAATTCATTTGCTAGCCCCCTGATTTGTATATATATATATATATATATATATATATATATATATATAAATATGACTTCAAAAAACAAACTAAAGTCAAAATTACATCAGTCTCAATTTATAATCAGATTTTACTCATTGAGTAGTTGAAAAACCACAAATTAAGTCAGATTTTTTCCCCAAGAAAACCTGGCATGAAGTTTTCTCCAGTACAACATTGAACAACATCGTATTCTTATCTTATCTTGCCCCATTTTAAAATTATCCTTGTCTGATATAGAAACAGTCATCAATTGTTAATAAGTATACTATCTTTTTATCATATTGTCACATATTTCTTTTCTATACAAAAAACCTAATAATTTATGTAATAAAAGATAAATTTGACTGTTAATTACCTTCACCAAAATCTTGATTTTCGACAAAATCTACCATTTCTAGAAAAGCGTTACTTTGAGAAAGGTCTTCCATTTCCATTTCAACACACATAAACCTTTAAGAGATTATATCTCTATTATCTATTAACTATTGTTTCAGATAATATCATATATAGATAAATATATTGTTTATCATATTTTTTTAGTAGGAAGTTCTTTCCTTAAAAACATCTGTTACCAGCACGAAAAATTTCATTTATATATAAAATGTCATCCAAATGTTATATCATCTGTCACTACAGTTACACATCATTAATCATTTTAATTTTTTAATTAAAAAACTTGCTTTATTTTAATAAATTTAAAGATTTAAACACTTGAAATAACATTTTTTTTAAGAATTATAAATTATCTATTTTGAATTATATTAATACAGAATGAATTTATTGTCATAAAGGTGATTATTTTTGCATTAGGGTCAATATTAAATAGCTTGTCCCACATGCAGCTGTGCAGCCTCATATGAAGATGTATCTCATTTCTTTTTTGATTGCCCTTTTTATATTTGATATTAGAATTGCAATGATCATAAACTTATATTGGGTTCCCTTTAGAATTAATTTCAACATTTTAACCACATTAACATGTTGTCGGGTGCCACTAGTGGAACAGGACCTACTTACTCTTCCAGAGCACCTGAGCTAATCCCGCCCCCTTTTTTTGTGGGGTTCGTGTTGCTCAATTTTAAATTTTCTGTGTGGTGTATTGTAGATCATTGTTTGTCGTTTTGGCTAGGCCAAAAAAATTAATGTTTGTTTACGGTCAGCATTAATTTTATTTTTTATTTTATTTTTTTTTTACTATCTGCAAAACCGGAAATAGTCGTTCCGGTTCTGGAATCCGATATTTCATTTTCGAAATTTCCGGTAAGCCGTCATTTGTTGAAGCTGTTTTATGACGAGTTACACAGTTTTTCTACCTTCTTTGCTTTCAATTTTGACAAAAAGTTAGCGGTTGAATAAATAAAACATTGCTGCTGATTAAACAACAAAAATGGTTATCCGAATTCTGTGTAAATATTGATAGGGTCGCTAGCAAAAATTAGGGTCGAATAATTGCCGACAAAAAAGGTTAGGGTAGGTGGCTGAAAAAAAGGGTCGGTCGGGTGACCGTAAACACACATATTTTTTTTTTGCCCTATCATAATATCTGTCGTTATCTTCAAACTTTTCTGATTACAAAGAAAACTGTAGAATGTTCAAACAAGTTTTTAAATGTATTAAATATTCTCAACATTCCCTAATGACTTGATATGTTGCTATATTTCTCGTAAAAGTCACTGTATTCAACCTCTATTCATTTTTATTTGTGTTTATTTCCTTGATTAGGCATTCGAAGTAATAAGATTTACATACAAACACGATATTGTTGGAAGCCTTGTCCGCAGGAATGATAACATATTTGTCATGAAGAGAGGAAAGACATTTAACAGCTTCTTGGTTTTTAAATACAGAATTAGGTCGACTTTTAACACAATTTTTGAGTTTGTGAATCCGACCTTGTACTAGAGACCTAATTGTTTTAACCCAGTCTGACAAGGACTCTAACTCAGGATCTTGGTCTACTTCTCTCTTTATCCACCTTCTGGCATAATCTTCAACAGCATCCATAATTATCTTGAAATTATGTTTCCAATTGATGTGTTGAGGTTCTCTGAATTTAGGACCATGAGAAATCACCTTTCGGAGACTCTCATGTTGAATGATATTCAGATCACCAGTGATTACATGTCCAGATGGATTGTATTGAAAAGGAGAGTGGGAGCAGTCACAAGTCAGAGGGTTCTTAAGGTACTCTTCTATGTTAATATCTTGCAATGCTTCTTTGTAGTTGAAAATTTTACGGCCAAGTGTAGCTATAGGAGACAATGGGAACAGATTGATTTTTGAAATATGGTGTAATTTCTTTTACGACCTCTTTTCTATTAAGAATGTTGCTGATGTTAATAGCATCGATTCCTTTGTTAGCAAACGGAATATGGAGGAATTTTCTGTTGTTATCATGAAGAGGTTCAGATCGAACTGGTTTGAAAAGACGAAAGGACGCCACATCACATATAATACTAGACAATCTGTACTTTGTCAAGTCCAAAATCCCTAAGATCTTTGAGGTAGTTTACAGGTAGTGAAAATAAGATTGTACGAATGTGATGAATTCCAAGAGGTTTCTGTATATTAGAAAGTAAATCATTAAAAGTATCTTGTAACGTTCTTGGTTTAGAGGCCTTTTTAACATTTGGATGTTGAATTCTTTTATGACCATGGCTATGTTTAGTTCTTGGAATAGTATTAAAAAGGCTCATCACGTTGATTTCGCTGCATCCAGGACTTGACAAATTTCGCACTCCTTTGATGTTATCATTGCAACCGTAAGGCTTTGCAGTACCTAACTCTTTAATCCAAAACAACTCTCTATCGGTATGGTAAGGTGTACTAAGTATTGGACTGTTTGTATGATGGTTAATCTTCTCGATGATTCGAACTTTCATCGTCAAACAGCGGTCATGACCCGGTTGATTGAAATGATTATACAAAATCCTGTATTTGGGATCTCTTACATCATATCGATGTTGGTTCATTCTACTTCGCAATGTTTGAAGAGTTTCACCAACATACAAAAGTCCACAGAGTGTACATTCTATGCCGTAAATGACATTTTTAGTAGAACAGTCCAGAGGGTCAAATGATTTGGTGTAGTAAGTTTTTCCAGTTAAATTACTTGTAAATTCAGGAGAAGTTATTAGCATGCCACATGTTTTACAAGTATTATTTTTGTCAGTTTTTATTTTGCAAGTAGTAATGCATGGAGAAGAGTCACAAGTACCTGGAGATTTAAGACAGTCCGAAATATTAATAGAACAAGATTTTAAAATTTGATACGAATCTGAAGTTTTGAAATAATAATTACCCTCTGGCTGAACGTAAGACAAATCGGGGGTATCCCGTAGGATTTTCCGTGGAACGCATATATCATTTGCTACCCTGTTCCGTGTAGTAGCAAATGAGGACCTTGTTAACCCAGGTGACGTCCTAGCCAGTATGTTGTCCTTAATTTCGTTATTCATAAATGCTTAAGTAAAGCTACCAAGTTGCAATGACCTCGGGGGAAAAAAATTCCACCAGCAGTGACATTGGGCATGGTTATAGTAAATAAGGGTAATAAGAAAATTACCGAACTCCGAACAATCTTACAAAGGGAAAGTCAAAACTCATAAGTATATAAACAGACAAAATCAGTCAACAACCGGAAAACTGTGAAAACCGTAATGACCCTGACTTGGTACAGGCATTTCTAAAGAAATGGTGGGTTGAATCAGATTTTAAAGTGCCAAACCTCCCCCTTTCATTACGGCTCAAAGTTTCCGGCTGTCACTATGCCATGTGGTGGTTGGTGTCCATCTTGAATTTCTAGTTGACACAAAATCACCGACTTTTAAAAGACAATCAAAGTAACATTCTAGCCAAATTTACTGTCTAATGGTTTAGTGGTTTCAAAAAGAATAATTTTAAATCATTTCCCAATAGGGTCTTATATTATTTCTATATTGTTTTTATATATTGTTTTGACTTTCTTCTTGTCCTGAATATAGCTGAAATACTACTGCTCATTAAATGTTAAGCAATAATCAATCAATCAATATAATTCAATGATATACTTCATTTGGAGTTAACATTGTATGGATAAAACATTTTTTCATAAAGGACTTCCAAGAGCTCTTATAGCTTTATGAAAACAAATACACCCTCATTGCATTCATTAAAATAAAAAAAAAACCATGTTGTTTTGGGTTTTTTTTAAAAGAAAAATGAATAATTAGTAATTGATCCTTTTGCTTCATCAATATTCACTGCCAATGATCAGGGCATTATCTTTGGAAAATTTGATCAAAATCATGTTGAGATGAAATTACATTTGACGCGAGGGTCAATTGGTTTTGACACTTTGGATAATTGTATTTTTCATACAAGCATATTAATATTCTGGACAAATTGTATATTTTTTATTTAATCTAAATGACATTGTCACATGTATGTGACAGTTATAATATGTCCTCAGAACCCTGGGGAACACCAGATTATAATGAGGTCAATGATTCTGTAAAGTTGAAGGATGTATACAATGTTTTCTGCCATTGTGATGCTATATCTATGACACAGACAATAGGAATGCAATTGATTATATCAAAACGAGTGTGAACACAGTAATTTTATTGTTACTTTTTAGTTTATTCATTTTAATTGTCTGAAATAATAGGATCTCATTCTTTTAACATCGTCGTGAATATGCATGAAATATTTGCCACTGGATGGCAAGCAACCAACAAATAAATCAATCACTCAATCAAAGGAGCTTACAAATATCACAATGTACTTTT
Source organism: Bathymodiolus brooksi (assembly GCA_963680875.1). Taxonomy (NCBI): domain Eukaryota; kingdom Metazoa; phylum Mollusca; class Bivalvia; order Mytilida; family Modiolidae; genus Bathymodiolus; species Bathymodiolus brooksi. The sequence goes on from OY804585.1 coordinate 85,945,457, forward strand.
TCCTTTAAAAGAAGAAAAAAAAAATATCGTGGCAGTCATTTTATTTGGTGGAGGAAACCAGAGTACCCGGAGAAAACCACAGACCTGCTGAAAGTCACTGACAAAATGTTGTATCGAGTACACCCTGCCATGAGCAAGATTCAAACTCACAACTTTAGTGGTAGTATGGATTGATTGTGCAGGTAATTGTAAATCCAACTACCATACGATCACGACCATGACGGCCCCTGACGACATAATAAAATAATGGATAAATTAAAACAAGAACCAAGCTTGGTAAATAGGAGAATAAATCCACTATAATAGATTTAACATGACAGGATGTGGATGGGGATGCAAGAAAATTCGCCAGAAACTCAGATACTAATCAAAATTTAACCAACAACATTGTTATTGTTATTCTCCATCTTACAGTATATGTTATTATGAACAACAGGAGTGACTTGATTATACAAATCAGGTTAAAAATGTTTAGGTCACAATCAATGATGAAATACTAAAAAAAATCAAATCCATTCCAAATCAACCTCCTCACCACTCCTACTCAGACAAGAAAACGGTTGATCCCCAGAGGTGCTGAAAGACTCAATTCTTGATTTAATTTGTCTACTACTAACAAAATGTACATCATATCCAGAAATTGATGGTACTTTCCTCATAAATATTCATCATATTTAAATTAGATTTTGATCACGTGACTGCAGTTTCAAGCTTGATGGATCGTTTATTAGATTTGTCAAAAAATAGCCTACAGTACCGAAATTCAATGTGTCCGTCAATGATTCGAAAATTAAAAGTTATTGTTTATTTCCACAAAGTTTTTCTTCTGTCAAAATTCAAATATTTTTCAGTGCTCCAGAGAAGCTGCGTATTTGCGTTTTTTACGCTATGAAAACGAGTAAAAACGCATGTATTATCAGATCAGAGTGTACACATTACGCATACATATTGCTGTGTAAGCAAACTTTCCAAATTCGGAGCGCACTTGTACAGTCGTGTACATAACAATACATTTTTGTCTTTGAGAAATTCCCCGTAATTACTTCCCTTTATACTTTTCGAAGAAGAGAGTGTATACTTCCGAGGGGTACCGAATGCTTGCCTTTCTAAGCATCGATGTCAAAAGAGATCTGATTGGATGTTTACGATAAATCATCCAATCGCGGTCAATATTACAAATAAATGCGGTTTACGTAATAAGTAAGAACTAAAACGATAGTAAATTTGGGAACACGTTGTTCGTTGAAAATGAGCAAGAACATGAATAAGCGAGCTACGGAAAATTCGATGCTTAAGTTCCTGACAGTTTCATCTGTGTCTAGTGACTGTATAGTTAAAGGAATCAATGATGACATTATCAACACGGCTGTGAAAACTGCAGAAGTCGACGAGCAAAAAACAAAATATTTACAACATTTTATTAATAAACATGACACAATCGTGTCAAATTAAACAGGGATATACATTTCACTTGCATCCTGCGTTTATTGAATAACACTTGTGTCAAACATAATTTTAAAAGTGTACATGTAAGCAATCTTTTCTGAAGTAGAGAGTACAACAGTGCAAAGGAAATATGCAAATACCCATCATTTTCAAAAGTAGGGGGTAATTACCCTTTGGACTTGAAAATGATCTGGAGCTCTGTTTTTGTTTTGTAACGATTTTAGACATGTCTTTGATATCGCGATCATGCAAAAATGATCATATTATATTTAATGTGGGAACCCCGAGTTTAGAAGCTAGAAATATAAGGTTAGTCAATATAATTACATATATTATTGAGGAATCTAAATTAATTTCAGAAAATTAATTGTTAAATTTTGTGTCACATGCCACCAGTTTCATGTATTTCAGACATTTTTACATAGACTCTTAAGGCCAAAAAAGGGTTTGTCGCCTCAGATTTTCATTTAGTCCAGGAACCTTGAATATTTAATTGTTTTCATTAATTTTTATTTCATTTAATTCAGCTTGATTCAATGTATCATTTTCAAGTTCAGAAAATGACACACATGCAATTATGAATGATATCGTCTATATAGATCATATGAAAATTGCAGAGATCCCGGCGTCGCCATCTTAGATATGCAAATGAGCAAAGTACCTATCATTTCTGGCTATGTGTTTTCAACATAAATTATGAAAAGAAAATATTAACAGTGATAGTCAACAATTGCACCAATATCAACAAAATGAACAATCACCTCTCTTCTTAACTCACTGAACACAAAACAAAGATCACAACATATAATGATGGAAATCTAGGTCCTGGCTTGGGACAGGCACAAAAATGTGGCAGGGTTAAACCAGGTAATAGGATCCCAACCCCCTTCTTGATAACCTGTTTTCTTAACTAAAGAATCAGACTGCAAATATATAACTACAATAGTGTTGAAGACTCATAAACCATACTCTAAGAATAATTTCTAACACTAAGAATATTGGTCGCCAAGCAATACTTTGCATTTCAAATCTCAAGAATATATTGCCTTATTTTTTGCTTACGAAGATTTAAAATAAGTCCGCAAAGTGTTTTTACTTGTTTTCAAATTCCCAGAAAAAAAATCATTACTTTAAACTTAAAAATCTGATATGTCTGGTCATATCAAGATCGCTATGGTGATGTGTGGACAAAACCATGTAACTTAATATGTTTCAAAATTGTCGACAAACTCCTTACAATACAAAAACATTCTCAGGACATCAATTTTTCATTATTCCCCAACAAACTCAATTATCATGTGATTCCTTTTGTTTTTGTCCGAATGAAATAAGATGAGGCACTGTAGATGTCATCTCTGTTCATTTCTTTTTTGACGGAGAAATACGATTACAGTTTATGATTGTGACAGTTCCGTTGTCAATTTTATCGAAAAGTGTGAGAAATATTTTGTATAATTATAAAAGGTGTTTAAAGATATATATGTTTATTTGATTTGTGGGACGCCTGTCATAAATATTTTTGACATGAATTTCTCTGTACCATGATCCATTTTGACAAGGTATTATACAAGACAACTATTATACTATAAAATATGGTAACACATTCAATAATAAGCTGATGGTGTAAAGTATATTTTTATTTAAATTATTTATATAATTATCTATATTTTTTTATTTAAATTATTTATATAATAATTTAATTTGATGTAAATACTGCAATTTGATTGGCTGATCCACCTGAAGAAACATTGGTTATTTTTGATAACACAGGTTGGTATTGTGATGTCGCCAACAATCAATCGACAACAATAAATTCAAATAGTCCCATGAAATAATCGTAATTAAAATTGAGGAATCATTAAATTCTGTTGTAAAAATTAAATTATAAAGAATATGTTAACTTTTTGAACAGGTTATAACAGGTTATACTTGTATAACCTGGTTTGGAACAGTTTACGCTTTTCATAAAACGCTTCACTGTTTATTAAGCGTAAACTGCCCCAACCCAGGTTATATCATATAACCAGTTCCAAAATTCCTAAAATAATTATTTATTTTTTAATTCAAATTATCAACTCAGAAACCAATTGTTGATGCTGCCCATTTACTCACTTACTCACCCATAGTCCATCAAACCAATAGCCAAGTTGGACATGACTGTACCTTGGCATGTTGAAGTACAATGCAGGAATCATCATCATCTCATCAAAAAGTAACTTGCTAAGAGACTTGCCATTATATGGCTGAAAAACTAGTAGCTTGCAATTAACTTATAATTACTGCTTAATAATTCTATGTGTATTTTTTATTTTTATATCTCATGTAACAAGGCAAATTTTTATTTATAATTGTACATGAAGTGACATTTCTCTATATATGCAAAAAAAAACAACCTTTTCAATTATATCTTTCTCACACTATCAAGAAAATCAAGAGATTTAGAAGATTATCAAGTAATTTTGTTCATGAAAAATTCATGAAAATTCTCATATTTCAGGAAAAGACATTGAAACTGTTGACAATTTAATTCTTATCAACAACATAATCCTTATTTTTGTCCTTGTGTAGCTGATTACTTTCTTCAAGTCTTTTATGAATAAATTCTAAATTTAAACTGTTTTTTTCTTATATATAAATGTTAAAGGGTATATTTTTATATCTATATTGTATTCTAGGTAAGAGTCAAACAGATTATGTAAAAAAATAAAAAACTTTAAAGTAATTTGGACTTTTTTTTCCTTTTGATCTCACCAAATCAACCAACTGACTCTGATACTGAAAATAATCAGAAAAGGTCACATTAAACACATTATAATGTTATCGAAAAAAACCAATCCCATCAGTTTTGAAGGTCTTGACATACACTATCACTAGTATCACAACGAGTCTGATAGTTCTGTCTCGACTGCAGTTATTCTATACATGTATCTATATTTTGATGATTACCAGTAAATATTTAAAAAATAACATATAAATTCAAAATATAGATATATAATTTAGTGAGCAAGATAAGTTTCTGGAATAATCTTCAACAGGTGAAAAGTGATTGATTGATTGATTGATTGGTGTTTAACGTCCAGCGAGCAATTTTTCAGCTATATTCAGGACGAGAACATTTAAAAATTTAAACGCCACAGGGCTCGAAACAAGGAAAGGTGATGGGTAAGGACAGATAATTTAGCCAGTGCAACAGGTCTCCTATGGACCACTCATCATGAGCATAATGCTCATAATGAGCTGTTACACTGGGTTCTTTAACGTGCGAAGAGGGTGGCAATCTCTCAACAAAAGATTGGAAATACATATACATGTAATTCAAAATTCTTTGGGAGCAAGAAGATCTAAGTGTCTAAACATAATAGCCGATATCAGCTAAGGTTAAGTATGCCTGAGGGAGGAGAACCTTTGTTTTAATAATAATTATACTTTTTCTGAGCCGTAGATTTCAGTATTAAATATATCTAATAAACCATGTCATTGCCAAAACTGCCGCAGGATACCCTCAGCTACTAATAGTCCACAGTTGAGGGTTAGGGTTATGGTGTTTAATGACACTTTCAACAATATTTCAGCTATATCGTGGCAGTCAGTTCTATTGATGGAGAAAACCGCCGACCTGCCGAAAGGCACTGACAAAACTTTATCACATAACGTTGTATCCAGTACGGCTTGCCATGAGCGGGATTCGAACTCATAACTTTAGCGGCGATAGGTACTGATTGCATAGGTAGTTATATAAATTCAACTACCATACAATCATGACCACGATGACCCCTGTCCACAGCAGAGGATACATGATAATGATGATAATACCATCTATGAAAATATTATATAGAAATTAAATATACCTGTAATTGGTAGGACATCTTGATCCAGGACAAGTGGAGATAACTCTTCTGTTGTAAGTTTGTCATCGGTTGAAAATAAAGAATAAATATTTAGCATGTTTTCTCTTAAAAAAATTAATGAAAACAAATTCAAACAATGATGGTTGAAAATATCACTAATCACATGAATAACTCCTACGACTTCTAAAAAAAGAAAGGGCAGGCACAAGAATGTGATGGGATTAAATCAATAAAAAGAATTAAAATCCTTTCTTGGAAAAAGTATAAACATAATTCCGCCATTCCTGTTGATATAAATATATATATCTGATATATGAATTCAATATGGTGAAACACCATTTTTGTGGTTTCAAAGACAACTCACTAGAATGATGATGAGGGGCCTTTATGTTGGTGTCGTATGGTAGTTGGATTTACAACTACCTGTGCAATCAGTGCCTATCACCACTAAAGTGAAAACCACAGACCTACCGCAAGTCATTGACAACTTTATCAATGTTGTATTGAGTACACCTCACCATGAGCGGGATTCAAACTCACAACTTTAGTGGTGATAGATCATGGCCATCTGGAACAATCAAGTGGAATACTGATGTTGCCTCATATTTATAAACAATGTTGTTCCTTTTTTTCCAGGTCTATAGACTTCCTGTTAAGTTTTTTTTTTTAAGTCTCAGAAGAAATAAAATTAGTCAAATATGAAATCGAGGGCTATCATGGTCGTGATCGTATGGGAGTTGGATTTAAAACTACCTATGCAATCAGTGCCTATCACGACTAACGTTGTGAGTTCGAACCCCTCTCAGACGAGGTGTACTTGATACAACATTATGTGATAAAGTTTGTCAGTGACTTGCGACAGACCCATGGTTTTCTGTGGGTAATCCGGTTTCCTCCATCAATAAAATTGACTGCCACAATATAACCAAAATATGGTCGAAACTGGCGTAAGCGCGATAACAGTTTACACCAACTCTGTAAATCGGATTTTACTTAACTTGTGAGATCTTTACAACTTCATGTTAAAAATAAAGTACATTTATCATTTAACCCCCACGATATAACTGACATATTGTTGAAAGTAGCGTTAAACACCATAACCCCCCCCCCCCCCCCCCCATTTATCATTTATACAGCATGACTATATACTAGACAGAATTAAACACCTTCAAAAAATGTTCCTAAAATAGCCATCTTAAAGCTACAAAAAAATGATCTACTAAAGTATTAAATACTAGCTTCATCAACAATCTTAACAAAATTTAATCTGATACTAGTGTATATCATAAAAAATGTTGTGACAAAAAGACATAGCCCCTGTACATCACATTGATAGATACTATCAACTAAATATATTATTATCTTCAAATTTAATAAGATCTATCAGAGCATGCAAAGATTGTAGCAAGACAGAAAACAAGTTTATTACAGAGAAGATATTTATCTTTTAGAATATATACCATTTAACACTTCTTTTCTAAAACCTATCACACACACATTAGTTATTCATAAGTTTACTAGTAACATCCCTTCATTCTTTAATAAGACAATTTCTTTTCAATGAAAAAGTAAATTTTTCCGTTAATTGAAATGAGTATTTTACTCGTGGGTACGTGGGACCTTTGGTAATCCATCAATCGTGCACCTGTCCGTCGTAGAGGCAATATCAGATCTGGATTGGACAATTATAACGGAAATTGAAATGGCGAGAGTCTAATTCATCCCTGGGTTGTACAAAACAGAAACCTCATTTATTTTTTTATCGTAAGATGTTAAAAGCAATTTTCTGAAATCCATAACCAGCGAAAGTCTGAAATTCATTTTCATCCTCACTTTAAATTTTCTTTTTAAATTAAGGAACCAAACAATCACCAGATAAATTGAAAACGGCAATTACGTGGAGAAAGTACAGAGTGAGGCCATGCTATTTAAGGTCTAGACTAACTGCTACATTTGTTATTGTTTCTCTAAGTTTTATATAATATGCCTGTGGCTAATTATAAAAAAACAAAATATGTAGGTGCTATGGATAGGATTATAGTGTTTAACACCACTTTCAACAATATTTCAGTTATATCGTGACGAGCAGTTTTATTGGTGGAGGAAACTGGAGTACCCAGACAAAACCACCGATCTGTTGCAAGTCACTGACAAAATTTTTATGTTGGAATGTCACCCTAAGAAACATAACAGAAATATAACTCAGTCTTCGGTGGACTGGCACTGACAATTTTGTATAATGTCAAACATTTGTTTAAATTTCACATCCTCCCTGTCAAAGATTTTGTTTACACTGCTATAGATAGAATTACTTCAATTTTGAAGGTGGAAACAGACATTATCACTAGTATCACAGTGAGTTTGCTAGCATGCCTATGCCGAGACTGACATTATTATTTTTATGGGTAACTACCATAATGTGTTTGATGTGACACTGACCGTTAATTTTCAGTATCACAGACAGTTCGTTGATACTGATAATATCACTCAATGAAATAAAATGAAAAATGTCCAAATTACAGATAAGTAGGGCTAGGGTTAGGGAGTTTAACACCACTTTCAATAATATTCTAGTCATATCGTGGTGGTCAGTTTCACTGGTGGTGGAAACCGGAGTACCCAGAGAAAACCACAGACCTGCTGCAAGTCACTGACAAACTTTATCACGTAATGTTGTATCGAGTACACCTCGCCTGAGCGAGATTCAAACTCATGACATTAGTGGTGATAGGCACTGATTGCATATGTAGTTATAAATCCGAATAATAATAAGGAAATATAAAAAAAAAATATTTATATTATCATATATTTTTTTTTTTTTTTTTTTTTTTTTTTTTAATATTTCACATCCTTTCTGACAGAGAATTTTTTTTTTTATTACACAGACATGTGAAAACATCCACCTCAGAAGTAAGCAGAAAATATCAAAACTCTTAATAATATTATTGTATCGTCAAACAATTAAAAAAATAATATATTTCAAATCCTTCCTGACAAAGATTTTTTTTATTACACTGATGTATAGGAATATCAACTCTCAGGATTTAAAGAAGAAAATATATATTTTCACATATTACTTTGTCAATCATTTTTTTTTTAATATATCCCATTGCTTCCTGACATATTTTTTTTCCCCCCACTTATATGTATAGGTATATCAAAATCAGGAGTAAGAAGAAAATACAATCAAACCTGCCAATGCAGTCACCTCTATTAAGCAGTCACCTGTATTATATAAAAGGTCACCTTTTTCTTGTCCTGTCATAGAAAATTCATATAAATTGAACCTCTTTTAAGAGGTCGTCTGTCTTAAAAGGCCACCTTTTCTTTATCCAAAAAGGTGACCTATTAATACAGGTTTAACTGTATAAAAAATCAAATCAAATCAAACTTTTCCAGTAAGCAATTACACTTACTGACTGGTAGCTTTTTTCTTATTTGTACTGAAAGATGTAACTCAAACTACCATAGGACCACAAGACCATGCAGGACCCCTATGGCTGTGGTGGTATAGTATTTGGATTAACATCTAGGCCTACACAATCAGTGTCTATCACCACAAAGGTTTATGGGTACAAAATCTGTCTGTGGTGAGGTGTATTTAAGTTTTATAAAAACATTTAAAACTGAAATATAGTTGAAAATGGTGTAAAACAGCTATTATCAAATTCACTCACTTTTGTTTCTAAGATCTCAATGATTTTTTCGCCCACTTTTTGTTTCTAAGATCTCAATGATTTTTTTGCCCTCTTTTTGTTTCTAAGATCTCAATGATTTTTTCGCCCACTTTTTGTTTCTAAGATCTCAATGATTTTTTTGCCCACTTTTTGTTTCTAAGATCTCAATGATTTTTTCGCCCACTTTTTGTTTCAAAGATCTCAATGATTTTTTTGCCCACTTTTTGTTTCTAAGATCTCAATGATTTTTTCACCCACTTTTTGTTTCTAAGATCTCAATGATTTTTTTGCCCACTTTTGTTACTAAGATCTCAATGATTTTTTTGCCCACTTTTTGTTTCTAAGATCTCAATGATTTTTTCGCCCAATTTTTGTTTCTAATATTTCAATGATTTTTTCACCCACTATTTGTTTCTAAGATCTCAATGATTTTTTTGCCCACTTTTTGTTTCTGAGATCTCAGTGATTTTTTTGCCCACTTTTGTTACTAAGATCTCAATGATTTTTTCGCCCACTTTTAGTTTCTAAGATCTCAATGATTTTTTCGCATGATTTTTTTCACCCACTTTTGTTACTAAGATCTCAATGATTTTTTTGCCCACTTTTTGTTTCCAAGATCTCAATGATTTTTTCGCCCACTTTTTGTTTCTAAGATCTCAATGATTTTTTTGCCCATTTTTTGTTTCCAAGATCTCAATGATTTTTTTGCCCACTTTTGTTACTAAGATCTTAATGATTTTTTCGCCCACTTATGTTACTAAGATCTCAATGATTTTTTTGCCCACTTTTGTTACTAAGATATCAAATTCACTCACTTTTGTTTCTAAGATCTCAATGATTTTCCCCCCATTTTTGTTACTAAGATCTCAATGATTTTTTCACCCACTTTTGTTACTAAGATCTCAATGATTTTTTCGTCCACTTTTGTTACTAAGATCTCAATGATTTTTTCGCCCACTTTTGTTACTAAGATTTCAATGATTTTTTTTTCTATCTAGTTTCTCATAAACAATATCACTGGATTTTTTTTTAAATGGTAAAGATCACATTTTGATCTTTCGGGGGTGAAACTGAATGATATGGAAATAAATATTATAACTTGAAATATGGCACCATGCACTTTACAGAGTAAAGTCATGTCATGGAGTGTTTGAGTGGAGTGTTGGAGTGAAGCATGGAGTAAACATTCCATGCCAAGACTCCACTCTGAATGGTACATGGTGCTTTAACTTTCATATTCAAATTCATTTGTCTGTCATTTAAATCTTTTTTTTTAATGGGAACAAACGAGGGTCCCTTATGAATATAAAATGAAGCATTATAGGACTAATTTCAATTCAGTATGTAGTATTTCCTCAGATATCCAATTTAGTGCACACGACACGCTTCTGCAATAACCTTCATCAGGGACATGCAAAGTCAAAAGATTGGAAAGAAAAATAATGTAAATATCTTTGGGAGAAAGGAAACTAAAGAGCAGAAAAAGGAGAGCGGAAGTTGTCTCAGGTCACCTATGTTGAACATAGCAGAACCTAAGGTAGATTAATTACTCTTGTTCCTCTTCCTTCATCACATTGGCAAATGTTACAGAAATTCAAAGAACAAAGATGTTCCACAAATATTGCATGGGAAAAAACTGACTAGATGAATATTACATCATGAATTAACGTTACGAAATAAGGTAAAATCCCTGGTGAGTTTTAATACCTTTTATATTTAAGTAGAGAACGGCAGCTAAGTTGAAATTTGTGTGTTTAAATCAGACATAATTGCAATGAATTCTAACAGTGATTCCTTTAATTAACATTTGTAGCCCTGAAATGACCCAGTGTAATTCAATAAGTCAATTAACCAGCCTTTATCAGCTATAATTCTGCCATCTTAACTCATTCAAACAGGATTAGAGACAAATTCTCTGATTTCAAAATCCCTCAAATAAAAGAAATCAAATTTTACATTTCAACTAATATCACAAATATGTTGAATATTGCCTAAATTACACCCAGAAGCTTGTCTTTGTGACATAAAATCATGACTTAATGTTTGGTAAATTGAGCAGTAGAAGGATTCTTATCCTGCTACAGGAAGCCATTGAAATTTAAAGTTTCCTGGTTTTTCTCTACCTAACAAAGATCTTATTGGGTTACCTACAGAATTAATAGGCTTAATAGGTTTTACAGGGGATTTATCATCTTAAATTTGCATTTTATTACCGATTCTTCTATTTAAAAACTTTCTGTCTTTTGTTAAAGGTATGAAGTAAACATGATGTCTTCAAGTGTTCAGGAAAGAATGGTCTTTTTTCATGCAGATTTGTGCAATTGTATGAAAATGACAAATAATGTTTGTGTCAAGTTCAGTAAAAAAAAATTAATCTGCTTGATAACAAGATAATAAAATTCTAATGAGGAAGTAATAACTTCACCAAAATCTTTAACATTCAAAAGCTGAGATTTAAATTATATAATGTAATGATATCATTCCACAACAATGTTAATGACATCTTCTTGCATGTAGGGGTGTGGATATACATTGTAATTACAGGAGAATAAAAACGTAGATATTATTTTTAGTGCACACAACACGTTTCTGGAATAACCTTCATCAGGTATGCTCAAAATCGGAAGATTGGAAAGCCGAATAATTTAAAGTTTTGGGAGCAATAAAACCAAAGGGCCTAAACAGGATAGCCAAAATCGGCTAAGGTCACCTATGCCTGAGGGAGGAGAACCTTAGTTTTATTAATAATTACAAAAACAGCCTTATATTTTATACATACAAGAAGAAATTCAGTTGCTTTCATTTCTCTTCTTAATCTAACAGTTATTGTGAGTTCTTCAAAATGATGTCAAGTCTAATTAAATTTAGAGGTTTGTAACATCTTTTTAGACATATTTGTTTTTGCCTATACATTAACATCTAACAATGTTTGGGGTCATGTCATGTAACCTTTCATTCATCTTTGATCATTGAATCATATGCAAGACAGGGGCCATGGTGGTCGTAATCATATGGTAGTTGGATTTACAACTACCTATGATGCAATTGGTGCTTATCACCACTAACGTTGTGAGTTTGAATCCCACTCAGGTGAGGCGTAATCGATACAACATTATGTGATAGAGTTTGTCACTGACTTCCGGCAGGTTGGTGGTTTGCTCCGGGTTCTCTGGTTTCCTCCACCAATAAAACTGTGAAATAACTGAAATATTGTTGAAAAAAGGCATTGAACATCATAAACCTCCACAATATGTTAGAAAAATAAATATATTGACCAATCGAACAACAGATCTTGGTGTGCATGTACTGGTTTTTAAAAAGTAGGCTCATAACTGTTGAAAATATGAACCTTGACACGACCTCAATTGTGATGTCAGCTGTTAGTGTATTACCAAAAAAATATTAAAAAAAGATATTTGTATTATAAAGTTAGAATGAAACAACACTGTCCATTTTATTGGTAAATTTCTTCTTATATTGACCCTGGAGAAAAGAGTTCACTTTGGGCCTGGCTTTTTTTAATTATTATTTTACAAGTATCTCAGAACAATAAATTTACAAATCTAGTAAATATGACCTTCAGCACAATATGTGGTTATAAATAGAATTTGACAAGTGATATCTTCATAGTAAGATATTAATTCATTTTCACACCTTACCTTACCTGGAGGACATCTGACCTTTGATAAATATCAATTAACACCTGCTGTGTGGGGTCATAATATTAACATTAGATGTCTCAGGTTAACTTTTATATAGAACACTACAGTAAATATTATACCTCTAAACTTACAACTTAAGACAGTTTAGTGTAGACATTGTTTTATTTCATAAATCATAATTTAATTAATGTAGTTTACAGATAATAAATATTCTGTTTCTAATTTCTTTATAAATTAGGATGAAAGATGACTAATATTTAATTTGTAAAAGGTAAACTGATAAAATTTTAATACAGAAAACTATAATTAAGTAGATATATATAGTCCCCTCCTTATAAGGATCTTCTCACCAAAGGCTACTGTCTTATCAGGCCAGATTTCAGATGCACTGATCAGATAGTAAAATACTATTAAATTGTCTCCCTCAAGAGATATTATGTAAGGTCAATTTTTCATTGCAGAAGGGGTGGCCTTGTAGGAGGGGGGCTAGTCAGTGAATGTGTCATGTCTTGTTACCTAAGAATGCATTCTGTGAAGTCTGAAGATTTAAAAATAAATTTGTGGAATACAAAAGAGCTACACATTGTTCAACGCCACAATGTATAAAGGCATCAGATGCCTTTGTAAGGTTTTATTTTTGTTTTTTTCAATCTAAATTATCAGTGTATTTATTGCCTTTAACTTTAACATAGTACCATGTTTCTGTCTTAAGTGACTTGCAGCATGTCAGTAGTTTTCTCCAGGAACTATGGTTTCTGCAACCAATAAAACTGACCACCATGATATAACTGAAATAGTGTTGAAAGTGGCATTAAACACCATAAACCACACTTTTTTTTTACCAATGAAAACAAAATCAGTTTTCTTTAAAGAGTTCTCTCTCTTTGTCTTAAAAAGTTTGTTACCACCTATCATCCATCCACTAATTCACACAAATCAACTGTCAACAAGCCCTAATTTCACTAGAGAAAAAAAAATCCCATGAATTAGCCCTACAATAAATTAAAACAAACAATATTTTCCCAGGTATTATAAATAGAAACTGTATTTACTCAACAGATAACTTACTGTATTAAGTCATCCTATCAGTTGAAGGAGGTAATCTAAATCATTATTGTATAGAAGACTAACTTTAAACAAAAACCAACAGTTTTCATGTTGTATAAGGGACCAATCATTTACTTATCTGGACGAGGGGGGGGGGGGGTGAGATTTCTTATTCAGACAAAATTGTTTCCATCTCTAACCTAGCACAATTTTTTTCTGTCAAAATTTACATTATACATAATATAGGGAAAAGGAGAGAAAAGAAGGGAAAAGGAGGGAAAAGGAGAGAAAAGGAGGGAAAAGGAGGGTTATTGAGGTGGGTTTGAGTTATGGTGCTTAACAATATTTCAACAATATTTCAGTTATATCATGGCGATCAGTATTATTGGTTTAGTACCCGCCGAAAACTACCGTCCTCCCGCAAGTCACTGACAAACTTTATCACATAATGTTATATCGAGTACACCCTGCCTGAGTGGGATTCGAACTCACAACTACCATACGATCACTACCACAACAGCTCCTAGGGATATTGAAAAATAAGAAGAGTGATATTGAAAAATAAGATTTTTTCCTTTGGTCAGACAGGGGACATTTAAAAAAAAAACCCGTATTTATTCAGGAAATACAACAAAGTTGTTCATTGATTAGCTGCCTTATAGCAGATCTCTAGACATAGAACCTAATGTATATAGGCAATTTCATATCCTGAAGTTTCTTGCTGACTTGCGGTAGGTCAGTGGTTTTCTCCTGGTACTCTGGTTTCCTCCATCAATAAAACTGACCGATACGATATATGAAATATTGTTGAAAGTGACGTTAACCACCATAACTATAACCTCTAACCCCTATATACAGAAATTTACAGAAAATTAAAAAAATCATGTTTACTCTCAAATCACAATATGAAAGAATATAGCATATAAAAAGTACAAAGATGGAAACAAGGCATAATGTTATTACGATTCAAATTTAGTTTATACATCTAACGTTTATTTACACTGTAGTATATTTCAGTACATATATACCAGACATCTGTTATTTATGTTTACCTGTAGTCACTGTCATTACAGTGAGCTGATAAACTAGAGGCTGTGACCTGAGCTAGTACATCTCTTATCTGGTCATTCATGCACTATTCATTTTTAATACATTTTTGGTTCTAAGAAAATTTGTCATGTGGTGGCGGTAGCATTTAAGACTACCCATAGAAACACAAATCAAAGTGCTGAAAGCACTGATGGAAGTGTTGCTTTCTGGGTTTTTTATTGTGTGTAACAATATTTCATTTGTTTTACAATAACTGTTAAGCATTTGAAGCAACTATAACAGTTATTGAAGAATCACTCAAAACAAGTTGATGTGTGTTATGTTCAATAGTATTTGAATTTTTTCGCAAATCCCAACATTCCACCGTTAGTGTGAATGTGCCATTAACATTCCACCATTAGTGTGAATGTGGCATTAACATTCCACCATTAGTGTGAATGTAGCATTAACATTCAACCATTAGTGTGAATGTGGCATTAACATTCCACCGTTAGTGTGAATGTGCCATTAACATTCCACCATTAGTGTGAATGTGCCATTAACATTCCACCATTAGTGTGAATGTGGCATTAACATTCCACCATTAGTGTGAATGTGGCATTAACATTCCACCATTAGTGTGAATGTGGCATTAACATTCCACCATTAGTGTGAATGTGGCATTAACATTCCACCATTAGTGTGAATGTAGCATTAACATTCCACCATTAGTGTGAATGTGGCATTAACATTCCACTGTTAGTGTGAGTTGTGTATTTAATTTGTCACATCAACCACTGGATGAGTTTCTAGGGTTAGGTTTATGGTGTTTAATGCCACTTTCAACAATATTTCTGTTATATTGTGGTTGTCAGATTTATTGGTGGAGGAAACCACAGTACCCGGAGAAAACCAATGACCTATCGCAAGTCACAGACAAACTTCATCACATAATGTTGTATCCAGTACACCTCCCCATGAGCGGAATTCGAACTCACAACTTTAGTGATGATAAGCACTGATTGCATAGGTAGTTGTAAATCCAACTACCATACGATCACGACCATGACAGCCCCTAAGTTTTTAGGAGAGGTTATAGCTCAAACTACTGATTGATTATGTTTTTAAATCGTGACCTTCTCTAGATGAAATTGCACCTGTTGTAGACCATAGGAGAGAAACTAGATAATATTTTAATGCTCCAGGTGTGAATTCTGAGATTAGCTGCTTAACACTTTATACCTTAAATGGAATGCTAATAAGGTATGAAATCTCATTAGACGATGACAAATGCCTGGTCATCAACAGCTCTTATTTAAGTCATCAATGATTACTTACACTACAAGCAGGATTAACACATAAAGGCATTTTATTTCACGAGATCTTCAGAAATCCATACTGTCAATTTGTTTGTAATTCATTTTCAATCCAAATTGCAGAATTATATAACACCAGGAAAACTAACCTCAATTTTATTTGAGCTTCATATACCCATATTATGAAAAGAAAGCTTAAACATTGATGATCATCCATTCCAACAATATCAACAAAACAATCATCTCTCATCAACACAAAAAGACCACAACATGTGACGTTGGAAATCCAGGCCCTGGCTTGGGACAGGCACAAAAATGTGGTGGGGTTAAATCAGTTAATGGGATCCCAACACTCCTCTCTTGATGACTGGATCTCCTTTGACAATACCACAAAAAATATACCCAGATTCACTTCCATTCAAAAAGACCACATACTATCACAAAAGTGACAGACAACATCTACATGGACAGTTTAATGGCAAGGTCAGTGGATGCTCATAGTTAACTGACTACTAGCTAGGAGGATATAATCTGTTGGCTGAAGACCATTACTCTTTCAACAACAAAAATCATATGGATACGTCTAACAGATTTAATATCAACTAGTCATGAACATCAAAAGAAATTAATGGTCTTCATGGGAGACCAGCATAAATAGGTCATCAAACTGTTGGAATCAAATATTGAACATAAAGTAGTAATATAATACAGGATGACACATAAATGTACTACATGTAATTTAATTGCTAGTTTGACCAACTAGTTGTACTAGCAGATTATCTTTATTTTCAGTATATTAATTGATTAAGTTTTTCTCAAAAGAAACTGCACCTGTTGTAGTTCACAGCAGAGAAACTAGATAAAATTTTAATGCTCAACCTGTGAATTCTCAGAAGATGTTTAGCACCTCAAACTTTAAATGGAATGTTAATAAATAGAGACTGGCACCTCAGCTAGGTATCACCCTGATGCAATGAATGAAAAAGTCAGAAAAGTTGACACAGAGTGATATGATATTTTCTACAGGGCTATATAAAGAGACATGTGCACAAATGCTTCGAATATATGCCAATCATATAGTAGGGATGATCAAATCAAGCGTATATGGGCAATAAATAAAATTAAAAAGACAATTTCTTCGTGAAAATATAATTCGAAGTGCATATCCAGAAATTGAGGGTACTTTCCTCATAAATATTCATCATATTTAAATTAGATTTTGATCACGTGACTGCAGTTTCATGCTTGATGGATCGTTTATTAGATTTGTCAAAAAATAGCCTATAGTACGGAAATTCAATGTGTCCGTCAATGATTCGAAAATTAAAAGTTATTGTTTATTTCCACAAAGTTTTTCTTCTGTCAAAATTCAAATATTTTTGTTTTGTAACGATTTTAGACATGTCTTTGATATCACGATCATGCAAAAAAGCTAGAAATATAAGGTTAGTTAATATAATTACATATATTATTGAGGAATCTAAATTAATTTCAGAAAATGTCGCCAAATGTCATTCATTGTTAAATTTTGTGTCACATGCCACCAGTTTCATGTATTTCAGACATTTTTACATAGACTCTTAAGGCCAAAAAAGGGTTCATCGCCTCGGATTTTCATTTAGTCCAGGAACCTCGAATATTTAATTGTTTTCATTAATTTTTATTTCATTTAATTCAGCTTGATTCAATGTATCATTTTCAAGTTCAGAAAATGACACACATGCAATTATGAATGATATCGTTTATATAGATCATATGAAAATTGCAGACGTCCCGGCGTCGCCATCTTAGATATGCAAATGAGCAAAGTACCCATCATTTCTGGCTATGGGAAATTAAATTAAAAAAATGTGATTTAGGTCATATACGCTATTTCAATGTTTATTTTTTTAACAAATTCCAAACCATTTTAACACAAATTAAAAGTTATTTATATAATTTATCCCCGTTATTTCACTAAAAATAAAACATCAAAGGGAGATAATTAGGTGGAAAAATTACATATTCCTATTTCCGATTTGAGCATCTTCGATTGTTTACACTACAGACTGAGAGCTATCTTTATTGGTAATTAGTCTTAAAGAGTCAATATATTACTTCATTAACAATATCTGATATAAATATACAGGTATAACATAACAAACTAGAGGCTCAGGTGAGCCTGTATCGCTCACCTGACATAAATAAGTCCTCTTAAGAATGTCTGCATGCTGAATACATCTAAGTTACTATTCAAATCCCATGTCTGCTCATGGCAGCCATCTTGGATGGAGGTCGTGGTCACCGGACACAATTTTGAAAGTATACTACCCAAGGACCATCCATGCCATGTTTGCTTTAAATTGGCTGGCTGGTTTCAGAAGAGAAGACTTTTAAACAATTTTCCCATAGGGTCCTATGTTAAAACTATGTCTGCTGACGGCAGCCATTTTGAACCGAGATCGGGATCACTGAACACAATTTTGGAAGTTGACCACCTAAGGACCATCGATGACATGTTTGCTATATTGGCTTACTAGTTTCAGAGGAGAAGATTTTAAAACATTTTTTCCCATAGGGTCCTATGTTAAAACTACAGTATGTCTGCTGAAGGTGGCCATCTTGGATGGAGGTCAGGGTCACTGGACACAATTTTGAAAATTGACCACTTAAGGACCATCCATGCCATGTTTGCTTTAAATTGGCTTACTGGTTTCAGAGAAGAAGATTTTTAAATATATTTCCCATAGGGTCCTATGTTAAAACTATGTTCGCTGATGGTTGCCATCTTGGATGGAGGTCGGGGTCACAGGACATAATTTTGAAAGTTGACCACCTAAGGACCATTCACCCCATGTTTGCTTTAAACTGACTTACTGGTTTCAGAGGAGAAGACTTTTAAACATTTTTTCCATAGGGTCCAATGTTAAAATTAAGTCGAGTCATGGTGGCCATCTTGAATTTCCGATCAGCAAACGATTCACAAATTTAGTACAGGACCACCCAATGATCATTCCTGCAAAGCCACAATTCAATTGGCTTAGTGGTTTCTAACAAGAAGATTTTTAAAATTTCAACCAATCAGAACACATTATAGGCCCTGGCAGCCATGTTGGATTTCCGATCAGCACCAAAAACAAAAATCTTGTATATGACCATCCAATGAACATTTCTGCCAAGTTTGGTTCAAATCTGTTTTGTGGTTTCAGAAAAAAAGATGAAAATGTGAAATTCCCATAGGGTCCAATGTTAAACTAAGTCGAGTCATGGCGGCCATCTTGAATTTCCGATTGGCAAACGATTCACAATTTTAGTACAGGACCACCCAATGATAATTCCTGCAAAGTCACAATTCAATTGGCTTAGTGGTTTCTAACAAGAAGATTTTTAAAATTTCAACCAATCAGAACACATTATGGGCCCTGGCAGCCATGTTGGATTTCCGATCAGCGCCAAAAACAAAAATCTTGTATATGACCATCCAATGAACATTTCTGCCAAGTTTGATTCAAATCTGTTTTGTGGTTTCAGAAACTAGAGGCTCAGCCCACTGAGCCTGTATCGCTCACCTGACAATAGAATGATACTGAAGCAAATTTCAAAGGGAGATAATCATTACCTTAAAAAACAGCAGCCATCTTGAATGGAGGGTGGGGCTGTCGGACACAATTTTAAAAGGGACACACCCAGGGACCATCAATGCCAAGTTTGGCTCCATTTGGCCAAGCTGTTTCAGAGGAGAAGATTTTTTTAACATTAGCCAATCAGAAAAAGAATTATTCTTGGCGGCCATGTTTATAGGCCAAATGGAACGAAATGGAGAAACTTTATAGAGGACCTTACATGGATGCTTACTGCCAAGTTTGGTTCCATTTGGCCAAGTTGTTTCAGAGGAGAAGATTAAAATATGAAAAAGTTAACGGACGGACGACGGACGCTAAGTGATGGCAATACCTCACATGGCCCTTTGGGTCAGGTGAGCTAAAAAATGATGAAAAAAGGGGAATAACTCCTAGACGTGTAATCAGTTTTACTTCAAAATTGCAGGGCATGTAGATCTTGACAAGCTGAACATGTTTTCAGTTTACACTCAACATCTATCTCTTATAGTTTTTGAAATAAAGGATGAAAAGTATTAACATTTTTAAAATTTGATGAAAAAAGGGCAATAACTTCAAGATGGGTGATCAGATTTACTTTAAAATTGTAGGCCAGGTTGATCTTGACATGCTGAACATGTTTGCTGTTTAAACTTAACATCTATCTTTTATAGTTTTTGAAATAAAGGACAAAAGGTATTAACATTTTGAAAATTTGACGAAAAAAAGGGCAATAACTCCAAATTGGGTACTCAAATTAACTTCAAAATTACAGGGTAGGTAGATCTTAATATGCTGCACATGTTTGCAATTTAAACTTAACCTTTATCTCTAATAGTTTTTGAAATATCAGACAAAAATGTTTAAATTAAAAAAATAAAATATAAAAAAGGGCAATAACTCCTAGACGGGTAATCAGATTTACTTCAAAATTGCAGGGCATGTAGATCTTGACATGCTGCACATGTTTGCTGTTTAAACTTAACATCTATCTCTTATAGTTTTTGAAATAAAAAACGAAAAGTATTAAAATTTTGAAAATTTGACGAAAAAAGGGCAATAACTCCAAGATAGGTAATCAGATTTTCTTCAAAATTTCAGGGTAGTTAGATCTTCCTGTGCTGATCATTTTTACCCTGTCAGATTTCTGATATTATTAACGGTTTTTGAGTTGTTACCAAAAACGTGCAATTTTACCATATGTTCTATTTTTAGTAACAGTGGCCATGTTTGTTGGCCGAATGGAATTAAATGAAGAAGTTTTATAGAGGATCTTACATAGATGCTTCCTGCCAAGTTTGGCTCCATTTGGCCAAGCAGTTTCAGAGGAGAAGATTTTTTTAACATTAGCCAATCAGAAACAAGAATTGCCCTTGGCGGCCATATTTGTTGGCGGAATGGGACGAAATGAAGAAACTTTATAGAGGACCTTATATAGATGCTTTCTGCCAAGTTTGGTTCCATTTGGTCCAGTTGTTTCAGAGGAGTAGATTAAAATATGAAAAGTTAACGGACGAACGACGGACGGACGACGGACGCCAAGTGATGGCAATACCTCACATGACCCTTTGGGTCAGGTGAGCTAAAAAAGATGAAAATGTGAAATTCCCATAGGGTCCTATGTTAAACTAAGTCGAGTCATGGTGGCCATCTTGAATTTCCGATCGGCAAACGATTCACAAGTTTAGTACAGGACCACCCAATGATCATGCCTGCAAAGTCACAATTCAATTGGCTTAGTGGTTTCTAACAAGAAGATTTTTAAAATTTCGACCAATCAGAACACATTATGGGACCTGGCAGCCATGTTGGATTTCCGATCAGCGCCAAAAACAAAAATCTTGTATATGTCCATCCAAT
Organism: Bathymodiolus brooksi; assembly: GCA_963680875.1. Classification (NCBI taxonomy): domain Eukaryota; kingdom Metazoa; phylum Mollusca; class Bivalvia; order Mytilida; family Modiolidae; genus Bathymodiolus; species Bathymodiolus brooksi. Next base: position 85,966,920 of record OY804585.1, read on the forward strand.
GAACATTTCTGCCAAGTTTGGTTCAAATCTGTTATGTGGTTTCAGACAAAAAGATGAAAATGTGAAATTCCCATAGGGTCCAATGTTAAACTAAGTCGAGTCATGGTGGCCATCTTGAATTTCTGATCGGCAAACGATTCACAATTTTAGTACAGGACCACCCAATGATCATTCCTGCAAAGTCACAATTCAATTGACTTAGTGGTTTCTGACAAGAAGATTTTTAAAATTTCAGCCAATGAGAACACATTATGGACCCTGGCAGCCATGTTGGATTTCAAATCAGCACCAAAAACACAAATCTGGTAGAGGACCATCCAGTGAACATTTCTGGCAAGTTTGGCTGATTTCTGTTCAGCGGTTTCAGAGAAGAAGATTTAAATGTGAAAAGCTAACGGACGGACGGACGGACGCTTACCCATGACAAAAGCTCACCTGGCCTATGGCCAGGTGAGCTAAAAAGACAAATATTTAATGGCTGACAAAAAATTATGAATACACAGAAAACTGAAGATTGAGCAACACAAACACCACTAATACTTCAGACTGACATGAACTCAGATGCTCCATATGAGTCTGCAGTTCAAACTTCACTAATACCACTTCATGGGTGAAGGAGCGAGCTGGGAGCAATTCCCCTCCCCACTTTGAAAAGTTGAGAGTGGCAAAACTAATTTTACCCCCTCCCCCTTTTATGGCATTAAATTTATGAAAAAAGTTTTTCTACTTTAGTATGGAGGCAGATATTGTCCAGTTAGTCAAGGGTATAATGATATTTGGATAAGGGTATGTTTTGAAACCATAGTGACATTTTTTTTATTGCTGCACAGTATTGAAAATTTAACAGTCAAATAAGGAATGTGTTTTTTTGTACATTTTTCATAAAGATGTAAACCGAATGTAATGAGCATCCATTTAAATTATCATAATTATTGAGGTAATTACACATTATTGTCTATTTATATTTCAAAGATAAAAAAAATATTTCTTTTTACATTTTAGTGTATTTTTTTTTTTCAAACATGAGGGTACCTCATAATTTTTTTTCTATCGAAAATATGTCCCATTTTTTTCATATTCTGAATATGTATATGATGATTTTGGTATGTTGTTTTTGAATATTTAATAAAAAGAAAAGGTGAAGAAAAAGTTGGGTGACCTTTTTCATTAAATGAAAATCCCCCCCCCCCCAAAAAAAAGGTGCCTACCAACCTATGAATAAGAACTCATATCTTGTTTTTAGAAAGGCAGTTAATTTCAGATCTTGTTTTTTCCTCAATTATTCAGATGTTGTACAAAGAATTAAAGTGAAAAAACATAAATAAATATGATGTTTAGGAAAATCATGCCAGTTGCTATAATAAGTTATGAAAACTCATCAGATGATGACAAATGCCTTGTCATGGAAACAGCTCACATTTAATTACATTACAAGATTAATACATGTATAGGCATTTTATTTCATGAGATTTTAAGAAAATCATCCTGTGAAGCTTTATACATTTGTATGCACGTACATTCATTTTCAATCCAAAATGAAGAATACATGTATACAATATAAGGAAAACCAACCTTAATTTCATTTTCACTTCATATACACCTGTATTTAGCTATCACATTAATTTCAAAAGTTGCAATAAAATGCAATTTAGAATTAATTTTTAGATTCTTACAAAAATTAATAAATATTAATCTAAGCAAATAAATATTTATCTATGCAATCAAATAACTAGAGGCTCAGTGGGCTGAGCCTGTTCGCTCACCTTTTATTCTGCTTTGAGGAAACTTAATACAGAACCTTCCATCCACGTAGATGCTTCCTAACAAGCTTCGGTTCATATGGCTATGCAGTTTCAAAGGAGAAGATTTTTTAGTAATCGACCAATCAGAAACAAGAATTGCATGTGGTGGCCATGTTTGCTAACCGATCGGGACGAAATGAGTAATCTTCATTGAGGACATTCCATAGATGCTTCCTACAAAGTTTCGGTGGTAGCCATGTTTGTTAACCGATCGGGACGAAATGAGCAATCTTCATAGAGGACATTCCATAGATGATTCCTACCAAGTTTCGGTTCATTTGGCCAAGCGGTTTCAGAGGAGAAGATCAGCTAATCAGAAACAAGAATTGCCTGTGGCAGCCATGTTTGGTAATGGATCATAACAAAATGTGCACTCTTTAGAGAGGACCTTCCATAGATGCTTCCTACCAAGTTTCAGTTCATTTGGCTGAGGGTTTTCAGAGGAGAAGATTAAAATGTGAAAAGTAAACGGATGACAGACGACGAACACCAAGTAATGGCAAAAGCTCATATTGCCTTTGGCAAGGTTTGCTAAAAAGAATATTAAAATGTGAATACCTACTTGTAATGTATAGAGTAAACATGTTACACTATATCAGCATTAGTTAATTTCCAAGGAAGATAATGGCAAGAGTTATCTTTCTTTTAACAGAGGAGAAGTTTTTTAGAAATCAACCAATCAGAAACAAGAATTGCCTGTGGTGGCCATGTTTGTTAACCGATCGGGACAAAATGAGCAATCTTTATAGAGAAACTTCCATAGATGCTTCCTACCAAGTTTCGGTTCATTTGTCCAAATGGTTTCAGAGGAGAAGATTTTCAAAAATCGGCCAATCAGAAACAAGAATTTCCTGTGGCGGCCATGCTTGGTAATGGATCAGGACAAAATATGCAAGATTTAGAGAAGAACTTCTATAGATGCTTCCTACCAATATTCAGTTCATTTGGCTGAGGGGTTTCAGAAAAGAAGATTAAAATGTGAAAAGTTAACGGATGACAGACGATGGACGATGGACGCCAAGTGATGGCAAAAGCTCACTTTGACAAGGTGAGCTAAAAATTAGATGTTTGCTGCATCTTTATTTTTTCTTTTTCTTTTCTTTTGCGATACACTAATACGACATCCCATCAGGGGTTACATCAGGGTTCACATTTTCAACCAACCAATCAGCGATGAGCCTAATAAATATTTAGGTATAAAAACGGAATACATGCCAAGAACTGGGGCCTGATTGGTCAATATATTTTATTTAACTGTCTTCCATATGATTGGATGGTCAAAAATGCCTATATTAAAACTAAAATCTCAAAAGCTTGGATCTCACTTACTGTGAGGCCTTTATTTACATACTTATCATAACAAATTTTCACACAATTTACAATAACAAATTATAAATAGCATGCTATAAGCTGTCTTCTCTATGGGTAATGTAGTTTTGCATGACCTAACAGATCACAGATGTTGATCAATCATTCCTGCTGCCTACAAATGCTATATAACAGAATGGTGTACTGTCATTAGTTTTATCAACCTTCTGTTAGAAACTTTCTAAAAGCCACCTGTGACATGCCAACAGCTTGTCATCTTTCCAACATAGCAAATTTTTAAGAAAAAAGACTTTACAACTTCTACTGAGTGAACAGGACATCAGTTGTAAACTATTTTTAATCACACATGATATAATCAATCAAAGATATTATACAGTACTTGCAGCTTACACATACAGGTATTTCATAGAGCAAGCATTTTAAAAAAATGTATTAAAAAAGATATTTAAGGAAATACATGTAGTTCAGGTGACACTTTACATTTGTCAAAGTGTATACAACAAAAGCATATGCTGAAAATCAATTCATGAGTTAGAATATTAGACTTAAAAAAATTGAAAAACCATGTAATTCTGGTGGTGCTTTTTTGTTGTTGAAGTGTATACAAACAGAAGCATGTGTTGAAAATCAACTTGTGAATTAGAATAAAAATTTAGAAAAACTATGTCATTCTGGTGGTGCTTTACTTTTGTCAAAGTGTATACAAACAGAAGCATGTGTTGAAAATCAACTTATGAATTAGAATAAAATTTATTATGAACAGGATGACATTAAAATTCTATTTTGTATTCTTTGTAACAGCTTTTGGGCATTTATCATTTCTATAACTTTCATTTAATTTTTAATTATTAAAAGTAAAAGAATTTTCGAAGGTACTAAAAAATGTACAGATATTTTGACTTCGTTCTTAATTAACATTTCAAGGTAAATATTATGAGAGTTATTTCCGTGTTTTAGTACACTAATAAAATGTATTAGTTTTTTCTATTAACATTATATATACCTCTTTGTAATTAATATAAATCTTGAAGTTATTAAAAGTTTAGTAGCTATATTCTGAGATTTCTCTGAGAAGTCATTTATATTATTGCTTTGGCATTTTGCAAGGCCCAAGAGACAAAGATGATGTACAGATCACAAAATACTAAACAGTCATCGACTATAGCAGTGGTCCGGTGGCCCACGGCCAGTGAAAATTGATTCGGACCAGTGACTTTTGCCAAATTTTTTCAATAGAACCTATATAAATATTTTAATTTTGAAATTTTCTGGCCAGTAAATTCGAAAGTCTAATTTCGAAGACTGACTAAACAACTGAAATATACTTACATCAACCCCAAAAATATACAATTGAACTATAAATTTAATCTCATATACTTGACTTCTCTACTAACAAAATGAAAAACAAACAATTCCACTCTTTCAGAAAAGTTCCAAAATTTAATAGAAAAATCGTAGAATGAGGCAAAATCAATACCCTTAATCACTGAGGTAAAGCTGATGACCATAACTGTAATTACGGTCATCCCAAGATGGCAGACGTGGAATCAGGTAAGAATCTTTTTTGTCGATTAAATTGTTTCTATAATGTATTTTAAATGACATATGCATTGGTACGATAGTAATCTATGAACTTTTCACAAGAAAATCACAAATTACGACAGAAAAATGTATATGAAAGAGAAAATCCGATTTAAAAAAATCGCTAAGATGACCGTAACTGATCATAATTCGGTGGTGCAATTACGGTCATCTTAACGATTTTTTAAAATCAGATTTTCTCTTTCATATACATTTTTCTGTAGTAATTTGTGATTTCCTTGTGATAAGTTCATAGATTACTATCGTACCAATGCATGTGCCATTTAAAATACATTATAGAAACAATTTAATCGACAAAAAAGATTCTTACCTGATTCCACGTCCGCCATCTTGGGATGATCGTAATTACAGTTACGGTCATCAGCTTTACCCCAGTGCTGATACACATTAAATAACAGCTCACTTTCATGGCTTGGTACAGACCCTTCAATAAAAAAAAAACTGGCAAGGTAAAAGTTTTATGGGCCCAAACCAGTCCCTTCTTAGTGAAATGATGCAGCCATACTAACTTATAATTAGATCTTCCAAATTTGGACACAAGTTTATTATATAAACAATTAATATTGGTACTATTGTTGATCTATTTATACAGGTATAACAGTACATATAATTAGTCATTTATATATAAATCTGTCACCTGTTGATGGACAAATCCTAAGCAAAATAATATCACAAATCACACAGCATTTCAGTTTAGGTCACATAAACACACACCAAATCTGAGGTTAAACACATTCATTTGGGGTGGGCGTGGGAATGGCTGGAATGAGGTACAGACCCTAAGTTCATTACATAATAAAGTACACAAATGTAAATTAGATTTATTTATAGAATAAGGTTCTAACATTAGCCTGCATCAATTAGCTAAATAGAAGTACATTTGTACAAAGCATAGTTCCATTCAATGATCATTTATGTACAATACATTTTGTATGTACATACAGTGGAACTTCGCTAGCTCAAACTCGGATGGCTCGAATACCATGGATCACTCTAATTGTTTATTTTAGTCCTGTCAATAAAAAAAATGTAATGGTTTGTGGTTGAAGATATTTTATCATTTCTCCATTGGGTTCTTTCAAACATTTTCCTGTTGTAATTCCTGATAAGATGGATGGCTTTTCGTGATAGGGGCCTTATAAGAGGAGGGCTACTGTACACACCTTGTCCAGTTTTGGGTTCATTTGTTTCAGCAACCTTAACTTGAATTTTTTTTAAATATACCAATCCAATATTTAACTATGTCCAGGATTGGCAGCCATATTGAATATCCAACTGATCCAAAAATCGCTTAGTCTTTGGGTGAATCACGAAAACCAGAATACATCTTTAAATATGGCTCCACTGCTAGAAACATCCAGCCACAATGAGAAGGATTTCAAATGGTTCTGCTGTTTCAGAAAAGATGCATTGATTGTTTGTTGTTCAACTTGAAATGAGCAGTATCTTAACTATATTGATGAGGAGAACAAGATCACAAACAATAAACCATGTAGGTAAAAACTAGCAATGGCTCAAGCATTATTGGTGGATGTTTTGATGCAGTTTCTCTATTTAAAAACAAAATTTCAGTAGGTCCTATGTTAAATTGTATATCTCAACGTTGTGGCTATCTTGAATTCATGATTGAGACAATAAAAAAACCAAGCATAAACTGCAGAATACCATCAAAGGTTCGTGTGAAGATTTTCAACAAGCTAGAAATGAAAAATGTTCTGCTGCGGTAGCCATTTTGGATTTCTGATGGACATAAAAAAAACCATTTACTTTGAAAAGAACCATTCATCTATAATTCATGTGTACTGATTCACCCCGGTTTGGAGTTCCTGAAATAATTTAATATTCTCTGATATGGTCTTGTGTTAATTAAACTATGCCGTCATCTTTGATTTTCTATTAAAAAATCTAGCATCTATTGTGTAGATGACCGCACACAATCAAATTGGTCATTCACATTCATGCTGGAATCAATTTTCTAATTTATGAAATTAACACTTTCTATTTTGGATGTCATTTTGACGTGAATGACTAATGAGTGATAATTATTTAATACCAAGTAACAAATTGTTCACCTTTATCAAATAAATGCGCATTCGATGCTTCCTTGTATCAGAATAACCACCCAGTGACATGTCACACTGTTAAGCATGCATGCAATTAGTTGTTGCTATGTCTGCTAAATGCAGTAATTAAGAAAAATTTTGCGAATTCTGAAATTCAAGCCCCCTATCTAGATTCTCCCTTCTCAGCATAATGACTGGATAATAAATCAATTATGCAGCAGAGAATTTTTACAAAGAAATAGAATAAAACATTTTTTTAGTACCAGTAAGTATAAATTGAAACAAAAAAAACTTCCTGGTTTATAGGTTATTTTACAATTTCGTTTGTTTGTTTGATGGTGTTTAATGCCACTTTCAACAATATTTCAGTTATATCGTGGCAGTCAGTTTTATTGGTGGAGGAAACCGGAGAACCCAGAGAAAACCACCGACCTGTGGCAAGTCACTGACAAACTTTATCACATAATGTTGTACACCTTGCCCTGATCGAGATTCAAACTCACAACATCAGTGGTGATAGGCACTGATTACATAGGTAGTTGTAAATCCAACCACCATCCGATCACGGCCATGATGGCCCTGTTATTGTATAAGTATTATCATCTAATGAGAAAAAATTTTAAGCTGAAATTATCAGGGATAGTTTGAATATCCTCATATTCTGAAGTGAAACTCCTGTCCTGTCTACTACTTACAAATACGAAGCAAAATCAATCAATCTATCAAACTATCAATTATTTGCCATTGTTTAAAGGAATATTTCAAACCTAAAAAATTACTCTTCAAGAAATATAATCACAGATACATTTGTATTTTTAACTATATTTCACATTTTGTTTGTGTCAAAAATACCTGGACACAATAATGTGTTGGACACAGTAACATGCTGGAAACAGTAATTTGCTGGACCCATTGTACTTTGGACAATTGTATCTATTTCAAGTTTTAAATATATTTCATATTTTGTTTGTGTAAAAAATACTTGTATTCATTTGATCACTTCTAATTTATTCTTATCTCTAAATTTTCCCATAAATGGAGTTAATATTGTTATCAAAAATTTCTAGACCCTTGATCAGGGATATTTAGGTTTGATAACAGGCTTCCAATGATACAACATGTAAGGATAACAGTGAACTTGTATGTCTCCCATATAAATAGGGCTCACTGGTAGACCCTAACACTATCTGGAGTCCTAAAATTGTACCTTCAGGAGCTGCCACTCTAATACCAAATATTTGAGACCAACTTAATAATAATGATAATAACAAATGATAATACTAATTAATAAGAAAATAAAATGAACGAAAAAGAATAAGTTGCAAAACATTGGTTGGGAGACTTAATTATCGTAAAATTCAAAAAATGCCTTTAATCTTTTTTTCTTTTTTTTTTCTTCAATCAAAAACAGAAACTGATGGTATATCATATATCAAAATTATTAATTACCTTCATCATTTGTATCAAACTGAAAACAATCAATGTCCTCCATATTCTCTAACATGTGTTAAATTTCTCACACAGGTATCTTGTGTTACAATGACATGTATAATGTGACATTATCAGCCTGCTGTGGAATACTTTATAATACATTGTAAGTACTTTGAGAAGTTCACAGATCATCCATGATAAAGACTAATCTTAAAGAGGCAGCTACTTAGACCACAAGTGTGTATGAGGGGATGGAGGAGAGATATGTGCAATTCCTACCTCCACACATATACATGGATATTCTTTCACTCTCTCTAATTTACCTCTGAGGAATCATATTATACATATATGTAATTCTTACATACACACATATATATCTTTTCAGGCTTTATTAATTTAGGGGCAAGGGTTGGGTCATATAACTCTCAGTTCATATTCCCTTTGCTCCTGGTTCACAAGACACTACATTTTTGAGGAGAGCTACTTGTAGCTATTGGCTGTTAGTAATCCTCATTAAGTAAAAAAAGAATGAAATTAAATTAAGACATTACATAAAGACCCACCTATGCAACCTTGTAGTCTTTCTCTCTTCAATTAAAAAAAAGATCTATGCATTTTTTTCTGTCCTTGATTCCCAGTTCCAACCAACCAACCAACCATTCTCCCATTTTCTTCCCCCTCGACTCCCAGGTTCATAACCCTTTTCCACCCTCTAGTCTCTAGTTCTGTGGCTACTTGTTTTGATGTACAAGAGAATACTAAATAACGTAATACTTGATCTTTATAGTTATAAACAAAGGTAAGGAGATTTATTTTAGTCCATGTGAACACAAAGTGTAACATAACAGATAGCAATTTCTAAAAAGAAGATTTAAGATCTAATTCCACAAGGTCCTATGATAATGTATTTCCTGCATATAGTGATCATTTTGAATTTCATATTTATTTAAGACCATACAAGGAACGATATTTAGAATATTTTCCATAGAGCACTGAGTAAAACAATGTAGTGGCTGATCAATTCAAAAATAATCTGTACAGAGCCATGGAAGAAACATTATAGCCAGTTTTCTTTTAATTTGTCCAATAGTGTCAAAGAGGAAAATATGTTGAACTTCATTGTACCACAAACGAACACCAGGTGTTGAACTTCATTGTACCACAAAAGAACACCAGGTGTTGAACTTCATTGTACCACAAAATAACACAAGGTGTTGAACTCCATTGTACCACAAAAAACACCAGGTGTTGAACTTCATTGTACCACAAAAGAACACAAGGGGTTGAACATCATTGTACCACAAAAGAACATCAAGTGTTGAACTTCATTGTACTACAAAAGAACACCAGGTGTTGAACTTAATTGTACCACAAAAGAACACCAGGTGTTGAACATCATTGTACCACAAAAGAACACCAGGTGTTGAACTTCATTGTACCACAAAAGAACACCAGGTGTTGAACATCATTGTACCACAAAAGAACACCAGGTGTTGAACATCATTGTATCACAAAATAACACAAGGTGTTGAGCATCATTGTTCCATAAAAGAACACCAGGTGTTGAACATCATTGTTCCACAAAAGAACACCAGGTGTTGAACTTCATTGTACAACAAAAGAACACAAGGTGTTGAACTCCATTGTACCACAAAAGAACACCAGGTGTTGAACATCATTGTACCACAAAAGAACACCAGATGTTGAACATCATTGTACCACAAAAGAACACCAGGTGTTGAACTTCATTGTACCACAAAAGAACACCAGGTGTTGAACATCATTGTACCACAAAAGAACACCAGGTGTTGAACATCATTGTTCCACAAAAGAACACCAGGTGTTGAACTTCATTGTACAACAAAAGAACACAAGGTGTTGAACTCCATTGTACCACAAAAGAACACCAGGTGTTGAACATCATTGTACCACAAAAGAACACCAGGTGTTGAACTTCATTGTTCCATAAAAGAGCACCAGGTGTTAAACTTCATTGTATCACAAAAGAACACCAGGTGTTGAACTTCATTGTTCCATAAACAGAACATCAGGTGATCAACTTAATTGTATCACAGATGAACATCAGAAAGTGTTGAACATCTTTTTTTTTTTTTTTACCAGAAATGAGCATCAGAAGGTATTGAACCTGATTGTACCATAATTGAACAACAGAAAGCACAGAAACTGATTATACCACAAATAAACATAGAAAGTGTTCAACTTCAATATAACATGAAAGAAGATCATAAAGTGTATAAGGATGTCATTGAGAATTAATCCTTGCTTCCCTAATTCTCATTTCAAATTAAGATTGATTAATTCTGACAAATCAAAAAGTATGAGAATATAAGAAACCCTAAATTTCAAACTATCATAAACGGTCATATATTAACTGCATTGGTGCATAATCTGCACCCCCCTTTTGCTCCCAAAATCTCGGGAGAAAAAACCTTGTTCGGATATATAATCCGCATCAACTTTTAACCTGTTCGTGTGGAGGACAAATGTGTGAACCTATCGTAGTATATAATCGGCAACCCCATCTCCAAAAATCCCTTTAAGGGTATTTTTTTGCAGCTAATACAAGGCTTTTTACAGTACATTGAGATGAGGATATTACAACAGTTTGAGATAATATCACCTAACAATCTGGCACTTACCAGATAGTTAAACATGTTGAAAATAACTTGCCATAATAACATTTGATTGATTGATTGGTGTTTAACACCAACTTTAGCAGTATTTCATCTATATTGTGGCTGAACAGGATATTACAACAGTGTGAGATAATATCACCTAACAATCTGGCACTTACCAGATAGTTAAACTTGTTGAAAATAACTTGTCATAATAACATCCTGAAATAATCATCCACTTGTTATAACATGACAGTAAGGTCATGACCTAGGAAAAAATTATCTAGGACTGCATAATCACCCACAATTAACTGACCTTGACAATCAGATTAGAATATATAACCAGAGGCCTACATGAAACCTGCATCGCTCACCTGGGTAAAGAAGATTTATTATACTGCCTATTAAATGTTAAATTTTCATCTCCTAGGATTTAAAGTAATATTACACCAGTTTTGGGTGAAGAATATTTTTCCCTGAAAATTCAATTTGGAATACAGCAGTACCTTTACTAAGCTATTCATGCATGTTTCAAGTCGAAATATGTTCCCAACAACTAGAAATCTGCAAATCAGTGTGCATGTTTATCGTCCTTGCCATTGCATTGTGGAGACTGATTAACTTTCAGTTGTTTTGTTCCGATGATTGCCGATCATGACCTCGTGAAGAAAAGATAAACAATCATGGATGCTGAGGTAAGCACGCACACATTCCTGACAATGATTATTGAGGAATCTGTCTGTTTCATGTCGTGTGAACCAATTTTTCGGGAAATTATTCTAAATGTGGTACACACGGAATATATAATCTCCCCGAAAGAGTTTAAATCTTGGGTCACGCAAATATCATTTGCATTACTGTCTGGGAAGACAGAATTATCTGCTGTCAAATATTTTGCGATTTGCTCTTAAAATCTGCTTTTGAGCGGATTTTTAATGTTATGCAGTTGATTTTAGTTAAAATTAAGTGACATATTAAGTGAAAATATTTAATCCAAAAATTCCACGATATTTGCCTTTCATATTACTTTAAGTGAAATCAAAAGACCCTATGCCAATATCACTGATACAAAATTTAATCTTCATATAGCAATGTTGTGTCATGCCAAATACAATTGTATTTCCATTCCTAGTTCTTGAGACAATTTCTGAATTTTTCTTAATCAAAGTCATTTAGTGTGTGGACCAAAATTACTCTGACCACAACTTACTTTACTCTGGAGCCTATAATTTTGTGCAAACTTATATCTACATATTACCATGACAATTCAAACAGTTTACATTCTACTTCCATTACTGTTTTTTTTAAAGAAAAAAAAAGTTTTCTTACTTTTTCCATTGCAGTCTTTGCTAATCTATGGACCCTAGTGCTTAAACTGGAAACCATATACCGTATAGCGGGTTACTTTCGCGGGGTTTTTATTTTCGCTTATTTTCACGGTCAAACGTAAATCGCCAAAATAAATTCCGCAAAATATTTATACAAAATCTGTACTTCCGATTTAGATTTGGGAATGTTTCTTCTATTTATGTTGAACAGATCTATAACGGTCGATGATCAATATTGTAGAAACGTGCCCAACGGCATTGTGTGTGAATTGGAGTATTTGCAGGTACAATGTCAGGTATGTTTAATATGAATTAATAAATGTCACAAATGTCATGAAAAAATATGATTGCATTAATTTGTTAATACATTCATACCTACCTTAATCCTAATGAAAACATCACAAACATACTACCTGTGTAATACATGTGATACAGTTTATGTAGATATTTCGTAACTCTATGTGATTTTGAGTTGTCTGATCTTGATTTGCAATTTGTAAATAAAATCGTTATTTGTGTACTTGTTTCTATCAATTTACCGTCTTATTTGTGGTAAGAAATAACAAAATGAACCATAATTTCTTGTACTTTTTTTACTCATACAGTGTCCATCTGCCAAAATAAAATATAAAGTTTTGTTCAATCCGCGAAAATAAAAACAGCGAATATTTGTACCATACCTTTGCCCCCCAAAATCGCAAAATTTAAGACCCGCGAAAATAACCCGCTATACAGTACTATTGTATTTTTTTAACAGGACAGTTCATTAAAAAATTTTTTTTATAACCTGACCTAAACACCTACTACTACAATAGGAAAGGTTTTATTTTTCATGTAATAATGATGGTGGAAGATGGATACCAAGTGATACTATACCTATTTTAAGGCCATGTGAACTAAAGAGGTAATTTTTGTCCTATCATACAAATGCATTAGTGTACCTTCGTTATAGCACCCCTCTTTATTCCATAACCCTCACTCATCACCATCAAATTTCAAAAGTCCAAATTTACAAAAATCATATAGATTATATTAAACTCCCTCAATATACTGCCACCCACACTTATAGCCAAAATATAGTTTGGTCCAAAAGGTGGTGGTATAACAAGTGTGTACTGTATATTACATGCCAAAAGTATTCGGTCACTGTAATTTTTTACTATATATTTCATATAAAACCACAATTTTTGAAAATATTATTCCAAAGTCAATTCTTGTTCGATTTTGATGAAATTTTTACCAACAGAAGCGAGAACGTACGTAGTTTTCTGTGATTATTTTAAAATATTTTTTGAGAGCAGAGATTTTAAATGTTCATGATTTAAACACAAACTTAAATTATTTGTCTTCAAATGTACTATCATTGTATTGTATTTTTGACGTTCAAAATTTAGTTTTGTGTTTAAATCGTGAACTCATAAAAATTATATATTATAAATTTATGCTAAAATTACAGTGTAAAACTACATTTAATTCTGTTTTTGTTGGTAAAAAAATCATCAAAATCGAACAAGTGCCGACTTTGGAATAATGTTTTTAAAAAATGTGGTTTTACATGAAATATATAGTAAAAAATCACAGTGACCGAATACTTTTGGCACGTCTCTGTACATATATAATAAATAACAAAAAAGTCCACAACCAGACCATCGTCCTATATTAAAACCTGATCATGCATATTTTAACTACTAGACAGTGGATCATTCACAATGATCACAACTTAATATTTTTCAGCGATAAAATTTGTTTTGAATTGTTCAAATATAGTTCGTGAGTTATTAAATGTTTTTGGAAAAAAAAGTTTTTTTTTGGCCTAATATAACCAATTGATGGTAAAGTACATGAAGAAAAGACCATGCCAGCAAAATTTGTCAAGTAAAATATTAATATACATAAAAGATGGATTTTTTTTTTAAATGGTACATGTAACTGTAATGGACTTCTATACAGATATATCATGCTTGGGAGGCGAACAATTTCCCGAGTCGAATGTCGAGTAATTTTTTCAAAATAATTACAAATGCTGTATATGCATTACAAGATTTTCTTCAAAAGGTAGATAATTCTGTCAAAACACTCTAAATACTAGAGATTGTGGTTAAACTATTTGTTTTTTCCATATTTGATTGATGGACTGATTGATTGGTGGTTAACACCAACTCTTGCAGAATTTCAGTTATTTACACATTTTGAGTTGAAAACTAATTCAAATTAGTTTCTAAGTGTAATACATAAGAGTATAAATGTAGAGAAAAGGCAATAACATAAACCTAACTTAATCATTTAAATATGGAACTCGTTTATCTCTATCAGATATCCTGTTTTAATATAATGTGTGAAATTTATGTCAAAAATGTGCTTCTATACAGAAATGATGCACACAAACAAGGAAATACACACACTAAACTCAATGAATATAGTAACATTTTGTGTTTAAACTGCCTGGTGTTGTAGTGAAAAGGATGTAAAAATCTATTGATAATGATAATTTCTTATCAAAATCTAACAACAGACAAAAATTTCATTTTATTCTTGCAAAAACTTGGAAAAACTTGTCATGTCAAGGTTATATAACCCCCTCCCCTCAAATTTCTTAGTTCAAATAGTCAGAATATTTTAAAAACTCAAACATCCTCCCCATATGCTCATCTACAACAAACCATGATATAACAACAAGCCATATTTCATCTACAACAAACCATGATATAACAACAAGCCATATTTCATCTACAACAAACCATGATATAACAACAAGCCATATTTCATCTACAACAAACCATGATATAACAACAAGCCATATTTCATCTACAACAAACCATGATATAACAACAAGCCATATTTCATCTACAACAAACCATGATATAACAACAAGCCATATTTCATCTACAACAAACCATGATATAACAACAAGCCATATTTCATCTACAACAAACCATGATATAACAACAAGCCATATTTCATCTACAACAAACCATGACATAACAACAAGCCATATGTTCATCTACAACAAACCATGACATAACAACAAGCCATATTTCATCTACAACAAACCATGATATAACAACAAGCCATATGCTCATCTACAACAAACCATGATATAACAACAAGCCATATGTTCATCTACAACAAACCATGATATAACAACAAGCCATATTTCATCTACAACAAACCATGATATAACAACAAGCCATATTTCATCTACAACAAACCATGATATAACAACAAGCCATATTTCATCTACAACAAACCATGATATAACAACAAGCCATATTTCATCTACAACAAACCATGATATAACAATAAGCCATATTTCATCTACAACAAACCATGACATAACAACAAGCCATATGTTCATCTACAACAAACCATGACATAACAACAAGCCATATTTCATCTACAACAAACCATGATATAACAACAAGCCATATGTTCATCTACAACAAACCATGATATAACAACAAGCCATATGTTCATCTACAACAAACCATGATATAACAACAAGCCATATTTCATCTACAACAAACCATGATATAACAACAAGCCATATTTCATCTACAACAAACCATGATATAACAACAAGCCATATTTCATCTACAACAAACCATGATATAACAACAAGCCATATTTCATCTACAACAAACCATGATATAACAACAAGCCATATTTCATCTACAACAAATCATGATATAACAACAAACCATATTTCATCTACAACAAACCATGATATAACAACAAGCCATATTTCATCTACAACAAACCATGATATAAGAACAAGTCATATTTCATCTACAACAAACCATGATATAACAACAAGCCATATTTCATCTACAACAAACCATGATATAACAACAAGCCATATTTCATCTACAACAAACCATGATATAACAACAAGCCATATGTTCATCTACAACAAACCATGATATAACAACAAGCCATATGTTCATCTACAACAAACCATGATATAACAACAAGCCATATTTCATCTACAACAAACCATGATAAAACAACAAGCCATATGTTCATCTACAACAAACCATGATATAACAACAAGCCATATGTTCATCTACAACAAACCATGATATAACAACAAGCCATATGTTCATCTACAACAAACCATGATATAACAACAAGCCATATTTCATCTACAACAAACCATGATATAACAACAAGCCTTATTTCATCTACAACAAACCATGATATAACAACAAGCCATATTTCATCTACAACAAACCATGATATAACAACAAGCCATATGTTCATCTACAACAAACCATGATATAACAACAAGCCATATGTTCATCTACAACAAACCATGATATAACAACAAGCCATATTTCATCTACAACAAACCATGATAAAACAACAAGCCATATTTCATCTACAACAAACCATGATATAACAACAAGCCATATTTCATCTACAACAAACCATGATATAACAACAAGCCATATTTCATCTACAACAAACCATGATATAACAACAAGCCTTATTTCATCTACAACAAACCATGATATAACAACAAGCCATATTTCATCTACAACAAACCATGATATAACAACAAGCCATATTTCATCTACAACAAACCATGATAAAACAACAAGCCATATGTTCATCTACAACAAACCATGATATAACAACAAGCCATATGTTCATCTACAACAAACCATGATATAACAACAAGCCATATGTTCATCTACAACAAACCATGATATAACAACAAGCCATATTTCATCTACAACAAACCATGATATAACAACAAGCCATATTTCATCTACAACAAACCATGATATAACAACAAGCCTTATTTCATCTACAACAAACCATGATATAACAACAAGCCATATTTCATCTACAACAAACCATGATATAACAACAAGCCATATGTTCATCTACAACAAACCATGATATAACAACAAGCCATATGTTCATCTACAACAAACCATGATATAACAACAAGCCATATTTCATCTACAACAAACCATGATAAAACAACAAGCCATATTTCATCTACAACAAACCATGATATAACAACAAGCCATATTTCATCTACAACAAACCATGATATAACAACAAACCATATTTCATCTACAACAAACACTGTAGGAGAAGTTGTGATGATGAAGATCCTTACTGTAAAGGTCACAATTTCAAGTTCAAAACTAAGGGCCATAACTCTGGAAACTCTAATTAATCTGAACATCCTATTTACAGTATTGTTTGAACATTGAGGTCTGTTATTGTACAACGTTTTATGGAAGATAGACAAAGGACACAGATGTTGGTGCAGACAGATGGACAGGCTACTTCCACTCAATTAAACTGCAATGAAGGGTTATGGTTATGGTATTTAATGCCACTTTCAACAATATTTCAGTTATATCAGGGTGGTCAGTTTTAATGGTGGAGGAAACCGGGGTATCTGGAGAAATCCAGCAACCTGCAGCAACTCCCTCATAAACTTTATCACTTAATGTTGTATCAAGTACACCTCACCATGAACGAACTGCATTAGATTGGTATAATTACATTTAAAGTATTTAAACTGCAGTATTATTATTGTTATTATCCTGTGACAATGTTACAAAGGACATACTGATAATTAATATCTATTATCTACTGGTATTTCAGATATATAAATGGCTGGTCAGTAGCTATGGTATTACATATCATATTTTGTAACATAAGCTTCAATATAATATATTTATCTACAATTATTTTTTCTACTGAAAATAATGTTATTTTGTTATTCCTTAAAAACATATATTGCTAAGAATGCAGTAAAGGAAAATTTGAAAAAAGACTAGATATGACAATAACCATATCTGACTGACAATAGCCATATCTGATTCTACTACTAATTAAATGTTAGAGAAAACCAAAGGGGCAATCAAGAATGGAAAATCCAGAGAAAGTGGCAACATTGGGTATACAAGACACAGGACAAAGGTTAGAGAAAGCCAAAGGGGCAATCAAGAATCAACAATCCAGAGAAAGTGGCAACATTGGGTACACAAGACATGGGACAAAGGTTAGAGAAAGCCAAAGGGGCAATCAAGAATCAACAATCCAGAGAAAGTGGCAACATTGGGTACACAAGACATGGGACAAAGGTTAGAGAAAGCCAAAGGGGCAATCAAGAATCAACAATTCAGAGAAAGTGGCAACATTGGGTACACAAAACACAGGACAAAGGTTAGAGAAAGCCAAAGGGGCAATCAAGAATCAACAATTCAGAGAAAGTGGCAACATTGGGTACACAAGACACAGGACAAAGGTTAGAGAAAGCCAAAGGGGCAATCAAGAATCAACAATCCAGAGAAAGTGGCAACATTGGGTACACAAGACATGGGACAAAAAGAAACAAAACAAAAAACACAACACAAAATGTATACTCAAACAAACACAAATAACGTAAATAAGACATGAGCTCTCCAACAAACAACTGGAGGTAAAGACGAACCAAAGAAACACAAATAACATAAATAAGACATGAGCTCTCCAACAAACAACTGGAAGTAAAGATGATCCTAGCATTGTTTTTATAAAGACAGAAAATGAAATAGGTCATGAGTTATAAATTTATAGGGCAAACTTAAATCTCAAGCAGGTGCTCTATAAAAATTTATTATTCATAATGTCTTAAAAAGAGTTTGAAGATACCAAAGGGGTAATCAGAATCCGTATATTGAAGAAGAACAGAAAACACAATGGCCAAAAGAAAAAGTACAAAAGGACAAACAACGATCTACAAAACATACACATAAAACTAAAGATTGATTAACACGAACCCCACTAGAAACCGGGGGTGAACTCAGGTACTCCGGAATAACACCATTAATTTATGCTTGTTCACATTTTGACCAGAAAATAAGCACATTTTGGCAATTATCAAAATGAGTGTAATTGCAAGAACTACATGGATAATACAATGGTTTAAGGGTCTTTATAAACACACATCTCTCATATAAAGATATAATTGGTTCATCCTTGCACTCTTTATTTCTCATGTCCTCAAAAAATTATAAATTCCTCCATTTTTCTTGCATATTATTGAGTCAGTGACTTGCGGCACTTGTGGTCGGTGGTTTTCTCTGAGAATTCCGGTTTCCTCCACCAATAAAACTGACCGCCATGATATAATTGAAATATTGTTGAAAATGGTGTTAAACACCTTAACCCTAACCCTACTCCCTGTATATTATTTATTAAAGGACTTTTTAAGAGGCAAATTCTTGAATTTAACATAGATATTTAAAAAAAAAAAACAACATTAATTAGTATAGATTTCAGAACATCTACAAAACATTTTAAGGTTACTGCCCTTATGATAAATGATAATTATACTTCAGATTTTGGAGTTCTGCTTGGGTTCTTATTACATGTACTGCATCATTTCTAAAAACTTGCAAATTAATTTTCAGAATAATCTGCTTTTTCAAATATGCAAATATTTTATGAAAAGACAAAAAAATAGAAAATTATGACCTGATCTAGAGGAGGTAATTATCATATCAAATTACTTCCCTTTGTTTAATTATAATATTTAATATTTTTTTCAAATCATGTAAAATAGTACCAGTATTGATATATATTGATTTAAAAAAATGTGGAATTAAAATTTCTTAATTAGCGCATAGCTAGCAAAACAGAAAAGAGAAAGAAATAAAAGAGCAGTAAAATATTGGAACATACATGTACATGAATTATTCATGACTTTTTAAAGGATAAAGTGATGACCTAAGAAGATTATGATTATACATTATTATGTTAAAAATGTAAATATCTGCATCCGGAAAAAAAAGTTCAAGAGAAAATAACGGAAGGAAGTTTTAAATTGAATTAAAGTGTTTTAACAAAGATTGCCTTAATTCAATTAACATCACAAACATTTATGCAGAGATCTGCTTCTTAAGATAAGTACAAAATTAAGAGGCTTGCTAACGACTTTATCACATAAGAATTGAAACTTTTTTAACTTTCATCTAACGACTGTAATATTTTTCTTAATATATTTAATTTCCACAGGTTTTGATAAGTCTTTCATATTGGATAATAATAAATTTTCATAAAATTATGTTTTGTTTGACCCCAATTAATCAAGTGATTTGTGAGAAAAAGATTGAAAAAGTAAAAGTTAATGGAAACAGACTACAACAGACATAAAATGATAACAATACCTCACCTGGACCTTTGCTTAAAATAAAATTTTCTCGAATTCAAGATATTCAAGTGTTTAATGTATGTAACAAAGTCGTTGAATTGTTTTATTTAAAAACTCTATTTTTCACAAGGAAATATTATGAAAATTACATCATATTTACCGGATAATAATGCATATACACTTGTATCACAAAAATAAAATATAAGATCATAAATACAAATGTACAGTTAATTACAGCATTTAAAGGTCACTAGAGAGAACCTGAAAATGTGGCCTTAATGAGCCCTTTATATACAGGCTATTCATTAATTGAAAAAATGAGACTGCCCTTTTTAGACAGTGATTTGCTATACAGAGGTATATTAAGGCAGGTTTAGGGCTGTTGTTGCTTCATTTATATACACAAATTCTAATGCATTTGTACTTTCGAGGAATTTTCTCCAAATCCTCAATTTTTAGGTAAAGAAAGTAAATTTCAAAAATATCATATGCCTTTTCTATATCACATATTCACATTATATATTCAATTAAACCCATATTTACAACAAAAAAAACCCAGATAGTTGGCATAAACCTGCATTAAATAATTACAAAATAAAGTAGGACAGTCATGATGACCAATATCACTAACAACTACAACTATAATTACATTATAATTTAATATTAATAAATATTAAATGTCAGATAACAAAATCTACTTAATCAAGTTTTTTAATGGAATCTTCGAAATCTCTTTCGCTAAAAAGAATATTTCATTCTTCAAAATTTGACAAAGACAACAACTCATAGAATATACTGTGACAAAATATCAGTTGTTTTTGTTATGCATGTATATCCAGAAAAAAGTGTGACATATGGTCAAACAGACAGAGGAAGGCAAAGGGATTCCAAAAGAGATATAAAAATTGCAGTAGTCCCCCACTTATAAGGCCAGAAACACTAAGATAGTAAAGTACTATTGAATTGTTCCCCATCCCTCTTATAAAGCCAATTTTTCATTTCACAGTAACAAAAAAAAAACAACAAATAAACAAAAAACAAAAAAAAACAATTCAGCAATTAAATTGTGAGTATGTAAATTTCAATTGTTAATAAAGCCCTAAATAAACTATAAAACTAAAAGTTTTACTAGAATGTAAAAACTGTAACAGACTTACCAGGCATTGTAACTGATAGACTAAACAATAAAAAAAAATGTCTTTTCACTTAAGACGATCGTAAATCCATCTGACTGAAGTGTTTACAAAGTCCTCTAAACAAAATGCAGTGTTATAAATTGTAACATACTTAAACATGACTAACGTTGTAATATAGTGCATTATTTAGTTTACACGGACACTTTACAATCAGCTGTAAAACTATCATAAATAATAGTGAAATTAGTAGAGGAGACAGGACAAATTATTCTTCACTACCGAAAGTTATGTCAGATTAAACCAGAGGCTCTCAAGAGCCTGTATCGTTCACCTGGTTATAAAAAGAACCAATTGGTCCTATGTAAAAACTATGTCCTGCAATGGTAGTCATCTTGGAATTATGATCAACATAAAAACACAAAGTTTGTAAAGGACCTTCCAATGATTGATGCACAGTTTAGGTTCAATCAGTGCAATAGCTTCAGAGAAGAATATAATTCTGTATTTCCCCCATATGGTCCTGTGTTAATACTACATAGATGCCAACCCCTTTTTGGTGCAATCAGTAACAAAAAGTTGAGATGTCAGTAATTTGTGATTTTTTTCAGTAATCATAAATTTTCATAAAATTTTACCATAATCGTACTACAGACTAGGCACAAAGTGATGAGCAAATGATTTCCTTTATTTGTGACAACTAGATGCAAAATTGATGAGCAACAAAAAGAAATAAAAAGTTAAGTTTTAATGCATGTATGTTCACTTACAAATGTATTCTATGTTTCAACTTACTGTCAATAGAAATGAAAATTTCCTGAAGTGGCCCTCCCTCACCCTCCCGTGGAATAATTAATGTCTAATTCTGGAGTGCCTGATATGTTGTTGACTTGGCACTTTTGAACTGTTTTGTTGTATATGTGTGTTCATCCCGACCACCGTGCTGAATGGACAAGTCTTGTTTGCAATATTTGCAATAGGCATAATGTTCCTGTGTCGATTTCATAAGGCAAGAGAAGAATATTCGGGACGAAATCGTTGTCCCAATTTTCTTTTCTTCGCTGCAGAAGCTTCACTTGTTCCCTCAGACATCGCGAAATTGACAAAAACGTGCTGTGTTCATTAACTACTCGGGATCGAACAAGAAATGGATAGATCGTTTTCTACTATAGATAGTCCCGAGAATCCCTAAAGGATTAAATAATCGAAATCCCTCAAGCGCTTATCATTACGCGATTTTAACATACAATGAAGCGTCTAAATGATCACAATGATATTTAAATGGGGAACGGTTCCGGGCCGGCAATAATCGGAAATCCGTAACAAGTAGACTGTTGACCGTAACACCGTAATTTTGGCCCGAAATTCGTAACAATTACGAAAAATCGTAATGGTTGGCATCTATGATACTATGACCTGTGGTGGCAGCCATCTTGGATTTCCGATCGATATAAAAAACAGAGGACCTTCCAATGATCATTCCTGGGCAGTTTGGTTTCAACTGTCCAAGTGGTTTCAGAGAAGAAGCATTTTGAAACATTTTTCCCATAGGGTCCAATGTTAAACTAAGTCCTGCCGTAGCCGCCATTTTGAATTTCATATCGGAACAAAAAACGTAAAGTTTGTAGAGGACCATCCAATGAACATTCATGTACAGTTGGCTTTGATCATATTTGTAGTTTTTGAGAAGAAGCCATTTGAACATTTTCCCATAGGGTCCAATGTTAATCTATGTCCTGCGGTGGCGGCCATCTTGAATTTTCGATCGGCATTAAAAAACAGAAACTTTGTAGAGGACCTTCCAATGATCATTCCTGGGCAGATTGGTTTCAATTGTCCAAGTGGTTTCAGAGAAGAAGCGTTTTGAAACATTTTCCCCATAGGGTCCAATGTTAAACTAAGTCCTGCCGTAGCCGCCATTTTGAATTTCATATCGGAACAAAAAACCTAAAGTTTGTAGAGGACCATCCAATGAACATTCATGTACAGTTTGGTTTTAATCATATTTGCAGTTTCTGAGAAGAAGGCATTTGAACATTTTCCCATAGGGTCCAATGTTAATCTATGTCTTGCGGTGGTGGCCATCTTGAATTTTCGATCGGCATTAAAAAACAGAAACTTTGTAGAGGACCTTCCAATGATCATTCCTGGGCAGTTTGGTTTCAATTGTCCAAGTGGTTTCAGAGAAGAAGCGTTTTGAAACATTTTCCCCATAGGGTCCAATGTTAAACTAAGTCCTGCTGTAGCCGCCATTTTGAATTTCATATCGGAACAAAAAACGTAAAGTTTGTAGAGGACCATCCATTGAACATTGATGTACAGTTTGGCTTTAATCATATTTGTAGTTTCTGAGAAGAAGGCATTTGAACATTTTCCCATAGGGTTCAATGTTAATCTATGTATTGCAGTGGCGGTCATCTTGGATTTCCGATCGGCATATAAAACAAAATTTCTGTAGAGGACCTTCCAATGATCATTCCTGGGCAGTTTGGTTTCAATTGTCCAAGTGGTTTCAGAGAAGAAGTGTTTTGAAACATTTTTCCCATAGGGTCCAATGTTAAACTAAGTCCTGCCGTAGCTGCCATTTTGAATTTCATACCGGAACAAAAAACCTAAAGTTTGTAGAGGACCATCTAATGAGCATTCATGTACAGTTTGGCTTTAATCATATTTGTAGTTTCTGAGAAGAAGGCATTTGAATATTTTCCCATAGGGTCCAATGTTAATCTATGTCCTGCGGTGGCGGCCATCTTGGATTTCCGATCGGCATAAAAAACAAACATTTTGTAGAGGACCTTCCAATGATCATTCCTGGGCAGTTTGGTTTCAATTGTCCAAGTGGTTTCAGAGAAGAAGCATTTTGAAACATTTTTCCCATAGGGTCCAATGTTAAACTAAGTCCTGCCGTAGCCGCCATTTTGAATTTCATATCGGAACAAAAAACCTTAAGATTGTAGAGGACCATCCAATGAACATTCATGTACAGTTTGGCTTTAATCATATTTGTAGTTTCTGAGAAGAAGGCATTTGAACATTTTCCCATAGGGTCCAATGTTAATCTATGTCCTGCGATGGCGGCCATCTTGGATTTCCGATCGGCATAAAAAACAGTAACTTGGTAAAGGACATTCCAATGATCATTCATTTACAGTTTGGGTTCAGTCAGTTCATTAGTTTCAGAGAAGAAGATCTTTGAAATTTCAGCCAATCAGAGCACATTATTAGCCCTGGCAGCCATATTGAATATCCGACTAGAACGAAAAACAGTAACTTTGTAGAGGACCATCCAAGGAACATTCCTGCTAAGTTTGGTTCCAATTGGCCCAGTGATTTCAGAGAAGGAAGCTTGAAATGTGAAAAGTTTACAGACGACAGACGACAGACAACAGACGACGGACGCCAAGTGATGGCAATAGTTCACCTGGACCAAAGGTCCAGGTGAACTAAAAACAGAGGGAGACAGAATATCAACAGGGTAAATTATCCTTAACTACAGAAAGTTATGTCAGATTAAACTAGAGGCTCAGTCAGCCTGTGTCGCTCACCTTTCATTCTGTTTTTGAGAAAACTTTATACAGAACCTTCCATAGGTGCTTCCTACCAAATTTCGGTTCATTTTTCTACTCGATTTCAGAGAAGATTTTTTAGAAATCGACCAATCAGAAACAAGAATTGCCTATGGTGGCCATGTTTGTTAATAGATCTGGATGAAATGAGCATTCTTTATAGAGGACCTTTCATAGATGCTTCCTACTACATTTCGGTTCATTTAGCCATGTGATTTTAGAGAAGATTTTTTAGAAATCGACCATTCAGAAACAAGAATTGCCTATGGTGGCCATGTTTGTTAACAGATCTGGATGAAATGAGCATTCTTTATAGAGGACCTTTCATAGATGCTTCCTACTACATTTCGGTTCATTTAGCCAAGTGATTTTAGAGAAGATTTTTTAGAAATTGACCAATCAGAAACAAGAATTTATACTTCTCTATAGATAATATTAAAAT
Organism: Bathymodiolus brooksi; assembly: GCA_963680875.1. NCBI lineage: Eukaryota > Metazoa > Mollusca > Bivalvia > Mytilida > Modiolidae > Bathymodiolus > Bathymodiolus brooksi. The sequence continues at coordinate 85,992,413 of OY804585.1, forward strand.
TAAACCTGTTGATGCTCACAAGCATCTTGGTGTTACTCTCAGTGCTGATTGCAAACGGTCTAAACATATAAATAATGTTGATGTCAAAGCATCCAGACAGATAGCCGTTCTGCGTAAAATCAAATCTAAGGTGTCTCGAAACTTTTTAGAAAATATTTACATGACCTTCATTAGGCCACTTCTTGAATATTCTTGTGTAGTTTGGGACAGTTGTACTGTTGCCGATGCTGGTAGACTTGAGTAACTCCAACTTGAAGCTGCTAGAATCGTCACGGGTTTGACATCTTATGCAAGTTTGCATTATTTATATGCAGAAACCGGATGGGAAAAACTTAATAGGAGACGCAAAATCAGAAAATTGTCACTTTTTTATAATATAGTTAAGGGTGATACCCCCGATTATTTAAGTGATTTGCTGCCGCAGACTGTCAATCAGGCAAACAATTACAACTTACGAAATACAAATAATTTCAATATTCCACAGTGTCATCTAACCCTATTTCAAAATTCATTTTTTCCAGCCACTATTCATCTCTGGAATAATTTACCCCAATATATCATAGATTCACCTAGTAACTGCATTTTAAAATCTAGGTTAAAGACTTACTACAACAACCCAGTAAAACCTTCAAAATATTTTTCGCTTGGCTCACGTCTGGCCAGTATTCTACATACACGTCTAAGGCAAAATTGTAGTAGCGTAAAAGGTGATCTTTAGATGTAATCTGAGCGACTCTTGTTATTGTAACTGATAATTATGTTGAAAACAATGAACACTATTTCTTACACTGTAAATTGTTTGTAAATCAGAGAAATGTAATGTTGAACAATATTAGAGATCTTGGATTAGATATATCTATTAATAATATATTGTATGGAAATTCAGATTCTGAATATGATGTCAACTGCACACTTTTCGTAGCTGTTCACAGATACATAATGGACACTAAAAGATTTGTCTAATGTTTACACATTCCTAATTCGTCCGATGGCAACGACTCAATATCAATGTCTTTTGCAGTATTATGTCATTTTTCACTAATAATTTTGAATGAAATAATGTTATGCTTTAGTACTATATTGTCTTTAATGATTTATATGTAACGGAGAAGACCTCGTGTCTTTTTAATGATTTATATGTAACGGGGAAGACCTCGTGTCTTTTTAATGATTTATATGTAACGGAGAAGACCTCGTGTCTTTTTAATGATTTATATGTAACGGAGAAGACCTCGTGTCTTTTTAATGATTTATATGTAACGGAGAAGACCTCGTGTCTTTTTAATGATTTATATGTAATGGAGAAGACCTCGTGTCTTTTAAATGATTTATATGTAACGGAGAAGACCTCGTGTCTTTTTAATGATTTATATGCAACGGAGAAGACCTCATGTCTTTTTAATGATTTATATGTAACGGAGAAGACCTCGTAAGTTTATAACTTGTGTCTGATCCATTGTCTATAATTGCTTGACAATAAAATATGTTTAAACTATACTATGAATTGCCTATGGCGGCCATGTTTGTTAACTGATCGAGACGAAATGAGCAATCTTTATAGAGGACCTTTCTTAGATGCTTCCTACCATGTTTCGGTTCATTTGGCCTAGCAGTTTCGGAAGAGAAGATTTTTTAGAAATCGACCAATCAGAAACATTAAGAAATGCCTGTGGTGGCCATGTTTGTTAACTGATCCGGACGAAATGAGCATTCTTTCATTCTTTATAGAGGAACTTTCATAGATGATTCCTACTAAGTTTCCGTTCATTTGGCCTAGCAGTTTCAGAAGAGAGGATTTTTAAAAATTGACCAATCAGAAACAAGAATTGCCTATGACTGCCATGTTTGTGAATGGATCGGGACAAAATGAGCATTCTTTATAGAGGACCTTCCATAGATACTTCCTACCAAGTTTCGGTTCATTTGGATAAGCAGTTTCAGAGGAGAAGATATAAATGTGAAAAGTTAATGGACAACAAGTGATGACAAGAGAAGGAGACAGAATAACATAAATACCATGGGATTATAACAGAGTAAGATTGACTTTGACAGGGGTCAATAGATTCCACCAATTCCTTATATACCACTACTTCAATCTGTATCTTTCAATAAAACTGTTCTTTTAAAATTTATGAGGATTTATTTGGTGAAGTGTAATAGATTTGTCTGTTAGAGACAAAATAATAAAAAAACCAATTTACTTCCGAAGTACAGTTTCTTGGGTTTTTTTTCTTTTTTAAACTATTGAATTTAAATTCTCACTTATCAGTTATCAGACAGCAATTTCATTTTATGGCAGATCTGAGAGTCAATTTGAAAAGAGGACCTTTCTTATTGCTTAAATCCATCTTTGTATCTAAAATTAAAGAATTTTGGTGAGGTTGTCATTTTTGTGTAAAAAAAATGATTGCCACAGTATTATGTCAATTTCACCTTTTTGTTTATAAATATATAAATTACAAAATTTAAGATTTATTTCAACTAAACTTTTAACTCTAATGAGAATGATTAAATACTCTGATCTTTCATTTAATTTTAACTAGTCTCTTTTCCCTTTTTAATCACAGTTATTGGAGTGAGTGAGTGATTAACGTTAAACAACAATCACTCACTCACTCCAATAGCTGTGATTAAGAAGGTACAAAAGGATAGTTAAAAATTGAATAAAAAATGAGAGTATTAAACCATTCTCATGGTAATATTGTGTGGCTAATTAAGGGCCTGTCTTTAAAAAAAATTATATAAAGGGTTCTAGCATGTTCTAGACGATGAGTCTAAGATCCCCATCAGGTCCATGGCAGCCACTCCTATAAACTCCTATCAGACGATGTTAGTGTCAATGTAGAAAAGACAAATGATCGGTAGCCAACTTTTTCAGTGGGGCATGACAGGCGTGCCTCCATCTGAATTCACAAATGCTCTAGAAAGGAAAATAATACTACAAATATTGTTGTTGTTGTATTAATATACTGTAAATCTTAAAATGAAGCAGTGTTCCCCACTGTTAATATCTAATCTTAAAATGAAGCAGTGTTCCCCACTGTTAATATCTAATCTTAAAATGAAGCAGTGTTCCCCACTGTTAATATCTAATCACAAAATCACCACAATATATATTTGGTTAAAAAGTTGAAATACTATCAACTCCTTAAAAAATAACATAAAAACAACAATGATGCCCAGTTTATCGGCAGAAGTGAAGAGTACAGCTCAACTGCAGGTTAGAGGTCATTTCACACTCATCTTAGGTACGAGTTTTGCTCATTGTTGAAGACCATACTATGACTGTGAAATGCAACAATAAGAACGCTGTTCCTTTACTCGAATTTGTGTATAAGTGTAATGTTGGATAGTCTCTCATGTATATTTACATCAGTATCTTTTCTTACTACCATAAATATTGTCAGTAGATCGTGCAAATATCAGCTTCAAATGCTAGAGGGACAATGGCAACAATCGCTGAATCATCTTAGAGAAACAAAAATAAAATGAAACACTGTTGAAACATTTATATATACTAGTCAACAAAAGAAACGATACAAAGTTTTTTTTTAAATATATTTTTATGTTAAAACCAAAACAATTGTTTATTATCATTTACGTCAATAATTACGTAAAACACGTTTCTCCTCACAAAACAAACAATAACATCCTGTTCTGTTACGGAAAAATTCCGGAAAGTCAATTTTCTGTCCCATGATCGAGTTTGCGATGATCGAATTAGACATTTAAATCACCTGTGGTCATTAATTGTGTTGTCAACAAAAGTAAACAATTTGACATTCTGAAAATTTGAATTTTCACAAGAACGTTGATGCCACGGCTCTGTCAAAATGACCGTGAGCAAGGGGTGGGTATGGTTCAGGCTGGAATGACCCTGAGCGAGGGGTGGGTATGGTTCAGACTGGAATGACTCACCAGGCCATTGCAGACCACTTTAATGTGTCTAGAATAACCATTTCAAGGTTAATGATTCGTCTTCGACAAACAGGTAGGATGAATGACAGACCCTGTAGCGGCAGGCTGCGTCACAACGTCAAGACAGACATTTACGCCTTATTCACCTCCTTGATAACGGTTGAGGATACTGCCTGTAGAAAACCTGATCTACCAAATGTCTGAATTTCAGATCAGACTGTTTGCAGAAGACTACGTGAATCTGGACTCCGAGCTAGGTGTCCGGTGGTAGGACCAATCCTTAAACAATGCCATAGGACCGCAAGACTAGCTTGGGCTCGTGCATGCCGTCGTTGGAGGCTTCACACACCTGGTAACACATCCTTTTTAGTGATGAATCCCGATTTTCACTTCGTTTTAGCGATGGACGTTATCGTGTGTACCGCAGGCGTGGGGAACGTTTTACGGACCAGTGTGTGTACAAGTCCGACCGTTTTGGGGGCGGAAGTGTTATGGTCTGAGCTGGAATTTGTCATGATGGTCGCACTCAGCTCACACTTGTTCATGGAACATTGAATGCCGTAAAATACAGAGACGATATTCTTGATCCTATCGTTCTGCCCTTCCTGCAACTGCGAAACTTTGATCACGTCTTTCAACATGACAATGCAAGATGTCATCTGGCTCGTGTTTGTCAAGACTTTCTTAACCAGGATCACATCCGTGTTCTTCCTTGGCCGGCATTATCACTGGATTTGTCACCAATTGAACATTTATGGGATGAACTCGGTAGACATGTTCGCCACCATTAAAATCCACCGGAAACACCACAGGAGCTGCGTGACGCAGTTGTGCACGAGTGGAACAACATCCCACAAGCCTTTATCCAGCGATTGATTGGTTTTATGCGTCGGAGATGCGAAGCTGTCGTTGTTGCAAGAGGTGGTCACACACGTTACTGAACTCCGCAAACCTTCATACTGCATGACAATTTCTGTCTGTCCATGATTTGTTCTGATAATGTTGAAAAATTTTGTTTATATTTCCTTATTTGCTATGCCCATATGAATCTAAATTATACAATTTTTGTCGATTTTTTTTTCTGTCAAAAATATTGAGCATCAAACCTTTGTATCGTTTCTTTTGTTGACTAGTATATTTTATTTATTAATATAAATATAAATAAAAAAAGAAACAAAAATGTTCATACATACAAAAATGTAGATATAACAATGAAATTGTTCAAAAATCAATTGTCATTTGTCATTTTAGCATTCTAGACCCTGCGTTTTATTTAAAGGGGCGACTTGTGTATGTACAAAAGCAAAAAAAAATCTCTTATTTACCTCCCTGCATCTTAAATAAAGGAGCGACTTTTAGGGTTGTCATTTTGTCACTGAAATATTCTAGACCCTGCATATCATTTAAAGGGGCGACTTGTGTATGTACAAAAGCAAAAAAAATAATCTTATTTTCATCCTTGCATCTTAAATAATGGAGTAACTCTTAGTGCAGTAAGTACGTTAATTAATATGAAATATGAAGATCCTAAAGAGCCTCAATTAACACAATTATTCGTTCCAAAATCGGTTGTCAATAGTCATCAAATTATTCTAGACCCTGCATCTTATTAAAAGAAGTGACTTGTGTGTGTATACAAGCAAAGAAATCTCTTATTTTCGTCCGTGCGTCTTAAATAAAGGAGCAACTTTTAGATCAGTAAGTATTCTAGACCCTGTGTCTTATTTAAAGATGTGACTTGTGTAAGTACAAAAGAAAAAAGACACTCTTATTTTCTTCCGTGCATCTTAAATAAAGGAGCAACTTTTAGATCAGTAAGTATTCTAGACCCTGTGTCTTATTTAAAGGATTGACATGTGTATGTTCAAAAGCAAAAAAAAAATCTTATTTTCTTCCGTGCGTCTTAAATAAAGGAGTAACTCTTAGTGCAGTAAGTATTCTAGACCCTGTGTCTTATTTAAAGATGTGACTTGTGTAAGTACAAAAGAAAAAAGACACTCTTATTTTCTTCCGTGCATCTTAAATAAAGGAGCAACTTTTAGATCAGTAAGTATTCTAGACCCTGTGTCTTATTTATAGATTCGACTTGTGTATGTAACAAAAGCAAAAAAAAAAAATCTTATTTTCGTCCGTGCATCTTAAATAAAGGAGCAACTTTTAGAGCAGTAAGTATTCTACACTCTGTGTCTTATTTAAAGGACCAACATGTGTATGTTCAAAAGCAAAAAAAAATCTTATTTTCGTCCGTGCATCTTAAATAAAGGAGCAACTTTTAGAGCAGTAAGTATTCTAGACCCTGTGTCTTATTTAAAGGACCGACATGTATATTTCAAAAGCAAAAAAAAAAAATTTTTATTTTTGTCTGTGCGTCTTAAATAAAGGAGTGTCTTTTAGTGCAGTAAGTATTCTAGACCCTGCATCTTGTTTAAGGGGGCGACTTGTATATGTACAAAAGCAACAAAAATTCCTTATTTTCATCCCTGCGTCTTAAATAAAGGAGCGTTGTAGACCCTGCGTCTTATCTAAAGGGGCGACTTGTGTATGTACAAAAGCAACAAAAATTTCTTATTTTCATCCCTGCGTCTTAAATAAAGGAGTGTTGTAGACCCTGCGTCTTATCTAAAGGGGTGACTTGTGTATGTACAAAAGCAAAAAAGAATCTCTTATTTTCGTCCCTGCATCTTAAATATTTAAAAGGAATGACTTTTAGTGCAGAAGGTACGGTAATTAATAAGAAGATCCTAAGGAGCCTCAAAACACAATTATTTTAGGATATGTTACAATTCTCATAAATATGAATAGCCATTAGATGTTTAACAATGTATTTAATAACTCCACTTGAAATAAATGTAATTATTATAGAAGTAGTAACAATCCATTTGAGTTATAGGTTAATTTGTCAGAGACAGTACTCTATTGTAATTGCTATATTATTAGCACTGTTTGCTCAGCTTATAGGTTACGATCACAATATTTAATTACAAACTACATGTATTACAGAAGTAGGCATTTATCCTATTAGAGAAATACTGTTATTCAATTTATTCTACACAATTAAGGGTTGACAGTAGCATTGTCAGAGAGAACATTTATCAGCATACTGCACTTAAATAAATTGTACTTAAAGGTACATTATAAATAAAATAGAATTTCTTCATATGTTTTTTTTCGGAAAAGAGTTTAGTTGATTGAAAGTGCATAGCAAATATGGTGTAACCATAAGCTAAATGCAGAATGAAGGTCTGAAGGTTTGAAGACACATATAAATCCAAGAAGGACAAACAATGAAACAGTCACAAGAAAAAGGACAAACAATGATCTACAAAACACTACACAGAAAACTTAGATTGAGCAACATGAATCCTACTATAAACCAAGGATGAACTCAGTTGCAGTTGTTTTGATCAATTTAGTTCTTTTAGATATATTATATTATATTATATTATATACCCTGTATTTAAAGTACAAAAATTAAACAGAAGAAAAACTACATTTCTGCAAACTAGATTTCTGCTGTAGTATGCAGGGGCGGATCTAGGATTTGGGATTAGGGGGGGGCATGAGTAGGAAAGGGATCTGGGGGCCTGCTTAAGGTCCCCAGCGGGTCCAGGTGGGCGAAACCCCTCCCCCCTAAGCTCTGGGGGTTTGAGGAATTACAGACATTTATTTGAACGACAATTTTGAACCAACCTCACCATTTTTATCAGACCAAAAAAACTTTACTTTGAGTCTTAATTTTGTCGGATAATTGATAACAGTATGTTTTTGTCAGATTATAAGAACCTGAAGTAAATTTTTTTTTTTGAACAACCGTGATGCGAATTGTTCAACTCATGACTGATCGATCACGATATTTTAACCCTTCAAAGAACTATTGGTTTATTTTTAGCGCATTCCTGGGGTCCGGATGGCTCAATGAGTTAGGTTGTTGGATCTAACAGCTCATACAAGCCTATCACCAATACGGCGCCCAGCTGTGTAAATTACAAAAAAGGGTGCACTCGACTCGCAGTCGCAAGTGATAAAGTTTACCAGTTGCGTCAAGTGTTTGAGCAACGGGCGTAAAAGCCTCATTACACTAAAAGATCAAACAAACAAAATGTATCAAAGTTCTCGAGAAATATGTTTACGGAAATCAGGTGTGAGATATGCATAAACCATTTTGTCGAGATTATTTTCACACTTTCATGTGCAGTTGTAGATATTAATTTATTATAAATAAATTGTAGTCAGAATTTTTTGTTAAAAATGGGTAAAAAAAATTGTACAGACATCCATTGGTGGATATAAATAATATAAACGTACCCGGACAAAGGATTTGTTCACACTTTCTTGTGCAGATACCTCAGGCAGATGCAGAGATTGTTACAAATAAATTGCTGCTAATTTGTTTTTTATATTAATATGTTACTTTTGTATTTTAATGTACAATATACCAACGCGTATTTTTACTGATCTTTACTTTAAAAGTAAAAGGCAACATTTTCGGGTATTTGTATACAAATCAAACTTATATATTTTTTTTCATAAGAAATTGCAGAATTTCGAATTCAAGAACTATTTGAACCATTATTTAAAGAGAAGTGACCATTTTCTTGGGACACTCAAGTTTCTCCACAATGTCTCAGTTTCATCATCTGATTCTCTCGTTATAGGTTTTCATTGTATGCTTTATAAATGAGATCAATTGTTAAATCAATTATTCGAAGTATTGATTGAATTTACTTTTTAGTTTACCTTTGACTTTTCTCGTCTCATCGAGGAATCAGAAATGTATCCAATCTTGCTTGTTTTCTTGGCCTAGAATTTTCGTCCATTTTATAATTTCTAAATAGCACGTGTACGTGTAGTTGTAAAATTGACTGCAGAAATAATGATTAATTAGTGTGAGAAAATAGTTGATGTCTGGTACCTCGGAACCTCGGAACCAATCAGAATGGAATAATCTTTGAACTACTGACGCCGAATACATATATGAATCAGCGAACACATCCAACGTGTATTTACAATGTGTAAGAATATTTTACTACAGGTCACGAGTTAACCATTCATGAAAAAGTTATTTATTGAACTGCTTAATTAACGTTGTATAACATATGCTTTGCAAATTTTAGGGGGGGCACACGCCCCCCCTCTAAATCCGCCACTGGTATGTTTAATGCAAAGGGAACAAAAGCAATTTTGTTTATGCTTAAATTGAACTGAATTGAATATGCTGTTGGCAACCATACTTTTTTTCAATATAATTAAGAAAAAAATGACACTTTTTTTTTAAATAACGGGATGCAACTCTTAAGAATAATACATAGCAGTAGAAATATTTTGCTTACTTCACAATATCTACCACATAAACTCACCAAGAAAAGTTTTCATATACATGATCATGTATACATGTATATACAAATGGTCGTATTCAAGGAAGCAATGAATACAAGTATAAATTCATTTTTGGTGATGATAAAAGAGATAAACACTGCAATTGGACACATGAGAACATTATGGCCATAAATTATTTGCTAGACAACGTTTATATTTGTTATAGCAATAAACTGTTGTTATTCCAATAGGAACGAATTGTGCTCCTCTCATTGCTGAATTTAAAATTTTTTTTTTTTTTTATACTTTTGTGAATCTCAGTTTATTGCTAAAATAACCTTCAAAGCATATCTTAGTTTATTCAACATTAATTGCAGATATCTAGATGATATCTCATCTGTAAATAATCTGAAGTTTTAACAAATTTATTCCAAGAAACTAACTTTCAATAAGATCAACATCACAAATGACTCAATTTTGGGTCAAGGTAAATTTACAACACGCACATTAATGACAAAAGAGACCATTTCTCTTTCCCTATCATCAATTTTCCTTTTTCACATGGTGACATTCCTTTGGTCCCATCATATGTTATAGGAGTAATACTACTAAAGAATTCTCCATAGCATTCTATGTTAAATAAAATCTTTTTGAGCTTGCATACAGGATTCACCTGAAGTTTAATATAAGTGACACTCATATCTCATGGAAGGAGTACTTAATTGGAAGCTAACCTCTGAAAATCAACATACATTTAATGGCATATAAGGAAAAATAGACAGTCCGAAGTTGTCCACCGTCAAAAATCCTACTTTCACTTTCTATTTTACACAAATTCAGGTGGTTTCTTTCCAATGCAATAAAGGTCATAAAATATGGGCTTAAAATTATCCTAAAATCTCTAGGTTTCAACTGACATTCAGTATTTTGCAGTCTCTAATAGGGTTTATTTTTTATTTAACAATGTAGGAATTCATTTTGTATTTACATATACTAGTTTATCCTACAGACTTCAATGACTAAACTCTTGTGATAACATAAAAACCTTTACACCAAGGATTATGGAAACTTTCACAAAATATTATTATTGCTACAAAGATCTTGTATAGTAATTCAATTCTACATGATGACATATGATTAAAAAAATGGAATTTCCTAATCATGTTTCTATGATGATGTTATTAACAAAGCTGACAAGGTCAAATCTGACATATCTTATCTTATAAAATCCTTAAAAAAGTCTCATTCAAAAAATCTTTAACCATATATAGTTGGTGCTTTGATAAAAATATAGACTTATATAAACTTAAGTAGGTTCAACTGGCAAAATCAATACATTTATATTTAATTTTATAACATATTATTATTTTATATTCAATGTTTTATTCAAACAAATGATCACCTATTAATTCATGTTTTACAGTCATGAAACTTTTGAGTACAGTTTTTGTATATATTCTTATTCCAAAATAATCCAATCAAAACTCATTATTAAATATATATTGGATACAGCTGTGTTCTGATTGGCTGTTTTTCAAGCACAAGTCCAAAAATCATACTCCAAACTTTTATGACCATATAAGGCTTGGTACATCCAACAAAGCTCAGTTGAAAATTATAATGACTACCCATTAGGATATTAATCCCTTAAAAATAAATGTAACCGTGGTAACAGAAGAAACAGTACCATCCAATCATCATTAATATACATGGTAAAGTTTGGGTTTAATTATTTTTTTTTACTTTCTGAAGTAACCCTTGTTATCTTAAGTTTCTGATTTACACAAAATAACGCCCACTCTGTAAAGGACACCCATGTTACATTCCTGTCAGGATTGTATTCAATGTGCTTAATAAGATAATAACTAAAGTTTGAAGATGCTAATAGGGTAAGCTGAAGCTGTAAATTGATGAAAGACAGAACATACAATGACCAAAGGAAAAGACAGAACATACAATGACCAAAGGAAAAGACAGAACATACAATGACCAAAGGAAAAGACAGAACATACAATGACTAAAGGAAAAGACAGAACATACAATGACTAAAGGAAAAGACAGAACATACAATGACCAAAGGAAAAGACAGAACATACAATGACCAAAGGAAAAGACAGAACATACAATGACTAAAGGAAAGGAAAGAACATACAATGACTAAAGGAAAAGACAGAACATACAATGACTAAAGGAAAAGACAGAACATACAATGACTAAAGGAAAAGACAGAACATACAATGACCAAAGGAAAAGACAGAACATACAATGACTAAAGGAAAAGACAGAACATACAATGACCAAAGGAAAAGACAGAACATACAATGACCAAAGGAAAAGACAGAACATACAATGACCAAAGGAAAAGACAGAACATACAATGACTAAAGGAAAAGACAGAACATACAATGACTAAAGGAAAAGACAGAACATACAATGACTAAAGGAAAAGACAGAACATACAATGACTAAAGGAAAAGACAGAACATACAATGACCAAAGGAAAAGACAGAACATACAATGACTAAAGGAAAAGACAGAACATACAATGACCAAAGGAAAAGACAGAACATACAATGACCAAAGGAAAAGACAGAACATACAATGACCAAAGGTCAATTCAAAAGGGATAAAGGGACAAGCAATTATCTACAAAACACTATACATAAAACTAAAGATAGACCAATGTGAACCCCCCAAAAAACGAGGTTGAACTCAGGTGATCTGGAATGATGACCAAGTCCTACTCTGACTCAGAAGTGGTCATCATGGATTTCTGCTCACACAAAAAAAGCATTGTGAAGGATCAATCTAATGATTTTTCCAGTACAAATTGAATTCAATGAAAATTGTCAGATCTGAGAGGAACTCTTATATAATTGTTTTCCATAGGGTTATCTCTTTAATTTAATTAAATTACCGTGTAACTATTATGTCATGAGGTTGAGTCACAGGGCACACCGTAGAGGACATCCAAGGATCAGTCCTGCTAAAATTACAATCAGTTTGATTAGTAGATTCAAACTCAGAGGTAATAATGACCCCGTGAAATGTTAACAGATGAATATGCAGACATGTAAAGGTATTGCCTATAGCTTAAAAATCACTGTTGAGCTGTGTAGATTAAGAATGATATAACAGATTATTTTTTTAATAAGCCATAACAACAGTAAATGGGTATTGTGTACAGTAGTCACATACAATCTTCCTGCTTTACTAATGCAGTGCCAATAAAATTGTACAATATAGTTTTCCAAATGAATTCAGCTGTGTTAATGTTTCATAGAACATCACTTAAGAATGTCAGACTATTAGAAGTTCAATGAGCAGCATATTTATCTCAAATTCACATCAATATTAAATATTCATATTTACAGCTATATTTTCATGTTACATTGGTGGATCAGTCCTGCTAAAATTACAATCAGTTTGATTAGTAGATTCAAACTCAGAGGTAATAATGACCCCGTGAAATGTTAACAGATGAATATGCAGACATGTAAAGGTATTGCCTATAGCTTAAAAATCACTGTTGAGCTGTGTAGATTAAGAATGATATAACAGATTATTTTTTTAATAAGCCATAACAACAGTAAATGGGTATTGTGTACAGTAGTCACATACAATCTTCCTGCTTTACTAATGCAGTGCCAATAAAATTGTACAATATAGTTTTCCAAATGAATTCAGCTGTGTTAATGTTTCATAGAACATCACTTAAGAATGTCAGACTATTAGAAGTTCAATGAGCAGCATATTTATCTCAAATTCACATCAATATTAAATATTCATATTTACAGCTATATTTTCATGTTACATTGGTCATTGTATCAAAGAACATCAGTTCAAAGGGAAATAAATCAAATCTGAAGCAATTAAGATGCACAGACAGAATTAAACAGAATTAAAAGTATATAATGGGTTCATCAATTTGATGTAAATTATACTTCAATTGGAGTGAAAGATATAGATCAATATATTATTAATATTAATAGACAATGTTTTAATAATATAATAATCAGAACACAATTAATGAGGCTGGCTGTAACATACTATACAGAAGATACTATCAACAGAAAAGAGTTTCTCAACCACCAGGTACAACTGTAGAAAGGGGCATTCAGTTCTCTTATGAGCTTGAATTAGGTTCACCATATACTTGTTTGAGGAGGATATCCAAGACAATTATAACAAACTGATTGATGAAACCTAATATTTCCTTTTTCTATTAAATCTATATGCATGCTGCACAATTAAGCTTAACAAATGAACATTTGTAGATTCAATGTTGTATGTGCTCATTTTTACGGGCTATTCCAGCAAAAAAAATGTATTGGAGGGTTGGAAAGCACTTTTTTTCCATTATCTACCACCCATAATATTTTAAATACAATCTCAAATTTTTAAGCAAGACCCACTATCCATACACTGGTATATTATTTAAATATATATATAGAAAAGAGTTTCTCAACTATCAGGTACAACTGCAGAAAGGGGTATTCGATTGTCTTATGAGCTTGAATAAGGTTTTTTGACATTTATCGTCACTTTCCACAATTTTGTTCAGTTATATCATGATCACCATATACCTGTTGGAGGAGGATATCCAACACAGTTATTTATAACAAATTGACAGATGAAATCCATGGCCTTGGTTAGATATCTGGATACCTTCATAACTATTTGTGGATATCAGGACTCACATCATCATTGGTATTAGGCTTTATGGACCTTAATTACTCGGCCACCCTCAGTGGCAATAAAAAAAAATCCATTCAAAGGTCCATCCCAGATCAAGTGTCACCTTTTACCATGATGATTTATTGTTAGCAAATGCATTGTCAGGAATATATAACTACTGCATACTCCACAAACGGTAAAAACCATATCCAGGATTGATCGAGAGGGGTTCGATAGACTCAAAATTCGGACATTAATAGTCATAGCTCAACCAAAATCTTGACCAATAGTTCCTTCTTGGTTTTCAAGAGGGCTTCACAAACTGTAACTACCCCCTTGACTACGGGTGTTCTTGGTGTTACAGAACAATCATTTACTAAAGATCTTGTACAAGACTAGCATTCTCACATGTACAGTGAACACAGTTATTATTATTACAAGACTAGCATTCTCACATGTACAGTGAACACAGTTATTATTACTACAAGACTAACATTCTCACATGCACAGTGAACACAGTTATTATTACTACAAGACTAGCATCCTCACATGTACAGTGAACACAGTTATTATTACTACAAGACTAACATTCTCACATGCACAGTGAACACAGTTATTATTACTACAAGACTAGCATTCTCACATGCACAGTGAACACAGTTATTATTACTACAAGACTAGCATTCTCACATACACAGTGAACACAGTTATTATTACTACAAGACTAGCATTCTCACATGCACAGTGAACACAGTTATTATTACTACAAGACTAGCATTCTCACATGTACAGTGAACACAGTTAATATTACTACAAGACTAGCATTCTCACATGTACAGTGAACACAGTTATTATTACTACAAGACTAGCATTCTCACATGCACAGTGAACACAGTTATTATTACGAGTGTTTGTTCTTAATACAGTCTTCGAAATTAGGCGGTAGTCTGATGCCCGTGGCGTGTAAAATTGCACACAGACGTATAAAATGAGTAGTTTCACAAGTCCGACGGGCCTGTGAAAAAAAAGTCATATAGTTTCAAAAGTTGATTTCATAAGATATTGTGTGTAGATATTTAGTTTATTGTTCTCCGTTTTCAGTTGCTGCCGAGTCAATGCAAGAAATGGGTAGGCAAACAAGTCCTTTTAAGAATTTCCGATATTCGAAATAGATTTAGGTGTGTCTGTTTTTTGCAGTTTGATTGGTTGATATTTTTACCATCATGTAGGTTTTAAAAAAAGGACGAGAAGCAGGGCTCACGTTAGAGGGTGAAGTAGTTGCCTTATGAAGGTTGACTTCGATTTCTCGTTGGTCAAAAGCGAAGTTCAAGTAGCCTTGTAATTTTGAAGAGTCACCCTATGTTGCCCGCATATTTTTGCCACGTGCCATTTATGAAAATAATGACATCGTGTTTATTGAATTCTATGGTATTCATTAAGTATTTTGAAAGTGACTTTCTTGAAAAGTAATCCATTTCGGTTTAAAGAAACTTTAAGTGATATTGGTCAATATCAAATAAAAATGGCACAACGAGAAAGGGGGCGCAATCAGACACTGTGCTACGGGAAATGTTGATCGAAACTACTTTTAACCATGCAAACTTTTGATTTATTTTTTTCTCAATCCTGTGACATAAAGTCTGAGTTCTCATATATAATATGTTCATATTTGAGAAGGTTGGTCATTCAAAATTTGTTGAAATGCACGGAGACACTTCAGATTTTTTTCGATCTGTTTCCAAATCCGATTGGTATTTTTTTATTAATAGCGATCTATTTATAGAACTGTTACTGACAGACCTGTGTCTACGTTAATACCTCTGCAGTTAGAAAATAGACTTTGAACTACAGTAGTTTTGTTCCATTGTTGCACTCTGATTTGAGGTCTGACAAATAATAATTACAATCTTTACTTGCTTCAGTTTATGACTGTCAGTGTCAATATACGTTTGTGCTATATTTGCATTCCCTAGCTATCTATATATAGTTGGACCGTTGAGCAAATTGACATATACTTATTTCTTCTGCTGAAGGCTACACAAATATGACTTTTTGGCACATATTAAAAATTATCACCAAATTATATGTCACACGCAATGATGACACCACAAGTTTTTGTTATAAGAGTCTTATAACAATATTGGTTGTGATGATGATGATGAGGAGGAGGTGGACAGTGATGATATGGAATATACTGAGGTTGTTATTGACAATATGATTTTAGAATTTTCAGGAGATTAATATAAACATGAATCCAAAATAAAGTGTCTTTTGTTTTTTTTACTTGCATTCTGGTCTTACCTAATGCATAATTGACATGTCCACATACTATTTGGTACATCATCATGTTTTGAGTTTTGGTGGTTTGAATTAATGGTCATTAATGTAGTTTTCAAATTCGGGCCTTGAATTGATGGTGGGCCTGTAAATATTTGAACTTACAGGCCCGGTGGGCTTGCAAGGTAAAAAGTCAAGCGTGAAGACTGTTAATAGTGATTTATGTTCTCTTTAAATCAATGGATTTATCATATCCCATAAATAATAATGGTTTCACAATCTGTTATACTGAAGATATGAAATAATGTCATTCCAGTCATAATTTTATTCAGATTTTTAAAACATCTTTCGTTTCCATTTGTTTTAGAACATCAATCTCTAGAATGGTTTAATGACCGCATGAAGAAAATATTTTTAAGATTAAGTTTTTCTACAAAATCTTGAATTTGTATACAAACAACAACATGCTCTATCAACATATATTTTAAATTTATGGCTGTAATTTAATCAACAAGAAATTAGTGTCTAATCTTTTGGCCATATTGTTGTACATTTTTTTGTATATCACCAGGCAAGTCCAAACCCTTGTCAAAAAGAACGGGGATTTGCGGATAGCGTAGGGTTATGGCGCTTAACGGCACTAACAATATTTCAGTTATCATTATGGCCGTCAGTTTTATTGGTGGAGGAAACCAGAGTACCAGGAGAAAACCACCAACCTGCCGCAAGTCACTTACACAATTTATCACTTAATGTATTGAGCACACCTCGCCATGAGCAGGATTCAAACTCACAACTTTAATGGTGATGGGCACTGATTGCATACATGTGTAGGTAGTTGTAAATCCAACTACCATACAATCACAACCATGACGGCTCCTCAAAAAGAAGGATATTAAATTAGTAGAAATCAGAAATATATACAAAGGGAGGGCTAAATGGGATTACTTAACAGAACACCAAGAAAGGAAGATAATTAGGACAACAGACCAACATAGGTAAGAACATTATACCAAGGAATGGTAGGGAATATTTACCATGAAAAAATATTCCAACGAAGGGAGATAACTGTGACTACTTACCATCATAGACAAGACTATTTCATCAAGGAAGGGAGATAACCTTAACTGTGATTATTTACCATCTTATAATGTAAGAATATTATAGCAAGGAAGAGAGATTTACTGGTATGTAATTACTTATATATAATATATATATACCTATAATAGGGAATTTTTACCATTAGGAGAATATACAACGGAAGGGTTAGGTTTATAATGCCACTTTCAACAGTATTTCAGTTATACCATGGCGGTCAGTTTTATTGGTGGAGGAAAAATGAGTAGCAGGAGAAAATCATCGATCTGTCACAAGTCACTGACAAACTTTATGGCATAATGCTGTATCAAGTACACCTTGTCATCAGTGGGATTCGAACTCACAACATTAGTGGTGATAGGCACTGATTGCACAGGTATTTGTAAATCCAACTACCATACGATCATGACGTCCCTAACACAGGAAGGGAAGAAACTGTCTAGGTTGCTTCAGCAGAATATACAGAATAAGTGACTTACCCTCATATCCCAGGGAGTTATAGAAGACACTCTTCAACACTCTCATTGCTTTTGTTTATATCATCTCTATTAGGTTTTATCTTCTTCTTCCTTAGTCATCCTAAAGAACAAACTAATGTCTCTGAAAATAATAAAATCTTAAAATTGGACTATAAATGGTGAAAATTTATAATGTTATCTTTGTGTTGCTCAATTTTTGTTTACTGCATTGTGATTTGTGTATCACATACAAAGGTTAATTTGATCCTATTCTAGAGGTTGTTTCTTCTAATTAAGCGAAGCGGTTCATTAAAAGCATAAACTGTTCCAAACCAGGTTATGCTTGTATAACCGGTTAAAAAATTTCAAATACTCCTTATAATTTAATTTTTACAACAAAATTTAATGATTCCTCGATTTTAATTACGATTATTTCGTTGGATTATTTGAATTTGTAGTTGGCGAAATAATATGTTGGTGACGTCACAATACCAACCCACGTTATCAAGTATTACCAATTTTTCTCCAGGTAGATCAGCCAATCAGATTGCAGTATTCACATCAAATTAAATTATTCACCAATATTCTTAAAGGTTTGTCAAATTACTCAACCAACATGACCAAGGTTATGATAATCCTAAACTAAACAATTTCATGGTTGATATCATGAATTATTTGACTCATCTGGAATTCTAGTGTCTCAACTGATTGCAGATATGTTTCCAACACAAACTTGG
This sequence comes from Bathymodiolus brooksi, assembly GCA_963680875.1. Classification (NCBI taxonomy): domain Eukaryota; kingdom Metazoa; phylum Mollusca; class Bivalvia; order Mytilida; family Modiolidae; genus Bathymodiolus; species Bathymodiolus brooksi. Next base: position 86,010,894 of record OY804585.1, read on the forward strand.
GTAATCTCTGCTTCCTTATTATGCTCTGTAAAGATTATGACTTCAAGATGTGTGACATTTAATTGGGCAGGAGATTTTATGATATTTGCAATATATATATTCCAAGTTAAAACATTTAGGTAGAAAAAATACTCAATCCTAATCTAATTGCAGACACTCTCATGATATGTTTAAAGAAAACATGTCTGAAGAGATTGATAATGGCAAAAGAAATTTGAAAATTTCTGGGTCCACTAATATTGTTGAAAAATAAGTGAGGAACAATTCAAAGTGTTCTGATATATAATACTACTTAGCAAAACACACTAATACTTAAACACTTGTTTCCTTAAAAGACTGGTTGACCGGAAATAGGCCGACGAAAAATTGGAGTAATATTTGGTATAAGTGGACACATAAGTGTAAGGCAACAAGGGTCAGGAGTTTCAAATCTGTGAAAGCACATCCTCAACAGATTGTCTGCACTCTCTCTCTCTCTCTCCATTTATATTAAAGCCAGCATTGGAATTGATAACATTTTTAAACAGATACAGATATTTTATTTACTAATCATGAGCCAAATAAATAATGGACAAAATCACTTTCTATTTCAGTGATAACAGAAATATTGGTAAAGATGATATGATTGATTATTGCTTAATGTCCAGTGAGCAGTATTTCAGTTCTATTCAGTACAAGCACAAGTTCATAATATATAAAAAATACTATATATATAGAAATAAGTGAAGAAATGAGTCAACCAGGTCAAGGACGTATTTTGACTGCCACTGAAAGAGTATGGACAGTTGAGTAGGGACGAAAAATTTAGTCTTTTGTAGTGGCTACGATGTTTCCTATTCTTTTTCGAAATCTACAAAAGAAGTCATTAGCGGGCAGGCAGCATGGCACTCTCCAAACATGTTACCCACTATGGTCCATGGTCAGGATTTCCTCATTATAACCAGAAACCCCTCCATGGAGAGAGATCTGCCTATCCACCCCCCTGGAATTAGCTAAGCAGCTCTGTGCGTTTTGAGCCGTGGAACCTTCACCAATAATATCAGGCGCGTAGCTCCCTATACGCCAACACGCAGTTGCGTGCACATCGGCGTGCTGAAAAAAAAATAAAGAGCAAAAAAAATAAAATAAATAAGGAATAATAAAAATTTTAAAAAAAGTGGAAAACAAAGTCTCGTTGTGGCTTTTTGTGAAAATTCAATGTCATAAAAATTACGGCATTTCAAATTTTATTCAAATGACGTTACGGCCGTATCATTAGTCATCGCTTCTGGTATATATACATGTACGTGACCTTTCCGGCGTTGAATGACAACATGACGTCGAAACATGAAAAGGCTAAATGGAAAACAATTGACAGTTTCTTCACTAAACCTGTTTCAACAGAAACGAAAGATTCTTCAGACAAAATTGCTTCAACAGAAGAACCTATTTCCAAAGAGTCTTTTCCAGAAAGAATTGATGACAGTGAACATGCAAGCTCAGTTTCGACCATAACGATAGGTTTTCATCGCTAGCATTAATGCATATCCATCGCGATTTCAGTGTGGATTTAGACAAAGTTATGGAGAAGTTCGTGTCTGCTAAGACACGAAGAATAGATTTTGGGCAATTCTAGGTAAATTCTGTCTAAAAAAAATGTGTTGCTTATGTATTCAATTTACCCATGAAAACACCTCAGAATGCACCATTTTGCATCTAGTCAAAAACAATTTTCCAGGTTCGATTGCTTGCACTGCAAAAAAGGCTATCTACGCCCCTGAATATAATACCTAGCTAAAGATGATATAACATTATGATTATGGATTAGAGTATTTAGACCCATTTGGGGGAGGGGGGTTAAGCTTGGGGCTGAATCTTTCAATTGACCTTGTTGGTCACGCCTGCCAGTTGTATATAGACAAAAGAAAAGGGCCACTGAAAGTGGTGCAGTCCAGTGACAGTGTCACAAACTCGTTGAGAATGAGATACTACATTTCATTATGTGGTTTTCAAAGGGGGTATTGGAACATAATGAGCTCAAGTGCATTTTTCTTGTAACTATTTCCTGAAAGTTCATCTGCTTATAAAATAATATATCCTCAATTTTTCGCATATGAATAATAATTTACATTTTGTCAGCTTTGTTCTTCTTGATTTTTGTCCGGAAAATCTAATATTGTGGTTTTCCGGAATCGATTTAAAAATTTTAAATTTTTAATCTTTAATACATTAGCAGCTGTATTTAAAATACAACAGATATTACTATTTAATGGCTTTTTTTTTATTGTAATTAATTTAAGTCACATGATACGATTTAAAGTTCTGCCAATATATATCTCAACAGCTTAAATACGAGTACAATGTAGAGATTAATTAGATTATCTTCGTACTTCCGGTCTAAAAGAGAGAGCGGAAAATTCAAATGGGCATTTAAATTTTTAGGTTTTATTACTGTTATTGAACCAGTCTTGAAGGTATCATGCTCGTAAAATGAAATTTACTAATCCTATAGATCTGAATTATTTAATTCCAATTACTTTCAACCTTATATACACCTAAAACAGCAGGGTTTTCATTTTGTTTTTGAACAACAGATGAATCAGGTTCAGGAATCACAACAGATGGCCGCCCATGTCCCCTTGTGCTAGCCCCCCGTGCTCCTAGGATTTCGGCATTTGAATGAGCTTCTGGTGCATGTATTTTTACCTATTTGTGCATCCATATTTACATGGTCCATAGATTTACCCCAAATTTAAACGCCCCAAAGCACATAAAAAAACCACCCAAAAACACATCATGATTAAAACGACAATATGAAATCAGCGGACAGATGAAAAAAATATGCATTTGTGGACATTTGTTTTAGTTCTAGAAACGAGAAAAGTAAATTGAAGAGTTATTTCAAGGACGATAACTCCTTCCTTCAGCCATATACATGTATATATATCTTGTAGGCCTAAAATATCTTTGAAAAAAATTGGCAGATAATTTTCAGATTTGCGAGCATTCATGGCCCTGCCTGTTTCATATTAACTAATGTATACATTTTTCTTTTTTTAATATGAAACGGGCACGGCCATGAATGCTCGCGAATCTGAAAATTGTATTCGATTTCCAGTCAAATCGGCCCCAGTTAAATCGGCCCCAAGTCAAATCGGCCCCAAAAAATAAAAATTAAAAAAGAATAAATAAATAAGAATTATGTATTAATATAAATTAATATTTTTGGTTAAAAGATGTAAAATTTAAATTTTATTGATGAGTGGATTCTTTTGTAAGGATCAAAGAAATTAATTAAGGATTAATTTACAACATGTATGGCATAATTAAGTGATTAGCAATTTACATAAAACGTGATTGGCGGCAATTATACAATGATCTTTATGTTGATCAGGAACATTCTAATACATAAATGTAATAAACAGTATACAAACAAGCAATTTGCAGAAATTAGATTGGTACATAAGTACTAAACATATCTATGTCTCTGATGAGTCTAGTATTTGGAATTCCACTGGACAATTACAAAAAAACAAAACTAAATATATATCGTTTGTAGATTAGTTATTAACTTCTTCTGAACACCGAAATAGAAATAAACCCTTTTAAATTTACAAGTGGCTAATTCAATGACAGAAGGCAAATCCAGCGTCCTCCCCATGACCAATGTACATGCATGAGAGCAATGCCATTCATATACAGAGGTCATCAAGAGCCGGTGCCTAAAGCAGGGGTGGATCCAGGATTTCAAGTTAGGGGGGCGCACTTAAAAAAATTGCTCCGAGTGGATGGAGGCGCGTGCCGGGTGCGCTCCCCCTGGATCCGCCCCTGTAAAAGACTGGAAATAATTAAACAAAATGAAATTAGTTAAAGTCCTCCTCATGGCCAATGTACATGGAGGAAATTTGCATCATATATTTATGCAGACACTGAAATTTTATCGGCAAGATTACTGATTATTATAAGCATGGCTAGATATAGTCAGACCTTTATATTTAGTTTATTTTCGTATCAATGGTAAACATTTACTGGTACAAAACACAACTGTACTAGACAGTTTTAATTCTTCAATAATTAAAACGTATTGGATGTATTTAAATATTTTGCTGAATAGTGTCCAAACTATTTAAGAAATATTTAACTTTGCATGTTGACAATAGTAAACAACAAAAATGGATTTCCCGGTGTGAAAAAAAAGAGTGAAACACATTAAATAAAAAAAAACATAATAATACAATAATTGATCTGGGGCCGATTTGACCTGGTACCCATCAAAAAGTGTCAAGATTTTTTGGGCCGAGATATATTGGGGACGATTTTTTTTTAGGACCGAATCTAGTTTCATTCAATCGAGCTGTTATTCCTTACGAAATCTCAAAAGTTAACTTCCGCATAGAAACAAAAATTCTTGTCAGTATGTCAGAAGAGATTTAATAAATTAAAAAATATCAATATAAGTAAAACAAGCTAACAAAATGACTTTTATTACACACGGGTTCCGGGTTTCAGTGGTATCGGATGTACGAGAGAGGGTACGAGACTTCAGGATCACCATTGCGCTTTATGTTAAGAAGATCTTCATCAGTTGAGTGTGTTACACGGAACATGTTTACAAAGCGTCGAATTTTATACCATAAAGAGCTCGCTGACGCTCACATATTAATTTAAGAAGAAAAGATTTTACAACATATAGCAATAATCAAGAGCAACAAAATGAACAAATCATTAAATATTCGTGGGGATGCGATCCATCTTTTAGCATTTCCCATGTACAGTTCAATATACATATCTTGGATATAACGAGTTGTATCTTTCACTTATAAAATGTCATTGTAGATCTTTTATGATGTCTTTAACTTTTATTTCAACTATATATGAGTTATTTCACTATTTTCTATCCATTGCAAGTTCATTTGAACAATTTTGAGGTGTATTTCGGCATTTTCTAGGTGTATTTCGGCTTTTCGAGTCACCCCAGAGAGAAGAAATGCACATGAAAGACAACACAAAAACTAAATTACATACAATAAATAACAAAATACTATGTTAACAAAACACAAAAAATAAGTTTTTCTAAAGCAGGGCTCGCCAAACCAGGCGAAGTGGGCGACTTCTTCGCCTTGGTTTCAATGAAGTCGCCCAATTTCTGTCAAAAAGCGAAGTTTTAGTCGCCCTGTCAGTCTTTTCAAGTCCGTATTTTTTTCACCAATAATCATACTTTTTCTTCAATATTCGCATAAAAGGAGCTCCCATGTTCCTGAAATGTGACCCATACAGGGTTTGATGTTCAATATTTTATTCCAAACTTGTTAATTGCATCCTTTTAAGATCATTGTTCGTTTTTGTGAAAGGTAGGGGAACATGCGGTAGCGGGGAAAGAAACATTAAAATTTGGATCGATTTTCGGAAGTCTCCCAGATTTTCCCTCACTTCGCCCTTAAGTCAAGAGAGAGAGAAGTCAAGTCGCCCTGTTTTTACTTTGTGTGGTGAGCCCTGTAAAGGTCCTGGTGAGTGGGCAAGTTGTCTTGTCTTGGGGGCAACTTGACCTGAAAAAGGGGGCGAGTTGACCTGAAAAGTGGGCGACTTGTCTTGGGGGCGACTTGACCTGAACCTATACATGTATATATACTTGATCCTACAGGAATAAATAACAAGCTGAGTTATCGCCCTTTGAATATTAACTCTTCAGTATTTTTGATTAATAATGAATAAATACACATAAAAACATAAATTTCACATTTGTTCATTATTTCTGTGTTTATTTAAATGTTTGTGTAAGATTCAATTCATTTTTGGGTGCTTTTCGGTGGTTTTGTGGTGTTTTTTGGGTAAATCTACGGACCCATATTTACATGCATAAGTTGCCATAACAGCATTATTATGTGTCAAAGAGACAACCACCCTGACTCAACAAAAAAATTCAAGTACAGTACAGAAAGAGACATACGGATGACTGATCACCGGGAGAGTGGTGGTAACCTTCTAACTTTTTTATTTTTTTAGATATCTCTATAATTTTTCAGCATCTTTTGTGGTACATGTAGTATCTACTGTACCACTCTAAATACAAAAGAAAATTTGAAATTATCTTTTACCAGAAAAAAGTCATTGAGTTAGCACTTTTAGAGTGTGTACCACTATCTCAGTGATCCATCATGGTATCATTGGGCTATATTATTGCATAAATCAGTCTGTAAATAATAGACTAAATTAAACACTTACCAGTGTTGGAAATCTGAGGCTTACGCTCCAGTTGGCATTACCGCACGAATCTTGAATTGTATCGACTGGTTATTGTGTAAGATCACTGTTCAGGGATCTTTACACAAAAAATGTATAATTAACTTAAGTCAAGAGCAGGTGCGACCTTAATCTCGTTGAGATTAGGATTCCGAAGAAATTTTCTGTCTATCTTCATCCTAATCTCGTTTCAAGGGTATTCTGGAAATTTAAAATTTGACCCCCCGGTGCATTCCGATGGATATTTTGGCATGGACGGATTGTGTCAGATCAAGTGTAGGCAAGATTTCATATATAGACATATTTTCTTGTTCAAATCTGCAAAAATATTGATATTTCCTTACCTTTTACAGCGTATATCCGATAAAATAATCCAATATCCACTTCGAACTGTTTGCCATTTTAGTGAACTCGTGAACTACACCACGTGATCAAAATCATCACGGATTTCGTTACAGCCTGTTTCTAGATTCAAGATGTCGATGTCCAATATTTTATTATAATTTAAAAATCCCATATACATGGCTTGAACTTTTTTAATTTTATTATAAATATTTTATTAAAACCAATCAACAGCCCATAAAAGATATGCTTGCATATACACAATAAATAATTGACATCCACCTTTAATTTAGAAACAGGCTGTAACAAAATATGTGACGATTTTGATCACGTGGTGTAGTTCATGATTTCACTGAAATGGCAGACAGTTCGAAGTGGATTTTGGATTATTTTATCGGATATACGCTGTAAAAGGTAAGGAAATATCAATATTTTTGCAGATTTGAACTAAAAAATATGTCTATATATGAAATCTTACCTGCACTTGATCTGACACAATCCATCCATGCCAAAATATCCATCGGAATGTACCGGGGGGTCAAATTTTAAATTTCAAGAATACCCATTGATAGGGCTTGAAACGAGATTAGGATGAAGATACAGGCAGAAAATTTCTTCCGAATCCTAATCTCAACGAGATTAATGCGACTTAAGTCGACTGAGACTGAGTAATCTCTTTGAGATTTGACTACCGAAGAAATTTTCTGCTGTGTATCTCCAGTCTAATGTCATCACAAGCACTAACGAAGATATTCTGGAAATTTAAAATCTGTATAATTAAGCACTTCATAATATTGCAAGGCTTTTGATTTTTCTTTGCAAAGATTAATGAATTGATAGCACCATTCTATATGTTTTCATGTTGCATTTCTGTCCATAATTTTTTTTAGTAAATGGCAAGGCATGAGTATATCAGGAGGTGATTATCCTTCAAAATTCGTGGATGTTTAATAGTTCTGGTGATGCCATCAGGATCTTTCTAGATGTTACAAGTTGGACTGATGCAGTCTCTCTATTAATTAAGAGAAACTTGATAATCACCAGACTGATAATACAAGACTATCGATACATCACTTGTTTGGTTTAGAAGTTTTATCTGAGTGAAGAGACTGACATTTATATCTTATTTTGCAGGTGACAGGTGTGGTTATGACTATTGAGCAATGCTGACAACAAGGAGTAGATTTAGAGGTAAAATATGGAGAAATCATATATATAACAAACAGAAAAAAAACTAGTATTCTATTCAAAGAATTTATTCAGTATTTCAGATTACAAATGGCTAGAGGTAGGCTAAGCTGTTTCCTTAGACTGTCTGGATAAGTTGATATTTAAAGCACTGGCCCTTGAAAGGAGTTGTTATCATGTACAGGAGCTATAACTAAAAAGATAGGAAATAATCGTTAGAGAAAACCATAAGGGTAATCAAGAATGGACAATCCAGAGACACTGGCAACATTGGGCACACAAGAATGGACAATCCAGAGACACTGGCAACATTGGGTACAAGAATGGACAATCCAGAGACACTGGCAACATTGGGCACACAAGAATGGACAATCCAGAGACACTGGCAACATTGGGCACACAAGAATGGACAATCCAGAGACACTGGCAACATTGGGTACAAGAATGGACAATCCAGAGACACTGGCAACATTGGGCACACAAGAATGGACAATCCAGAGACACTGGCAACATTGGGCACACAAGACACAGGACGAAGACAAACTAAAACAAGGGGCAATCAAGAATGGACAATCCAGAGACACTGGCAACATTGGGCACACAAGACACAGGACGAAGACAAACTAAAACAAGGGGCAATCAAGAATGGACAATCCAGAGACACTGGCAACATTGGGCACACAAGACACAGGACGAAGACAAACTAAAACAAGGGGCAATCAAGAATAGACAATCCAGAGACACTGGCAACATTGGGCACACAAGACACAGGACGAAGACAAACAAAACAAGGGGCAATCAAGAATGGACAATCCAGAGACACTGGCAACATTGGGTACCGAGACAAGAATGGACAATCCAGAGACACTGGCAACATTGGGTACACAAGACACAGGACAGACAATCCAGAGACACTGGCAACATTGGGTACACAAGACACAGGACAGACAATCCAGAGACACTGGCAACATTGGGCACACAAGAATGGACAATCCAAAGACACTGGCAACATTGGGCACACAAGACACAGGACAAAGGTTAGAGAAAACCAAAGGAGCAATCAAGAATGGACAATCCAGAGACACTGGACAGACAATCCAAAGACACTGTCAACATTGGGCACACAAGACACAGGACGAAAACAAACACAACACAAACAACTTAATGTACCTTTGCTTATAAATGAATGTATAATTAGTTTTCAACTTTACATAATTATTTTACAGTTTTGAGTGAAATTGCTGAACAAAATCAAAATGAAAGCACTATAGACATAGAACAAAAGAAAGAAAAAAGAAGAAAGAAAGTGACTAAAGAACTGTTTGAAACGGAAAAGACATATCTTAATCATTTAGATTTAGTAAATAAGGTACAGAATGTAGTGTAGTTACCCAATCAACTTACCCTGGATATATCTTACAATATGCAAAATCTATTTTATTTTATAGATTAAGTTTTAAAAGTTTACTGCGTCAGTTTGAATGAGTGGTATAAACATAGAACTGATTTTATTTCATTTACTGTGAGTGTTCCACAAAATATGTGTTACAGATTAAATATATTTTTATATTCTTCTATCTTCTTTCAGTGTGGCCCTAAACTGAAAGTCATTGTTCCCTTGAACTTAGACTAACAATTTACAACAAGGTTTACCATGATATACGTTGTATGTATAGGATTAACTAGTAACTAATAAAACATGTATGATATACAGTGAAAACAGAATCCTGCATAAACCAAATTTTAGATAAAGTCTGTCCCAATTTAGGGAATCTTTGTTAATTTAACCTGTCTAAACCAAACACCTGTCTATTCTGAACACAAAATCTGAATCCAAGGGGGTTGGTTTAGACAGGATTTATTTTGTATATTTCTGCATTGTAATTTTTGACAAAGCAAATTTTTTCTGCTAAATTTTGTAAAATCCCATCTGAGCAGAAATTTCCATGTATGTTTTTTTTTTTTCAGCACTTTGATTTTCCTCTGAGATTTAATTGTCTGATACCAGATAATGTACACAGCAAGATCTTTGGTAACATAGAACAGCTCTGTGAGGTCAACAAGACGTTACTGGAGTACATGGAACAAACAACTATTGGCCAGGCCTTCCATTATCTTGGACCATTCCTTAAGTTATACTCATCTTATGCTAACAACCATGAACATGCTCTATCATCATTACAGGTAAAGAATATATTGTGAAAGTACTTTTATTCATTGGCACCAATTTTCTTGTTTCTATAAAATGCATTATTGAATTCGTGGTTTCAAACATTACAGGAAACAAACAATGGGAAAATTGTATTTTGTTGGATTTTCATTGTTTAAGTCAACCACGAAATCCACGAAAATTAGAACCCCACAATTAATACTAATTTCACAGTGCATCTTAAATGACAAAATGTATCTGTTTTAGAAAATAATTAAACAGTTTTTTTTGTCAGGTTTTTTAATACCATTTTAAATGATCACATCATTGGTGTAATAGTTAGAATATATGTTGCCTCGAGTGTGGTAGATTGTGAATTCAATTCCATGTCAGGTCAAACAAAAAAGTATAAAATTGGTATTTACTGCTTTAAGCAGAAATGACTGGTTGTGTCAGAATCAGCTTAATATGGTGGAGTGAAATCTACCCACAGACTGTTGTTTTAGTGAGTTAGCACTGTTAAAATCCAGTTAAGCGTGTTTTTCTGGTACAGAGAAAACATCAATTCATCGAATGTGACTTGTTCTCTCCATGATATAGCTGAAAAATTGCTCATTTGGTATTTAACAATAATCAGTCACTCACTTTTAATGCAATCTACTCTATAAAATAAAAAAAAAAAAAAAAAAAGTCTAAAAAGTATAAATAGTCAACAATTTAATAATATCAATAAAACAAATAACAAATCATTGGACACCAAATTAGACCATGGCATATGTAGATGGAAATTTTCATTTTGGCTTTCAAGTTTTGATACGCATGTTTAATCTCTATGCCTGATGGTATTACAGGCAAAATCCTGCAAATTTATGTAAATTCCTTAACAGTGATGTAATCCAAAATTAATAGTAAATGCAGTACAATATATAACACAAATCTTGTCCAGATCAATACTAAACAGATAAGCATATATCATCTTACTATAGAAAAAAGATTAAATAATGATGGTCAACAAAGCAAACAATTGTAATGCTTATTAACTTTATTAATAAAGATATGCAATGCACAAAAGCACTGATATATTATAATGTATAGGAGTAAAGAATGTGTACATTTTTCACAGGAATGGCTGCAAAAGAGTTCAGAGTTCAAGGATTTTATACGGACACAGGAAGATAGACCAGACGTACAAGGATTAAAACTAAATGCTTTACTTATAACTCCAGTACAGAGAATACCAAGGTCAAATTATTTTCTATTTATAGCTCAAAAGTTAGCAATTGTTTACTGTTTATTGTCTTGCCTGGTACAAAGATTATTGAAGGTTAAATATAGTCATACTGTTGGATTTACGGTCAATGTAAGCATGATATTTAAGATTAAATTTATGAAAGTTCATGAAAATGTAAAAGAAGCTTTAGTACGGATAAAATTAATTATATCAAGTAAGCAACACTCTTCAAATAAAGAAGACACACCACATCTACTTTTGTTGAGCAGACATACTGCGTCCTCTTTACACACCATCCACTTTAAGGGGCTTTCGTGGTCGTGATCGTATGTTAGTTGGATTTATAATTACATATACAATCAGTGCCTATCAGCACTAACCTTGTGAGTTCGAACCCCGCTCAGGCGAGGTGTACTTGATACAACATTATGTGATAGAGTTTGTCAGTGACTTGCAGTAGGTCGGTGGTTTTCTCCTGGTATTCCGGTTTCCTCCACCAATAAAACTGACCGTCCCATCCACTTTACACTTGTCAAGTTAAACATAGACACTATGTTCACCTTAGAATACTGTTATCAAATTGTTCTACATAATTTTCAGGTATAAACTACTGTTAGAAGACTTATTAGAATGTACCTCAACAGACCACCATGATTATCAACAATTAAAAGGTAACTAACATGAAAGGAATGGCCCTTATATTTCACATATTTTTATGCCCTGTCTCTGAGCATGAATAAACGTTGGAGAAACCCGAAGGTGCAAATCAAGAGACACAGACAACATAGGACACAAGACACAGACAACATAGGGCACAAGACACAGACAACATAGGGCACAAGACACAGACAACATAGGGCACAAGACACAGACAACATAGGGCACAAGACACAGAACAACATAGGACACAAGACAACATAGGGCACAAAAACACAGACAACATAGGGCACAAGACACAGACAACATAGGGCACAAGACACAGACAACATAGGGCACAAGACACAGACAACATAGGACACAAGACACAGACAACATAGGGCACAAGACACAGACAACATAGGGCACAAGACACAGACAACATAGGGCACAAGACACAGACAACATAGGACACAAGACACAGAACAACATAGGGCACAAGACACAGACAACATAGGGCACAAGACACAGACAACATAGGGCACAAGACACAGACAACATAGGGCACAAGACACAGACAACATAGGGCACAAGACACAGAACAACATAGGACACAAGACACAGACAACATAGGGCACAAGACACAGACAACATAGGGCACAAAACACAGACAACATAGGGCACAAGACACAGACAACATAGGGCACAAGACACAGACAACATAGGGCACAAGACACAGAACAACATAGGGCACAAGACACAGACAACATGGGGCACAAGACACAGACAACATGGGACACAAGACACAGAACAACATAGGGCACAAGACACAGACAACATAGGGCACAAGACACAGACAACATAGGACACAAGACACAGACAACATAGGGCACAAGACACAGACAACATAGGGCACAAGACACAGACAACATAGGGCACAAGACACAGACAACATAGGGCACAAGACACAGACAACATAGGACACAAGACACAGACAACATAGGGCACAAGACACAGACAACATAGGGCACAAGACACAGACAACATAGGGCACAAGACACAGACAACATAGGACACAAGACACAGACAACATAGGGCACAAGACACAGACAACATAGGGCACAAGACACAGACAACATAGGACACAAGACACAGACAACATAGGACACAAGACACAGACAACATAGGACACAAGACACAGACAACATAGGACACAAGACACAGACAACATAGGACACAAGACACAGACAACATAGGGCACAAGACACAGACAACATAGGGCACAAGACACAGACAACATAGGACACAAGACACAGACAACATAGGGCACAAGACACAGAACAAAGACAAACAAAACAAAAATAAGATCAAGTTCAATTTAGGACTTTACCACTTTTTGCGGTCTGGAGTTATGTCCGTTGATTTGCCAAAAATTCCAATTTCTCAGACTTCTGCTCAATAACCTAAGTTACGCTTTAACAAACCATTTCAAATATGTACACAAGGTCAGTGACCATAAAAGGCAGATATGTTTTGATTGTATATTCTTCTCAATTTCCATTGAGAATATCACTAAGAACTTCTTTCCGAGTTAGGTAGACACAAAGTAAACAATTTGTAGAAGGTACATTACTTTACTGTACCATATATATTTTGTAGAAGGTACATTACTTTACTGTACCATATATATTTTGTAGAAGCTGCCCAACAAACAGGAGAGATAGCAAGTCATATCAATGAACACATGAAACAACATGAAAATTTCCAGAAAATGTTGAGTATACAGAAAAGTTTTGACAGTTCGGCACCAAAAATATTAGCTCCTGGAAGAGAATTTCTCAAGGAAGGAGTTCTTAAAAAGGTATAACTCTAGAGCGGAAATACATATACAATCTTATATAAATAAATTGTTGAAGAATTCACCTTCATTCAAATGACTTTCAATTTTTGAAGTGATTTTTTAATCTCATCAGTGGTGTAATGATTGGCATGCTTGTCATGATTGCGGGTGATTATGGGTTCCAGACCTGGTTGGATGAAACCAAGTTATTTGATGCATCTCCCGTAAGCATGAACCATTAAGGAGTAAGAGCAAAGTTCCGTTGGTTCTGAATCAGGATAATGTGTTCAAGTGGAGCGACATGTCTGTCCGTGAACTATTGTTTCACAGAGTTAGCACTAAAAATCCAATTTAGTGTGTTGGTTTAGTCAATAGCGGACATCATCACATCGAAATGTAACTTGTCTTAAAATACTTTAAATTTGTATTGAACCATTTCATTATTATAAATGAATTCAAATCAATTATTTTTTAAACTTCCTAATAAAGACCAAGGCCAAGCTACACATATTAAAGTTTATAGAGTTTGTTTTTTGTAGGTATCCAGAAAAGGTGGAAAGTCACATGACAGGATGTTTTTCTTGTTCTCCGACATGTTGCTGTATGGGAAACCTAAATTTCTAGACAGTGGACACAATTCTTACTCCTGTTGTTGTGTACTGCCTCTAAAACATTGTCAGGTGGAACAAGTGCTTGGTAATGCTAAAAATGGCAACTCTAGTATGACAGAAACTGGTGGCATGTTCTCTGTAGGTATTAAGATAAGTATAGAATCACGACAGATTTGAAGGTCGAGACAGACATCACTAGTATCACAGTAAGTATCACAAGCTGTGATATTAGTGATAATGTATGTCAAGACCTTCAAAACTGACGTTGTTTTTTATCAGTAACATCATAATGTGTTTGGCATGACACTGATAGATAGTTTTCAGTTTCAGAGTCAGTTCGTTAAAACTTAGAATATCACTAGGTGAGATCAACAGGAAAATGTCCAAATTACAGATAAACCATTTTATACATCAGATTTTTATAGTACTCAGACCATACATGTCACATGAAAATTTTTAGATTTTTTTTCATAATGTGTCAAATTACACTTTTAATTCTCAAAACTACCACTTATTCTATTTTTTTTAATGCAAACTTCACAGACAGCAATTTATTTTTAATTTGTCACACTGGGATGTTTAAAATGATGAAGATGAGGATCACTTACTATTTCATTTGAAAATACCCATTGAAACTGTCTATAAAGTTTGAAAGAAACTTAAACATTCTTGATAAAAATATAATAGAAGATTTAAGAAAAAATTGATGATGGACCTTTTGCTATTTATCTGTACCACAGTCAGGTGTGAAAATATAATAAGACAATACCATACACTGTTGGAATGATAGGTTCTATCTGAGTTTAATGTGGATTCTGTTTACATGTTTACTGGAATAAGAGAAATTTAATTGATCAGTATCAAAAATATAACTTTATTAAATGTTAGTGATATTACATTGGATTACTTCCCTTTAATAAGCCAAAATATAGTACAAAATTTAACAATACTTAATTGAGCAGTCATTGACAAATCAACATTCGTTACTTGTCAAGGAGTACCATAAAATGGTTTCTGCTATTAAAAGACAATTATTTTTTATAATTGCCTCTTTTTAAAGAAATTTATATACAAACTATCTATTGGATATTTAAAGGGAAACTTCGTGATTTTTTACATGTTAGCTAAATATGTTCCTGGTGATATAAAATACATATTCACAAAGTTTTATCGACATATTTCCACAAATAACGAAGCAAATCGCAAATTTGTAATTTTCATTTCTAATTTTTCAACTAGCTTGTGACGTTTTAAACCAAAAATGCATTGTGGGATTGAAATTTAAAGTCTGGGTCGCTGATGTTAAATTCGCTTCATTTAAACCGCTCAGAGGACTGTACTTTAAATCTAATAACCGTTGGAAAATTAAATACTGAAGTGAACAGTTACGTACTTTTTTGACAAACAACTATTTTAAATGAACAAAATGTTTCATTTCCTTTATATTTACAACGGAAAGAGTGTTTTATAACAGTCACCTATATTCGCTATATATCGGATCCCTTTTACAATTATGTTCATTTTGTTTTACTGCTAATGTGCTGAAAAATATAATGGATAATATTGACAACGCGTAACTTGTGTATTGATTGCTAGATTCTGTTTTAATCCCTTTTTTATAATCATTATTCGGCATGCTGTTTACTGTTATTTTGATCTCCGCATGTAGATGTCCGCTTGTGTGTTTTCTAGCCGGAGGGTAAAATTATACAGGTGTAAAATTCAAGGTGACCGGATTAATAAAATGGGAATTTGAATACACACTATTTGCTTTCCAAGACGAGTTGGTAGATCGTTTATTATCTATTAAAGATAAAATATTCTTAAAACATTAGAATAAATATAATGTTGAAATAACAGGAACAAATTATGTTTTAGATGATAAAAAAAGTATACACCATCCTTGAAATTATAAGTGTTCATTATGAGAGGCGCCAAATTGGCCTAACTATATGTAGCTGTCTCATCATAATAATTTAACGATCGATGTTCATAAAAGATGTTTTAATTTTAATATTAAATAAAATGATTTAGGCCTAAACGTTTAGAAATGAATTTTTCTTTTTAACAATAAAAGAAAATGATTATGATTTTACTCAATCATTATTTTAACAGTCGGTGTTCAAAAAAAGATGTTTTAATTAATTTAATTTAATCAAATGATTAAGATTTTACTCAATCAATATTTCTTTACTTTTCTTTTGTTCAACGCGTGTTGTTTGTTTGGGAACATTTCTATATAAAGCCCCAAAATTAACGTTTTGGTTATAGCTTAAATATGTCGAGCTCAGGTACGGAAAGTGACTAGTGCCTCAAGTGATGTAGATTTCGACGACTATGGGGTGTTTGGTTACCAACTTGAACCAGAATATACGGAAGAAGAACTCAGACAAATGGAAGAGGCAGCGAGTGTCCAACGTCGGGAAATCGAGAACAACCCACGTCAGAACGACACAAATTTAATATCCACTGATATTCATTTAGACAAAGTTCGGAAGAGATCATGATCATGAGCGGTATAAACAGATGAAGGGCAGTCAAAAATTATAAAAAGATTAGGCCACACCAGATTTACTTCTTGTTCTTCGGATTTTGTGCTAAAAACGTTGTCCAGAGCGAGCAAGTGATTTAAAAATGTTAATTTCTTTTCCTTTTTTTGCTTGTCATTTTTGATGAGCGAAACGTAAAATATTATGCGAAAAATATATTTCTTATATTTTTCATGTATTTTCAGAAGCGAGAGACCATATTTTAATTTTAAATATTTTATTCTTCAATAAATTAAGGCAAATAATTCCTGAAGTAAGAAGTGAAATGCGGGATTTACTTATTTTTATCTTCATTCTGAAAACGACAGGTCATTCACACCGGTTCACTCAGCAGGGTACCTAATATTGCGTAATGAGTTTAGGTCCACACAGGAAATCGCCAGGCAGAATATACAAGTGTCATTTTACATACGGTCGACGGGCCTCTGACCGAATACCTGAATACATGTGTCACAATATTTGGCAATAATCAGAAGCGCAATGCACATTTTACGACCCGTTAACTAACTAAAATTTTACCCCTAAGGGTTGAAGGCATGTTCAAGGAATATATACAAACAACGTACACAAGTCAAATAGACAAAAACATAATAAGAACAGAAAATAAAATGAAAACAAATTACGCTACCCGTGACTAGAATAGCAGATGCAATACACATTTTAAAGGTTCTAATAGGTGATCAAAATACACGACCCTGATCACATTAGGAATGGGTGCATATTAATGCACATTGCTGGATCAAGGGGGTGTTCGATAATTTAGTAAAATTCGTGTATAAATTGGGTAAAAATTGGCAAACAAGAGCCTGGCACCCCGTTTTCAAAACTGCTGGATCCACACCTAATGCAGCAATGATTCATGGGCTATTTTCACAAAAAAAAAGATTACCATTGATCGTAAGCTATATTGAATTGTTCATTTTTATCTTGATTTTTTTGTGTCCCATCAGAATGATGTAGCAACAACCAAAATTATGAAATAAAGCAGGGTGAACAGGACAGGGTAGAAATTCTTCTTGCAAAATAGACAAAAAACCATTCGTATGCAATTTTTCCTTATAGAAATAGAAATTAAAATAAGTTTATTAACCAAATCAGGGCCCCAGGAGGGCATATACAAATAACAATTATGATTGATACACAACAACAATACATCAAACTAAATATTCGCGGTGAAATATCAATAATTGTGATGAACAAATTTTTTATGACTATTCTTAAATTAATCAGAAGGGTCCACCAGTTCGAAAGACGTGATTAAAATAAACAAAATATGTTACGCAGAGACATATTATATGTTACGCTTTGTTTTTGTATAATAAACTTATTTATAATACTCATCGTCTGTAATTGTCAAATGAAATCTATTACAAATTATGTTTACATAATCCTCTCAATTGTATGGCTTCCTACCCTGTAACTTTCTGTGCTTTTAGCTTATGTGTATCTTTATTGTAGTGCATGCACGATCGATTACAAAGTGCGATCTTACTGAATAATGTCATTAAAACAATTTTGCCCCGTAGTATAGGCCTTTTTGTATTTTTTTTTTAACGAATTCAGGGCATTGTTCGGATGTCCGTTCTTTTTTTTAGCTTAATTTCGTAGTTCTTCAATTTGGGAAAAAAATCTTTTGTAAATGTGTCTCATTAAAGACGAACCTTTCCCCCTGATTCATTTGTTCTGCCATAATCTATAGAAGCAAAACGTAAATCTGCAAAAAGTGATTGTGTAATAAATTCATATTAATTTAGAATAATAAGAAAAATAAAAAGAATTACCATCAAGTTAAACAACTGTACGCCTGACAAGCCATATCGACACTGAATGAGGACCCTGGTTTGTCACGCTTGATTTGGGCGTGGTGGTATTTAGATGTCACATGATACTTGGTATTGAGATGCTATCAAAATGGCGACTTCCATGTATCGTTGACAGAATTTTAAAATCGATTTCATTCCCTTATCCAACATAATAAAACGCTAATATACATATAAACATCCATATTTATACATCAGGAAAAACATATAAAAAAATATTTTTTTTGCGAAGTTTCCCTTTAAGGGAATACGATACAGTAGGGATTGCCAATTGATTTTTTCATGAAAATTCGTGATTTGGTAAGTTTCGACATGCTCTTTCCAAATATGCAATGAAAAATATACCTTCGTGACTTAGTTTTCGAGATATTTACGATCAAATTTCGACCATTTTTCGACAAATTTTTAAAATATGGATTGTTATAGCGGTAAAGAAAATATCATAATTTCAAAACGTTAAAAGATAATTGCATCCGGTTTTTTGCAATAGCTTCCTATGATAATTTCGTTCAAAGATGATGAACATGTACATTGCCAATAATAGATTAAGTAGTCCAAAAATTCTACTTATTTGTGGAATATGGATTATTTAGTGGTTTCTTCATGAATAAATGTGCATGTAGAAAAAAAATGACAATTGATATTTTCTTTATATTTTGTCATGATATTCTCGCAATGATTTTATTTAGAATTTTAACAAAAAGTAAGGGGGTACATGTGCTTGTTTTTTAGCTACAGAACAAAAACCGTGCATTTTTCATGACAAACCTGGACATCGTCAATTTCGGCGCCAAATTACCCTACAATGTATTTTAATAGGTAAAACGTCGTGGAGTCTTTCCCGCCGTTTTCCTTGGATTGGATGAAAGGGCAACGCAACCGGAGAATGAAATAAATAAAAGAGAACGGCTATAGTTGTACAGCGAATAGATAAGTAACTGCCGAACCCGTGCAAACGTTCTTGCTCAATGTTCATTAGATTTAACGGTGTATCACAACCGTCATACACGTTTAATTGTTCTGCTAGTGTTTTTAGTTCAACTATTCGTCTCCCATCCTGCCAGCATATATCTTTATAATCAGTTCCAGGTTTTGCGTCCGTCTGGTCTGTGTCTGCCTGGTCTACCTCTGTCTCATCAACATTCCTATCCAACTCTTTCAAGTGCTCTGAACATTTTTTTCGACGGCGTATTTCTCCTTCTTTTAAAAACGGCATTATTCGGCTTGAAGCAGGTGCTTTCAAATTTTTACGCAATCAGCTTTTTATGACGTCGATGCAACTTCCGCGGAAAATGTCGCACTCGTTACTGTGACGTCGCAAAAACAACATGCGGTATTCAGCAAAGTAATTATCTGCCCTTGCTACTGTATCGTATTCCCTTAAATGAATTATTGCATCTTTCAATCGGTATAAAAAAAACATAAATAGTTGTGTTAATTCATAGTTGAGATAACAAATAGTTGACATTTCAAATCAAGAAGAGAAGGTTGGGATCCCATTATTCACTGGTTTAACCTGCCACATTTTTGTGCCAGGATCTGGATTTCTAACATCATATCAGACTTTTTGAAATTCGTCAGACCGAGCGGGCAGAAAATCACAACGACAGGCAAGTATGCCGGTGCGGGTGTCCGACAAAATTTTATGTTTGTGTATTTTGTTTTGCACCGGAAATCGGAAATGCAACTGGTATGCCGGAATGATCACGGTCAACTCGGAATTAGATTTTGCTTCAAATGACATTTACTTCTTAAACATGCAACTGTTTCCATGGTAATTCTATTAATCATTGTATTTTTATAGCTTAAACTGGCTGTGATGCATCAACGTGACCATTTCGTGTGTTTATATTTGAAAACATGGCGGGTCAGGTTTTTATTGTTCCCATCACCGATTCCGTTTATATTTTAGAATTTTGTAAATTCCGGTCCTGCACAATTTCAGTAGGTCCTGCAGAAAATTATTGGGGACATGATCTATATCCTGCATATTGAATTTTTTTTTTCCAAAAGTCTGTCATATGACATGGTATTTTTTGTGTTCAATGATTTGAGGTGTTTGTTTGTTTTGTTGATATTGTTGGAATTGTTGACCATCACTGTTTAAACTTTCTTTTTATAATTTAACACCACGATATAGCTGAAATATTGCTAAAGTTGGCATTAAACACCAATCAATCAATCTTTTCTAATTTTAGATAAGTTGTAAAGACGAGAGCCTGCTATTATTGTCACATGATCCACAGAATGTTCAACAATGGATGGAAACTATAGAATTAGCCATTAAGTATGTTTAATTGTTACTCTTCCTAGAACTAAGTAAATTAAGAATATATATATTTAAAATTTATTTTTGAGGCTTAGGAACAGGTTGAAATGTCAGGCTTGCAGAGTATTTCTAACCTGTTCCATGCAGAATATAAATAAAATGTATATTCCAAGACTTTTTATGTATATTCTGTTTATCCATTATCAGGTCTTTCAATAAGGGTAGTTTTACCCACTTAAAGTTGTGATTTCGAATCCTCTTCATGGCGAAGTGTACTCGATATATGTTTGTCAGTGACTTGCTGCAGATCTGTAGTTTTCTCCGGGTACGCCAGTTTCCTCCACCAATAAAATTGACCGTCACGATATAAATGCAATAATGTTGAAAGTGGTGCTAAACACCATAAACCTAACCCATAAACTTTGAATGTCCATTGACTGTTAGTGAGGTGAAAATAGCAACTAATGTGTTCTATATTCAATTTTTTTTTTTTTTTTTCAGAAAATTATGTAATAACAGATCAACATTAAGGAAGCCCAGTAGTAACAAATTGCCAATGAGAGGAAAATCACTATGGCGACAGAAAAAACAGGAGAAGATGGAAGATAAAATGGTACAATTTATATAGGAATACAATTTTTTAGATTGGCTGGGTAGCTTACAATTATATGGACTACCGTATTTAGGGTTGCATAATACGCAGGATTTTGCCCAGATTCTTTATTTTGTAGGAGGGGTGCACATTATAAACAGGAACAATGTGTTTCACTCTTTCCCAGACCGGGAAATCACATGTCCACCATGTTTTTTTGTTTACTATTGTCAACATGCAAAGTTAAATATTTCTTAAATTGTTTGGACACTATTCCACAAAATAATTAATTGCATCTACTATGTTTTAATTATTGAAGAATTAAAACTGTCTAGTGCAGTTTTGTTTTGTACTTGTAAATATTTATATAGATAGATAGATTCGAAAATAAACTAAATATAAACGTCTGACTATATCTAGCCATGTGTAAAATAATCAATAATCTTGCCGATAAGATTTCAATGTATGCAAGTATAATTAGACTGTCAGACTGTGTTTACACAAGATTATAGTTATTGAAATAAAAAGAAAAGAAACAATAAAATGTATTTGTCAATTTTTATGTCAAGTCTAATAGCTTGATTGCTCCCAGCTCCAGGTGAAGTTAAATCCAATTAACACAAAATTACAACATATAACAATCTGTTATAATTGCATGGCTTGGATGCTATTTCATCACTAAATAATAAGTCATTGTTTGTAGTTCATTCATGATCATTAATTATTTGGTCAATTTTAAAAATACAAAAAAATAACGGATTGTCTGCACTCTTTGATGTACGTAGCAACCGTATTTTCAACAACTCCTCACAAGCTTAGCAATGTTCAACAATGTCATAATAAGTGACAATTGTTTGCCTTTCTTTATTCTATATCATTATTTTCTGTCATCTTCAACTATCAACTGTGTTAATTTACGTTCAGATCCGGAATTTAAACTTATATTTACAGATGCTGTACTAGATTTCGAATCCATTACACAACATCCGGATATTAAAAACATCATATGAAAATGCCATTAAAACCCAACACATTTAATATTTTGCAACTTTATTGAAGATGAAAAGAGATAAATGGTTCTTAAATTCTCCCAGCAAATGAAACATGCTCAAAGGACTGAAAAATATATACGATTGATATTTAATTCTTACATTTCTGATGGCGATTTTTTTTGAAAGTCCATGTGCATTATAGACAC
This sequence comes from Bathymodiolus brooksi, assembly GCA_963680875.1. Classification (NCBI taxonomy): domain Eukaryota; kingdom Metazoa; phylum Mollusca; class Bivalvia; order Mytilida; family Modiolidae; genus Bathymodiolus; species Bathymodiolus brooksi. The sequence continues at coordinate 86,033,538 of OY804585.1, forward strand.
GAACTAGTTATTTTCTGGAGATTTTCAAGGCCAAGAGGGGGTGCGCATTATGCAACCCTAATGATGGTACTAAATTATTAACTGTGAAAACTTAGATAATTTTCACATCTTCAAATCTAATACATTTGTACATACTCTATGGTATACATTTTTGTACCATGATAATCTACCTTAAAAATGATGATCTTCAATTCTTTCTTATTTTTGGAGGGGGGTATGACAGTATTACAACTACTTAGTTCCTCCATTAGAAATTATATAGGAAGCTCAGCAATATGAGAAATACCTCTATGTACCCTGATGCAGAGATGGAAGTTTTCCTCCAATCAGCAGTATTGTTATCATGTACCTTTCTGAAATGCCAACATTTATAAAATATGCATTCCTTCACTGCTAGAATTTAAATCAATTTTATAGGTGTGGTATTGTGAAAAATATAATTACCCAAAATAAACACACCAAATATTTATTAACACTGGGAGAAATGATTTATATCTATGAAAATGATTATATCCTTGATTGGTTAGGGTTATGGTGTTTATTGCCACTTTCAACAATTTTTCAGTTATATCGTGGCAGTCAGCTTTATTGGTGGAGGAAACCGGACTACTCGGAGAAAACCACCTACATGTCGCAAGTCACTGACAAACTTTATCACATAATGGTGTATCGAGTACACCTCGGTATGAGTGGGATTCGAACTCACAACTTTAGTGGTGATAGACACTGATTGCACAGGGAGTTGTAAATGCAACTACCATACGACCATGACCATGACGGCCCTATTATATCCTTGAGGTTGTTCATATGTTTTTTTTAACAAACTTATTAATTTTATTATATTTGTCAGTTGAAAATTTGATTGGTTTTCTGTGTATCCTAACTTTTTGTGATTGCATTTTGAAAATTGTTTGCTTTGTGTTTCAGATAAAAGCTAAACTACAGCCTGTTGGAGAAGAAACAACAGCATGCCCAGAATCTCCATGTTTACCAAATGGATTATCTCCCTTTAAGAAAAATTTCCCTGATTTGACTAAGTGTATGTCACCCAGTAAAAAAAGAAAATTAGAAAAAGATGCCAGCAGTACTCCACATCCACCTGTCCATCGAAGGAAAATGGGAGTGGCCAGTATATCAGATGATCATACTAGTACGCCAGTAAAGAGATTTACCAGACAAACACGACCAATATCAGAATCAGAATATAGCCAGGTTAGTGTTTCTTTTACTATAGGAAGTATGAAGTTGTGTTAAAGTGACAGTGTCTACGATTTTGTCAGATATTTTAAGTCAGATTTTTTCTCCCAAACTTGAACAGATGTGAGTCAAAATTCATCTAAAACAGCCAAAAACACTGAAAAGTGGTTTTCACGAAATAATTCGGGGGAAATGTGTTAGCAAGCAATTTGTGTCTAAGCTACTCTAATTCAAGTCAATCAAGATAACTCCGCCTCTGTATGATGAACTGCGCACACGCGGAATCGGTTTGAAACAGCGTATGTTGTAAGTATGACTAATTTATCCTTAGACATGTATGAATTATACATTTTAGTCTAAAGATAGGTTAAATAAACATCATGCATGTCTTTGTTTTGATAAATCTGGGTCAATGGGTCATGAATAATTCATGAACTTGGCCAGCAGACGATGTTTAATTACATCTAATTAAACAAATTTCTGTTTATCCGAGATGGTTATTTTGTCATTTTATTGATTTATCTATCATATTTTCAAGTTGTTGTCAAACTTAAAAATTATGAAAAATCGTGGACACTGTCACTTTAAATGCCTTAAAGATTGGTCTAATTAGAGTCAATTCAATCATTTAAGCAATATTTCAGCAGTTTATGACAGATGTGGTGTGTAAACATGTATCCATAATTCTCTTTATTGGCCCCAATAAAGAGAATTATGGATACTATAATTAGCAGTTTTCATGTGTCAGTTGTTTTAAAAAAAAAAATATGGCACTCATATAGAAAAACACAGGATTCGTCACTCAATCAATTCTGTTAAACTGCTGAATTTATATTTGCAAAGTAATTATCTGTAACATGTAATAAAAGATAAATAGACAGATTTTATTTGACTTTTTGATTTCATGCTAATTTGTTGTACATAAGATATTGCAATTTTATGATGTAACAGTTTATTCTAATAATATGATGTGACAGTTTTACATCTACATGTGGACATTTAAAAAAAAAATGAGAGGTGGGTATTTCTTAATACTCACGTCATCCAAAATGAATAAATGATACATAATTTTGTCAGTATATATTGTGAATGGTATCCATCTTATTAAAACCATATAGGGTCCATTATCACTTTCTGTCATATACTATTGTATTTATTTATAGACATCAGAAGTTGTAGATGACACAGATGCATGGAACGTAACACCAGGACAATCTGCAGATTTTACAGAGAATAGCTTTATGCAGGTCACGATGGATGAACTTGACCTAGCAGAGGTCACACACAACTCATTTTGTCAACCTAATCGAGAGGAGAAACCCCATTCAGCAAATGTATATTACACCAATAGTTACAAAGAATCAAAGTCACAGACTTGTACGAGACAGCCATTCACAAGGTAATATACAAATATGTATCAGTTAATGCATCGTCGGTAACCCACAGCTGATCATGCTCCGATATTTTTAATCTCCTCCTTTGAGGTTAAGCATCAAGACAGAAAAATGGGGGCTCCCATAATATGCAAGAAACTCCTTTTATTCAGATTCATTTAAAAGCTGTGATTTTATTGGCCATAAAGATAGTCGTCTGGTCTTATAAAACGGTCACATGACGTCAGTTGACCCACGGATGACGAGTGGCGAGTAATCGAAGCATGATCAGCTGTGGATTACCAATGATGGAGTCAATGCCTCTTACTAGTAACTATATAGCAAGCATATTTGACATACATTTTTATCATTTTCATGCAAAAAATGTGTTACGGTAGTTATCATGTGACTGTGGAGTACAATGTGGAAGTTGTCCAGATTTCAAAATCTAGGGGGAAGATATAAATATAGCACCACATACCCTATCCTATTCCCTCTTGGAATTTCCTTGACATTTTATTGTTTTCGTCATGTCCATCCATTTGTCACAAAAGTTTGTATATGCAACTCCTACATTTAAAAAGGTTATTCTTTAAAACTTGCTTATTACCATATGGAAAATCGCAAATCGTTATGGACTTTTATCTGACCATTTTTGAAGGAGTTATTTCCCTTTTATATTGTTACCAAATAGTAAATTGAAATTGTTTAATTAAATTATTAACTTGACTGTTAAATCTCACAATTTCAAAATTAGCCATTTTATTCAAAACTTCAAATTGAGATTTTTTTTGCATTTTTTGTTACTATCCATTTAAGGCACAGTTTCAGATTGACTGAAATATGAAAATAATCTTTGATGTCAAATTTTATATTTGATTTATGGATGGTTCATATTGTTATTTGATTCTTCATGGAAAATTTTTTCCTGTGTCCAATCTAACCTCCTTATTACTTGGGCACTTCTTTTCTAATTCAATGAGTTAACATTAATCAGGTTTGTGATTATCTTATCCATTGAACCGCTTGTTTTTTAGCTCACCTTGCGAAAGGCAATGTGAGCTTTTGCCATCACTTGGCGTCCGTCGTCTGTTGTCCGTTAACTTTTCACATTTTTATTCTTCTCCTCTGAAACCCCTCAGCCAAATGAACTGAAACTTGGTAGGAAGCATCTATGGAAGGTCCTCTATAAAGATGGCTCATTTCGTCCCGATCCATTAACAAACATGGCCACCACAGGCAATTCTTGTTTCTGATTGGCCGATTTTTAAAAATCTTCTCCTCTGAAACCGCTTTGCCAAATGAACCGAAACTTGGTAGGAAGCATCTATGGAAGATCCTCTGTAAAGAATGCTCATTTCGTCCCGATACGTTAACAAACATGACCGCCACAGGCGACTCTTGTTTGTGATTTGCTGATTTTTAAAATTCTTCTCCTCTGAAACCGTTTGGCCAAATGAACCGAAACTTGGTAGGAAGCATCTATGGGCAGTCCTCTCTAAATATTGCACATTTTGTCCCGATCCATTAACAAACATGGCCTGTCCTCAGGCAATTCTTGTTTCTGATTTGCTGATTTTTTAAATGCTTCTCCTTTGAAACCGCTTGGCCAAATGAACCGAAACTTGGTAGGAAGCATCAATGGAAGGTCCTCTATAAAGATTGCTCATTTTGTCCCGATCGGTTAACAAACATGGCCACCACAGGCAATTCTTGTTTCTGATTGGTCGATTTCTAAAAATCTTCTCCTCTGTTAAAAGAAAGATAACTCTTTCCTAAGCCATTATCTCCCTTAGAAATTAACTAATCCTGATATAGTATAACATGTTTATTCTATACATTACAAGTAGGTAATCACATTTTAATATTCTTTTTAGCAAACCTTGCCAAAGGCAATATAAGTTTTTGCCATCACTTGGTGTCTGTCATCTGTCATCCATTTACTTTTCACATTTTAATCTTCTCCTCTGAAAACCCTCAGCCAAATGAACTGGAACTTGGTAGGGCTCATCTATGGAAGGTCCTCTCTAAAGAGTGCACATTTTGTTATGATCCATAACCAAACATGGCCACCACAGGCAATTCTTGTTTCTGATTGGTCGATTTTTAAAAATCTTCTCCTCTGAAACCACTTGGCCAAATGAACCGAAACTTGGTAGAGAGCATCTATGGAATGTCCTCTATGAAGATTGCTCATTTCGTCCCAATAGGTTAAAAAACATGGCTACCACCGAAACTTGGTAGGAATCATCTATGGAATATCCTATATGAAGATTTCTCATTTCGTCCCGATCGGTAACAAACATGGCTACCACCAAAACTTGGCAGGAAGCATCTATGGAATGTCCTCTATGAAGACTGCTCATTTCGTCCCGATCGGTTTGCAAACATGGCCACCACATGCAATTCTTGTTTCCGATTGGTCGATTTCTAAAAAATCTTCTCCTTTGAAACTGCTTAGCCATATGAACCGAAACTTGGTAGGAAGCATCTACATGTATGGAAGGTTCTGTATTAAGTTTCCTCAAAGCAGAATGAAAGGTGAGCGACACAGGCTCAGCCTACTGAGCCTCTAGTTGTGATGTAACATAGCTGTACAGGAATGTTTTCTATTTCTCTAATGTTATTGAATGTCAATAAAAATCATAGATCATGTTCAGTATTTAACAAATTAAGAACACATGTATTTTACATTTTGTTTGTAATGTTTGATTACCTCATTTGTTAAGGATCAACAAACATAACTCTTTTAAGATAATTATACATGTTCCATTATCTTCTTTTTTTTTTTTTTTGTCTTGTGTACCTAATGTTGCCTGACAGTCTCTGGATTGTCCATTCTTGATTGCCCCTTTAGTTATCTCTAACATTTTTTCATTTAACTGAACATTGAGAGTAAAAATATTGCTGACTACTTGATTTCTGAAAGTGAAATTAACAAGTCACAACAATAAAATTATCGTCATAAGAGTGAATTGTTGTTGTGCTCTAGGTGAGCTCACATAAATCCTTGGTTTGAAAGTCAGGAAATTGGTTGGTCTGTTGAAAATTGTCATTTATATATACATTGTATTTATTTTATCTTTGCACATAATTTTTTTTTACCAAACGATAATGACAAGCTATCTATCAAAGTGTATTATGATTAATATAGTCCACTTGTTAAATGTTTCAATTGTAGGATGACTTATTAAGTGCTTTTTTATAATGAGCTTTTAATTCCCATTAACAATATTTGTTTATTGACTTTCCAATCTTTTCGATTTTGAGCGTAAATGATGAATGGTTATTCCAGAAACGTGTCGTGTGCACTAAATTTGATATCTACTTTTTTGATAATACAATGCTGTAAATACTATTGATGATTGAAATTTTTTAAATGATTAAAATAATGAAGACCAGAGGTTGTACAAATTGTATATGTTTTATACTCTGTTTCAAATCTGTTGAAATGGACGGAAATTAAAACTACTTACCATGTTGCATCTGAGAGATAAAACTTTTGGGCAACTTATATTCTTTCTACAGTGACATATCCTTCGTTTGAATCGTTTTTAATATACATTGTTGTATGTGTTTATTCTCATTTTATAAAATGGTTCCATTTGGTCAGATGTCTTTAGAATTCTTCTTAATCTTGTGAATTGATAGTTAAAAGGAATATGAAACATTGTCAGATGATATAAGACAACATTGTCATATTTACAAAAAAGTTTATTGTCTAAGAGGAAGTCCAGAAATCGATTCTTTCTGATCTGAAAACCACAGGCACAATAAATTCTGATTGGCCAATATACAGTGATATATGAATAAATAAATGAAGTATAACTGTTAACCAGATGAGAAATTACCAGTTTTATGTAACCTCTGTCTTATGTTTCTACTAATATTGATTGATTGATTGATTGGTTGAGTGGTGTTTAACCTTAGCAGTATTTCAGCTATATAGTGGCATGAACAAATTTTATATATTAGATACTTCTATATACATACTACATAATTATGTCACAGGTAAATTTATTATGTAGTTCAAGAAATGTGGGGCATGACAAAATAAATCTCTATACTGTTGTTGATAAATTTTAATTCACAAAAATAATATTATGATGGATTGGCTTTACAGTGTATTTGGGGAAAAATATGTTGATTTTGATTTGACTACAGTCAAAGCTGTCCATGCGATCACATCTATTTAGCAGTTACCTGTATTTAAAGGTCACCTTTTCCTGTCCTGGCGTAGAACACTTTATATGAATTGAACCTCTTCTAAGAGGTCACCTGTCTTATAAGGCCATTTTTTTTGTCCCAAAGATGATATCTTTATACAGGTTTGATGGTATTTGGAAAAAAAAATATGTGTCAGGTTAAATTTGACTGGTTATTTCCATTCACCACAAAATTTGATTTATGAATGTCTGTTCACAAGTACATTTGTACTCTCTTAATGATACACCTTTTGACAAATACAAAATTTGCAATTTATAACTCATTAACTGCATAAATCAAGTATAAACTAATTTATTACAGCTATCCACACGTTAGAATATTTTACAATATGTAAATATAAAACACTATTTCAAAAAAAGTCTTTGATCTCAAACTAATAGGTAGTGAAATGATGATGTACAGCTATCCACACACCTTAAAATATTTTAGAATATGTAAATTATAACTATATAAACAAGAGAAGTTATTATAGCAATCAAATATTGCTACAAGCATATTTTTCACTTTCAGTTCATATTACTTCAATTCGTTTCAACAAATTTGAAACAGCATCTTTTTGTTATCAACTTAACTTTCTGAAGTCAAATAAGAGTCATGCAATATTTAACTATCTTGGAAATTGTCTGCAAATTATTTTCTCAAACTGAAACGGTAGTCCGACTTTTTAATATCACCAAAACGAATTGATGGTGTACTGTAATGGTTTGCATGCTTGTCTCGAGTGCGGTAGATCATGGGTTTGAGTCCCGGTCAGGTCAAACAAGAACTATAAATTTGGTATTTGCTGCTTCTCCAATAAACACACGACATGTATTAAGAAGTAAGAGCAAAGACTCGTTGGCTCATAATAATGTGTGCGAGGAATGACATGTCTATCAGCAGACTCTTATTTCAGAGCACTATAAAGATCCAACTAAGCATTAAACATGTTAGTCTTGTATAAAGTGGACATCTTCATCATCTTATCCAAATTTAATTGTTCTTGTACATACACCCCCCCATATATGTGATATCAAAATCACCATTTAATTGTTCTTGTACATACATTGTATATGTGATATCAAAATCACCATTTAATTGTTCTTGTACATATATGTGATATCAAAATCACCTTATAATTGCAGTCTTTGAAATTAGACTTTAGAATTTACTGGCCAGAAAACTTCAAAATTAGAATATTTATATAGATTCTATTGAAAAAATTTGGCAAAAGTCACTGGTCCGAATCAATTTTCACTGGCCGTGGGCCACCGGACCACTGCTATAGGCGATGACTGTAATTGTTCTTGTACATATATGTGATATCAAAATCACCTTATATGAATACTTCACTTATTGACTATAAAAACATGTAGAAGTTATCTAATGATTATAATATGATAAATTATATCTGACATGTACAGTATTTTAAATAAATAAAATGTTTTTTAACTATACTTTGTTTATATTGTAGGATATTAAATCAAGGTAGAGGTTTTACTAACAGATGTCAAAATGCCATCAACAGTGTAAAATCTAGAATTAATGAAACAAAACAGAACTGTTCTATACAGTAACAGAAGATATTACTGAATGATGACAGAGGAGTTTATAGCTGAGTACTCTTAGAGCAGAGTATTTCATATGGCTGAAATAGAAATGCTGAGGAAATTTGATATGTCTATATATTTAACAATGCAATTTTAATGTTATAGGCAATTATCTTCTGATTGAGAAATTTTAAAGAATAATATTGTACACAAATTTTATAAATTTAAAAAAAAAACACCAAAAAACTGGGAATATTTGTAAACTATTATCTATATAATAGAAACTATAACCTCTGTATTGGGATCAAACATTTTTAAAACACCTTAATGACAATCTTTCTACATTCTTATCAAACCCACCACTGAAACTATGCAGAAATTATCAATGAGCTGCCATTAAAAAGACCCCATTTGTTCTGATCCAAAGTCAAGGTGGATTCTTTGGGGCAATTTTGTTTCCGATTGGTTGAAATATAGAAAAATATAAAAAAGACTTCAAAATCCACTAGAGTTGATAGTTTGCATCAATTTTTCTGTGGATGGTTTCCATGTGTTACAGTCAAGTGCTCAAAAATCGACCAATCAGAACATTGTAATAATTGGATACAGTATTTTGATAATTTATTATTGAAGTACATGTGCTAAAATTACATGTATATTGGATAGTTTTATAACAATAAGGCCAGTTCTTTCTTATTGGTAGTATGTTATAGCTGACACTCAGATTAATGATTTCTGATTGACTGAGATATGAAAATAATACTCTAAATTATAACTGAAGTTTCATTGCATTAAAGTCTGTCCTTTCCAATAGATATTTCATTTTGACTGACATTTGACATAGTGATTTTTGATTGGCTGAAATATGAAAATAATACTCTTATTTATAATTGCCATGTATTTTGTTAAAACATTTATAAGGATTGAAATATGGATGGTTATTATATTATTTGTTATGTATGTCAGACAAACAATTGTGGTTTAAGGGTATTTGATTAGCTGTAATTTGAAGAGAAGAAACTATATACAGACAATACTCGGAAGTAGTCAATGAATGATCTTTTCATATACCTTATGTCCTAATCTGTGTGATCAAGTACAGGCTAAACCAGGACTGGGTTGTACAAACCTTACTACCCAGTCCTGGGTTTACGGTGATAAAACCTTTGTACGATTATTGTTATAAGAAAAAAATGAAAATAAAAAAAAAGTAGAAGACAAGGCAGTTTGGTGCAAAAAAAAATATTGATTTTAGATAGATTGTAAATTTTGCTCATGGTCAGTTTTGGTTGTGTTTTAAAAGTATTACTTTATATATGAATTATATTTATATATTCATTGTAATTTGTTTTATACATGTTGAGGTAATTTTATTTTTAATTCTTCTACATATATATTGAATCTATATTATTGTGTTATATCATTTTTTTATATATACACTTCAAAGCAAAATATGGTGGTCCACGTAAATGTGTTGATGACGTCTTGAACTAATTCTTGTATTAGGAGAGCTTTGTGGGATCTTATGTAGTTGTTCATCAACAGTTGATTATCATAATGGAGTACAATGTGTGTGTTGAATCATTGTTTTCTCTAGGTGTTGTTTTGTAGGGCCTGAACGATCGCTGTTGTTCATTAACTTTTTCTGTTGCTCTGAAAAGATGCATAAAAAACGATCAATTACAGAGTGGTTTACTCTTCAATTGTTGAACATCTTGCCTGTTACATGCCAACAGCTTGCCGTCATCTTTTAACAAGTTTATTTTTTTCGGTACCATATTATAGCTATATTAAAAGACACCAATCTTAACAACAACTATGCAGTTTCTACTTGCAAACATGCTTTGAGAAATCTTCTAAATGTGACACCAGTTAAGTTGTAAGCCAGTAAAGAACACACGGATTAATCAACGATGTTTTATACATGTAATTGCAGCTTTGTGTGTACAGGTAATTTATTTACCAAGCATATCTAAAAAGAGTTAAAAAGGTATTAACGAAATAAGTCTGATGGTGCTTAACTTTGGCTGAAGTGTATATTACTTTTTTGACTGTTTGTACCATATGACATGATGTACGTCTTGTGAAAATTTAAAGGTAACTGTGGTATTATGCTACCTCTGTATACAAATTTATTCACTCTTAGTTCATCCCCAGTTTTTAGTGGGGTTCATGTTGCTCAATTTTTAATCTTGTGTAATGTTTTTTATCTAACACTATTTACGTTTTCCTTTGAAATTAGAGAAAGTAGCCTGTCTGATACAAGATGTTGTATCACCACACTGTGGTGATAAAAGAATGGCCCGACGTTGCACGAGACGTTCTCTGCCGAACTACTTTGACATGACATCATATCATTGGAATGTGAAACAAAACACAGTAACCTGACATTGGTGAATGAACGGAAAAAATAATGTGACGTCATGCACAAAATGTAGTCTCCCTGAGAGTATTGTACAAATTTTAATTCAACCCTTGTTATTTGTTTAAAATTCATTTTTATTGAAATGTTAGATAAACTTATTACATACGTAGTGCGTTGGTACAAGACTTTATATCAGATCTTGCCTGTTGCGTGAACTAACTGCATCACAACTCGTCGCGATAGTGACTCGTAGTGATACTGGTTCACACAACAGGCTCGACCTGATACAAAGTCTTGTACCACCATACTATGTATGTAATGGATATGTACGTCATTGTATTGTATTGTCTGTCCTTCTATTTACTGTGTTTGCACACTACCCCTAGGGTATCTCAAAACTTTTATTATAATAATCATGTAGCATATATGGTATTGTCTGTCCTTCTATTTACTGTTTTTGCACACTACCCCTAGGGATCTCAAAACTTTTATTATAATAATCGTGTAGCATTTGTTTTAAAAAAAAATGACACCACTAAGTCTTTGTGTTACAAACTTTATGCCTTCAAAATTTGAAAAACATCTATTCTTAAAATAAAACAATTGTCTAAAGAATCAACAATATATGAACAATTCAGTAGTCGACAGGAAAAAACCCCTCCTTTTTTATTTGTCAAGTAAAAGCATTTTTTTATTTTTTTTTATTTAGAAGCACAATTCAATAAAATATTAAAATAAAACGGTAGACTTATCAGTGTTTGTTTACGTTAAATTTTTTATGGAAAGAATAGATAGATATTATTACACCACTGCCTTATTCAGTTTTTCTAGTCTGTTTCGCAGCGAGTGCAAATTAACTTTATATTTAACGACAATGTACATACATTTGTATATTGTGTATCTTGCAATATCAAAAAGTCCAAAACACCTGCCAAATTGTCTGAGAATAGTTGAAACAAGCCTTGTTCTAATGATTTTTAATGGTGTCATCTGTGACATCAGCGCTTATACTGTTACCATTTCTTTCTGTTGCTCTACATAAATCAGGAACCAGAAATGCTTTATTAGGTCCATGACTAAATAACACTGAAGTTTATTTGACCCCTTTATAAGTACTCAAAATCACACAATTGCATGATAAAATTTATAATAATGAAGACTGTTGTAGTTAATATAATTCACAAGATTTTTTTAAAGGAAATATTCTTTTGTAAACAATAATATTGATGACAGTTTTCACTGAAATATCTGTCTTTGACATTCATGTTTCAGTACTGACCTGGTTTATTATATATATTTGTATTTGAAATTTACAGTTCCTAAATAAAGTAATTATTATTAAAACTAAGGTTCTCCTCCCTCAGGCAGAGGTGACCTTCTATCCTGTTTAGACATCTTGGTTTTCTTGCTCCAAAAGACTTATAAATTATTTCACTTTCTAATATTTTTGACCTTGAGTGTACCTGATGAAGGTTATTCCAAAAATATGTTGTACACTAAATTAGATATCTATGTTTTTATTCTATATAAAATTCATTGTAATATTTACAAGAATATATGTGCACTGAATATTTATTAGTTGCAATAGAAGAAGAAGAAAAAGTGGGGGAGGGGGGATGAAAATTAGGCCATGGCTAATTGTATTGCATATTCTACGGTAAAATGGTATTGAAAATAATTGCTTAAAGCTTTAAAAGATAGCATGCATAATAATATAATAATACATTTATAGGGTATAAGAATATATATCATAAAAATAAGCTTTACTGAAATATAATCATGTTTTAAAACAATTATATTATATATTTTTTTTATCTATTAGTTAATCTTGTTTTAGACATATATGTTTTGTATTCCAGTATTTAAAGATATTTTAATTGTGAATAATTTTATTTGATTTGAATACTGCAATTTGATTGGTTAATCCGTTTGGAGAAAATTTTGGCTATACTTGATAACCTGGGTTGGTATTGTGACATCACCAATGTGTTCGTCCGCCAACGACAAATTCAAATAGTCACATGAAATAATCGTAATTAAAATCGAGGAATCATTAAATTTTGTTGTGAAAATTAAATTATAAGGAATATTTGAAATTGTTGAACAGGTTATACTTGTATAACCTGTTTTGGGTCAGCTTTCGCTTTTCATAAACCGCTTTGCAGTTTATTAAGCGTAAACTGACCCAAACCAGGTTATATCGTATAACCTGTTCAACAATTTCAATATCTTTCTTTTAACACCGATTTGTTACATTAGAAAAATAATTTATTACTGTTTGTCATAGAAACTGTTAGGTTAAAAAGTAAGTTACAAAAATAATTAACCTGATATTCCATTACTATCACTGGGTCGACACCTCTACTGGTGGACTATAAGTCCTGAAATTTACAGTTCCTAAATAATGTAATTATTAATAAAACTAAGGTTCTCCTCCGTCAGGCATAGGTGACCGTAGCCGATTTTGGCTGTCCTGTTTAGGCCTTTTGGTTTTATTGCTCCTAAAACTTTAAATTATTTGGCTTTCCAGTTTTTTGATTTTGAGCGTACCTGATGAAAGTTATTCCAGAAACGTGTCGTGTGCACTATTTGATATCTACGTTTGTATTCCAGTCATTTTTGAAAGAATTAAAGTTCTAAAAATAAACATACAGTCAGTGGACATAAGTATTTGTCTCATCTGATAAGTTCAAGGAATGGAGAATTTAAAATACTACCATCCTGAACAGCAATATCTAGTAAAATCTACTTTGACAGACCCCAGAAGTCAGATATTGTAATAATCAAGGTGCATGACCCATAACCTTTCATGTTGTCACCATGTGGACATGACAACAAAAGGTTAGGGTTAGGGTCCGCTAAAGTAGAAGTACTCAGAAATATCAATATAAACAAAAAAATATGAGAGAATTACTTTTTTTATGTTATGTATTGTGCAATAATCATTTATTTTATATTATGTACAATATTGTAGTTAACAGATTTTATTTTATACAGATATAAATAAACATTCATGTTATAGGATGGCTGATGTCTTATTTATGTTATTTGTGTTTGCTGGTATATAGTGGTGTCCACCATTTGTCTTGATGTTCTTAGTTCTGTGTTGTGATGTCCGTTAGGATTTCAGCATAACAAGGATGTTCGGTTCATCTTTATCTCCAGTTGTGTGTAGGGGGCTGATGTCTTATTAATGTTATTTGTGTTTGTTTGCATATAGTGGTGTCAAATACGTCTTGACTTTATGAGTAAAATGTCAGGCGTCTTATAAGAGGCAAGAACTGCTTACTCATTGCGAGCTTCTGGGTTCACCCCAGGATTTTGGTGGGGTCCATGTTGCTCATCATTTTAGTTTTCTGAGTTGTGTTTTGTTTGTCTTCCTCCTGTGTCTTGTGTACCCAAATGTTGCCAGTGTCTCTGGATTGTCCATTCTTGATTGCCCCTTGTTTTGTTTGTCTTCCTCCTGTGTCTTGTGTACCCAAATGTTGCCAGTGTCTCTGGATTGTCCATTCTTGATTGCCCCTTGTTTTGTTTGTCTTCCTCCTGTGTCTTGTGTACCCAAATGTTGTCAGTGTCTCTGGATTGTCCATTCTTGATTGCTCCTTGTTTTGTTTGTCTTCCTCCTGTGTCTTGTGTACCCAAATGTTGCCAGTGTCTCTGGATTGTCCATTCTTGATTGCTCCTTCGGTTTTCTCTAACGTATATTTATAAAATTGTTATGTAATGTTTCTAAATAGTACAACTTTAACTGACGAATATCGGTTTAAAGTGGTATACCAAAGATAACTGAAAAGTGGAATGATTTTCTAACCACATCGATGGTGTAATGGCTGTCATGTTTGTCTATTGTGGTATATCATGGTTCAAGCCCCGGTCGTGTGAAACCAACGACTAATACATAGATATTTACTGCTTTTCCACTAAGTACACATCATTCAGAAGTTATAGCAAAGACCAGTTGTAGGATAATGTGTCCAAGTGGAGCGACATGTACCCTTGTTTTAGTGAGCTGGCACTATAAAAATCCAGCTTAGCATGTTGGTCTTGTACAAAGCGGACATCGTCTCATCAAAATGTGATATGCTCTCGCCATGATATAATTGGTAAGTTTCTCGGTGTTAAACAACAATCACTCACTCACAAAATTATCGTTTAATACATGGTGATATTAACAATATCAGGATATTCTTGAGGTTTTAAGTCAAAATAAATAAAGTTTTGCTTATTGCCTTGATTAAAGGTGCAATGGTGGAAGATATTGCATGATTGTTAGATTTACATGTATACACAGTGTTTATCACCACTAAAGTTGTGATTTGCAAGAGGTCATTGGTTTTCCCCCTGATATATCTACTGAATTATTGTTAGGAGTTTTTACACAGGGTACCCCTAACCCACTAGGAAAATCATTCAAGAAGAAAAAAAGGTTGACTTTGTAAGATAATAAAGATTCAACTAATTCATGATAAAACACATAAAAAACTGTTTGGAGATAATCTACCATCGATTCACTTTAAACAGGCAAAATGGAGATGCTTCTCAGGTAGACAAAATTTATCCCTGTCTTATTAAAACTTTTTTTTATTACATATTTGATCAAAACAGAAAGCATTCCACTTTCCAGACGAAGTCCAAATTAGTTTGGTTCCTTGTTTACCATTTTTATAGTACTCTAGTCATCCAGAGTCATCATCTGTGACATATATTGTATCTTGTCATCCAGAGTCATCATCTGTACCATATATTGTATCTTGTCATCCAGAGTCATCATCTGTGACATTGTATCTAGTCATCCAGAGTCATCATCTGACATATATTGTATCTTGTCATCCAGAGTCATCTGTGACATATTTTGTATCTTGTCATCCAGAGTCATCATCTGTGGCATATATTGTATCTAGTCATCCAGAGTCGTCATCTGGCATATATTGTATCTAGTCATCCAGAGTCATCATCTGTGGCATATATTGTATCTTGTCATCCAGAGTCATCATCTGTGGCATATATTGTATCTTGTCATCCAGAGTCATCATCTGTGGCATATATTGTATCTAGTCATCCAGAGTCATCATCTGTGGCATATATTGTATCTAGTCATCATCTGTGGCATATATTGTATCTAGTCATCCAGAGTCATCATCTGTGGCATATATTGTATCTAGTCATCATCTGTGGCATATATTGTATCTAGTCATCCAGAGTCATCATCTGTGGCATATATTGTATCTAGTCATCATCTGTGGCATATATTGTATCTAGTCATCCAGAGTCGTCATCTGGCATATATTGTATCTAGTCATCCAGAGTCATCATCTGTGGCATATATTGTATCTTGTCATCCAGAGTCATCATCTGTGGCATATATTGTATCTTGTCATCCAGAGTCATCATCTGTGGCATATATTGTATCTAGTCATCCAGAGTCATCATCTGTGGCATATATTGTATCTAGTCATCATCTGTGGCATATATTGTATCTAGTCATCCAGAGTCATCATCTGTGGCATATATTGTATCTAGTCATCATCTGTGGCATATATTGTATCTAGTCATCCAGAGTCATCATCTGTGGTATATATTGTATCTAGTAATCCAGAGTCATCATCTGTGGCATATATTGTATCTAGTCATCCAGAGTCATCATCTGTGGTATATATTGTATCTAGTCATCCAGAGTCATCATCTGGCATATATTGTATCTAGTCATCCAGAGTCATCATCTGTGGTATATATTGTCTCTAGTCATCCAGAGTCATCATCTGTGGCATATATTGTATCTAGTCATCCAGAGTCATCATCTGTGGCATATATTGTATCTAGTCATCCAGAGTCATCATCTGTGGCATATATTGTATATAATCATCCAGAGTCATCATCTGTGGCATATATTGTATTTAGTCATCCAGAGTCATCATCTGTGGCATATATTGTATCTAGTCATCCAGGGTCATCATCTGTGGCATATTTTGTATCTAGTCATCGTCATCATCTGTGGCATATATTGTATCTAGTCATCCAGAGTCATCATCTGTGGCATATATTGTATCTAGTCATTCAGAGTCATCATCTGTGGCATATATTGTATCTAGTCATCCAGAGTCATCATCTGTGGTATATATTGTATCTAATCATCCAGAGTCATCGTCTATGGCATATATTGTATCTAGTCATCCAGAGTCATCATCTGTGGCATATATTGTATCTAGTCATTCAGAGTCATCATATGTGGCATATATTGTATCTAGTCATCCAGAGTCATCATCTGTGGCATATATTGTATCTAGTCATCCAGAGTCATCATCTGTGGCATATATTGTATCTAGTCATCCAGAGTCATCATCTGTGGTATATATTGTATCTAGTCATCCAGAGTCATCATCTGGCATATATTGTATCTAGTCATCCAGAGTCATCATCTGTGGCATATATTGTCTCTAGTCATCCAGAGTCATCATCTGTGGCATATATTGTATCTAGTCATCCAGAGTCATCATCTGTGGCATATATTGTATCTAGTCATCCAGAGTCATCATCTGTGGCATATATTGTATATAATCATCCAGAGTCATCATCTGTGGCATATATTGTATTTAGTCATCCAGAGACATCATCTGTGGCATATATTGTATCTAGTCATCCAGAGTCATCATCTGTGGCATATTTTGTATCTAGTCATCGTCATCATCTGTGGCATATATTGTATCTAGTCATCCAGAGTCATCATCTGTGGCATATATTGTATCTAGTCATTCAGAGTCATCATCTGTGGCATATATTGTATCTAGTCATCCAGAGTCATCATCTGTGGTATATATTGTATATAATCATCCAGATTCATCGTCTGTGGCATATATTGTATCTAGTCATCCAGAGTCATCATCTGTGGCATATATTGTATCTAGTCATCCAGAGTCATCATCTGTGGCATATATTGTATCTAGTCATCCAGAGTCATCATCTGTGGCATATATTGTATCTAGTCATCCAGAGTCATCATCTGTGGCATATATTGTATCTAGTCATTCAGAGTCATCATATGTGGCATATATTGTATCTAGTCATCCAGAGTCATCATCTGTGGTATATATTGTATCTAGTCATCCAGAGTCATCATCTGTGGCATATATTGTCTCTAGTCATCCAGAGTCATCATCTGTGGCATATATTGTATCTAGTCATCCAGAGTCATCATCTGTGGTATATATTGTCTCTAGTCATCCAGAGTCATCATCTGTGGCATATATTGTATCTAGTCATCCAGAGTCATCATCTGTGGTATATATTGTATCTAGTCATCCAGAGTCATCATCTGTGGCATATATTGTATCTAGTCATTCAGAGTCATCATATGTGGCATATATTGTCTCTAGTCATCCAGAGTCATCATCTGTGGCATATATTGTATCTAGTCATCCAGAGTCATCATCTGTGGTATATATTGTATCTAGTCATCCAGAGTCATCATCTGTGGCATATATTGTATCTAGTCATCCAGAGTCATCATCTGTGGCATATATTGTATCTAGTCATCCAGAGTCATCATCTGTGGCATATATTGTATATAATCATCCAGAGTCATCATCTGTGGCATATATTGTATTTAGTCATCCAGAGTCATCATCTGTGGCATATATTGTATCTAGTCATCCAGAGTCATCATCTGTGGCATATTTTGTATCTAGTCATCGTCATCATCTGTGGCATATATTGTATCTAGTCATCCAGAGTCATCATCTGTGGCATATATTGTATCTAGTCATCATCTGTGGCATATATTGTATCTAGTCATCCAGAGTCATCATCTGTGGTATATATTGTATCTAGTCATCCAGAGTCATCATCTGTGGTATATATTGTCTCTAGTCATCCAGAGTCATCATCTGTGGCATATATTGTATCTAGTCATCCAGAGTCATCATCTGTGGCATATATTGTATCTAGTCATCCAGAGTCATCATCTGTGGCATATATTGTATATAATCATCCAGAGTCATCATCTGTGGCATATATTGTATTTAGTCATCCAGAGTCATCATCTGTGGCATATATTGTATCTAGTCATCCAGGGTCATCATCTGTGGCATATTTTGTATCTAGTCATCGTCATCATCTGTGGCATATATTGTATCTAGTCATCCAGAGTCATCATCTGTGGCATATATTGTATCTAGTCATTCAGAGTCATCATCTGTGGCATATATTGTATCTAGTCATCCAGAGTCATCATCTGTGGTATATATTGTATCTAATCATCCAGAGTCATCGTCTATGGCATATATTGTATCTAGTCATCCAGAGTCATCATCTGTGGCATATATTGTATCTAGTCATTCAGAGTCATCATATGTGGCATATATTGTATCTAGTCATCCAGAGTCATCATCTGTGGCATATATTGTATCTAGTCATCCAGAGTCATCATCTGTGGCATATATTGTATCTAGTCATCCAGAGTCATCATCTGTGGTATATATTGTATCTAGTCATCCAGAGTCATCATCTGGCATATATTGTATCTAGTCATCCAGAGTCATCATCTGTGGCATATATTGTCTCTAGTCATCCAGAGTCATCATCTGTGGCATATATTGTATCTAGTCATCCAGAGTCATCATCTGTGGCATATATTGTATCTAGTCATCCAGAGTCATCATCTGTGGCATATATTGTATATAATCATCCAGAGTCATCATCTGTGGCATATATTGTATTTAGTCATCCAGAGACATCATCTGTGGCATATATTGTATCTAGTCATCCAGAGTCATCATCTGTGGCATATTTTGTATCTAGTCATCGTCATCATCTGTGGCATATATTGTATCTAGTCATCCAGAGTCATCATCTGTGGCATATATTGTATCTAGTCATTCAGAGTCATCATCTGTGGCATATATTGTATCTAGTCATCCAGAGTCATCATCTGTGGTATATATTGTATATAATCATCCAGAGTCATCGTCTGTGGCATATATTGTATCTAGTCATCCAGAGTCATCATCTGTGGCATATATTGTATCTAGTCATCCAGAGTCATCATCTGTGGCATATATTGTATCTAGTCATCCAGAGTCATCATCTGTGGCATAGATTGTATCTAGTCATCCAGAGTCATCATCTGTGGCATATATTGTATCTAGTCATTCAGAGTCATCATATGTGGCATATATTGTATCTAGTCATCCAGAGTCATCATCTGTGGTATATATTGTATCTAGTCATCCAGAGTCATCATCTGTGGCATATATTGTCTCTAGTCATCCAGAGTCATCATCTGTGGCATATATTGTATCTAGTCATCCAGAGTCATCATCTGTGGTATATATTGTCTCTAGTCATCCAGAGTCATCATCTGTGGCATATATTGTATCTAGTCATCCAGAGTCATCATCTGTGGTATATATTGTATCTAGTCATCCAGAGTCATCATCTGTGGCATATATTGTATCTAGTCATTCAGAGTCATCATATGTGGCATATATTGTATCTAGTCATCCAGAGTCATCATCTGTGGTATATATTGTATCTAGTCATCCAGAGTCATCATCTGTGGCATATATTGTCTCTAGTCATCCAGAGTCATCATCTGTGGCATATATTGTATCTAGTCATCCAGAGTCATCATCTGTGGTATATATTGTATCTAGTCATCCAGAGTCATCATCTGTGGCATATATTGTATCTAGTCATCCAGAGTCATCATCTGTGGCATATATTGTATCTAGTCATCCAGAGTCATCATCTGTGGCATATATTGTATATAATCATCCAGAGTCATCATCTGTGGCATATATTGTATTTAGTCATCCAGAGTCATCATCTGTGGCATATATTGTATCTAGTCATCCAGAGTCATCATCTGTGGCATATTTTGTATCTAGTCATCGTCATCATCTGTGGCATATATTGTATCTAGTCATCCAGAGTCATCATCTGTGGCATATATTGTATCTAGTCATCATCTGTGGCATATATTGTATCTAGTCATCCAGAGTCATCATCTGTGGTATATATTGTATCTAGTAATCCAGAGTCATCATCTGTAGCATATATTGTATCTAGTCATCCAGAGTCATCATCTGTGGTATATATTGTATCTAGTCATCCAGAGTCATCATCTGGCATATATTGTATCTAGTCATCCAGAGTCATCATCTGTGGTATATATTGTCTCTAGTCATCCAGAGTCATCATCTGTGGCATATATTGTATCTAGTCATCCAGAGTCATCATCTGTGGCATATATTGTATCTAGTCATCCAGAGTCATCATCTGTGGCATATATTGTATATAATCATCCAGAGTCATCATCTGTGGCATATATTGTATTTAGTCATCCAGAGTCATCATCTGTGGCATATATTGTATCTAGTCATCCAGGGTCATCATCTGTGGCATATTTTGTATCTAGTCATCGTCATCATCTGTGGCATATATTGTATCTAGTCATCCAGAGTCATCATCTGTGGCATATATTGTATCTAGTCATTCAGAGTCATCATCTGTGGCATATATTGTATCTAGTCATCCAGAGTCATCATCTGTGGTATATATTGTATCTAATCATCCAGAGTCATCGTCTATGGCATATATTGTATCTAGTCATCCAGAGTCATCATCTGTGGCATATATTGTATCTAGTCATTCAGAGTCATCATATGTGGCATATATTGTATCTAGTCATCCAGAGTCATCATCTGTGGCATATATTGTATCTAGTCATCCAGAGTCATCATCTGTGGCATATATTGTATCTAGTCATCCAGAGTCATCATCTGTGGTATATATTGTATCTAGTCATCCAGAGTCATCATCTGGCATATATTGTATCTAGTCATCCAGAGTCATCATCTGTGGCATATATTGTCTCTAGTCATCCAGAGTCATCATCTGTGGCATATATTGTATCTAGTCATCCAGAGTCATCATCTGTGGCATATATTGTATCTAGTCATCCAGAGTCATCATCTGTGGCATATATTGTATATAATCATCCAGAGTCATCATCTGTGGCATATATTGTATTTAGTCATCCAGAGACATCATCTGTGGCATATATTGTATCTAGTCATCCAGAGTCATCATCTGTGGCATATTTTGTATCTAGTCATCGTCATCATCTGTGGCATATATTGTATCTAGTCATCCAGAGTCATCATCTGTGGCATATATTGTATCTAGTCATTCAGAGTCATCATCTGTGGCATATATTGTATCTAGTCATCCAGAGTCATCATCTGTGGTATATATTGTATATAATCATCCAGAGTCATCGTCTGTGGCATATATTGTATCTAGTCATCCAGAGTCATCATCTGTGGCATATATTGTATCTAGTCATCCAGAGTCATCATCTGTGGCATATATTGTATCTAGTCATCCAGAGTCATCATCTGTGGCATATATTGTATCTAGTCATCCAGAGTCATCATCTGTGGCATATATTGTATCTAGTCATTCAGAGTCATCATATGTGGCATATATTGTATCTAGTCATCCAGAGTCATCATCTGTGGTATATATTGTATCTAGTCATCCAGAGTCATCATCTGTGGTATATATTGTCTCTAGTCATCCAGAGTCATCATCTGTGGCATATATTGTATCTAGTCATCCAGAGTCATCATCTGTGGTATATATTGTCTCTAGTCATCCAGAGTCATCATCTGTGGCATATATTGTATCTAGTCATCCAGAGTCATCATCTGTGGCATATATTGTATCTAGTCATTCAGAGTCATCATATGTGGCATATATTGTATCTAGTCATCCAGAGTCATCATCTGTGGTATATATTGTATCTAGTCATCCAGAGTCATCATCTGTGGCATATATTGTCTCTAGTCATCCAGAGTCATCATCTGTGGCATATATTGT
This sequence comes from Bathymodiolus brooksi, assembly GCA_963680875.1. NCBI lineage: Eukaryota > Metazoa > Mollusca > Bivalvia > Mytilida > Modiolidae > Bathymodiolus > Bathymodiolus brooksi. The sequence continues at coordinate 86,056,106 of OY804585.1, forward strand.
ATCTAGTCATCCAGAGTCATCATCTGTGGTATATATTGTATCTAGTCATCCAGAGTCATCATCTGTGGCATATATTGTATCTAGTCATCCAGAGTCATCATCTGTGGCATATATTGTATCTAGTCATCCAGAGTCATCATCTGTGGCATATATTGTATATAATCATCCAGAGTCATCATCTGTGGCATATATTGTATTTAGTCATCCAGAGTCATCATCTGTGGCATATATTGTATCTAGTCATCCAGAGTCATCATCTGTGGCATATATTGTATCTAGTCATTCAGAGTCATCATATGTGGCATATATTGTATCTAGTCATCCAGAGTCATCATCTGTGGTATATATTGTATCTAGTCATCCAGAGTCATCATCTGTGGTATATATTGTCTCTAGTCATCCAGAGTCATCATCTGTGGCATATATTGTATCTAGTCATCCAGAGTCATCATCTGTGGTATATATTGTCTCTAGTCATCCAGAGTCATCATCTGTGGCATATATTGTATCTAGTCATCCAGAGTCATCATCTGTGGCATATATTGTATCTAGTCATTCAGAGTCATCATATGTGGCATATATTGTATCTAGTCATCCAGAGTCATCATCTGTGGTATATATTGTATCTAGTCATCCAGAGTCATCATCTGTGGCATATATTGTCTCTAGTCATCCAGAGTCATCATCTGTGGCATATATTGTATCTAGTCATCCAGAGTCATCATCTGTGGTATATATTGTATCTAGTCATCCAGAGTCATCATCTGTGGCATATATTGTATCTAGTCATCCAGAGTCATCATCTGTGGCATATATTGTATCTAGTCATCCAGAGTCATCATCTGTGGCATATATTGTATATAATCATCCAGAGTCATCATCTGTGGCATATATTGTATTTAGTCATCCAGAGTCATCATCTGTGGCATATATTGTATCTAGTCATCCAGAGTCATCATCTGTGGCATATTTTGTATCTAGTCATCGTCATCATCTGTGGCATATATTGTATCTAGTCATCCAGAGTCATCATCTGTGGCATATATTGTATCTAGTCATTCAGAGTCATCATCTGTGGCATATATTGTATCTAGTCATCCAGAGTCATCATCTGTGGTATATATTGTATATAATCATCCAGAGTCATCGTCTGTGGCATATATTGTATCTAGTCATCCAGAGTCATCATCTGTGGCATATATTGTATCTAGTCATCCAGAGTCATCATCTGTGGCATATATTGTATCTAGTCATTCAGAGTCATCATATGTGGCATATATTGTATCTAGTCATCCAGAGTCATCATCTGTGGTATATATTGTATCTAGTCATCCAGAGTCACCATCTGTGGCATATATTGTCTCTAGTCATCCAGAGTCATCATCTGTGGCATATATTGTATCTTGTCATCCAGAGTCATCATCTGTGGCATATATTGTATCTTGTCATCCAGAGTCATCATCTGTGGCATATATTGTATCTTGTCATCCAGAGTCATCATCTGTGGCATATATTGTATCTAGTCATCCAGAGTCATCATCTGTGGCATATATTGTATCTAGTCATCCAGAGTCATCATCTGTGGCATATATTGTATCTAGTCATCCAGAGTCATCATCTGTGGCATATATTGTATCTTGTCATTGTGGTATTCTCGCTTTGAGGTCACGTGACTTTTGAGAGATCACTTTAACAGCAAAACATGTGTTCGGTTTGTTTACATGAAAAACTTGAAAATGTTGAATGAGAGTTTACCTCAATTGGAATAACTATAGAAGAAAATAACATGTCTGGTTAATATTTGACTAAATATTTTATTTCAGATAAAAAAATCGCCGTGCAAAACCTCCGGTAATACGTAAACAAACTAAACACGTGTTTTTCTCTTAGAGTGATCTCTCAAAAGGCACGTGACCTCAAAGCGAGAATACCACAATGACAAGATGGCGGAACGAAGTAGGCGGGATCAGTTAATATCGAGATATTTATTATGATAATGAGCTGGAAATGAATATTAATAGGTAAGTAAGTATAGAAGAATGTAGATAAATATTTAACGAAACGAAATATATATGTTTGATCGTTCTCGCACCCGATTTCATGACAAACATTTGCAAAAAAGCGGCGCAAGATTTTCACCGCGCAGTTTCGAAAGTTTTTGATAGGGTGAAATCCGTAGCCCTATGGTCCGCAAATATCAGAAAATTGGCCAAGGACCATAAGGGCTACGGTTCCGCAGCTAAGTGTGATGTGTTATATAATCCTTTAAGTTAATGGGTCTTCTAATTATCAATTATAGCAAAACAAGTGTTCAATCATTTTATTTTTGCTATTTTATCATACACCGTTTCTCACGATCTTCGTTTTGATTAGGTGTGATCTGATATATTGATCTACTTGATATATACCACATGTTAGAATAACGGTACCAACACAGTCCAACTTGTCAAATTTTGTTTGTATACATTTGTATTATGTGATAAACAGGAAAGATAGAAACAGAGAGAAAGACATTGATTGGAGGATTGGGTGAAATCTGGGCGGAGCGAGATGAGACACAGGCACTCGACCAGTGACACTATTTTTTTCCCCACATTGACCCTACATTTTATTCATTGAACGTCGAGTACCTGTGGATGAGAGAAAGGAATTGTAGAAGTGAGATCGGCATTCTTTTGGAACTTTGGTTTGTGTAAAATTGTGTATATCTTTGGATTTTTATGATGAAATTTGTTTTTCGGATAATAAAATTATTGAACTGAAATTAACTTTATTTTACAACCAGATACAGTTACAAACTTTTCATCCATCGTACTATGCAATGTTGGTGACAAATTTTGCATCTATCATCATTGGATATGGTGACAATATCTTGTCACATAATTTCCTAGTTCCCCGTATCCGTTACATGGTGGAGAATCCGAATTTGGATTAACTTTTCTCATACTAACATTTGCGGTTTTATTGCTATTACTGTTTTCTAATCATGGATGAATCTTCTCAAACTCCATCGACATCATATGGATATATACAACGCTTGATGAATATCTCAGAACACCATCAACGCAACGTTCACAAATGGACCGTGCTTTTCTTCCAATATTACCACATCATCGCCGTTTGGACAGTATGTTTACCCGAATGTGCAAATCACACCATCTATCGCTAGTTCGTCTATTCCGATTGCCACAATTAACTCTAAAGTTAATTTGACAAAATGTTATAATCCTTTAAGTTAATGGGTCTTCTAATTATCAATTATAGCAAAACAAGTGTTCAATCATTTTAGTTTTGCTATTTTATCATACACCGTTTCTCACGATCTTCGTTTTGATTAGGTGTGATCTGATATATTGATCTTTATACTTGATATATATACCACATGTTAGAATAACGGTACCAACACAGTCCAACTTGTCAAATTTTGTTTGTATACATTTAGTATTATGTGATAAACAGGAAAGATAGAAAAAGAGAGAAAGACATTGATTGGAGGATTGGGTGAAATCTGGCGGAGCGAGATGAGAGAAAGGAATTGTAGAAGTGAGATCGGCATTCTTTTGGAACTTTGGTTTGTGTAAAATTGTGTATTTCTTTGGATTTTTATGATGAAATTTGTTTTTCGGATAATAAAATTATTGAACTGAAATTAACTTTATTTTACAACCAGATACAGTTACAAACTTTTCATCCATCGTACTATGCAGTGTTGGTGACAAATTTTGCATCTATCATCATTGGATATGGTGACAATATCTTGTCACATAATTTCCTAGTTCCCCGTATCCGTTACATGGTGGAGAACTCGCATGTGCGAATGAGATTATACCATCGATAAATCGCTCGTTTGTCTACAAAGTGAAAGAAGGAGGTCGTGTTATAATGTTTTTTAATGTACTACCTGTAAAAAATATCTGGACTAAAAAATCACCCGGCAATATCAACGACATTATCCCTTTAACCAGAATATATTAAATTAATTTTGTTGCATTTGATAATATTTGATAATATTTAAATATTTAAGAATAACCAGAATAATCACATGATAAAAAAAGAATTCTTAAATAATGTCTTCACACACATGTCGTATAGCTCCATCAAACCAAAGTGTAACAAAAATACAAAACAAAACAAGAAAAACAAAAGGACACTGATTTACTTTTCCCCATGAATTAACTGAACTGCATCGGTGGTGTAGTGGTTAGCGTGCTCGCCTCGATTGCGATAGATCGTGGATTCGCGGCCCGATCGGGTCGAGCCAAAGACTATAACATTGGTGTTTGTTGCTTCTCCGATTTTCACACACAGCATTAAGGAGAAAGAGCAAAGACTGGTAGGCTGGGAGTCAGGATAATGTGTCCGAGTGGGGCGACATATATAACCGCGGATTGTTGTTTCAGTTCAATTTACATTGAAGATTTATGTCAATCTATAATTGATATTTGCTATCATTTATGATAATCTACAACAATTATTTGATAAACAGATTGAAGTCTATATCATCAAATTTAGCTATTAAGCTGACCTAACTGGACAAAATGAAAGTCATATATTTTGTTCTGGTTTTCCTTGCTTCAGTTGGCTGTATATCTGGCAATGGTAACAGTACCTGTAGCATGGAGATGTTTGGTGGAGATTTTAGTGCTTATATGGCATGTAAGACACAATTTGCCCACCAATCAAACTGGTTTCCATCACCTATTGCTGGATTGTTTAGTTATTTGGTAAGTACATGTAGTTCTACACAGAACACTTTTTAATAAGAATTAAAAAATGAATTAATACTTGTTGAACTAAATGTTGATATTGACGGTTTCATTGCATCAGTATATACTCGGTAAACGATATAGAATTTCGCATATTGTACAAATGTATTTTGATATCGTGCTAGAATTTGAAGCTATGTTAGATCACGGCCTAATGTAAAAGTGGAAAAATCTAATGAAATAATATTTTTTCTATGTACATATTTATTTAATTCTAGAATAACTTTCATCAGGTCTATAATCAAACGATTAGAAAGACAACTAATTCTTTAAAGTCTCTGAGAACAAGAAAACAAAAGGTCCTGAGAACAAGAAAACAAAAGGTCCTAAATACGATAACAATTACGTTTGTCGTGTATTTAAATTCATATTCACTGTACATTCTTCTTCCAAATACAGGACTTGACTCTAAGGATTGGCTCTGATAACACTTAAAGACTTGACTCTAAGGATTGGCTCTGATAACACTTAAATACTATTATGTTTTGTCTTATTTTAGATTTGGAATGGATATGATGGCTTCTGGGAGAATGGCTGCGTTTTAGAACCAATGGTCAACTTCATGACATACGCTAATAACACGAGATATATAAAGGTTGTTAAAGATTCCCAGCGTGAATTGTACTCTCTATTGGAAGCATACGGTCCGTATCCCTCTTTCGATGACATGGGCTGGTACGGACTAAGTTATGCCAGAATATATGAAGTCTTAGGACAAGACGAATTTCTGCAATCTTCAATCGATATATTAAACTGGGCATGGAAAACTGGCTGGGATACAAATAAAACGTGTGGTGGTGGATTTTGGTTCGACAACACTTTCGCAAGTAAGGAAACGATAACAAACACGGAATTTCTTCAGTTAGCAGCTAAATTGTATAGACTTACGAAAAAGCTGGGTTTCTTAACAAAAAGGAATGAAATTTACAACTATATTATGAAAAATCAGTTAATTAATGAAACTACTTATCTTATAAGCGGTAGCGCCACCAGCGACTGCAAGCCCAACCAATTTTACGGACCAACATATCTTGCCGGGACTATGATTGGGGCTCTGGTGGAGATGTACAAAACATCATACAAGAAATCCTACATTATACTGGCTGACAAGATAGCGAAAGCTGCTATAAATAATAGTACGAATGTAACTGGTATATTTACGGAATATTGTGGTCCTCATTGTAATAGGGATCAAATATTATTTAAGGGGATTTTTGTGCGGAATTTGAGGTATTTAATGGACGTACTGAAATCATCTGAACAGAGACAAAAATACCAAGAATGGCTTGATTTCAATGTTAAAGCTGTAGTTCAATACAACATGTGTGACAAAGATCCAATATCGAATTGCAATATTACATTCCGAGATGGTCCACCATATTTTAACGTTTCCGGTCCGGTTTTCGCACCGGACTGGAATGGCCCATTTACATTTGGAGCACCAGAGCAACAGACGGCTGCTTTTGACTTATTTGTTGCTAGTATAAAACCGGAAACAAAATGTAACGGTCATTTCTGTTCGTATGACCCTTACTATCCGCCATCACAACCTTTGACCTGTGGAAGTCACCCTTGCCCTACCGGCGAGGAGTGCTGTGAGTACAGTCCGTACACTTCTTACACTTGTTGTACATCAGATCAAAAATGTAATAAACAAGGCATTTGTGTATGAAGGCATTTGTGTATAAACTATTTTCGTACTGTCATTTTGCAATTTTTATTCTACCAAAGACGGTACCGAAAATAAAACATTACATTATGAACAGAAAATTTAAACAGTGATATTATTTACAATTTCAGAAACAGGACTTTTATTTAAAGTTCGGTTTATGCCGGATGTCGGTTTATTCAGGGTTCGGTTTAGACAACTTTCACTGTACCAACAAAACAAACAACGACTCGCCCCCAAAGCAACAAAACAAACAACAACGACTCGCCCCCAAACCAACAAAACAAACAACAACGACTCACCCCCAAACCATCAAAACAAACAACAACGACTCACCCCCAAACCATCAAAACAAACAACAACGACTCACCCCCAAACCAACAAAACAAACAACAACGACTCACCCCCAAACCAACAAAACAAACAACAACGACTCACCCACAAACCAACAAAACAAACAACAACGACTCACCCCCAAACCAACAAAACAAACAACAACGACTCACCCACAAACCAACAAAACAAACAACAACGACTCACCCCCAAACCAACAAAACAAACAACAACGACTCACCCCCAAACCACCAAAACAAACAACAACGACTCACCCCCAAACCACCAAAACAAACAACAACGACTCACCCACAAACCATCAAAACAAACAACAACGACTCACCCACAAACCATCAAAACAAACAACAATGACTCACCCACAAACCAACAAAACAAACAACAACGACTCACCCACAAACCAACAAAACAAACAACAACGACTCACCCCCAAACCAACAAAACAAACAACAACGACTCACCCCCAAACCAACAAAACAAACAACAACGACTCACCCACAAACCAACAAAACAAACAACAACGACTCACCCCCAAACCAACAAAACAAACAACAACGACTCACCCCCAAACCAACAAAACAAACAACAACGACTCACCCCCAAACCAACAAAACAAACAACAACGACTCACCCACAAACCAACAAAACAAACAACAACGACTCACCCACAAACCAACAAAACAAACAACAACGACTCACCCCCAAACCAACAAAACAAACAACAACGACTCACCCCCAAACCAACAAAACAAACAACAACGACTCACCCACAAACCATCAAAACAAACAACAACGACTCACCCCCAAACCAACAAAACAAACAACAACGACTCACCCCCAAACCAACAAAACAAACAACAACGACTCACCCCCAAACCAACAAAACAAACAACAACGACTCACCCACAAACCAACAACGACTCACCCCCAAACCAACAAAACAAACAACAACGACTCACCCCCAAACCAACAAAACAAACAACAACGATTCACCCCTAAACCAACAAAACAAACAACAACGACTCACCCCCAAACCAACAAAACAAACAACAACGACTCACCCCCAAACCAACAAAACAAACAACAACGACTCACCCACAAACCAACAAAACAAACAACAACGACTCACTCCCAAACCAACAAAACAAACAACAACGACTCACCCCCAAACCAACAAAACAAACAACAACAACTCACCCACAAACCAACAAAACAAACAACAACGACCCATCCCCAAACCAACAAAACAAACAACAACGACTCACCCCCAAACCAACAAAACAAACAACAACGACTCACCCCCAAACCAACAAAACAAACAACAACGACTCACCCACAAACCAACAACGACTCACCCCCAAACCAACAAAACAAACAACAACGACTCACCCACAAACCAACAAAACAAACAACAACGACTCACCCCCAAACCAACAAAACAAACAACAACGACTCACCCCCAAACCAACAAAACAAACAACAACGACTCACCCACAAACCAACAAAACAAACAACAACGACTCACCCCCAAACCAACAAAACAAACAACAACGACTCACCCCCAAACCAACAAAACAAACAACAACGACTCACCCACAAACCAACAAAACAAACAACAACGACTCACCAACAAAGCAAACAACAACGACTCACCCCCAAACCAACAAAACAAACAACAACGACTCACCCCCAAACCAACAAAACAAACAACAACGACTCACCCACAAACCAACAACGACTCACCCCCAAACCAACAAAACAAACAACAACGACTCACCCCCAAACCAACAAAACAAACAACAACGACTCACCCACAAACCAACAAAACAAACAACAACGACTCACCCCCAAACCAACAAAACAAACAACAACGACTCACCCCCAAACCAACAAAACAAACAACAACGACTCACCCCCAAACCAACAAAACAAACAACAACGACTCACCCCCAAACCAACAAAACAAACAACAACGACTCACCCACAAACCAACAAAACAAACAACAACGACTCACCCCCAAACCAACAAAACAAACAACAACGACTCACCCCCAAACCAACAAAACAAAAAACAACGACTCACCCACAAACCAACAAAACAAACAACAACGACTCACCCCCAAACCAACAAAACAAACAACAACGACTCACCCACAAACCAACAAAACAAACAACAACGACTCACCCACAAACCAACAAAACAAACAACAACGACTCACCCCCAAACCAACAAAACAAACAACGACTCACCCACAAACCAACAAAACAAACAACAACGACTCACCCCCAAACCAAGAAAACAAACAACAACGACTCACCAACAAAGCAAACAACAACGACTCACCCCCAAACCAACAAAACAAACAACAACGACTCACCCCCCAACCAACAAAACAAACAACAACGACTCACCCCCAAACCAACAAAACAAACAACAACGACTCACCCACAAACCAACAAAACAAACAACAACGACTCACCCACAAACCAACAAAACAAACAACAACGACTCACCCCCAAACCAACAAAACAAACAACAACGACTCACCCCCAAACCAACAAAACAAACAACAACGACTCACCCCCAAACCAACAAAACAAACAACAACGACTCGCCCCCAAATCAACAAAACAAACAACAACGACTCACCCCCAAACCAACAAAACAAACAACAACGACTCACCCACAAACCAACAAAACAAACAACAACGACTCACCCACAAACCAACAAAACAAACAACAACGACTCACCAACAAAGCAAACAACAACGACTCACCCCCAAACCAACAAAACAAACAACAACGACTCACCCCCAAACCAACAAAACAGACAACAACGACTCACCCCCAAACCAACAAAACAAACAACAACGACTCACCCACAAACCAACAAAACAAACAACAACGACTCACCCCCAAACCAACAAAACAAACAACAACGATTCACCCACAAACCAACAAAACAAACAACAACGACTCACCCCCAAACCAACAAAACAAACAACAACGACTCACCCCAAAACCAACAAAACAAACAACAACGACTCACACCCAAACCAACAAAACAAACAACAACGACTCACCCCCAAACCAACAAAACAAACAACAACGACTCACCCCCAAACCAACAAAACAAACAACAACGACTCACCCCCAAACCAACAAAACAAACAACAACGACTCACCCCCAAACCAACAAAACAAACAACAACGACTCACCCCCAAACCAACAAAACAAACAACAACGACTCACCCCCAAACCAACAAAACAAACAACAACGACTCACCCCCAAACCAACAAAACAAACAACAACGACTCACCCCCAAACCAACAAAACAAACAACAACGACTCACCCACAAACCAACAAAACAAACAACAACGACTCACCCCCAAACCAACAAAACAAACAACAACGACTCACCCCCAAACCAACAAAACAAACAACAACGACTCACCCACAAACCAACAAAACAAACAACAACGACTCACCCCCAAACCAACAAAACAAACAACAACGACTCACCCACAAACCAACAAAACAAACAACAACGACTCACCCCCAAACCAACAAAACAAACAACAACGACTCACCCCCAAACCAACAAAACAAACAACAACGACTCACCCCCAAACCAACAAAACAAACAACAACGACTCACCCACAAACCAACAAAACAAACAACAACGACTCACCCCCAAACAAACAAAACAAACAACAACGACTCACCCCCAAACCAACAAAACAAACAACAACGACTCACCCCCAAACCAACAAAACAAACAACAACGACTCACCCACAAACCAACAAAACAAACAACAACGACTCACCCCCAAACCAACAAAACAAACAACAACGCCTCAACCCCAAACCAACAAAACAAACAACAACGACTCACCCCCAAACCAACAAAACAAACAACAACGCCTCAACCCCAAACCAACAAAACAAACAACAACGACTCACCCACAAACCAACAAAACAAACAACAACGACTCACCCACAAACCAACAAAACAAACAACAACGACTCACCCCCAAACCAACAAAACAAACAACAACGACTCACCCACAAACCAACAACGACTCACCCCCAAACCAACAAAACAAACAACAACGACTCACCCCCAAACCAACAAAACAAACAACAACGACTCACCCACAAACCAACAAAACAAACAACAACGACTCACCCACAAACCAACAAAACAAACAACAACGACTCACCCACAAACCAACAAAACAAACAACAACGACTCACCCACAAACCAACAAAACAAACAACAACGACTCACCCACAAACCAACAAAACAAACAACAACGACTCACCCACAAACCAACAAAACAAACAACAACGACTCACCCCCAAACCAACAAAACAAACAACAACGACTCACCCCCAAATCAACAAAACAAACAACAACGACTCACCCCCAAACCAACAAAACAAACAACAACGACTCACCCACAAACCAACAAAACAAACAACAACGACTCACCCACAAACCAACAAAACAAACAACAACGACTCACCCCCAATCCAACAAAACAAACAACAACGACTCACCCCCAAACAAACAAAACAAACAACAACAACTCACCCCCAAACCAACAAAACAAACAACAACGACTCATCCCCAAACCAACAAAACAAACAACAACGACTCACCCCCAAACCATCAAAACAAACAACAACGACTCACCCACAAACGAACAACGACTCACCCCCAAACCAACAAAGCAAACAACAACGACTCACCAACAAAGCAAACAACAACGACTCACCCCCAAACCAACAAAACAAACAACAACGACTCAACCCCAAACCAACAACAACGACTCACCCCCAAACCAACAAAACAAACAACAGAGACTCACCCACAAACCAACAAAACAAACAACAACGACTCACCCACAAACCAACAAAACAAACAACAACGACTCACCCCCAAACCAACAAAACAAACAACAACGACTCACCCACAAACCAACAAAACAAACAACAACGACTCACCCACAAACCAACAAAACAAACAACAACGACTCACCCACAAACCAACAAAACAAACAACAACGACTCACCCCCAAACCAACAAAACAAACAACAACGACTCACCCCCAAATCAACAAAACAAACAACAACGACTCACCCCCAAACCAACAAAACAAACAACAACGACTCACCCACAAACCAACAAAACAAACAACAACGACTCACCCACAAACCAACAAAACAAACAACAACGACTCACCCCCAATCCAACAAAACAAACAACAACGACTCACCCCCAAACAAACAAAACAAACAACAACAACTCACCCCCAAACCAACAAAACAAACAACAACGACTCATCCCCAAACCAACAAAACAAACAACAACGACTCACCCCCAAACCATCAAAACAAACAACAACGACTCACCCACAAACGAACAACGACTCACCCCCAAACCAACAAAGCAAACAACAACGACTCACCAACAAAGCAAACAACAACGACTCACCCCCAAACCAACAAAACAAACAACAACGACTCAACCCCAAACCAACAACAACGACTCACCCCCAAACCAACAAAACAAACAACAGAGACTCACCCACAAACCAACAAAACAAACAACAACGACTCACCCACAAACCAACAAAACAAACAACAACGACTCACCCCCAAACCAACAAAACAAACAACAACGACTCACCCACAAACCAACAAAACAAACAACAACGACTCACCCACAAACCAACAAAACAAACAACAACGACTCACCCACAAACCAACAACGACTCACCCCCAAACCAACAAAGCAAACAACAACGACTCACCAACAAAGCAAACAACAACGACTCACCCCCAAACCAACAAAACAAACAACAACGACTCAACCCCAAACCAACAAAACAAACAGCAACGACTCACCCCCAAACCAACAAAACAAACAACAACGACTCACCCACAAACCAACAAAACAAACAACAACGACTCACCCCCAAACCAACAAAACAAACAACAACGACTCACCCCCAAACCAACAAAACAAACAACAACGACTCACCCACAAACCAACAAAACAAACAACAACGACTCACCCCCAAACCAACAAAACAAACAACAACGACTCACCCACAAACCAACAAAACAAACAACAACGACTCACCCCCAAACCAACAAAACAAACAACAACGACTCACCCACAAACCAACAAAACAAACAACAACGACTCACCCACAAACCAACAAAACAAACAACAACGACTCAACCCCAAACCAACAAAACAAACAACAACGATTCCTGGTGGAAAAGTCATCACTTCTAAAGTACGTCGCCATCATGAAGACCGTTACAGAAGATCTCTGTCACAAATGACCACGGATATGTTCCAGATTTGTCGTAATTACAATCTGGTCTGTTTATCATTCCTGACTTATCACCGGGTTTGTAACGCGATGGGTGTCAATAGTGGTGTTGGAATGGCTTACCCTTCCGGAGCATCTGCGTTCATCCTCGGTTTTCAGTGGGGTTTGTCTTGTTCAATCATTAGTTTTCTGTGTAGTGTTTTGTAGATCACTGTTTTTCCTTTTGGCCGTTGCATTGTCTGCTCTTCTTCCATTTGTGGTTTCTAGTTACACCTCTGGTATCTTCAATCTTTACTTGTTAATTAGTAGACAAAAGCAAAATATCACTGTGAGTAAACATTTGGGTAAATAAATTTCTGATTATACCCATTTTCAGTATTCTAGTTAATTCATGAGTATTTCCAAAAAAATTGAAAGCAAATGCTTTACATTTGTCGGGGATGATAAACAAGATATTTTTAAATAAAAACGACGATTGGTAGTAAAGGAAATGGAGAAATAAATGTGACTGACATGGAAAATTGTTTTCATGCACTAAAGGCATCGTGGGTATATCGAATATGAAATACAAATATTGACAAATGTTGGCTATATATTCTATCATTCTTCACCCAACACCACCCACCCACCCCCACCCCCGGAAAAAATCCAACAAAAACATTTGTTTGTTTTCAAGTGGTACAACTTCAATAGATTCCTGATTTCAGAATGAACAAAATCGTCACGGCTTCTCAGTGGAACAGACTTATAATGGCATCCATGCATTCTTGTGAAGTTTACTCAAAACGTATGATGCTTAATTTCAAATAAATATTTCTTTGTATTCTACATTTATTGCAACGCTAGCTATATTCTTTGTATGATTAATTCTTTAGTAAACTCTCTGATAAATATACATGTATTGCTTTCCTTTTTGATCAGATACATAGCACGACTTATAAATAGAATAAAAATCCAACTCAGCGTGTTGGTCTAGTACAAAGCGGACCTCATCTTATTGAAAATTAACTTGTTCTCGCCATGATATAGCTGAAAAATGGGTGAATTGTGCGTTAAACAACAATCACTCACTCACTATAACTATATTATCTTATTTATGCTCCGTAATTTTGTCAGTGTTGAGCGTTAATTGTCGTGTTTTGCCTTTATAATGTGATTTATAAATAGACATTAATAGTTGATGTACTACACAAACAAATTATCCCATGCAACACTAAGTCAGAATAAACTGTCAAAAAAGAAGGTGACAGATAAAGCATAATATTAATTATATGCATTATGGTACCTCCTTATTTCTAAATACATGCAAATTCTGAACTTTTGGCAGAAGTAGGAGACTTTATAAAGCAATCTACAGAATTGCAAAAATGAGGTCCTTGTCGGTCAAAGCACAGGGGCTAGGTGCGTCCGAAAAAACCCCCCCAAAAAAAACTATATAATACTACAAGGGGGCGAACTCACTTGCTCCCATTTTTTTTAAGTCGTCGTGTTAAATTGATTGTAACTTCGGAACGCCTTAATATTTTCAAAAAATGTTTCCACCAGTCGAAAGTCAAGTAATTTTCCTTTCCAAAGAGACCCCAATTGTTAGTGTAGGCCTCCGAACTGCTGAGGTATCATACACGAACCAAAACAAAACGGCGTGAAAATCCGAAGTCGTACAAACGCTGGGATGACCACTTCCCATCTGTGTACAGACTTTCCCATGCGTAAACGAGTCATTTTGACTAGCTAAATACTTTCATCCATTCAAATTATGATAAAATTTCTTACCTTACGCCAATTTATATGTCCTTTAAGTCTGTTTTTGAAAGAAATCCCATTTGCATCCTTGACAAACGCCATAGACGTGAAAATTGAGAGAGTTCAAACGGGCTTTTTGATTGGCTGAAACAGAGTGTTTCAGCCAATTAAGAGTATTTCAGCCAATCAAAGAGCCCGTTAGAACTCTCTCAATTTTCACGTCTATGGCGTTTGTCAAGGATGCAAATGGGATTTCTTTCAAAAACAGACTTAAAGGACATATAAATTGACGTAAGGTAAGAAATTTTATCATAATTTGAATGGATGAAAGTATTTAGCTAGTCAAAATGACTCGTTTACGCATGGGAAAGTCTGTACACAGATGGGAAGTGGTCATCCCAGCGTTTGTACGACTTCGGATTTTCACGCCGTTTTGTTTTGGTTCGTGTATGATACCTCAGCAGTTCGGAGGCCTACACTAATAATTGGGGTCTCTTTGGAAAGGAAAATTTCTTGACTTTCGACTGGTGGAAACATTTTTTGAAAATATTAAGGCGTTCCGAAGTTACGATCGATTTAACACGACGACTTAAAAAAATGGGAGCAAGTGAGTTCGCCCCCTTGTAGTATTATATAGTTTTTTTTTGTTTTGTTTTTTTTCGGACGCACCTAGCCCCTGTGGGTCAAAGGTGTGACATGTGAAAAATATAATATTAATTAATAGGATTTATTTTGTGTATCCTATATTATGATCAAATTGTAATTTTCTATGTTTTGTTTGTTTGTATTTGTATTTGCTTGACCCACATGGGTGTATTATTATGCAAATAAAGAATTATTATTATCATCAAAGTTCACATATTCATAAGTATGTCAACATAAACGTAGACATGAGTGTGTTATAAGTATTTGTGTATTAAATCAGTGCAAGTTTATTTTTAAACTTTGATATCTCATGTGATGCTAGATAATCAACACTGTCCTCAAATCAGTGAACCACCACGTATTCAGTATTTTGATCTGCTGATTATTCAATATATCGGAGACAGACATTTTTTTTAATGTGTGCATTAAAATCTGGTGAGAATTGATGATGACTTTGGTGACTTTTGTTTACTTCCTTGTCGTCTGCTTGGCAACAGCTCGTGTCCATGGAGATACAGCAAACTCCACGTGCACCATGGAGATGTTTGGTGGGGACTATAGCGCATACATGGCATGTAAGGCTCAGTTCGCTCTACAGTCTAACTGGTGGCCATCTCCTATTGCTGGTTTATTTAGCTACCAGGTACGTTAACCGGAAGTCTTTAGAATTTTAAAAGCGTCAACATTCTACAGTTTTTTTTATAGGGTTAATGTTCGCAGTCAGTTCTGTGTACTGTTTTGTAGTTCATTGTTGTCATTTTGTTCTTTTTTTTCTTTTGGCTATTGCATTGACTATCCCTAGATTTACGGTTTTTGATTGTCCGTTTGGGATCTTCAAAGTTTGTTATAGGCTTATTATAATAAAATTTAAAAAATTGAATTTATCTTGTAGCATACAGCCTGGTCTCATTTCTACGTATGCGGGGATAACAACAACAGTTCAAATATAATAATAGTAGAAGTGAGACCAGGTGCTCCGGAAGTGCTATCATCATGTGCTCCTGAAATGCTATCATTCCATTAATAAAGGACGAAGTCCTTCTAACGGTGAGCTCTCCGATTTTTTCTTCTATATTGATAGCCAAAAATCTGCTCACCGGAAGTTTAAAAAATAGATCAATTGATAATTTAGAAACGCAAAAGAAATCTATTTCAATGAAAAATTCCCAATTCTTTGATTATTTAATCTATGCAAAATCGGAATAAACTTTTATTAAAATTCTAATAAAAAAATCTCTTTCTACGAAACTCCCGATGGAATAGACTGACTCAATCTGTCTCAATCTAGCCGAGATACGAGCCAGGGGACAGAACTCGTCAGTTTACCGATGGAAGAGCGGCGTAGGTAAAATGAACGCCATAACAAATCGGCTACACAATTCATTCAAAATAAAAGATAATAGCCTCACCGGACGCAATTACGATCGAAATAAAAAGTATGTCCCCTAATTGTTCCCTCAAAACTTGAATTAAAAAAATGCTTTTATAAATAGTTACCCCGCTAAATTATTCGTGTTTTGGGAGAAAATTATTCATTATTCATGCGCAGTTGTTGAATGTTGCAGACGACGGGTTTTCATATTTGTAAACAGAAAACGATCGACAATTGCACTTGGAATCTATCGCTAAAATTCATTGAGGTTCGCATATTTTGTTATCTTATGCCTGTAATTGGAAAGAATATGATCTCCTGGTTCTATGCATATGTAGAACACATTGCAATTAAAACAAAAACAGTCAATATAATACATTTTCCTTACCTTGATCTATGTCAAAATCCGTGATGTACCTTATTCATTGAAGAATCCAAGGAATTCCGAATGCAAACTGGCACACATTTATGGTATGAATAAAGGAAAGGTTTTTATGTCATGTGTATTATATACAAATAGATATGTGAACGTAAATGAATGAATGCTCTTTCAATTTTAACAGTTGTCATTAAATAATTTACACTAGAAAGGTTATTATGATGTTCGAAATTGTGTCTGGATCTAGGTCACAGAGTGACTAGAACGGGGTCATGAAAATCTGTTCCAAATTAAAACCCGTAACAATGCATTGACTAATATATGGGCTATGATTCAAAAGGAATATTGGTGTTTAATCTGAAATATGAACATGCAATCAGCTTCATCAATTTGGTCAAATTTATAAATTATTATCAAATGCTACGGTCAATATCATCGAAATTGTTCGTAATTGCGTCCGGTGGCGGTGAGGCTAACGTGTACGGATCATCGTATTAATGAAATTTTAGGACTTCGTCCTTCAAACAGGTTGCCTGTCTCATATTAAAGGACGAAGTCCTTCTAACGGTAAGCTGTCCGATTTTTCCTTCTATATTGATAGCCAAAAATCTGCTCACCGGAAGTTTAAAAAATAGATCAATTGATAATTTAGAAACGCAAAAGAAATCTATTTCAATGAAAAATTCCCAATTCTTTGATTATTTACTCTATGCAAAATCGAAATAAACTTTTAATAAAATTCTATTAAAAAAATCTCATTCTATGAAACTCCCGACAGGAAGAGCGGCGTAGGTAAAATGAACGCCATAACAAATCGGCTACACAATTCATTCAAAATAAAAGATAATAGCCTCACCGGACGCAATTACGAACGAAATAAAAAGTATGTCCCCTAATTGTTCCTTCAAAACATGAATTAAACAAATGCTTTTATAAATAGATTCCCCGCTAAATTACTCGTGTTTTGGGAGAAAATTGTTCATGCGCAGTTGTTGAATGTTGCAGACGACGGGTTTTCATATTTGTAAACAGAAAACGATCGACAATTGCACTTGGAATCTATCGCTAAAATTCATTGAGGTTCGCATATTTTGTTATCTTATGCCTGTAATTGGAAAGAATATGATCTCCTGGTTCTATGCATATGTAGAACACATTGCAATTAAAACAAAAACAGTCAATATAATACATTTTCCTTACCTTGATCTATGTCAAAATCCGTGATGTACCTTATTCATTGAAGAATCCAAGGAATTCCGAATGCAAACTGGCACACATTTATGGTATGAATAAAGGAAAGGTTTTTATGTCATGTGTATTATATACAAATAGATATGTGAACGTAAATGAATGAATGCTCTTTCAATTTTAACAGTTGTCATTAAATAATTTACACTAGAAAGGTTATTATGATGTTCGAAATTGTGTCTGGATCTAGGTCACAGAGTGACTAGAACGGGGTCATGAAAATCTGTTCCAAATTAAAACCCGTAACAATGCATTGACTAATATATGGGCTATGATTCAAAAGGAATATTGGTGTTTAATCTGAAATATGAACATGCAATCAGCTTCATCAATTTGGTCAAATTTATAAATTATTATCAAATGCTACGGTCAATATCATCGAAATTGTTCGTAATTGCGTCCGGTGGCGGTGAGGCTAACGTGTACGGATCATCGTATTAATGAAATTTTAGGACTTCGTCCTTCAAACAGGTTGCCTGTCTCATATTAAAGGACGAAGTCCTTCTAACGGTAAGCTGTCCGATTTTTCCTTCTATATTGATAGCCAAAAATCTGCTCACCGGAAGTTTAAAAAATAGATCAATTGATAATTTAGAAACGCAAAAGAAATCTATTTCAATGAAAAATTCCCAATTCTTTGATTATTTACTCTATGCAAAATCGAAATAAACTTTTAATAAAATTCTATTAAAAAAATCTCATTCTATGAAACTCCCGACAGGAAGAGCGGCGTAGGTAAAATGAACGCCATAACAAATCGGCTACACAATTCATTCAAAATAAAAGATAATAGCCTCACCGGACGCAATTACGAACGAAATAAAAAGTATGTCCCCTAATTGTTCCTTCAAAACATGAATTAAACAAATGCTTTTATAAATAGATTCCCCGCTAAATTACTCGTGTTTTGGGAGAAAATTGTTCATGCGCAGTTGTTGAATGTTGCAGACGACGGGTTTTCATATTTGTAAACAGAAAACGATCGACAATTGCACTTGGAATCTATCGCTAAAATTCATTGAGGTGCGCATATTTTGTTATCTTATGCCTGTAATTGGAAAGAATATTATCCCCTGGTTCTATGCATATGTAGAACACATTGAAATTAAAACAAAAACAGTCAATATAATACATTTTCCTTACCTTGATCTATCCCAAAATGTCAAAATCCGTGATGTACCTTATTCATTGAAGAGTCCAAGGAATTCCGAATGCAAACTGGCACACATTTATGGTATGAATAAAGGAAAGGTTTTTATGTCATGTGTATTATATACAAATAGATATGTGAACGTAAATGAATGAATGCTCTTTCAATTTTAACAGTTGTCATTAAATAATTTACACTAGAAAGGTTATTATGATGTCGTTCGAAATTGTGTCCGGATCTAGGTCACAGAGTGACTAGAACGGGGTCATGAAAATCTGTTCCAAGTTAAAACCCGTAACAATGCATTGACTAATATATGGGCTATGATTCAAAAGGAATATTGGTGTTTAATCTGAAATATGAACATGCAATCAGCTTCATCAATTTGGTCAAATTTATAAATTATTATCAAATGCCACGGTCAATATCATCGAAATTGTTCGTAATTGCTAACGTGTACGGATCATCGTATTATTGAAATTTTAGGACTTCGTCCTTCAAACAGGTTGCATGTCTCATATTAACATCGTTGTGAACGAGCGTTTTGTTAACGTATATTTGTTCCTCCTTCTATGTGGTCCATGAACAACTCCATAATATTTCTTCTTTCAGGAATGAATATTGTAATATTTTATCCGTTGGAATAAATATTATATACTTATTGACTGGGTATGAGGGAATAGCAAGTTTATTGTCCCCGAGACACTGACTATTGACCGAGGCGAAGCCGAGGTGAATAGTCAATGTCGAGGGGACAACAAACTTGCTATTCCCGAATACACAGTCTATAAGTATTTTATTATACCGAAAAACATTAAACTCATAGTTGAATGATCACCTCAAAATGATAAAGACCAATAAAATCACGCATCTTTTGCCAGTATTTTGCATTATAAATCTGAATATTGTCTCATGGACATTTTTATGCTATTTCCCCAGTCATTCATAATGATTTTTCAACATAAATTTACATGGTGACTACAAGTTTTATGAAAATTTTGAATTGTTTTGAAATTTTTGAAATTTTGAAATTTCTTGAAATTTTTAAATTTTATGAAGTTTGAAATTTTGAACTTTAAAAATTTTCTTATTTTGAAATTTTGAATTTTTTTTTTTTAAATTTTGAAATTTTATGATATTTTATGAAAACTGAAATTTTAGAAATTTTTTGAAAATTTTGAAATCTTAGAAAATTTTAAAATCTTTGAAATTTTAATTTTTTTTTTAATTTTTTTAAATTTTGAGAAAAAAAAACGGGTTTCTCGATAGCGACGATAACGCCAGAGGATCACGCATAGCAATTACCGTAGTTTGTCCAATAAGCGACGTCCAATTAAAAATTCCGCGAAAGTTGTTTAAATTGCCAGTAAATAGTTCAGCGGCAGTCAATAGTCTTGAAAACTATGGACCGGTCAATAGTCTCAGTGTTAAAAATGTGAAACAATAGCATTTTTATTTCTTTAAAAAAGCTTTAAGAAAGTATATACTGAGGTATAATAAAATGTATTGTTATACCTCAGTATATATTTTCTATATATAATTAAATGCAGATAAAATTACTATTTTGCACATAAAAATCCAATTGCTGATTTTATTTGAATAATTTTATTACCTAATTGTAAAGTTTTACATGTTTTATAAAGTATGTTTTATTTTCAACTATTTTTGGGGTTGTGGCTTTCTAGTGTTCTATTGCCGGGTGATCTATTGCCTGTTGTTCTATTGCCTGGCTACCTTTGACCTTTACTGTGATTGGTCAAAAACAATCTCATGAATATTTATTACAAATCCGAAATCTTGTCTAGTCGACACCGGATTACACCGTATGAAAGCGTCGTAATCTAAAACGATTTAACCCTTTGACTGTGACGTTTCGTGTATAATCATAACTTTGTGTTCGGTACAATTCCTGACGTTATGGTTCTTTCAGCAGAGTGACGTCATTTTAACAGCAATGTGACGTACTTCTTTTTAATTCTGAAGAGGTTCTATAGTATATGTGCAATAACTGTATCTAACTTCAAATTGTGCAATCTAATTATATAACGTATTTGCGTAACTTATTCTTAAAGAAAATAAACGTATTTATTACTTTCCAAAGGGACATATATAACCCTAGCACAGTCTATCAACCAGGGACATATATGTCCCTCGCGCAGTCTAAAAACAAGCGCAGATTAAATTTTTTTAAGAATCTTCATGTTTATTATGAAAAAGATAATTTGTGTTTTTTGTTAAAATTGTTAAACAATATAAAAATATTGAAAACAGTAGTTATTTTTAATCTGTCTAAAACAATTATAATTAGGTAATAAAACAGTTATTTAATGGGAGTGCAGGCAATAGATCAAACAATTCCCCCCTCGGTATTGGGAAAGACCAAAGTGTTCTATTGCCCTCGGTCGTTGACCTCAGGCAATAGAACACTTTGGTCATTCCCAATACCTCGGGGAAAATATTTTGATCTAATGCCTGCACTCCCATTAAATAACTGTAGATTGATGACTGATCATGACTATTATCCCTAGGGAAATAGTTCAGTTCAAAACAGCATACGTTTTCCCGCGCTTTTATGGTTCGGATCTTTCGTGTTTTAACGTACATGCACCTACATGCCCGAGAGATACGATTATTTGTTTACCAGACGATAAAATGGCATATGCTGAAGCAGGTCGATTTACCTCGCTCTCCGAGGAGGATTTTGAGTTTAATCTTGTTGAACAATTCTTTAAACTGGTTAGAATTGTTGTTTTAAAAAACATGTTTATTGTTGATATATTTTCTTAATATTACTATTAAGAACTTCTTTTTGTGTCTTTTTAATAGCCATATTTTCTCAGATTTCCTAGATTGCCTTTGGTATAATAAAAAACTTATTTACTGGCTATGAGGACAATAGCAAGTTTATTGTCCCCCGAGATACCAACTATTTCCCGACGCGAACCCCCGAGACACCAACTATTTCCCGACGCGAAGCGGAGGGAAATAGTTGGTGTCGAGGGGGAAAATAAACTTGCTATTGTTCTCATAGCCAGTAAATAGGTGTATAATATTTGTTGCAGCCCGAATAAATAGCATGGTTTAAGTTTTATCACACCAGAATATCGCTATTTAATTTGATAGCGTTCCATGCGAATGGTCACTTTATCTGGACTTGCGTATACATAAATATAATATAGTTGTGATTCTGTGCTTATCATTTCGTTCCAAAATAAAAGCGAAGTTTAGAACAAAATAAATGGTGATTTTAATTGAAATGATGGTAGTATATGTTTGTTTGTTTGCTTGCTTGATAGTGTTTAACGCCACTTTCAACAATATTTCAGATACATCGTGGCGGTCAGTTTTATAGGTGGCGGAAACCGGAGGACCCGGAGAAAACCAGCGAACTGCCGAAAGTCACTGATAAACTTTATCACATAATGTTGTACACCTCACCCTGTTCAAGATTCGAACCCACAACATGGTGATAGGTACTCATTGCATAGGTAGTATATGAATATAACCATGTACAATGAATGAACGATTTCTAATTGTAGGTATGGAATGGCTATGACGGGTTCTGGCAAGATGGAATCGTGTTGGAAACATTCGTCAATTTCTTAGCATTTGTGGGAAACAACACGCGATACCAGGGGGTCATCAAATCATCGAACCGTGACGTATATTCATTAGAGGAAGCATACGGACCATATCCATCATTTGATGATATGGCCTGGTATGCTTTAAGTTATGCTCGTATATATGAGGTGATGGGTTGGAAGGAATTTCTCACAAGTAGTGAACAAGTTTATAATTGGCTTTGGAATATAGCTTGGGATAAAAGTGGTGTTTGCGGTGGAGGATTGTGGTTTGATAGTAGCTTTGAACAGAAAGTGACAATTACAAATGCCGAAGCCGTTCAAGTTGCCGGAAAACTTTACCGCTTTACAAAAAAGAAGCAATACCTAGATCAAATGCATAGAATATGGAATTATATGTTGCATAATGGCCTAGTTGACAGTTCGACACACCTTGTTCACGACGGTGCGACTGATAATTGTACCGGGGATAACTTTATTGGTCCTACATACTTAGGGGGCACCGTTATCGGAGGGTTGGTTGAATTCTATAAAATTTATAAAAACGAAACGTACTTAGAATTAGCCAACAAGGTAGCAAAAGCTGCTATCGCCAATAGTACAAACGTGACCGGTATACTGACGGAATGGTGTTCCCCGAATTGTAATGACGACCAAAAAATGTTCAAAGGTATTTTTGTCCGGAACATCAGGTATCTGATGGATGAACTCAAAGATGACAAACAGCGAAAAGAATATCAAGATTACCTAGATTTTAACATCAAGGCAAATGTGGAATTAAATATGTGCGATAAATATCCAATTCATAAATGTAATATCACGTTTAAAGATGGTCCACCATACTACAATATTTCTGGTCCGCTTTTTGCACCTAATTGGAATGGACCATTTACGATTGGCGCTCCGATGCAACAAACCGCCGTTCTAGACTTATTAATTGCAGCTATAAAACCCGGAACAAAATGTACCGGAGAGTATTGCAATTACGATCCGCCCACACCACAACCACAGCCAATGACATGTAAGGATTACCCTTGTCCCGAGGACCAACCCTGTTGTGAGTATAGTCCATACGCGTCGTACACATGCTGTACGTCAGATCAAAAATGTATCAAAGGAATTTGTACGTGATCCTTCCACAAAATACGCGATGATCAATTTACATTCACTAAAATTCGTATAAGGACAAATTAGTCTTTGTATCTACTTTCTTCATTTAGATCGATTATGTCTGAAAAGTCATCCTTAACTCATGAACATTGATTAATTACTTACTTTTTTTAACATTCTTTTTAACCTGTCATTCGTACGTGTTACAGTTTTGGTAGATAAGCGAATTAGATTGTCCATGTGAGTTTGGACTATATATTTGTTGAATGAAAATCTTGTTTTAATTGTGTAATTTGTTGTATTGATGTTGAATACATGGTACATATAAGAAACTGAAGTCAATTCCATTCACTGAATTAGATTGTCTACTGCTAATAGTGACATTGGACTTTGGGGGGTGTTGCTATGTAATGCAATATCGGTATTTTTTTTTTCAAATTTTACCTGGGGGCCATTGTGGCCGTGATCGTATGGTAGTTGGATTTACAACAACATGTGCAATCAGTGCATATCACCACTAAAATTGTGAGTTCGAACCCCGTTCCTGACGAGGTGTACTCGATACAACATTATTTGATAAAGTTTGTCATTGACATGCGACAGGTTGGTGGTTTTCTCCGGCTATTCCGGTTTTCTCCATCAATAAAACTGACCAACACGATATAACTGAAACGTCGAAAGTGCCGTTAAATACCATAAGCATAACCCCCTGATCCCTTTCTGTACAACGATCTCACGACACTCTCCAAGGACTAATTTATTTTTAATTTAAGAGCGATTTGGGGAATTTGTTTCATCCCATACAACCAGCCACCCCCGTTTTCAAATTATATACAGTATAAAATCCATATGCATGTTGGCTTAAAGAGGCATTAGCTACGATTTTGACCAAAACAATTATATGTTTTGGAAATTGGTAAATAGCTTTTAAATGATGAAATAAAGGTAAATATTTCACATTAAACAGCTTATCGTACCACTTTTCGCCTCTTGAGAACGAAAATTACCATCGATTTATTATTTCCTTGCAAGCAAATAATTTGACCTCGCTTTCTCTGTATGCAACTGACCTTACTAGTGACAGGTAAAAGCGAATAATTTGTATTTTGTCGCTTATTAACTGCAAACTTGCATGGTTATTTGTCTGTAACTAACGCCGACTAAAAGCAGATTCACAGAAAATAATAAAATAAGTGCATTGTTGTACTGATTTAATGACGATTCGGCAAACCCCATAAAACAATGCCGATAATTAATAAGATGGCATCCATTTCTTGATCGATCTCAAAACACGAGCAGTTGCACCTTTTTCCCCCGATGCGCATACATTTCATAACATTTATAAGTTACAGAAACACGTTTTATTAAGGCATCAATCATATCTGATAGTCTTTATTGGTAACAAAAATTTACGATTTTGGCAGATAATGCCCCTTTAAGAATCATGTTGGCGTGAACCCTACTTATTTAATTGAAATCTCTGTCTTTTCCTAAGTGGGCAATAAATACATTTTCAAATATTTGCACCAATCACCGAAATAATCTTATGAGTAAACAATTCAAGAGATTTTTTTTTACTTAAGATAGATGTTACTCTTCAGATTTCTTGTGAATATGAATACTGTACTTTCGCTGTGTGCTCACTTAGAGTGTGGTATAACACGGGTTCCATCTCTGGTTGGGTCAAACCAAAAACTATAAAATTAATATGTGTTGCCTTACCGTTAAGCACACAGCTTTGAGGAGTAAGTACAAAAAATCATGGCTTGGTGCAGAATGCTGTGACAAAGTAGAGTGATATGTCTACCAATGGACCGTTGTTAAAAAAATGTAAGTATAGATGTTGGCTAGAAAAACCTAAAAATATATCTCATTCATCACACTTCACAAAAATAAATAAATAAAGCAATCGGCAATCCCACAGTAATGAAAACACGAAGAAGACCACGTTAACAAAGTACAAACAATGGACACTGGTACAGAAATAACCAAAACAATTCTAATGCAAAACATACTCAGTAATACGCTTATGGTTGATGGACAAGGCAACAACGATATTACTGGATCCTGGCTTGGGACATCAACATGGAAGTATGGTAGGGTTTATCCTGATTCAAAAGTTTGAAAAAATAAACGCATGATAAAAACACCAAAAAGTAGCGAATTTATTAAGGTCATGTTATACACTACCGGTTTCATTTTAATTTTGTTAAATAAATCACGAAACATGTTGAAAATGATATATGAAATTTTTTCACTGAGATAACTATTTAAACAATAGGAAAAATACTCAAAATACCATAAAACTGTTTTCATCCAGGAGGCGACGACTCGCCGCTTGAACCAGTGTGAGGCTTTGAACAACTCCTCTCGGAAATAAGCATCAACTTCCTTGATGTATAACATATTGTCATCACTATCATCTCACCAGAAAGTAATCATTTCTGATATAGTCTCCACATTGTTAACTAGTCGTTAAATAACAATAATTCACTAACATACTCTACTGTTCCGCTTTAATGTCACAATCTTGACCTTCAACGTTGAGCAGAAAAAATCACCAAAGCCATCATAAAACTAGTAAATTGAATTTCATAACATTATGCAATAATGTTGCCGTTCTTGTTTACAGATATGAAATACCAAATAAACTGAAAATTACTTAATCTAAGTTACAAATACATATGAGAAAAGGTAAAAAATATTGCGAATTCTGACGTTTATTTGACATATTGTCTGTAATATTCATACTTAATAATACATAATATAACAATAAAAACGTTAAACCATCACTTAGTACCCTCAAAAATCTGTAAATTTGTATAGATATACGCAACTATTCCAATATTTGAAATATCAATTTTAATATAATTATTTCAAACTACATGTACAAGTTTTTACTTTTAAACTTTAGAAATGTTGGAAAGTTTACTTAGAAAAAAGTCGAAAAAAACATTGATTGATGAGAAAAATCACATTTATTTTTGTGTATGATACGGTCGTTAACGCCAATCTCGCACGATCTATTGTCCTCTGGTTCCTCATAAGTAAGAACGTAGGAGTTAGACAAGGGTGCCAGGTAGGACCTCTTATAAAAAAAATCAGTAGCGATAATGTAGATATAATATAACTTTTTTTACTCATGAATTAGATAAAGAAAATATACTGAGATACATGTTAGTTACATATATTACCAAAGAAAAAAAACAAAAAAACCCAACAACAATCCACAGGACAACTGTAATTGATTGAAATGAAAGGAGATCAGCATTGACTTCAAACGCCATTTTATTGGCTTTATTGTTTTGGATAAAGCACAAATGCATTAAAACATCAAAAACAACAATGGGTTTCTTTCATTTTTACAGTATTTCATATATATCACATATATCATATACTATTTAATTGTCTATCTGAGCTACAACTAGCTATGCCAACAAACTGTCATTTACAAATGTATTAAGGGAAATGTAGGTTTACTACATTTTAATGTAAGTTTATTATATTTTAGCGTAAGCTTGTTACATTTTAATGTAAGTCATGCATATTTTCATGTATAATGTCTTTTTGTAGTTTACTGTTGTTGTATTCATCAATTAGAGAACGACCATTTAACTTGGAGGGGGAGAGAGAGAGGGGGGGGGGGGGGGGGGGGTTATGGTTTTTTTTCTAAAAAAATATTCTGACTCCCGATGTTGCTGAAAAAAATATTCTGATTTTGGTGGAGGAAATTTTTTTTTATCTGATTCAGAGTTTTTGTCATATAACCTAATGTTGAATTCTGGAAAAAAAAGTTTGCGCTTTGCCCGACAAAAAAAATTAATATTCTAACTCTTGTGTTGTCCGAAAACATATTTCTGAACAAAAAAAAAAACATAACCCCCCCCCCCCCCTTCAAGTTAAATGGTCGGTCCCTTAGACTTTCATACTTCCGAACATCACGCATATATTACATTTCATATATTACATTTCAAATATCGCTTTTAAAGTAAAATAGAAACAAACATTTATGTCATCCATTAATATGGACGACATCGAAGAAAATCGCACCATAGTAATTTCAGATGTAAATTGTTGCAACATTATCCGACCTCTGCATAGTAATAGATTAATAAGATTATTGGTGTTCAACGCTGCCACCTTCTAAAATATTCAGCTATCTCGCAGGGGAGCAGTTTAATTGATAGAGGAAACAGGAGTACAAATTATTTCATTAACCTACCGATTCTAACTTCAATAGAATCAAAACCACTTCAAATGGGTGAATGGAGTCATCAATGTACATGTATATGAAATATTGTAGGTAAAATGTTTTGAAAGGCCAAATTCTGTTAACATTTGTCTGTTTGGAGGCGTCCCGATTATTTATTTTATAATTGTCTAGAGCATCGTTATTTGTTTCTATGTATAGATAGTCTTATTGGAATCTATTCGAAGCATACATATAAAATAAGTACTTACTTTTGTGTGTGTGGCAAACGTTGTCTTTTACACTTAGTCGCGGTCAGTTTTTATTGGTGTAGTAAACCAGAGTACACAGAGAAAACATCCAACTTTCCACAAGTAACTGACAGTAATCGAACTCACAATTTGACAGACGCTAATTGAATGAAAACCAACTACCATGTGATTGCGGCAACGATAGCCTCTCAAGAATATATTATGTGGGACTAATATATACGGAAGAACTATTGGCATACATTAAGATTATGAATATTAATGAAAAATGTTTCCTGTCAAAATATAAAAAAAACTTGTGTTTTGTGGGAACAGAAAGAAACAAAACAAAAGGTAAAAAAAGTCATTGACATTGTACATTGACAATAAGATTGATTTAAAGACATATAGGCTGTCAGAATTGATTTTTTTTGGTTTATATTAAAAGTTGCCAATATTCTATGTTTTATACTAATAAAATGTTCTGAACAAGAAGCCAGGTTTAAAAAATATGTCATAATGTCGTAATTAGTGAAAAGAATTCGAATGTCTGTCGGTGGAATCGCCATTAACACACCTAATTATAAATCGGCTTCTTATTTCCGAAGTTTGCCGAACACTGATAACTGCTAT
Source organism: Bathymodiolus brooksi (assembly GCA_963680875.1). Taxonomy (NCBI): domain Eukaryota; kingdom Metazoa; phylum Mollusca; class Bivalvia; order Mytilida; family Modiolidae; genus Bathymodiolus; species Bathymodiolus brooksi. Next base: position 86,085,545 of record OY804585.1, read on the forward strand.
AAATAACCAGGAAGCATTTTGCATGTAAATTCGTTAGAATTAAAAATGATTCAACCTACCATTTCTTTTGAAATGCCTGTACCAAGTCAGGGTCATTACGGTTTTCACAGTTTTCACATTTTTCTGTTGTTGACTGATTTACTTATGAGTTTTGACTTTCCCTTTGTAAGATTGCTCGGAGTTCGGTAATTTTGTTATTTCCCTCATTTAAGAAATATATCTATGAAATTGGATCCCGGGGTAATCAGTTAATATTATATAATGGTATTTAGTAAGAATGACACTTAAAATCGGAAATACGTGATGAAATCAATAAAAACAAACCCAAACTCTGCAAAGGGGTCCGATAAAGGGAAAATTGTAAACAAATTGTATTGCATATTATTGACAACACTTGAGTTGACTTGATTATATTTTTTTCGAAAAAAACAGACATGAAGTTCATTATTTTAGTCCCTAATTTAAAAGAGATATCACCTAGCGTTTTCTCCTGAAAAAAAAAAGAATATATAAAAAACTACGATGCAATTCTACTGTCAAAATACGATTCGACCGAAAAAAGATACTAAATTATGCTTACGTGTTGAAAAATGGAGTAGATCGGTATAACATCTTTTTTTAATTTTTACACAAAACTTGCTGAATCCTCCTTTTTGTGTCGTTTTCGTGTAGAATCCGTCAATGTTTTGGTTTGTGCCATGTGCTTTTTCTTCAACAAACACTTTCGCACATGCGCAAACGCTTTACCGAATGAGTTCACTGTGTAGGTCGTATGAATGTATGACTATCGTGCGGGTAAACGTTGGAGTCTTGACTGGATGGAAGAAAATCAAACAGCGACGTATTTCCTTCGTTCTAGGCTATTTACGTATGATATTATGAAAAATTTCAACTGCAATTAGTGTAAAACATCGAATATTGGCAACTTTTAATATAAAACAAAATCAATTATGACAGCCTATATGCCTTTAACGAAAAGGCATGTTTGTAAACTATATATGTGTGATCAATGCATATTTTTTGGTTTTGTTATCACTCAGTTAATGCATTCTTAGTGAAATGATGCGGTCATGCACGTATTTTCAAATGTCAACCCTCACTTATAACCGGGTGAACAACCTTGTTATAAAGAATGCTATAATATTAAAGATTATACTTGTATCAATTTAATTTTCGTAACATAGAAGTTTCCATATATGATATACATGTAATAAGATTTTTTAATGATTTGAAAAAAAATTAGTTGTGTTAAATAAAGTCAATTGTTATGATTAAAATATATAAATAAAAGACTATTCAAAAGTCCTAATATAGATGAAAGGTCGACCTACTAGTTCGACCATAAAATTATTTATATTTTTAGCGAAAACTGGGGTGGACTGTAAGTTAGATTTTTTTCTCTCAATTATTTGAGTTTTTAATGGTAAGTATGATATTTAATTTTGGAGTGGGAGTTTTGAAACTGAATCCACAACCCCTGAAAATACTCCGATCTAAATTGGATATCTACGTTTCTATGCACAGGCGAGGTGACATCAGGTTATTTCATTGTGATTAATACTACTTTCAATAAAATGAGCTCTAAATGCGCGTATTCCCGTTCATGGTGAGGTCTACTTGATACAACATTATGTGATAAAGTTTGTCAGTGACTTGTGGAAGGTCGGTGGTTTTCTGCGGGTTCTCCGGTCACCTCCACCAATAAAACTGACCGCCATGATATAACTGAAATATTGTTGAATGTGGCGTTAAACACCATAACCCTAATCCTAACTCTACATATTCAACTGACAGCAATTATATTCTATAACTCTTACGTCAATTATCTATCATTTTTGTTCTGTATTCGTAGATATTATTTGTTAATATACGTGGACATTCTGATCAACCAATGAAAACTCACATTTATAGTCAACCATAGGAAAGTCTGAGCCGTTGTAGCACGGAGATTAGTGTGGGTCCCGGATTTTCGATTTTGGAAAAACAAAACAGTGACTTCTGTTCCCTTTTTGGCTTTGCAATCTCTTGACTTGATCGTTACATAATGTCGTTCGCACTAAATTATATATATACGTTCTTATCATACTCAGGGGCGGATCCAGAGACTCTTTTGACGGGGGGGGGGGGTTCAGTTTATTTTTTCAGCTAAATCATGGCGAGAACAAGTGAAATGAAATGATGACGAGGTCCACTTTGTAATAGACCAACACACTTAGTTGGTTTTTTATAGTGCTACATGTAGCTCATTGAAATAACAGTCCGCGGGTAGACATGTCGCCCCACTCGGACACATTATCCTGGTTCCGAGCCAACCAGTCTTTATTCTTTCTCCTTAATGCTGTGTATACGTACTTAGCGAAGAAGCAACAAATGCCAATTTTATAGTCTTTGATTAGACCAGATTGGGGATCGAACCCACGATCTACCGCACTCGAGGGGAATATCACTGAACCAATTCTGCATGCAAAGTATCTTTACATGGCAAGTCGGTTTAAAAAATGAGAAATCTTCTGTCTTTGGTAACATTGACATTAGATGAAACCGACTGAAGCCCCAAAGTGGCTCTGGGTGCTCACGATAAAGGGTCTGAACAACAACAGGAAAACAAATTTAATAAATCTTTTTTTTTTAATATATTTTCATTATTTTATATAAATTTATATTTTCATTTAGACTTTAAAATAGGCTGTATTCATATGTATACATGTATATTAAAAAACGGTAATTTACCTTTCATCTAAATTCGATTTTTTAAATGATATAGATATTGTTTTTGTTCATAAATGCAATAATCTAATTATAAAAATGTTCAATTCATGATATGTTGTTCCTTGTTATTTCATCCGTTGTATCTTTATTTAAAAAAATAGAAATGTGAAAATGTTTTTATTCAAATGTATGCGTTTTTTTAAACAAAGCGAAACATTTACCCAATTAGTTTCAGTATTACTAGGTAATTCTAGCTTCTTTTTGTTTTGAAAAATATGGTTTACATAATAAAGATAATAAGCCCTGTGAGTAAGGAACATATGCCATATATAAGATTTGTTGAACTTTGTTTATATAATAAATTGAATTAAGAAGAGTTTTAAGATACCAAGAGTCCGTATATCGAAGAAGAACAGACGACACAATGACCAAAAGAAAAAAAGTACAAAAGGACAAACAACGATCTACAAAACATACATATAAAACTAAAGATCGAGTAACACGAACCCCACTAAAAATCAGGGGAGAACTCAGGCACTCCGGAAGGCGGCTGCTACCCTGGGATATTAATAGTCACCAGTAGAGTTATTGTTAGTCATAGTACCAAAAATGTAGATATCTAAATTAGTCATGGCAAAGCGTTTCTGGAAACCCCGTCATAAGGAATGCTCATAGTCAAAAGTACTGACTACCAGGTAGATAATACTCCGGGACTAATATCATAGACATATAATTTAGCGCTCGACGCTTTTCTGGAATAACCTTTTCCAACCTTTGGACTTTGAGCGTACCTGATGAAGGCTATTTTGAGCGTACCTGATGAAGGTTATTTTGAGCGTACCTGATGAAGGTTATTTTGAGTGTACCTGATGAAGGTTATTTTGAGCGTACCTGATGAAGGTTATTTTGAGCGTACCTGATGAAGGTTATTTTGAGCGTACCTGATGAAGGTTATTCTGAGTGTACTTGATGAAGGTTGTTTTGAGCGTACCTGATGAAGATTATTTTGAGCGTACCTGATGAAGGTTATTTTGAGCGTACCTGATGAAGGTTATTTTGAGCGTACTTGATGAAGGTTGTTTTGAGCGTACCTGATGAAGGTTATTTTGAGTGTACCTGATGAAGGTTATTTTGAGCGTACCTGATGAAGGTTATTTTGAGCGTACTTGATGAAGGTTATTCTGAGTGTACTTGATGAAGGTTATTTTGAGCGTACCTGATGAAGGTTATTTTGAGTGTACCTGATGAAGGTTATTTTGAGCGTACCTGATGAAGGTTATTTTGAGCGTACCTGATGAAGGTTATTATGAGCGTACCTGATGAAGGTTATTTTGAGTGTACCTGATGAAGGTTATTTTGAGCGTACCTGATGAAGGTTATTTTGAGCGTACCTGATGAAGGTTATTTTGAGCGTACCTGATGAAGGTTATTCTGAGTGTACTTGATGAAGGTTGTTTTGAGCGTACCTGATGAAGATTATTTTGAGCGTACCTGATGAAGGTTATTTTGAGCGTACCTGATGAAGGTTATTTTGAGCGTACTTGATGAAGGTTGTTTTGAGCGTACCTGATGAAGGTTATTTTGAGTGTACCTGATGAAGGTTATTTTGAGCGTACCTGATGAAGGTTATTTTGAGCGTACTTGATGAAGGTTATTCTGAGTGTACTTGATGAAGGTTATTTTGAGCGTACCTGATGAAGGTTATTTTGAGCGTACCTGATGAAGGTTATTTTGAGCGTACTTGATGAAGGTTATTTTGAGCGTACCTGATGAAGGTTATTTTGAGTGTACCTGATGAAGGTTATTTTGAGCGTACCTGATGAAGGTTATTTTGAGCGTACTTGATGAAGGTTATTCTGAGTGTACCTGATGAAGGTTATTTTGAGCGTACCTGATGAAGGTTATTTTGAGCGTACCTGATGAAGGTTATTTTGAATGTACCTGATGAAGGTTATTTTGAGTGTACCTAATGAAGGTTATTTTGAGCGTACCTGATGAAGGTTATTTTGAGTGTACCTGATGAAGGTTATTTTGAATGTACCTGATGAAGGTTATTTTGAGCGTACCTGATGAAGGTTATTTTGAGTATACCTGATGAAGGTTATTTTGAATGTACCTGATGAAGGTTATTTTGAGCGTACCTGATGAAGGTTATTTTGAGTGTACCTGATGAAGGTTATTTTGAGCGTACCTGATGAAGATTATTTTGAGCGTACCTGATGAAGGTTATTCCAAAAACGCATCGTGCGCACTAAATTTGATATCTACGGTTTTATTCATCACTCGAAGTCAAAAGATTTGACAGCCAAATAGATTAAAAGTCTGTTGAAGCCAATAAACTAAAGGATTTAAACGTGATAGCCAAAATCACCTTCGTTTACCTATGCCCGAGGGAGACTGATCCTAGTTTTAATCCATTACATAATTTTAGAACTGTAAATTTTAAAAACGAGTATATCTAAAAAAAAAAAAAAAACAAACAAAAAACACCAAACTATGATAGAGCTGAAGCATTGACTACTAGGCGGACAATTCCTTAGGAGCTGTAAATTTCAGACATAAATTTTCGGTCACAAGGCCAGCTAGCCTCAGTCATTGGAGTGGATTCTATTATTATATTATATAATATAATACACCGATGAAGGCCTCGAAGTCAACCAGTTTGAGGAAAAAAGTTATTTTGTTTTTTTCTTTCACTGTCAGGATAGAACATTTCATTTTTTTTTAGTTTAGCACAGTTTTAATCATTGGAAATAAACGTGACATATAAAAAAAGAAATATGTACACCTAATTTGTTGGGATTAGATTTGTAGTGACAAAATGACAAATTGCAATCTTTTCTTTGATGTTAATCAATTATTATTATATCACCTTAAGCAATGCACAACACATGGGCTATTAACCTCATTGTGTCCATTAGTCCGTGTCATGTTTGATAGTATGATAATATATTATATGTTACAAGCTTAGCTGTTTCAAAAAGCTTGATGTGCGCCGATTAGCAACATTTCAAAAATGAAATTATTGTTTGAAGAATGGTAATCTTAAGTATTTTATAAGATTTGTTTTTGTTTTAAAGTGATTTTTTTTCCAAGTTGTGAAGAACTGACAAACACAATATAACTGGAATATTATTGAAAGTGGCGCTAAATACAATAACCCCTAACCCTTAAACTGGTTTCAGATTTAAGCAAAAATGTAAAGGTACCAGTTTGTTTACCATTCAAATTACTTCCACTAATGTCGGCGGAACTCGATAAACCTGATATGATCAATTATGGGTCTTTTATCTTTCTTTTAGAGCGGAATCAGTTATTACCCTTATCGGCTTCGACTATTAGCAAGTGGTCAAAATAATAATATACAATTCTAATACAGAAATAATAGGAATAGAATCGGCATTGTTATGTCCTAATACAATATCCTACTTAATCCAATGAAAACGTAGATATCAAATTTAGTGCGCACGACGCGTTCCTGGAATAACCTTCATCAGGTACGCTAAAAGTCGAAAGATTGGAAAACCAAATTACTTTAAAGTTTTGGGAGCAAGTAAACCAAAAGGCCCTAACAGGATCGCCAATATCAGCTAAGGTCACCAATGCCAGAGGAAGTTCTGTATTATTTGGGTTTTTTTTTTTCAATCTTGACGTTATAAAGATATATAAATCTTTTTTTTTTAATAACAATATATTTTTATTCAAATTGTTTGTTACATTCCTACTTCAAAAGCCCAAGCTACTTATGAAGTATTTCATATTGATATGTTCTTATATAATTAATATAATTTCAAATAATATAATATAACTGATGAGAAGAAATATAAATCTTATCGTTCTACTAGAATGAGAATATTGACATTTTAATGAGATTTGATACACCAACACTGTTCTGTAATAGACTGATCTTTTCTCGTACACGAATACGTGTTTGATTGATTAACGTAGTTCAGGTCTATTTATTCACCTACTATTATTCTGTTTAAATATGCCATCATATACAAAGGAATAGTGAACAATTCAGATGTACATGTTATAAAGGCCATACATAGACTGAAACAATGCTTAAATAAAGTAAAGCAACTCAATGGCAATCAATGGTGTGGTTTAAGTTTATGGTGTTTAACGCCACTCTCAATAATATTTCAGTTATATCGTGGCGGTCAGTTTTTATTGTTGGGGGAAACCGGAGTACTCGGAGAGAACCAATAACCTGCAGTAAGTCACTGACAAACTCTATCACATAATGTTGTATCAAGTACACCTCACCATGAAAGGGGTTCGAACTCACAACTTTAGTGGTGATAGGCACTGATTGCACAGGTAGTGTCAATGGACGTACTTCTTACTTGTGATACAATATATGGTTTTATCTTTTTAATGTTTCTTTTATTTGTACATATAATCCGATTGTTTTAAAGACAAGTTTGTTTTATTTCAAAAGGGCTTGTATAGAAGTCGAAGTGAATAAAAAAAAAATTGTTCACGCCACGATATAGCTGAAATACTGCTAATGTTGGCGTTAAACACCAATCGATCGATCAATCAATCAAGTTTATGATACTTGACCTGTTTGTTTGATAACACATTGTTCTGTTGTATTGCGGTTTGTTGGTATTAGTTCAGAAATGATATTAATTACTGTGTTGTATTGGGGGGTTATAAGTAGTTCGAATATTGTTGATTTTTAGTTATGACTTCAATTCATTGTTATAGGACAGGAATAAAATTATGCAATTTATGATGGAACCATCAGAAACTATGGAAAAATAAGCGATGAACAGCGGATTCATGAAATAAAATGTTGTATTAAAACAATTATAAGGAATGTGTAATTGTCCTGATTCTATTCCACTGAATTAAAGACAAAGACAAATGTATATATATATATCCTTATTTCTTAAACTGACAGTGCATAGCACATATACAGAGAAGTTACAAATAAATGAACAGATTAAACTATATACAATATATACAAATACAGTAAATCGACAGATGGAATTAGCCGGGAGGACAAACTATCATATTTATATATCTAATAAATTTACATAGTTTTTGCAGGATTGGCTTCCGTTCACTAGTCATTAAATTTTTGAATTTTATTATATTGGGACGTTCAATTAGATGTTTTGGAAGTAGTGAAGTACGTTTTTCGCTTAAATTAGTACATTCAATTATGTAATGATATTCGTCTCCAATTTGATTCTTTTGACAAAGTTCGCAATAGCGATTTTCCCTCGGAATATTACTCCATCTTTCCTTTTCTATGGGCAATTTATGATTATGAATGTAAAGAGAGAAATAAAAGACAAAAACAAATGTAAAGAAAGAAATATTTATTGTTTTAAAAGAAAAAGAACAAAACGACAGACAACTGTCCACAAAACAAGGGAAGATAACAACGTGAACACACACAAAACAAGGGAAGATAACAACGTGAACACACACAAAACAAGGGAAGATAACAACGTGAACACACACAAAACAAGGGAAGATAACAACGTGAACACACACAAAACAAGGGAAGATAACAACGCGAACACACACAAAACAAGGGAAGATAACAACGCGAACACACACAAAACAAGGGAAGATAACAACGTGAACACACACAAAACAAGGGAAGATAACAACGTGAACACACACAAAACAAGGGAAGATAACAACGTGAACACACACAAAACAAGGGAAGATAACAACGTGAACACACACAAAACAAGGGAAGATAACAACGTGAACACACACAAAACAAGGGAAGATAACAACGTGAACACACACAAAACAAGGGAAGATAACAACGTGAACACACACAAAACAAGGGAAGATAACAACGTGAACACACACAAAACAAGGGAAGATAACAACGCGAACACACACAAAACAAGGGAAGATAACAACGTGAACACACACAAAACAAGGGAAGATAACAACGCGAACACACACAAAACAAGGGAAGATAACAACGCGAACACACACAAAACAAGGGAAGATAACAACGCGAACACACTAAAAGTTCTAACCTGATCCAACTAATTGTACCCGTCTTGTTAATTTTGTAAATAATCCAGGTGATAAGTGTGAAAGATGAGTGAAAGAAAGTAATATTACAATATATTACACCAGAACTCCAGCACTTCACAGTAGAAAAATAAGCTAAATCAAATATTGCGTTATTTCGTCAATAATTCCGAGGTTCAATCGCCTTTCAAGAACGTAGATATTCACTTATTTCAACAAGGCAATATATACATACACGGGGTATTAATCTGGCTTTAACCTCTGTTGTGACTGTATTCCCAGAGGTTAAGCAGAAATAAACAGATATTAAAACATATTTACAAAGGATATTGTGAATTTTTTCTTTTTACAAAATGCAACATCATATTGATACATATGTACTAGGACATAAGTATACCTGCTGATCGCAGATTTTACACGAGGTCAGTCTGTAGACCATACAGCAAGTCGGAACATGGATTACACATGAAAATGGTTATGTAGACTATATACATGATAGCGGGTCCTTGATTAAAGACAAAACATAAAACATATGATAATTTTGGTTCTGCATGCATAAAAAAAAAAAAAAAAAAAAAAAAAAAAAAAAGAATTTAGAACATTTTGTTTTTATCTAATACAAAGTTTCATTTTATTTTTCAAGTAAAATATGTTTCGTAGCCTGTAAAAAAATGAAAATGATATAATATAAATTAACAGAGGCAAGTGAACGTATTAATTGTAAATGATTTGATTTCCACTTCAATGATTCGCGTCCTTTTTAATACATCTTTCACGATCGATTAATTGACCCCAAAATCACCCAATAAATACGACAGTTGTTGTAGACGAGCTTACACATATGGGAAAATTAAAGCTGCTAAAACTCGGCTGCCAATAAAAAGACAAATAATATACCAAGGCATTGATGGTACCAAGAACAGTTACAATATAATATATGGACAGGTGAATAGTTTTTAAGATTATGCATTGCCTCTATGCATTCCATATTTCCCCTCATTTTTGAACGCCGAGTCTAGATGGGATAAAGAGTTGACAGATATATTGCTGAGTTACATTTCTGTCAAATTATAATATTAAGTATATATGTACCATCTACACACGTATAGACACATGTCTTATGTCTATCTCTAGATTTTCCTTACGAGACAAGATAACTCTTCGACTATTGAAGCTATATTTTTATATAGCGGATGTGGCCGAGTGGTCTAGGGTGCTGGACATAAGGCTAAGCGATTGATGCTGCAGTGTATCAATGGTATGAGTTCAAATCCCGTCGAGGGAAGAACAAACATTTATCAGCTCAAAGATCTAATTCTAACACTGTTTGGTTTAATTTATATAATATAAATATATATATCTATATCTATTCAAACCACTCGGATCTTATTATGCAATAATTAAATTTGATGTGAATACTGCAATCTGATCCGCCTGGAGCAACATTGGATATACTTGATAACCTGGGTTGGCATTGTGACGACGCCAACATATTCATTCGCCAACAGCAAATTCAAATAGTCCCATGAAATAATCGTATTTGAAATCGAGAAATCAATAAAATTTGTTGTTAAAATTAAATTATCAGGAATATGTTCCTTTTTGAACAGGTTATACTTGCTTGACCTGGTTTGGAACAGTTTACGCTTTTCACAAACCGCTTCACAGTTTATAAATCGTAAACTGTCCTAAATTAGGTTATATCCTATAACATGTTCAAAAATTGAACATATTCCTTAAATATGGTATGTATAGAATGATAAACTAAAGAACTAATATGTGGTGATGGAGTACCACAATATAATACAAATGATAAATTGTTTTGTACTGTAATAATATGGATGTAGGTCTGAACAAATGTCCGTAAAAGACCCACAAGGTTGGTGTAAGAACAAAAAGTCATTCACATTTTGACTCGTGGACACGGAAAATAACCCGATCTGATTAAAATGTTAAAAATATGTATTTTATTATGTGACTAGTTTAAATTGATCTATTTTGATGTTCAACTATCTAGAAATATCCTGGATATAAAACCAAACATCAGACGAGTTCAGTCAGTTCAATGTCCTGTGGGGTAAAATATTAACCTTATAATATAAATAGCAGTAACAAATAATAACGTAGGTATCTTATTTAGTGTACACGATGTGTTTCCGGGATAACCTTCATCAGGAACGCTCAAGGTTAAAATATTTAAGAACCCAAACAATTTAGATGTTTGAGAACAAGAACACCAAATAAGCCTAAACGAGATAACCAAATCGTCTAATTTTACATATGGTTGAAGAGGGTTGGTCTTAATTTTCATAAATTACATTATTTTTAAAACTGTAATTTCAAATAGAAATATATTCAATATTGAATGGCAATTATGAGGCTGGTCTTAATTTTCATAAATTACATTATTTTTAAACTGTAATTTCAAATAGAAATATATTTATTATTCAATGGCAATTATGAGGCTGGTCTTAATTTTCATAAATTACAGTATTTTTAAACTGTAATTTCAAATAGAAATATATTTAATATTCAATGGCAATTATGAGGCTGGTCTTAATTTTCATAAATTACATTATTTTTAAACTGCAATTTCAAATAGAAATATATTTAATATTCAATGGCAATTATGAGGCTGGTCTTAATTTTCCTAAATTACATTATTTTTAAACTGTAATTTCGAACAGAAATAAATATAATAAAACAGGGCAGTGCCGAAACCATGACTACTAGAAGGGTGATTCCATCGTGTTTCTATATCAACCAATTATAAATTCACGCAGAAGAGTAAATAATACAGCTTCGTTCCTTTTAGAGATATTTGGAATCATTGGGATTCTAAGATGTTATTAAGGCTACCGTGTTGTTTTGGACAATTATCCTTGAAACAAGATGAGACAGAATTTTAAGAGAAAAGAGTTATAATTAAACAATTAATTACTCTTTGTGAGGTCAATAAAAGGAAATGAGGACCCTTGATCTGTGACTCTCGCTGACCGGACGTCGGCCTCGTTCATGTCAGGTCACCGAGAGTCACAGATCCTAAAAATATATTATGATTACAATAATTATAAGAGAAATGATGGATGGTAGTAATGTGTATATCTGATAACTCTTATTTTTGTGTTAATAACGAGAACTGAACCTTCGGGAATAACGAGAAATGAACCTTCAGGAATTTAATGTTTTTATTGTCACTTGCTTTAACCATGGATTTTTTTTTATTCTGTTGACAATTGACATTTAATTTCTTGTTTTCATTTGCGCTATGATTATAATATTTTCCATGTTATTACATAATGATCGCATTTTAAGTTAAATTAAATACACAGAACTGTTAAGATCAGAACTATATACAGTTGTCGATAATCTAGATGCACACATCCCATTTACTCCGTTTTCGTGCCTGCCCCAAGAGAGGACCTGCTTTTCCGATGCCATATATTGTTATCGTTTTGTGCTAAACGGTCTGATGTGAGAGGTAGTTTACGTTTTGTTGATATTGGTGGAATTATTGACCATTATTGTTTAAGCTTTCTTTTCATAACCCATAATAATGACTGGTACATTTGCAGACATTCCTTTATCTTGTGATAAAAGTATACCCATACATATTTTTTTTTTCTTTCAAACTAGAAGGCATTGTCATTGAATGAACTTATTTCAGAATGGGCCTGCAACAGCACATGCGCTTTCTAACACTTGTGTGTTTCTGGCAACATGTTACGGGACTTGATGTGATTCCTGACGTCTTCACCATGAATAATCTTGCTGAAATAGTAAAAAGTGAAATCAATAAGGCAGCTGCTGAGGTTAATATGTACCATAATGAGCAGTCTATGGCACATCAAAGACAACCCGGAAGTAAGTAAATAAATATAATTATTAACTATATCTCAAGCTCTTCATGTGCTTAATTATTATCCCTTACCAAATTTAGACAAAGATAAACAGTAACACGACGGGTGTCACATGTGGAGAAGGAAAACAAACCCTTCCGGAGCACATGAGTTCATTCCCGGTTTTTAGTTGGGTTCATGTTGTTGATCTTTAGTTTTCTGTGTGTGTTTTTTTTATAGATCGTTGTTTGTCCTTTTGCCCTTTTTCGTTTGGCCATTGTATTATCTGTCCTTAGATTTACGTCTTCTGATTACCCGTTGGTCTGTCCTTAGATTTACGTCTTCTGATTACCCGTTGGTCTGTCCTTAGATTTACGTCTTCTGATTACCCGTTGGTCTGTCCTTAGATTTACGTCTTCTGATTACCCGTTGGTCTGTCCTTAGATTTACGTCTTCTGATTACCCGTTGGTCTGTCCTTAGATTTACGTCTTCTGATTACCCGTTGGTCTGTCCTTAGATTTACGTCTTCTGATTACCCGTTGATCTGTCCTTAGATTTACGTCTTCTGATTACCCGTTGGTCTGTCCTTAGATTTACGTCTTCTGATTACCCGTTGGTCTGTCCTTAGATTTACGTCTTCTGATTATCCGTTGATCTGTCCTTAGATTTACGTCTTCTGATTACCCGTTGGTCTGTCCTTAGATTTACGTCTTCTGATTACCCGTTGATCTGTCCTTAGATTTACGTCTTCTGATTACCCGTTGGTCTGTCCTTAGATTTACGTCTTCTGATTACCCGTTGGTCTGTCCTTAGATTTACGTCTTCTGATTACCCGTTGATCTGTCCTTAGATTTACGTCTTCTGATTACCCGTTGATCTGTCCTTAGATTTACGTCTTCTGATTACCCGTTGGTCTGTCCTTAGATTTACGTCTTCTGATTACCCGTTGGTCTGTCCTTAGATTTACGTCTTCTAATTACCCGTTGATCTGTCCTTAGATTTACGTCTTCTGATTACCCGTTGGTCTGTCCTTAGATTTACGTCTTCTGATTACCCGTTGATCTGTCCTTAGATTTACGTCTTCTGATTACCCGTTGGTCTGTCCTTAGATTTACGTCTTCTGATTACCCGTTGGTCTGTCCTTAGATTTACGTCTTCTGATTATCCGTTGATCTGTCCTTAGATTTACGTCTTCTGATTATCCGTTGATCTGTCCTTTCGATTTACAGCTTTTGATTACCAATTGGTATCTTCAAACTTTTCTTAAGAGTCTAACAATCACACAACGATAAATATCATGTACAAACTCTTGCAGGTTTGTCTCAATTCAAGCAATAAATAAGCACTGAAATTATAAGGAAGAAACGTGTACCGTTTTTTCTGAACTTGAGCAACCCCTAAGCATCTCAATTTTAAACCAGAAACATCTGATCAGCCTGATCGGGAGACATGCGCATTAAAATGTCATTATTTATAGTAAAGGGGCTGGGAGTTACTAATAAACAACAGCTGATAATGGTAAACATAAGCACAATGACATGGATGAGGACTCTTACGTGAATATATAAACACAACATCAAACGCATGAAATTAAATTTCTAAATATTCATGCTTAAAATGTTACGTCTTTAAGAGCAAACAGACACATATCAACATACAGGATACATCTGTACTGTTTATTCGCAACTTTAGCAGCATATACAATGTTGATGAACTCACAATGCAGGCCTTTACAGGTTTGCCTCAATTAAGGCAATTATCATGGTTGAATAAAAGCAGTGTTCTTTGTTGTATAATCATTTAATTGAAAAGATCAGCAATATCCATTCAATAAGTTAAATAATTTACATTTTTTTTCTAGATAATATGCATGCGAGCGTTATGCATGGAAGACATTCGAACAACCCTCAGACAATGATGCAAATATTTCTAAGACGAAGTGAAAATTCTGACATAGAAGGAGCGGTAGGAAGGGCGGCTGAAATCGCTATTACAGCTACCGCCAAAATACAAGATAGGTAGGTAATATAGGTAATATCAGCTGTGTTATGTATATCGATATTTATTTAGTTGTGTGTTTGAGAGGGTTGGGCTCATAAAACTAGCTTATTCCCGCCATTCTTTATTACAATGCCTGAACAAAGTCAGGTCAGGAAAGTGAGTCTTTGCTTCTTCCTACGATTTTGATATTAGATTTAAAACCTATTCCAACAGTGCGGCATTTTTTGGTTTTCATTTGATTCCATATCGTGTAAGACGTCTGTATTGTTTTCAATAATCTACGTCAGGTCATATTTATTTATTTGCAAGACATGAGCAAGTACTGACAAATTGCGAATTTCTGGTGTCCACTTGAGGTTAGCTTAGATGCTACTCATATGGGATTCGGGTGGTGTCTGTGCTACTCATATGGGATCCGGGTGGTGTCTGTTTTATCATGGGATCCGGGTGGTGTCTGTGTTACTCATATGGGATCCGGGTGGTGTCTGTGCTACTCATATGGGATCCGGGTGGTGTCTGTGCTACTCATATGGGATCCGGGTGGTGTCTGTGCTACTCATATGGGATCCGGGTGGTGTCTGTTTTATCATGGGATCCGGGTGGTGTCTGTGTTACTCATATGGGATCCGGGTGGTGTCTGTGCTACTCATATGGGATCCGGGTGGTGTCTGTGCTACTCATATGGGATCCGGGTGGTGTCTGTGCTACTCATATGGGATCCGGGTGGTGTCTGTTTTATCATGGGATCCGGGTGGTGTCTGTGTTACTCATATGGGATCCGGGTGGTGTCTGTGCTACTCATATGGGATCCGGGTGGTGTCTGTGCTACTCATATGGGATCCGGGTGGTGTCTGTGCTACTCATATGGGATCCGGGTGGTGTCTGTGCTACTCATATGGGATCCGGGTGGTGTCTGTGCTACTCATATGGGATCCTGGTGGTGTCTGTGCTACTCATATGGGATCCGGGTGGTGTCTGTGCTACTCATATGGGATCCTGGTGGTGTCTGTGCTACTCATATGGGATCCGGGTGGTGTCTGTGCTACTCATATGGGATCCGGGTGGTGTCTGTGCTACTCATATGGGATCCGGGTGGTGTCTGTGTTACTCATATGGGATCCGGGTGGTGTCTGTGCTACTCATATGGGATCCGGGTGGTGTCTGTGCTACTCATATGGGATCCGGGTGGTGTCTGTTTTATCATGGGATCCGGGTGGTGTCTGTGCTACTCATATGGGATCCGGGTGGTGTCTGTTTTACTCATATGGGATCCTGGTGGTGTCTGTGCTACTCATATGGGATCCGGGTGGTGTCTGTGCTACTCATATGGGATCCGGGTGGTGTCTGTGCTACTCATATGGGATCCGGGTGGTGTCTGTGCTACTCATATGGGATCCGGGTGGTGTCTGTGCTACTCATATGGGATCCTGGTGGTGTCTGTTTTATCATTTGGTTTTTGTCTGTTTTGTTGCAAATTATAATTAAAAAAAAGGGTTAATTGTGTGTATGGTACTTAATTGTTAGTACCTATTAATCATTACATTCCAAAAAAGCACATTTTGTATATGATAAATTTATTATACAAGAAATATGTCATTAATATACTATAAAGAATGTTTTTCACTTACACCGAAGCATGACTTTTTCCCATACACCAGGAACAGATATTGAATAATATAATGACAATTCTAAATTTAGTTATTACACTTTATGTAAGTTTATACTAAGTTGGTTGATTTATGGTGTTTAACGCCACTTTCAACAATATTTCAGTTATATTGTGGCGGTCAGCTTTATTGGTGGAGAAAACCCAGAGAAAACCACCAATCTGTCGCAAGTCATGGAAAATGGTGGAAATTGAATGTAATACATCTTAAAATAATTTCGGAAGACATTTTATAAACATATTTTTCAAATAAATTAATGATTAAATATAAGTGTTTAGAAATTTCGTAATTTGATTTCGTTTACAGATTAGGAAGACCAGCTACATCGGCAGAGATTCAACCATTGTTCATTAAATTCATGTATCCATTCTGTCCGAAAAGACATATAGTTTGTAATACAATGGAGAAATACCGAACAGCAGATGGCACATGTAACAACTTAAAAAATCCGGTCTGGGGAGTAGCTATTACACCACAGCCGCGATTCATAGCACCAACATATGGGGATCGTAAGTAAACATATTTTACGAATTCTAATACAAATATCTTCAAAATTTGTTGCAGGATTGTAGTCAAAAGTCATACGAACTATACACATGAACGTACGCCTGTTGGTGGACTGCTAGATCCCGAGAGTATCATCCGCTTTCTAGTCAGTTCTATCAATGCGTCGGCGCCGATATGATTAATTAGATATATTTATGTGTGAAATTTTCAGGTTTATGTAACCTTAACCAATTTCGGTTATATTTACCTCCAGTTGTTGGTGGGAGGGATCATGTCTTCTTTACCTCCCGTTGTTGGTAGGAGGGCTCATGTCTTATTTACCTCCAGTTGTTGGTAGGAGGGCTCATGTCTTATTTACCTCCCGTTGTTGGTAAGAGGGCTCATGTCTTCTTTACCTCCAGTTGCTGGTAGGAGGGCTCATGTCTTATTTACCTCCAGTTGTTGGTAAGAGGGCTCATGTCTTCTTTACCTCCAGTTGCTGGTAGGAGGGCTCATGTCTTATTTACCTCCCGTTGTTGGTAAGAGGGCTCATGTCTTCTTTACCTCACGTTGTTGGTAAGAGGGCTCATGTCTTATTTACCTCCAGTTGCTGGTAGGAGGGCTCATGTCTTATTTACCTCCAGTTGTTGGTAAGAGGGCTCATGTCTTATTTACCTCCAGTTTTTGGTGGGAGGTATCATGTCTTCTTTACCTCCAGTTGTTGGTGGGAGGGATCATGTCTTCTTTACCTCCAGTTGTTGGTAGGAGGGCTCATGTCTTATTTACCTCCAGTTGTTGGTAGGAGGGCTCATGTCTTATTTACCTCCCGTTGTTGGTAAGAGGGCTCATGTCTTCTTTACCTCCAGTTGCTGGTAGGAGGGCTCATGTCTTATTTACCTCCAGTTGTTGGTAAGAGGGCTCATGTCTTCTTTACCTCCAGTTGCTGGTAGGAGGGCTCATGTCTTATTTACCTCCCGTTGTTGGTAAGAGGGCTCATGTCTTCTTTACCTCCCGTTGTTGGTAAGAGGGCTCGTGTCTTATTTACCTCCAGTTGCTGGTAAGAGGGCTCATGTCTTATTTACCTCCCGTTGTTGGTAAGAGGGCTCATGTCTTATTTACCTCCAGTTGTTGGTGGGAGGGATCATATCTTCTTTACCTCCAGTTGTTGGTAGAAGGGCTCATGTCTTCTTTACCTCCAGTTGCTGGTAGGAGGGCTCATGTCTTCTTTACCTCCCGTTGTTGGTAAGAGGGCTCATGTCTTATTTACCTCCAGTTGTTGGTGGGAGGGATCATGTCTTCTTTACCTCCAGTTGTTGGTAGAAGGGCTCATGTCTTCTTTACCTCCAGTTGCTGGTAGGAGGGCTCATGTCTTATTTACCTCCAGTTGTTGGTGGGAGGGATCATGTCTTCTTTACCTCCAGTTGTTGGTAGAAGGGCTCATGTCTTCTTTACCTCCAGTTGCTGGTAGGAGGGCTCATGTCTTATTTACCTCCCGTTGTTGGTAAGAGGGCTCATGTCTTATTTACCTCCAGTTGTTGGTGGGAGGGATCATGTCTTCTTTACCTCCAGTTGTTGGTAGAAGGACTCATGTCTTCTTTACCTCCAGTTGCTGGTAGGAGGGCTCATGTCTTATTTACCTCCCGTTGCTGGTAAGAGGGCTCATGTCTTATTTACCTCCAGTTGTTGGTAGGAGGGATCATGTCTTATTTACCTCCCGTTGTTGGTAAGAGGGCTCATGTCTTCTTTACCTCCAGTTGCTGGTAGGAGGGCTCATGTCTTATTTACCTCCCGTTGTTGGTAAGAGGGCTCATGTCTTATTTACCTCCAGTTGTTGGTAGGAGGGATCATGTCTTATTTACCTCCCGTTGTTGGTAGAAGGGCTCATGTCTTCTTTACCTCCAGTTGCTGGTAGGAGGGCTCATGTCTTATTTACCTCCCGTTGTTGGTAAGAGGGCTCATGTCTTATTTACCTCCAGTTGTTGGTGGGAGGGATCATGTCTTCTTTACCTCCAGTTGTTGGTAGAAGGGCTCATGTCTTCTTTACCTCCAGTTGCTGGTAGGAGGGCTCATGTCTTATTTACCTCCCGTTGTTGGTAAGAGGGCTCATGTCTTATTTACCTCCAGTTGTTGGTGGGAGGGATCATGTCTTCTTTACCTCCAGTTGTTGGTAGAAGGGCTCATGTCTTCTTTACCTCCAGTTGCTGGTAGGAGGGCTCATGCCTTATTTACCTCCCGTTGTTGGTAAGAGGGCTCATGTCTTATTTACCTCCAGTTGTTGGTGGGAGGGATCATGTCTTCTTTACCTCCAGTTGTTGGTAGAAGGGCTCATGTCTTCTTTACCTC
This sequence comes from Bathymodiolus brooksi, assembly GCA_963680875.1. Classification (NCBI taxonomy): domain Eukaryota; kingdom Metazoa; phylum Mollusca; class Bivalvia; order Mytilida; family Modiolidae; genus Bathymodiolus; species Bathymodiolus brooksi. The sequence goes on from OY804585.1 coordinate 86,104,609, forward strand.
CAGTTGCTGGTAGGAGGGCTCATGTCTTATTTACCTCCCGTTGTTGGTAAGAGGGCTCATGTCTTATTTACCTCCAGTTGTTGGTGGGAGGGATCATGTCTTCTTTACCTCCAGTTGTTGGTAGAAGGGCTCATGTCTTCTTTACCTCCAGTTGCTGGTAGGAGGGCTCATGTCTTATTTACCTCCAGTTGTTGGTAAGAGGGCTCATGTCTTATTTACCTCCAGTTGTTGGTGGGAGGGATCATGTCTTCTTTACCTCCCGTTGTTGGTAGAAGGGCTCATGTCTTCTTTACCTCCAGTTGCTGGTAGGAGGGCTCATGTCTTATTTACCTCCCGTTGTTGGTAAGAGGGCTCATGTCTTATTTACCTCCAGTTGTTGGTAAGAGGGCTCATGTCTTATTTACCTCCAGTTGTTGGTAGGAGGGCTCATGTCTTCTTTACCTCCAGTTGCTGGTAGGAGGGCTCATGTCTTATTTACCTCCAGTTGTTGGTAAGAGGGCTCATGTCTTATTTACCTCCAGTTGTTGGTAGGAGGGCTCATGTCTTATTTACCTCCAGTTGTTGGTAGAACGGCTCATGTCTTTTTTACCTCCAGTTGCTGGTAGGAGGGCTCATGTCTTATTTACCTCCCGTTGTTGGTAAGAGGGTTCATGTCTTATTTACCTCCAGTTGTTGGTAGGAGGACTCATGTCTTATTTACCTCCAGTTGTTGGTAGGAGGGCTCATGTCTTCTTTACCTCCAGTTGCTGGTAGGAGGGCTCATGTCTTATTTACCTCCCGTTGTTGGTAAGAGGGCTCATGTCTTATTTACCTCCAGTTGTTGGTGGGAGGGATCATGTCTTCTTTACCTCCCGTTGTTGGTAGAAGGGCTCATGTCTTCTTTACTTCCATTTGCTGGTAGGAGGGCTCATGTCTTATTTACCTCCCGTTGTTGGTAAGAGGGCTCATATCTTATTTACCTCCAGTTGTTGGTAGGAGGGCGCATGTCTTCTTTACCTCCAGTTGCTGGTAGGAGGGCTTATGTCTTATTTACCTCCAGTTGTTGGTAGGAGGGCTCATGTCTTATTTACCTCCAGTTGTTGGTAGGAGGGCTCATTTCTTATTTACATTATATGTGTTTGTTTGTGTATATAGTGGTGTCCAACATATATTGTGTTGTGTTTTTGTTTTGTTTGTCTTCATCTTGTGCCATATATTGTCGCCTTCTCTGGATTGTCCATATTTTGATCGTCTCTTCGTTGTTCTCGTACGTTTATGTTGTATAGAGCTGCTTGTTTTCTTGCTCTCAAAGACATTTAAACTACAAATAAATGTCTTATGTTTTTCATTCTTTTGACGTTTGGAGTATCTAATGTATGTTATTCCAAAACGCGTCTGTTTTTATATGCATTTATCACATATTTATAAGTAATAACGTCAATTTTGCCCATACGTAAACACCGGAAGTGCAACAGCGATATCAGCCCATTGGCAGATATCGGTCCAAAAACCTGATAACACGATATCAAGCCTCTCGATAAATAGATCAATGCATGACTTTTTTCATACGAGGACTGTTATCACCCCTCAACCGATATCGATCACGCATATCCATATAGATTTGGGGTTTGTGTGGGAAGTTAATTTTGTTCTTTTTAATTCCATGTTGAAATATGTGATAAATAGATTAATGCATGCCTTTTTCTATTTCTGGACTGTTATCATCCCTCGACCGATATCGACACTCGGGCTAAAGCCCTCTGATCGATATCGGTCATTCGGGGTGATAACAGTCCTGATATTATGGAAAAGGGCATGTATTAATCTATAAATATCAGATACATATTCAATAGTGCTAATGGCCAAGGATTGGAAAACTGCAAAATATAAAGTGATATTAACTAACTGCAACGTAATGACTCCGTAACGGATTCTCGTAAATCTGAATTTGCCCGATATCAGTATAGCTATATTCGATTCCCGTAGGTCCCGTAGGTCCAACACAGCTATCTGGGAATCTATCAACGGGCCAATGCAGAAAACGCCAGTTATTGACATTTTTATTAGAAGAAAAGACTTGTATCAAAAAATCTAGATAAAAATATTTTCAAATAATTGTGTACAATGTGTTTTGTTTATATTGTTAAAGATAAATTGCTTTACAAGTATCTTTTTTTATGTCACAGCTTGGAAACCTTTCTCCTGGCTTTCACTGACTAAATTAGCATTTTAATTCGCAATCTGTGTTAGGCTTGTTCCTCGATATTTCAGTCCAATGTATTGTGCTTCACTGTTAGTTAATCAAAACGCATGACATTCAGCTCCAGGACTTCGCTCCATAGCTTTCCAAACGAAAATGTTCGTGTTTGAGAATTTATCCTTCAATCGTATTATTAAATGATCCATGCTTAAATTGTCAGTACAGGCAAACATTGTATTCCCCTTTATAATAAAATACAGTATTTATTATGATGATGGTTTAGGCTTATGGTGTTTAACGTCACTTTAGCAACATTTTATTTATATGGTGGTGATCAGTTCAATGGATGAAGGAAACCGGAGTATCCTGAGAAAACCATCGACCTGTCGCAAGTCACTGACAAATTTAATCATATAATCTTGTATCGATTACACCTCGCCATGAGCGGGATTCGAGCTCACAGCTTTAGTGGTGATAGGCACTGATATTTATTATGGCGATATTGCAATTTGTACTCTCAGTCATCACATAGAAAGTAAAATGGCAACTTTCTTTAAATAACATAATTGCTTAGAATGGCTTGGGGGCCGTCGTGGCCGTGATCGTATGGTAGTTGAACTACCTATGCAATCAGTGCCTATCACCACTGATATTATGAGTTCGAATCTCGATCAGTGCGAGGTGTCCAACGTTATGTGATAAAATTTGTCAGTGACTTGCGACAGGTTGATGGTTTTCTCCGGGTCCTCCGGATTCCTCTACCAATAAAACAGACTGCCACGATAGAACTGAAATATTATTGAAAGTGGCGTTAAGCACCATCAAAGCAAACAAGCAATAAAATGACTTGCAGATGCTGAAATATTTTGTTGGGTCTGTATTGAACGTTTAAAATATTAGCGATATAGCTTTAATCTTACTTGTAATGACAGACATGCACACTAAATTAAATATATTTTTATGACTTGCCTTTGGCTTTCTAGGACAGAATCTAGGGCTAGTTCCTCGTATCCACAGTGTAAGTGGTGCTCCACTACCAAGTCCACGAATCATAAGTAACAACGTTCACGACGAAGGAATGAATCACCTGAGGAGCAAAGTATTTACAGTGGCCTTGACCCATTTTGGCCAGTTCATAGATCATGACGTCATATCAACACCAATTTTAATTGGTAAGTTTGGCTCATAAAACATATTCTGTGAAGGAATAATTTTTATTAATAATACATTCACTATATAAGAGTCACATATATAAAACGACAGAAAAATAGATTTCTGAGACAACCACACTGGATTTGTGATCTTTTGATGATAGTGCATGCCAGTGGGTTATAACTGTGCACCCTTCTTTCAGTATGATTTGCAATCGTATTGATGTTGCCAGTCCGAAGTAATTCTCAAGTATGTAATGGAGACGGATAATTTGTTGTTGTCATAAAATATGCCCCGGTTGTATGATATTTTGCGATGACTTCAGTGTAACGTAAAAGAAGGTGTATATAAATGAACATAAAAGAAAATCCGTTGAAAACTCAAATAAAATTCAAATCTATGGAACAACATATTTACTAGTGTTCGTCATGTAAGAAAAGTGTACAGATATCAAAGGGTACTCAGAAGGCTTTAATCGAAGAAGAACAGAAAAAATAATGACCAAAAGAAGAACAGACAATATAATGACCAAAAGAAGAACAGACAATATAATGACCAAAAGAAGAACAGACAATATAATGACCAAAAGAAGAACAGACAATATAATAACCAAAAGAAGAACAGACAATATAATGACCAACAGAAGAACAGACAATATAATGACCAAAAGAAGAACAGACAATATAATGACCAAAAGAAGAACAGACAATATAATGACCAAAAGAAGAACAGACAATATAATGACCAAAAGAAGAACAGACAATATAATGACCAAAAGAAGAACAGACAATATAATGACCAAAAGAAGAACAGACAACACAATGACCAAAAGAAGAACAGACAATATAATGACCAAAAGAAGAACAGACAATTTAATGACCAACAGAAGAACAGACAATATAATGACCAAAAGAAGAACAGACAATATAACGACCAAAAGAAGAATAGACAATATAATGACCAAAAGAAGAGCAGAAAATATAATGACCAAAAGAAGAACAGACAATATAATGACCAAAAAAAGAACAGACAATATAATGACCAAAAGAAGAACAGACAATATAATGACCAAAAGAAGAATAGACAATATAATGACCAAAAGAAGAACAGACAATATAATAACCAAAAGAAGAACAGACAATATAATGACCAAAAGAAGAACAGACAATATAATGACCAAAAGAAGAACAGACAATATAATGACCAAAAGAAGAACAGACAATATAATGACCAAAAGAAGAACAGACAACATGATGACCAAAAGAAGAACAGACAATATAATGACCAAAAGAAGAACAGACAATATAATGACCAAAAGAAGAACAGACAATATAATAACCAAAAGAAGAACAGACAATATAATAACCAAAAGAAGAACAGACAATATAATGATCAAAAGAAGAACAGACAATATAATAACCAAATGAAGAACAGACAATATAATGACCAAAAGAAGAACAGACAATATAATGACCAAAAGAAGAACAGACAATATAATAACCAAATGAAGAACAGACAATATAATGATCAAAAGAAGAACAGACAATATAATAACCAAATGAAGAACAGACAATATAATGACCAAAAGAAGAACAGACAATATAATGATGAAAAGAAGAACAGAAAATATAATGACCAAAAGAAGAACAGACAATATAATGACCAAAAGAAGAACAGACAATATAATGACCAAAAGAAGAACAGACAATATAATGACCAAAAGAAGAACAGACAATATAATGACCAAAAGAAGAACAGACAATATAATAACCAAATGAAGAACAGACAATATAATGACCAAAAGAAGAACAGACAATATAATGATCAAAAGAAGAACAGACAATATAATGACCAAAAGAAGAATAGACAATATAATGACCAAAAGAAGAACAGACAATATAATGACCAAAAGAAGAACAGACAATATAATGACCAAAAGAAGAACAGACAATATAATGACCAAAAGAAGAACAGACAATATAATGACCAAAGGAAGAACAGACAATATAATGACCAAAAGAAGAATAGACAATATAATGACCAAAAGAAGAACAGACAATATAATGACCAAAAGAAGAATAGACAATATAATGACCAAAAGAAGAACAGACAATATAATGACCAAAAGAAGAACAGACAATATAATGACCAAAAGAAGAACAGACAATATAATGACCAAAAGAAGAACAGACAATATAATGACCAAAAGAAGAACAGACAATATAATGACCAAAAGAAGAACAGAAAATATAATGACCAAAAGAAGAACAGACAATATAATGACCAAAAGAAGTACAGACAATATAATGACCAAAAGAAGAACAGACAATATAATGACCAAAAGAAGAACAGACATATAATAACGAAATGAAGAACAGACAATATAATGACCAAAAGAAGAACAGACAATATAATGACCAAAAGAAGAACAGACAATATAATGATCAAAAGAAGAACAGACAATATAATGACCAAAAGAAGAATAGACAATATAATGACCAAAAGAAGAACAGACAATATAATGATCAAAAGAAGAACAAACAATATAATGACCAAAAGAAGAACAGAAAATATAATGACCAAAAGAAGAACAGACAACACAATGACCAAAAGAAGAACAGACAATATAATGACCAAAAGAAGAACAGACAATATAACGACCAAAAGAAGAACAGACAATATAATAACCAAAAGAAGAACAGACAATATAATGACCAAAAGAAGAACAGACAATATAATGACTAAAAGAAGAACAGACAATATAATGACCAAAAGAAGAATAGACAATATAATGACCAAAAGAAGAACAGACAACATGATGACCAAAAGAAGAACAGACAATATAATGACCAAAAGAAGAACAGACAATATAATGACCAAAAGAAGAACAGACAATATAATGACCAAAAGAAGAACAGACAATATAATGACCAAAAGAAGAACAGACAATATAATGACCAAAAGAAGAACAGACAATATAATGATCAAAAGAAGAACAGACAATATAATGACCAAAAGAAGAACAGACAATATAATGACCAAAAGAAGAACAGACAATATAATGACCAAAAGAAGAACAGACAACACAATGACCAAAAGAAGAACAGACAATATAATAACCAAATGAAGAACAGACAATATAATGACCAACAGAAGAACAGACAATATAATGACCAAAAGAAGAACAGACAATATAATGACCAAAAGAAGAATAGACAATATAATGACCAAAAGAAGAACAGAAAATATAATGACCAAAAGAAGAACAGAAAATATAATGATCAAAAGAAGAACAGACAATATAATGACCAAAAAAAGAACAGACAATATAATGACCAAAAGAAGAACAAACAATATAATGACCAAAAGAAGAACAGACAATATAATAACCAAAAGAAGAACAGACAATATAATAACCAAAAGAAGAACAGACAACACAATGACCAAAAGAAGAACAGACAATATAATGATCAAAAGAAGAACAGACAATATAATAACCAAATGAAGAACAGACAATATAATGACTAAAAGAAGAACAGACAATATAATGACCAAAAGAAGAACAGACAATATAATGACCAAAAGAAGAACAGACAACACAATGACCAAAAGAAGAACAGACAATATAATGACCAAAAGAAGAACAGACAATATAACGACCAAAAGAAGAACAGACAATATAATGACCAAAAAAAGAACAGACAATATAACGACCAAAAGAAGAACAGACAATATAATGATCAAAAGAAGAGCAGACAATATAATGATCAAAAGAAGAACAGACAATATAATAACCAAATGAAGAACAGACAATATAATGACCAAAAGAAGAACAGACAATATAATGACCAAAAGAAGAACAGACAATATAATAACCAAATGTAGAACAGACAATATAATGACCAAAAGAAGAACAGACAATATAATAACCAAATGAAGAACAGACAATATAATGACCAAAAGAAGAACAGACAATATAATGATGAAAAGAAGAACAGAAAATATAATGACCAAAAGAAGAACAGACAATATAATGACCAAAAGAAGAACAGACAATATAATGACCAAAAGAAGAACAGACAATATAATGACCAAAAGAAGAACAGACAATATAATGACCAAAAGAAGAACAGACAATATAATGACCAAAAGAAGAACAGACAATATAATAACCAAATGAAGAACAGACAATATAATGACCAAAAGAAGAACAGACAATATAATGATCAAAAGAAGAACAGACAATATAATGACCAAAAGAAGAACAGACAATATCATGACCAAAAGAAGAACAGACAATATAATGACCAAAAGAAGAACAGACAATATAATGACCAAAAGAAGAACAGACAATATAATGACCAAAAGAAGAACAGACAATATAATGACCAAAGGAAGAACAGACAATATAATGACCAAAAGAAGAATAGACAATATAATGACCAAAAGAAGAACAGACAATATAATGACCAAAAGAAGAACAGACAATATAATGACCAAAAGAAGAATAGACAATATAATGACCAAAAGAAGAACAGACAATATAATGATCAAAAGAAGAACAAACAATATAATGACCAAAAGAAGAACAGAAAATATAATGACCAAAAGAAGAACAGACAACACAATGACCAAAAGAAGAACAGACAATATAATGACCAAAAGAAGAACAGACAATATAACGACCAAAAGAAGAACAGACAATATAATAACCAAAAGAAGAACAGACAATATAATGACCAAAAGAAGAACAGACAATATAATGACTAAAAGAAGAACAGACAATATAATGACCAAAAGAAGAATAGACAATATAATGACCAAAAGAAGAACAGACAACATGATGACCAAAAGAAGAACAGACAATATAATAACCAAAAGAAGAACAGACAATATAATGACCAAAAGAAGAACAGACAATATAATGACCAAAAGAAGTACAGACAATATAATGACCAAAAGAAGAACAGAAAATATAATGACCAAAAGAAGAACAGACAATATAATGACCAAAAGAAGAACAGACAATATAATGACCAAAAGAAGAACAGACAACACAATGACCAAAAGAAGAACAGACAATATAATAACCAAATGAAGAACAGACAATATAATGACCAACAGAAGAACAGACAATATAATGACCAAAAGAAGAACAGACAATATAATGACCAAAAGAAGAATAGACAATATAATGACCAAAAGAAGAACAGAAAATATAATGACCAAAAGAAGAACAGAAAATATAATGATCAAAAGAAGAACAGACAATATAATGACCAAAAAAAGAACAGACAATATAATGACCAAAAGAAGAACAGACAATATAATGACCAAAAGAAGAACAGACAATATAATAACCAAAAGAAGAACAGACAATATAATAACCAAAAGAAGAACAGACAACACAATGACCAAAAGAAGAACAGACAATATAATGATCAAAAGAAGAACAGACAATATAATAACCAAATGAAGAACAGACAATATAATGACTAAAAGAAGAACAGACAATATAATGACCAAAAGAAGAACAGACAATATAATGACCAAAAGAAGAACAGACAACACAATGACCAAAAGAAGAACAGACAATATAATGACCAAAAGAAGAACAGAAAATATAATGACCAAAAGAAGAACAGACAATATAATGACCAAAAAAAGAACAGACAATATAACGACCAAAAGAAGAACAGACAATATAATGATCAAAAGAAGAGCAGACAATATAATGATCAAAAGAAGAACAGACAATATAATAACCAAATGAAGAACAGACAATATAATGACCAAAAGAAGAACAGACAATATAATGACCAAAAGAAGAACAGACAATATAATAACCAAATGTAGAACAGACAATATAATGACCAAAAGAAGAACAGACAATATAATAACCAAATGAAGAACAGACAATATAATGACCAAAAGAAGAACAGACAATATAATGATGAAAAGAAGAACAGAAAATATAATGACCAAAAGAAGAACAGACAATATAATGACCAAAAGAAGAACAGACAATATAATGACCAAAAGAAGAACAGACAATATAATGACCAAAAGAAGAACAGACAATATAATGACCAAAAGAAGAACAGACAATATAATGACCAAAAGAAGAACAGACAATATAATAACCAAATGAAGAACAGACAATATAATGACCAAAAGAAGAACAGACAATATAATGATCAAAAGAAGAACAGACAATATAATGACCAAAAGAAGAACAGACAATATAATGACCAAAAGAAGAACAGACAATATAATGACCAAAAGAAGAACAGACAATATAATGACCAAAAGAAGAACAGACAATATAATGACCAAAAGAAGAACAGACAATATAATGACCAAAGGAAGAACAGACAATATAATGACCAAAAGAAGAATAGACAATATAATGACCAAAAGAAGAACAGACAATATAATGACCAAAAGAAGAACAAACAATATAATGACCAAAAGAAGAACAGACAATATAATGACCAAAAGAAGAACAGACAATATAATGACCAAAAGAAGAACAGACAATATAATGACCAAAAGAAGTACAGACAATATAATGACCAAAAGAAGAACAGAAAATATAATGACCAAAAGAAGAACAGACAATATAATGACCAAAAGAAGAACAGACAATATAATGACCAAAAGAAGAACAGACAATATAATGACCAAAAGAAGAACAGACAATATAATAACCAAATGAAGAACAGACAATATAATGACCAAAAGAAGAACAGACAATATAATGACCAAAAGAAGAACAGACAATATAATTTTCAAAAGAAGAACAGACAATATAATGACCAAATAAAGAACAGACAATATAATGACCAAAAGAAGAACAGACAATATAATGACCAAAAGAAGAACAGACAATATAATAACCAAAAGAAGAACAGACAATATAATAACCAAAAGAAGAACAGACAACACAATGACCAAAAGAAGAACAGACAATATAATGACCAAAAGAAGAACAGACAATATAACGACCAAAAGAAGAACAGACAATATAATGACCAAAAAAAGAACAGACAATATAATGACCAAAAGAAGAACAGACAATATAATGATCAAAAGAAGAGCAGACAATATAATGATCAAAAGAAGAACAGACAATATAATAACCAAATGAAGAACAGACAATATAATGACCAAAAGAAGAACAGACAATATAATGACCAAAAGAAGAACAGACAATATAATAACCAAATGTAGAACAGACAATATAATGACCAAAAGAAGAACAGACAATATAATAACCAAATGAAGAACAGACAATATAATGACCAAAAGAAGAACAGACAATATAATGATGAAAAGAAGAACAGAAAATATAATGACCAAAAGAAGAACAGACAATATAATGACCAAAAGAAGAACAGACAATATAATGACCAAAAGAAGAATAGACAATATAATGACCAAAAGAAGAACAGACAATATAATGACCAAAAGAAGAATAGACAATATAATGACCAAAAGAAGAACAGACAATATAATAACCAAATGAAGAACAGACAATATAATGACCAAAAGAAGAACAGACAATATAATGATCAAAAGAAGAACAGACAATATAATGACCAAAAGAAGAACAGACAATATAATGACCAAAAGAAGAACAGACAATATAATGACCAAAAGAAGAACAGACAATATAATGACCAAAAGAAGAACAGACAATATAATGACCAAAAGAAGAACAGACAATATAATGACCAAAGGAAGAACAGACAATATAATGACCAAAAGAAGAACAGACAATATAATGACCAAAAGAAGAATAGACAATATAATGACCAAAAGAAGAACAGACAACATGATGACCAAAAGAAGAACAGACAATATAATAACCAAAAGAAGAACAGACAATATAATGACCAAAAGAAGAACAGAAAATATAATGACCAAAAGAAGAACAGACAATATAATGACCAAAAGAAGAACAGACAATATAATGACCAAAAGAAGAACAGACAATATAATGACCAAAAGAAGAACAGACAATATAATAACCAAATGAAGAACAGACAATATAATGACCAAAAGAAGAACAGACAATATAATGACCAAAAGAAGAACAGACAATATAATTTTCAAAAGAAGAACAGACAATATAATGACCAAAAGAAGAATAGACAATATAATGACCAAAAGAAGAACAGACAATATAATGATCAAAAGAAGAACAAACAATATAATGACCAAAAGAAGAACAGACAATATAATGACCAAAAGAAGAACAGAAAATATAATGACCAAAAGAAGAACAGACAACACAATGACCAAAAGAAGAACATACAATATAATGACCAAAAGAAGAACAGACAATATAACGACCAAAAGAAGAACAGACAATATAATAACCAAAAGAAGAACAGACAATATAATGACCAATAGAAGAACAGACAATATAATGACCAAAAGAAGAACAGACAATATAATTACCAAAAGAAGAACAGACAATATAATGACCAAAAGAAGAACAGACAACATGATGACCAAAAGAAGAACAGACAATATAGTAACCAAAAGAAGAACAGACAATATAATGACCAACAGAAGAACAGACAATATAATGACCAAAAGAAGAACAGACAATATAATTACCAAAAGAAGAACAGACAATATAATGATCAAAAGAAGAACAGACAATATAATGACCAAAAGAAGAACAGACAATATAATGACCAAAAGAAGAACAGACAATATAATGACCAAAAGAAGAACAGACAACACAATGACCAAAAGAAGAACAGACAATATAATTACCAAAAGAAGAACAGACAATATAATGATCAAAAGAAGAACAGACAATATAATGACCAAAAGAAGAACAGACAATATAATGACCAAAAGAAGAACAGACAATATAATGACCAAAAGAAGAACAGACAACACAATGACCAAAAGAAGAACAGACAATATAATGACCAAAAGAAGAACAGACAATATAATGACCAACAGAAGAACAGACAATATAATGACCAAAAGAAGAACAGACAATATAACGACCAAAAGAAGAATAGACAATATAATGACCAAAAGAAGAACAGAAAATATAATGACCAAAAGAAGAACAGAAAATATAATGATCAAAAAAAGAACAGACAATATAATGACCAAAAAAAGAACAGACAATATAATGACCAAAAGAAGAACAGACAATATAATGACCAAAAGAAGAATAGACAATATAATGACCAAAAGAAGAACAGACAATATAATGACCAAAAGAAGAACAGACAATATAATGACCAAAAGAAGAACAGACAATATAATGACCAAAAGAAGAACAGACAATATAATAACCAAAAGAAGAACAGACAATATAATAACCAAAAGAAGAACAGACAACACAATGACCAAAAGAAGAACAGACAATATAATGATCAAAAGAAGAACAGACAATATAACGACCAAAAGAAGAACAGACAATATAATGACCAAAAGAAGAACAGACAATATAACGACCAAAAGAAGAACAGACAATATAATGATCAAAAGAAGAGCAGACAATATAATGATCAAAAGAAGAACAGACAATATAATAACCAAATGAAGAACAGACAATATAATGACCAAAAGAAGAACAGACAATATAATGACCAAAAGAAGAACAGACAATATAATAACCAAATGAAGAACAGACAATATAATGACCAAAAGAAGAACAGACAATATAATAACCAAATGAAGAACAGACAATATAATGACCAAAAGAAGAACAGACAATATAATGATGAAAAGAAGAACAGAAAATATAATGACCAAAAGAAGAACAGACAATATAATGACCAAAAGAAGAACAGACAATATAATGACCAAAAGAAGAACAGACAATATAATGACCAAAAGAAGAACAGACAATATAATGACCAAAAGAAGAACAGAAAATATAATGACCAAAAGAAGAACAGACAATATAATGACCTAAAGAAGAACAGACAATATAATGACCAAAAGAAGAACAGACAATATAATGACCAAAAGAAGAACAGACAATATAATGACCAAAAGAAGAATAGACAATATAATGACCAAAAGAAGAACAGACAATATAATGACCAAAAGAAGAATAGACAATATAATGACCAAAAGAAGAACAGAAAATATAATGACCAAAAGAAGAACAGACAATATAATGACCAAAAGAAGAACAGAAAATATAATGACCAAAAGAAGAACAGACAATATAATGACCAAAAGAAGAACAGACAATATAATGACCAAAAGAAGAACAGACAATATAATGACCAAAAGAAGAACAGACAATATAATGACCAAAAGAGGGACAGACAATATATTAACCAAAAGAAGAACAGACAATATAATGACCAAAAGAAGAACAGACAATATAATGACCAAAAGAAGAATAGACAATATAATGACCAAAAGAAGAACAGACAATATAATAACCAAAAGAAGAACAGACAATATAATGACCAAAAGAAGAACAGACAATATAATGACCAAAAGAAGAACAGACAATATAATGACCAAAAGAGGGACAGACAATATTTTAACCAAAAGAAGAACAGACAATATAATGACCAAAAAAAGAACAGACAATATAATGACCAAAAGAAGAACAGACAATATAATGACCAAAAGAAGAACAGACAATATAATGACCAAAATAAGAATAGACAATATAATGACCAAAAGAAGAACAGACAATATAATGACCAAAAGAAGAACAGAAAATATAATGACCAAAAGAAGAACAGACAATATAATGACCAAAAGAAGAACAGACAATATAATGACCAAAAGAAGAACAGACAATATAATGACCAAAAGAAGAACAGAAAATATAATGACCAAAAGAAGAACAGACAATATAATGACCAAAAGAAGAACAGACAATATAATGACCAAAAGAAGAACAGACAATACAATGACCAAAAGAAGAAGGACAAATAACGATCGAGAAAATACTACATAGAAAACTAAAGATGGATCAACACTGTCCCAAAAGGAAGGGTAGGTAGTTCCTGCTCCACTAGTGACACCAGTGGTGTTACTCTTGTTAACATCTCGATGAGAAGTTATGAATAACTGATATCATGACATCTATAAGAAGAGTTTGAAGATACCAAAGAGGTAATCAGAATCCGTATATCGAAGAAGAACAGACAACACAATGGCCAAAAGAAACATTACAAAAGGACAAACAAGGATCAACAAAGCATACATATAAAACTAAAGATCAAGTAACACGAACCCCACTAAAAATCGGGGTTGACTTCAGGTGCTCCGGAAGGGTGAGCAGTTACTTACAATAACTGTTCGTGTTCAAAACATTTAGAGTGTAAATCTTGCATAAATCATTTGTCATTACCTAGTCAATTATTTTGAATTTCAGAGGAAGGTCTAGATCAAATGGTCTGTTGTAACGGTGATAAGCCAGTAAACAGGTAACAATGTTGGAATCCGTACCACAGGAGTATGTGGTTTCTTTATTTTATTTCATATATAAAAAATCATTCGTGTATGAATTAAACTGAACGCATAGAGTAATATTATTTTCGCATATGAATTTCATCAAGTTACAATTGATAATAGTTTGTTTAAAGCACAACATAAAATGATCTTTTTTATCAGTACAGTATTGTAATATTAGAATACATGACCGTTCACTTTCCTGGCTTGGTTCAGACACTTAAATAAAAGTGGCGATGTTAAACTAGTTTTATGGGTTCAAGCCTCCCACTTAGTGATATGATATTACAGCTGTAATTTATTAAAAATGAGATAGGGACCGTCGTGGTTGGAATCGTATGGTAGTTGGATTTACAACTACTTGTGCAATTAGTCCCTATCACCACTAAAGCTGTGAGTTCGAATCCCGTTCATGGCGAGGTGTGCTCGATACAACATTTTTGTCGGCGATTTTCTCCCGGTACTCTGGTTTCCACCAATAAAGCTCACTGCCACGACATAACTGAAATATTGCCACACCAAGCCAAATAAGGGTAATAACAAAATTACCGAACTCCGAATAATCTTACAAAGGGAAAGTCAAAACTCATAAGTATATAAACAGACAAAATCAGTCAACAACCGGAAAACCGTGAAAACCGCAATGACCCTGACTTGGTACAGGCACTTCTAAAGAAATGGTGGGTTGAATCAGATTTTAAAGCGCCAAACTTCCCGCTTTCCTTACGGCTCAAAATGAGACACAACTAGAGATAACTGCACATTTCACTCCTCTGAATAAAGTACACTTCCTATTCAAATTATAAATTAGTGTCACCTGATTCTCGAATAATATGTATTTCCAGACCTGAATGTTTTCCTTTCTTTACCCCACCTGGAGAATTTAAACACACATGTATGGAATTTGTACGATCAGAAGCCGCAACTGTACCCGGATGTGGGCCAGGTAAATTATCTTTTTTAAGATGCAGATCCAAGAAGTCAAATATTGGGTACGCTATGCCATTGTGTATATAATTTACGCAAATGAGGTTTTGTTAACTATCAAGAAACGGTAATTGTGGTAGAATAAACAACATTAAACTTTATGAAATAGCTCAGATGGAATGCTTATTTATGTGCCTGTCAATAAACAACGTTAAACTTTATGAAATAGCTCAGATGGAATGCTTATTTATGTGCCTGTCAATAAACAACGTTAAACTTTGTGAAATAGCTCTGATTGAATGCTTATTTATGTGCCTGTCAATAAACAACGTTCAACTTTGTGAAATAGCTCTGATTGAATGCTTATGTATGTGCCTGTCAATAAACAACGTTAAACTTTGTGAAATAGCTCTGATTGAATGCTTATTCATGTGCCTGTCCAACGACTGGACCTGTATTTTTTTCTATGTTCAATGATAAAATGAAATAACAGAAAATACCACACTGTCTGAATAGTTCTAACATTAAATCTAAAAATAGAAGAAAGATGCAAAATCGACACCTCTAACACACAAATACATGACCGCTCACTTTCCATTCTTGGGATAGGCACTTCAATACATTTTGGCGGAATATTGACGGAGTTAAACTAGTGATTTCAGGCGAGAGGTGACTGTTCGTTTTGATTTATATTGGCGTAGTTGTTGAGCATTACTACTTAAACATTCATAGACGAACATGATAAAATTCTATGCAAATATATAAGCTCTATAAGCAATAATAAAATACTGCATTTGGCAACATGTTAAACAACTCATTACTATTTATTAGAAGTACTGACTAGCTGATTAAGTTCTAGTTTAAAAAACGGCCTATCTTTTAAATAAAAGATCAAAGGTTAAGATCATACGTCATTATCATATCAAATTAGTAAGAAAGGATATTAATGTAAATGAACAAGAGAGACAATCCAACTGTAAAGGTTTTAGAAGAAGAAAAAAAAATCTGGTATATTCTGCAGGTCCTAGACATCAAATGAATCAGAGATCATCGTACCTGGATTTATCTCAAGTATATGGGAATAATGTGAACGTAATGAAGAGTTTGAGAACTCTGGTTGGAGGTAATATTAATATAACACACCTGAAGGGTGATTTATATGTGGTGCAATTATACACCTTAAACAATTAAGGATTGATCGCAATTTTTGTTCGGTTCATGAAGAAATAACCTTAATCAGGTTGTACACACTGTGTAACCCGCGTGTTACGCAAGAGTGTACTTATACAACCTGATTGAGGTTATTTCGAATGAACCGAAGAAATAATTTCGATCAATCCTTATAAATTAATTCAAACTTTTTATGATATGATATTGAAAAATATATTTATTTTTTCAAAATAAGGCAAATAATCGGAAATAGATTTAAATAACCCCAAAGGTGCTTCATGTAAAGAAAATCACCTGATGACAACGACACGCGACGCCTTGAGAATGACGTCTATTTTCAGATTCCGTACATTGGAAAATAACCTCAACTTTTTAAACCAATCAAAAATGTATAAAATGACATGTGACTCTAAAATTAATTTTTATACACATATAGTAAAGTCTGGAAAATAGAGGGAAATGCTGCATTCAATCATTGGTTTAAATTGTTGTTATTTAGCATTGCCGCTGAAATTATTACATTCAACGTTATGTTTAAGCCATATATTATATTAATGATATTCATATTCTAACTTAGGGTTGTATTAATGTACCAAATTTACGTTTTATAACCTGGTTAAAATTGTAGAATTTCTTACAACAATTTGTTTAACCGTCATTTAATATTTATGGGGAAGACAACGATAACAATTGGATAACCACGTCCCCTCGAACAATACAGTAATATGCTGTATTTTTCAATAATAAATAAATGCTGGAGAATAACAAAGGTCAATCAAAATGGACAATCCAGAGTAACTGGCAACATAGAGCATACAAGACACAAGACGAACAAAGCAAATACACCACACAATATGTATTGGACAACACTATGTGCAAGAAAACACAAATAACGTAAGTAAGACATGAGCACTCATACAAACAACTGGAAGAGAAGACGAATTGAACATCGTTTTTATGTGGAAATCATAGAGAACATCACAATACGGATCTCGGAACGTAAAGCCACATATTAGGACAACACAAAAAAGATGAGCAACACGGGCCGATAAAAATAAACAAGAAACAAATATTACTGTAACAAAAATGTTGGAAATTGGAAAGTTGTTCAACACAAATGTTGAGAGAGAGGGGAAATGAAGTCAGAAACAGTGAGGCTAATCATAAACTTTGTTTGCTATTTAGGTGAAATGCAGGAAGGTCCTGGTGGTTTATTGCCAGACGGCCCACCAAGTCTTGACTGTATAGAAGACCAAATATGCTTCAGAGCCGGTAAGAATAATACTTCTATTACTAGAATTTATTGAAAATGAATAAATTCCAAACTAAAAAACCCAAAAAACCAAAACAAAACCCAACATACTATCAATGAATACAGTAGTATATCATAATATATTATTGGAAGTCTATAATTCTTCATTGGTGGTGTAATGGTACGCGTGCTCGCCTCAAGTGTGGTAGATAGTGGGTTCGAGGCCCGATTGCGTCAAACCGAAGAATATGCAATTGGTATTTGTTGCTTCTCCGCTGAGCACTCAGCATTAAGGAACAAGAGCAAAGAGTGATAGAAAGTGGATCTGATTATCATCTCATTGAGCAGTAATTTGTTCTTGTCTTTATATAGCTTAACAATTGCTGAATTGGCGTTAAACAACAATCACTCACTCACTACGACCTCAACGCTTGTGTAATGGTACGATAAATGGTGTGTTCGAGCCCCGGTCATGGCAAATCAAAAACTATACTTTGTGAATTTGCTGTTCCTCCGCTACACACATAGAATCAAGGAGTAAGAGTGGATACATGTACTTTGGAGTATAGATCATGTGTCCAATAGGAGCGACATATCTATATCCGGCTCTTACTTCAATGAACCAACACTATACAAATCAAAATAAGCGTATTGGTCCAGTACAAGGGGGACATCATCAACACCTCGTCGCAGGTAACTTGTTCTTGTTATGATATACCTGACAATTTGCTCATTAGGCGCTAAACATTAATCACTAATTCACTAAAATGTAATGTATTGTTATTGAACAAATCAAATCATCGTGGTTTTTGTTCTGATGTCTAGATGTGCAACGTTAACGTTTGACCAATCAAGGAAAGGGAACAAAAGCGAATGAAGTACGTCGAATATTATATATGTCACATGATTTATTAGATATCTTTATTATTGAAATTTACAGTTCATAAATAATGAAATTTTTAATAAAACAAAGATTCTCCTCCCTCAGACATATGTGACCTTAGCTGATTTTGGCTATCCTGCTTAGGCCCTTTGGTTTTATTGCTCCCAAAACGTTAAATTATTTGGCTTTCCAATCTTTCGATTTTGAACGTGCCTGATGAAGGTTATTCCAGAAACGCGTCATGCGGAGTAAATTTGATATCTACTTTTTCACAACAATCTAACAAGTAACATAATATTTGCAAACAGTTATATTAATACTGTTCCGTTGCAAACTAAGTAGTTTTTAGTCACCTTATAATAACAATTATGACCATCATTGACTATTCATCTGTCTCTGTAGTGACTGTGATAAAAGGCAACGGTTGATGAACTATGTGAATATGTCCCCTGTTGTAAAACATATTTTTCTTTCACATTCACATCATTTGTTTTGAAATTGTACATGTATGGTATAAGACCGGATATTTTTTTATTTTACCAAAAAATTCACATTGCACATTATAGTTAACATATGTTCAATTTCTTATCTTCTTTATTACATACAGGTGATCACAGACACTCAGACGCACCTGTTTTGAATGTCATTCATGTACTCTTCTTGAGAGAGCATAATCGAATTGCTCGAAATCTCCAACGAGTAAATCCACATTGGTCAGACGAATTACTTTTTCACGAATCTAAGAAGATATTAAACGGAGTATACCAACACATTATATACAACGAGTATTTACCTGCTATTCTTGGGGATGAAATGGTTACAAAGTTTGGGATAAGAAGTACAGCGAAAGGATATAACAATGTATACGATCCAAAGGTAGATGGCTCAACTAGAAACGTTTTTGCCGCGGCAGTGTTTAGAATTGGGCATACCCAAATCAGCTCGTTTGTTGGTTATCTGTCTCCTGACTACGTGCAGGGAGGACACACTCCAGTTGAGGACGAATTTTTCAATACGCGTTTGATACGTAGTAAACATATGTATGGCGCAGATGGCATTGCCCGGTGGATGTGTACAATGTTTCAAGGAGCGGCGGATGGCTTTATTACACCTTCAGTAAGGAACCACCTGTTTCAAACAGAACCAGGGAATGGATTTGACCTTCCTGCACTCAATATGCAACGAGCAAGAGACCATGGTATAGCTCCATATAATAAGTGGAGAGAATTTTGTGGCCTAAAACGAGCACTACACTTCGGTACTGGACCAATGGGCCTGATAGATCATGAACCGGCTTCAGCAAAGGCACTTCAATTATCATATAGGTAAATGCAGAAATTTGTAAATAAATACTTCTGTTCTTTTAAAATCTGATAACCATACCAGGTAATTTCTACTATATCATGGGATTTCTACTATATCATGGGATTTCTACTATATATCATGGGATTTCTACTATATCATGGGATTTCTACTATATCATGGGATTTCTACTATATCATGGGATTTCTACTATATCATGGGATTTCTACTATATCATGGGATTTCCTCTGTCTGATAATTTGCTGCAGATTTTTTATTTGTAACTTTATTTGCTTTTGTCTTAATGAAACATTATGTTTATCAACCGCAATTTTCTGACAAACAATGGTCGGCAACATAATACACAGAGAATCAAAAATCGAGCAATACGAACCTCACTAAAACGGAGGTGAAAACAGTGGTACCCCAGAAGGGTAAACAGTTGCTACTCCAAAATACGTAAATTTGTTTCATTGTCCCACTGTAGAAATACAATTGACAATGGTTTTCAAAATAAAATAGATGCTATGCTTTCTCTATTACAGGCCTAATAAGTAAAGATAAATGTTTCAATTCTTGGTATCTTCTTTTATAGAGAAAAACATATTTCGCACTGAAGTATTATCTTAATGAAGTCGCAAATATGTTAACAAGTCATATACGTTATAACAAATATGTTAACAAGTCATATACGTTATAACAAATATGTTAACAAGTCATATACGTTATAACAGATATGTTAACAAGTCATATACGTTATAACATTTATCAACACATTTTGCAAATATGTCGCCTTTATTCTGAGAACTGATCGAAAAAGAAAAGTTACTATCTTGTTGTGATGTTAACTTGTTTGGTTTTCGTTATTACAAAAACATATTCATTTTACTGTATCTCCCGAATACCTTAGTTGAATGTATCAATATATATAGATCAAAATTGAATCATTTTTCGATATATTTATTGAATGTTGTAAGTCTACACAGGTTGGATACCCCGCTTCTTCTGTTAAACTCTCAGACGTAATCCCATTGACGGACAGTGGAGCCTTTGTTGACTGTTAAAATTTGTATCTGGATGCTTTAATATTAATACATATATCATAAGAAAAACAGAAATATACCATGTAAAATAGTGTAACATTTAACGATTGGCCACTCGAGATTAATATTGTATTATATCAGTTTTCTGGCTTTAAATGAAACTTTGTCGTTTTACGATTTATATGGACCAGAATTTGCAAAGATCATATAGAGGTTAATGTAACGTCAATGTGAGCAATGTTTATATTCTGTGTCGTACAATTGATTAAACTTTATATATTTATTTCAACTTTGGTGGTGTTTAAGAATCATTCATAAATCCATACAGCGTCAGCATTTAGACATTTGCCGTCTTCTGTTTATGTGTAAACTTATGCGATCTTTATGGGTTTCAATTTAAGGGTCGGATATAACGAAGAAAATACGTTACTTGTTGACTGTAGTCAACATTCTACTTTCGTATTCATTGAATGATAACAGGCGACGGATAACCAATGACAAGTCTACTTTCCACGCGAACATCAGATTATAATGAGATTGAAGATGCCAAAGTGTAATCAAAAGCCGTTGACCAATTGAAAGAGGACCGACAATACATTGTTTTCACTTTGGTTTCATATTGGTATTTTATCGGCGTCAAATGTGTCCATATAATGGAAATAATGTAGCGCCATTTCTTTATTTCAAGTCAATTCTAATTGCAGTAAAACATTTAGTCAAATTTTAACATATCCTCTTGAAATTTTGGACCAATACCATATATATTACTGTTCATGTAATGATTATTTGATAATCAGCTACTTACATGTCTGCAGTATGTGATTGATTGTGATCAGGAATGTAATATAGTTACAGCGACATACACCATATTCCCGAAGCAAGCTTTTCTTACTTCTTTACATTTCACAAAACAGTAGCTATGTCACTATAAGAGTTGCTTAACCTTAAAACAACAAATAGTCCACGTAGACTACAAAAAATACTTGTGTTTTTGTTATAATTCTTGATAAAAAAGATAGGGAGATATGCTAAACGTTTTTAATTGTGACCTTGGTTTATACAGGACAAGGATCTGACTATAATAGCGGTACATGTAATCCACAAATGGCAATAAATCCCTTAAGGGTATGGTAAGCAATAAATTGGGGTCAGTAGGGTTAACGAAAACACGAGTATTAGTTTTTGGCCTCACAGAAACTCAGACCTGAATACAGAACAAATAAACTCCAATATTGCAGTTACAACTTTAGTCTTGATGGTTTTAAGGTTTCTTGTGTTTAACGCCACTTTCAACAGCATTTCAGTTATATCGTGGCGGTCAGTTTTACTGATGGAGAAAACCACCGACGCTGCCACAAGTAACTGACAAACTGTCACATAATGTTGTATCGAGTACAACTCGTCTGAGCGGGATTCGAACTCACAATTTCAGTGGTGATAGGTATTGATTGCTAAGGTAGTTGTAAATCCAACTACTATACGACTACGACCAGGACGACCGTCTTCAATTTAATTGTTGATAAATACAGGTTATTTATATAGAACGTAAAACAATAACAACAAACATGGATGTTTAATGACCATGTATATCACTTCTATTTAACAGCCACACAGACGACATTGACCTATACCCAGGAGCACTCTCAGAAAGAACTATGCCAGGATCATTATTGGGACCCACCTTCCACTGCTTGTTCAGTTTACAGTTTCTTAATTACAAAGTAGGAGATCGATTCTATTATGAAAATAATTTCCACCCGACGGGATTTACACCAGGTAAATATGATACATTTTATAGAAAGAAAAAAAGGGAAAAAAAATTCCATGCCGTCGGACCATTCCAAAAATTCAATAGAAAAATAGTAGAAAGAGGCAAAATATATACCACTAACACAAATGCGTGACAACTCACGTTCCTGGCTTGACACAGGCACCTTAATAAAAAGTGGCGAGGTTAAATTAGTTGCATGGGCTCATTAGACTGACATATGATTATTATACTTATAGTTTTGTCTATTAAAGAAAGAAATTCTAAGAGTGGTCCACCAATATCAACAACCTCCGCTAACACCAAACTATTAACCACAAAAAATACCATGATATATGGAGTTAGACATTCATGGCCTGGCTACTTATTACAGGCACAACAATGTGGTGCGGTTAAACCCATTAATGGGGTTCCAACCCTCCTCAGTCTTCTCTCTGATAATTAGACCGACAATACAGAAGGAGAAGACGGTCTAAGGAGAAGACGGTCTAAGTTAAATAAAATTGCTTCTGATCTTATTGTTTGTTATTGAACAATAAAATATGCTTAAATTAAATTATGACAATACAGAAATAAAAAAAACATATAAAAAAAACCCTGCATAAAATCGCGTCCACTCAAACAGCTATTTATCCAATAAGAAGAGAAATCTGTCTTATTGCTATTTAAGCATATTAAAATTTAGTTAAAATTCTATAAAATACTTACTAGAGTTATATTTTACCAGGTCAACTTCGGAGTATTAAACAACAAGGGTTATCATCAATATTCATTAGGAACATGCGTATGACTAACATGCAGCCGAATGCCTTTGCGTCGCCATTGTCTGGGTAAGTTATATTTTGTATTATAAAATTTGTTCTCGACACAATTCAGTTTTTAACTTGGAAAATGTACATTGTTACTAGACCAGGAAAAATCTCAATATAGTCATGTAGGATGCTAAGCATGCGCTATTTGTGTTACACTGCTAAACATTGTTAAGACAATTGGGTTGTATATTAATTTTAACTTTGCATATATATATTGTTGTAATAAAATGAAAAACAAAGCATATCACACTGTCAAAACATATCACACTGTCAAAACATATCACACTGTCAAAACATATCACACTGTCAAAAACATATCACACTGTCAAAACATATCACAGTCAAAACATATCACACTTTCAAAAACATCTCACTGTCAAAACATATCACACTGTCAAAAACATATCACACTGTCAAAAACATCACACTGTCAAAAACATATCACACTGTCAAAACATATCACACTGTCAAAAACATATCACACTGTCAAAACATATCACACTGTCAAAAACATATCACACTGTCAAAAACATATCACACTGTCAAAACATATCACACTGTCAAAAACATATCACACTGTCAAAAACATATCACACTGTCAAAACATATCACACTGTCAAAAACATATTACACTGTCAAAACATATCACACTGTCAAAAACATATCACACTGTCAAAACATATCACACTGTCAAAACATATCACACTGTCAAAAACATATCACACTGTCAAAACATGTCACACTGTCAAAAACATATCACACTGTCAAACCATATCAGACTGTCAAAAACATATCACACTGTCAAAACATATCACACTCAAAAACATATCACAGTCAAAACATATCACACTGTCAAAAACATATTACACTGTCAAAACATATCACACTGTCCAAACATATCACACTGTCAAAGCATATCACACTGTCAAAACATATCACACTCAAAAACATATCACACTGTCAAAACATATCACACTGTCAAAAACATATCACACTGTCAAAAACATATCACACTGTCAAAACATATCACACTGTCAAAAACATATTACACTGTCAAAACATATCACACTGTCAAAAACATATCACACTGTCAAAACATATCACACTGTCAAAGCATATCACACTGTCAAAAACATATCACACTGTCAAAACATGTCACACTGTCAAAAACATATCACACTGTCAAAAACATATCACACTGTCAAACCATATCATACTGTCAAAAACATATCACACTGTCAAAACATATCACACTCAAAAACATATCACAGTCAAAACATATCACACTGTCAAAAACATATCACACTGTCAAAACATATCACACTGTCCAAACATATCACACTGTCAAAACATATCACACTGTCAAAACAGTTCCAAAATCCAATCGTCAAATCGGAGGAACAGATGCAATATAAAAGTAGATAGGAAGCGTTTCAGGAATAATCATGATCAGGTACATGTACGCTCAATGTCAAAAGATTGGAGATTCAAACCGATACCCTATCACACATATACATGAACAAGCATGCTCCCGGTCTTGGTACAGGCACTTTAATAAATACTTGTTAGTAAATGTCGACCATCAGATATAACAGGACGAGTATGAACAGCATTGTAATAAAGAACATTTAATCTTGAACTTTATACATAATATTTTTTTCTTCGTGACACAAACGTTAATTTAGGTATTAAGGCACAACGCATAGCATATATTTTATTATCATACTTCATGCACAAATCTATTAATTTCATTGGATAATAAGCATTTGACATTCCTCAATAGCTTTGTTTGGTGTAGGAATCAGATCGTAATAACACCCTCTGCCGTAATAACACCCTTTGCCGTAATAACACCCTCTGCCGTAATAACACCCTCTGCTGTAATAACACCATCTGCCGTATTATTATATGACTTCAGATAATATCTTTTCTGATTGGCTGATGTCCTTAGAAACGTTCTTTGATTAAACGTTATATTCACCTCACGCGACATAACGCGCGGTGAATATAACATTTATTCACCTCGCGCGACGTAATGCGCGGTGAATATAACATTCCAACGTCTTGCACCATTCGAAACCAAAAAAAACGTCTTGATAAAAGCTTATTTTAAGGGTAAAATCAACATATAAAATGTGTCATATAATAAAACAATTAATGACTTTCAATTCGATGGATACCAGGATTTATTAACCCAAGAATAATATATTTATCTCGGCCATCTGGCCTCGGTAAATATAATGTTCCTGTGATAATAAATCATTTTATCTAACATTATGTACGTTTTCCTTTGAAATTAACGAGAGTCGCTGTCTGATACAAGGTGTCTGATACAAGATGTTGTATCACCACACTGTGGTGATAAAAGAATGGCGCGACGTTGCATGAGACGTTCTCTGCCGAGCTACTTTGACATGACGTCATACCATTGGAATGTATGACAAAATACAGTAAATTGACATTAGTGAATGAACGGAAAAAATAACGTGACGTCATGCACAGAATGTAGTCTCCCTCAGAGTATTGTACACATTTTAAATCAACCCTTCCTATTTGTTTAAAATTCGTATTTATTGAAATGTTAGATAAACTTATTACATACATAGTGTGTTGGTACAAAACTTTATATCAGGTCTTGCCTGTTGCGTGAACTAACCGCATCACAACTCGTCGCTATCGCGACTCGTAGTGATACTGGTTCAAACAACAGGCTCGACCTGATACAAAGTCTTGTACCACCACACTATGTATGTAATGGGTATGTATCCACCTCATTAAAAGTCATTAATTGTATAATAACGCACTCCCGAGCCGAACTTTGCCGAACCGGAAAATAACACCTGAGTTTTGCCGATTAGTCATTTCCGTTAAGTTTACAATGTAAATTTCAAAAATTTCATAAAATTTCATAAAATTTCATTTTTTTTTAAAAATATCTAAATTTTCAAAAAATTTCAAAAATTCTAAAATTTTCCACAAATTTCAAAATTTTCAAAAAATTTCAAAATTTCATAAATTCAAAATATTTCAAAACATATCAAAATTTCAAAAATTTCAAAAAAGAATTCAAAATTTTCATAAGATTTTAAAATTTTCAAAAAATGTCCAAATGATCAAATTTTCAAAAAGTTTAAGAAATTTCAGTTTTCATAAAATTTCAAAATTTTAATGTTGTTTTATTTAGGTAGTGATATGTACATAGTGTGTCCCATTGGTTAATTGACTCCAATAAAAATTCAAAGTCCTCTTTACTACTGGCATTCAGTATGTTTTTAATATGCTCTATGTTCTATGTAAAATATTCGTCAAACAAATGTAATATAGCATGCCATCAAAAATTAAAATTTGTAATTCATATTCTAAAAATGAATTCTTTGATCTTGAAAATTGCATATTCTACATTTTAACAAACTTTAATCTTTCACACCTGCAAACCGCATCGGTTCACGTGCTCGCATCGAGAGTGCGATAAGATCTTGAGTTTCATCCCCGGTCGGGTCAAACCAAAGACTATAAAATTGGTATTTGCTGCTTCTCCGCTAAGCACACATCTTTAAGGAGTAAGAGAAAAGACTGGTTGGCTCGGAATCAAAATAATGTGTTTGAGTGGAGCGACATGTCTACCCGCGGACTGTTGTTTCAGTGGATAATTTCACGTGTGTTGGTCTAGTACAATTCGGAAACTAACTTGTTCTTTTCATGATAATTAGCTGAAAAATTGTTCATTTGGAGTTAAGCAGCAATCACTCACTCATTTACATCATCATGCAGCTTAAATCAGTATTATATGGTTAATTACCTGTGTCATTAGCGTACGATCGTTTTAATTACATTGTATGAAGAGTTTGAAGATACCAAAGCGGCCATCAGAATCCGTATATCGAAGAAGAACAGACAACACAATGGCCAAAAGAAAAAGTACAAAAGGACAAACAACGATCTACAAAACATACATATAAAACTAAAGATCGAGTAACACGAACCCCACTAAAAACCGGAGGTGAACTCAGGTGCTCCGGAAGGGTAGCAGTTCGTATACTAGCATTTGTTTTTTGTTTTTTTTCAGACCACGCAGAATGCCAATAGATTTTTACAAAGACATAGACTTTAGTTTCTGGAGGGATGAAGCACATTTCCATAAAAAGAAATAATTACTATTTGTCGAATGATATGTTACCTTTCTAGCAGGTTCTTAAACAGGGAACATACAACCAACTGTACACAATAACATCATAAAATATTATGTTTTTATAATAATAACGGTGGTGCTCTGAAAAAATAAAATTATTAAACAAAGTGTGGAGTATGTATTTTATCTGGTGTGAAAAACAGAAATAAATGAACATTTTATTTGTAAATATACTTAAAACATCGTGCATTATACAATACAAACCTGGTATCAACATGTGCAAAGGGGTCGTCGTGGTCTTGATCGTATGGTAGATGGATTTACAACTATCTGGTCGATCAGTATCTTTCACCATTAAGGTTGTGAGTTCGAATCCCGCTCAAGCGAGGTGTACTTGATACAACATTAGGTGATAAAGTTTGTCAGTGATTTGCGCAGGTCTGTGGATTTCTCTGGGTACTCCGGTTTCCTCCAACAATCAAACTGATCGCCACGATATAACTGAAATATTGTTGAAAAAGCTGTTACACACCATAACCCTAACCCTAGCCCAAAATATGTAATAAATTGAAAAACTTAAAAATACTACACTGTCGAAACAGTTCCAAATACAATAAAAACAATCTTAGAAAGAAGAAAAATTGATACTTCTAGCACACAAATACATGACCACCTACGGTCATGGCTTCACACAGGCCTTCAGTAAAAAGCGGCGACATTAAACTAGTTTTATAGAGAAATGATGCCGTCATGGAAGTGCTTTTCACATGCGAGTACAATGGCAACCTTTACATATAACTGGGCGATTTCAAGACCTAAATTGTGTTACATCCAATTAAAAATATCTAATAATTATTTAATGCAACTTGTTGTTCTGCCTCACCTATTTACTATACTGGTGTACATCACGACCTTAAAAGCATATTATAAGTTTGTGTTCTTTAGCAGACAAAAACCTAAAAGCACCTAGAATACCAATAGACAACAAAAACAACATTTTAGAGCACTTCAAAACGATAGAAAAATTAATTCATATTGCACAAATCCTGGTGTATCTCTATATAGACGAACAGACAGAAATCATGGAGCCTCTTTAGACGAAGGGGCTTCGTGGTCGTGATCATATGGTAGTCGGATTTACAACTACATATGTCATCAGTGCCTATCACCACTAAAGTTGTGAGTTCGAATCCCGTTCATGGCGAGGTGTACTCGAAACAACATTATGTGATCAAGTTTGTCAGTGACTTGCGACAGGTCGGTGGTTTTCTCCGGGTACGCCGTTTCATTCACCAATAAAAATTACCGCCACAATATAACAGAAATATTGTTGAAAGTGGCGTGAAACACCACAAACAAACAAACAAACAAACAAACAAACAAACAAACAAACAAAACAATCTCTTTAGACGACAGTGCAATTGTGAGAGTAGGTAAAATAGACTTATCTCTCTTTGACAACTATATTCAGACATTTGATTCCATCCCCTTTTGGTGGCAGTTGTGTTATATTGTTATAGATGTATTCAAATTATTATTGTTTTTTTGTAGCCTGCATCTTATTCAAACGTGTCAAAAACAATAACACAACAAAACAAAACAAAACGAAAAAAAATAAAAATGAATAAATAAATAAATACAAGAAAATACTGACTGTGGGTATGTGCACTGGATTTTGTTCCTTGATGTCAAAAGGTGAATAAACTGTATTTATATATATATAAAAAGGAAAGCAATTTTTTCCTTTTTCTACTAAAATTAAAAGATAAATGAAACATTGACATTTTAATATACCGCAATTATATTTATATACTTATAGACATATATTGATATCAATAATAGATGTGGGTATCCTCCTTGTGTCACTAGAAATAGGATGTCAGTAATTAAGTAATTATTACTTCCTGTTTAACGATTAAGCACGTAAAACACGTGTACATTATAAAAACGTTCGGGTTACTTCTAATTTTCAATGATAATAATTTATTTTACCGAATTATAATGCTAAAGAAATTTAAATATAATGGTAATAAGGAATTCAGTACCTAGTGTTCTCGGCGAGGGTGTAAAGGAGAGAAACATCCAGGTTAGTCATTATGTAATGTACCATATATATCCTCATATAAACTGAATGTAGTATTAAATATATTGAACCTGCAATTGTGTGATTTTGAGAACTAATAATATAAACTGAATGTAGTATTAAATATATTGAACCTGCAATTGTGTGATTTTGAGAACTAATAAAGAAGATCATATAAAATTAAATGTTATTAGGTCATGGACCAAAAGCATTTCGGGTGCCTGATTCATGTAGAGCGACAGAACGAAACGATAACAGTATTAGCGTTGACGTCACAGATGATATGCCATTGATTAAAGAATTAGAACGTTTCCGCTGTTTTCAGTTTGACAGTTGTTTTGGACCTTTTGATATTGCAGGATAAACACAATATACGTACATTGTCATTAAATATACAAATGTATAATTAATTTGCACTCAACCTGTTTCTAAAGCTCGTACAAATAAATTTAATATTTTCCGACAATGTACGTCCATTGTATATATATATTCGTATATATAAGCCGAGAGATATTTAAAATAACGTTATTCACACAAGGGTTGGTATTTTATTCACATGTGGAAAAAAACTTGCATGACCACACCATTTCACTAAGAGTCGATGCTTGGGCCCATAAAACTAGTTTAACCCCGCCACTTTTTATTGTAATGCTTGAGCCAAGGTAGGTAAGTGAGCGGTCATGTATTTGTGTGTTAGGGGGTATCGAATTGGCCCTTTTTCTGCGATTTTACTATTAGATTTTGGCACTGTTCCAATAAGTGTGGTATTGTTCTATTAGATTTTGGCACTGTTCCAATAAGTGTGGTATTTTTTGTTTTTCATTTTATTTCTAAATATCACCTTTTTTTTCTCTATATACTATCATTGGTTAGAGAGAGAAAAAAGGTTTTAAGGCTTAGACTTGAAAATTAACATATATGCAAATTATATGTAAATGTCATTCTAAATACATGTGTCAACAAACACCCACAGCTGGTTTCATAATTTTGCAGAAATTACAAAAGACGGATAAATTTAATATTACTGATTTGTTCCCATCTTTCCATCCCTTTTAAATGAAATATCAATCGTATTAGATTTCCCATATTTTTGTATACATGTGTATGTCTAGAACGGTATTGTTTGATAATCAAGAGGAAGTTAGGATGGTCAATCATTAAATTTTACTATAAATGAAAACATTTTGTATGGAGCATTCTCATTGACTGAGTGAATGAGTGAGTCATTACTGTTTAACGCCCAGCGAAGATTTTTTCAGCCATTTCATGGCGAGAACATAAACAGATAATGATAATGTCTGCTCAAAATGAACAGTGGTCATCAATGCAGGAATTAGAGACACTATAATCGTGAAAACTCCACCAATTAGAAATTGCCGTCTCCTACCCCGAGGATACTCATCTCTAGGAATGTCCCAGATATCATATGCTAATATATTTAAATTAGCATTGATAGTGAGAATAAGATATGTAATTCTAACCCATTCAGTACAATTGGTCTCACTCTTAGATTTTCTGAGTGTATATCATTGTTATTTGTACTCGGTTATTGTTATTTGTACTCGGTTATTGTTATCTGACTTGGTTATTGTTATTTGTACTCGGTTATTGTTATTTGTACTCGGTTATTGTTATTTGTACTCGGTTATTGTTATTTGTACTCGGTTATTGTTATCTGACTTGGTTATTGTTATTTGTACTCGGTTATTGTTATTTGTACTTGGTTATTGTTATTTGTACTCGGTTATTGTTATTTGTACTCGGTTATTGTTATTTGTACTCGGTTATTGTTATCTGACTTGGTTATTGTTATTTGTACTCGGTTATTGTTATTTGTACTCGGTTATTGTTATTTGTACTCGGTTATTGTTATTTGTACTCGGTTATTGTTATCTGACTTGGTTATTGTTATTTGTACTCGGTTATTGTTATTTGTACTCGGTTATTGTTATTTGTACTCGGTTATTGTTATCTGACTTGGTTATTGTTATTTGTACTCGGTTATTGTTATTTGTACTTGGTTATTGTTATTTGTACTCGGTTATTGTTATTTGTACTCGGTTATTGTTATTTGTACTCGGTTATTGTTATTTGTACTCGGTTATTGTTATCTGACTTGGTTATTGTTATTTGTACTCGGTTATTGTTATTTGTACTCGGTTATTGTTATTTGTACTCGGTTATTGTTATTTGTACTCGGTTATTGTTATTTGTACTCGGTTATTGTTATCTGACTTGGTTATTGTTATTTGTTCTCGGTTATTGTTATCTGACTTGGTTATTTTGTGACCATCTATCATTTAATGTCCAATTACACCACGAAATAATATTTCCTGATAATTGGTGAAAACGGTACAGGGGGTGAAAAGGGGATACTCACTGTAACTATTTTGAGTGCAGTTTTTCCATAGTAAATTCTACGAGCTCAGCATTTTTCTCACAAAAAGACAAACGGAAAACAACACACAAAAGAAAAAAAAAAAATCGCGAGTTGTAAAATACATCATAATTATTTAAGCGAACAAACCAACAAATATGACATCGCTTGCAAAACTCTATAGAAAAACAGTACATAATACTGGTGATTGCTAAATGTAAGTCACGAAATAATATAAAAAAAACAAATAACATAGTATTTGATGTTTATTGATAAACCAAGAAAGAATGAACAGAAGAAAAGACAAAATATACACAAATAAATAAATAAATAAATAAATAAATAAATAAATAAATAAATAAATAAATAAATAAATAAATAAATAAATAAATACATCTATTGCAGATTATGTGCGGATAAGTCAAGAAATGATATAAAAATAATCAAATAAATTACGACAAATGATTATTAAGAGCACTGAAGATTACTGATGACTTAATGAAAATATGAGACCAGTCTTTGTTAATTTGTTTCCACTCGGAGAAGCCATTAAAGAGTATAAAATGTTATCCCTCGATACCAAAACCGTCAACAGAATTTATATCTTAAGAAAGCTCAAACTATGACACCAATATCAACAAAACGAACAACAACATCTCACCTCAAATCACTGAACACAAAAAAGAGCACGACACATGGCTTTGAAAATCCAGATATTGGGACAGGCATAAATATGTGACGGGCTTAAATCTGTTATTATGATTCCAAACCCCTTCTTGATAACTGAATCTCCAAGGGCAATATAGATATAAAGTAAAGGCACAATGAAAAACCGACACAGGTTCACTTCCATTAAAAAAGACCAAATGCTATCACAAAGATGAATGAAAATAAAACCATGGACGATGCAATTTCAAGGTCAGTGAATGCTCGTAATTAAATGACAGCTAGCTCAAAATTTGGAATTAGTTAAATATATTACTCCAACGACTAAAAATCATAATTGATACTATCAACAGATTTAATATCATTCAGGCATAATCTAAAGAAATAAATGGTCTTCGCGGGAGACAGAAAATACATATAGTGCAGATGGTATATATTTACATCTAAAATGAAAACGTCTTCCAACAATATAGCCAATAAAATGAGTGAACTTTGGATAAAAGAAACACAATTTGTTAAAATCTCACGTAATAACTATTGTAATGGATTAAAGCAGCCATATTCTTATTAGAGGGGAGAGATGCTGGGAATTTATTTTTGAGAAAAGAAAAATATAATTTATGCACCAACAAAATTAACCCTTGCTAAAAATTGGTCCATTGTTTTTCATTATTAACTATCACAAGTTCTTAGGTTACATATTGTGTATATATATAGTATATGACGTCACATATATTTATGAAGATTTTATGAAATGCCGTTTGATCTTATTATTAAGACTAGAATAATTCAGGATATTCACTCTGTAAGCACAACACAAATAGCGTGTTGCTTGCATAACGTCCAGTCGTACCTAAATAGTCAGTACAAGTTACACAATATACAAATCACTAATGTTGCACAGAAATGAGGGAGAAATAAAACACCTGGAGCATCGACATATTACTGTGACTGGAAAACATGCGCATCGGTGAATGACGAAAACCGACATAGTAAGGTTTATTTTAGCATACAAGGAACGCTGCACTAACATATGAAGATACAAGATACACACCATTGTACACGGTCAGGTTTTACGTTTTATAACATGACAACTTCAATCGAGATGCACTCTCAAATAACAAGACATCCACTATTGTCCAAGGTCAGGCTTCCCTTTTATAACCTTACAACCTCAATTAAGATGCCACCCCTATTCACCATCTCTGCGATATGCCCGCTGGCTCTTTGTGTTGAATCCTTGGAAGCGGAAAGGTAAAATTCGTAAGAATGTTCTATATACAACTGTTTTGCCATTTTGAGGGAGATTAATTACTAAGTAAATATTTAACAACTAAATCACGGGTATGAAAAGGGGCGTCTCCTTGTTCTGCTTGACGAATCAAAAGATGTGATGTAAATGAGTGTCTTATGCCAGAAGGATGATAAGTCCCCTGTGCGTAAATGACAACTTGCAGCAGCTCCAAGTTAGGAATGACAGTTGTTAGTACATCACAATTCGACATTTTTCGACTTTATCCACTGTACACTCTTTTACCTGTGAATCTAATTGCTTACCAAAATGATTTACTGTTTGTAGATACAGCTAGAATATCAATCAATCAATCAATCAATCAATCGATCAATCAATCAATCAATCAATCAATCAATCAATCAATCAATCAATCAATCAATCAATCAATCAATCAATCAATCAATCAATCAATCAATCAATCAATCAATCAATCAATCAATCAATCAATCAATCAATCAATCAATCAATCAATCAATCAATCAATCAATCAATCAATCAATCAATCAATCAATCAATCAATCAATCAATCAATCAATCAATCAATCAATCAATCAATCAATCAATCAATCAATCAATTTAGTGCATGCAAACCTATTGGTAAATTACATTCTTTTTATAAGTAATATTTATACCACGGTTTTCAGAGTTAAACGGTCAAACAATCAAATGTAAAGCGTGAGATATTTTAACTGTTTATCTGGGAAAACCGTGGTATAAATGATTTGTAACATGAAGCCATGTGATATCACACCTACATCTACATCTACATAATACGACGATCCATCAAAACTCTGATGACTACACGTCGACGCTGCGCAAACAGACATTAAAGAAAAATTAACTACAAATATTGCATGAAAATAACAGTGAAATCAAAAATTAACATTTACAGGTGCAAAAATTTAACACATTTACAGGTATTTACAGGCCAACTAAGATGTTTAGATGTTCTGACCTTGGATCAGTTGTTTAAACTGATCCAGGGACCCAGCATTAACAATTGTATAAGGTAGTGAGTTCTAAGTCGACTCTCTGAGAGTAATAAAATCACAATCCAGATTTAAAGTGTTCAATATCGCGTATATGCGTGTATCATTTCATAGTTCTTAGCTGTTCTGGTAAATAAACCATAAAAAGATCAAAGGAAAAGAATGCATTTATACAACAACGAATACTTACACTACAATTTAAATAACTGACGTATGTCTTATATTTCTATTTTCAGATAGTGTCGATATTTCTACAATTCCTAATATTAAGTATTACATGTGAACTATATGACGCTCAAACAGACGTAATTAAAGATTCTGTGTTGATAGCAGTATCTATTGTCGATAATAATGACTATGGAGAGTTTAGGAACAGCACCGCATTTCATTTTGATAGTGGAGAGTTTGGGAATAGCACCGCTGGTAAGTTGATAATGATGTGATGTTCAACATAAATTAGGAACAAATATAACTACTACACGCACTAATATAATGGGGAGGGGGGGCGGGGGGGGGGGGGGGCGTCGTGATCGTGATCGTATGGTAGTTGGATTAACAACTACCTCTGCAATCCGTGCCTATCACCACTAAAGTTGTGAGTTCGAATGCCGCTCATGGCGAGGTGTACTCGATACAACATCATGGGATAAAGCTTGTCAGTGATTTGCGGCAGGTCGTTGGTTTTCTTCGGGTACTCCGGTTTCCTCCACCAATAAAACTGACCACCAGGATATAACTGGAATATTGTGAAAAGTTCAAAAATTTAATAGGAAAACCGTGGAAACATGAGCAAATTCGATATCCTTAACGCACGCTCAATAAAATTAGTAGGGGTATTGCTGTACTCAACAGTAATGTACATAAATAGATAAAACTGGACGATAGAGTCCTACATTTAAAAAACAAAAAATCACCATTGAGTTTGATTTTAAAATGGAACAGGTCTAAGACCCGTAGTCATGATCTTATTTGTAGATTGAATCAGTATGCCTCCTTTCGATATATATCAGACAGATTGCTGACGAAATAAGTACATGCCGAACATTTCTCTCATTTGACCGGATTGTAATATATACCGAATCTTTTGTAATAAGAACTCAGAGTATCCAAACTGGAAGGTAATATGTGTTTCCAGAGAGAATGGGGATACAAAAATAGTCAACGGTACAAAGAGAAATCAAATCAAAAGAACAATCACCTGGATAACACGAACGCATATTGTTTGTGCATTTTTTTTTTTTTTTTTTTTTTTAATATTTCTCTTCATTTTGTTATTGTCCTTTTTCGTCCAGTCAGCAATAATTCAGATCATTGCGGTAAAGTTGAGGTCATGACTTCAAAAGTTTTATGTCTCTAACATGAATTGGTTGACCATTACAGAATATCTGTATCACAAATGAACATTGATATATCCACTTTGTCGTGATCGCTATCCCGTCATATTCGAATTCATGACCTATCGCCGAGTTTGTAGGAAGACTAACAGTGGAGCAAGAACTGCTTAGACTTCCTGCGATCACCCCGGTTTTTTTATGAAAATATTTTCGTTCGAATGTGAATCCTGCACAATAGCTTCTCCATCATAAATGGTAGAAGGTCATTTAGTTAAAAATCATGGAAAATAAGTGATGGATTATGACAATGACAATAGCGTCGTCTATTCATCGATATACAGATAGGGCTAGATAGAATACCTATACCATCAAATTTGTGGTTAATATCATAGGATGTTGCGGTCCCAAATTTTCTTATCCAGTAGTCTTCCTTTTGTCTATGCAAAGGTGTTGCTAGATTTAGATTGGTAGTCCTATGACAAACTGGCATTGGCAGGATCGCATGACCAGATTGATTGACATGGTGGTAAAGAATATCACCTTGTTTGTAAATAGAGTAACATGACTGGTGCCACTACACTACCGGCGCACATGAGTTTACCTCAGGTATTTAGTGGGGTTCGTGTTACTCGATCTTTAGTTTCATGTGTAATGTTTTGTAGATCCTCCTTTTTTCTTTTGGCCATTGCGTTGTCTGTCCTTCTTCGATTTACGGATTCTGATTACCCCTTTGGTATCTTCGAACGCTTCTTATCATTAACATTGTTAATGATGCCGCGTCGATCATCGTGTATCAGGTTTTGTACTTAACAAAATGCTCCACTAGTGCAGAACATTGGGTAACAT
This sequence comes from Bathymodiolus brooksi, assembly GCA_963680875.1. Taxonomy (NCBI): domain Eukaryota; kingdom Metazoa; phylum Mollusca; class Bivalvia; order Mytilida; family Modiolidae; genus Bathymodiolus; species Bathymodiolus brooksi. Next base: position 86,142,278 of record OY804585.1, read on the forward strand.
GGTCGCCTTTTTCTTTGAAAACGGATATATCTAATTTAATGTGCACGACGAGTGTCTGTTCTGGGATAACATTCATCCGGTATGCTAAAAATGATTATAAAAAAGTATTAAAGTGAGATTCACAATCCCCAGAATGCTTCAAATGCATTTATATGAAAAATATTTGATTTAGTTTTTTCCCCAATGTTATATTATGTTGAAAGAATACTGGTCACCAATTCCACCAATATCAACAAATGGAACAACCACTTTTCGCCTTAAACAATTAAACACAAAAGAGACCACGGCATGTTTTTTTGTTTTTTTTACATTTATCCTCATTTTCATTCAGTTTAGTTATGTATTACATTCAAATTGATAGATAATTGTATATTTATACTGTGAAACCTGTATATAAAGGGCACTCAAGGGCACCATAAAAGGTGTCCCTTATGAGCAGTTGACCTTTATATACAAGTCAAAATTCCCAAAACAAATATATCTTTACTATTCATTAATTGAGAAAATGAGTCTGCCCTTATTAGACAGCAACGGTATAGCTGAAATATTGTTGAAAGTGGCTTTAAACACCATAAACAAACAAACAAACAAACAAACAACCCCTAATTAGAAATACATTTGCTATAAAGAAGTGCCCTTTAAGGCCGGTTTGACTGTATCCCTTTTCATTGTTATTTAGCTGATGTACTAACACAGACCACAGTTACAAACACACCTTTAGCTATATATGCAATGTATAGCAAACGAAGCGAAGAACCAGAACTGGTGGCCTCTGTTGCTAGGTCAGCGGCCATCGCAGAAACTGCCACTGTTATTTTGGCAAAGAGGTATACATGATAGTATCTAAGCTAATTATAATTTAATCATTATGCTATTAGCCTGGCCAGGTTTGGTACGATAACATATTAATTACGTGTAAGACGGCGGGAAAACATAACTGGGAATGTAATAAGACGCAAAGTTTTATCTAGTAGTTCTTGGGGTCCAACTTGCTTCCATCAAATGTATAAAAACTGTTTTTTATCATGTGAAGAAAATATTGTCTGCTGATTCAATTACGGTGACAATAAAGTTTCAATAAACCAACAAACAATCATAAGTAATCCATGAACATCTATGCAGGACCGACCATTAGCCAATTGAACCAATTGCTCCCAATTGGACAACGCACTGGTGCTATTTACTCTCTGCTGTTCAAGTACACACAACACACTGTAGGTTTTACAGATAACAATTGGAACCTCCTATGGCCGGCCCTGCATCTATGTATATTAGTATACTAAGTTTGTGTCAAAACTTGCAACGTGCTATCGGTGATTTTAATACATTATATATAGAACATCAAAACCAATGAGTACATTGGTACAGCCAGAATGGTCCAAGACGTTTGAAGAGGTAATGACCCCTTACTGCTCAACGCTTACGAAAAGATGTAATTCAAGAGCCAGATACCGATCACCAGATGGTAGTTGTAACAACTTAAAGTATCCATTACGAGGAGCATCTATAACAGCCCAGTCTAGATTTATACCACCACGCTATGGAGATCGTAAGTTTTCAGAATTTCTAATCTAATTAAATTAGATATTATTTTGTTGGATCGCGTTTGTTGGCGAAATACTAGCATCATACAACATCCTGTATGGAGTCGTGTCAGGTATTATTTCATACCGTCAAATTCCATGCAAAAAAGTAAATATATATACCAATCGGACGAGAACTCACAGCGTGTGTGAGGTTTAGCGATAAGCATAGCGTTGGCTTTAATAATAAAAAAAATTATGTTGCCATAATAATGCAGACTTATTAATTGCTTGTTTTCATCAGATATAAAAATAAACGTAAAAGGACTTTTGTTAGAAATTAAATACCATGTTATATGCAAAACACTGAAGTAAAGGATAATAAAGCAAAGCAAAGTTTTCAATAATTAATTAATTAATAAAGGTAATAACAAAATTACCGAACTCCGAACAATCTTACAAAGGGAAAGTCAAAACTCATAATTATATAAACAGACAAAATCAATCAACAACCGGAAAACTGTGAAAACCGTAATGACCCTGACTTGGTACAGGCATTTCTAAAGAAATGGTGGGTTGAATCAGATTTTAAGGCGCCAAACCTCCCGCTCTCATTACGGTTCAAAGGTTCCAGCTGTCACTGTAACAGTATTTAAATACAGGAACAAAATAGGTAAAATAGTTGTCAAAGCAGTACCATATTCGGTGACGTAAATGTCAAAAATATCTTTACGTCACACATTGACAAAAAAAAATATTCGTTCTCCACAATTCTCTTGTCATTTTGGAAATAGCACAAAAAAATAGGAATCCTCATTTGGCATATCGATATGCAATGTTATCGTTCGCTGTCTGTAACCATCAGTTTCCGCTATAACTAACACGTTTTGAGCACCAGTCAAGTGAAAACCAGAATTACTTTAATTATGTTGTTGCTCAGATTGTCATTTCTTCCAAAACGTGGGGGGAGGGGTGTTAGCGTTTATTTTCATGTTTATTAAAAGTAAGGTTAGTTAGTTTGTAACATGTAGACAATGAGGAATACTTATAATTGCATGGAAGAGGCAGTCGTGGTCGTGATCGTATGGTAGTTTGAATTACAGCTATCAGTGCAATCAGTGTCTATCACCACTAAAGTTGGGAGTTTGAACCCCGTGCGTGGTGAGGTGTACTCGATACAACAGTATGTGATAGAGATTGTCAGTGACTTGCGACAGGTCGGAGATTTTCTCCGGGTACTCCGGTTGCCTCCACCAATAAAACTGACCATGATATAACTGAAATATTGTTGAAAGTGACGTTAAACACCATAAACCAATCAAAACCATGATTGTATGGATAATAAACAACATGAATAATTAAAAATGCAAATGATTTACGTTTGGCGTTTGACAAAAAACAAGATGGCTGATACACACAAGTTTGAAGATTGCCTTCATTACTCAAAATTATTACCTTTATCGCTCAAAATTAGCTTGACTACGAGTCAACATTTCTTTACACATACTACGCAACGAACGTGGATCGAACTCACAATCTTCCGAAATGCTTTGCAAACAAAATGCATAATAAACGAACAGATTATAAATAGAAATGAATATTAATTGCTATTTTTAGCTATCTAGCTATATATAAATATATAATATATTCATTGGAATATGTTTGTTCGTAAAATAAAATAAAACATTTAATCTAATAAATAAACGCCAGAGAATGCCGAAGGGCCAATCAAAAATGGATAATCCAGAGAAACTGGCAGCATATGGTACACAAGACGACGAAAAACAAAGCAAAAACACAACACAGTATGTTGGACACCACTATAAGCAACCAAACACAACTAATGTAAATAAGTCAAACTACTGGAGGCAAAGACGAACCGAACATCGTTTTTATGCGGAAATCATCACGGACATCATAAAAAGGAACTCAGAACGTAAAGATGCATACATGTAATATGACAATACAAAAACTAATATATTCGAGCAGTAAAATGTAAATATAATATTTGTTCTTTTACTTTTTTCATTCATTCTACCTAAAGAGCTAAACAGTGGAAGTTTGCCGAGAAGGACCAGTAAAAGAGGTGGCCATCTGCCTAACCCCCGGGACATAAGTAACATTGTACATAATGGTGGACAGACCCCCAAACGTAACTGTTTATATAACGTGGCACTGACTCACTTTGGACAGTTTATAGATCATGATGTTATTTCAACTCCCATCAAAGAATCAAAGACAGGTAAACAGCTTAAATGATGTGGATTCTTTTACAAAACTTTATATATCCTAGAGCATGCTGTCCTTATATTATAGTTGTTGACTTGATAATTCAATGCCTTCAGAATTATACGGCCGCAATTACATAAATTTCATTTATTCTATTCACAAAAAGAAAGTTTAAACAATGATGTCCTACAATTCCACCAATATCAGCAAAGCGAATAACCATCCTTCTTCTAAAACCTTTCAACACACGTTGAAAACGACCATGCCATTGGAAATCGAGGTCTTGGCTTGTGACAGACACAAAATAGTGGCAGGGTTAAATCGGTCCAGGAGATCACATTCGTGTGTGTACGTTTATTTTATCCGTATCGTCCCTAAGCAACCCACTCATCTTACTTGGATGTACTATGTTTTTCACTTAATTTATCATTCACAGGATTCACAAATACGGAGATAACATCTTTTCATGTTCGGTTCGTCTTTACCTCCAGTTGTTTGTAGGAGTGCTCATGTCTTATTTATGTTAATTTGTTTGTGTATAGTGGTGTCCATCACATATTGTGTTGTGTTTTTTTGTTTTGTTTGTCTTCGTCTTGTTTACCTAATGTTGTAAGTTTCTCTAGATTGTCCATTTGTAGTTGCCCCTTCGATATTCTCTAACGTTTATTCACAAATGTTAAGTTATACGGAGGTTACACCTTTTCATGAAAGGTAATAAAACATATCTAATTACATATAGATATATTTTGACAATGAAGACATTTGTTTTCTTTAAACGTTGGTAATAGTAAATACGATTTTCTAAACAAGGGTTATTTATATTTAGAATAATACTGAATATTAATTTATACATTAGTATATCTAACATATGCTTTGTTATAGGAGAACCACCCATAACGTGTTGTAAAGGAGACGAACCAGTTAATAGGTATGTTATTTGACCCAGAAAAGACCTCAACTGTTTCGATATGTCTTCCTCATAGCAATGATTCCCCCAAACAATCGTCAAAGGAAAGAGTTGAAGATACAGAAGGGGTAATCAGAAGCAATTCGAGGAAGAACATACAATGCATTGACCATTCAAACGAATAAATATTACACAGAAAACCCAAGATTGAACAACATGAACCTCCCTTAAAACGGGGATGGAACCATGTACTTCGGAAGGGAATACAGTTACTGCTTAAACAATGGCCCCCATCCTGTTAATCTAGTTAAAAAGTACATGATATGGGATTGTTTGATTCAGGTTATATAATTTGACTGTGTATCCTGATTTTTCGTTTTGTATTTATATAATACAGCAAGATAAAAAAAATGTGATTAACCTAATAGAAAATTTCATTATACAATCTGTAATATGTTAGCATAGAAATTAAGTAAGTTGTAGTTCCATGGGAGATTTGAAGGCTTCTAATATGAGCGGTATCGTTTTCATTGAATACTCTCACATTATAATTTAACATGGTTAATGGTTAACTTAAGACATGAATGTCGATCTCTGGTTTAGCACACAACAGGGAAAGTTAAGATTTCATGTTATGTGAATTATTTCCGTGTATTAGATTTGTATGGCTTTTATTCAATAGTCCAACATGATAATTTAAGAGAGAGTATACGTATGACATGTTATTACACCAGAATGACTCCAGTTTAGTTCGTCCACAGAAATAAATCCTGTCCTTGTATTTTAAATATGTTTGTATAAAATGAAAAAAAAAAAAATACCACAGTAATCGAAAAATTGTAGAAACATGCAAAATGGATACTCTTAGCACACATATGTATGACTGCTGACTTTCCTGGCTTGGTACAGGCACTGCAATACAAAGTGGCGGAATTAAACTAGTTTTATGAACACAGACCTCCTTCCTTAGTGGCATGATACGGTCGTGCAAGTGTTTTCCACTTGCTAGTAAGATGCCAACCCTCACATATGACAGGGTGAGCTGAAATGTAAAGATTCTTCAACTATATACATGATATATTCAATTTTCGTGGATTTCATTAAATACTGCCATGGAGACTTTATGGAAGTACATATATGACATGTTTGTTGTTTCAGACAAGAATGTTTCTCGTTTAGTACCCCTAAAGGAGAGTTTGAGACAACATGTATGCATTTTGTTCGTTCTGAGTCGGCACCAACTTCTTCATGTTCACCTGGTAATTTCTTATTATAGAATCTTTACACTGGATTGTAGCTTATTAATAAACATTATGGATGCCCGCAATGTGACCCCCCTCCCCCCAAAACAAATATCTCGTATAATCATTAGTTGCGTATACTTGAGAATCAAGTTTATTTCTTGATAATTACAATAAATTTTACATTGAGAGAAAATACGAATTTAATTATGGAGACAAATTATTAAAATTGACCACACAGATCGCGCATTCGATTTTGCATAGAAGAATTATTAGGCATTTGCAACACAGTAACTGTCACACAATTCGTTTGTAGGCAATACAAAGGGTACAAAAGAAAAGGGTGCAAAAAGACAAACAGTGGTCCACAAAACATTGCACCGACAATAAAAATAAAGATCAAGGAATGCGAAACCCACTAAAAAACCTACTAGTAAAATCCGAGGCTTTCATTGATGAAGTGATCTGGTTTTATTTGTAATCATGATATCTTAGTACTTCTGCCTTTTACAGTCAAACGAATAACAATATCAAGAAACTGATATGAGATAACATATTACGTTTACTGGTTGTCACACGTGGCAAGGTTACCGCATAGTAGATAAATTACTGGTGTGTCTCATTGAGCCGTAATGAAAGCGGGAGGTTTGGCGCTTTAAAATCTGATTCAACCCATCATTTCTTTAGAAATGCCTGTACCAAGTCAGGGTCATTACGTTTTCACAGTTTTCCGGTTGTTGACTGATTTTGTCTGTTTATATACTTTTGAGTTTTGACTTTCCCTTTGTAAGATTGTTCGGAGTTCGGTAATTTTGTTATTACCCTTATTGTAAGGTATTTCTCAACGTTCAAAATATGGAAATAAAACGCACTTTTGCACTACGTGCTTTAGATTAATTTAACATATTAACATAGGGGTTAGGTTATTGTGTATAAAACTACCTTCAACAATATTACAGTTATATCGTGGCGGTCAGTTTTATTGGTGGAGGAAACCGGAGTACCCGGAGAAAACCACCGACTTGTCGCAAGTCACTGACATACTTTATCACATAATGTTGTATCGAATACACCTCACCATCAGCGGGATTCGAGCTCACAATTTTAGTGGTGATAGGTACTGATTGCACAGATTGTTGTAAATCCAACTAACATACGATAACGACCGCGACGGCCCCCTACATATTAACATATAATTGTTATAGACCATGCATACCATGATTTCCCAAAGAAGTTCTGTATTGACAAACACAGTGTCTTCAGGTTATTTAAGTCAACATTTATTACAATATTAACATTAACAGGTCCACGTAATCAAATGAATCAAAGGACATCTTATCTAGATTTATCTGTTACATATGGTAGTACACAGAAAAAAGTGGACGAACTCATAGATATGAAAACAGGTATAATTATAATAATAATAATAATAATAATAATAATAATAATATACAATTATGGCCTTCATGAGAAGTTAATATCCATAAGGACCGAGGGAAAAGAACCCTTTTGAGATTAGATAATTATGGATATTAACTTCTCATGAAGGACATAACTGTATTATTATACTGAACTAGGGAAATAACTAGTTATTGGTAGGGAAATAACTAGTTATTGGTTCGACGTGCAAAAGCGCGCCAATTTCAAACAGTTATTTTGTGCTACGTGCCGCGGGAATAATGAGTTATTTCTTGTTCCATGGAATAAAACTTTAAAATATCTTAATTATTTCTTGTTTGGTTTCTATAGTAAAGTATAATAATAATAATAATAATAATAATAATAATAATAATAATAATAATAAAAACTGTATTCTCTAAGCCAATGTCACAAAGGTATATATTTGTCAATAATTACATTAATTCTCCACTGACCAGTGAATGAGTGAATGAGTGGTTGTTGTTGAGTACTAAGTGAGCAATGTTTCGGTCACATCAGGTGAGAACAAGTTACATTACGATGAGAAGATGATTGTCCGATGTGTACTCTCGAACACACATAGTTGGATTTGTAAAGTGCTGATGCAGTGAAATGACAGTCCGCCGATAGGCATGTCGCTCCACACAAGCACGTTTTTCTGGGTCCGAGCCAACCAGTCTGTGATCTTACTCCTTAATGTTGTGTGCTTTGCGTAGAAACAACAAGTTTTATAGTCTTTGATTCGACCCGACCAGGGCTCGAACACACGATCTACTGACTTATACACCACCGATACGTGTCCGCCATTTATTGCTTATGTAGATTTAAATTCTATTAAAACACAATGGTCGCCAAGACATTGCCTTCAATTACCTTTAGACTAAAAAACAAACAGACAAAAGCAAGAAAAAACAAAAATGAAAGCCAAGCAAAACAAAGCAAAACAAACAAACAAAAGCAAAAACAAAGAAACACAGACTTTAAAATGTTTTTTAATAAAAGTCATAGAGATTGTACTTATATTTAGGTAAACTGATGGAAAGTCCTGGAGGATTATTACCTACCGGGGACAAGCAATGTATTGATGGTAGTGTTTGTTTTAACTCAGGTACGACTATAATACATGTAGATGATCTGTGAGTCATGTCCATTAGTCTAAATACTGATCACACATTTTTTCAAAAGAATATATAGAAAAAGGTTGTACGGTACACAATGTTATATTATAATGTGAATTACTTCCATATGTTATACCAATACTTTTATCCCAACGCGTAAATCAGAACCACATCAAATGAACTATTTTAAGAAATTACACACATACCATTTACAAAATTAATGTAAAAGGCTTATCCCCCTTAGACCCTTTGATAAGTATACAGTCAGTTCATATATTTAGCTGATTTTAGCAATATATTTAGATATGTTGTGTTTTTACTGCTATGCCATAAACGTTAGACAAAATCGAAGGGCAATCAAGAATATCAAGAATTGATAAATCCAGAGACACAACCAACATTCGGAACAAGACACAGAATGAAGACAAACGAAACAGAAAGCTAGAAAGATGAGCATCATAAAACATTAGCAAAAAAAACTGGTTGTCAATCCAGGTGTCATACTGGGTATAAAAAAATGATTTTCATAATCTGTGGAGTCCGATAAAATCAAAAATAGTAGGTATTTCAAATTATATTTAGATTTTCATTAACAGCATCAGTAATACTTCACTTAAACTATTTTCAAGATATACTGTGAAAGTATTTTCATTCGTGGTTTGAAGAAAATTCCTTTTCTTCGTGGGCGCCTTAATTCGTGGTTTCATACTTGGTGGTTTTTTTAAAATTATTATTATCAAACGCGACATCCACGAAAATTGGTACTCCAAGAATAACAATTCTGCCACAGTAAGTATCTGTTAGAATAATTATAATGTACATTAATTTTATTTGATCTGAAATCATATTTTTCCTTTTATTCCAAAACATTACCTCCAGGAGACTCAAGACATTCAGAAGTACCACTCCTGACCACAATGCACGTTCTCTTTATGAGGGAACATAATAGAATTGTAGATATTCTGAAGAAGATAAATAGGCGTTGGAATGGTGAACGTTTGTACCAGGAGACAAGAAAGATTTTAACAGGAATCTACCAGCATATTGTATACAATGAGTTCTTACCAGCTCTATTAGGAAATAATCTTGTAGATTATTACGGTTTGTATCCATGGTCTAACGGATACAGTACACAGTATGATGTAAACGCTGATGCTGGGACTAGGAATGCGTTCGGAGCTGCAGCCTTCCGGCTAGGACATTCTTTGGTTGGTTCATTGATTGGTTCATATGATCAGGATTTCAGACTGCGCACAACGACTCCAATGGAAAGAGAATTTTTCAATTCTAGAACGGTTCGTGATTCAATGAGATTCGGGGTTGATGGTATGTCACGTTGGATGTTAAATCAATTTACCTCCGAAGGTGATCGTTTCCTGACGTCTTCCGTTCGGAACCATCTCTTTGAAACGAAACCAGGAAATGGCTTTGACCTAAGGTACACGAATGTTCTTTGATTAAATGAAAGTGAAATATGGATGCAACTAAACAAGAGAGAAATTTAGACATTACAATCAACCAACGTCTAATCCATAGATGTAAAATAGAAATGAAATGCTATCACAAAACTAGCTAGGAAGGTCAGAGGTCATTAAATTGTGTTCAAGGTGTATCTATTTTGAAAAACTAAATATACCACCCTTTCGGAACAGCTAGAACAATCTAATCTTAAAATCTTAGCACACAGGCAAAATCGATATCCTTAACACACGTATACATGATCGCATGCTTTTCTGGCTTGGTACAGGCACTTCTAAGCAACATATTTCAACCAATATATACAGCTTCATGTCGTGGTCTCAAGTATATTTTAGCATGATAACGATTTATATAGTTATTGTAACAGGATTGCATTCTTTTCCTTTGATCTTTTTATGGTTTATATACCAGAATAATGTAAGCAACAGCTAAGAACTATGAAATAATATACGCAGATACGAGATGTTGCACACTTTAAATCTGGGCTGTAGTTTTATTACTCTCTGAGAGCTGTGCAATAATCAATGACTTAGATGTGATATTGCATGGCTACATGTTACAAATTATTTATACCACGGTTTTCCGAGTTAAATGATTAAGCAATTTCACGCTTCGCGTTCTTTTGTTTAACCATTTAACCCGAAAAACCATGGCATACATATTACTTGTGATGCTAACTCGCTGATCTTGGGAAAATATTGACATGGTAAAATAAGCTAAGCAGTCACAGTTAGTAATGTACATGTATTCAGATATAATTACTTATAGTGTGCCTCAAATTAGCGTTAAACACCAATCAATCAATCAATCAATTTAGTGTGCATCATGGTTATTTTTATTTTGAACACTTCTTCGATAATCAAACGAATATATGATTAAGATTATGGTATATAACGTCACTTTCAACAATATTTCAATTATATCATAGTGGTCAGTTTTATTATTTGAGGAAACCGGTATACCCGTATAAAACCACAGAACTGTCACAAGTCACTAACAAACTAAACAAATATAGAATGTACGTTTTGTTGGATCATCATCTTATGAAATAAATGTCAGGGAATACAGAAGGTGCAACGTTATAACAGGGATGGTCAGCAATTTCACCAATATCACCAAAAACGAACAAGCACCTCTCACCTGAAATCATTGAACGTCTCTCACCTGAAATCATTGAACACCAAAAGACCACGACATAAAGCGTTTGAAATAGTCCCTGACTCGGGACAGGCAAACACATATGGCGGGTTAAACCGAATATAATCTGTAAAACTTTTCACATTTTGTAGGCTGATAAAAATTTGACATGTATAAAATATTGCTTGCAGTGCTTTAAACATACAAAGGGGAAGAGATCATGGCTTACCGTCGTACAATGAATTCAGGCAGTATTGTGGTCTAAGACCAGTTTTGGCATTTGGAAATTCGCATATTGGTTTACGAGATCACGACAAGTCTGCAGCACTGGTATTGGAAAGAGTTTACAGGTAGGACTAAACCTTATATTATCTTAATGAGGTTACAGGTAGGAGTAAATCGTATATTATCTTAACGAGGTTCTTATCTTGGGATAGTATTTTCAAAAACGGGATCATTTAATATAGCAAAAAAAGAACTCGTAAATAAAGGTATTAAGGCCATGTATGAGGTATTAAGGAAAGGCAGAATACTTAATTTATCCATTAAATGCCAGTTAGATTTGTTTGACAAAATTGTAAAACCTATTTTATTGTATGGGTGTGAAATTTGGGGGTTTGGTAAAAACGATATTATCGAGAGGGTCCATTTAAAATTTTGTAAACTTTTATTACGTCTAAAAATATCCACACCTAATTTTATGGTATACGGAGAATTGGGTAGATATCCACTAGAAATTGATATTAAAGTAAGAATGATTTCATATTGGTGTAAACTTATACAAGGGAAACAGTCAAAATTATCTACAATAGCATACAAACTGTTATATGTTAAAAATTTTAAAAATTGTAAAATTTCTGCTTGGATAAATCACATCCATAAAATCTTAAATGACAGTGGAATGTCGTATATATGGACTTTGCAAAATTGTATATCTGAAAAATGGTTAAAATTAGTAATCAAAAACAATTTAATTGATCAGTTTAAGCAAATATGGAACTCATCCATCGAAACATCTTCAAAGGGGGGTAATTATAAACTGTTTAAAGGGGAATTAAAATTCGAGAATTATTTAGACATTTTAGAAGATAAGGACAAATTTACATTGTGTAGATTTAGAACTACAAACCACAGACTACCGGTAGAAGTAGGGAGATGGAAAAAAAATATTAGAGAAAACAGGTTCTGTCATTTATGTTCAAGAAGAGAATTGGGGGACGAGTATCACTATATTTTTGAATGTACTGAATTTATTAATGAAAGAAAACTTTATTTTGATTTTGTCTATATAAATAGACATAATATCATTAAATATAATAACCTGATGTCTTCTAAGTCTATTTATACCTTAAGTAAACTCTGTAAATTTATCAGAATAGTAAACAAGAGGATATGTCCTCTAGGTTGATCCACTTCTTTTCACAATTCAATATTTGTTTAATTATGTATTACATGTATTTATTTCTTATGTATATTGTGTTAATTGTACATGTCATCTCGGTACCTCTGTAAATTGGTTATGAGAAATAAAGATATATAAATAGGACTAAGTAAACCTAATACTGTCTTGACGAACTTATTGATAGGGCTAATGCTAATATTTTTAACGAGCTTACAAAGAGGTTTTAATTTTATATCATCTTTACGAGTTTACATGTAGGGCTAACTAAACCTGATATTATCTTGGTGAATTTTCATTAAAATCTCATCTTACCCTTGTAAATCAAATTACAAGGCAACGTAGAGTACTCAAGTCCACAGTAATATTGAAATAAAGGGACAATTGATCCAGATTTACAATAACAATGCAACAAACTGAAAATTAAATTAGCTTGGATAACACAAACTCGCAACAAATTGGAGCGTAGACCAAGAGCTTGATGCTTAGTGAAAAACTTGGAGTAAGACCATAGGCATGATCTGACACCATTAGACTAAAACTGGGAACAATGTGCTTCTGATACAGGATTATTCATGGTTAGTATGATTTAAATATAATGTGCCAATGAATTTACATAGTGGAGTCATTAGTTTTCAACAATGTTTTTAAGGATGCGAATTTAGAAAATATTTCAAAATATGTTCCATGCCAGTTGTATAGTAGCGTTGACTATAATGCCTTACACATGGTACCACGTAACCTAATGTTTTCCTTTAGACACCCAGATGATATAGACTTGTTTGCTGGAGGTCTGTCAGAAACGCCTTTAAGAGGAGCACTTGTTGGACCTACATTCGGCTGTCTTATTGGATTACAGTTCAAGAATTACCAAATTGGAGACAGATTCTTTTACGAAAATAATTTTCGATCAACAGGCTTTACCAGGGGTAAGTTATAATTGGATCTACAGATGTGTTGGACTAAGTTTAAGATCTAACACTTGTCTAGGATCATAATTATTTTCTTGTCATCCCACACAATTCGGTTAATAGGGAGGTCTCATCCCACCTCAAACAATTCTCGCTTCTCGTGTCTTTCATTATACACATCAGGTTCAGATATGCCTGTTCGTGTCTTCATCTTATTTGATTCTATCGCGATCTAAAAATAAATCGCTTAATTTAGATCGAACTTAAAACGACTAATAAATGTACTCAAAACATAGAAACATCTATGTAAAGCGCTTACACTGCCCTAAAGATCGATCTTGTTAGATCGATTTTATATTATTTGTTTTGTTTGTTTGATGGTGTTTAGCGCCATTTTCAACAATATTTCAGTTATATCACTACATACATACCGTAAATTAGAAATGTTTCTATTTTAATAGCAAACAAAGGCAATCTAAAAACGAGCTGCATTTTATAAAATGTTTGTTTTGTGTTTTTATGTCCTCGCCACTAAGTGGCCGTAATTCCGAAATAAAATAGTTGTCACCACTTTTTTTCGCAATACTTTGAGATATTGACTTGATATTTGGTATGTGGGTGTACAATGATAAGTTACAGATCAAGTTTACGTTTCGTTCGGGTCCATTGATTTTTGACCGAGTTATGGCCCTTGGACTTTGAAATTTGGCCAAATATTTAGTTGTCACCACTTTTTTCGCTATACTTTGAGATATTGACTTGATTTTTGGTATGTTGGTGTATAATGATGAGTTACAGATCAAGTTTCAGTTTCGTTCCGGTTCAATGAATTTTGGCCGAGTTATGGCCCTTGGACTTTGAAATTTGGCCAAATATTTAGTTGTCACCACTTTTTTCGCTATGCTTTGAGATATTGACTTGACTTTTGGTATGTTGGCGTATAATGATAAGTTACAGATCAAGTTTAAGTTTCGTTCCGGTTCAATGATTTTTGGCCGAGTTATGGCCCTTGGACTTTGAAATTTGGCCAAATATTTAGTTGTCCCCACTTTTTTTCGCTATGCTTGGAGATATTGACTTGATTTTTGGTATATGAGTGTATAATGATGAGATACAGATCAAGTTTACATTTCGTTCCAGTCCAATGATCTTTGACCGAGTTATGGCCCTTGTACTTTGAGTTGTCACCACTTTATTCCACTATTATGTATAATCATAAGTTACAGATCATCTTTGAAATTCGTTCCGGTTGAATGATTTTTGGCCAACTTACAGCCGTTGAGCATTGAAATTTGTTGTAGATTCCTGATCATATCAAGATTTGCTCAGGCAATATTGTTTCCCTGAATAAATCTTGTGAATTTAAGGAGGCTTGAAAATGCAGATCTAAAACAATAGTTTGTTATTCTTAGCCTATTACTGAGGGAATTAAAAAAGGATGAAACATTTGCGAGCCTCCTTAATATTCACGGCGGGGACATTCGTATCGTTCCGACACATCTAGTTTGCGTCTTATTTTTACAAAAAACATTACGTTATTGAATTGAGATATGTCGATAAATAAAGTTAAAAAGGAACCATTTATGTAATAAATGTGTTAATTTTGCTATTGTAGAACAGTTGTACATTATAAAGAGACAGACATTATCTTCTCTATTCTGTCGTAATTTTGATATCAGGTACATACAGACCAATGCATTTGTATCGCCACTTTCGGGGTAAGTATATACATAATACTAGTCTCCATCTTCTGTAGACACTGTCAATCTCTCAATGACGTTACATAATTGACACTAACATTGATAGATGTTGACCATGGAGGCTATCCCACTTTCAATAATGATTAATAGGGTTCATTTTAAAAGATTGAATGGATTGTTAAACCACATCGGTGGTATAGTGCTTCTCCGTAAATCACACAACATTAAGGAGAAAGAGCAAATACTGGTTGGCTCGGTATCAGGATACTGTGTCCGAGTGAGGCGACATGTCCATCCGACTATTGTTTCAGTGAACTAGCACTATAACAATCCCACTAAGCGTGTTGGTCTAGTACAAAGCGGACCTCGTCATCATCTCTTTGAAAGTTAACTTGTTCTCGCCATGATATAGCTGGGAAAAAAATCACTCGCTCAAAATCCTTAAATGGATTATTTTAAACGTCAAGTAAAGTATTTCAGCTTTTTTGATGTATGTTTAACGTAGAGTGAGCAGTATATATCAACTATAATCAACATCACTACAGGGGCCGTTGTGGTCGTCATCGTATGGCAGTTGGATTTACAACTACCTGTGCAATTAGCGCCTAATACCACTAAAATTGTGAGTTCGAGCCCCGTTCATGGCGATGTGTACAGTGACTTGCGACAGGTCGGTGGTTTTCTCCTAGTACCCCGGTTACCTCCACCAATAAATCTGACCGCCACGATATCACTGAACTATTGTTGAAAGTGGCTTCAAACACAATAAACCAGCCAACCAACCAATCAACATCACTACTAATGTATATATGGGAGGAGCTTATTTCAACATAGGGATATAATATATTTAGCCAATAATTACAATATATCTCCTTCCGTTGGATAAGGTGTGTAGTTGGTATATTCAGAGCAGCTGTCGAGGAATCTTTAAGAGAGATTGTACTGTGCAGCTCGGAAGGGCTTGGTTATATTACTAAGCCAAAATGATTCCTCAGGGAGAAGTGAGAAAGTTGTAACAATAATTTAATTGTTTATATTATATAGTACGATTTATTAAAGGGTCCCCAAGGACGTGATCGTATGGTAGTTGGGTTTACAATCAGTACCTATCACCACTATCGTTGTGAGTTCGAAACCGCTCTGGCGAGGTATACTCAATACAACATTATGTGATAAAGTTTGTCAGTGACTTGCGTCAGGTCGGCGGTTTTCTCCGTGTACTCCGGTTTTCTCCACCAATAAAACTGACCACCACGATCAAACTGAAATATTGATGATAGTGGCGTTAAACACCATAAAACCAAGCCAAACATATTTATTGATAGCGATACATTACATAGCATATCTTTTGTAATTAAATGTTATATCCTTTATATAGAGTTAAATAAATTTGTGTTTATGTCATACTATTTTCTGCAAGTTTTCCTGCAATAAAATAAATATTAAATAACTCTTAGGATTTAACCCGAGTTTGGAATTAATTATTTATCATATTAACGTACATGCTCTACAGCTTCTGGTTACCCCTTTGATATCTGCAAAAACGGTAAACAGAATGTATGTTATAATGAAATTCGTGATTTAATTGTTAATTGATTGAGAGATTTATGCATTATTTTTTTTTTATTTCAGGTGCAACTTTAGGTATGTATAATAGGTTTGATAACTATCAAACGATATGTAGCTAAAATATAATCACAAAGAAATTATAAAGGAAGGGGCTTTAAAGCGAGAAGTTAATATGTATTATTATACTTTACTATAGAAACCAAGCAAAACATAATTAAGATATTCTAAAGTTTTATTCCATGAAACAAGAAATAACTCATTATTCCCGCGGCAAACTGCACGTAGGTCAAATAACTGTGAGGGAATCTGCACGTAGCACAAAATAACTGTTTGAAATTGGTGCGCTTTTGCACGTCGAACCAATAACTAGTTATTTCCCTCAGCATGTCGAACCAATAACTAGTTATTTCCCTCAGCAGGTCGAACCAATAACTAGTTATTTCCCTCATGTTAGTTCAGTATAATAATACAGTTATGTCCTTCATGAGAAGTTAATATCCATAATTATTAAATCTCGAAAGGGTTATTTTCCCTCGGTCATACAACCACGGGAAAATAACCCTTTCTCAATTTAATAATTATGGATATTAATTTCTCATGAAGGCCATAATTGTATAATATTAGAGAAACCTTAGGGGCAATCAAGAATGGACAATCATGAGAAACTGGCAACATTTGGGTACACAAGACAGAAGACGAAGACAAAAAAAACCAAAAAAAAACCACACAAAAAAACAACACAACACAAGACACCAGACACAAGACGAAGACAAACACAAATTAGTCCACACGAAGCGTTTCTGGGACAACCTTTAGTAGGTACGGTCAAAATAAAAAGATTGGAAATCCAAATAATTTATCATTTTATTTTTTGTTGTCATGGGCATTGTTGACAGAGGAGTAAAGGTAATTCACTTCTGACCACTACTTTTTTACTCACTGCGTGTGTTCACGCTTCAAGCAATAAGAACTCAATGGCGTGTGTTCACGCTTCAAGTAATAAGGTATACGAGTCATATATTCATGACAGGCTTTTCACTACACAGTTCGTTATCTGTTCGGGCTTTTCTTGTCGGGCTCAATGAGTTAGGTAGTTGGACTCATGCAAACCTATTACCAATACGGCGTGGGTTCACGCCCGGCTTTGTAAATTACAAAATAGGGTGGACTCGACTCACAGCCGCAAGTGATAAAGTTTACCAGTTGCTTGTCCATGGTCGGTGGTTCTCTCCGGGTACTCCGGCTTCTTCCACCACTAAAACTGGTCGTCATGATATAGCTGAAATATTGCTGAAAGTGGCGTTAAACACCAACAATCAAATCTTTTCTTGTACAACTAAGTCTGGTAGACCCAATATAACTGGAAAACTGCTGAAAGTTTTTCGATAATTACATATATCCCTATATAACCCCCAGATTAAACACACTCCAGACAATACTGTAGCTGTCATTACAATAGCTACATGTTGTAATATAAATATAAATAATGATCCCTATACTGTACCGTTGTCAATACTAAGCTTAAGGTTGTCCTACTTCAGGCATAGATGGCATTGACTGATTTTAGTTATCCTGTTTAGGCCCAATGGTTTTTATAGATGACATTGACTGATTTTAGTTATCCTGTTTAGGCCCAATGGTTTTTATAGATGGCATTGACTGATTTTAGTTATCCTGTTTAGGCCCAATGGTTTTTATAGATGACATTGACTGATTTTAGTTATCCTGTTTAGGCCCAATGGTTTTTATAGATGACATTGACTGATTTTAGTTATCCTGTTTAGGCCCAATGGTTTTTATAGATGACATTGACTGATTTTAGTTATCCTGTTTAAGGCCCAATGGTTTTTATAGATGACATTGACTGATTTTAGTTATCCTGTTTAGGCCCAATGGTTTTTATAGATGACATTGACTGATTTTAGTTATCCTGTTTAGGCCCAATGGTTTTTATAGATGACATTGACTGATTTTAGTTATCCTGTTTAGGTCCAATGGTTTTTATTGCTCCCAAACACTTTTAAATTATTTGGTTTTTCAGTCTGTTGATTTTGAGCGTACCTGATGAAGGTTATTCCATAAACAGGTCGTGCGCATTACATTTGATATTTAGGTTTTTGTAACACATCAGAGTACACTTATATAGCCTACGCCTATTTACTGGTAATGAGGACAATAACAACTTTAAACCCACTCTAAAAATGCTGATATCGAGGGAAATAATAAATTGGATATTGTCCGAATGTTTTATTGTATGAAAGGCAGCATAGGAAATCTCAAAACAATATGGCTTTAAAAAGACACAAGTAACATTAACATTTTTAGAGTAACAATTCTATCAAGTTTAATGTAATCAAGTATACTTCATGCATCTAGGTATAAATCGGTTAAAACCAGATGGGTCCGAACCATAAAATATGCAGGCATGGCGGTAATGTTTGAAGATTATTCGTCCCAGGGACAATAGCCATTAGAAATATCAACAAAGATACACAATTTTAATTTTATATGACAAAATAGTCATTTTATGTATATTTGCTTTTTCTATAGAAAATATATACTGGTGTATAATAATATACTATTAATACTGGTGTATAATAATATACTATTAATACTGGTGTATAATAATATACTATTAATACTAATGTATAATAATATACTATTAATACTGGTGTATAATAATATACTATTAATACTGGTGTATAATAATATACTATTAATACTGATGTATAATAATATACTATTAATACTGATGTATAATAATATACTATTAATACTGATGTATAATAATATACTATTAATACTGATGTATAATAATATACTATTAATACTGGTGTATAATAATATACTATTAATACTGATGTATAATAATATACTATTAATACTGATGTATAATAATATACTATTAATACTGATGTATAATAATATACTATTAATACTGATGTATAATAATATACTATTAATACTGGTGATAGATATTATAGTGATTACAAGAAGAATAACAACAATGAAATCTCAATTCTATGCCATTTAATATTTATTGGCCATTGTGTTGTCTGTTCTTCTTCGATATACGTCTCCTGATTACCCCTTTGGTATCTTCAAACTCTTCTTACAAGAACAGTATGAAGATACCAAAGGGGTAATCAGAATCTATAAATAGAAGAAGGACATACAATACAATGGTCAATTGAAAAAGGATAAAAGGACAAGCAATGATCTACAAAACATTACTCGGAAAGCTAACAATTTAGCAACACGAATACCACTAAAACCCTGTGGTGACCTCAGGTACTCTGGAAGAAGGGTAAGCACTTCCTGCTTCATGAGTTGCACTCGTCGCTTCAGGTGGACTTAGACAAGTGTATATAGTACATTTTGACGTCATTTTCACTTGCATTTTAAAATATACTGTGGAACAAACATTAATAATTATATCTTTACTAAATCTAACAGTAATACATGTGTATACATCGTTAACATGCTATGCATCGCGAACAAGAAAAAAATATTACCCTTGAATAGAATAAATGAAGTAGAAAGGGAAATGACTAGACTGTGACTTTTCACGCATAGATTGAACATTCCTTTATACTAGCAGATGGTTAATCAGTAAATGACAAAGCAATTCCTGGTTTTCTCCGGGTACTCCGGTTCCCCACCAAGAAAACTGACCACCACGATATAACTAAAATATTGTTGAAAGTGACGTTAAATACCAGTACTTGTTCAGAAACATGTGATCTGTGGTATCATTTATATATGAAAAACAAAGTCACCCGAATTTTGTATTTATTTATGACGGATATGTCTTAACAATCGTTGTATCATTTATAACTGGTGTAGATTGTATCATTGAGGAAGTTCGCGAATGAGACCGATAGCTCTGAAAATCATATTTTGGTTTTTGTTTTTAAATTTTGCATTATCATATATGTGTTATCCTTTGGTTAACATAATAGAAACTCCTTGTATTTTTAGGACTTCTCGCGAGAGTTGCAGGTCCCTTCCACGTCTGAGAAGGTACGATTTAAGAGCATGGCGAGAGACATATTCATACAGAAGACGGCATGGGTGAAAGTGGATATTTTTGCATGTTGCACTCTTAAGGATAAAATAACAATACAAACGAATACAAGTACCATAAAAACACAAGAAGAATCCATTTTTGTTCAACTTTTCGGACAGGGCATTACGTTCCTCAATTCCAATGAAAATTTATCAAATCAATATTGAAATATATTTAATTTGGTTATTTAGATAATTTTTTTCAGCAACGTTGGGAATCAGAATATTTTTCTAGAAAAAACCTTAAACCCTCCCCCCCTTTCAAGTTAAATGGTCCGTCCCTTAATACCTGTTCTAACCTTTAATGCCTCAGAAAAGATTGAAAAAGGTCGTAAATCGAAGGATAGTCGCTACAATGGCGAAATAGTGACAAAAAAGACACACAAAGTCGTCAAAACACTACATACAATATTAAAGATTGAGCAACTCGGAGGTGAACGTATGTGGAAAAAAGGAGGGGGGGGGGGTAAGCAGTTCCAAGCATAATCCAAAACTGTCACGGCAAAATAAAGCCAAAATTATTAGCTCAGAATGATCCATTGTGCAGATTTTAACATTTAATGCCTGGTATTAGCTGTTTATTTATACAACAATATACTCAATACATGGTAGGTGGAACCTCTTTTAAAACCTCATTCGACGTGTGCCACTAGTGGAGCAGGAATTGCTTACCCTTCCGGACCATCGGACTTCACCTCCGGTTTTTAGTGGGGTTCGTGTTACTCGATCTTTAACTTTATGTGTATGTTTTATGAATCATTGTTTGTCCTTTTGTCCATGTCCCTTGGTCATTGTGTTCTTCCATTTACGGATTCTGATTACCTATTTGGTATCTTCAAACTCTTTGTAGAATATTGTTTACATATCTTACAATTTCAAACATCAATACTTTCTTTTTCTTCTATAAAATTCTCTCGTTTTATTGTTCAATGAATGTTAAGTATTACAGTTTTTCAGTATTTCTGTGTAAATCATATGATACTTCTTATAATTGCTCATATACAGTTATTTGTGCAAGTCATATGTTATATACAATTATTTACGGTATATATGTATGATTACTTTTGTTAAAAACGTTTTGAAAGTAAATACAAAAAAAAAAGTTGGCAATGATGTGTACTTTGGTAATGGTTTTACACCAGACGAATTAATAAAAAAAAAAAAAAAAATAATAAATTCATTTGATCTCAGTGTATTATTTCACTGCTATTAAAATTCATGTACATAATATTTTTGTTGTGACACCTAACTTTGAAATGATTAATGAGGCATTTCGTGTTATATAACTTCATTTCTGTACATCGTCGTGATTTATTCTCATAGACCTTTTAAGTTTAATTTTCCTGTATATACTTATCAAGAAATACTACTTACTAATTTTCGATGTACATTTCTCGTCGTCTCGCTCTCTCTACTTCAAAGCCTAAATCCTAATATAGACATTGTTTTTCTGTTGTTTGTATTACAATATATCCTGATCATTGGTAACGTTGAAGTTAATCCAGGTCCAGAATTAATAAATCATTCAAGTGTTAGTGATAATTCCATTTCAATATGTAACATAAATATTCGCAGTGCGCGGAATAAATTAGATTTTCTTAATAATTTCACTGACGAATTTGATATTATTGCTGTAACAGAAACATATTTACATCCAAACATCAGTAATAATGATATTGAGATTGATTCCTTTTCAAAAAATATAATCCGTAAAGATCGAAACAATGCAGGCGGGGGTCTTCTGATTTACTTCAAAGATTATATTTCAGTTATCCGTAAGCACGAACTCGAAAATCACATTGATGAATACATCTGGGTAGAAATACAAGGTAAAGGTACACGGTTTTTATTATGTAGTACATATAGACCTGAATGGACAGACGCCGACTACTGGACACGACTTAATCATGCTATAGGGATGGGTTATCAGATTAATCAAAACATAATACTAACAGGTGATCTGAATTCAGATTTATTTTCTTCTCGTAATAATAAATTGATTGACACCATGAATTTGTTTAATTTGACGAATGTTATTGAAAAGCCCACGAGAATTACGGAACACAGCAGTACATTACTTGACCCTATTATAATAAGCGATTCTGTGCATTATTCTTATTCGGATGTTTTGAAAGTCCCGTCTGATATTAGTGATCATGATGCATCAATATTTTTTATAGAATGTCCTAAATTTCAAACCAGATCTTTTCAAAGAGAAGTATGGTTATATGAACGAACTGACCATGAACATTTTTCAAGCAAACTCGATACCGTCGATTGGAATGCATTACTTTCCGACTTGGAGGATGTTGATGAAATGTGTAATACCTTCACCGAGACATTCCTCAGAGTCGCAAGGGAGTGCATTCCAACCAATTTGGTCACTATACGTAATAGCGATAGACCATGGTTTAATAGTGAACTCAGAAGAGAAATTAGAAAACGAGACCGTATTCGTAAGATAGCAAAAAAAATTAACAAGCAATCAGATATCGACAAATACAAGAAACAGAGAAACAAAGTTAATAATTTAAAAAAGACAGCTAAAGAACATTTCGAACAAAATTTAGACACTTTAATCTTAGAAAATATTTCAAATCCAAAAACTTACTGGAAAATAATTAAATCTAATAAAGGATATAGTAATATACCCCCTCTCCAAAATATAATTCAGGATGAAGGACTAGATGAGGTAGTTTACGAAGACGACGAGAAGTGGTGTGAATTACTAAATAAATATTTTAGTTTTATTTCTTATTTGGAAGATGCCAATATTCCTCTTCCAGATATTGAACATAGGACCAATAATTTTCTGCGAGACATCGTCATTACAACAGATGAAATTGTTGATATTATTAAAATTTTAAATCCTAATAAGGCATCGGGACCTGATATAATCAGTCACAAAATGTTAAAATTATGTCCTGAAAAAATAGCAGTCCCTCTTCAAATAATATTTAATAAATCTCTTTTACAATGTAAATATCCAACCAGCTGGAAGATTGCACATGTGATTGCTATATTTAAAAAAGGTGACAAGTCATTACCGTCTAATTATAGACCTATATCTCTCATAAGTTGTGTTGGAAAAATAATGGAACGTGTTATCTATAAATATGTTTTTAACCATCTGCAAAGAAACAAGTTAATTTATGAATATCAATCTGGTTTTCTCCCAAAATATTCAACAGTACACCAACTATTAGAAATGTACAACTGCATTCTACATTCACTAGAAAAAAAGGAAATTAGCTGTTTTGTTTTCTGTGATTTTTCTAAAGCGTTCGACAAAGTTTGGCATAAAGGGTTGTTGCATAAAATTAAATCATACGGTGTAGATAGCAATTTATTAAGTTGGTTCTCTAGTTACCTGCAAGATCGACAACAGAGAGTAGTAATAAACAATTCGTCTTCTTCACTCTGCAATGTTTCAGCTGGTGTACCTCAAGGTTCGGTACTTGATCCTCTCTTATTTATTTTGTATATTAACGATATTGCTGAGAATCTAATCTCTCTTATCCGACTTTTTGCAGACGACACTTCCTTCAGCTATTCCAGTCGTGATGAATTACAGATAAAAACTGTGATTGATCACGACTTGAAAGAGCTGGATGAATGGTCAAAGAAATGGTTGATGTCTTTTAACCCGGATAAAACAGAAATTATGTTATTTTCAAATACGGAAATTCCAGAATTAAATTTTACATTTAATGGAGGAACTATTCCAATTACAAATTCTCATAAACATTTAGGAGTTACATTCAGCAGCGATACTAAATGGAATATACATATAGAAAATATATTGTCAAGTATTTACAAACACCTGAATGTTCTTCGAAAGTTAAAATATAAACTTTCTAGGAAAAATGTAGAGAAACTCTATTTAGTTTACATCAGACCAATTTTTGAATATGCTAGTGAAGTATGGGATAATTGTGGTGTGGGAAATTCTAATAAACTTGATCAGTTGCAACTTGAGGCAGCTAGAATCGTTACTGGTCTTCCAATATTTGCTAGTTCCATTCTAATTTATAAAGAGTTAAGCTGGGAATCATTGACAGAAAGAAGAAAAAGGAGAAAATTACAAATGTTTTATAATATTCAAAATAATAATGCACCCAGGTATCTTTGTGACTTAATTCCTCCAACGATTCAAAGTACAACCGTTTATCCATTGCGTAATGGAAGTGATATAATAATACCATTTTGCAGACTATCGATTACTTGTGACTCATTTATTCCCTCAACAATACGTCAATGGAATAGCTTAAATCCATCTCTTCGAAATATGGAATCTATTGCAAAATTTAAAACTGAATTAAGAAAACAGAAAGATAATAGACAAGTTCCTAAACATTTCGAAATTGGACCTCGAAAACTTAATATTGCATTAACCCAACTTCGATGTTTTGCTTCTTTCTTAAATTATGATTTGTACCAAGTAAATATAGTCTCAGATCCGTCTTGTCGTTGTGGGGCCAATCGTGAAGACTGGTATCACTTCTTCTTTGATTGTTCCCATTATGCAAATATGAGATATAAATTGTTTCACAATCTCAGCTGGCTACCTAATGACTGTGCTATAGACCTCAAGCTTTTAACCAGTGGTAATCCTATTCTTTCAAATGAACGGAACGAAATTATTTTTAAGCACGTGTTTGAATATATAAAGAGGTCTGAAAGGTTTCTTGTTTAAGTGGTTCACCAAATGAACAACCATACACACCATCACCACCAACCCCTCTCTCTCCTTCTCTAATTCCTTTCTCCATTCTCAGTTCTTCTTCAATTTACACATATTAATGTAAGAAATATTCATATGCATGCATGCTCTATCAAATAATGTTGTAACTTATTGTATGTAGGAGAGACTTCATAAGTTTGTTTAACTTGTGTCTATCCTTTTTGCATATTTAAGCAAATAAAATATGTTTAAACTAAATTTATTCTCATTTGTAAACTCATTTCTTCATCAATATCATGAATATGGATGATTTGAAGCAGTTAAAGATTAGGGTTAAATGATAATAGTAGATTCATAAATTGATATTACAGAACCTGTCAAGAATGTGCTCTATAGCAAATAGTTCATGGCACTGAGGGTCATATGGCAGTATATGGACCGGTCCATATACTGCCATATGACCCGAAGTGGCATGAACTATTTGCTATATTATACTTTTTATCTAAAATAAAAATGCAGGTACCTGGCCGGTCCATATACTAAAATAGTGACCGGTCCATATACGAAAATAGTGACCGGCTGCGCAAACAAAGACAAATAGGGAAAATAAAAACGTAAAGTGTAATATAAAACAATAATAGACAAATCCATTTCAAATAAAACATTATTATACTGTTGTTGTAACGAACTCCTGCAGGTCAATATTGCACTGTCATACATAATAACTTGCATTTCAAAGAGAGGGGGAAAAAACCATAAAACAAAAACAAAAACAAAACAAAAACAAAAAACTAAAAACATATATAAAAACTAAAACAAAACAAAAACAAAAAACTAAAAACATATATAAAAACTAAAACAAAACAAAAACAAAAAACTAAAAACATATATAAAAACTAAAACAAAACAAAAACAAAAAACTAAAAACATATATAAAAACTAAAACAAAACAAAAACAAAAAACTAAAAACATATATAAAAACTAAAACAAAACAAAAACAAAAAACTAAAAAACATAAAACAAAAAACTAAAAGCAAAAACAAAACATAAACAAAAAACTAAAAACATATATAAAAACATATATAAAAAAAGTTGTGAGATATATCAAACAATAATTATTCCAAGAAGGATGCCAGGCAAAGGAAAGAATTAAAGTAGATCTGGATAATAACTTCACTGGTAAATTACTAAAACATTTTATTTTTTATTTGTTGATCAAGACTTAGGTTACCTTTTGATTTCAATTTTTTAATTATTTATTTTCTTTGTGTGTATTTTGGAAGCACGAAATTTTGTAATCAAATAATTATAGATTATTATATGGCATTTTTCATATCACATGTCATATTAACCCGAGACCCCCATATCAGTCCAAGAACCGAAGGCTCACCAGTTGCTAAAAAGCGTAGTATAAGAGCTAGTCTCTCAGCTGGAGAAATTGAATTTCTCATTAATGTATCTCTTCGTTTGATTAGTGGAGTCACCATTTCAAGCAATTCGTTAAAAGGAGCCATGTTCATTCTCAGAAAGTTTGTCAATCCATTTGGATCCTCTGCTGACAACTCTTTGATGACTTTCGTGTAGTCTTCTCAGCATTTCGTCCCTTAGACTAGTTGGTATAACTATCTTTTCACCTTTCAATACGACCCCTTTACTTTCCGTAAATTCATATAAACAGATTCCAACATTATTGTATGGTCAGAGTAGACTGCTCTGCCTTCCTAATCCTTATATCTGAGCAAGGGTGTTATTACGACCCTTCGGCACTACTCAGATCACAACTGATCTATCTTACATAGGCTTTGTATCTGATCGATGGTCTAACAGTTCTGCCACTTCTGGTTGTGTGTAATTTTTCGGAATTGTTCGATTGGTTTTCCAGATTTATATTCGTATCGCCGTTTAAATGTTCAAACATCATTTCATCGTCTAGTGAAACATTTTCAAAGTTTTCGTTTGTTCTTATAAGATGTTTCGCATTCCTATGGTACGTATTCCCATATGGAGTTTGAATGGTGTAAGATCTCGGTTGGTCATGTTGATCTGCTATTACGGCTGGTTTCCAACGACTATTGTCCTGAAAACGAACAGTTTGTCCTTTCCTAAATTGTGGTTGGTCTTTTGCATGTCTATCATAATAGTTGTTTTGTTTCATTTTGTTGATTTTCATCTTTTCACGGGTACGACGGATGTTCGGTACTTTCGGGATAAGTTGTTTTAGTGTAGCAGGTAATTTTCCCCGAAGTCGTCTGTTCATGAGTAATTGCGCTGGTGAACTAACATCGTTTATCGGAGTATTTCAGTAGTCTAATAAAGCGATGTATGGATCTTTTTCATTAGCTTTAGCTTTGTCAAGTAAATGTTTCGCAATGTTAACATACTTTTCTGCTAGTCCATTGGATTGTTGGTGATATGGACTCGATGCAGAATGGTCAAAGTTCCATTTTTTCGCAAAATTTTGAAATTAAGCCGATGCATACTCACTACCAGAATCACTTCGAACCATGGATGGTATACCATGACGGGCGAATATCGACTTGAAATGTGTAATTACTGTTTTTGAACTGATATTTTCTAGCTTGGCAATCTCGAAATATCTTGAGTAGTAGTCCACAACGATCAAATAGTCAGATCCATTCCAGTGAAATAAATCAGTTCCGACTGTGTGCCAGGGAAGTTCGGGTATGTCGGACGGGATCATTGGCTCCTTTTGTTTCGAATTTCTGTGCTCTAGACATATCCCACATTTTGAAATCATGTCAGAAATTTGTCCATTTAAACCTGGCCAATACATGAAATCCCTTGCTAATTGCTTGGTCTTCTCTATTCCAAGATGACTTTCGTGTAGTTTTCTCAGCATTTCGTCCCTTAGACTAGTTGGTATAACTATCTTTTTCACCTTTCAATACGACCCCTTTACTTTCCGTAAGTTCATATTTACAGTTCCAATATTCATATATTTTATTTGGTATGTCGTATTTATTTTCTGGCCATCCTTCTCGGATAAATTGTCTCACTATTGACAGTTTGTCATCTTTCTCAGTTTCAATTTCTGGTACGACCAGCAATTTCCCAGGTTTATTGCTTACAGAAAAATCATAAGTCTGCAATCTGAGTAACATTCTTTGTAGTCTGGGTGGTGTATTCGCTAATGGCTTTTTTATGATAGCTTCCAGTGGTTTATGATCTGACTCGACAATAACATGTTTCCCATATATATACTGATGAAATCTCGCAAGTCCAAACAGTATAGCTAATAATTCCTTCTCAATGTTTGCATATCGTGTTTCTGTCTCTGTCATTGATCTGGAAGCAAACGTTATGGGTTTCTCATCTTGTAATAACATAGCTCCAAGGCTGATTTTGACG
The DNA here is from genome assembly GCA_963680875.1 of Bathymodiolus brooksi. Taxonomy (NCBI): domain Eukaryota; kingdom Metazoa; phylum Mollusca; class Bivalvia; order Mytilida; family Modiolidae; genus Bathymodiolus; species Bathymodiolus brooksi. The sequence goes on from OY804585.1 coordinate 86,171,032, forward strand.
CAACACAGCTTACTGTGACTGGTTTTGTAACATCAAAGTACGTTAGTACAGGGTCTTTGGTTAAAATTTCTTTAATACGTTCAAAAGCGGCTTTCTGTTCATATGTCCAAATAAACTGTGTTTCATTTTCATGCAAGGGCCAGTAGCAATTATTCTGATTTCCTGAAACGTCATCTTCATCTGAGAAACAGGCTACTGAACCAGGGCTATAAAAAGATTCGCCTTATTCGATCTCTTAAAAAGTTTATATTCCGATACCAAGATCTTGTCGAAATATATTCCGTCTCTGCATTAAAGATTATAAACGATGGATTTTCACATAGTGAAAATGTATAAAGATAAGGTGTCAACAAAAATGTCAAAAATATATTTTTATCAATGTGTGACGTAAAAGTGTCTTTGACATTTACTTCACTGAGTTTGGCGCTGCTTTGACAACTGTTTTACCTGTTTTGTTCAAGTATTGTTATAAATACTGTTATAGTGACAGCCGGAAACTTTGAGCCGTAATGAAAGGGGGAGGTTTGGCGCTTTAAAATCTGATTCAACCCACCATTTCTTTAGAAATGTCTGTACCAAGTCAGGGTCATTACGGTTTTCACATTTTACCGGTTGTTGACTGATTTTGTCTGTTTATATACTTATGAGTTTTGACTTTCCCTTTGTAAGATTGTTCGGAGTTCGGTAATTTTGTTATTACCCTTATTTTCAATAGTTGCCTAATTGGCTCTGTTATTGTTTACATGTTAGGTACGAATTTCAGAGTACCGAGTAACCTCTGCACTCCTTTCTTGTCCACTGGTGCAAGCATATCTTTGATGGCTTTGATTTTCTCTGGATCCGGACGGATTCCATCTTTACTTAATACATGTCCAATGTAGGTGACGTCTGTCATTTTAAATTGACACTTTTCTGAGTTGAGCGTTAAACCTACTTCTTCAAGCCTACGATTGTGTTCTTCTTCTGTTTGACCCCAAATAATGATATCATCAATGTTCGTTTCTACTCCCTCTAAATTTTCAACTATCTGTGATATGCGTTTTTGGTATACCTCATGTGCGCTTCGGATTCCAAGCGGCATTCGCATAAAGCAATACCTGCCAAACGGAGAATTGAAGGTTGTCAGCAATTGGCTCTTTTCGTCCAGTTTAAGTTGCCAATATCCCTGATTAGCATCTACTTTTGAGAACCATTTTGTGCCATACATTCTCGTTGTTATGTCTTCAATTGTTGGTAATTGGTACAATTCCCTTTGTATGGCAACATTAAGGGATCTTGGGTCTAAGCACACTCTTAATTTGTCTGATTTTGGCTTCTTAACCACCACTAGAGAGTTTACCCAGTCAGTTGATTCATCGATTTTTCTGATCACGCGCTTTTCTTCCACTTCTTTCAATGTTTCTTTCAATTTTTTCCTTAGCGCTGCGGGTATGTTTCTTGGTGCATTAACGACAGTTTGGACACTTTTGTCAATTTCAATGTGATATGGTTTCTCAAGACAACCCAGACTATTGAATACTTTGGGAAACGCTTTAATTGGGTTTTGTTCCGGTTTCACTGTCATGATTACTTGTATAAGTCCCAAATCTTTGAATGTTTTGAATGACTAGATTTTCTTTTCAATGCATGAATAGTTTCCTCTTCTTTTAATGTCTTGATTTGTCTTTTTAATACCTCGTCTGCTCGTCATCTCGTCTCTCGGGGTTTGTTCCACATACAATACGATCTCGTATAAGTTCTTCTGCTATAGCTCCAAATGTACAATTCTGTGTCATATTTCTTAAATCAGTTCCGACTGTGTGCCAGGGAAGTTCGAGTATGTAGGAAGGCAGAGCAGTCTACTCTGACCTTACAATAATGTTGTAATCTGTTTAGAAATAATCAGACAATATATTGTTTTATTTTCTACGTGATGAAATTTCATCTTAATAGTAATGTCTGTTTGAACCAGACACAGTATATTATTTTCAAAATACGCCTGGTTATTTTTATCAGATAATAACATTACTGTTAAACGCAAACATACATAAGCAATAAAACGTTTGCTTTGTATATTCTGTAAATAACACGTTTTTATTGCAAGTTGTTTCACCTCACGGATTTCATATCACCTCAGCGAATGAACATTTACACTGGCGGTAAACTGATCGTGGTAACTGCAGTTACGACAATCAAAACATGGCGGAGGTAGAAATAGGTAAGATCGTTTTCTGCTAATTTCTCCATTCTAACGTGGTGTTGTCAAGTATTACTCAGCCGCAAGGTTGATCTGTACGATTGTGTTGTATGTGTGTGTTCTTGATACCATATATGGTCCCGTTACCAAGAAAATAGCCGTCGGAAATTTAAGGAAGATAATCGTAACTCCAAAAGAAGATAATCTATTTTTATATATTATAATTTTTTAAACCTGGCTTTTTGTTCAGAACATTTTATCAGTATAAAACATCGAATATTGGCAACTTTTAATATAGAGCAAAAATTCAATTCTGACAGCCTGTGTGCCTTTAAAATTTAAACCTAAAACTCTTTATAGAAATCAAGTGACGTTGAGATATTGAAATTTAAACAAATAAAAAAGGTTGGAAATCATACATATAAAATCGTACAGTGTCATTCTAACCGACAAAGAAGGATACTAATTTATGGTGAACTTTTAAGAAATTAATACAACTCATAGATATATGTAAAGACCCTGGGACCGTGTTAACAAAGGTGTCTTAGGAATACGACGTGTCTTAGGATGGTCTTAGGGCATATCTTAGTCCTAAGTCGGGTTAAATGAAAGTGTCCTAAATTGCGATATGTCCTAAAATATATCCTAAAGTTAGGACACCAAAATAGGTATCTTAATAGTGTTTTAGTTCGGACTCTGAAAAATTCGGGGTTCTTTTTCTGCTCATTTTGGTACAGAAGTACAGAATGTATTACACGGAACAGTTACGTACAAAATAATGAACAGACAAAGTTTTACTTTCAAGTTATAAAAAAATCTGCACGTTTTCATCCATTAACCCGTTTGAATAACTGATGATGTGACACTTTGGCATCTTGAAAACAGCTTACTTGGCTAAAAGTTTAATGTAAAATACACGTATTGATTAAAATTTGCCATCACTTAAATTGATATTATTTTATTAAATTATCATCATATTTTATTAGGTTTATATACATTTCTTATCTAAAAATCACAATTAAATCAATGTTATATATAAATAAAATAAAATTTAATCGTATTATTTTATTTTTTATGTGAACTTTTGCGTAACACATTTGTGAAGCATTTATATTTATATTATTCTTTCCTTACACAAATCAGCTCGTATTCATATTTACGATTATGCCTAGGTCATCATAATTTAAGATAGTGCTAAGACAGCTTTGATATACAATCTCAGACATGTCCTAGGATAGTCCTATCAGTGTCCTAAAATAGGTCTTAGGACATGTCTTAGGATACTTTCATTAACACGGTCCCTGGTACCAGGCTCAAGCTAGCGACCAATTTCTAGCGACCAATAAGGCGATATGTCTCAAAACCGAAAAAAGAAATAAGAGTAAAATGTACTTTTAGAGAATTCTAGCGACCAATAATAAATATATTTCTGTAATTGCACATTCAACACATTGAATCGACATCCGGGCATACAGGAGATATTTCTGGACCCCCCCCCCCCTCCACAATACAAAGTTGACATTTGACACACTGCAGTGGAAATAAGGCGCAGAATCTCACACAGACACTCATGTGAGTAAAAGACAATACATTTTATGTTCTATTTCCCATGTTCACCCGTACATAAAATATGTCCTCTCTTTACTGAGCTTAATAACGAAGACAAGCATATATTTAGGGATAGCGAGCTTAGAAAACAGTCGGCCAACTTTAAACAAACACAGGGTAAACAAATAATATACTTTCATGTAAACCGGTATATAATTTGGATTTGCCAGCGCTTTGTCAAACAAAATAAAGTCCTAAGATTCCCCTTTCACATGAAGACGTCTCATCAATCTACAAAAAAATGTAAATATAGATCATCAGAAAAATATAGCAATACGTATTATCAAAATAAACAAAATATAAACCCTGCATGTGCGTGTAACATTTATTTAATAAATAGTATTATTTTGTTTTATCTATTTATTTTTAAATTGTGTATTTAAAGGTGTCAAACAACTAATTTAATTCACCAATGCACTTAAGTCAGGTAAAGGCCCAGGCAATACTTTTGATTTAAACCCCAAGTGGCAGTAGGGTCCACCCCCCCCTCCCCCCCAAATCCAAATATCAAAGTTGATATTTGACACCCTGCTGTGGGCTTAGGGTGCATTATCCCATTATCCCACCTAGGTACTTAAGTCAGTTAAAGGCCCGGGCAATACCTACGACATAAACCCCGAGTGGCAAAGAACTTTGCCGTCCTTCGGTAATTTTTCATGTAATATGTATAGGGTCCCCCCTTCCCCCAAATCCAAATATCAAGGTTGATATTTGACACCCTGCTGTGGGCTTGAGGTACATTATCCCACCTAGGCACTTTAGTCAGTTAAAGGCCCGAGCAATACCTTTGACTTAAACCCTAAGTGGAAAAGAACTTTTCCGTCCTTCGGTAATTTTTCATGGGATATGCATAGGGTCCCCCCAAATCCAAATATCAAGGCTGTAATTTAACACCCTGCTGTGGGCTTGAGGTGCATTATCCCACCTAGGCACTTAAGTCAGTTAAAGTCCCGGAGAATACCTTTAACTTAGCCAAATGTGGGCAAGAACTTTGCCGTCCTTGACATATTTTTTATGGGATATTAATAGAGACCCCCCTCCACAATTTGTTTTCAAATATCAAAGTTGGTATTTGACACCCTGCTGTGGGCTTGAGGTGCATTATCCCACCTAGGCACTTAAGTCAGTTAAAGAACCGGGCAATACCTTTAACTTAGCCAAAAGTGGGCAAGAACTTTGCCGTCCTTGACATATTTTTATGGCATATTCATAGAGACCCCCTCCACAATTTGATTTCAAATATCAAAGTTGATATTTGACACCCTGCTGTGGGCTTGAGGTGCATCATCCCACCTAGGCATTTAAATCAGTTAAAGACCCGCGCAATACCTTTAACTTAGCCAAAAGTGGGCAAGAACTTTGCCGTCCTTGGCATATTTTTATGGGATATTAATAGAGACCATCCTCCACAATTTGTTTTCAAATATCAAAATTGATATTTGAAACCCTGCTGTGGGCTTGAGGTGCATTATCCCACCTAGGCACTTAAATCAGTTAAAGACCCGCGCAATACCTTTAACTTAGCCAAAAGTGGGCAAGAACTTTGCCGTCCTTGATATATTTTTTATGGGATATTAATAGAGACCCCCTCCTCCACAATTTGTTTTCAAATATCAAAATTGATATTTGACACCCTGCTGTGGGCTTGAGGTGCATTATCCCACCTAGGCACTTAAATCAGTTAAAGACCCGCGCAATACCTTTAACTTAGCCAAAAGTGGGCAAGAACTTTGCCGTCCTTGATATATTTTTTATGGGATATTAATAGAGACCCCCCTCCACAATTTTTTTTCAATTATCAAAATTGATATTTGACACCTTGCTGTGGGCTTGAGGTGCATTATCCCACCTAGGCACTTATGTCAGTGAAAGACCCGGGCAACACCTTTAATTTAAGCCCAAATTGGGCAAGAACTTTGCCGTCCTTGATATATTATTCATGGGTTATTTATAGGGTGTCCCCCCCAAATCCAAATATCAAAGTAGTATATCGGGATAGCTCAAGGCATAGTTCAGGGGAGCAAAGGGGAGCGGGCCATTACGCATGCGTTACTGGAAATGACGTCATCGGAAGCGGCCCTAACCGGAATGAAGTCACGTGACCGGAAGTGACGTCATTACCGGAAGCATGTTCTGCGCATGCCCGGAAGTGCATCCCCGCCTTTTTGTTTTACTATAGTAGTAGTACAGCATGTACCATTGCTCATGACCGAAAGTAGCATGGCTACCGGATGTGACGTGACCGAAAGTGACGTCACAGGAAGTGACGTCATAAGATCGAAAGTTGGTGATTCCCCTTGGGGTGTGATCTTAATTGTTCGAGGTGTTGTATAGTACTCCAAGAGTGTTTTCTATCACGTCTGCGTTCTCACTGTGGTATTTCTACTAAATAACCTAAAAGCCGCTGACCGAGGAGTATACGCCGCCGTCGCCGTTGACTGAGGGATATACACCGCTGCTGCTGACAGAGGGATATATGCCGCCGTCGCCGCAGCTGCAGCAATACTTACAGAGTAATGAAGAAGAACCCTATTATATTTTGAAAACCAATAATCTGGTTTTTTTGGGGGGTTCCAGACGGATACGATCCCGATCATTTTATTCCATGGGTACATCCGTTTACCAGTATGATTGCAGGACCTACAGGCAGTGGAAAATCGATGTTTGTCCGACGGTTCGTTCCCAACATCAAGCACATGATGATTCCCAAGCCAGATCGGATCTTATGGTGTTATGGTGAATATCAGAAGTTGTATGGAACCGTAGAAGGGATATAATTTCAACAAGGTTTACCGGATCTGGATAATTTAGATCCAAGAGAAAAGCATTTCATCATTTTGGACGATCTCATGGACGAAACGGATCAAATGGTGGCTTCACTGTTTACGAAAAAGTGTCACCATAAAAACATCAGCGTCATGTACATCGTTCAGAATCTGTTTCATCGAGGAAAACACCATAAGTCGCAATGCCCATTACATGGTTCTATTCAAAAACCTGACAAACGTATCACAGATCATGGCGCTATCCCAGGAGAACGCAATTTTTCCTGGAAGCCTTTGCCCGAGCTACGGCCAGACCTCACAGCTACATGGTGATCGATATGAAACAAAACACGCCGGATATCCTGAGATTAAGAACCTTCATCTTTCCCGGTGAGGAACAGAAAGCTTATGTCGAGTCATAAAAAGGATGTTACATCCCGTTTATTGTCAATCTTGCATCAGACGCTGAGAGAATAACATGGACTCTCAGAGCTTGCAAAAGCACGGCAGTGATATAGTATACTTACAAAAGACGAAACCGTGCATTCGTAAACACCTCATAACCAAAGCCGATCGCAGTCTCGTCGACTGTCTGTGTGAGTGTGCCGATAATTTTTTAGAGGCAAAGTCCCGTTAACTAAACTGTAGAAGGAAAAACTCAAGAGAAATAAGGTCGGATTGAGAGCACTGACGAAAAAGTCGGTCTCTCTCAAAAAGAAGAAAGCGATCTTACAGAAAGGTGGATTTTTGGGATCCCTTCTAGCACCGATTGCATCTGTAGTAGCACCGTTGCTCTCTGCATTGTTTCAATGAAGGAACTAACCTTAATAAATAGATACCACCAGACTCAAGAGCGCCCAAAACCTCCAGTGGAACAACGAGTGAAAGTCATGGACACCTTGGATACGAAGATACAAACCATACGTCTCAAGCTATACGATCAATCGTTTACTCGATATTTGAACGTCTACGACGATTACAGACCATTACCCTTGGCAGTCGCACCTGAACCCGTGAAACAGGACCTGATCGACAACGAAATTTTGGAAAGCGTACCAAAAACAATGAAGGCCAAAGTACAATTCTTGTTGAAAAAAATGAAGAGCAGTCCCGACATTAGCTGGAACGAGAAAGAGGAACTGAAATACAAGAGAGAAACCGTTCAAGAAAGCAACGTGGTGGAGTTAGTCAACGACGTGCTGAGCAAAAGGAAATATTTCAACCCACAAGGATGGGAAACATTCGGAGAAGCCTTAAGAGAAGCAAATGTTCCACAAGATTTGATTGGTCACGAGGAAAGCTGGAGATACATCACTCAGACCAAAAGAACACCGAGATCTCGCAACCGACAACAGAGTCCATCCCCTATTAGACCGTACTCCCCAAAAACACCAAGAAACAGAAGGAAAGAAGTCCAGAACTAGGTCGACTTTTAAAACACAGGTTGAGACCACGAAGGGGCAGTTGTAAACATGGAGTCGACCTATTACAACCTTTTAGCTCCCGCCAGTTATGGAGGATTGAGTAAATTTGAGCCGAAAGGCTATACGAAGAAACAAGTCAGAGAATGGTTACAGTCTCAGGACACGTACACTTTACATAAACCAACTAGACGACGATTTCCCAGGAGACGCGTTGTAGTCTATGGAATTGACCACCAGTGGCAGGCGGATTTAGTGGATCTGGCAAAATTGTCTTCTTACAACAAAGGATTCAAGTACTTGTTGACATGTATAGACGTGTTATCCCGATATCAATGGGTCGTTCCATTGACAGACAAGACGGGGAAGACTTTAAAAGATGCGTTTCAGGTCGTTTTCAAATCGGGGCGGCGTCCGATACGTTTACAGACAGACACAGGAACTGAATTTATCAACCGAGTATTTCAAACGTTTCTCAAAGAACACGACATGCACTTCTTTACCACTTACAACGAGGAGACCAAAGCTAGTATCGTTGAAAGTTTTAACAGAACATTGAAAACCAAGATGTGGAAGTATTTCACACACAGAGAAACCCTAACCTACGTAGACGTTCTATCCGAGATGGTCGCATCTTATGACCACACCGTTCACAGAACCATAGGCATACCACCTGCAGAAGTCACGTGGGTTAACCAAACAACGGTGTCCAAGAGGCTATATGGAAGAAAGGGACGCAAACAATCGTGCAAATTTTCTCTCGGAGATAGAGTGCGACTCAGCAAAGCCAAACGTACGTTCAAGAAAGGATATTTACCCAACTGGACTGAAGAATTGTTTATGGTAGTGAAATGTATCGAAACCAGACCCCCGGTATACTTAGTCAAAGACGACCATGGTGAAATTCTGGAAGGAATATTCTATGCCGAAGAATTACAGAAAGTCATTAAGACAGACGACGTATACAAGATTGAACCCATTTTGAAAAAGAGAAAAAAGGGCCGAAGAGTTCAGTATTTAGTCAAGTGACTCGGATATCAAGAGTCCTTCAACAGCTGGATCTTTAAACAGGACCTACAAAAGCGAGGCGTCGCGGTTTGAAGTGTCAGTCTTGCGAATGACACCGAGTGACACGGACAGTGTATCGTCTTGGGTGACTTGTGGAAAGAAGACTCCACGTTCGGAGGTCGTATTTTTGTGTCAGGTACTCATCCTGTACACGGTTATCGTAGTCAGCATTTACAACTTGACGGTCGAATCGGAGAACAGTACCTTGTGGACGGCCTTGTTGAGCAGTTGTCTGGGATACCTGTTACCTAACCCCACGATCAAGACGAAGCATGTTTTACCTGCCTTTGCCTAGTAACAGTTCCATGGATTACTGTGCGAACAATACGTTAACTCATTACACGACGAAATTTCCGAAAGTAACGGATCTGGACGGAACATGGGAAATCGGATTGGCAGAGATACAGTATCCTCACAGCATTTGGTCTTGTTACCGGATGGGTCCTATTTCTCGGCCAAAAGGATTCCCTATCGAGGGGAAAAGGCACATGAAGGAACTCAAGAATAAATTCGACATGGGTTTCAATGAAATCAATCATAAAATCGATATGAAAGTGAAAAAAGATTATCAAGTCATCATCAGTCTTTATTACAATCCATGTTAGGATTCAGACAAGCTATATTCCGGGGGGGGGGGGGGGGGGAGTATGTTTCAGATTGGGTAGCGGACCTCAAGAAAGGATTAAATTCTCTGTACGTGTATTGTCCCTTGGTGAAACCGAGAATGGTGGGAGATGCCCAAGTACCGTTATTGAGAATCGTACCGGTGGAAGGAAGAGACGGAGAAATGATCACCAGAGTGTTTGATCCGATACAGTACTGTCCCCTGTTACAACGACGATTTCCGACCGTGGACATAGATATAAGGGACGACACGGGTTCTATTGTGCCATTCGAAAGAGGACGAGTGGTGGTGACACTTCACTGTAGAAAACGAAAAGAATTCTCTCTAGAATGAAACCAACCCATGGTTGCGATACGAAAGCTTACCACGATTATTACATACATCAAGCAGGAAAGGGATATCCGGTATTTGCGGGAAGACGATATCAAAAAGGACATGGACTTGGCAGTATCTTTGGAGGACTCTTTAAAGCAGCCATGCCTTTGTTGAAAAAGGGAGCAAAGACCCTAGAACGAGAGGCTTTAAAAACGGGATTAAGTATTGCCGGAGATGTGGTACAAGGAAGAAATATCAAACGGGCAGCAAAATCACGATTGAAATCAACAGGAGAAAACTTACTCCAGAAAGCTATGGACACGGTAGGACCCCAGGACAACGAGCTATAAAAGTACCTGCCAAGCGAAAAAAGACCAGACGTCAGCAGACCAAGCAGCTGAACACATCAAATGACATTTCGGATAAGAATGGCACCTGTACATCCCGACTCATGCGAATGCACGAAATCAAAACTGGATTTATTTGAAGTTCAACCTACACAGACCAGTGTGGCTTATGGGTATTCGGAGCAGAAAGGATTGACATTGGTTCTAACGGATCAAGGACCTTACGAATTTGCCGTCAGTGGGGCGGGGGACAACTATATCGACTTGCCTAATACTTACCTGTTTGTGGAAGCACATATCATGGATGACGACGATACTGCATTGGATGGCGGAGCGGACGTTGGACCTGTCAACTTATGGATGCATTCCCTCTTTAGTGATGTCAGTATTAGCCTGAACGAAAATCTGGTTTCACCATCGATCAGCTTGTACCATTACAGAGCTCACATAGAAATATTACCCAGCTATGGCCCAGCTGCCAAAGAATCTCAATTAAAGGGAGTCATGTGGTACAAGGATACACCGGGACATCAAGATAAGAGAACAACCGATAACAAAGGATTCACGTCCCGGAAAGCATTGACGGCCCAAAGCAAGGTTCTACAGATGACGGGAAAACTACACTTGGATTTATTTTGTCAAGAGAAATATTTACTGAATCACGTCGATCTGAAAATCAAATTACGACGAAGTCGAGACGTGTTCGCCCTAATGGCCGATGCCAACAACTATAAGATCAAAATCAAGGATCTCGCTTTATTTGTGAGAAATGTACAGTTAAGTCCTACCGTAAGAATGGGTCACGTCAAAGCTTTTGAAAATACCAGCTGTAAATACCCCATCCGACGTGTAGAAGTCAAAGTAGATACGGTTCCCCGTGGAAACATGAATTACGTCCAGGACAACATGTTTTTGGGACAGTTGCCGAAAAGACTGGTGATTGGTTGCGTGGACAGTGATGCCTTAAATGGGACTATTACGAAAATCCCTTTCGATTTTAGACACTACAAGATCAATTTTGTGGCACTGAACGTGGGCGGACGACAGATTCCCGCCAAACGTTACAATCCGACTTTGAAAACGCAGGTTATATTCGCAGTTATATGGGACTCTATACCAGTACGGGAAAGATGTATCAAGACGAAGGAAATACCATCTCCAGAGAGGAATACGCTAAAGCAAACACCTTATTTGGATTCGATCTGACTCCGGATATGTCGGAAGTGGGAACGTTTCAACTGATAAAACAGGGCAATTTACGTATGGAGATTCATTTCACCGAAGCTCTGACTGGGACCATCAACGTCGTCCTGTATGCAGAATTTGACAACGTGATCGAAATCGGTAGGAACAGACCAATCTTGTTTGACTACAGTGCATAATGAATACGCTAAAAATTGACACTCTATTGAAACAACATCCCCACTCCAGACCTGTGTTTAAGGGGGTCTATGCCAGAAACAGATTACCCAGACTATTAAGCGTACCTTCGGCCCTTGTGGGAAATACGGTTCCAGACCATCGAATGTGACAACACTGGAGCGATATATACATTGACGCCAACTCACGAGGGGAATACTACGATCCAACCGGACGTCCACCGCACGAATCCGCTTATGTCAATTTCATGAACAAACATTGCCTTCAATGGACTTACAATAACGTTCGAGTACAAGAAGAAGGATCTATCGTGTGCGGACTTCATTGCATTTTTTACCTCATTCATCGATGTGCAGGACATAGCATGACAGACGACACCAGGCTCTTAGAAAATCCCGTGGAAGCGAGGGGCATTGTACAGAAATTTGTGTTGTTACTTGTTGAACATGTGGTATGAAAAAAGAAAAGAAAAGTAAAGTAAAAAGGAAAAAAAAAAAAAAAAAAAAGGTTAATGCAACCTCTATATAGAGCCAGTCACAAGCCTGGATAAATGCAGAAATGCAGTGACCTTCTATTGGGTGACTTAGGGGATCAAATGTACCATTTCATTCATTTGACTCTTCGGTTATTTAGTAGAAATACCACAGTGAGAAGGCGGACGTGATAGAAAACACCCTTGGCGTACTATACAACCCCTCGAACAATTAAGATCACACCAAAGGGGAATCATCCACTTTCGGTATTATGAAATCACTTCTTGTGACGACACTTTCGGTCACGTCACATCCGGTAACCATGCTACTTTCGGTCATGAGCAATGGTATATTTTGTACTACTACTATAGTAAGAAAAAAGGCGGGGAAGCTCTTCCGGGCATCCGCAGAACATACTTCCGGTAATGACGTCACTTCCGGTCACGTGACTTCATTCCGGCCGGGGCCGCTTCCGATGACGTCACTTCCAGTAACGCATGCGTAATGACCCGCTCTCATTTGCTCCCCCTGAACTATGCCTTGAGCTATCCCGATATACTACTTTGATTTTTGAATTTGGGGGGGCACCCTATAAATAACCCATGAAAAATATATCAAGGACGGCAAAGTTCTTCCCCATTTTTGGCTAAGTTAAAGGTATTGCCCGGGTTTTTAACTGCCTTAAGTGCCTAGGTGAGATAATGCACCTCAGGCCCACAACAGGGTGTCAAATACCAACTTTGATATTTGAAAACAAATTGTGGAGGGGGGTCTCTATAAATATCCCATAAAAAATATATCAAGGACGGCAAAGTTCTTGCCCACTTTTGGCTAAGTTAAAGGTATTGCCCGGAACTTTAACTGACTTATGTTACTAGGTGGGATAATGCACCTCAGGCCCACAGCAGGGTGTCAAATACCAACTTTGATATTTGAAAACAAATTGTGGAGGGGGGTCTCTATAAATATCCCATAAAAAATATATCAAGGACGGCAAAGTTCTTGCCCACTTTTGGCTAATTTGAAGGTATTGCCGGGCTCTATAACTGCCTAGGTGGGATAATGCACCTCAAGCCCACAGCAAGGTGTCAAATAACAATTTTGATATTTGAAATCAAATTGTGGAGGGGGTCTATATAAATATGCCATAAAAATATGTCAAGGACGGCAAAGTTCTTGCCCACTTTTGGTTAAGTTAAAGGTATTCCCCCGGTCTTTAACTGACATAAGTACCTAGGTGGGATAATGCACCTCAAGCCCACAGCAGGGTGTCAAATATCAATTTTGATATTTGAAAACAAATTGTGGAGGGGGGTCTCTATAAATATCGAATAAAAAATATGTCAAGAACGGCAAAGTTCTTGCCCACTTTTGGCTAAGTTAAAGGTATTGCCCGGCTCTTTAACTGAATTAAGTGCCTAGGTGGGATAATGCACCTCAAGCCCACAGCAGGGTGTTAATTTACAGCCTTGATATTTGGATTTGGGGGGACCCTATGCATATCCCATTAAAAATTACCGAAGGACGGAAAAATTGTTTTCCACTTAGGGTTTAAGTCAAAGGTATTGCTCGGGCCTTTAACTGACATAAGTGTCTAGGTGGGATAATGCACCTCAAGCCCACAGCAGGGTGTCAAATATCAACCTTGATATTTGGATTTGGGGGGGGGGGGGGGGACCCTATACATATTCCAAGAAAAATTACCGAAGGACGGCAAAGTTCTTTGCCACTCGGGGTTTATGTCGTAGGTATTGCCCGGGCCTTTAACTGACTTAAGTACCTAGGTGGGATAATTGGATATTGCACCCCAAGCCCACAGCAGGGTGTCAAATATCAACTTTGATATTTGGATTTGGGGGGGGGGGGGGGGGGGGGGCCCTACTGCCACTTGGGGTTTAAATCAAAAGTATTGCCTGGGCCTTTACCTGACTTAAGTGCATTGGTGAATTAAATTAGTTGTTTGACACCTTTAAATACACAATTTAAAAATAAATAGATAAAACAAAATAATACTATTTATTAAATAAATGTTACACGCACATGCAGGGTTTATATTTTGTTTATTTTGATAATACGTATTGCTATATTTTTCTGATGATCTATATTTACATTTTTTTGTAGATTGATGAGACGTCTTCATGTGAACGGGGAATCTTAGGACTTTATTTTGTTTGACAAAGCGCTGGCAAATCCAAATTATATACCGGTTTACATGAAAGTATATTATTTGTTTACGCTGAGTTTGTTTAAAGTTGGCCGACTGTTTTCTAAGCTCGCTATTCCTAAATATATGTTTGTCTTCGTTATTAAGCTCAGTAAAGAGAAGACATATTTTATGTACGGGTGAACATGGGAAATAGAACATAAAATGTATTGTCTTTTACTCACATGAGTGTCTGTGTGAGATTCTGCGCCTTATTTCCACTGTAGTGTGTCAAATGTCAACTTTGTATTGTGGAGGGGGGGGGGGGGGGGGGGGGGGGGGGTGGTCCAGAAATATTTCCTGTATGCCCGAATGTCGATTCAGTGAGTTAAATGAGCAATTACAGAAATATATTTATTATTGGTCGCTAGATTTTGCTCTTATTTCTTTTTTTGGTTTTTAGACATATCGCCTTATTGGTCGCTAGCTTATTGGTCGCTAGAAATTGGTCGCTAGCTTGAGCCTGGTGCCCCTGGTTGTATTCATATTACGTCTGAATACAAACATGACGAGTAAAACAAATAAGGATTGATCGCAAAATTTGTTCGGTTCATGACGAAATAACTTCAATCAAGTTGTACACGCCGTGTAGCCCGCGTAGCGGGTTACGCACGGGTGTATACAACCTGATTGAGGTTATTTCGAATGAACCGAACAAATAACTTTTTTTGTTATGATATCGATTTTTTTTTTTTTTTTTTTTTCAAAATAAGGCATATAATCGGAAATAAATTAAAATAATTCCAAAGGTGCCTCATTTAAAGAAAATCACCTGATGACAACGGCACGCGACGCCTTGAGAACGACGTCTATTTTCAGATTCAGTACATTTACAAATAACCTCAACTTTTTAAACCAATCAAAATACGTATAAAATTACATGTGACTCTAAAATTAATTTATTGACGTTTAGATGAGTAAAATACTCAAGAAATAGTTCATGGAAGTCATATACGTTTGTTGGATATTTTAAAATAGGTAGCATTACTTTCGTAAAATTTTATCCTGAGAAAATTGAAATAATACGAAAATAAAGTTGGCATACTAACTCATGGCTTCCGTTAATTATTTCAATTATAATAGGACACAATCTGACATATTCTTTTAAGAGAAAAGCAGTATGTGGTATGCATATCATACTAAAATCCACTATGATATTGTACAGTAGAGTTTTATATGCAGAGATATTGTTTTTGTCTTCGTCGTTGAATAATATAAAACATGCCTCCATTATTTGTCTTAAATGCGTGAAGTTTCAGATTTTATAGGGCTATGGTTAGGGTAATTGTGTTTAACGCCATTTTCAACAGAATTTCAGTTATATCGTAGCTGCCAGTTTTATTAGTGGATCAATACAGATTTAATCAAATGAATAAGATCTTCCTTAAAAATACAGTTACATTGATATACAAAACATTAATCATATATTGTATATATCAGGATGGGGGTTAGGGTTATGGTGTTTAATGTCACTTTCAACAATATGTCAATTATATATTATATATAATTTTATTGGTGGACAAAACCGCATAACCCGGAGCAAACCACCGACCTCCCGCTAGCCACTGACAAACTTTATCACTTAATTTACATAAGGAAGTTTGCTTAGTTTTGCCACAGAAATTAAATGTACCTACAAAACAAGACGTGTGAAAACCATCGGAGCTTTTGTTTTGAAATCCACAATAAAAAAAAAACCTATATAGATGTAAGACAATTGAAATAACTGACCATAAATAGATTACTGATAATATTTTGTTTTGTCGGAATATTAAATGTGGTCATAATATCTACAGAAAATCCATTTAATTGATTGATAAGTTTTCTTTGACCGACACAAAACAAACTACAATGAGAAAAATACAAATTGTCAAATAACTATTAATTAGTAAAGAAAAGATATAATGGAAATAAAGCAGTATATATTTTTTTCAAAAATGTGTGTATTCAAGAAAATAGAGTAGATTAACATATGTATGTTATATATTATGTATATATATATATCATCTACCGTTTAACACGTTATAAAAGGATTTTTAATAGGCGGAGTGTTAAGTTTAACTTTCAATATTATTGACAAATACAATTCACGCATCAACTAGAATTATTCACAAAAAGTAAATCTAGCGATCAATTATACCGGCTTAGAGCTTTAACAGAATGCAATCGACTAACAGACTAGTTAGTGTAATTCAGGTATTCAGTCTATTAGGAATATAGATGAAGCTAACATATTGGATCGTTAGTAGTTTTTGTTTCAGCATCTCCAATGGATTGGAAGAAAATGGGTATGTTTGAAACCAACAATCATTTTAACATGTTTAACTTATAGAATCTTTCTTTGTTAGATTTCCTGAACTAAACGTCTTTCTGAGATTAAGACATGCTTTTATTTGTCCTTTTTATCGTCCATCATCCGTCAGTACATTTTTCGCATTTTAATCTTCTTCTGTTAAAACCACCAGACCAGCTGGAAATAAACTTGGCAAGGAATAATCTAATGGGGAACATTGGTGAAGATTATCCCCACTTGATTACAGGTAGCACTATGGTAGATCAGGTTCAGCATATGTTATCAGGATAAGCCAGCATGCATTCATCGCTATGTGTTTGTGTTATTTATCAATAAATTCCTTTCTTTGATTTTTTATTTATCTACTTTATAATATTATTAATGATACAAAAAATGTCAAATTATGAAAGTTGTGTATTACCGGTATATACCTGAACTGAAAAAAAGGAATTAAAATTAAGGAGTGCACCTGCATCTGTACACATTTAAGGTTAAAAAAATAATAACAGTTGATAGAAATGAAGAGATTATTTCTGAAATTATTAGTACATTAGTTTAACTGTATTTTACGATAAATCAATTCTAAAAAGACAGTTTTAAATAAGTTTAGTTATTATGGATATTACAAATTATTCTTGGTGATATGAAACTTTAAATAAAGTTATATTCCAAACTGACTTTATTGTTATGAACATGTATATACGATCTAAATAAATTTATATATGATAGTTATACATGTATATCAGACATATATAATAATTTACTTTCAATTATGAAATAATTTAGTTTAAATGGTGGAATAATGCATTTTTTTTAAATTGCACAACTACAAAACTGATGTCACTGACAAGCTTTGCTTCTGTTCTGTTTGAAGCAAGGGTGAGAATTTTAAATGTTTTTGCTAAACCTATCACCTGTTCAATATGAACAAGTTTACTGGATAGTTTTCTGTCTCTTTGCACTGTTTTTCCAGACATCATATTTCTTTTCTTTAAAAAATGTTGGAACATTAATTGTGACATCTGATCCTCCATATGCAGGAGACAGATATGACATTAGTCCACAAGTTGAACATCCAAACAATACGTTTACTGTGTTTCTGTTTCATATGTAGAATAAGAAGATCATTGTGCAACCTGATGTTTTGGGAATGGTATTTTTGTGTCATCTACAATAAGTCGGGTTGGTGAAATTTTATTTCAATCAGATGGACTATAACATACTAAATCATTATGTGTACACAAAGCTAACTCCTGCCATTGTCTAGACACAACATTTATCCAGGATATTGATTTTCAAAATTTAACTGGTCCACACTCTGCGGTATACATAGTTCAAGTTATATGCTCCACCACCTCGGGAAGCCAATACTGTGTTATCAGTTAGGGGAAATAATTGACCATTTGTCCCCATTAACATAAGATGCTTGCTGTATTTATTTATTATATATATATATATATAATTGTGCTGCATCGTCATGTCTCGACGATCCGTTACTCATTAAATTCTCTGGTTGGTAGATTCCCTTAGACTTTATATATATATATAAATACAACGTCTGAAAAACCAGTCAACGATCAATCTTACGGGGTGTTGGATCGTTACGGTATAACGATACTATACAAGTAAAACAATTATAAACGTCTAAAATGGTTTGTAAAACAAAGTGATAAAGAATTAAACACTTCGTAGAATGACAAAATTTTCGTCCCACCGAGGGACTTTATCAATGTCTAATTAAATAAAATCTCGAAACAATATGGCGACTTTTCAAATTTCAAAAAAGTTTTTGACGGTCCATGTACGGCACAAAAGAACCAGAAGATGCACATATGAAACTACATGCATAAAAGAATGGAAATCCTACATATAAATTAATAAAAGTACAATAACAATAATATAAATGTACAATAAGGCTACACATTTAAATAAATGTTAAATTAGAAATAAAAATAAATATAAAAATGAGACATTATTGGTAAATGTATCAAATAGCACTGTCAAAATATTCAGTCTAGACGCAAAATAAATCTTGGAATTTCTCAAATGCTGAACTTTGATAGTTCTTGATCGTTTGAATAATCAGTGTTAGTACAAATAAAACGTGTTAATTTGATTGAAGCTGAACATCATGTGGCAGCCCAGTCAATCTGAACATCATGTGGACTCAAAGTCTTGCCGCCACAGAATGAGCTTAGTACTCGTTCTCAAAATTCATCTATTCATAATGCTGGCTGTGGACACTGGACGATTTTAGAGAATAAGTTCACTAAATTCATGTTGGAACCGTTTATTGCCGTAAGGTCTGATATATGGCACGTCACAGTTAAATAAAATTACTCTAAAGAACGGGATCAATGTTAGCATACTACTGACCACATAAATGTTTTGTTTTTGCTATCGTCAAATGTCTAACTGAATAATTTTGCAGTAAAGCTGTGGAAATTCCTAGAAATGTGATAGTGTACCATTTTTTCATGAACATGTATGTAACTATCGGGGATCATATCGCTGCTCATTTCGACATTTTGACCCAAGCTAACTATTGTAGAACCATGTTTATTCATTACTTTCGTTCTTACATTTTGCAATGTAAATGTTTTATTAGTAACTACAAAAAAACAAAAACAAAATTAAAACATGGACTCGACAGGAAATAAAAATGAAAATAATCGAAATAAGAAAGTTGATCATAGTAAACATGTACGCAGAATAGTATGTTTTAAAACAATAACATACAATTGATAACTTTGATTGTTTTTACATATTAAACACTGATTTACTGTTACCAATTTATCAGTAAATTATGGGAAAACAAATGAAACATCGACTGAAGAGCCCTTTCGATATAATATACATGTACTTTTCATATATTTTTCATGTTTTTCACACCGATATCAATTTATACACGGGATGAATTCATTAGTGGAGCAGGAACTGCTTACCCTTCCGGAGCACCTGAGTTCAACCCCGGTTTTAAATGGGGTTCGTGTTACTCGATCTTCAGTTTTATGTGTATGTTTTGTGGATCGTTGTTTGTCCCTTTGTACTTTTTCTTTTGTTTGTGTTGTCTGTTCTTCTTCAATATACGGATTCTGAGTACCCCCAAACTCTTCTTATATACTTGTAACGTGAATGTTTTCCTTTCTGTTTTATGGTTTGCATACCAGAATGTAACCAACAGCTAATAACTATGAAATAATACACGCAGATACGAGAAATTGCACATTTTAAATCTGGGCTGTAGTTTTATAACTCTCCGAGAGCCGTGCAATAATCAACGACCTAGATGTGATATTACATGGCTTCATGTTACAAATCATTAATACCACGGTTTTCCGAGTTAAATGGTAAAAGAATCTCACGCTTCGCATTCGATTATTTAACCGGTAAACTCAGAAAACCGTGGCATACATATTACATATACTGTAATGTGTGTAAAGCTACGTAGTTCTTTATTTTGTACAGAATCACGTAGGTAACGTTCTGTGCTTACTGACTTTTATCATGTACATTTTGTCTTTTTTAGTTTTCAATATGAAAATCAAGTAAAATTCAAAGTCCTTTAGGGTAATAAATGAGTCAGTGATTGTTGTTTAGCGCCAACTCATTAATTTTTCAACTATTTCGTGGCGAGAACAAGTTAATTTTTAATGAAATGAAGATGAGGTTCGCTTTGTTCTAGACCAACACGCTTAGCTGGATTTTAATAGTGCTAGCTCACTAAAACAACAGTCCACGGATAGCCATGTAGTCCCACTCGGATACATTATCCTGATTCCGAGCCAACCAGTCTTTGCACTTTCTCCTTAATGCTGCATGCCTAGCGGAGAAGCAACACATACCAATTTTATAGTCTTTGGCTTGACCAGATCGGAGATCGTACCCACGACATAGTGCACTCAAAACAAACACGCTAACCATTACATCACCGATGCAGCTTTTAGAGCAATGAGTCAACATGAACCTAAAAAGTAATCAAGGATGTTGTCGATATGCCAAAGTCCATTTGTTTTTTCCATAGCATACACTTATTTATTGGAAACGCGGAGGGAAGTAGTTGGCGCCGAGAAGGGGAGGGGTTGCTACACTTGTTATTGACCGAATAACCAGTGAATAAAGGTTATATTGTATCAAAGGCAATCACGGATGTCTGAAATAATATTTTTCAATTCAATATTTTATTTAAATCTCATCTCTCAATATAATATTTGTACAATAATAATATATAAAAATGCATACACATCAACATTAAAAGCCATTAAATACAGATTTATAATAGATTTTATACATTTAAATGATTTCATAACATCATAAAAGCTACAATTGATGTTCATGTAATAAGATTAACACTTTCTGTAACAATAAATAAATTTTCTCCAAATCATCATAAAATGGACAATTTAACAGTACTTGTGTTTCATCCTCTGTAAAATCACTACAAAAAACAACAAATTCATTCTTTAACTCGCAAGTTTCCAAAGCGATCCGTTTCTAATCTCGTTGGTTTTCTCTGGGTACTCCGCTGTCCTCCACAAATAAGACTGACCGCCACGATATAACTGAAATATTGTTGAAAGTGACTTTAAACACAATAAACCTAAACCCGTTTCTATTCTAATGTGTTGAAACAGATTATCAAATTATGAGATGGAAAAAAAGAAAAATATAATGTACAGCCTCATTGCTGAAATTTGTCTTCAACTATAATTATTTTGGATGTTTCGGAAAATACTACCAGCAAGTCATAAGTGCACGTGTACTCTCAAAGTACAACCCAAACATCTTTAACATTAGAGCTTATAAAGTCATTGAAGAGATATTAGATGCAGTTTGACAATGTAGATTCTAAGATAGCATTTTATAGAGGAAGTCTTCATGACATTATAATTGAACACCTGGGAAATTAATTACAGGTATTCAACACGATTTCCATATTACGTAATGCTCGTGTCACTTAATAGTAATACGACGGTACCACTAGTAGAACGGGAACTATCACCCTTCCGGAGAACCTGGTATCATCTCCATTGTACCAGTGGTGTTCGTGTTGCGCAAAAGATAATTTTCCAAGTAGGGTATTGTCGATAGTTGCTTAAAACTTCATTCGAATATCTAACAATCGATTTCCATTATTAAAATTCCATATGCAATCTCACAGACAGAAATGATCCTTTTAGACACCAATCTTTATACGAGTCTTAGATTTCAAAACTCAGGAATTCTGGATTTTAAAATATGTAATAAACCACTCCTTACACAACAACCAATATCTACAGAGATCATCTATGCCTAATCCTAATGTATTAATTGGTTCATTTAAAGACGAAACAATAAGACACACTAGAAACCATAGCAACACTGCACTGAAGCTACATACTAGACCAGTACATGTATTTATAACGTCATATGTCGTGGTTTTTGTGTGTGTGTATGTGTGTGTGTGTGTGTGTGTTCAGAGTGTTGATGAGTGGTTATTAGTATAGAGATCAAATGCTTTAATGCTGTTACAAGCAAAACTGAGATCGAGAACATAAGGTTTCCACCAGGAAGTCTTTTGAGTTTTTTTAATGTCCATATTTGATTAACACCACTTCAGATAAAACATGTATCGTGACCAGTTCAAACAAAATTGGCATTCTACTTTGCAAATATCTCCAAATGCATTGAACTATAGATTATTCAAGTCGGATTTTAGATTTGAAAAATATTTAGACGTCTTAAATAACAAAAATAGATTTACTTTTTGTAGATTTAGAACATCTAATCATAGATTACCGATTGAAGTAGGGCGCTGGACAAATGTAGAAAGACACAATAGACTGTGTCAGCTATGTCAATCTCGCGACATTGGTGACGAATTTCATTATGTATTACAGTGTCCAAATTTTGTAAATAAAGGTAATAACAAAATTACCGAACTCCGAACAACTGATAGAAAAAATATAATTCCAAAATACTTTTTCAACAGACCAAACACATTAAAACTGTCATCATTATTTAATAAAAAGAAACCTGAAACTGTTCGCAAATTATGTAAGCTTATTGATATAATAAATAAGAAAATTAGTTCTCCTTGAAAAAAAATCAATCACACCTCTGTTAGTATTTGTATCATTTGTATGTAACGTTTAAACATTTTTTTTCATAATTGGAATTCAATGTACACCCATTATCTTGATAATTGATGTAATGATATGTATTTACTTTGTATTGATTTGAACACTCTCACTCTGTAACCTTTGTAACATTGGTTTAGAGAATAAAAGTTATATTATATTTCTGAAGAACAATTAAACGCTTAGAAAAAACATGGCATGTGAACTTGGCGTTGGTTCAATAGTATTTCTTGTTGAAATAGTTTAAGCAGTTTTATTTAATAGAATTCAAGTTAAAAAAAAAACAAACAAAAAAAACAAAAACCAAGGGGAGGTTTCTGAACCAGAGCTATATATAATACCAAAATAACAAAAGGAACGTTAAGGGAGTTGCTACTGTCGTTTAAACATTTAAAGCCTTCTTCACTCCTACCAATTACGCTTGGCATTCTTATTAGAAACTTTTTGTATATACCTTTGATAATATTCAACGTCAAAGTGCTTTAGAACTATATATTAGGTGCAATCTTAAATGGCACAACAGCAAAGTGAAAGGCATTTAAAAATATACATATTATAACTATTGTAAAAGTTGAATAAAGACTTGGGGTATGTTTATCTACATCCGTTAACCTTCATGGTGTTTTATTCAATATTTGGTGTATTGTTGTACAACCATGACTCATCTTTACATATTTCAAAAATAAGTTTGGAGTATTATTTTCTCAGTTTCTACATGATAACACACACCAAATACAAATATCAACTTTTTTTTCCTTTTCTTTTTGAGTAGAACTAATATTTCGTGTCACGAAAATTAAATGCATTATGTATAAAGTTCAAGATTATAGCGTTCTTTATAATTACGCTGTTCGATCGGATAAAAGCACTTTAATGACCACATCATTTCACTAAGAGGGAGGTTTGGGCTCATTAAACTAGGTTAACTAGGTCATATTTTGAAGTGGATGTACATTGTCAGTAATGTGAACGGTCATGTATTTGTGTGTTAGGTGTATCGTCATGTATTTGTGTGTTAGGTGTATCGTCATGTATGTGTGTGTTAGGTGTATCGTCATGCATTTGTGTGTTATGTGTATCGTCATGCATTTGTGTGTTATGTGTATCGTCATGCATTTGTGTGTTATGTGTATCGTCATGCATTTGTGTGTTAGGTGTATCGTCATGTATGTGTGTGTTATGTGTATCGTCATGTATTTGTGTGCTATGTGTATCCATTTTGCCTCTTTCTGCGATTTTTCTCTTGGATTTTGGAACTAATCCGACAGTGGGGCATTTTTGGTCTTTCATTATATTCAAAATTAATTGTCTTTCATTGGAACAAACGGAAACAGTTTTAACCTTCGATTTATAAGAACATCTTTCAACTGAGATAAGAAAGATATTTACTTTAATGCCTGTTTTCATTTCTAAAGGAAAATATGATTTCTTAGACATTGTCAAACATATTTATTTAATAATATAAAAACGTTTAAATAAATATTAGTTATTGTTAATTTACAACTCATGTTGTTAATATGAGTTATATGAGAAAGGGCATGTTGTTAATATGAGTTATATGAGAAAGGACATGTTGTTAATATGAGTTATATGAGAAAGGGCATGTTGTTAATATGAGTTATATGAGAAAGGTTTAGTTTTGATTATGTTTTGCATTAATTTGCCACTTGGGGAAAATATTCTTTAATTCATTCTACCATTTAAGATGGCCCAAAACTATAAATACTATAAAGATCACATGACAAGTTCTCCATTTTAACCATGGGCAACCAGTCGACCATTGTAAGGAGTTGCCGATAACCTTTTGTACATTTTTATGTTTTTATTCAAATTTTCAAGCTATGAGTGCTCAGATGGGAAAACAATGAAGGATTTTCAACGCTTGATAAAAATTAACATATCACTTGTTCGATAACCCACAGTTGATCACGCTTCGATTACTCTCCACTCATCACCTCTGGGTCAACTGACACAGAAATCCTCTTAGTCATGTGATCGTTTTATAACACTTTGATTAGTCCCGGTTGCTGTTTTTATTGCGAATCAAATCACAACTTATCAATGTATCTAAATTAAGAAAGGAATTCCTTGCAAATTATGGGAGTCCCATTTTTCTATATATTTTTTTTTACCTCAAACCATGAGATGGAGGAGAACCTACCTAATTTTTAGTAATAATGAACCCTGATTTATAGAGTGGTTAGTGTTGCCCAATCTTTAGTTTCCTGTGTTTCGTGTTTTGTAGATCATTTTATTGGCCCCTTTCGTTTGGCCATTGCATCGTGTGTCCTCCGATTTACTGCTTCTGGGATCTCCTTCGATATTTTCAAACTTTTACTACATTATTTTAGAACTGTAAATTTGAAATATATATAAATAAAAACATATATATAAGCCGACGCATTCAGATCTTACTTGCCTTGCATGTCAAAGATCATGGATTCAGTCCCAAGTTCTATCAATATATATGATCAACCATGTCAGTGAACGGGAAATACCCTCGGGAACAGCAAGCTATCATTTCATTTTTTTTAAATGTTTGTTTTATGCAATTAAAAGTATTTCGTATGATCGTTTATTTAAGCAATGGGGATTGTTATTCCCGTCTGATCTGTTTTGACTAGAATCATTTGTTTGATATTTACCTCATTGACACTTGCACAACATGTTTTATTAGACGATGAAATTAAATATTCATTAGAAGCTAACGCCGAAACTATATTTAAATCTAACATCAATTAAATATACTGTAGATGTGCATGCTTCCTAAACAAAAGACATACAATTATTTATCATTCTTCATTAATATGTATTGTTTAATACGCGTTTACTATTGGCCCTTTTGAATCACGTGACCTGTGATTATTTTTAATTTTGACAGCAAGATTTACGATGGAGTCATTATTGATAATGTGATAGATATGACCTTGTAACATCCAAAAACAAAATGGTCGCTTTCATTGCTTGAATTTCAAAAAGTACGCTATTTTTGTTTGTATGTTGAATTTTATGTAGAGTTGACTTTTCAATCAATATCTTAATACTTCAAAGGCCAAAACATGCACACAAAAAAAAAAAAAAAAAAAAAAAAAAAAAAACAACCTCACACACATACAACATCCAACCAACAAGAGCAACAACAAGGACATTTGATTTAACAACAACATACGTATAGCTACACGCATTAACAGCTTGCTTGCATTGAATGTCAAGGATCATGTGTTTTGGGATTCAGTCCAAGTTCTATCAAAATAGATATTTAATGATTCTCCATTAAACTTGCAGCATTAAGAGAATTGAGTTATAATAAAACAATTAATTAATAGCAGGAAATGAGGACCCTTGACCTGTAACTCTCGGTGACTTGACCTGACCTCCGTCGTTCGTCTCGGTCAGGTTAGACCACCTCGAGTCACAAGACTCAGGTCTTCATTTCATACTACTGACCTCACAAAGAGTAATTGATTACATTATAAAAATAGTTTTATTTTTCACAATATCCCATAGTTTTATACCACAGTGTCAAATAATGGATTATTTTTGTCTTGGGCAAAATAATTTTGTTTTATCTTAAAGCCAAGTGACATCATATTGTGTATGCATATACTAGTACATCAGGCCACAGCGGAGTGTTGCATATAAGAATTATGTGACTCTGACCATAACTATTATCTACATGGTCAAATAATTGATGTTCTATCATGCAACTTAGTTCCGTCAACGGGATCACATGATCCATGCTCATTAAAATAGGATACATCAATATGATTGGTCAACAATAGTGTTAACACGTGACATCATAGGTGTTCCGCGAAAATATCAATCCGATGTCTACTGAGCCCCATCCGTCAGTCGTGGTCACCGATCATGATGGACGGTTTTTGTAGCAACATATTATACCCACATACGATAGAAGATAAATCCAGAGAAACTGGAACATAGGGTAAACAATACGAAGAAAAACAAAACAAAAACACAACACTTGTTGGATACCACTATACGTAAACAAACACAAATAACATAAATAAGACATCATACAAACAAGTGGAGGTCAAGACGAACCGAACATGTTTTTATGCGGAAATCGTCATGAATATTATAACTCGGAACTTAGAACGTAAAGACACATAATAGGACAACACAAAAAACTAAAAAGATGAGCAACACGGACCCCAACAAAAACCCGGGGGTGAACTCGTGTACTCGCGAAAGGTAAGCAGTTACTGTGTCTTATAAGACACCCGGCGTATTGCTCATATACAATTACTTTATAATGATTTTATTGTCAATATATATATACAATTGGATTGGGAACAAGTTTTTACAACTTACTAGTCCCTCTCCATACAAATACATTAATAGCATAAACAAAACAAATCAAATGACAGCAAATGTACAGGCTCTATCAATTATAATTAGTAAATTAAGCAAAATCATGTCAAACTAAGCATACATATTAAATATTGTTTTAATATTTAACAGAAAAAAAGGGGGGGGGGGGGGTAAAACTAATAAATTGTGTTGAGATAATATCACGGTTGGGAATAATAATTATTAAATCTACAAGTTTGTCGAATAAATTTTTGCACTGATTTGAACAATAAAGTATTCAATTCTTCACTAATTACGTTACATCCAAAGAGTATATATTCTATAGAGATGGGAACAATGTTATTAAAATAGTTAAACAGAGAAGTTCTATCGTGTTGATAAAGTGGACATTCAAGAAAAAAATGAATAGCATCCTCAAATAAATGACCAGATACACAACGTGGATCATACTTCAAATTTACTCTATATAAATCGGCATTAAGGCCACTACATCTATGTCTTAGCTTAGTATGTATTATGTTAGTTTTCCTATCGCCAATATTGTAAAATGAAGCCACCGGAATTTGGAAAGGCTGAATGGCTTTTTTAAATTTGGAAAAAGTGGGTAGAGATTTTACACTATCAGGTAAGGAATTCCACAACTTTATAGTGGAAGGAAAGACAGACTTGGAACTAGTTTGCAGACGACACCTCTGAGTGCGATAGTCATCATTATTACGGAAATTATGTGTTACTGTTTCTCCAATAGTAGTTGGCAAACAGTCAGATAAGTATGTGGGAGCCATATTATTTTCAACATATACAATCATGTCCGGTAAGTGATTGATTTATTGATTTATTGTGTTAAACGCCACTGTCAGCAATATTTCAACTATATCATGGAGACCAATTTTAGTGGTGGAAGAAGCCGGAGTGCCCGGAGAGAACCACCGACCATGGGCAAGCAATTGGTAAACTTTATAACTTGCGGCTGCGATCGAGTTCACCTTTTTTGTAATTTACAAAGCCGGGCGCGAACCCACGCCGTATTGGTGATAGGCTTTTATGAGTTGCTAGGTATTCCAACTACCTAACTGATTGAGCCATCCGGGCCCTGTCCGCTCAATGTCTTGTCAGTGATATAGGAAAGAAAACATCTATGTAAAAAGTAAAAGATCCATTGTCATTTGAATTAAAAGACACATTGATGATCTATTCGGAAAATTCTAACACAATGACGAAGTTTTTTTTTCTGTCAGTGAAGCATTTAATCATGATAATGTGTAATGCTCAATTGAATTATCTATTCATCTATTAAACGTTTCGGTGAAGAAATTTATTTAGATTATTATTTAAATAATATTGGTAAAAGTAATTCAATTGAATATATTTAAATGTAGTCGATTATTGTTTTGCAAATAGAATAAAAAATGTTTGTTCAATATTGTTTTATTTGAATTTATAATTAAAATGATTTATGGTCCACTCACAATGAGTCCGTTTACACCATATTTATACAACTTTGGGGCTTGCTTCATCAATCTTGTATTGATTGCAATGCTATTGTACGTGTTTTGTTTTACTTTTTTTTTTAACAACAATATATTTTTATTCAAAATGCTTGTTACATTCTTACTTCAAAAGCCCAAGCTACTTATGAAGTATTTCATATTAATATTTTCTTATATAATTAAAATACTTTCAAATAATATAATATAACTGATGAGGATCAGACTTTAATTAATTATACCTATAAATACGCACCTACATCTACACACACACACATATGCATATACACACATACATATGCATGCATACATATACATATATACAATGCATACATATTTACATTTCAATATTTTCCCTAATTTTTGCTAACAGTTTACTATTTTGGAGTTTTGGCACCTGGCTTATTCTCGTAATATATTCTCTCACAAATAAATAATATATGTTTACCTGTTTAGTCTTTTGTTCAGATACATAATATGCTTTGTATATAGAAAATCCTAAAATTATTAAAAAATAGTTGAAATCAAAATAATCTTTATCAAATATCTTATACCCAAAAACAATATGTTTTAATGTGACAAAATTTTCTATATTAGATTTTTTCAATATTTATTGTATTTTCACCCAAAATTCTTTCAGATAGGGACACGACATAAAGTAATGTAGATAGTCTTCATCTTGACCACAGAAATTACATTGGCTATTAATAGCAATTCTCCATTTCATTAATAGTTTCTTTGTAGGAATTATATATTGCAATAATTTCCATCTGAATATGTTTTGTTTTACTTCCCCTTTCTTATTACCAATTTGAGTGACTGTATTAATTTTTAACCCGATAATACTTTTTTGACATTTTGACACTTTCATTGATCAGGGAAATAAATAATGTCAACAAAGTCGATGGAATCGGTAGTGTTTTTATTTTCTATTTTGCTTTTAATTCATCTGATGTTTGATGTATATCAGTTTGTAAGTTATTGTACACATGAGCAGCGTATTTCTAAGTTATTTGCACAGTAAGAGCAAAGGAAATTTCCTCATGACATGTGCAAAAAATAATATTCTTAAATAAATGAGTTTGAAGATACCAAACGGGTAATCGGAATCCGTAAACCGAAAGACAGACAACACAATGGCATAAAGAAAAAGGACAAAAAACGATCTACAAAACATCACACAAAAAACTAAAGATCTAGTAACACGAACCCCACTAAAAACCGAGGGTGAACTCAGGTACTCCGGAAGGGTGGGAACTTCCTGGTCCACTAGTGACACCCGTCGTCTTAATCTAGTTAATTAATTAATTATTGATATAAATACATGGTGATGCTATGATACATGTATTTGCATCTGCTACAGTTTTTTTTAGAACAAAGACCATGCATAGTCTAATACAGTTTTCAATTTCAAAAGCATTGGCATGTCATGAAATGAATCCTAAATTCACTTCAACCCGCATCGGTGATGTAATGGTTAGCGTTCTCGCGGTAGATCATGGGTTCGAGCCCCGGTCGGGTCAAACCAAAGTCATTACTATTTGTACCAGTTGTAAATCCCTGTTATTTAATAGATAATTTGTTTGTTTACACTATTGACAAGCTAATCAATCGAGTTTGTGTGGCAGTGATCAAATTCAATTTCATGGTTGGTTTAAGGTCATATATGTATAAATATTTCAATTTTATCAATATATTTTCTTTTCAATAAGGTACACCGAGTTCATTAACCCATAAAAGATAAATAAATAAATCTTTGATAGGAATGTGTTATCACTAGACATTCAGGTTAAAACGTATATGTGTTATTATAATTTTGATTTTCGTCATAGCATTTGCATCAAATTTAAAGACATCTTGTGTTCAATAATATATATTTTTCAACCTTGAGAAAAATTAGTTTTTTCTATCATCTTTTATATTAAATGAACCAACATGACACGATTATTTAGACCTTTAAGAAATAATCAGAGATAACCTTTCTGCTTTTATGCTTCTGATAGTTGTAATATGTTTTTTGAACGACATAACGGGTGGTTAGATGGAAGTTTTCAAACATAAAGCAGACTTTAATAAGTCCAGCAGGGGTTCGATACCCGCAAGTCCCAAAATGTTTAAAACACGTGTTTAAGTCTAAAATAGTTAAAGGTTAAAGTTCTTATACACAAGAACAAAATAATAAACTATAGATTCTTGATAATAACCCACTGTCCGAACAATAGTGTGACGTCAGAGAAATGTATTAATGTAGTATATTTAATAGACTTTGATGTTGTTTCTATAAAGATCTGGATATTTCATTTGCCTCCTACAACAACATTCTTTGGCGATGTATTTTAACCACCAATTCATACAAGAAAAAAGTATAGAGGAATTAACAAACAAATAGAAGCTATGTTCTTTCATATTCATGATTCTTAATTGTGTAGGAGTCAGTCTAAACGTGAATATCAATCCAAAGACTATAATATTGGCAATAAAAAGTACACAGCAGTTTTTATGTGTATGTTTTGTATATCGTTGTTTTTCCTGTTTTCCTTTTTGTTTTTGGCCATTGTATTGTCTGTCCTTTTTCTATTTACGGATTCCGATTACCCCTTTGGTATCTTCAAACTCTTCTTAGGAATAAGAGCACAGATTGTGTACCTACCTGTGGTATCTCGTTTTATTGAGCTAACCAGATAAGAAGTCCAACTCCCCATGTTGGTCTAACAAAAATTAGGTAAATTGATGTAGTACGTAATTCGTTCTCGTCATGATAATACTACTGAATTTCTCACTTTCGCTTTAAACAATAATCACTCACTAACTAAACACGGACAAATTTGCACATGGCAATATTATACCTCAAAGAAGTAAATTATTTTTAATTAATTTACCCCGACCGGGTAGAATATGGACTAATCAAGGAACATAGGCGAAATATGGGCTATTACACCTATATTAAAAATGGTAACAATATGCCAAAGATCTTGAATGCATTTTTGGAGCTTACTATAGTCCTTTGTAGAAAAGACAAGTATCATAAAAAAAAATATTGGCTGCGTTTCAGTTATTATTATTTTTTATTTATTTTCTATAGGGTATTAATTTTTTCCAATTCAGTGCTTAGCTAAATTACTAATTGATTTCGTTTTAAGATGAATCATAAAATCCGACACAATTGTCGTTTTTATTACAAAATTTAAAGTGGACATACATTTTTGAGTATTTCCATTGAAACAGAAGATAGTATTATATCGCAGAAGAAAATAGTAACACAACACATAATTTATTCACGGCTGGTAATCGGCACAAGCAGAACAGTCGGTTCTGCAAAGAAATTCGTGAGGATAACTTCCGGTTTTGGTGGAGGAGAGTTCACAAAGACGCTTCGCAAGGTATGTACATGTCAAAAATTGAAATTTGCTTTTTTACTGCTTGAATATTGCAAAATCAGAGATTGCTATGCTGTGGCAAATGCTTTCACGATTAGAAACATGTGTAGTTTATTGTTGTATGTGAACTGTAACTCTCGCAAAATCAATCGTCTCACGAAAAACATGACGAAAATTGTGACACTCTTACATTTCTAAGTTGTTCTTGACAAAGATGCAAGTTAAATTTTCAATATTTTTTCATCGTGGGAGTCTAAATGTAATCGGGGATAAATTCCGATCCGTCAGAAGTAAATTGAAGTCTAGATAAATCTACAAACTGTCAATTTTCTCGTTTTCCTGTTTGAGGAGATCGGTTCTGATAGAGCACATTGCGAATGCATGAGGAGATTTGCTAGTTTTGTTAATTGCTTTCTGCAAAATTGATATATTGACACTTTTAAACATAAAACTGATTAATACTCTGTCCACTTTCAGGAGATCCCAGGATTCAAGGGAAAGAGGATATGGGGACTGATATTGACTCTTTACAAAAAAACATTTCGATATAGATTGCCTGTATCACCGCCAAGGAAACGAACAAAAACAAGTAGCAATACACCAAATTTAAAATCCCCATCAATCAGGACACCAAGTTTATTAAAAAAATCTCTTTCAATTTCAAAATATTTATATCCTTTCAAACGGGTTTCCACGCCTATTCGGCGTTGAAGATCCTGTTAAAATGTCACTTTCATGTTTTGGGCCAGACATAAACCGAATGAAGCGACCACCAAATAACTTTCTCCCTAACCAAAGAAATTGGAGAGTTGATGGCGAATATCTCATTTGACGTGATTCATCTTTGTCAAACCATTCTACAATGTCCAAAAACAACTCCAATGTTATTCAAAGGGAATTTTACATTTTGTACTAATTTAAAGAATTTCAATAGCTTGTCCTTTTTCCCAACATCAGAAAGTTTGTCAAGAACATCTTGAAAAACTTCAACTACTGAAGCTTCTTCCTTCGGGTCAACTTCTATCTTGCCTATACTTTCATCAAGACTCATAAAGGAAACATTTTGTAGATCTGCGGTGAAGTTTCCGTCATCTTTAGTAAAAAGGTTGCGCCGAATAGGTGTGGAAACCCGTTTGAAAGGATATAAATATTTTGAAATTGAAAGAGAATTGTTTAATAAACTTGGTGTCCTGTTTGATGGGGATTTTAAATTTGGTGTACTGCTACTTGTTTTTGTTGGTTTCCTTGGCGGTGATACAGGCAATCTATATCGAAATGGTTTTTTGTGAAGAGTCAATATCAGTCCCCATTTCCTCTTTCCCTTGAATCCTTGCATCTCCTGAAAGTGGACAGAGTATTTATCAGTTTTATGTTTAAAAGTGTCAATATATCAATTTTGCAGAAAGCAATTAACAAAACTAGCAAATCTCCTCATGCATTCGCAATGTGCTCTATCAGAACCGATCTCCTCAAACAGGAAAACGAGAAAATTGACAGTTTGTAGATTTATCTAGACTTCAATTTACTTCTGACGGATCGGAATTTATCCCCGATTACATTTAGACTCCCACGATGAAAAAATATTGAAAATTTAACTTGCATCTTTGTCAAGAACAACTTAGAAATGTAAGAGTGTCACAATTTTCGTCATGTTTTTCGTGGGACGATTGATTTTGCGAGAGTTACAGTTCACATACAACAATAAACTATACATGTTTCTAATCGTGAAAGCATTTGCCACAGCATAGCATTCTCTGATTTTGCAATATTCGAGCAGTTAAAAAGCAAATTTCAATTTTTGACATGTACATACCTTGCGAAGCGTCTTTGTGAACTCTCCTCCACCAAAACCGGAAGTTATCCTCACGAATTTCTTTGCAGAACCGACTGTTCTGCTTGTGCCGATTACCAGCCGTGTTATTGTGCGTTTCTGGAATAACCTTCATCAAATAAGTCTAAAGTCATAAGGCAGGAAAACATAATAATTAAAAAAATCTTTTGGGTGAAATACATCAAGGGATATAAACAGGATAGCCAAAATTGGTAAGGGTTACCTATGTCTGGGGTAGATTGACCTTATTATTTTCTAAGTAAATTACATTATTTAGGAAATGTTAATTTCAAGCACAAGTATATTTAATAAATAATGTTAATGCAGATTCAATGGAAACACATCTTTTATGCATCCCACAGAAACCTACCACGCAGTTGACAACTTCACTTCGAAAATTGCCAAACATTTCCTGTCGACAATTGACTTCATACCGGCAAAAAAAAAACCAACAAACAAACAAACAAAAACAAACAAACCCAACAAAACACACACACCTTTCGATGCATAAATAAAATAATAATGTGATCTGAGCCGTTTTCGTACTTAGAATTACTGACGATGTTTATGTTGACATTCATTTGTATGATAACATGTTGTCCTTTTGGATGGGATGCAATCTGTGCAGTTTTTTGCTTCGTTTGTTTTTATCTATATTGCCGTTGGAGTTCAAAATATCAAAAGGGAAGGGATGGGATCCCATCAACCGCATAAGCATCGGAACATTTTTCCTCCTGTCATAAGTCAGCACCTGGATTTCCAACGTAATATGTAGCTTTCTTGTTTCACTTTGAATGATTTGAAGTGAGAGGTGATTGTTCGTTCTGTAGATATTGGTGGTATTGTTGACTATTACTGTTTAAACCTTCCTTTGATAATTTCGAATTTGCCCGAAATACAGTGTCCCCCTTTTTCCTTTCCCACACAACCATATAATGAAAAATTCTTATCTTCGAGCACCATAAGGGTTAATATATGTCCTTGTTTTATAAAAGTAGTGTCAAACATTGCTCGAATTTTTACATAAAACAAAGGTAATATTAATTTGACCTCAGTCCGTATAAATGTGTTATATATTTGGATGATATTTTATGTTATGGTGTTTAACGCCACTTTCAACAATATTTCAGTTGGAATTTTATCATGTCTGATGATATTGGTTGTCTTATTATGCTTAATAAAATGAAAAACAAAAAAACTATCACATTGTCAGACCAACAGT
Organism: Bathymodiolus brooksi; assembly: GCA_963680875.1. Taxonomy (NCBI): domain Eukaryota; kingdom Metazoa; phylum Mollusca; class Bivalvia; order Mytilida; family Modiolidae; genus Bathymodiolus; species Bathymodiolus brooksi. Next base: position 86,206,074 of record OY804585.1, read on the forward strand.
TCCAAACTCCAATATCAAAATCGCAGAATGAGGAAAACACGAAACCCCTATTACATGATCGCTCACTTTCCTGGCTTGGTAAGACACTGTAATACAGAGTGGCGGTATTAAACTAGTTTTATGGGTCCACACCTCCCTTCATAGTGAACTGATGTGGTCATACAAGTATGACATATATTGAGATAACATATATTCATTATAACATTTTATATTCACAGGAATAAAAACGTAGATATCAAATTAAGTGCGCACGCGCACAACACTCTTCTGGAATATCTTTCATGAAGTACGATCAACCCCAAAAGATTGGAAAGCCAAATAATATAAAAGTGTTTGGGAGCAATAAAACCAAAGAGCCTAAACAGGATAACTAAACTAGGCTAAGGTGACCTATGCCTGAGAGAGGAGAACCTTAGTTTTGATAATAATTATATTATTTAGGAACTGTAAATTTCAATAACAATATATCTAATAAACCAGGTCAGTGCCGAAACACTGACTACTGGGCGGATGATACCATCGGGGACTAATAGTTCACCACCAGTAATAGTAATTAAAACGTAGATATCAAACTTAGTGCGCACAACACGTTTCTACCTCGAGGTATAGATATTGGGCCCATTTTCTGTGCTGCCTAATGTACAATACCATAGGAAGTAACATGTACTTGTTATTCTAACAGTTAATATAGCTGAAATAATGCTCATTTGACATTCAACAAAACATCAATCAATATACCAACATTATATGTATATGCTTTGCCATTTCATATATAAAATAAATAACAAAATGTCAATTTTATAGGTCAACATGTTTGATGTTGTCACAAATGTTTATATATACCTTTTAAAGGTAACTTATTTACTACATACTATGATAATTAATATAAATTATTATATCAATAAATTTTAGCTTTGTGTCTACAGTTGCCACAGTACCAATGAACTCGGTCACCCATATTTACCTTAATACGTATTATGTATGCCCCTGTTTTCCAACAGTTGAAGAAACATTACATATGTTAGGTTGATAAACAGCCGTATAGGAGTGTAATAGTTCTTTGTGTGATGTTTTCACAGATATTAATGCAGAGATTTACCCCCCCCCCCTATCTGATACGTGAGCTGGAAAATTCTAAGCACCACAGATATACATTTGAGTAGTACATGTAGTAGAAAAAGACGAATTGATTACGATGAATCTAAAAGAAGAACAGATGTACGAAAAAGAAATGAAAGGAAAACTATGATTTATATGATTCTTCTTCTTCCTCTTCCGATATGAGGTCACGGTGACGACTGTAAAACTTGACCTGTCGTAGGATGAGGATGCCACTGCCCCAGAGTTAAAATCCAGAATACTTTATACATATAAAATCCAAATGTACAGTTAAAACTATATACATCGAGTAGTGGCGTTTATGCTGTTTGTTGCAAGGCCATCTCTGAGAGTAGACTGGCCTTGAACTCCTGCAGTTTTGTGGTGTTTGTTACCGCAATCGGTATGGTACGTGGGAAGAAGGATTGTTTGTATGCTGCTATATTTGTGTGATGTTGTATCAGTCTGTTGGCACCTCTGGTTCTGGAGTCACTCGTCTGGACCATATATGATGATTCCGGAATACAGACTAAGCCATGCATTACCTTATACATCATTATGAGTCTATGGCTTTTTCGGTGCTCCTTTAGAGGTTCCCATCCCAACGACTTTACCATAGCAGTGACGCATCCTGGGGTTTTGTCTCTGTAATTGTTGCTGACAAAACGTGCTGCTCGGCACGTTGGTTAATTTGGTCACAGGTGTATGGATCCCATGCTGCAGACGCATATTCCAAGGTAGATCGAACCATGGTGGTGTAAGCTTGCTCCCTGACAGACTTGTTGCAATCGCGAAAATTGCGGCTCAGGAATCCTAATGTCATGGAGGCTTTAGATGATGTTGCTTCCACATGTTTTCTCCAGCTAAGGTCCTCACTGAGTGCTATTCCTAGGTATTTGTTACTATCTACTACTTCTAGTTTGTGTCCATGTAGGAAGTAGTGTGTGTCTAAGACGTTACGTCTGTTTGTGCTAATGCGGATGACTGCATTTTGCTGGGTGAAAACTCATCTGCCATTTGCTCTCCCATTCTTCGAGTGCTGATAGGTTTAAATCGGTTTGGTTCCTTACTTGTCTATATAGTAAGCTGTCATCAGCGAATAAGCGTAATGTAGAAGTTGAAACTACTTCTGGTAGGTCGTTGATGTACACAAGAAATAATAGTGGATCTAACACTGTGCCTTGTGGTACTGCAGAAAGTACATCAAGCTTCGCTGACTCTCACCCTTCAACTAGCACCTGTTGTGTTCTTGAAGACGAGAAAGATGTTATCCATTGTAGAATTTTCCACGGACTCCATAGTGACAAAGTTTATGAAGTAATCGCTTATGCGGGACTTTGTCAAACGATTTGGCGAAATCTAGAAGGATGACGTCAATTTGATCTTTTCCTGATTTCAGTTTCTCTGCAATTCGTTGGATGGTTGATATTAGCTGTGATTCGTAAGATCTTCGAGAGCCAAAGCCGTGTTGCCAGTCTGTCAGAATGTTATGATGGTCAAGATGTCTCATTGTTGATGAATGGACAATATGTTCAAGTATTTTGCTTTACTACTGATGTAAGTGAAACAGGACGATAGTTGGATGCAACATTCCGTTCTCCCTTTTTAAACAGAGGGATGATGAGGGCTTATTTCCAGTCGGATGGAACTGTACCAGAGTCCAGTGATGTTTGGAAAACGCGAACAACGGCAGGAGCTAACTCTGAAGAACATAACTTCAATAGCCTTGTCGGAATTTGATCTGGTCCAGATGCCTTGTGTGGGTTCAGGTCTTTAAGGAGTTGTATATGTCGTTCATACTCTTTATGGTGCAGTTACCTTTGTCCGGCAGGGTGGTTGCAGGGGCGGATTGGAAAAAATATGATTTTTTGGCGTAAAATCGTGATTTTTCACACGAAATACCCCAACGATTTTCGCGCCTCCCTCCACTCGGCTCAATTTTTTTAAGTGCGCCTCCTAGCTTGAAATCCTGGATCCGCCCCTGGGTTGTGTCCTCTTTTGTATAAACGGACTGAAATTGGTGGTTCAAAATTTCTGCTTTAATATGGCTGTCACTATGAAGGAACCAATCTTTATTTAAGAGTGGTGATATACCAGCTGGTTCTTGTCGCTTACTCTTTATATAAGACCACACACGTTTAGAATTTTCTTTAATGTCTCTTTTTACTGTATTTTGTATGAAATCAGTCTGGGCTTTCCTCGTCTGATGTTGCGTTTCTGACTTCAGTTTGTTGTACCTATCTCAATCTCTATTACAAATAGTTATTTTGGCTTTCCTGTATGCTCCGGATTTCTTCCTACTCAGGCGGCGAGTGTGAGTATTTACCCATAGATGAGTATGTCTTGATGATGACCTTTTAGTTGGTACGTAAGTGTCCATCAATGAAATTATGCCATTCTTAAGGACAGTCCACATATGCTCAATTGACTCGAAGTGCATGGATGTAAAATCAGTGCCAAATTGTTTTGCACCTGATCTGAGGTTTTCTTCTGGTACCTTTTTCCAGAGGTATATTTTTCTGCGTGGTGGCTTGCTTCTCACTACTTTATGAGAGCAGTCATAAAGCACAATGTCGTGATCGCCTTTTTTGCCTAATGGTGGAAGTGACTTGCAGCTTAATTTGAAAGTCGGGTGACTTGTAAAGACTAAATCTAGTGTGTTATCCTGACGTGTGGGGAAGTCAACTATTTGCTCCAATCCCAAGTCGTGGGACAAGTCTAGAAATAATTGGCTGATTCGTTGTGGGTATTGATGCCCTTTGATGGTATTAGATTTCCAGCATATATCAGGAAGGTTAACATCTCCAGAAAGTATAATAATAGATTTCTTATGCTTTTATTTTAAATCATGGAGTTCATTGTATGTTTCGTTAAGTAGGCTTCATCAGTTCTATTCGGTGGCCTGTAGTATGCTGCTATGACCATTTGTTTACCCTTTGACAGCTGAATTGTGCCGGATATAAGTTCGACATTCTTGCCTTTCTTGATGTCTGTGACCTCTATATTCTTTTTAACTGCGATTAGTACTCCTCCGTGAGCATCTGATGCTCGATCATTTCTGTAAACATTTAATCCTAAATTTGGATCAATAAATTCTGAAGATGCAATATCAGAATGCAACCATGTCTCTGTACCTATTATGATATCGGGTGTCGTAGTCTCAACTAAAATGTCGATGTGGTGTATCTTATTTCTTATGCTCTGGCAGTTGATTGTTAATAGGCGTAGATGGTTTCCTGTTTTATGATTATGGGGTCTGTGTCTTGGGTTCGGCGACGATGCAGCAGTGGGGCTCTCTATAGATGATAATGAGCTATTTTACGATTCGCTGTGTTGACTGGTAGCCCTCTATACTTCCCATCGATGAATAGGAGCTTCCGACGCTATCTATTCCTATTGCTGGAATGTCGTACAAAATACTTGATTGATTTATGGTGCCACACTTGGTGCAAAACCATGGGTCGGAGCTATTGGCTAGATGCTCAAAAAGTGAAGTGTCCATACCAACGCATGATTTGTGTGACCATTGGTCACATGTGTTACAGGCTAGTGTACGTGTACCAAAGTCTTCTACTTCCTTGTTATATGTACCATAAGGGTATTTAATTGATGGCCCTGGGTTACTCTCAACTCCGCCCATTAGTAGAAAAATTAATCAGAATGACTTTCTTCTGATTTTTAATATAGGTTGGATGTAATACTTAGCCTGTGTTTTATACCATAAAAATACAAGACGATTGCATGACAAGCTAGTGTAAAAATTTGATGATGTAAATTCGTATGCCTCAAAGTATTCCGGGTCTGAAGCATAATCTTCAATCTTGTATGTAGTAATGTTTTGATAATTTGGTATTATTTTATCAAAGTAATCTCGATATTGACTATGTCTGATAACAACAAGCAGCAATAGTATGTAATACACATGTTGGGTTTCAGATACCATTTTTATTTACGGCTACCATGTTTGTTTACGGCTACCATGTTTGTTTACAAACAAATCTGACTTAACTGGATGATGGGAGATAACTCTATATGTACACCTCGATGAATCGATGAATAAAGTTCAAATTTTCATGAAAATGGTTGATGAATGGATAAGTCGATACTCTGGGGTGTCTGGTTTTAGGAAAATGATTGGTTGACTTAAAAATACAAGTGAAAACTCTGTAGAAAACGAAAATTTTGGTCTCTGTAAGAAGTGGCTTTCTCAATCTTACGCATGCGATTGTAGATTCAAATGCTATTTATAATAACATTGTGAATTTCGTAATTACAGTCAAACCTGCCGATGTGGTGACCTCTATTAAGCAGTCACCTGTATTAAAAGGTCATATTTTTATTGTCCTGTCATAGAACATTTTATATGAATTGAATCTCATTTAAGAGGTCACCTGTCTTATAAGACCACTTGTTCTTGATCCCAAGGGTGACCTCTTAATATAGGTTTGACTATTTGGTATAATTAAATAAAAATACTAATCAGAATAAAAGACATAAATAAAAATACTAATCAGAATAAAAGACATAAATAAAAATACTAATCAGAATAAAAGACATAAATAAAAATACTAATCAGAATAAAAGACATAAATAAAAATACTAATCAGAATAAAAGACATAAATAAAAATACTAATCAGAATAAAAGACATAAATAAAAATACTAATCAGAATAAAAGACATAAATAAAAATACTAATCAGAATAAAAGACATAAATAAAAATACTAATCAGAATAAAAGACATAAATAAAAATACTAATCAGAATAAAAGACATAAATAAAAATACTAATCAGAATAAAAGACATAAATAAAAATACTAATCAGAATAAAAGACATAAATAAAAATATTAATCAGAATAAAAGACATAAATACAAATACTAATCAGAATAAAAGACATAAATACAAAACAAAACAAAAAACAAAGCAAAACGAAACAAAACAAAGCAAAAACAAAACGAAAGAGAGCTAAAACAAAACAACATGGTACATTTGATATTTTTTTCGTTTTCTGATAACAGTGATGTGGACGTCCGAAAGAACAGAAGCCGATTTACGATTTACATGACTTAAACTGTTATAATAAAATGATGTATTTTATAAACGATTTCCCTATTTTTCCGATCACGGTGATTTACAAGTTATAAGTTAGGCTATTATAAACGTGATTAATAACAGATGACTATTTGTTTTTCATTCAGAAACAATGTTCATAAGGACGTTTGGTACGTAAAGGAGAAATACACAGTTAGCTGCAATTTTTGGTCATGGGGAAGATGCTCATCTTACAGGTATATTAGTAGTCTGATTAATTTTAATTCCGACAATTACCATATATTCAAAACACATTAAACTAAAAATGTATATTTTCAATCTGTTTATATCCGTAACATACTGTTTCAGTATTTGGTTACATGTTGTTTATATATCAGTTGTTTTACCGTTGTGTCGCAATATTATACAAGAAAAGCTATAGTCATGCTGGTCTTCTTAAAACTTGTATCGATATTTTAATGTTATGTTATTTAATATATCAACAAGTTTTATATTAGTGTTAGTTACATGATAGCATTCTGTTGGTTTTCGATAAAAACAACACATTTTTATTTTTGAACTCACAAGGGCACAGTTCAAGTAGGTTTATAAATAAGACAATTGAATCAAGAGAATGGTGTTAGGTAAATAGCTTGTATCATAGTTGCGAGTTAATCATTTAAAATATGTCTGAATGACGATTATAGTACAAAGTTTCCATCACACTTTGTTGAACCCCACTACAGCCTCGCTGATTTGTAGAATTTTTATCTTGGTGAATACCTGTTGTTATTTGAAAAATGATATCGCAGGATTATGATAATAAGACGAAGAGCGAGTCTACTACTATGATTAAAACAACAAAAAGCTTGTTTTGACATGAAATGTATAAAAAAATTGATTTCCCCTTCGGTATTCTCTAACATTTATTTAATAAATTAGTTTATATAGGAACTGTAGATTTCAAACTTAAATGTTTCCAATGATATATTTGATATACAGAGGTTACAATTTAACATTTTTTAATGTTACTATTTTCAGATCAGTGTATAAGTTTTCGTTGTCGTGTAAACCAGGCTGGACACTACTCTGGTATTGGGGGGCCTCTGGTTGTGATCATGGTAGGTCTTCGTGTTGGATATATCATTATTTTCATATTATTATTAATTGTGTGAAATATATAAAAAACGTAGATGTCGAATTTCTGAAATAACCTTCATCACGTACGCTCAAAGCCAATATATTTGAAAGCCAAGTAATTTTTAACGTCTTTCGGGAGCAGAAAAACATAAGGACCAAGTTTGTTTTTGAAACTTTATCCCGTCTTCGATAAATATAAATGTATAACAAACTATAAGCCATCAAAATAACAAATACAATTATGTTGTGATACCGACTTATTGTCAATATTCCCTATGAATTAGTAAGAAAGGATATGGATGTAAATGAGCATGAGAGACTGTCCAATGTTACACTTAGACACAAATTAAAGTTAAGTAAAGGGCGCTTTGATTGCAGTTCTATAAATGACAGTGTTGGTAGTGTCTTCAATGTAAAAAAACCCCATTACAACAGCGTAAGATATTACATCGGTAAATTAAGCAAATTAAATGGCTTTAAATAATTGTTGTGATAGCTTATGCTCATGCCTGTTTGTTAATATTTTGAGCAAATAAAATATGTTTGATTCAAATTGGTTGTAGTATAGTAACTAACATTACCGGATTATCATAAGAATTTATATTCAAATGTTTTACTAACTGATTATTTCTTGAAATTGTACTGCTTATTTTGTCTATTTGAGTAATTGAATTCGGAAGGAAGGTCTAGGTCAATAAAAGTAGTGTAACACCGCCACTTTTTATTGAAATGCCTGTACCGAGCCAGGAAAGTGTGCAGTCATGCATGTTTTAGTAGAAGTATCAATTTTCCTATTGAATTTTAGAAATATTCCGACATTGTGGTATTTCTTTTAAATTTTAATACAAAAAGGAAAACCATTAAGTTGTTCATGATTTGCATCCTTTATTGAAACTCCTGATGGTTTCGGGGCCGTCATGGTCGTGATCGCATGGTAGTTGGATTTACAACTTCCTGTGCGTGCAATCAGTGCATATCACCACTAAAATTGTAAGTTCGAACACCGTTAATGGCGAGGTGTACTCGATACAACATTATGTGATAAAGTTTGTCAGTGAATTACAGCAGGTCGGTAGTACTCCGGTTTCCTCCACCAATCAAAATAAACCGCAAATATAAAACTGACGTATTGTTGAAAGTGGCGTTAAACACCATCAAGCACTTTCCTGGGTTAGTACAAACATTTCGATGAAACGTGTCGGGGGTAATTTAGTCTTATTGGCCCAAATTTCCCTTCTTATTGAAATGATGTTGTCATGCAAAATATTACATTTTTTTCTTTAGCTATTTGTGACGGAAAAACCAACGTCAATGGAGCATGTAATCGTTATTACTCCAACGATTACCAGAACATAAAATCTACAGGCATACAGCGTAATAGTGGCGGGACATGTAGCAGTCCAGATTATTGTTCCAACTGTAATGACGGATTTTACTCCAATGGACCGTACTGTGACAGTAAGCATGCATCTATTTTAATGGAATTATATTATTTGTAGTATTTATTATTTCGTTGAATACAACTGCAAAAAAAAAATGGATATACCAAATGCAGGACTGACGGACAGATGCATGCGCAGAATGACATACAGATAAAACATAAGCTTAGAGATACCAAAGGAGTAATCAGAAGCCGTAAATCGTAGGACAGAAAATACAATGGCCAAAAGGAACAGGAGGAAAGGACAAACAATTATTTACATAACACTAAACGGAAGCTAAAGATTGACAATGCATACATCTTGACAGAAACAATATTTGTAGCAGAATTGAAACAGCACATTGCATTGTTTCATTTATTGAAAAACATCTTAATATGTGTTGAATACAAAACCAAATGCACAGTTACTGACTTCGCTTCTTCTTCGTTTTAGTTTAAACTTTCATACTTAAGTAATAATATATAAGTATATATAAAGACAAGAAGTACCATTTGGTACATGTATGACGTTGTAAATCTCATTGTTAATTAGAAGTCTTAATTTATGACCTCTTTACTGAAGGGCCGTACATATTGATAACTTGCAAGAAGGATATAGTTTCTAGCTTCCTGTATGCAACCCCTACTAAAGGGGTATCGGTTTATTATGCGGGACCATCAAGTAGAAATGAAAATTAACCTTATTATAGGACGAACATGTGTTAAAATGATTCTGATGTTTAAATCAAATCATTGTCCAATTCTACCGAGGCATCTCAGGGCGCATGGCATACCAGATGAAACGTCAAGATCCAGTCAATTATGGTTGTATGTTTCTAGTTGCACACGTAATAACCATTGAAAACGAGAGAAGGCAGGTAGAAACATGTGCTGGTATTGTTTATCAGTATGTACCGGTAGGTCATTCACATGGGCTGATATTTTGCTTATTAATATCATGAATTGACCACTATAAAGTAGAAAGACAGTTATACACATGTGCAGTGCCGGATACCGGATTATCTATTAAGCACATTAGACACTGTGTCTAGGGCTTACGAAAATTACTAATTACCTGAAAAGAAGAATCTTGTCTGATGCACTTCATTTTTAATTAAAAAGAAACACAGAAATGAGAAAATAGTTCATAGGAATACGAAGCCCCTAATTTGACCCTATAGAAGAATTATACCTGAAAAGAAGAAGCACTTTTTCTGGTGCACTTTATTTTGAATTCATATGAAACAAAAAAAAAGGAGAGACCCTAATCTGGTCCTGCAAATGTGGTGTTATTTGTATTGTAGTATGTACCAAAATTGACCACTGTAATCATAGACGCTGTACATCAGTGAGTAATCAAGTTTGTATGTGGTGTGATGGAGAGCTGACACCGAATCAGTATTGGAGAGCTCACACAAGAGATATTGATGGAGGGAAGACTTGTCAGAGTAAGCCTTCCTCATTTTTTCATTCGTAGATTTCGAAGAAAAAAAATACCAATAGTTTAGATTAAAAAGTGACATACATGTTACTATCAATAGAAATACTTCAAAAGAGACGCAATTTTGTAAAATGTCATATGTCATGATAAAAACGTAGATATTAAATTTAGTGCGCACGGCGCAATTCTGGAATAATCTTCTTTAGGTACACTCAAAATCGAAAAATTTGAAAGCCAAAATATTTAAAAGTGTTTGATATCACACATTTAAAAAATAATTATTCATATCAATGATAAATATGTAAAAAATATTACTCTTACAACGGGCAAAGTAGTACCTGTTCTAGAAAGATCAACGGACAACACAAAATTTGAGTATATTTGTCTTCAAATTTGTAGATATTCGAGCCTTGTTGCAATCAGATAATGATTGCATAGCAATTAGAACAATTACAAGTTGTTACATCAAAATTTGTACACATTATGGGGAAAATATATGTTATTTTAAATGAACGCTTTTCCACACCAAAAAGGAATATAACTCATAAAAAAACATAAATTGAGAATCCAAACATCAAACACATGGTGATCAATATACATATAATGGTTGTTTATTTTCCCTTTTAGAGGCTTGTTCTTGGAGGACGGATAGTACACGTTGTTACCCAGGAACATGTAGTCAAGAACTAGCAGCTAATTGTCAATGTGCCACTAATTTTGGAGGAGCACACTGTGAAATAAGTAAGTACTTTAAGCAAACATTAGAGAACACCGAAGGGGCAATCAACAATAGCCAATTGTGACTTGTATGCATCTGTTCTGCTGTGAATATAATCTTCAGTTGAAATCCATTCAAGCCTAATTAATATCAGTTTATTTTACCTAATTATCTTTATGTTGTTTATTGATGAAGCAAAATATTTGAAATCTGTCATTATTAAAACAAAGATTTAAATGAAATAAAATACTACACAGTCAGAACAGCTCTAACATATAATACAAAAATTGTTTAAACAGACGCAAGATCGGTACCCCTAACTCACATATCTATAAACGCTTCCTTTCCTGGCATGGTAATAAATTGAACGGTGTTAAACTAGTGGATCCAAACCCCAACGCCAAGGTGTAAGATGTAAAATTGACACATTGAATGTCACAATTCAGAATTTCAATTTATGTGCTGGTAACCAGCAATGTGCTCGCTGAGCGTTTTGAGCCAGTGACATATTACCCAGTAAAGATATTATTACACTACATTAGCCACATGAATTTGACTTTGATTTAATAAAACGTAGATATCAAATTTAGTGCGCACGACGCGTTTCTGAAATAACCTTCATCAGGTACGCTCAAAATCGAAAGATTGGAAAGCCAAATAATTTAAAGGTTTTGGAAGCAATAAAGCCAAAGGGCCTAAACAGGATAGCCAAAATCGGCTAAGGTCACCTATTTTTAGTTGTTTTTTAATTTTGTATTTTCCAGCTCAAGATTAACCTGCCATTGAGGAGAATCGTTGTGCCTTCTCTGAGGTTTAATCGTTTTTGTATTTTTTGCCTTTCAGTTCAAGATAAACCAGCCATCGAGGAGAATCATTGTGTTTTCTTTGAGGTTTATTCGTTGTTGTATTTTTTACCTTTCAGTTCTAAATAAACCTGCCATCGAGGAGAATCATTGTGTTGTCTCTGAGGTTTAATCGTTTTTGTATTTTTTTCTTATCTTTCAGTTCAAGATAAACCTGCCATCGAGGAGAATCATTGTGTTTTCTCTGATAATTCCGGACGTAACGTTGTTGAGAACGATCCTAATTATGTTCTGGATGACCATCCGATTGTATGGACAAACTTCGTAGGGTTCACAAAGGTTGAAACAAAGATGACAGCAAAGTACCTACAGCCAGCTGACAATAGAGATCCGCAACACTATGTAACAGGGTTTAGAGTTGGTGTTATTGAAGAACGAGTAACACTTTATTATTATAAAGGTTTGAAATGCTCACATACAATTTTAACTTACAATATGAAGAAAAAAAGCTTAATAAATGCTGGTCAACAATCCACTAATATCATCAAAGCGAACAACAGCATCTCATCTGAAACCAATGAATAACAAAAAAGACTATGACATATAGCGTTTGAAATTCAAGTCTATGCTGGGGACAGGCACATAAATGTGGCAGAGTTAAACCAGTTGATGCTATCCCGATTCTCTGATGATTAGATTTTAAACGACAATACAGATATAAACAAACAATAAAATAAACCTTCAACAATTCGCTTCCACATCAAATATCCATTGGTTAGATTTGTTACGTTTGTGAAAGCTTAAATGAACAAATTTATGAACCGCATAAATCGGAAATAATTTTTGTCCTGGATATCATATGGTTCAAGTATATCTGCTACTTTGCTAATTGCATGTTTCGGAATGTGGTTTTTACACCTGACAACAATGGCAAAACCATTCATGTTCATTAACATCTGGGAACAATACATTTTACCAGATATTCTACTACAAACTATAAAATGTGAACATATTAATCTCTCCTTTTTTTCAATGTTACGTACACACATATATATAATGACCACAAGTCAAACCATTAAATATATCGTGTATTGCATTAACACTTCTACATGATGAGGTTCGAGTCCCGGTTGGGTCAAGCCAAAGAGTATGAAATTGGTATTTGTTGCTTCTGTGTTGTGTATGCAGCAATGAGGACTATGAGCAAAGACTAATTGTCTAGAAACCTAGCCTAAATTGTATTTAATATGAAATTATGTATATTCCTTGTTGTCATGGTGAAATATAGAACAGCAATATAAGTACTGTTTATTAACTTGAATTTGTGTAATGTTTGATAGTGTTTCATGTTCATTTGTATCCATAGCATTTCTTACAAAGTTAATGTATAGCTGTGTCTGTTTTATTTAGGTAGTTCTGGTTCTCCGTCGGTAAAAACCAAGTCTTGTAATGGCATGTACCAAGATCAACCAGTGGACAGTCAGCAATGTTTGCTTACTTTTACTTCTTGGTATGGTATGGGACACGATGACAAGTAAGTCACAGTAGACAGTCGGCCATTTTTATTGACTTTTCCTCTTTGTAAGGTATTATGCATGATAACAAGTTAGTAGCATTTAGGTAATCTGCCTTCTTTGTTTGCTTTGTTTGTATGGCAAGGTGCATCAATTAAGAATAGTGTTAGGGTTATGGTATTTAACGCTACTTTCAACAATATTTTAGCTATATCGTGGCGGTCAGTCTTATTGGTGGAGGGAACCGGAGTACTCGGAAAAAAATACCGACCTGTCGCAAGTCACTGAACAACTGTATCACATACTGTTGTATCGAGTAAACCTCGTCATGAGCGGGATTCGAACTCACTATGTTAGAGGTGGTAAGTACTGATTGCATAGGTAGTAAATTCAACTACCATACGAGCACGACCACGATGACCCCCATCAAATAGGTAGTTATTACACTGATATAGTTGTTTACATTTCCCTATTTGTTTGGGATTACACAAGATGACAATTTGGTTTTTTTAAATAACAACTGCCTTGAATACATTATTCATTAATTTGTAATATAAATATTCTTCATATGATAACCATTTGTTAGCTACCCCCTGTAGGTCGGTGGTTTTCTAACGGCACTCATCTTTCTTCCGCACTTACCCACGGTATGTTGCCATTGTTTTAATTTTTTATTTCTGTGCTATGTTTTTGTTTTGATCGCTTTCATTCCAAGTTTCGTGCCCAATGTTGTCTGTTTCTCTTGCGTAATCATTCTGAATTACTCATTCGGTTGTCTCTGACCTTTTTATCTGAAATATTGGTGAAAATAGCGTTTAAGCAGCAATAATATAATTCAATCCAATAATTGTGTGTTTGGGGTATGGAATGTGTTCCTTCCTACGATTTTGCCGGCGAAAGACATTTGAACGAATTGACAGGACAAAGGAGCGACAACCTATTTGAGCGAGAATAAAAACTCTTCCGTTGACCAGACATTAAGTAGGTTTTGGAGCAGGATATTGTCTTGTTTTATTTATAAAAGTTCAGCGCTATTTTAAAAGTTTAAGGCAAATATATACATGAAAATAAGGTGATAGTCTCATGATTCCGTTCTTGCTTGGTATTTAAACCCAAGGGCACGAGTGTACTGTTCACGTGAAATTTCACCACTAGAATACTTTTGAACTATATCATGCAACTGCTTATTTTTTATCCTTTTCCACACTGGATTGTGGAAGTACTGTGTCAATACCCCTGATTTTGATATAATTAATGGCTTGCAGTTTCAATAACAGATCATTACTCTACCCACAAAATTGGGAAAAATTTTGATTCAATTGTAACATACCAATCTCAGATTTAGACCTTTTGTATTCTTGACTTAAGCTAACTTTCTGCATAGTGTAATGTACAGTAGTTGACATGCGGTGACGACAAACATTTTTTCGATTTTTCAAGACAACAATACATATAATAACGGAACCTAGTGATCTTTGCTATTAGATTTAGGAACTGTTCCAACACTGTGGTATTTTTTGTTTTTCTATTAGATTTAGGAACTGTTCCAACACTGTGGTATTTTTTGTTTTTCTATTAGATTTAGGAACTGTTCCAACACTGTGGTATTTTTTGTTTTTCTATTAGATTTAGGAACTGTTCCAACACTGTGGTATTTTTTGTTTTTCTATTAGATTTAGGAACTGTTCCAACACTGTGGTATTTTTTGTTTTTCTATTAGATTTAGGAACTGTTCCAACACTGTGGTATTTTTTGTTTTTCTATTAGATTTAGGAACTGTTCCAACACTGTGGTATTTTTTGTTTTTCTATTAGATTTAGGAACTGTTCCAACACTGTGGTATTTTTTGTTTTTCTATTAGATTTAGGAACTGTTCCAACACTGTGGTATTTTTTGTTTTTCTATTAGATTTAGGAACTGTTCCAACACTGTGATATTTTTTGTTTTTCTATTAGATTTAGGAACTGTTCCAACACTGTGGTATTTTTTGTTTTTCTATTAGATTTAGGAACTGTTCCAACACTGTGGTATTTTTTGTTTTTCTATTAGATTTAGGAACTGTTCCAACACTGTGGTATTTTTTGTTTTTCTATTAGATTTAGGAACTGTTCCAACACTGTGATATTTTTTGTTTTTCTATTAGATTTAGGAACTGTTCCAACACTGTGTTATTTTTTGTTTTTCTATTAGATTTAGGAACTGTTCCAACACTGTGGTATTTTTTGTTTTTCTATTAGATTTAGGAACTGTTCCAACACTGTGGTATTTTTTGTTTTTCTATTAGATTTAGGAACTGTTCCAACACTGTGGTATTTTTTGTTTTTCTATTAGATTTAGGAACTGTTCCAACACTGTGGTATTTTTTGTTTTTCTATTAGATTTAGGAACTGTTCCAACACTGTGGTATTTTTTGTTTTTCTATTAGATTTAGGAACTGTTCCAACACTGTGGTATTTTTTGTTTTTCTATTAGATTTAGGAACTGTTCCAACACTGTGGTATTTTTTGTTTTTCTATTAGATTTAGGAACTGTTCCAACACTGTTGTATTTTTTGTTTTTCTATTAGATTTAGGAACTGTTCCAACACTGTGGTATTTTTTGTTTTTCTATTAGATTTAGGAACTGTTCCAACACTGTGGTATTTTTTGTTTTTCTATTAGATTTAGGAACTGTTCCAACACTGTGGTATTTTTTGTTTTTCTATTAGATTTAGGAACTGTTCCAACACTGTGGTATTTTTTGTTATTCTATTAGATTTAGGAACTGTTCCAACACTGTGGTATTTTTTGTTTTTCTATTAGATTTAGGAACTGTTCCAACACTGTGGTATTTTTGGTTTTTCTATTAGATTTAGGAACTGTTCCAACACTGTGGTATTTTTTGTTTTTCTATTAGATTTAGGAACTGTTCCAACACTGTGGTATTTTTTGTTTTTCTATTAGATTTAGGAACTGTTCCAACACTGTGGTATTTTTTGTTTTTCTATTAGATGTAGGAACTGTTCCAACACTGTGGTATTTTTTGTTTTTCTATTAGATTTAGGAACTGTTCCAACACTGTGGTATTTTTTGTTTTTCTATTAGATTTAGGAACTGTTCCAACACTGTGGTATTTTTTGTTTTTCTATTAGATTTAGGAACTGTTCCAACACTGTGGTATTTTTTGTTTTTCTATTAGATTTAGGAACTGTTCCAACACTGTGGTATTTTTTGTTTTTCTATTAGATTTAGGAACTGTTCCAACACTGTGGTATTTTTTGTTTTTCTATTAGATTTAGGAACTGTTCCAACACTGTGGTATTTTTGGTTTTTCTATTAGATTTAGGAACTGTTCCAACACTGTGGTATTTTGGTTTTTCTATTAGATTTAGGAACTGTTCCAACACTGTTGTATTTTTGGTTTTTCTATTAGATTTAGGAATTGTTCCAACACTGTGGTATTTTTTGTTTTTCTATTAGATTTAGGAACTGTTCCAACACTGTGGTATTTTTTGTTTTTCTATTAGATTTAGGAACTGTTTCAACACTGTGGTATTTTTTGTTTTTCTATTAGATTTAGGAACTGTTCCAACACTGTGGTATTTTTTGTTTTTCTATTAGATTTAGGAACTGTTTCAACACTGTGGTATTTTTTTGGTTTTTCATTTTATTATCAAGTGCAGAAATATTGGGGGTTTTTTCAGAATAATTTTTGAAGTTTCCTCCACAAACGGAGGATATGTAGACGTAGCTAACAGAGAATCGGGAGGTTCTAAGAGGTATTATTATCAAGGACAGACAAAGTTACGAGAGTTTGAATATCACTGGGATCTACTGGACCCATACCATTGCACCACAACATCTGGGACCTCTTGTGCACATTTTATTTCAATAGCATCTGATATCACAAATAATGTAAGTTTTCGGTAGAAACAGGTATTTGAACATGCTATGAACAAGAAAATGCAGTACAAATTGCAAATAAGTTTTTATTCTTTAATATTTGATCCACATAAACATATTCATTATGACGACCATGAATTTTCGTACATTTTTCGTAGCAGAATAAAAGAAAAATCAACAATAAACATCAAAAAGACCCATATTAATTTAGGTACTCATCCCTCAATCATAGGTGACCTTAGCCGATTTTGTCTATTCTGTTTAGGCTCTTTGGTTTTCTTGCTCCCAAATATCTTAAAATTATTTGGCTTTCAAATATGTTGGCTTTGAGCGTCCCTGGTGAAGGTTATTCCGGAAACGCGTCGTGCGCATTAAATTTGATATCTACGTTTCTGTTAGTACACCAGATATGTATGTCTGTAGCTACATATCAAATATTGAAAAACAATTAAGAACAATGCTGTATTTGACAGAAATTTTTTTTATTTCTAAAATGTATTGCCTGCATTCACAATTATTGTCCTGACCATTAAGATGGTGATACACCAGAGAAGAATAATATATATTTATAATTAACATAAAAACGTATATACCTAATTTAGTACGCGCGATGCGTTTCTTGAAAAACCTTCACCAGGTACGATCAGAGTAAACAAAAATGGAAATCCAAGTAGTATAAAGGTTTTTGGGAACAAGTAAACCAAAGGCTTACCAAAATCTGCTATGCCTGAGAGAGGAACACCTTATTCAGTCCATATCCATATATCAAATAGTTCACATCACGATCAGTAACCCATGATAGTTTACAACAACTTCTCTGGCAAATCTCAAGCCTTCACATAGAGAAATAGCACAGACGGAAATCGAATATCTAGGTCACGGTTTAAGCTGAAGGGACAATCGGGACAATCCCGAAACAAAGCAAAACCACAGCACAGAAAACTAGAAACGATCAGTAACACGGACCCCGCCAAAAATAAGTGGGCTACAGAAATGGAAATAACCATTAAAATTACAAGAGAGACAGATATTTTAATAGAGCTGCTTTTCTTATTTTTATTCCTTTCAATAATGACTAGGGAGTTATATGTGACAAGGAATTCTGATATTTTGTGCCGTTACTATTAGTATGCAATTTACATAAAATCTTAAGTCATAGAACAGGTTTGATAGAATAAAGCACTGACGAAGACATTGTGACCGAAAGTGTGAATTCTTATACAAATCTGGAAATTTATTATTTTATTATTCAGCCTACCATAACGTTTACGTGGGGAGGATGGGCTGATGATCTGTCTGGACTTAACTACTACGATTACCAGGTGTTTAACCTCGATAAAGACGGTACATCATTGGTAGATGGGACTGATCCTGTTCTTCCAAACACAGTAACAGCGGTCACCTCTGTGTCATCGGTAAGTGGTTAAACTTAGTAAAACGGTACATCATTAAGCTCTCCCTGTCCTTCCAAACACAGTAGCAGCAACGTATATGTCATCGGTAAGTGTTTGACCTTAGCTAAGACGGTAATTATTGGTAGACGGGACTGACCATGTGCTTGAAAACAGTATATCAACTTGGTTGAAGGAATTAACAGACACAGTGTACTTATATGAATTATAACGACATTTAAATCTTTGCCATCAACATGTGTGAAACCTTGGGAATTATATTACCTCATTGTTTAATGGAATTATTTGACAAATAAAAATGTATATATATAAAATATCAATTGAAAGATTCTCATTATCAGAGATTTAGTGACACAGTAACATTTTCACTTATTTTTTGTTTTATTAATTTTGTTTATGAATACTATACTTTGGTATCATTGACTATAATTGATGTTTGCATTACCCGAGAAAACATTTCAAAACATTTTAGTACAATTCTGCATGAAAGTAAAATTTGAATCATTATTCTGCATGTTTGCATATGTATACTTTCAGGCTTCATTCACACTTACAAACCCTGGAATGTATTCTATCCATCTTTCTGCATTTGACAAAGCAGGGAATTACAAGACAGGACGTGGTTTATTTCTTTTTGATGATATTTCGGTTGTTGACAAGCAGGGAGATAATCCAAAATGTGCCACAGCATCAAAAGACACATTGTACAAGTGGGTTGTCCAAGACACTAATATAGTCAAGATAGTCTGGCCAGACCGATATAGTAATGTCCGTCACAAACAAAATATGTGGCTTAATAAAGTAAACACGTTCGCTCCACCTGATGTCAGTATATATGAAGATATCTATGGTAACAGAACGAATGTCGCCATCAAAAATGTACATGGTAGGTTCAGTAAACAATATGATTAAGAGGGTGGATTATATTAAAAAATGTTGCTATGAATACCCACTTTACATCAGCATGTTTTTAATGGAAATATAACCTAATTTTCACAATGGCTCATGCTAAGATAGTGTGTTCGCTGGTTCAGTTGGGTAGATAAAAACTAAATTCCATGGTATATCCATGGTATATCATACATGTATATATATCTATATATGTGCTACACATACTTAGTTTACATTGTATGATGTGTTCCTATTGGGGCGTCCGCTACTCATGCGAGATACAAACATATCTATTATGTACAAAATATCACGCTCGAATAGCGGAGGAACACGGTGTATCAGGCTTTTATATCAGCGTCCGCTGATTGTATGGGTTGTAAAAATAATAATGGATGGAATGTCTTTTATATTAAGATAATACCACGTTTACATGTGAATGAAACAATGCAACAGAAGTTCCAAGCTTGTCTTCGTCTTGTATACCCTATGTTGCCAGTTTCTCTGGATTGTTCATTTTTGATTGCCCCTTCCGTATTCTCATACGTTTATTTACCAATATGATTGTTAGTTGGGATTAAGAGATAAATCATGCCGAACTATCCATTACCAATTGAGTACTTAAGTTCACGATTCTGATGTACATGTACATATCTCAATTACATGTATATGAAAATGGGACTCGAGTTTCGTGACTTTCCACGTGTTTCGTAAATATTAGAAGTGTCTACTGACATATCTATGCTCTTGACTGAAAGTTGAATCCACCAATATATTTTTTTTCCGGTGTATGATTTGAAAAGTAAAGTAAAGGGAAAGATCAAATTTGGCAACATAGGGTACACAAATAGGAAGAAAAAACAAAACAAAAACACAACAAAATATGTGTTGGACACAACTATGCGTAAACAAACACAAATAACGTAAGTAAGACATGAGGCCTCCTACAAACAACTGGAGTTATTGACATTGACCAAGGTTTCTCCAAATAAGGGTAATAACAAAATTACCGAACTCCGAACAATCTTACAAAGGGAAAGTCAAAACTCATAAGTATATAAACAGACAAAATCAGTCAACAACCGGAAAACTGTGAAAACCGTAATGACCCTGACATGGTACAGGCATTTCGAAAGAAATGGTGGGTTGAATCAGATTTTAAAGTGATTGACGACGACTGAATGTGATTGTGGTATTACAAAATAAGCTCATAATTTAAAAAAAAATTGTGTACTACACAATATATTTCAGCTGTTATTGACTTCCAAGTGTCCTACGAAGTTCACGATCCATCATTGAAAGATTCTAGACCGCTGACATCAGTGGCTGATATATACGACCAGCATGATATACTGACATTGAACTGGGCTGATGGTGATCGACTGACTACAACAATTAAAGCATTGGACGTGTTAGGTGAATCAAATCAGGACACAATTGTTGTATACAGGGATGCTACTCCCCCTATTATACAGAATCTGTGGTTAACCCGTGATGACAGGCTTAATATCAGTGTGCACCGTATTGAGGATTTTACTGAAATGACGTGAGTATATGTGTAACATACCAGGTACACATTAAGAATAGTTATTAATGTTAGTAACACTATTACATCAGAATAATACCAACTGTCATCAGGAATGTAATTTGTTTTGTTAAACAGTTGAAAACTGAATGATCGAACATAGTTGCTATAATGTTGTGCTTTGTACTAAAACAGCAAATACAATATAATATTTGTTGTTTTTCCAAGAGTATGACAGATTGTGAGAACGATTGTCATGATAATAATTCCTATGAAGATATTCAATCCTGCTATTATTTTTTATAATCGGACTGTTCAAATAAAATGAAAAACAAAAATACCACACAGTTTGAACAGTTTTAAAATTTGTAAATTCGTAGACAAAGGGACAGGCGATACTCTAAACAAACATGACCGCGCATTGTTCTGAGTTGGTACAGGCACTTAAAAAAAATGGCGGGGTTAAACCCACGATCTACCGCACTCGAGGCGAGCACGCTAACCATTACGCCACCAATGCGATATATACAATATGATATTACATATCGGACCTGAATGCATAGTGTATGTACATGTTGTGATAAAAGCCTTTAAGATATTAAACAGAACAAACAGTTCAATGGGGTTATCATTTGTGTACATGAACTTGTTTTATTGAAATTAAAGGTAGCCGCAATAATGATATATTTAGCAATAATATATAACCGTCACATCTGTTTTAAATACAAATAATCTAGATTTCTCGGTTTTTATTTGTAGTATGTCTACTCATTGCTGGTCTAACCAAATTATTGTATTACTGTGTATTTATATCTTACAATTACAGAATTGAGTGGGAAGCCTACGATGTCCACAGTGGTCTAGATAGTGTTTACTGGAAATTATATGATAACTTTGGAGGAACAGTAATATTACATGGTCATGAGGATATCATAGCACAGGGAAACTCACAAGTATGGTATCATCATACAGTCAGTCTAAGTTAGCTTCATACAGTCATTCGGTCATATTAATTGACATCATACAGTCATTCAGTCATATTAATCGGGGTTGACAGAATACAGTCATTCAGTCATGTAAATCGGAAGTCGGCATCATACAGACATTTAATCATATCCATGTGAAGTTGGCATCATACAGTCATTCAGTCATTTTAATCTGGAGTCGGAATCATCCATTCGCATCAATTCAGTCATATTCATCTGGAGTCAGCATCATACAGTCATTGAGTCATATTAATCTAGAGTCGTCACCATACAGTCATTGAGTCATATTAATCTAGAGTCGTCATCATGCAGTCATTGAGTCATATTAATCTAGAATCGTCATCATACAGTCATTGAGTCATATTAATATGGAGTCCTCATCATACAGTCATTCAATCATATAAATATGGAGTCCTCATCATACAGTCATTCAGTCATATTAATCTAGAGTCGTCATCATACAGTCATTGAATCATATTAATATGGAGTCAACATCATACAGTCATTCAGTCATATAAATATGGAGTCCTCATCATACAGTCATTCAGTCATATTAATCTAGAGTCGTCATCATACAGTCATTGAATCATATTAATATGGAGTCAACATCATACAGTCATTCAGTCATATAAATATGGAGTCCTCATCATACAGTCATTCAGTCATATAAATCTAGAGTCAACATCATACAGTCATTGAATCACGGCTAAAACACAATCAGGTGGGGATTTTGTGTGTTTTAGTTTGAAAAAAATGAAAATTGTTTGGCTGACTTTATTTTTATTTGAAATGATACTGTGATGTATGGGGTATGCTACCTCAACAGGATTTTGTTTTCTATCCTCTCATCATTTTTCAAATTGGCTTTCATTACCACAAGGGAAATGGTCTACGGACACTACAAAACTATATATATAGCATTCTTTCACAACAAAATACATAATACCATGTAACTTAAAACACCTCTCAGTCAGATATATAGCTACTATCCATAAATTTAATCAAAGGTTTCAATCTAATGCAGTTTTTAGAAATATTATAACATATGCTAGAGTGATACACTTTTACTCATGAAAAGTGTCATTTTTACAATTTCTGTCTACATTCAGATATTAAAGTTACCTTTCTCAAAATTTAGAAATGCATTAGTTAATAGAATTCTACTTAATAAACTTGACATTATTTAAAAATAAAATCTGATTTAAAAAATGTACAATTATGTAAACAGACTTAAAGAGGAGGTCTACGGACACTACCAAATGTGCTATGTTGAAATTGAAACTAACAATCGACACCAATACAAAAGGACATGTATACACAAATTGTATTTAACCTTTTTATCATCTAAAATTACACTAACAACCAAATAAAGTAAAGGAATACAAAATTCCACTATATCTTGATGTTTCATATTAAATCACTCTATTTTATAGTTATTTGCAAAATTTGAGAAGAAAGATGTTTGATACCTCCTTCTTTATCTTTCATTGAATTCATACTTCTAAGTTCAACACACTCCCGCAACTCTTAAAAGAATTAACACCTTACATGATCAATAATACAATTATTCTCATGTGGTCTACGGACATTACATATTTTCCTAAATACAAACAGAACAATATCAAATGCTAAAAATAGTAACTTGAACAAACAAGCAAATTCTTGACGACTAAAAGAACATCTCAACAGCTTTCCAAAGCTAGTCACTTTTCAAAGTAGCATTTTAAAGTCTATTTGAACTTATGAGTTCATTGATGTTTGCCAGTTTGGCTTCATTTTTTTAAGAGCAACATCTTTACACTCCCTTGATTTGTTTGGCTCACTGGCAAATTGTAGTACACTTTATTGTTCTTTCCTTTCTCTGTCATATTTGGACCTACTAGTGTAGGTGCCTTCCTCTTGTACTGTTGGTTGTTTGTCAGTATTGTCCTTTGGCAGTTTAATTCTCAGTTTCCATCTCTGTGTTATAATGGCAGATTTTCTTTTCTCATTTTCTTTTTGAATTACTTTGATTTTTTCATTTATTTCTTTTATAGGACGCACTGGTTTTCTTTCTTTGTTTGCTTGCTTGTTTTTTGCTTTTTTGCTTTCTGTTTTGCTCTGTATCTTCTTTGTTGTTCTCTATTTTGTCTCCTCATTTCCTTCAGCATTGCTATGTCATTCTTTTTCTTTTTTGATTTTCAAGTTATTTTTGCTTCCTTTCTTCTTCATTTGCTCATAGTTGTCTATTTGGTTTAATTTTGTTTCTATATCTTTAGATTTTGGCTATTATATTAGCCCCTTTTTGTGTTTTTTTCTTCTGTCTCTATTTCGCTCAGTTTATTGTTGTGGAAAAGGTTAATGGTTCATTATCATATACAATGTGGTTTGTGTAGTGTCCGTAGACCATACATGAATTTATTGCATTTCATTGTTTATTATCATAATATAGCAAAATAGATTTTGTTATGTAGATTTATGGTAACAATGTATACTAAGCATAAATCATACATTTTCCTACTGTAAGACATTTTATAATTTACTCATATTTTACACAACAGAATCAGTATGCAACACATTACCCATATTTGTTTTATTTTGTACAAAATAAGATGACTAATCTATTAATAACCATAATTTAAAGATGGAAGCATCCTTTTATGATTATAAGATACATAATTTGAGTTCTAAAGCTTAAAATATGAACTTTAAAATATTGGTCTACGGACACCACCAGTCTACGGACAATGTTTTCCTCAACTCAGAGGAAAGCCGTGTCACACCTATGAAAAACTTTGCTGATTTTTACATTCCATACCTTGGTCTGATATAGAAAATAAATAAAATATTTAACTGAAGTGCAATATGTTGTAGTCAGGTGATCTCAAAACTATGATCTACGTAAAAACATGCATCTTTAAAATTTCCGTTTTTTAAGGTTATAGTCTGTGGATTTAATTTCATTGTAAAAATGAATCAGTGTAGAACTTATATGTTTAAAATAGTTTCAGATTTTCAGTTTTATCATACCTTGCCATTATGCGAATGCCTCTAGAAATTTTAAAAACCATAACAAATGCCACTTTTGTAGTTTTTACCATCCAATCACTACTTTTCTTCAATTTTTATTCTGTAAAGGCCATTAGATGACTAAATTCTCACTTTATATAGTCACAACAGACATATTCTTATAATACAGTTGCATCTCTAATTTGCAAAGATGAGAAACTATGGCAAAATAAAAATGACACAACATAACGCAGGAAATGTAGCAATTTCTCAGCTTTGAAATGCATTATGAGCTTCCATGAAAGCACACACCTCATGGTATGATATACCATTAGAAAGAGAAAATGATCAGCTATCCCAATATGTAGATTATAAGTTGTTTCCTCTTAATATTTATGAATACCAGCTCCATAATATATAAATGTTTAAATAGTAACACCTGATTGTGTTTTAGCCGATCATATTAATATGGAGTCGTCATCATACAGTCATTGAGTCATATTAATGTGTCGTCATTCAGTCTTATTAATATGGAGTCGTCATCATACAGTCATTGACTCATATAAATCTAGACTCAACATCATACAGTCATGGAGTCATATTAATATGGAGTCGTCATCATTCTCAGTCTTATAAATACGGAGTCGTCATCATACAGTCATTGACTCATATAAATCTAGAGTCAACATCATACAGTCATTGAGTCATATTAATATGGAGTCAACATCATACAGACATTCAGTCATATCATTCTAAAGTCGGCATCGTGCGGTCACTCATTCATGTATTCCTGAATTGATTAGTTATATTTTTGAGTTGGTCTGCTGTATATTGTTAACAATATCATGAAGTGATAAGTACAAACTGAATCTGTTAAATTTCTTAGTAAACATTCTGCTGTATATTGTTAACAATATCATGGAGTGATAAGTACAAACTGAATCTGTTAAATTTCTTAGTAAACATTCTGCTGTATATTGTTAACAATATCATGAAGTGATAAGTACAAACTGAATCTGTTAAATTTCTTAGTAAACATTCTGCTGTATATTGTTAACAATATCATGGAGTGATAAGTACAAACTGAATCTGTTAAATTTCTTAGTAAGCATTCTGCTGTATATTGTTAACAATATCATGAAGTGATAAGTACAAACTGAATCTGTTAAATTTCTTAGTAAACATTCTGCTGTATATTGTTAACAATATCATGGAGTGATAAGTACAAACTGAATCTGTTAAATTTCTTAGTAAGCATTCTGCTGTATATTGTTAACAATATCATGAAGTGATAAGAACAAACTGAATCTGTTAAATTTGTTAGTAAACATTTTGTACAGAGATATAAAAACATCCCTCAGTAAAGATTTGTTCACATAGTTCTTTATTGTATAAATATTGAAAGGAAGTATTTTTCTACTGTTTTACTGTCTTTAATAATGACATGTTTCATTATTAGAAAATAAGGGTAATAACAAAATTACCGAACTCCGAACAATCTTACAAAGGGAAAGTCAAAACTCATAAGTATATAAACAGACAAAATCAGTCAACAACCGGAAAATTGTGAAAACCGTAATGACCCTGACTTGGTACAGGCATATCTAAAGAAATGGTGGGTTGAATCAGATTTTAAAGCGCCAAACCTCCCTTTCATTACGGCTCAAAGTCTCCGGCTATCACTATAACAGTATTTATAACGATACTTGAACAAAACAGGAAAAACAGTTTTCAAAGCACATATCACTGTCTCACCAGGTAGTTGTTGTATTATGTTGAAAATATCCATGGTTTTTCAACAAAAAGTAGAATTATTCGGTTCGTCTTTACCTCCAGGAGGAGAGCTTATGTCGTCTTATTAGCGTTATTTGTGTTTGTTTGCGTATAGTGGTGTTCAACACATATTGTGTTGTGTTTTTGTTTTTCTTGTCTTCCTCTTGTGTACCCTATGTTGGCACTTTCTCTGGATTGTTCTTTTTTGATTGCCCCTTCGATAATCATTAACGTTTATTGTATATTGATCTTTTCGTATGTCTTACACAAAATCATAATTAATTGCAACACCCATACCTATACCACAGATTTATTGTCATAAACAATAGAATAACATATTATTTTCTTACGCATAATAACCTCGTTATTTGTCTATTGAGCGTAAATATTTACGAAAAATAGTTAAATAGCGAATTGTCTATTAGAACGAATGTTTTTCTCAGCTCTTTCAGTTGAGTATTTAATTTAATTCTGATATATTGAATTTCGGTTATTATGAATTCATTCTGTAGAAACACATTAAGGATCGTGACATATTACACCCGAATAAAACAAACTTTCAACAGAAATACCATTTTTGTTGAAGAGTAGAAAACTGGATGATCGAATAAATTTATTGTACAAGAGCAGCAAATAAATTATAATATTTTCTGTGTTTCTCCCAGAATATGACAGACTGTGAAAACAAATATAGTGTATATGCCAGGGGAGCTAACTGCTACTGTACAGCTTTCATGGGATGTTTTCATCGCCACTTTCAAATTAAACCTGAAATCAAGGCCAGTGGAGGATTGATACTGAACCTAGATAAAGGTGTACACGACTCTGATTATTATCTAGAAGTATCCGTTACCAACATTGCCAAGCTTACAACAGTTATCACTAAAAAGGTTTGTATGTATATTAGTTCATAGATTGAGCACGACTCGGATTATTATCTAGAAGTATCCGTTACCAATATTGCCAAACTTACAACAGTTATAACTAAAAAGGTTTGTATGTATATTACTTCATAGATTGAGCAGAACTTTAAATTATGTAATTATTGATAAAGCTATGGTTCTCCTCCGGTTTTTAGTGGGATTCGTTGGTATTACTCCATCTTTAGTTTTATGTGTAATGTTTTATAGATCGTTGTTTGTCCTTTTTCTTATGGCCATTGTCTTGTCTGTTCTTCTTCTATTTACGGATTCTGATTACCTCCCTTTGTATCTTCAAACTGTTCTACTCCTTTCTCTCTGGTATAGGTCACCTTTGGCTATCCTGGTTAGGTCACCTTTGGCTATCCTGGTTAGGTCAGCCTTGGCTATCCTGGTTAGGTCATCTTTGGCTATCCTGGTTAGGTCATCTTTGGCTATCCTGCTTAGGTCACCTTTGGCTATCCTGGTTAGGTCATCTTTGGCTATCCTGGTTAGGTCACCTTTGGCTATCCTGGTTAGGTCACCTTTGGCTATCCTGGTTAGGTCACCTTTGGCTATCCTGGTTAGGTCACCTTTGGCTATCCTGGTTAGGTCACCTTTGGCTATCCTGGTTAGGTCACCTTTAGCTATCCTGGTTAGGTCACCTTTGGCTATCCTGGTTAGGTCACCTTTGGCTATCCTGGTTAGGTCATCTTTGGCTATCCTGGTTAGGTCACCTTTGACTATCCTGGTTAGGTCATCTTTGGCTATCCTGGTTAGGTCACCTTTGGCTATTCTGGTTAGGTCATTTGGCTCTCCTGGTTAGGTCACCTTTGGCTATCCTGGTTAGGTCACCTTTGGCTATACTGGTTAGGTCATTTGGCTATCCTGGTTAGGTCATTTGGCTATCCTGGTTAGGTCATTTGGCTATCCTGGTTAGGTCACCTTTGGCTATCCTGGTTAGGTCACCTTTGACTATCCTGGTTAGGTCACCTTTGGCTATCCTGGTTAGGTCACCTTTAACTATGCTGGTTAGGTCATCTTTGACTATCCTGATTAGGTCACCTTTGGCTATCCTGGTTAGGTCACCTTTGGCTATCCTGGTTAGGTCATCTTTGGCTATCCTGGTTAGGTCACCTTTGGCTATCCTGGTTAGGTCATCTTTGGCTATCCTGGTTAGGTCACCTTTGGCTATCCTGGTTAGGTCATCTTTGGCTATCCTGGTTAGGTCACCTTTGACTATCCTGTTTGGGTCACCTTTGGCTATCCTGGTTAGGTCATCTTTGGCTCTCCTGGTTAGGTCACCTTTGGCTATCCTGGTTAGGTCACCTTTGGCTATCCTGGTTAGGTCATCTTTGGCTATCCTGGTTAGGTCACCTTTGGCTATCCTGGTTAGGTCACCTTTGGCTATCCTGGTTAGGTCACCTTTGGCTATCCTGGTTAGGTCACCTTTGGCTATACTAGTTAGGTCATTTGGCTATCCTGGTTAGGTCATTTGGCTATCCTGGTTAGGTCACCTTTGGCTATCCTGGTTAGGTCACCTTTGGCTATCCTGGTTAGGTCACCTTTTGCTATCCTGGTAAGGTCATTTGGCTTACTTGCTCCCAAAGACTTTTAAATTATTTGACTTTCCAATTTTACGATATTGATGGTACCAGAAGAAGGTTATTCCAGAAACGTGTCGTGCGCACTAAATTATATATCTACATTTTTACGTAATTCTAAATGCGACAGGGCTAAAGTTGTTGTATTCAAATTATCGCATACTTTGAACAGATAATCCTTTAAATACTTCAACCCCTGAATAGGACAGCGTGTTACACGTATGTTCTCATGTGTCATATATCGGGATTTATTGCAATCATTCTATTCAAATTGCATTGACCATATGATTTTGCTTGTAATTGTGACTGACTGTATGAAGTCTTCAGGTAAACATGTTTCTTAATAGAACAGAAATGACTTAACACGGACCACAGAGATGTGACTAATTAAACAATTTGCTCAAAATGACTTAAGAGCTATTTGTTACTAATGTTTTAGAGTTAGAGTTAGGGTTA
The DNA here is from genome assembly GCA_963680875.1 of Bathymodiolus brooksi. NCBI lineage: Eukaryota > Metazoa > Mollusca > Bivalvia > Mytilida > Modiolidae > Bathymodiolus > Bathymodiolus brooksi. Next base: position 86,235,652 of record OY804585.1, read on the forward strand.
GGGGTTATGGTGATATCAACAGTATTTCAGTTATATCGTGGCGGTAAGATGTATTGGTGGGGAAAACCTGGGTACCCGGAGTACACCTCGCCATGAGTGGGATTCGAAATTACTACCATAGTTGTGACAGACATTGATTGCATAGGTAGTCATAAATCCAACTGTCTTTTATCATGACCACGACGGTCCCTATTTGTCGGGTAAATAAGACAGTTGTGACTTGTTAGAGATTGCATGATATATCAAATAGGCATATATTGTCCATGAACATAACATGTATTAGTAGTAACACGGAACAGGCAAACAATGATAGGCAAGCTCGGAATATTTCGTAACTCATTGTTTCATTCCTGATCTTTCATTAGCTTCTAGGTTATTGATTATATATTTTGCTAGTGTAATGTCGAACTGGATTTTAATGTTTTTGTACGTAAGATTATGACAAACGTGATGATTTAGTTTACAATTGTCAATTATTAGTTTTAATGCATTAAGGTAGAGCTACAGCTGTTTAAGCTTAAGCATATTCTATTTCCAAATTAAATAAACAAAATAGAATTGACACAAGTTAAACAAACTTATGAAGTCTTCTCCAAATTACAGTCTATTACATTAAAGAAGTACATAAAAGCCATGCATTACTGTATATAGTACTAATAACGAATCGATGATGAACAGCTGTTTATTGCGCATTAAATAGCGCATACTTGTGTTTTCAATTTCCATTTCTTTCGTAGTCATAAGTCATAAGAAATATGCCGATACTAATTGGATTTCATTATTACTGACATACATGATTTATGTGTCATTCATTACTCTTATGGTCTTGCAATACAGCGACATGAACTTGATTTACACGTTTATGCTTTTTACTGTGTAACGTTTGTGTTGTGTTGTAAAAGTGATCGCTTAATTAAATATTTTTCTACAATCCCTTAGACTATGCATATTTATATTTACGTCCATTAATGCGATAATCGAATGTACGTTCCTTCCTCTCAATTCGACATTGCAAAACTTCACGCCTACTTTCCGCAAAGGTTTTGAAGAAGAATAATGATTCAAAAGAGATATATGAACGCTAGAAGCATGAACACAACCGTTACACAGTGCACATAATAGCTAAAGGTGTTACGGGAGTAAGGTCGCTGTTCCGCAAAGGTGTGTTTATGTACATATATAGTATTACATATACAGAGAAAGATTGTATTCAATAAACTCCCAGCTATAAAAAGTTTTATGACAAGAAAACAAAGAGTACATTTCTGTAATACACTTTATGACATGATTATTCGAAGCATTATGCATGGCATACACGTACTGTGACGTACACAAAGATTAAATAAACCTTAGAGAAAACCGAAGGGCAATCAAGAATGAACAATCCAGAGAAATTAGCAACTTTGGGTACACAAAAACAGTAGTATTAAAAGCAAAGCACAAAAAAAACAAAAAAACAACAAGACAGAAAGCTAAATAGATGAGCAACACGGACCCCGTCAAAAACTGGGAACGAACTCATGTGCTCGCGAAAGATAAACAGCTCCTGCGTCTTATAAGACACCCGTCGTGTTACTCATATATACTGTAAAGTTCGGTAAAAGTCTTGACAGTGATATAGGAAAACAAATTAAAAATGAATTAAGAGAAATTAAATAAACGTACACAAAGAGAAAAACAAATGGCGCACCACACACGCACACACAAAGGTAACCACAAATAACAAACAAATATGCAATTTTTATTCCTTAGATTACAATTGACATCAGTCCACCACATGCCGGGGTTGTACACGACGGTCTGCCAGGGAATCCTGAAATAGATTATCAACAAGATAAAGACATCAATGCTTACTGGGACCAATTCTTTGACAGAGAGAGTGGGGTCTTCTTCTATCAGTATGTTGTTGGCACTAGTTGTGCAAGTACAGACAGTTTTGGTCTTAATCAGACAAATTCAGACGTAAGTTCTCATAGTTTCTAATATTAAAATAACTGTAATCTACATCACCGTAAGTTAATTATAATATATTTTGAAAAGAAAACTTAAACATCACCTCAAATCACTGCACATGGGCAAAGACCAGGACATATGCTCATTATTTAATATGTCCATATTTGTGTGACCGTGTCGGAAGTTGAGTTGTATTTTGTGATACATATTTCATATTTACCACAATAGACTATAAGAATATGTCATGGACATCATTCCATCAATAGACTACGTATTGATCTTTTATTATTCTTGCCTTTCAATGGTAATCATAAGCAGGTTGCTATCGACAGAAATGGTGGCATCATATAACTTTCATTTTTGGTTAGAGATACAAAGTAACGTAAGAAAGTATCAATCATGATAAGAAAATAGATAGAAAATGACTAAACAGTGCTAAAAATGACTAAACAGTGCTAAAAATGACTAAACAGTGCTAAAGAGAAACAAAGACATCTGGACAAACACAACTGGCACAAAAGAAGATACACGTGCAATGTTGAATGTATTCAAGTTATTCATTTCGTTTTAAAATATGAGAAATGTACAATATAAGAGTTTAGTGATATCGATGTGTATTTATACCTTATATTGTACAAGTATCAACTTAGATGAATAACATCATAAAACACTTTTATTAATTTTCTACAAATCTCTGTCGTAAAATGGAAAGCAAAAGATACCACACTGTCGGAACAGTTCCAGAATACCACACTGTCGGAACAGTTCCAAAACACTACACTGTCGGAACAGTTCCAGAATTGTAGAAACAGGTGGCAAATTATATACCCATACCATAGCACACATATACATGACCACTCACTTGACTTAACCGAGAACATATTCCCATTTCAGATTGTGGAGACATACAACACTTTTGGAAGTCATACTGTAACTTCTGATGGAACATATTTCTTCACGGTAGTTGCATATAACAGAGCATTGGAAAAATCTGACCCTGTTTGCTCAGATGGTATCACTATAGACAGTTCTAAACCAGGAGTTAAGGAAGTGGTTGTCAAAGATTCACGGATAACTGGAGGTCTGGTTACGGACACTACAAACACATTTTATTACATTCTTGGATCTGACCGTGTAAGGAGGCTGATATCTAACCCCACTGCTGACTGTGTGTAAGTATATATTTCCATTGGTGGTTAATTTTGCACATGTAATTATATATGATATTGTTTATTTGTAGTAATACTTATTTTCATTATATACATTATCAACCGTGTTCTGTCAAACACTATTCACAATATTAACTTTATCTTAGCATTAAATCACACATGATTGATTGATTGATTGATTGGTTGATTGGTTGATTGATTGATTGATTGATTGATTGATTGATTGATTGATTGATTGATTGATTGATTGATTGATTGATTGATTGATTGATTGATTGATTGATTGATTGATTGATTGATTGATTGATTGATTGATTGATTGGTGTTTGACTCCAACTTTAGCAATATTTCAGCTATAAAGTGGTGTGAACTAATTATTATTAACTTAGACACCTAAATCACACAGGAAACAATTTACGATACCAAATGGGCAACTAGAAGTCGAAATTGAAGGACAGGCAATCAATGACCAACTACAACAATCAAAAAATACTACGATCCACAAAACCTTACACAGAAAAGTAAAGATTGATTAGGTGCTCCGGAAGATAAAAGTAAAGATTGATTAGGTGCTCCGGAAGATAAAAGTAAAGATTGATTAGGTGCTCCGGAAGATAAAAGTAAAGATTGATTAGGTGCTCCGGAAGATAAAAGTAAAGATTGATTAGGTGCTCCGGAAGATAAAAGTAAAGATTGATTAGGTGCTCCGGAAGATAAAAGTAAAGCTTGATTAGGTGCTCCGGAAGATAAAAGTAAAGCTTGATTAGGTGCTCCGGAAGATAAAAGTAAAGATTGATTAGGTGCTCCGGAAGAAAAAAGTAGTTTCTGCTCTACGTGTGACACATCTTCATACTATCTGATCATTGTATTCTTCTTCCGATTACATTACGTAGATTGTATTTACATTTTGGTATAAATATATTTCGTGATAAACTGGTATAATTTTACAATACACACAAATTTTTGTTCTAACATGACAGGATTCGGAAACAAGCTTTATATTAAGCTTATACTAATCCGTCTCCTACATTTTAATCTATATTGATTGGTGTTTAACTCCAACTTTAGCAGCATTTCAGCTATATCGTGGCGTCATTTTAATTTATATATAATGTACTTAACATATATGTACATTTTTACGATTTACACGATGCAGTAAATTGTCTAGTGTAGTTAACTGGAACTATTTCGTAATACACGTTTAGCACTTTTATGACTCGTATTTATATTGTAAAATATATCTAATATATGTTGCCGGTGTTTCATCTCGTATTTCTAAATAAACATTAGAGAACACTGAAGGGACAATTAAGAATGGACAATCCAGAGAAACTGGCAACATAGGTATGCAAGACGAAGAAAAACAAAACAATACACAACACAATATGTGTTGGACACTACTATACTCAAACAAACATACATAACGTTAATAAGATATGCGCCCTCCTACAAACAACTGGAGGTAAAATCGTTTTTAAGGGGTAATCGTAACGGACATTCTAAATATTGTCGATGTATAACGATATTAACGATACTTTATTTTTTTTACAGATCTAAAGCTACAGTCTTGACTGATGTTGACCTTTACCCCCTGACAAAGCTTGATAATGGCACTATCCCCGAAGTGGATGGGAATGTATTCTGTAGTAATTCGTCAGGTGCACCTAACAGTATTGGGCTTGTCTTGTTTAAGTCATCACTGGTATGAATTATTTAATCAATTATATAATGGATAGGCATTTTCCGCAATTTGATAATTCACGTAAAACAATAGTTTTATGCTTAGATGTAGGGGATGGAAATTTTGTTAATAGAACAAATACCTTTATGTATGATCCAGAGGAACAAGTCGGAGATTTTATCTATAAATTGGGATTTGTTGTTTGGTTTGTGACATTTACTAAAAACGTTCGTCATGACTTGAATACGCTTGAACTATGGAGCTTTTCTAATATATTTAAATACACCATCCAATTAGTTTGTTTGTTGATTGGATAATGTTCGAGGGCAAATATTTCATGCAAATTGAAGACAATATTAAATTAAGTTTCAGTAGATGACAATGTAGAAAGTAAATATATTTGTTTTTATAACAATTTCCCATTTGCATCAATTATTTAAAAATGTATGGATATAGCTAAATTACTCCATGTATACCTTTTCATTTGTACAAATCGTGATAAAAGTCAAAAGTGTTATAAATTTTAAAATGAAATTGTCCACAATTGTTAACAGACATGTAAATTAAATACATCAACATGACATGACGCAACTTGCATGTCTTTAATGCATATAAATAAATGGTATATATTTACTACGAAATAATAAAAATGTAGTGAAATAAAATTTAGAAAATATGTGTTTAGGTACAGCGCTTTCATTGTTAATTGTTATGGACAGTCTCAGTCGCCATGACTACTGTTAATTGTTATCGGACATTCTCAGTCGCCATGACTACTTCACTGTATATCATCCATATCAGTGCAGTAGTCTATACAGGGAAAAGTATTTTTGTTTTTATTGAACATGCATGTTTTCATTTAATTCAGATACTTTCTTGTCCTTCAGTTCGTATGATATATTGGCTTTATGTGTATGTTATTTACTACATGTATATGACAACGATAACCAATTAACATGATATTCAAAATATCTAGCACACGTTTTTATGAATGATTTCTATATTTATTCAAGGTTTAATCATTCGTCAGATATGACAATCTCCATATGTAGTATGTACCGAAGTTGATATGTTCGTCCGAAAACCAATCATATATATCATGTAGACTATATATATTTAAGAAATAAATCATGGAAACCAGAATGTGTTGTGAGTTTTAACATGGGTTGGCGAATATCAGTATTTTATCCCGAGCTAATATCCGCCAACAAATGTTAAAACTCAAAACACATTCTGGCTTCCATGAATTATTTCGATTCTGATATGTCTAAGAGTACAAATACGGTAGTATACTTTGATTGGAAGATGGTAATTCATATTTACGTTTGAGGACAATGTCGCACACAGTTTATGCTGCCAAATTCGAGACGACGGAAAAGTCAGCCACATGCACCGGCGCATGTGCTAATGAGATTATACCCAATCGATAAATCGCTCGTTTGTTCACAAAGCGAAAGAAGGACGTCATGTTAGAATTTGACACAATTTTCTATTAACCAGATGGAGATGTCATGGGAACCAATAGATATTCCTGCCAAAGTTTATGATTATGAAGTAGGATTTTCATCCACAGCAGGGAGTGCAGCACCAGATATAATGTCCTTTCAGTCCACACAACAGCATGCCCATCATAGAGTGATGCATGGAAATATACCAGATGCCACTATGTTCTACATAATCATAAAGACCATCAGTAAATCTAACATAGAAAGCCTTACAGTAAGTTATAAGATGACCTGTTGACATCCCATTGATAATATAAGACTGTTAAGTATCCCATTGATAATATAAGACTGTTAAGTATCCCATTGATAATATAAGACTGTTGAGTATCCCATTGATAATATAAGACTGTTAAGTATCCCATTGATAATATAAGACTGTTAAGTATCCCATTGATAATATAATTACTGTTAAGCATTTATTTATTGCTAATGTTGATCCACATATATAACAACACACAAAAGGGGCCGTACGTAGTGGTCGTGATCGTATGGCAGTTGGATTTATGACTACCTATGCAACCAGTACATATCACCACTAACGTTGTGAGTTCATATCCTGCTCAGGCGAGGTGTACTTGATACAGCATTATGTGATAATTTTTTTCACTGACTTACGGAAAGTCGGTGGTTTTCTCAGGGTACTCTGGTTTCCTCCACCAATAAAACTGACCACCACTATATAACTGAAATATTGTTGAACGTGGCGTTAAACACCACAAATCAAACCAAACAACACACTACCGACGGTGATACATAGCATTTGCTTATGTTTTTTCTCAACATACATCTTATTCAAAACACATGTTTTTACAGTTACCTGATTAATAAGGGTAATAACAAATTACCGAACTCCAAACAATCTTACAAAGGGAAAGTCAAAACTCATAAGTATATAAACAGACAAAATCAGTCAACAACCGGAAAACTGTAAAAACCGTAATGACCCTGACTTGGTACAGGCATTTCTAACGAAATGGTGGGTTGAATCAGATATTAAAGATTAAGTTGACCATTGTAGTTGAACTTAGTGATAACTGTTAGATACAAAGTTTATTTGTCCAGGGAAAAACAAATTATGCACATAATACTCCCTATTTCACAATTTAGTTTTGTTTATATTCAAGTGCTTCAATCTGACTGTGACTGCAGTATCACTTAATGTTGCAGTTTGGAGGTCTATATAAAGCAAATAATATAAATAGTAATTCAGTGCACAATATCCTATATTGTCATATACAAGTATACAAGTGATCGTCGGTTTTCATAAACAAAGGTAATCAATTAAGAACAATTTATCCAAACTGTGTTGTTATTTTTTCTTTGTAGACATTAGGACCATGCTTTATGGATACAACACCGCCAGACTTTACTGGGACGATTTCTCTGTCTCTGTCGGGTGACTTCCTTATTGCTTCCTGGACTTCGAATGGTTTCTCTGACAACGAGGAGCTCTTTGATCTGGAATATCATTTTGCAATAGGTATACACATAGAGAAGCAAGTAAATATTGGCACTTAAAATATCATTGAAAGACACTATTTATTTTATATGAATATTTAAAATCATGTAAGAGATACATAATAAAACTGAGATAAAACGTGATTTTACACAGAGATAAAAGTAAAGAGGTAACAGATTTAATATTAATCACGTATCTCAAGTTTGAACTAGAGTGTTTGTATATAAGACTATGGGTTTGATAAGCAATTGAACATGAAATTTTACTAACATTTTGAAAATTCTGATTATCAATTCATTATTGGTAGTCAATTAGATTTTATTTAGGCACATAATATAGGATGGTAAAAAGAACAGTACAAAATGAAATCTATGGTAATATTTACATGTATTGCTGATGCATACTCGAAGATGGTCTTTAACCAACATAGTATACCTTCCTAACTAGTAGTCATTAAGGTACGAGCATTTATTGATACTGCTATTGCACTGTCCATGTTTATGTTGTCATTCATTTCTGTAATACATATGTAGTATATAGTCTTTATGAGTTGCAACAATTCGGTGTAGGTTTTTCTTTATCTGTACTGCTGTTGCAGATGCCAATATACGGAGGAAACTCGCTGGTAGCCATAGGCTTTCGACAATCCTCGTTAAATAAGAAAAGTTTGAAGATACCAAAGGGGTAATCAGAATCCGTAAATCGAAGAAGAACAGACAACACAATAAAGAATTAAATGTGTAGCATAATAAACTCTTACAGGACAGACACCATATGGAACAGAAGTACAAGGGTTCAAGCAGTTGACTGGAGGTAGCACCTGTACATTGACAAAACCTCCAACCTGCACAGCTGCTATGATAAAGAACCTGGAGTGGTTTATTCATGGACACCACATTTATTATCTTTCCATTAAAGTAGAAAACACTGCTGGATTGGTCAATATTCAGACATCAGCCCCTTATATCCATGATGTTCAGCTACCAACAAAAGGGGTCGTATTAAACATTGACACGCAGGTTAGCTGTTATATTTCAAGTAGTACATTAAATTATTTAAAATTTTGATTCCAGTTAAAAACATTTCGCTAAATATAATTTTGGTCCTATCAATGGTTTTCAAAGTTTCCTTTTGTTCTCCCATTTTTAAGCAATTTTTAGATCTGTATATTAATTTAATTGTTTTGTTCCGTTCATCCTTCTCATTTGATTATTTGCAAATGATTGATATTAAATCTCACGAACTAATATATTGAAAACCGGTTTTGTCAAGTATTATCAAATCAATTCCAAAGAGAAAAGTAAATAACACAAGGCAGTTACCCTGTAAACTAAAACAAAATAATGTGATGTTATTTGCAGTGATTGTAGAAATGTTACGAAATAGTGATGATCCAATGGAGCAGTAATTGAAACCAGGGTAGTTCAATTTCCATCTGAACATGTTCTGCTAGCTTCACTCTTTGACTAACTGATATTTAATCTGTCAGAAGTATCTGTTATGTTGTTCCTAATAGTCAAGGTGTTTAGCATACTTAGCTAGTAGTCAGTAAACTACGACCATCTACGGATCCTGTTAGTGTACTGTCCATGTTTATGTTGTCATTCTATTTAGTATCTGGTCGTTTTGAGTGGAAGCGAACATGTGTAGGTTTTGCTTTATCGTTTGGTTATTTCAGTATTACATATTCAAATGTCAGGAGGGAGATGATTAGGAGCCAATCAATTGGTTTGACCACGCCACTGATGTGTGCCTGTCCCAAGCCAAGACTTTGATTTCCACCGTCATATGTCTTGGCCTTTTATTATATTCAATGAGTTGGGGTGAGAGGTGATGTTTTCATTTTGGTGATATTGGTAGAATTGTTGATTATCACTGTTTAAAGTTTCTTTTCATAATGTATAATATTCCATTGATTTAAATTTATTACATTTAATTAGTACTAGATCAATTTCTATTTCAGAGTGACCTGTCAGTCATTCCTTTAAAAGTAAGTGGACTTTACATAGTTGCCATGACAATTGCCATTTAATATTTCCATTTCATTTAAAAAAAACATCAGATCAATTGTATGTCATAACAACTATAAAAATATAAAAATAAGCAGCGTAGCATATGCGATCAGAAAGTGTAATAGCCTCCTTGAAAGCTGTCATTATTGCAGTGATTATATATTTCTATATTCCATATCTAACATGCTCAGTGTCATATATTTATGTATGTTATGGTATTTTCTATTAGTGATCTTTTTTTTCTTCCGAAAACTATTAAAGATATGTATAACCCGAAATGCATAATAATGTCTTATCCATTTCAAGTGTATCGAACTAAGAAATATTATACTGTCTAGATATAATTCCTACAGTTCAACAGTACACACATTTTGATCTCAAACTGATATACAGAATAGAGCTTTAATGGAACCGACTATTGATTATCATAGTTTCTCGGGACCATCATGGTCGTGATCGTGTGGTAGTTGGATTTACAATTACCTATGCAATCAGTGTCTATCACCACTAACGTTGCGACTTTGAATCCCGTTCATGGCGAGGTGTACTCGATACAACATTATGTGATCAAGTATGTTAGTGACTTGCGGCAGGTTGGTGGTTTTCACCGGGTACCCCTGTTGCCTCCACCAATAAAACTGAAATCTTGTTGAAAGTGGGGTTAAACACCATAACCCTACCCCCTACTCATAATCTCTCTGGATTCTCCATTTTTCTATTGCCACTTCGGTATTCTCTAACATATATTTTGTATATGTACAGGACATAGAGGACATAGACTTCCAGGCAGACAGGACCAGTATGGCCAGTCGTTGGTCAGGATTTGTTCATCCACATTTAGACGTAACATACAGTATCAGTATTGGTACTTCTAAAGGAGGAGATGATGTGATCTCTATGCAGAATGTGGGTACCAGTTTGTCACATAAGGAGACGGGACTTACTCTTACACCATATCAAGTTAGTATTGTTGTTTCCCTCACATATAGACATAACATGCGGCAATAGCATAGAATAGTTTGAAGATACCAAACGTGTAATCAGAATCCGTATATCGAAGAACAGACAACACAATGGTCAAAAGAAAAAGGACAAAAGGACAAAAAACGATCTACAAAACATACATATAAAGCTAAAGCTCGAGTAACACGAACCCCACTAAAAACCGAAGGTTGATTGACTCTAACACCATATCAAGTTAGTTTTAAAATTTCACTCATATTTAGACATAACATGCGGCAATAGTATATATAGGTAGTTCTATAGGAGTAAATAAACTTGAAAAAGAAGGTATACTGCAGTACAAATATATATTCGGAAAAATGTTCAAACAGGGTATAGGGGAAAGTGATCTGCATTCCATGCGAGATGTTTATCAGATAAAGAGACAAGAGTGAGTCTTACACAATATAAGACTGTGGACCATAGTGGCTAATGTTTTTGGAGATCGCCACTCTCCCTTTCAAATATTTCTAAAAAATTGTTCGTCCCTACCCAGCTCTTCAAACTTTTCTTCTGGCAGTCAGATGTATTTGTCCCGGATGTCCAAATTACTCCCTCATTTCTATATATTTCATTCATATTCTTCTCATCCTTAATATGCATGGAATATCTGCCATTTGACGTTGAGCAACAACAAATAGATATGGATTATTAGTTAACTTGAACGTTTAAATAAGGGAAAACAATTATATTAGATTGCAGATAAAAGCGAGTAATTTATTGGGTAAATTTTCGGTATTTATGATAAACGTAAAACTTTGCACGTAAACACTATGTACATATGAATAAAATAAGAAATAGATGCATTAAATAATGTGTTCTTCATGTACCATTATTTGAATTGGTTTCAAAATATCCATCTTTGTTCCAGAAATACTATTTTACTGTGATTGCCGTGAGTTCAGCTGGTAATACAAATGTATCATCTGATGGTGTTACTATAGTAACAGAAAATGACGTTTTAACAGATGTAATAATATATGATGGCAAACCTTGTAACATGACAGGTAAGATATTATAGTAAAAACAAAGTCCTCGTAGATATTGTTGGTTTGTTGGTTGCCGAATTCTATTGATTAAGACAGCATAGAAAGGGAAGAGAGAGAGAGAGAGAGTTCAATTAATTGTCTATCTTGCTGTAAAGCAGGCTATTCATGATTTCTGTAAATATTACATATAGACCTGGCTATAGTGCAGTGAAATGCGTATAGGTGTATAACATGTGTACTAACTGGGCTGTTGTTTAGTGCAATAACAGGCAAATTTGTCTAATTACATGGTAATACCCTAAACCTAGAAATATGTACTTATACAATGCGATGTACAGATGAAGTGTTAATAATACATTTTATGAATTAGACGTAAAACTTCGTTCTATTGTACATAAATTGAAAATTTTGGTTTCTTTTTCAAAATCCAGATCTTTGTGGAGTTTAACGCCACTTTCAACAATATTTCAGCTATATTCTGCCAGTACTTCCAAACCCTAGTATAGAAATTATTAAAGATATTGAAGATATGTTACATACATTTATTTGGAAATCATCTGTTAATAGAGTGAAAAAGGATATCATGCAAAAGGAGTATCAAGAGGGGGGACTTAAGATGATTAATATACATTCTTTTATTTTGGCTTTGAAGTCCACATGGATCAGGAGACTCTTTTTCAACAATTGTAAATGGCAGAATATTTTTATGTCATCAATTGATATAAATAAACTATCATGTGGCGGTAGTGGATATATAGAACAAGTAATAGAAAGTGTAAAAAATCAATTTTGGAAGGATGTATTATATGCTTGGAAATCTGTTATTGAAAAAGACGAAAACAATGATTGGACAAACTTTTTTGCCAATGCAGTTTGGTTGAATAAACAGGTAAAAATTGACAAAAGAACTATCTTTTATCCAGAGTGGCTCAACAGGGGTGTAAAGTTTGTTAACGATTTTGTCAATGATGATGGTTCTTTTCTGACTTTAGATCAGTTTTCAAACAAATTTGGATTTTATGTAATTTTTTTGCAATATAATGGGGTTATTAGTTCTTTACGACAAATGCTAAAATTATATCCATATGGAGACAAATTATCTAATTTACAGACTCCTTTTGTCCCATCATCTCTACAAAAATACAAGTTCTAAAGATTCAAAAGATATGTACACAATTCTAAATAAAAACAGTAGTGTTCATACAGCTCAAAGAAAATGGAATACACTTTTCGATATTAATTCAAATGAGTGGAAACAAATTTATATACTCCCATTTAAAGTTACAGCATGTACAAAATTACATTGGTTTCAATTTAGAATAAACCACAATATTCTGGCTACTAATTATTTCCTGAAAAAAATTAAAATTATTGATGATGCAAATTGTAATTTTTGCCAAAAGGAAAATGAAACCATTGAACACATTTTTTGGGGTTGTGAAAATGTACAAAATCTTCTAGGGCAAGTACATTCTTGGTTCGGTGACAAAGACATAAACCAAACATTTTTAAATAAGACTCTAATTTTTGGTGATGTTGATAAAGTACATAAAGATGATGTATACAATGCCATTTTACTAAACATAAAATACTATATATATACAAACAGATGTCTGAAGAAAAAATTATCCTTTCATTCGCTTAAAGCCTGTTTGATAAATTTATATAAAACTGAAAAAATGATTGCTGTCCGAAATCAAAGAATTGCAGAATTTTAATTACATTGGAGTACTTTTGAAAAACTGTTTGAGGATTGTTGACATATTTTTTATTCTTATGTAAATTCCCTTTCCATAGAGACACCATTAAATATTAACTGATATAGTCTATCTAAATATACTTTTCTTGTTTATATTTACTATACTATAGTATACTTTATAGTATACTCATTACGGGGTAATTAAAACAATATGAATATTTGATCCATCCAAATAATACTTTTGTATATCTGGTACAGTGTTATAGTCCAATTGATTGTTTGCACCAAGCTAGACCATAAAGGTTTTACATATAAATGCCAATATAAAGTACAATCTCATCTTCTCAATGTCTTTTTTTTCATTAAATACACTAAAATTCTTATCTACTTTTTTTTCCTAATTATACAAAAAAAAAATATTTATCACATATTTCAATAGTAAACAATTTTAAACTGTGAAATACCTCGTTTCTCATCTTTTATATTCTAAAAAAAAAAATCCTCCACTGCAATATACATATGATTATATATTGGAAAAGATTGTAAGAAGATTTAATTGTATTTTACTATATAGATTGTGTGATGTTTTATATGTTATTATATTATTGTACTCTATTCTGTATTGATGTATTTTGCAGTTGAGAAACAAAATATATATATTATTGGTGGAGGAAACCGGAGAAAACCATCATCCTGTCGCAAGTCACTGACAAACTTTATCACATAATGTTGTATCGAGTACACTTCATCATGAACGGGATTCGAACTCACAACGTAATTGGTGATAGGTACTGATTGATTACATAGGTAGTTGTAGATCCAACTACCATATGATCACGACGACCACCTCTTTGTAACTGTGTTTAGGACGAATGCAGATAACATACATCTGTGGAAACTCTTGAGTTAATATATGGTCGCTATCATGCCTTGCTTTTTTCATATAATATTAATTCATGTGTCTCAGCTGCTTGCAGATATGATTTTAATACGATATCTAGATATCCATTTCCTTAACTTCCTTAATGTAACAGGTGCCATCGATTGGACAGAAGAGGTCTACCCTATTAAAACATCTAATCTCACGTCTGGCTTCTGTGATGTCCATCCAGTTTTGTTGATTGTTTTTGTTTTACCATCATGCTTGAGTATGTATTGTTGTTATTTTGTATCCAGATAGTCCTATTAATTGAACTTTCTTTTAGACATGAGTACTCTAATTTCGTCTTATTTGGTTAAATTGTGTATTTTACCCATTTATATTTTTGTAGATATTGTAACAAACCATCACGAAGAGGTAAGAACCAGTAATCAAAGGAAGTTGTATATATTAGTATTATTTTTCTGTGTTGTATATCGTATGGTTTGTTTTTCTTTGTTCTGTGTCATGTGTCCGAAGTTGCCAGTGTTTCTCGATTGCCTACTTTTAATTACTCCTTCAGTTTTCGGGTTTTCTTTAACTTTTATGATAAAGATACTAATTCTTTAATAAATAATTTGATATTAACTTAGTTCTCCATTAATTTAAATCTATGTTTTTCAGTGGTGCTACAAGTGGAAGCAATATCTATATGACTAACTAAGGTGTAAAAATACCCCTGATATCCTAACACGCAGGGATTCCCGACTTTGGCTACATTTATCTATGAATGAAAGAGAGAAGCATTATCTTTCCCATAATTTCCCAATGTAATTTCAGTACATTTCTGAAACAGGAACTGTAAAGTTTAATTTACTACTGTCTTTATCGAAATAAGTAATACATCATAGACTTAAAGATTAATGTATCTGATGAACTTATTATTGTAAAACAAAGTCATCACTTTCAATTGATGAGAAAAGTTCAGATATCTATTTTGTTGTGATAATCCTGATTTTTTATTTCAAGACCATGTTTCAAAGATATCAATGGGGTAATTTGAAGCCGTAAATTGATGAAGCACAGAAAATACAAATGCCAAAGGAAAAAGGATAACAGGATAAACAATAATCAACGAAACACTACACAGAAAATTAGGGATTGAGCAACACGAACTCCACAAAAAACCGGGGTGAACTCATGTGTTCCGGAAGGGTAAGAAGTTCCTGCTCTACTGGTACCACCAGTGGTGCTACTCTTGTTGCAAACCTGGTGAACATATCCATGGTCACTTGTAACACAGTTGTAAAGTGTAAATAATGATGAATGTTAACAATGTATATAATTTTCCGACATATGAACTGTTTCATTACTCTTTTCAACTTAATTTGTATATTTCTAAGACAAGTTTATTATTGAAATTATGACAAACAATAAAACCATATTTTGCTATGATGACATAACAGACCACCCAACAATCTTCAATGTTCAGGACTTCCTGACAAGCATGTTTGACGTACAGAGTAGAGTATACTGACTATTTTGAATCACGTGATCTCTTTCCCGCTGTTTGGTCGAGTTCATGTTATCCAATTTACTATTATTTTATCGTTTTTATTATTTTTGTTATCAGATTTGTGGAATGTTTTTAGATATCTTCACTAATTGGTTGTTGACCGTTTGTCTTTTTGAACACCATATATGTCTAATTAATTAATTTTGTAGGATAACAGAATTGGCTGTGCAGATGACATCGACGTACAATTATCCTTGAATACTCTAAAAGCATATTGGACAGTTCCCGTTAATATACAACCTTACACAATAGATGCATTCATAGCTGTAGAACAAAGATCGCCAGTTGGAAGTAAGGAATAGTCTATCTATCTTTTGTGGTTTGGTTTAATGGTGTTTAACGCCATTTTGAACAATATTTAAGTTATATTGTGGCGGTCAGTTTTATTAGTGGAGGAAACCGAAGTACCCTGCCGCAAGTCATTGACAAACTTTATCACATAATGTTGCACACTTAATTTTTTGTGACCACATTCTAAATGTCATATGTGTATCATTATCATTATAGCACATTTTAAAATTCACATTTGTATTATTATTGCTTAAAATAATGCATGTGGTTCATGTTTATTTTTACGTTAAACAGTATTTGACCCATTGTTTGTTGAATATTAAATTAAGAAAAGTTTTTGACAATACCAATGGGAAAATCAGAAAATACAATGGTCAATAGAAAAAGGACAAAAGGCCAAACAATGATCTAATCAATTCTGAAAATGACTTAACAAAGCTAGTTACAAATGTACAGAGTAAGTATTGTCACATACTACACCCTTCACATGTGTTAACTAAATAACATATACTTTCAGATGCTTGGACTCTATTACGTGAGTTTGTTTATGTTTCCACTGTATTTGACATCAGTATAGATGATCTGATATTAAGTCCTGGTATAATGTACAGAGTAGTTCTAAAGCTTTGTGCCTCGACGATCTGTTTCCAGACCATTAAGACTGATGGTGTCATGGTAATGGCGAATCCACCCACTAAAGGTTCAATAAATGTTGAACACCGAAATACCACACAGACAGGTGGCGCTGAAAAGGTATATTGTTCTTATATTATTATTTTTTTGTTTTTTTGTTTTTTTGTTTTGTAATTGCCCAGTGGACTCTTCCAAATATTATACTCATCAGAGACATAGCTATGCTTAGTACTTATGAACCAATCTAATTTCTGCAAATTACTTGTTTGTATACTGTTTATTACATTTATGTATTAGAATGTTTATTGTTTTTTTGTGTAATATAAATCACTGTAATGACTCGGCCCCTTGCTGGGACCTTGATTGGACAATACAATCTTATCTTATCTTATCTTATATCAAGTAATGTACTTCATAGACAAATCAAAAAAGAAAATTGTTAATAAATCCATTAAATATGCATTGCATGTTTTATTATAGCAATGATAAATATAAATATACCAGTCATCGACAATGTGACAGCGTACCATGTTTAGTTCACATGCAATGTGACAGCGTACCTGGTCAGATTCACTGATAATGTCACCGGGTTAGCAGTCAGGATATGTTACAATGTGACAGGTTATCCAGTCAAGCTAGCCTACAATGTAATAACGTAGCAGGTCAAGCTCGGGGTGACCCTATGTACCGTCCAATGAAAACGGTGATTACGATTCTATGAACATTTCACTAAGTTGCTTTGCATGCTATGAGTAATCAAATTGGCCGAAAAAGGTATTTGTTGATATCATTATATATTCACCATATAAAGTCACTCACATGTGACCTGTAATGGAGTTGCCTCAGGTCTCCCACAGCGCGACATATCAGTAAAGTGAAGCAAGTGAGAGATCTTATGTTAATCAGATTGGACCAAACTCATCTACAATGTAGTAGTTTACCTGGTCAGGCACACATAAAATCTGACTGTGTATGCAGTCAAGCTCGCTGATAACATGATTGTGTACACGGTCAAGATCACCTGCAATGTAACATCGTACCTGTTCAGGTTTACATACAATGTAACCTGTTCAGGTTTACATACAATGTAACATCGTACCTGTTCAGGTTTACATACAATGTAATATCGTACCCGTTCAGGTTTACATACAATGTAACATCGTACCTGTTCAGGTGTACATACAATGTAACATCGTACCTGTTCAGGTTTACATACAATGTAACATCGTACCTGTTCAGGTTTACATACAATGTAACATCGTACCTGTTCAGGTTTACATACAATGTAATATCGTACCTGTTCAGGTTTACATACAATGTAACATCGTACCTGTTCAGGTTTACATACAATGTAACATCGTACCTGTTCAGGTTTACATACAATGTAATATCGTACCTGTTCAGGTTTACATACAATGTAACATCGTACCTGTTCAGGTTTACATACAATGTAATATCGTACCTGTTCAGGTTTACATACAATGTAACATCGTACCTGTTCAGGTGTACATACAATGTAACATCGTACCTGTTCAGGTTTACATACAATGTAACATCGTACCTGTTCAGGTTTACATACAATGTAACATCGTACCTGTTCAGGTTTACATACAATGTAACATCGTACCTGTTCAGGTTTACATACAATGTAGCATCGTACCTGTTCAGGTGTACATACAATGTAACATTGTACCTGTTCAGGTTTACATACAATGTAACATCATACCTGTTCAGGTTTACATACAATGTAACATCGTACCTGTTCAGGTTTACATACATTATAACATCGTACCTGTTCAGGTTTACATACAATGTAACATCGTACCTGTTCAGGTTTACATACAATGTAACATCGTACCTGTTCAGGTTTACATACAATGTAACATCGTACCTGTTCAGGTTTACATACAATGTAACAAAGTACCCGATAATAATTTTAAATCGTTCTTCTCTACACACAATATATTCATTTCTTTAAAACAAAATGGTGTTATACATGTATTACTGTTATATATAATATTTCCCCAAATATCTGTTTGGTTATTTTGTGCAACAGACGAGAATCGTGCGATAGTAGAGCTATGTGAATCCACATGGGATACTTTTGGTGACTGTATAGTTTTCAAATGCCTTCTACTAGAGAATAATAATGAAATTCTTTTTATCAGACACTATGACAAGAGAGACGACTTAACATTCACAACAGGATTAGCAATCTGTCAAAAAAAAGTATATCCATCATAATTCGTTCATCTTTAACATGCTACATGATTCATCAGTATATCTGATACTACTTCATATTTTGACTGATGTGAAGAATAAAGAATCAAATGAAAAACAACAAATACTACACTGTCACAACAATTCCACAATCAAATATCAAACTTGCAGAAAGAGGTAAAATTAATACCCTTTACACACAAATACATGATCTCCCACTTTGCTGGCTGTTGACAGGCACTTCAATAAAAATGACAGGATAAACTAGTTTTATGACCCAAAACTGCAGACATGCAAGTGCTTTCCACATACGAGAGAAAACTCACTCATACCAACAAATGCAATTTCTATTTAACTTATATTTACAGCTACTTGTTACCTTCACTAAGTTTTATGACCCAGATATTGAAGATGGAACAGAGAAATATGACGCAGTTAACAAATACGAATATACTATTACAGATAATTCTGTACAAGGCAGAACATATATGACATGGACCAATCTCAACTCTTACACTACTTCCAGTAATGAGGTAAACATTACTTGATTATTGTTTATTGTTTATCGTGAAATGGGTAGTATTTCGTTCACTGTACTCATGACCAAAAATGCGACACAGGGGTAATATGTAACAATGGTAGGCTTACGAACAGCTGTTTAGATTGTCACACGGGAAATAAGAGGTAATGGGTCAGTTTGAAAATCGTTGTGATAAGGTTGTTGACTGACTTTGTCTGTTTATATACTTATGAGTTTTGACTTTCCCTTTGTAAGATTGTTCGGAGTTCGGTAATTTTGTTATTACCCTTATTCACCAAAGTTGTTTTAATTTAGCACACATTCTGATTCGTATCCACACACAAGGCACACATTAACGCCTCACCCTAAAGGCCGAGGTTTGTATTTTATTTGCCACTTACTGATGAGTGACTATGTCCCAATACTCTATCCCATGATTGCTTCCGATGATCAAGCAAAAAGAGCATAATATATATAGTTAGTTTCGGTAAGATATATTTTTTACGTTAAATTTATTCGTTATGGAACAGCAAGTGCTTACCTTTCCAGGCTTCCGGGTTCATTCCAGGACCCCGGGTTCACTCCAGGCCCCCGGGTTCACTCCATGTTCATGTTGTTCAGTCTTTAGTTTTCTGTTTAGTGTTTTGTAGATCATTGTATGTCCTTTTGTACTATTTCGTCTGGACATTATATTGCCTGTCTTTCGATTTCCGGCTTCTAATTACCCCCCCTTAGTATCTTCGTGCTTTCTTTGTACATTTCAGATTTCATTTGAACTGACGTTGAATGGGACAATGGATTTTTCTAAGTGTAAAACATTTTCTATTCGAGGGTATAACAAAGTCAAGTTAACCTCTGTCGTTTCAACCGAAATCAAAGACTGTAAAGCATTTAATCCAATTCTGATTAATCCAAATGTTGTTATTGACGCTATCGGTCTACCAGATGCAATCGGTAAGTTAATATTGTTTTTTTTAAATCTAGTGTAGAACGTTTAAAGATATGATAAAAACAAAAACAAAAATACCACACTGTCAGCTCCAAAAGCCAATACAAAAATCGTAGAAAGAGGTAAAATCGATACCCCTAACACACAAATACACGACCGTTCACTTTAATGGCTTGGTACGGGCACTTCAATCAAAAGTGGTGGGATTAATCTTGTTTTTATGGACCCAAACATATTCCTTCTCATGGACAAATGCATCATATATATAAATGTTTTGTCTTAGTAAATACGCGAATTGCCTACGTTATGTTCACAGCAATTAAATAAACGTAAGGAAAAAATGAAGTGGAAATTAAGAGTGGACAGTGCAGAGAAACAGGCAACAATTAACACAAGATACACAGCAAAGACAAACAACATGAACACCACCACACAGAAAACTGATGAGCAACATACCATATCAAACAAACCGGGGATAAACCCAGTCTCTCGCTAAGGGTAAGCAGTTTGTTCCTGTTTTACTCATATAGTCAAATCTGATAAAAGTATTGCTGGGAATAGAGGAAAAACAAATATAAATACACATGCTGAAGGAAAGACTCATTTTTGATTTTCAGATGGAAAAGGTCTTCCAATCTATCTGGTTAAAAATGATCTGTGGAGATATCCTGATGAAGATTATACACCATATAAAAATGTTTTATCCGCTGTGTGGCCTGCCTTGCGGCACAGAAATTATAAATATGCAGTGCTAGATGCTAAATCGGTAGATGTTACAACATATTACAGACAGATAAATCAACTGGAGTTGCCGGATCCCTGTTCACATCCAGACGCACTTAAATGTGGGACAACACGTAAGTTCAGTAATTGTTTATATTTTATTAAGGTCCTCCTCCCTCAGTGATAGGTTGATTGATTGTTGTTTAACGCCAACATTAGCAGTATTTCAGCTATTTTGTGGCATCTCAGTCATAGGTGAGCTTAACTGATTTTGGTTATCCTGGTTAGGGAACAACCAATTAACATGAAGGAGGGGGGGGGGGGGGGGTTATGATTCCCAATGTTGCTGAAAAAAATATTCGGATTTTGGTGGAGGAAAAAAAAATAATCGGATTCAGAGTTTTTGTCATATGACGTAATGTTAAATTATGGAAAAAAAATTCACCCCTTGCGCGACAAAAAAAAAATATTCTAACTCTTGTGTTGTCCGAAAAAAATTTCTGAAAGAAACAGAAAACCATATCCCCCCCCTCCCCCCTTCAAGTTAAATGGTCGGTCCCTTAGGTCCTTTTGTTTTCTTGCTCCCAGCAAATGTTGAATTATTTGTCTTTCCAATCTTTTCACGTCACTTGACGTTATTCGTGTGCAATAAATTAGGTATTAACGTTTTTATTGTGAACATCTATTAACAATGCAACAACAATAATCTATGATAAAACTTAAGCTCTGATGAATATGAATGTCACAACAATGACTGTTCGTGGATGATTAGACATTTTTAAACCAATGATTTATTTAACAGAGAGAATATCTTTTACACTTCTTCATGGTAGTACTATCTCTTTCTTTTCATTGTTAAATACTGGCATTCTTATGACTGAAACGAGATACATTATATTTATACTTGATTCCAATTTGAAGACTATCTATTCTGGAGATTAAGCTCAGGCCATTAGTCTGACATTACTGATTAACAGGTGATATATGCTTAAGCTTAAATAATATTGTATTCAAAAGAATTAAAGGGATTGTATAGCAGGGCTAGCCCATTGTTATCCTCTCCTAATATGTATTAAATGGCTCCCATATTATTTATAAGAGTTCCTGTGTGCAAGGATAATCAACCTATCTATGATTATTTAATCACATGTGTTTGTAATCCTTTGGTTTTCTAGTTCCAATCAAAGACTTTTAGACTATTTGGCTTTTGCCATTTTTCCAATTTGGTCGTACCCGATGAAAGTTATTCCAGGAAAGTGTGTACTAAATTAGATATCTACGTTTGTAATATTCATGTAAAGTCTTTGCTATATTTTATCAGATTTTACGGAATTGACCTCGAATTATTTGGAGTTATAAAGCATTATTGTCTTTATATTTTATTTATAAAATAATAAAATAAAGTTGGAGGCATTTAAAAATGCTGTAACATAAATGCATTCTTTTCCTTTGATCTTTTTTATGGTTAATATACCAGAATGTAAGCACAGCTAAGAAATATGAAATAATGCACACAGATACGAGATATTGCACACTTTAAATCTGGGCTGTAGTTTTATTACTCTCAGAGAGCAGTGCAATAATCAACGACCTATATGCGATATTGCATGGCATCATGTTAAAAAATCATTTATACCACGGTTTTCCGAGTAAAATGGTTAGCCGATTTGGCTATCCTGTTTAGGCCCTTTGGTTTTATCGCTCACAAAACTTATTTGACTTTCCAATCTTTCGATTTTGAGCTTACCTGATGAATGTTATTAAACAATCCCACGTATAGCCAATAGCCTAATTAATTTGCTTACTTTGATCTTATACATATATTTATTTCAGATAGAGAATTTGTAAATATAGAATTTACAAACAATGAATTGGTTCATGGTACACGGTATACTGTCTGTGTTCATGCTGATCGTACTTATATAACACATGAAACTTGGATAGAAGAATTATTGGAAACAAATGCATGCAGTGACGGTATTGTTGTTGATTTAACTCCACCTGTGTCTGGCAGATTGTGGATAGGTCATAATCCGAGTACTTTATATCAGGTATGCAGTCATATTTCATTTGTGTAAATATTTCATGTATCGTATTATTGTAAAATGAATGTTTCTTCACACCATGGATGATTGAACTGTAGTACTACTGAAGCAGGAACTGCACAAACCTACCACTTCGGTGGTGTAATGGTTAGTTTGTTCACCTCAAGTGTGGTTTGATGGTGGGCTCAATCCCCAGTCAGGTACTTGTTGATTATTAAGTTTTTAATAGTGATATTTTGTCGATCATTGCTTGTCATTTTGTCACTTTTAATTTGGCCATTTATTGTTTATTGTCTGTCCGTTTTTGATTTATGGCCTCTGACGATCCCTTTTAGTATCGTAAATCCTTTCTGACATTGAAGTTGCTTGTCTTTTTGTCCCTTTTCATTTGATCATGTATTGTATTGTTGTCTGTTCTTCTTTGATTGATGGATAACCCCTTTGGTATCTTCATACATTGATAGCATTGCAGTTATATCAATAATTATAAGAAGATGGTTACTTTTACTATGCTTATAAACATAGTTGTACTTTACACCCACTAATTAAACATACTACGAATCAACTCGTTTAGATACAATGTACAGTTGATAGTATCAAAATGACAATTTAATAATGACGCAACGCTAAACACGTTAAGATAATAGGTGGATAAAATCAAAGGACTTCAAATATACATGGTCTTGTATGGTCTTCCACACATAAATCGTCAGATCTATGTAAGTAAGTAGCGAACGCCTTAAGAGTGTATACCTTGCTGATACCACATGTTGTACCACAAGACAAGTATGCAAACACAATATTAAGTTTTGAAGATGCAACAGGTTTCATCAGAAGCCGTAAATCAAAGAACAGGCAATTAATACAATGACCAAAAGAATGATCTACAAAACACAACACAGAAAACAAAAGATCAACCAACATGAACGCCATTACACACAATTAGGGTGATTATAATATAGCTAGAATATTTAATATTAGGGTAATGTTATTATAATATAGCTAGAATATTTAATATTAGGGTAATGTTATTATAATATAGCTAGAATATTTAATATTAGGGTAATGTTATTATAATATAGCTAGAATATTTAATATTAGGGTAATGTTATTATAATATAGCTAGAATATTTAATATTAGGGTAATGTTATTATAATATAGCTAGAATATTTAATATTAGGGTAATGTTATTATAATATAGCTAGAATATTTAATATTAGGGTAATGTTATTATAATATAGCTAGAATATTTAATATTAGGGTAATGTTATTATAATATAGCTAGAATATTTAATATTAGGGTAATGTTATTATAATATAGCTAGAATATTTAATATTAGGGTAATGTTATTATAATATAGCTAGAATATTTAATATTAGGGTAATGTTATTATAATATAGCTAGAATATTTAATATTAGGGTAATGTTATTATAATATAGCTAGAATATTTAATATTAGGGTAATGTTATTATAATATAGCTAGAATATTTAATATTAGGGTAATGTTATTATAATATAGCTAGAATATTTAATATTAGGGTAATGTTATTATAATATAGCTAGAATATTTAATATTAGGGTAATGTTATTATAATATAGCTAGAATATTTAATATTAGGGTAATGTTATTATAATATAGCTAGAATATTTAATATTAGGGTAATGTTATTATAATATAGTTAGAATATTTAATATTAGGGTAATGTTATTATAATATAGCTAGAATATTTAATATTAGGGTAATGTTATTATAATATAGCTAGAATATTTAATATTAGGGTAATGTTATTATAATATAGCTAGAATATTTAATATTAGGGTAATGTTATTATAATATAGCTAGAATATTTAATATTAGGGTAATGTTATTATAATATAGCTAGAATATTTAATATTCATTGAATAATTTAAAACGGAAAATATGCTATTATAATTTATTTTTAAATTGAGACCCACATCTGTATGTTTGTTTTATTGCAGACCTCAAATACAGATATGTACATTAATTGGGATCAGTTTTATGACGTAGAAGAATATAACACAGGACCCCATTCTACTGGTATAAAGAAATATATACTGGGAATCGGTGAGTAAAGTAAAACACAATTTCATTTTCACTTAATTTTATCTGTATACAACGACAATAAAAGCACTATTCCTGTACTATCGAACGTGCAGAACAATAATACTAGTTTGAATAGATCACTGGGGCAGTAGTACATAGTCGTATTCTAGTCAGTGACTACATTAATAGATCACTGGGGCAGTAGTACATAGTCGTATTCTAGTCAGTGACAGTACATTAATAGATCACTGGGGCAGTAGTACATAGTCGTATTCTAGTCAGTGACAGTACATTAATAGATCACTGGGGCAGTAGTACATAGTCGTATTCTAGTCAGTGACAGTACATTAATAGATCACTGGGGCAGTAGTACATAGTCATATTCTAGTTAGTGACAGTACATTAACAGATCACTGGGGCAGTAGTACATAGTCGTATTCTAGTCAGTGACAGTACATTAATAGATCACTGGGGCAGTAGTACATAGTCGTATTCTAGTCAGTGACAGTACATTAATAGATCACTGGGGCAGTAGTACATAGTCGTATTCTAGTCAGTGACAGTACATTAATAGATCACTGGGGCAGTAGTACATAGTCGTATTCTAGTCAATGACAGTACATTAATAGATCACTGGGGCAGTAGTACATAGTCGTATTCTAGTCAGTGACAGTACATTAATAGATCACTGGGGCAGTAGTACATAGTCATATTCTAGTCAATGACAGTACATTAATAGATCACTGCGGCAGTAGTATATAGTCCTATTCTAGTCAGTGACAGTGCATTAATAGATCACTGGGGCAGTAGTAAATAGTCATATTCTAGTCAGTGACAGTACATTAATAGATCACTGGGGCAGTAGTACATAGTCATATTCTAGTCAGTGACAGTACATTAATTGAGCCTTTTGATTTTCTAGTAGTGTGTAATTTATCAATATATTTGTTTGATATCAACATAGAAACCACTTCTGATTACACCTTTGGTATCTTCAAACTCTTTTTACAAGGGAGTGTGTATCAATCTTACGTTAACCTCTGATAATAAGTCTGATACAGTATGCCCCTCTTATAATGTCATCCATTCTATAATGAAAAAGTATCCCCACAGCTCTTGAAGGGGAAAACTTACTAGTATTTTACTACATGCATCTCAGAGCATATGGAATCTGGTTTGATCAGAATGATGGTCTTTGATGAGAAGAGCCTTTTAAGAAGGGGGCTACTCTAACTTCGTACTGATTCAGTATTATAATAAATATTATAATGTATTGCATGCATAAATATTTGTAAAACGTAGCAGAAAATGTTTCAATAACTATATTAAAACAATACTATTTATAATGTTTTTTAAAGGGACAACCGCTGGTGGAAATGATGTATTTCCATTTACACATGTAGGGGTTACCCAACATCATGCCATTCATCAAATGTACCTTCAGAATGGCTATTATTATTACGCTACACTTAAAGGTGAGTATTTAGATAAAATGAAAATGATAATATGTTTTGTCTTTACCTGACACAGAATAATTTTTGACTTTGACCGTACCTGATCAAGGTTATTGCAGAAACACGTAATCTGGGCTATCATCTACTATCTTTTACGTTATTTGTGTTTGCTTGCGCATAGTGTACGTGTCCAACACGTATTGCGTTGTGTTTTTGTTTTGTTTGTCTTCGTCTTGTGTACCCTAATATATTGCCAGTTTCTCTGGATTGTTCATTTTTGCCAACCCCTAACGTTTATATATTCACTGTAGTTGTTATGCTATGTAGTTAGCCATCTAACTGATAGCGTTTGATATTCGGGGAGTGATTTGTATTGTTAGTGATTAAGCTGAAGGCATCATTTTACATGACTTGGTCAACCGTTACGGAATATATGTATCACAAATGACCACGGATATGTTCATTTTAAAGTAAATAATTCCAGACCAAATACATTACTTACACTTTAGATTCATCTAGCATTTTCATCAAAACCATGGTGAGAAATATGTTAGCAAGAGGGATTCCTTTTATTAAACTGAAATGGATGTTAAATGTTAAAATTATTGGTTGATTGGTGTTTAATGCCAACTTTAGCAATATTTCAGCTATATCGTGACATTGCATGTTAAGGGACGAACATGACATATGTTTGATTATAATTGTTTTCATGCGAACAGACACGTAAAAAATAGTGCATCTAAAATCTACAATGAATAAGCCAAGGCGTAATATCGTGCAGTGTAATATTAATAAGGGAAGCGTGGACTGATATTGCATTAAGATTTAGACAAAAGATTTGGAAAACACGAACGGCATACAAGATATTTCTTGCTTCTTGTATGGCACCCTTCATGAATGACATAAATAGTATTTAAACTAATGCTAAATATGTATTTTTTTCATTACAGCTGTCGATTTTGCCAACAGGACGACAATTGCTGTTTCGGAGCCAATTCTGATTGACTATTCTCCACCAGAAAAAACGAATAAACCTATCACTTTACCCAATCGTCACATTACTTCAACTTCCGATATTAGTACCTGGTATGTATAATTCGGGCACCTTTCCAAATCGTCACATTACATCAACCTCCATATTACTACTTAGTAGGTGTACTTATGTCTTCTTTCCAAATCGTACTCTGCCTTCTATTGTCACTCTGTCCTTCATTGTAATTGGAATAGAAAGTTTCATTTTCGCCAGTCAAGAGATACGATCCACCTCCTCTCCTCTTCAATCTTGACCGAATTAGCAGGAATTTAAATGGATATATGGATGCAGCGAACTATTGCTGCAACTAATCATAATGAATATTAAAAAAGATATATCTTGTCTGAAAAAATGCAAGTGTAAAATTTACATATTTAGGCATTAATGTGAGTGATTGCCACAAAATCACAGAATAATTATTGGCGACACATTAAGTGTTTAGCTTAACTGTACATATTTCGGAATTATTCTTCTTCTTCCATTAAGAATTAGGTGAAATAAAAGCATTGTGTTGAAAATGAAATCAGTATAGGAACATAACTGACAAAAGCCAGCAGAGATAGCAGTACGCACGAATTACGAAATTACAGTTAATACGCCAAATGTGAAAAGGAGGTGAGGTCGCTAGTGAAGATGAGGAACATTTATATGTCTATGCAATATGCTATTCCTCTATTTTCATTGGTAAAGATTATATAGAGGTCTTTACAGTATGTTTTACGTCTATGTCCACTATAGTAACTAGAGAGAAATACATGTATTTACAAGCCTCTACAAAGTGTTATTTTGTTATCCCTCTATTGTCATTGGTAAGGATAACATAGAGGTCTTTAAAGTATGTTTTACTTATATGTCGTCTATTGTAACTAGAAAGGAATACATGTATTTACAAGCCTGTACAATGTGCTGTTTGTCATCCCTTTAGTGTCATTGGTAGGGGGTATATAGAGGTATTTACCGTATATTTTACTTATATGTCCTCTATTGTAACTAGAAAGAACTACACATATTTACAAGCATCTGCAATGTGTTATTTGTCATCCCTCTAGTGTCATTGGTAGGGGGTATATAGAGGTATTTACAGTATGTTTTACTTATATGTCCTCTATTGTAACTAGAAAGGACTACATGTATTCACAAGCCTCTACAATGTGCTATTTGGCATCCCTCTTGTGTCATTGGTAGGGGATATATAGAGGTATTTACAGTATGCTTTACTTATATGTCCTCTATTGTAACTAGAAAGGACTATATGTATTTACAAGCCTCTACAATGTGCTATTTGGCATCCCTCTTGTGTCATTGGTAGGGGATATATAGAGGTATTTACAGTATGCTTTACTTATATGTCCTCTATTGTAACTAGAAAGGACTATATGTATTTACAAGCCTGTACAATGTGCTATTTGGCATCCCTCTTGTGTCATTGGTAGGGGATATATAGAGGTATTTACAGTATGCTTTACTTATATGTCCTCTATTGTAACTAGAAAGGACTATATGTATTTACAAGCCTGTACAATGTGCTATTTGGCATCCCTCTTGTGTCATTGGTAGGGGATATATAGAGGTATTTACAGTATGCTTTACTTATATGTCCTCTATTGTAACTAGAAAGGACTACATGTATTCACAAGCCTCTACAATGTGTGTTATTGTTATCTTCTCTGTTGTAGCTGGAAAGGAGTGTTTAAAGACATTGAAAGTGGCATTGATTACTATTTGTGGTCGATTGGATCAGAACCTGGTTATACAGATATCATGCCATACATGAAGGTCGTTGCTGATGAATGTGGAGTGACAGATGAAAATAATCCACTGGATCTACATGACGGCCATTATTACTATATCAATGTTAGGGTAAGTTTTGCATAGAAGTTGACAGTAGGGTATTTATGGTCCCAGACAAATATAATAAATTGTATCTACACGACGGTCCCGATACTATGTTAGGGTACTGTTGATTTTCGCGTAAGATTAGTGTGGTTGAATACAGATGGGAAATAGAGACGATGGATAATTTGAGATACAGTAAAACATATACCTAGTATCTAGATCACGTAATCCCCATATATACTCTTAAATACTAAATAAATAATTACCATAAACTAAGGCCAATCTACCCTTAGTCAATTTTGACTGTCATGTTCCGGGTCTTTGCTCCCAAAGAATTTCAGATTACATGTATATTACATGTATTTGACTCTCCATTTTATTCTATGAACGTATCTGTCAACGCGTCGTGTGCACTAAATTAGATAATTATGCTTCAATTGCAGCAAATAAACCAGAATCTTGTATTATGATGGACAAATGCAATGTTTCGTTGTTTAAAACTCGGACAACAGAAACTACGAAAGAATGAACACATCTTATTTCATATATGAATCGTATTTAGTCATAATTCGCAAAGCCAGTCAGAGAAACAGTAATTCACACGTCAATAATTCTAAGCATTTCTGTATTCAGTAATATTTGTAGTAGTTTTATCGTGAACATATGGTAATTGGATTTACAGCTACTTGTGCAATCAGTGCCTATCACCATTGAGTTCGAACCCCGTTCATGGTGAGTTGCACCCGATACAACATTATGTGAAAGAGTTTGTCCGTCACTTGCGACAGGTCAGTGGTTTTCTCCGGGCAATCCGGTTTCCTCAACCAATAAAACTGAACGCCACGATATAGCTTAATTATTTTTGAAAGTGGCATTAAGCACCATAAACCAAACCAAACCAACACAAATGAAATTTACAAATATTAAATTTGTCACTTCAGGCTTTTAATAAGGCGGGCTTGTCAACTGTAGCTACATCCTGGGCCTTCCAGGTCGACACAACGCCACCTACGATTGGTCATGTGTATGATGGGGACAAAACGGTCATAACAGGAACAGTGAAGGACATGGATTTCCAGACGGATAGTAAAGTTCTATATGCCTACTGGGAAGGTTTCCACGAGTCTCATTCAACCATCAGGGATTATTATGTTTTTGTAGGAACATGTCCTCAGTGTGAAGATATATTACTGGAACAAGCTATTGGGATCACGAATGGTAATGTCAAAATCCAGATGGTGGTAGCATGATAGTTATTAGGATTAATTTTATTACTTCGACTGAATACCATATCAGTGTTTTCTTTTGTTAATTACGGCTTCTGAATACCCCTTTGGTAACTATTGACCATTGTATTGTCTGTCCTTCCCCGATTTATGACTTCTTATCACCACTGTGGTAACTTCTGGCCATTGTATTGTCTGACGTTCCTCTATTTACGGATTCTGAATACCCATTGGACTGTTCAAACTTTTGGTCATTGTATTGCCTCTTCTTCCTCGATTTACGGCTTCTGATAAACCCTTTACTATCTTAATAATTTTCTTAATAATGTTATTTATTATTGGATAATGTTTATATTTTCATTTTCTTCTTATACAATTTATAAATGTATCTATTCTAGAACTAATAACACACAACAGCATGAAGATGGATATTTACCTGACGAATGTATGATGATATTGTTCTATTATTTCAGAATTTAAACTAGAGAATATCCATCTAGGAGCTGGACTGAGGTATTACACGACTGTAACAGCATGCAACACTGCGGATATGTGTTCCACTGCCACTTCTGACGGTGTGATAATTGATAATAGCGGCCCTACAGCTGGTGCAGTACAAGATGGGACAGGATATTATGATACAGAGTACCACTCTATGACGTAAATAATATTGTCATTTTATATTGTTCTACGTGTTGGTCATTTTTTTAATAAAGGTTTTTTTGTTGTCCTGTTATGTGTCTTTACCTTCTGAGTTCCGTATTGTGAAGTCTGTTACGATTTCCGCATAAGAAAGGTGGTCTTTGCCTCCAGTTGTTTGTAGGAGGGCTCATGTCTTATTTACGTTATTTGTGTTTGTTTGCGTATAGTGGGGTCCAACACATATTGCCTTGGTTTTTTTGTTTTGTATCATGTTTTGTCAGTTTCTCTGAATTGTCCATTTTCGAAGTTCATTATGTTTTCTCTAACGTGTATTAGCTATATGTATTTTTATGCTTTTACATTTTAGGGGTTTCAATTTCATCAATTATACCAATGGATACGTGTGTGCAAGATGACATATAAATGAGATACAAGATTCATACATGTTTGAAATTGAATGTTCCTAAATAATTTAATTTATTAAAACTAGAGTTAATCTCCAGCAAGAATAGGAAATAATAGACGATTTTGGCCATCATGTTTAGGCCGTTTGTTTTACTTGCTCCCAATTGCATTTAAATTATTTTGCTTTCCAGACATTAGACAATGAGCATACACGATGAAGGTTATTCCAGAAATGCACACTATTTTTTGTTCGTGTTTCTCAATCTTTTTTACTCTCTGTAGTGTTTTGTAAATAATTGTTTTGCTTGCCCCTCCTTTTGCCATTATATAGTCTGTCCTTTGAATTAGGACTGCTGGTTACCTCTTTGGAAACTGCAAACTGTTTTGTAGATATTTACGATTTTTGTACCTTGAATAACGGCTGCTGATTACCCCTTTGGTGACTTCAAATTTTTCGCAGACATCTACGAATATGTTAGTTATACTAACATATTTTGATGTAAAGAAACTACATATTTGTATGTTTTATCTATTTGTAAGGACTTTTATATCTGCCAAATGGTATGGTTTTGAAGACCCCCAGTCTGGCTTAGATAGGTTTGTTTGGAGAGCTGGGACAACCAAGGGCGGGAATGATATAATCTCGGAAACAGAGCTACATCTAACAGAGACTGTTTCTCTATCAAATACAACCTTAGGACTTCCGGTGAATAAGAGAATATACGTTACAATAAGATCATACAACAAGGCAGGTATGTATTGAACGCAGTTCATATTACAGATATGCCTCTCATTGGTTGCAAATGTTTTCATGTAATTAGTAGGTAAAGATATAGATGTAAATGAATATGAGAGATATCCGTATCCAATCTCACATTTAGAAAAAAAAAACTATGTTATTACGCAATATATAAAACAGGGTTTCGTGAATACAAGAATATACAACATATATGTCTAATTCCACAATTAAATTTCAACAATAAAACACTCGCTTTTGAAAGGTATATATACTAATGTTTGGTTGTTTTTTTTATTTCATACAAGTTGTAAATGTATATTGTTTAGTGTTACTTTATGATTTCAATAAGAGGGGAGATTTGGGCCCTTAAAACTAGTTTAACCCCGCCACTTTTCAGTCAAGTAAAGTGAGTGGTCATGTACATGTGTTAAAGGTATCGATTATGCCTCTGTTTATACGATTGTAATACCCCCGCTCCCCGAAGGGGGAGGGGGTATACTGTTTTACCTCTGTCCGTCTGTCCGTCCGTCCTTCCGTCCTTCTGTCCTTCCGTCCGTCCAAGATATTTTTCGTTGCATTTTTCTCAGTAACTGTTGATGACAGAAATCTGATATTTGGTCACAAGCGTCATATAGGTATACCATATTGTGGGAAGCGTTTTTGGACACGTCAGATTCCTACGTCCTGTTTGCCGACTTAGTTGGGTTTTATACACATTGAACATATATGCACATTTTTCGTCACATTTTTCTCAGCAACTATTGATGGCAGAAATCTGATATTTGGTCACAAGCTTCATATAGGTACCCCATATCGTGGGAAGCGTTTTTTGACCTGTCAGATTCCTACTTCCTGTTTGCCGAAGAGCGGGTGTATCATAAGTGAGCATTAGCTCACAGTTCATCTTGTTCTATTTTATTTGGAACAGTTCCAACAGCGTGGTATTTTGTTTTTTTCATTTGATTGGTGGCTATTGCAGCTTCATGTACCCATCTATACATGTATAATGTTTTTGTGTATTTTTATTGTGTCCAACGCGAAGTAATTTCATTCATGGAATAGAAGATGAACACAAATTTGAAACGCTTGGTTTTTTTTTTTCTTAATGTTATGTTATCTATTTTTAAAGTTCATTTGAGGATTTTGTTTTCGTTCCTTTATTGACTTTTATTACTATTTTTGTGTTAGTATGTTTCACTGGTATTTTCATTTTGGCTTTAATTTATAACCGTTGTGTATCTGGACTATGTAACTGTTTTCGGTATATCCGTAATGTGACAATGTATTTATGCATTCTTCTTTAAGAAGAGTTTGAAGATACCAAAGGGGCAATCAGAATCCGTATATCGAAGAAGAACAGACAACACAATGGCCAAAAGACAATGTACAAAAAGACAAACAACGAACTACAAAAAATAAATATAAAACTAAAGATCAAGTAACACGAACCCCACTAAAAACCGGGGGTGAACTTCGGAAGGGTAAGTCTTTAGATAGGACGTGTTATGATATAGCATTATTCGTCCATCTGTACGTCCGGTCATCGGTCCAGCATAACCATGTCGGATGATTTTTCTACTATGCCGTGTCTAATGTATTCATACATTACGAGATTGTTAGGAATGGAGATGTGATGGTCTGATTGCTCTTGGCGATTATCATTACAGTCGTTCAAGATTAATGCGATTATATCCACTGAAAAATATCATGTCACAAACGTGTTGCATGCTTACACAAGTGTGTCTTTCGTTATTTTCATTAAATCTTAAAATATAAGTATAAATGTTGATTTAAGGTCTGTTTGATGTGTTTCACCTTTTTATTCCATAGTTATTTAACTTTATATGGGCCTATCTTGAGCGTTCGTGTGGCACAACTATTTATTCACAGGTGTCGTATATCAGACACGAAATATTCATTAACCACAGTGATATTTATCACATGAATTAAAGTAGGCCCGTTGGTTTTATCGATCCCAAACACTGTTGAGTGATTTCGCTTTCTAGTTTTTTTTATATTTTGAGCCTACCTGATGAAGGTTAGTCCAGAACTGCGTCGTGTACTCTAAATTTGATATCTACATTTTTATCATTGTATATGTATTTACGTAAAAGGTTATTATATAGCACAGGGCCCGTGTGGCTAAATGAGCTAGGTAGTTATATTACATAACAACTCATACAAGTCTATCACCAATACGGCGTGGGTTCGCGCCCGACTTTGTAAATTACGAAAAAGGGAGCACTCGACTCGTAGCCGCAAGTGATAAAGTTTACCAGTTGCTTGCCCATGGTTGGTGGTTCTCTCCGGGTACTCCGGCTTCTTCCACCACAAAAACTGGTCGCCAGGATATAGCTGAAATATGGCTGAAAGTGGCATTAAACACAATAAATCAATCAATCAATGAATATATAACTTTATTTTCTAGGATTATGGTCAGAATCCTCATCAAACGGCTTTACAGTTGACACTACAGCTCCTATTATGAAAACTCCTCCCACTTTCTCAACAGACTTTGGAATATATGGATTAACACAAATATATGCTACATCAATGAAGATAGAATGGGATGTAGAGGATACTGAGTCATTTATAAAGAGACAGTACCTGTCAATCAAGTCTCATCTAGGAGGAGAATTTATGTTATCATCTCAAAAAGTAGGTTTCTTTTATATATACCATTTATTAAGGGAACGGGATCGGTGGTGTAAGGTTGAGCGTGCTTGCCTCGACGGTGGTATAATGTTTAGCGTGTTCGCCTCGACGGTGGTGTAATGTTGAGCGTGCTCGCCTCGACGGCGGTAGATAGTTAATTCGAGCCCCGATCGGGTCATACCACGCAGCTGTAAGATGTAATGTGTCTTAATGGGGCAACATGTCTATCTGCAGACTGTTGTTAGTGTGAGCTAGCACTATAAAAATCCAACTAAGCGTGTTGGTCTAGTAGAAAATGAATCTCATCATCATCATCTCATTGAAAATTAACTTGTTCTGGCATTGATATAGCTGAAAAATTGCTGAGTTGGCGTAAAACAACAATCAATCTCTCACTCTTTATTTATGGACACACCAAAATGGGATGTATACTACATGTGTGTAGAAAGTTATTGTGTTAAAGCCACATGAAATAACAAACACAAGGGGTAAAGCACTATAAAGAACGGAACATTTAGACCTCCAAGAATGTGAAGTCTACATAGTGGGGTGTTTGTTGTTTAACGCCACTTTCAACAATGTTTCAATTATATCAGTTTTATTGGCGGAGGAAACCGGAGTTCCTGGCGAGAACCACCGACCTGCCGCAAGTCATTGACAAGTCTACATAGTCAACGTGTGCTTAAGGTATACGACTTACAGTATCAGAAATGTAATCAACGTGACATACAAAACAAAACAAATGTAAAAGAATTAGTATGCATATTTTACAGGTGTTCTTCATCAAGCTGTCAATCGGTTGATTCCTTAAATATCGTCGTTGTTGATTGGAAATCATTCAGATTTAAAGTGATATAAAGTTTACTACTCTGTTCCCTATGCATTAAATATTAATGATGTATTGCTCTTCATTATTGAATGTATATACCATCAAACCTCTATATAAAAGCCAACCAAAGGCACCTGAAAATGTGACCTTTATGAGCAGTAGTCCTTTATATAGGTTAAGATTATATGCACTATTCATTGATATGAAAAATTATACTGCCCTTTATAGACAGTGATTTGCTAAATGGAGGTGCCCTTTAAGGCAGGTTTGACATAAATGTAGACACATGGATTGATCATGATGGTCACTTATTTATTATTTGTTTATGTTTGCAGATAAATGGTATAGGGTAATCCTACGTGTTTACAAGTCTAGATTTACATGATGGTGTGACGTATTATGTGACATTAATTTTACAATGTTGTTTTTACAGATAAATGGTATAGGGAGATCCTACCTGTTTACAAGTCTAGATTTACATGGTGGTGTGACGTATTATGTGACATTAATTTTACAATGTTGTTTTTACAGATAAATGGTATAGGGAGATCCTACGTGTTTACAGGGTTAGATATACATGACGGTGTGACGTATTATGTGACATTAATTTCACAATGTTGTTTTTACAGATAAATGGTATAGGGAGATCCTACGTGTTTACAGGGTTAGATATACATGACGGTGTGACGTATTATGTGACATTAATTTTACAATGTTGTTTTTACAGATAAATGGTATAGGGAGATCCTACGTGTTTACAGGGTTAGATATACATGACGGTGTGACGTATTATGTGACATTAATTTTACAATGTTGTTTTTACAGATAAATGGTATAGGGAGATCCTACGTGTTTACAGGGTTAGATATACATGACGGTGTGACGTATTATGTGACATTAATTTTACAATGTTGTTTTTACAGATAAATGGTATAGGGAGATCCTACGTGTTTACAAGTCTAGATTTACATGATGGTGTGACGTATTATGTGACATTAATTTTACCATGTTGTTTTTACAGATAAATGGTATAGGGAGATCCTACGTGTTTACAAGTCTAGATTTACATGATGGTGTGACGTATTATGTGACATTAATTTTACAATGTTGTTTTTACAGATAAATGGTATAGGGAGATCCTACGTGTTTACAGGGTTAGATCTACATGACGGTGTGACGTATTATGTAACGTTGATCTCCTGTAATAGTGCAGAGATTTGTACTATAAGTACATCAAATGGCATGTTTGTTGATAGTACCCCACCTTCTAGAGGTTTGTAGATTATAATACGCAAATCTTAAAGAATAATACATTCAGCAATGGATTTTTCATCAAAATTTAACTGCCTTGCTTACCTTGGCTATCCTGCATAGGCCCTTTGGTTTCCCCCTCTGACTTATTTTGGCTATCCTGCTTAGGCCCTTTGGTTTGCCCCTCTGACTTATTTTGGCTATCCTGTTTAGACCCTTTGGTTTCCCTCTCTGACTTATTTTGGCTATCCTGTTTAGACCCTTTGGTTTCCCCCTCTGACTTATTTTGGCTATCCTGTTTAGACCCTTTGGTTTCCCCCTCTGACTTATTTTGGCTATCCTGTTTAGACCCTTTGGTTCCCCCCTCTGACTTATTTTGGCTATCCTGTTTAGACCCTTTGGTTTCCCCCTCTGTCTTATTTTGGCTATCCTGTTTAGACCCTTTGGTTTCCCCCTCTGACTTATTTTGGCTATCCTGCTTAGACCCTTTGGTTTCCCTCTCTGACTTATTTTGGCTATCCTGCTTAGACCCTTTGGTTTCCCTCTCTGACTTATTTTGGCTATCCTGTTTAGACCCTTTGGTTTCCCTCTCTGACTTATTTTGGCTATCCTGCTTAGACCCTTTGGTTTCCCCCTCTGACTTATTTTGGCTATCCTGTTTAGACCCTTTGGTTTCCCCCTCTGACTTATTTTGGCTATCCTGTTTAGACCCTTTGGTTCCCCCCTCTGACTTATTTTGGCTATCCTGTTTAGACCCTTTGGTTACCCCCTCTGACTTATTTTGGCTATCCTGTTTAGACCCTTTGGTTCCCCCCTCTGACTTATTTTGGCTATCCTGCTTAGACCCTTTGGTTCCCCCCTCTGACTTATTTTGGCTATCCTGCTTAGACCCTTTGGTTTCCCCTCTGACTTATTTTGGCTATCCTGTTTAGACCCTTTGGTTTCCCCCTCTGACTTATTTTGGCTATCCTGCTTAGACCCTTTGGTTCCCCCCTCTGACTTATTTTGGCTATCCTGTTTAGACCCTTTGGTTTCCCCCTCTGTCTTATTTTGGCTATCCTGTTTAGACCCTTTGGTTTCCCCCTCTGACTTATTTTGGCTATCCTGCTTAGACCCTTTGGTTTCCCTCTCTGACTTATTTTGGCTATCCTGCTTAGACCCTTTGGTTTCCCTCTCTGACTTATTTTGGCTATCCTGTTTAGACCCTTTGGTTTCCCTCTCTGACTTATTTTGGCTATCCTGCTTAGACCCTTTGGTTTCCCCCTCTGACTTATTTTGGCTATCCTGTTTAGACCCTTTGGTTTCCCCCTCTGACTTATTTTGGCTATCCTGTTTAGACCCTTTGGTACCCCCTCTGACTTATTTTGGCTATCCTGTTTAGACCCTTTGGTTTCCCTCTCTGACTTATTTTGGCTATCCTGTTTAGACCCTTTGGTTTCCCCCTCTGACTTATTTTGGCTATCCTGTTTAGACCCTTTGGTTCCCCCCTCTGACTTATTTTGGCTATCCTGCTTAGACCCTTTGGTTCCCCCCTCTGACTTATTTTGGCTATCCTACTTAGACCCTTTGGTTTCCCCTCTGACTTATTTTGGCTATCCTGTTTAGACCCTTTGGTTTCCCCCTCTGACTTATTTTGGCTATCCTCCTTAGACCCTTTGGTTCCCCCCTCTGACTTATTTTGGCTATCCTGTTTAGACCCTTTGGTTTCCCCCTCTGTCTTATTTTGGCTATCCTGTTTAGACCCTTTGGTTTCCCCCTCTGACTTATTTTGGCTATCCTGCTTAGACCCTTTGGTTTCCCTCTCTGACTTATTTTGGCTATCCTGCTTAGACCCTTTGGTTTCCCTCTCTGACTTATTTTGGCTATCCTGTTTAGACCCTTTGGTTTCCCTCTCTGACTTATTTTGGCTATCCTGCTTAGACCCTTTGGTTTCCCCCTCTGACTTATTTTGGCTATCCTGTTTAGACCCTTTGGTTTCCCCCTCTGACTTATTTTGGCTATCCTGTTTAGACCCTTTGGTACCCCCTCTGACTTATTTTGGCTATCCTGTTTAGACCCTTTGGTTTCCCTCTCTGACTTATTTTGGCTATCCTGTTTAGACCCTTTGGTTTCCCCCTCTGACTTATTTTGGCTATCCTGTTTAGACCCTTTGGTTCCCCCCTCTGACTTATTTTGGCTATCCTGTTTAGACCCTTTGGTTTCCCCCTCTGACTTATTTTGGCTATCCTGTTTAGACCCTTTGGTACCCCCTCTGACTTATTTTGGCTATCCTGCTTAGACCCTTTGGTTTCCCCCTCTGACTTATTTTGGCTATCCTGTTTAGACCCTTTGGTTCCCCCCTCTGACTTATTTTGGCTATCCTGTTTAGACCCTTTGGTTTCCCCCTCTCACTTATTTTGACTATCCTGTTTAGACCCTTTGGTTTCCCTCTCTGACTTATTTTGGCTATCCTGTTTAGACCCTTTGGTACCCCCTCTGACTTATTTTGGCTATCCTGTTTAGACCCTTTGGTTTCCCCCTCTGACTTATTTTGGCTATCCTGTTTAGACCCTTTGGTTCCCTCCTCTGACTTATTTTGGCTATCCTGTTTAGACCCTTTGGTACCCCCTCTGACTTATTTTGGCTATCCTGTTTAGACCCTTTGGTTTCCCCCTCTGACTTATTTTGGCTATCCTGTTTAGACCCTTTGGTTCCCCCCTCTGACTTATTTTGGCTATCCTGTTTAGACCCTTTGGTACCCCCTCTGACTTATTTTGGCTATCCTGTTTAGACCCTTTGGTTCCCCCCCTCTGACTTATTTTGGCTATCCTGTTTAGACCCTTTGGTTTCCCTCTCTGACTTATTTTGGCTATCCTGTTTAGACCCTTTGGTACCCCCTCTGACTTATTTTGGCTATCCTGTTTAGACCCTTTGGTTTCCCCCTCTGACTTATTTTGGCTATCCTGTTTAGACCCTTTGGTTCCCCCCTCTGACTTATTTTGGCTATCCTGTTTAGACCCTTTGGTACCCCCTCTGACTTATTTTGGCTATCCTGTTTAGACCCTTTGGTTCCCCCCCTCTGACTTATTTTGGCTATCCTGTTTAGACCCTTTGGTTTCCCTCTCTGACTTATTTTGACTATCCTGTTTAGACCCTTTGGTTCCCCCCTCTGACTTATTTTGGCTATCCTGTTTAGACCCTTTGGTACCCCCTCTGACTTATTTTGGCTATCCTGTTTAGACCCTTTGGTTTCCCCCTCTGACTTATTTTGGCTATCCTGTTTAGACCCTTTGGTTCCCCCCCTCTGACTTATTTTGGCTATCCTGTTTAGACCCTTTGGTTTCCCCCTCTCACTTATTTTGACTATCCTGTTTAGACCCTTTGGTTTCCCTCTCTGACTTATTTTGACTATCCTGTTTAGACCCTTTGGTTTCCCCCTCTCACTTATTTTGGCTATCCTGTTTAGACCCTTTGGTTTCCCTCTCTGACTTATTTTGACTATCCTGTTTAGACCCTTTGATTTCCCCCTCTGACTTATTTTGGCTATCCTGTTTAGACCCTTTGGTTTCCCCCTCTGTCTTACCTTGTCTATCCTGTTTAGACCCTTTGGTTTCCCCCTCTGTCTAACCTTGTCTATCCTGTTTAGGCCCTTTGGTTTCCCCCTCTGACTTACCTTGTCTATCCTGTTTAGACCCTTTGGTTTACCTCTCTGTCTTACCTTGTCTATCCTGCTTAGGCCCTTTGGTTTCCCCCCTCTGACTTACCTTGTCTATCCTGTTTAGACCCTTTGATTTCCCCCTCTGACTTACCTTGTCTGTCCTGTTTAGACCCTTTGATTTCCCCCTCAGACTTATTTTGACTATCCTGTTTAGGCCCACTGATTTTCTTGCTCCCAAAGTCTTGTAAATTATTTAGATTTCCAATCATTTGATCATGAACATACTTGATGCAGGTTATTCTAGAAACGAGCCGTTCACACTAAATAAACTTTAGAGAAAACCGAAGCAGTAATCAAGAATCGACAGTCTAGAGAAACTGGTCACATTGGGCACATAAGACAAACAAAGCACAGAAAACTAAGTTAGATATCTGCGTTTTGTTGATACGTTGTTAACTTACATTCATTTAATTGTATATTTTATCGTGGCGGGTGATTTAATTGGATAGGTTATCGTGGCAGGTGATTTAATTGGATAGGTTATCGTGGCAGGTGATTTAATTGAAATAAGTCATAGTCCTATAATCAGCTAATCAGAATATTTGTTTTTGATTGGGTGATTTATTACCTTTTTATATTGAAGATTAGGCAAACTACAATGTATTACTGAAATGTTCATTTCCAATTATTTTTTAAAATGTGTTTTTATAGAAGAATACAATTTCTAATTACTACAAGTAGATCTAGAAACGAGTCATGTGCATACCATTTGATGTCTACGGTTCATTAGATATATATATTATTGAATCGTACACTTCTTATATAATGTAATAAAAAAAAATAATAATGCTCTCCTCCCTAAGGTATAGGTAAACTTAGCAGATTTTATGTATCCTATTTAGGCATTTTCGGTTTTATTGCTCATAACACTTTTAAATTATTTGACTTTCCAATCTTTTCACGTTAAGCGTAAGGTTATTCTGAAGCCTGCCATGCGCACTAATTTTGATATCTACTTTTTTTAATACTGGAGTTCATGAGAAAAACATCTTAACACTTTCTATTTCAAAACAAATTTCTTCGAAGATGCCCATTTTTAGTTTTGTGTCAAGAGATGAAATAAAATGAATAAGCAAAAGATACCACACTATTGGAACAATTCTACAATCCAATATATAATCGTTGAAACATGGACAATATTGATACCCCTTACACACACATACATCACCGTTTACTTTCATGGCTTTTAGTGCTAAGTCTTGATATAATTTCTTAGAGAAATATCACAGTAGTTATTACATATATATTCCACTACTCTTTCATTTTCAGGAATGTTCGCTGTGACAACTGACCATGCTGCTGATCCTGACCTCGCCAGACATGCAAAAGGATGGATGACGTGGTCAGCACATGGTGTATATTTGGCATGGCTGGGATTCAGTGATGTTCACTCTGGTATAGATTACTATCAAGCCGTGGTAGGATCAACGTATATGGCACAGGACTTAACAAAGGTACTCTATATCGGGATATAATCGTCTACAATATCCAACATTATCTTCGTCGTGACAATTTCAAACTACCATTTGATATTAGGGACGGACCATTTAACATGAAGGGGGGGTTATGGTTTTTTTCTATAAAAAATAGTCTGATTTTGGTGGAGGAAAAAAAAAAATCTGATTCAGGGTTTTTGTCATATAACCTAATGTTAAATTCTGGAAAAAAAATTTGTGCTTTGTGTGACAAAAAAAAAATATTCTAACTCTCTTGTTGTCCGAAGCAAAAATTATGAACGAAACAAAAAACCATACCCCCCCTGCAAGTTAAATGGTCGGTCCCTTAGGCATAAGCTAATTGCATTATGATTGTGTAATGTTACGTGAGTACAACATCAATTTTGAACTAGTTTTTCTAGTACCGTATTGACAAATCTTAATGCCAGCTAAGCTTAGAAAGTATAACGCAATTTCGTATATGTATTCTAAAATAGATATTAGAGAACACCGAAGGAGCAATAAAAAATGGACAGTCCAGAGATACTGGCAACATAGGACAAACAAAACAAAAAAAACAACACAACATGTGTTGGACAAGGTAAATAATCTTGGGACAGTAGTATCATTACCCCCGACGAGCATTGATCAATTCTTTCTTGTGTAAATACTAAATACAATAACATGCCAGTCAAAGACATTCTTCCAGTTCCTGTGGGTGCCCTTCATCTATATATATTTAATAATGTCCCACTACTACATTTTAAATGATAGTCCTCAAATCTTTGCAAGTTTATTTATTATCATATGAAGACGACAATTTGATCGGACAACTATTTTTGAAGGAGTAATTGCTACATTTTTGGTAGAGTTTCCTAAGTTGTCTTAAAATAATATCAAGACATGCATATCGTTCAGAAAGTTTGATATGTCAAATTTTGAAGGAATTATTGCATTGTGACCCAAACTATTTTATCAAAAAGAATTTGGGATGTTGGAGATAGTTGATACATTTGTTTTTTGTCACATATAACCCTTAATTATTTTTATCTATTTTCATACAGGACACCACGAAAAGATATACTTATACAGATATAAATACTGATCATGGCGATGAAGGGAAAGTACAGTTATTTAGTGTCGAGACCAGCAATCTTGTAAACTACGATATTTTATTTATAACTGTCTGGGCAGTAAACAAGGTAAGCTATATCAATATTTACATGAATGTATCCACCATTTACAATGTATATGCTTCACGTTTTCTGAATAGTAATAGTGGTCAAAAGAATGATTGTATCTAAATGCAATTGATGAAAATGGGTTGGGGGTATCTATTCAGGGGTGGATCCAGGATTTCAAGTTAGGGGGGGAGTGCACCTAAAAAAAATTGTGCTGAGTGGAGGGAGGCAAGAAAATTTTTCGGGTATTTCGTGTGAAAAATCACGA
The DNA here is from genome assembly GCA_963680875.1 of Bathymodiolus brooksi. Classification (NCBI taxonomy): domain Eukaryota; kingdom Metazoa; phylum Mollusca; class Bivalvia; order Mytilida; family Modiolidae; genus Bathymodiolus; species Bathymodiolus brooksi. Next base: position 86,279,657 of record OY804585.1, read on the forward strand.
TTTTATGCCAAAAAATCTGATTTTTGCCAATTTTAGGGGGGTGGGGGAGCCGAGTGCACCCCCCCTGAATCCACCCTTGCTATTATATTTGTAAATATATAAACTACATCCCAAAATCAAAGTAAAAATGAATCATACAATGGATTAAGTTCAATATTACGACTCAACGTTCTTTATAGCAAGTTATATAAGGATGTCAGCCTTTTATTTGAAGAAGAAAATAACTTACAGGACTACATCATTTCACTAACACAGGATATTTTGTCCCATAAAACAAGTTCAAGCCCTCCAATTTTCATTGACGTGTTTTACAACGTCAGCAGAGTGAACAGACATGTAATTGTGCGAGGGGTAGAGATTTTACTTGGCTTGTTGAACATTGACCATAATGATCTTTGTTATTTTATTGCTATTATTCGCAATATTGGTTTGTCACTTTATGCAAGGTAATATATATGGGTTTTTTTCTTCAAATTTTAAGGTTGGTTTGAGAAGCCATTTAATACATTCAGCTTTCACAAAAAATCCAGGAGGTTCTTTAGATTTGATCAGAAGATGTGATTCAATGTCATGTGAAGGTCATTGTGTGTGTGCGCCACAGGATCAAAAATGTCAATTTTCTCCATCTCTTGGTGCCTGTAATGATTTAACTGCATGTAAGTATTTATTGCTAGAAATATCAAGTATTTCTTCGAATGTCTGTGTAAAAGTATTTTGTATCTAACTAACATGACTAAGGAGTGGATTTACAATAACTAACATGACGGCTTCATTTCAGTAAGAGGATAAGAGTAATAACAAAATTATTGAACTCCGAACAATCTTACAAAGGGAAAGTCAAAACTCATTAGTATATAAACAGACAAAATCAGTCAACAACCGGAAAACTGTGAAAATCGTAATGACCCTGACTTGGTACAGGCATTTCTAAAGAAATGGTGGGTTGAATCAGAGGAGAGATTTGTGAGCACTTATGCTTAACCCTCTACGTATTATTGAAGTGTGTGTACCAAGTAAGGGAAGAGAGCAGTTATGTATTTGTGTGTTAGGGTATAAATTTTGCTATTTATTTGATACTTAGACGAATTATACTGGATTGTGCAGAAATTTCTGGTAAATAAGAACATTGGGTTGTCATTTTTGTAAGAAATGACTATTTGTTGTTAATGTTAATACATGCATAGAATCCCATAGCCAATGATGTGGATATGTTTCACTGTACAAACTTGTCAGTCGCTGTTTGACAAAATGAATTTGAAATTAAAGCCATTTATGGGCATACACTCATTTCATTTGCAGGCATAGAAGACAGAGCCGTCTTAACAGCATTATAGGCCTCTGGGAAAAGCACTGCACAGGGGCCCTACTTACACAACCACTTACAGAAATAAAAATGTAAATGATCGACCAAATTAAACAAAATTTATTGTATTGGAACTTCCAATAAAATCAGTGTCTAAGCATTAAAAAACATGCTGTACACAACATACATAGATTAGCATGGGGCCCCTATACTCGTGGTGGCCACAGGCAAATGGCCAGCATGCCCATGTGTTAAGCCGGAATTGATAGAAGATACTGTGTTGCTCTGTATCAGGTGTGCCCATTTGTCCTGACCTCTCTTGATATTGCGTCACTTTAGTATTACACTTTTTCCTTACAATAGGTGCATTCGAATAGATAATAACACCCTATAATCACAGTTTAATAAATCACTTCAGTTATATGATCTTTATAATTCTTTATTTTAGCCGTGAAGAATGATAACCGATACAGTTTATTACTGGTTAGAGACACGAATGGTTATTCTGATAAAGATCAGGCAGTAACAGCCTCTAATAATGTTTTAAGAGGGATGTGGCTGATGTCTCAAGTACAGACGTTTAAACCTCTGTGGTATGTGGTTAGATGTATATGACACACAAGGGCATAACAACTAAAAGAGGTTCACAGGACGAGTTTTAAAAAGGACAAAAGTAGTTACCCGTTCTTGTGATTTACTAGCAAAGAGTATAGTATAACACATAAACAAGTTAAGTACAAAAAGTACAAATGACATAACTAAAACATGAACCCAGCACAAAAGAACTGGATGAAAAGACGAGTTGAACATAGTTTGTACATGGTAATCGAAGCGGACTTCGCAACACGGGATTTAAAAACATATAATGTTCCATTCTTTTCATTGTTTTTAGCAGCAGCAGTAGTCTTATACAGCAGAACTGGGAGTCTATAACTCAAACTGTCAGTACTTCAATACTACATACTTTTATTGTTTTAATAATACTCTCACACAGTAAATGGAATATTTCAATGTCATTCTATAAAACAAAGAATTAACCAGTAATACATCATTGATATGTTTCCTCTCTGTTTCATGCTGATGAGTCACAATAATACATCGTTGATATGTTTCCTCTCTCTGTTTCGTGCTGATGAGTCACAATAATACATCGTTGATATGTTTCCTCTCTTTTTCGTGCTGATGAGTCACAATAATACATCGTTGATATGTTTCCTCTCTGTTTCGTGCTGATGAGTCACAATAATACATCGTTGATATGTTTCCTCTCTCTGTTTCGTGCTGATGAGTCACAATAATACATCGTTGATATGTTTCCTCTCTCTGTTTCGTGCTGATGAGTCACAATAATACATCGTTGATATGTTTCCTCTCTCTGTTTCGTGCTGATGAGTCACAATAATACATCGTTGATATGTTTCCTCTCTGTTTCGTGCTGATGAGTCACAATAATACATCGTTGATATGTTTCCTCTCTCTGTTTCGTGCTGATGAGTCACAATAATACATCGTTGATATGTTTCCTCTCTCTGTTTCGTGCTGATGAGTCACAATAATACATCGTTGATATGTTTCCTCTCTTTGTTTCATGCTGATGAGTCACAATAATACATCGTTGATATGTTTCCTCTCTGTTTCATGCTGATGAGTCACAATAATACATCGTTGATATGTTTCCTCTCTGTTTCGTGCTGATGAGTCACAATAATACATCGTTGATATGTTTCCTCTCTCTGTTTCGTGCTGATGAGTCACAATAATACATCGTTGATATGTTTCCTCTCTTTGTTTCGTGCTGATGAGTCACAATAATACATCGTTGATATGTTTCCTCTCTCTGTTTCGTGCTGATGAGTCACAATAATACATCGTTGATATGTTTCCTCTCTTTGTTTCGTGCTGATGAGTCACAATAATACATCGTTGATATGTTTCCTCTCTTTGTTTCGTGCTGATGAGTCACAATAATACATCGTTGATATGTTTCCTCTCTTTGTTTCGTGCTGATGAGTCACAATAATACATCGTTGATATGTTTCCTCTCTTTGTTTCGTGCTGATGAGTCACAATAATACATCGTTGATATGTTTCGTGCTGATGAGTCACAATAATACATCGTTGATATGTTTCCTCTCTCTGTTTCGTGCTGATGAGTCACAATAATACATCGTTGATATGTTTCCTCTCTCTGTTTGGTGCTGATGAGTCACAATAATACATCGTTGATATGTTTCCTCTCTCTGTTTCGTGCTGATGAGTCACAATAATACATCGTTGATATGTTTCCTCTCTGTTTCGTGCTGATGAGTCACAATAATACATCGTTGATATGTTTCCTCTCTCTGTTTCGTGCTGATGAGTCACAATAATACATCATTGATATGTTTCCTCTCTGTTTCATGCTGATGAGTCACAATAATACATCGTTGATATGTTTCCTCTCTCTGTTTCGTGCTGATGAGTCACAATAATACATCGTTGATATGTTTCCTCTCTCTGTTTCGTGCTGATGAGTCACAATAATACATCGTTGATATGTTTCCTCTCTGTTTCGTGCTGATGAGTCACAATAATACATCGTTGATATGTTTCCTCTCTCTGTTTCGTGCTGATGAGTCACAATAATACATCGTTGATATGTTTCCTCTCTCTGTTTCGTGCTGATGAGTCACAATAATACATCGTTGATATGTTTCCTCTCTCTGTTTCGTGCTGATGAGTCACAATAATACATCGTTGATATGTTTCCTCTCTCTGTTTCATGCTGATGAGTCACAATAATACATCGTTGATATGTTTCCTCTCTCTGTTTCGTGCTGATGAGTCACAATAATACATCGTTGATATGTTTCCTCTCTGTTTCGTGCTGATGAGTCACAATAATACATCGTTGATATGTTTCCTCTCTCTGTTTCGTGCTGATGAGTCACAATAATACATCGTTGATATGTTTCCTCTCTCTGTTTCGTGCTGATGAGTCACAATAATACATCGTTGATATGTTTCCTCTCTGTTTCATGCTGATGAGTCACAATAATACATCGTTGATATGTTTCCTCTCTCTGTTTCGTGCTGATGAGTCACAATAATACATCATTGATATGTTTCCTCTCTGTTTCATGCTGATGAGTCACAATAATACATCATTGATATGTTTCCTCTCTGTTTCGTGCTGATGAGTCACAATAATACATCGTTGATATGTTTCCTCTCTTTGTTTCATGCTGATGAGTCACAATAATACATCGTTGATATGTTTCCTCTCTGTTTCATGCTGATGAGTCACAATAATACATCGTTGATATGTTTCCTCTCTTTGTTTCATGCTGATGAGTCACAATAATACATCGTTGATATGTTTCCTCTCTCTGTTTCATGCTGATGAGTCACAATAATACATCGTTGATATGTTTCCTCTCTGTTTCGTGCTGATGAGTCACAATAATACATCGTTGATATGTTTCCTCTCTCTGTTTCGTGCTGATGAGTCACAATAATACATCGTTGATATGTTTCCTCTCTGTTTCGTGCTGATGAGTCACAATAATACATCGTTGATATGTTTCCTCTCTGTTTCGTGCTGATGAGTCACAATAATACATCGTTGATATGTTTCCTCTCTGTTTCGTGCTGATGAGTCACAATAATACATCGTTGATATGTTTCCTCTCTGTTTCGTGCTGATGAGTCACAATAATACATCGTTGATATGTTTCCTCTCTCTGTTTCGTGCTGATGAGTCACAATAATACATCGTTGATATGTTTCCTCTCTCTGTTTCGTGCTGATGAGTCACAATAATACATCGTTGATATGTTTCCTCTCTCTGTTTCGTGCTGATGAGTCACAATAATACATCGTTGATATGTTTCCTCTCTGTTTCGTGCTGATGAGTCACAATAATACATCATTGATATGTTTCCTCTCTCTGTTTCGTGCTGATGAGTCACAATAATACATCGTTGATATGTTTCCTCTCTGTTTCGTGCTGATGAGTCACAATAATACATCGTTGATATGTTTCCTCTCTGTTTCGTGCTGATGAGTCACAATAATACATCGTTGATATGTTTCCTCTCTTTGCATCGTGCTGATGAGTCGTAATTACATGTAGTTGATACTCCTCATGCGATGTGCTATGAAAAGAAAGTTTAAACTGTGTCAACAAAATATCAACAAAGCGAACAATCACCTTTCGCCATAAACCACTGAAGACAAAAATGACCATAACATAAGGGTAATAACAAAATTACCGAACTCCTAACAATCTTACAAAGGAAAAGTCAAAACTCATAAGTATATAAACATACAAAATCAGTCAACAACCGGAAAACTGTGAAAACCGTAATGACCCTGACTTGGTACATGCATTTCTAATGAAATGGTGGGTTGAATCAGATTTTAAAGTGCCAAACCTCCCGCTTTCATTACGTATTATGTTGGAAATTGAGCTCCTAGTTTGTTACAGGCACATGGTAAACCAGTTAATGGGGTCCCGTCTTGATAATTTGATTTCCTAATGGAATACTCAAATGAACAATTGTGTATTATTCATTTGAATAACATCTTTGTTTTATATTTCATAAGGTATGAATGGAGCGTTGGTTTTACTGGTATTACACATCCGAAGGGCATATTTGATTTAATTAAAGATAAAGTATGGCAGGATGCTGGCCAGTTGACTGATGCTATCTTCACTCTTGTTCCAGGTCAAGTACAACAATATATATATTTCATGATGTACAAACATTTTAGTTACAATATATTGCATTTGTTAATTTTACTGGACTGGGTTGCACAAATATCAATTAAATTTAAGTGGCAATTAAAACTTAATTGACACTTAAATGTACTTGAACTGTACATGAAATTAATTTACACTTGTTTTAATTGATGCTTAAATTTAATTGAGGTTTGTGCAACCCAAACCTGGTTTGTTACATGACAATAAAAAATGAAAGATCCCAAAAGGGAAAACAGAAGCATTAATTCGAAGGACACTTAATACAATGATGATGTAATGAAAAAGGACATGCATATATTTAAAGAATAGGTATCACATATATGTAGCATATTTATCCAAAATATGATATTATAGAATATACAGTTAACCCTGCCTTAAAGGGCACCTTTATATAACAAATCACTGTCTATAAAGGGCAGTCTCGTTTTTTCCCTTAATAAATAGTGCATATAATTTTAACCTATATATAAAGGGTAATTACTAATAATGGCCACATTTTCAAGTTCCCTTGAGTGGCCTTTATATACAGGATTGACTGTGTAGTAATCAATCACAATTACATGATGGCGAGAATTGCTTTGACATCATAAGACAACACTGACTGCTATAATACAATACTTACATAAAAATGTTAACAGGCAATGTATGTATAGATCAACTAACCTAACATGATATCAGTAATTCAGTCCTTACGATGAGCACCGGTCTTTCTGCCCAAGGCTAGTCAAACTTTGTTTGGACCAGTCAATTTTTCAGTTTTTACTTAGAACCACATAAAAAGAAATTCAAGAATTTGATTCGGACCAGTAAATTCAAATTTGTCTTACGAGGACTGGTAATTTATAAACAACACACTACATATATGTTACATAAATAATATAGAATCATAGTACTATGATGAGATCAAAATAATGTCTTGAGATGCACAGGACAGCAATATGGATATATCCATGAGGCTGAAAACAATATTGCTCTTTATCTGTAGTATTTTATGAAAGACCATAACACAATCTGATATATTGTTATGATCTTTCTGATTATAGGTATGAAACACTTACATAACAAGTTATCCTATTCTGTCTATGTAAGAGTTTGGTACACTACAGACACATATGCTATATTTAGATCCAATGGTATATACGTTATCACTGAAGCTCCTACTGTTACCAATAAACGAGGGAAAGCTGTAAGTTAAATACATATAACACAACCAAAGTTAAAGACATATATCATTGGAGGTAATCGGTTGCAATAGCAAAATAGGATACATTATGGTGAATGGATGAGTGAGTGAGTAGTTGGTGAGGAATTAGTGAGTGAGGAATGAGTAAGTGAGTGAGTGAGTGAGTGAGTGAGTGAGGAATGAGTAAGTGAGTGAGTGAGGAATGAGTGAGTGAGTGAGGAATGAGTGAGTGTGTGAGTGAGGAATGAGTAAGTGAGTGAGTGAGTGAGTGAGTGAGGAATGAGTGAGTGAGTGTGTGAGTGAGGAATGAGTAAGTGAGTGAGTGAGGAATGAGTGAGTGAGTGAGTGAGTGAGGAATAAGTGAGTAAGTGAATGAAGAATGAGTAAGTGAGTGAGGAATAAGTGAGTGAGTGAGTGAGGAGTAAGTGAGTGAGTGAGTGAGTGAGTGAGTGAGTGAGGAGTAAGTGAGTGAGTGAGTGAGTGAGTGAGTGAGTGAGTGAGTGAGTGAGTGAGTGAGTGAGTGAGTGAGTGAGTGAGGAATGAGTGAGTGAGTGAGTGAGGAATGAGTGAGTGAGTGAGGAATGAGTGAATAAGTGAGTGAGGAGTAAGTGAGTGAGTGAGTGAATGCATGAGGAGGAATGAGTGAGTGAGTAGTTGGTGAGTAAGTGAGTGAGGAATGAGTGAGTAAGTGAGTGAGGAATGAGTGAGTAAGTGAGTGAGGAAAGGACAATGAAAGCAACCAAAGTTAAAGACATGTATCATTGGGGGTAACTACTTATGATATCAAAATAGAATACATTATAGTGAATTAGCGAGTGAATAATGAGTGAGTGAGTAATTGGTGAGTTAGTGAGTAGTTGGTGAATTAGTGAGTAGTGAGTAGTGAGTCAGCGAGTGAGTGAGTGAGTTTTGTTTAAACGCTATTGGACCATTTTGTTGTTATGTCATGGTGAGGAAAAGTTACATTTCACGGGCTGTTTATGATGATTTGTACTTGACAAACACACTTCGTCATATTTTTATTTAGCTTGCTAACTGAAACAAAAATCTGCGGGTAGACATGTTGCTCCCTCCACTGTGACAAATTATCATGATTACAAGCCACGAAGTATTTACTATGACTCCTTACTGTTGTGTACTTAGTGGAGAAGCAACAAGCAACACTGTTGTAATCTTTGGTTTGACCGAGGATCGAAAACAAGATTTACCTCAAGGTACACCACTGATGAGGTTAATTATATTTGATAACTTGATCATCTTTGCCACAATTATACATTAAAGACATATAGCGGATGATTTCCAGTAAATCATATGTATATTAATTTTGTTTATATGTCTATTTGACATTCTTTTCGCAGAATGGGGGGATTTTCTTCTGAACAAAAAGTTGATTTAGTATACAGTATACATATAGTGGGGGTTTTTCTATTATGTGATTCTATCGTATATATTGCAAGACCATGTTAAGATATGGATGGCGGTACAACACCTCCATCGGAACATTATTTTTATTTATTTGTTTTTCTTGTTAATCAAATTAAAATTTTAGATCCTAATGTGGTGTAAGTTATCTGTCACATATCAGATGTCACGCTTAATACTTTGACAGAGTGGTTCATAATTAGATCCTTCTTTTGAATTAAGGTTACTGAGAGGGTACAAGGTACAGCTGTCAAAGATGCTGACTATATGAAGATAGGACGACCAATCGAATTCAACTGGGATGGAAAATTCTTAGAAGCCGATGCAACCATAGAGAACTATAGACTATATCTCAGTACATTCCCTGGCGGTTCGTATACTATATTTTATCGATTTGGTCTTCTTGGAGAATTAAAATATTACAAATTTATCATGATTCGACTCAAAATGAATGCCAAAAGTTTTAAATTGTTTGGCCTTTCAACTTTGAGCGTACCTGATGAATGTTATTCCATAAACGCATCGTGCATACTATATTTGATATCTATTGTTTTTATTCCACAATCAATGGCGTATTAATTTTTTGTTAATCTTTCAAGAGTTTGATAGCAATTTATTTCAAATCATACTGTTTCCCAAAATGTAACGATTTAAATAGCATACTGTATTAAGTAATGACAGAAAATGTGAATATGCAATATTATATGCTTATTTTCATCAATGTCTTAAAAATGCAAAATGCGCATACCATTATGCTAAATAAAGTAACAATATTCTAACAAGTTTTCTGACTACATTAATCGTACAATTTTCACATATTGGAATGTTTAATATATTTTACTATTTGGGTAAACGAATGACAAATTCTAGAAATGTTTCTGCTTTGTGAATAAATATGTGTAGCATTAAACTTGTCTAAACTGAGTATTAATTCCAATGTTTGTTTTATTCTAGGCCACGATATATTGTCTCTAGAAGATGTGATACCAAGCACAGCTAACGGTTATAACATGTCTAGAATAAATCTGACACCAGGTGTCGTTCATTACTCTAATATTATCGCCTACAACTATGCAGGCGCACATATAACAGCTACTTCTGACGGCTTTATTGTTGACCATACTCATCCCACAGTGGGAATTGTCTATGATGGAATTGGTAAATAACAAATATGTCATGATAACACTTATCTTTTATGAGCGATTTCGATCTGACAATTGTGTTCGTGTTGTCCATGTTGATATCTTGTATCCATATAATCCTCTTCAATCGAACATTCAGTAATAATCCGTTGGACTTGGTAGCTGTCTGATTTATTAGAGATCGTCATTCTGTGATCGTATGGTAGTTGGATCTACAACAACCTATGCAATCAGTGTCTATCACCACTGACGTTGTGAATTCGAACCCTGCTCATGGCGAGGTGTACTCGATACAGTATTATGAGATAAAAGTTTGTCAGTGACTTGCGGCAGGTCGGTGGGTTTCTTCAGGTACTCCTGTTTCCTCCACCAATAAAACAGACCAACACGATATACATGAAATATTTCTGAAAGTAATGTTATACACTATAACCCAAGCCCTCTGTAATATTCCATTGAACTTGGTAGTTATCTAATTGATTTTTTCTATTAAAGCCACAGCCGTTAATAACGATGTGTTTATGAATGAATAATTTTATTTTTGAAATTTACACTTCCTAATAAGGTAATGCATGAAAACTAAGATCAATCACATTCAGGCAAAGGTAACCATAACTGATATTGGCTATCTATTTTTGCTGTCGCGTCTAACATATATATCATTTTATCGAAACGCCACAATAACTCAAAATTGTGTTACTTTTTCATGTATAAGTGATGTACAATGTAAAATATATTGACTGTGTAGATTTTGTTGAGACAATCGACTTGCGGCAGATCAGTGTTTTTCTCTGGGTAACCTGATTTCCTCCAATAAAACTGACCGCCACGATATAGCTAAAATATTGTTAAATATGGTGTTAAACAGCATAACCTTAACCCAAAGTCGTTAATAAATATGTGTTTAAGCATGCAATCGTGTATAACGTGTATATTGTTCTAACTCAAAAGGGTGTTACTTTTTCATGTATAAGGGATGTACATGGTAAGATACATTGATTGTGTAGACTTTGTTGAGACTATCGAACACACATAAAATGTCATCTTTTAACCATCCTATGCCTACAGCTTCTTACAGAAGCCCAACTTCAGATGAAACTTTGGGAATAATGGGATGATATTGCACCAGAACAAGGGAAATATCCAGGCATGATCAAATTACTTATTAAAAGCATCTGTCCCTATTCCCGGGTTTCATGGTTCTTGGACTTATTATTTTGTTGATTGTTATGTTCCTGTGATGTTATTTGTTTTATGCTGATTGTGATTCCACCTTTCACTTTATTACCGTCCCATTTCTTCTTCAGTAATATACACAAAAGATGACATCATATTTATTTGTAGGCAGAAAGGATATAGAGTTCCAGAATTCATCTAACACCGTTGCAGCTCATTGGCACGGGTTTACTGATACAGAGTCCGGTATAACATCCTACCATTGGTGTGTAGGGGAAACAACTCAATCTGACAACAGACACACAGGCAACACAGAATGTTCTATTTTACCATGGACTAACGTTGGTCTTCATAATTCTGTTTCCCGTAATTTGTCAAGTGACTTACAAGATGGTATTAGACAGTTTTTTAATAGATATTGCTTTCACATTCGTCTACATAGATAAAGTGGTTAATTTCTTCACTTACGGGCCGTCGTGGTCGTGATCGTATGGTAGTTGGATCTACAACTACATATACAATCAGTGCCTATCACCACTAATGCTATGAGTTCGAATCCCACTCAGTCAAGGTGTACTCGATACATCATTATTTGATAAAGTTTGTCTGTGACTTGCACCAGGTCGGTGGTTTTCTCTGGGTAATCTGCATTCTTCCACCAATAAGCTAACTGCCACGATATAACTGAAATAATGTTTAAAGTGGTGTTAAACACCATAAGAGAACTAACTAACTTTTTCACTTACTCATAGATGACAAACTGGATCAAAAAAAAATTCTACTCTTTTTAATGGATGACGTCGATTATTACTTTTATTATTGTTCTCTAAATAATTTATGAGAGATGTTTTAGAATACAGACGTAGATATTACATTTAGTGTGCATGACACGTTTCTGGAATCATCTTCATTGGGCATGCCCAAAGCCGAAATATTTGAAAGTCATTTCATTTCATTTAAAAATAATTAGACGAATATAATAGAGTAGATAATCTGTGTAATACCGGTAAATCAATTCAAATCAACATGCGTGGACATGGACAAAATGATACACTGGGTAGTGGAGATGGTTCACAGGACTCCATTGCACAGTATCACAGTGTGTTCCCTTGTGATGGATAGGGTTTCCCTCTCTGCAGGGTTTGGTTTGTCAGTATACAATTCAGAAAGACACCGTGATCATAATGGAAAACGTGTTTAGGGAGTGAGAAGCTGCCAGCACGAAAATACCTCTAATGTAGATTTCGAAAAGAGAGGCACATTGAAGCCGCTAAAATGTTAAAACCTTTTCTTCCCTATCTTATCCGCCGATACTTTGTCCAAATGGAGGTACATGTATACCCACAGACTGTTGTTTCACCACTTAAATCCAACTAAGTGTGTTGATCTATTATAAAGCGGATATCATCATCATCTCATTGAAGACAATTACCGGGTAGTTCTCTCCGTGATATTGTTAAAAACAGCTCACATGGCATTAAGCCACAATCACTAACTAACTCACTCTTATACAATGTAAAATTGTTCATGACTCATTGTTTTCCTACAAACTTTCAGGTACAACAGTATATAGTAAAGTATATGCTACCGATGGAGTTGGTTGGACTTCATCTATTGTTTTATCCGATGGTGTTATCATTGACACAATACCTCCAGTTCCAGAAACTCTGTACCAATTCAACAAAAACTTACTCCTTAATCCTTCCTTTGAGGAAACTGGAGGAAATGAGATAAACTGGGAGAACGTTAGTTCTACAGATATTTGTACTGTTTCTAATACTTATCACCCATCTACGTGGTTGCTATCGGATGACTCATGCATGGCCGTAGTAACATCTGTTAGTAATCTGGCTAAGGAGGGCAGTAACTTTTTATTCTTTAGAGGTAGTGTCTCACAGAACTTGGAAAATGTGACATCTGGGAAGTTCTACCGTATTTCATTTTTCTCTAGCCATTTAATGATAAAGGATTCTTCTGCTGCTAATAAAGAAGGCTATGTACAGCTTGGAGATGGAAATACACATGTTTTCCTCATCTATACTAAAGGATATCGATATGGCGGACACGATGGTACTCGTGAAGATATATCTTGGCATGCTCATACATTCTTCATAAAAGCAGATCAAACCAATGTTACATTCACCATAGGAAGTACAGATATCACTACAGGGATATATATAGATGACCTTTCTGTACAGGAAGTAAGCTTGAGAACGGGTGATGTCAATGGACACGTGCTTGGTCATGTGGTTTATTTACATGACTGGAGTTCCATTCATGGGTCATGGAGTTTTATCGACACAGTATCACCAATTATAGATTACCAATGGGCAATAGGTTCGTATATTAGTTTCCATTTTTTTTAAATTTGTATAATTCAATTAATATTCATTAGATTTGTGACTCGATGAAAACAGTACAGAGTTTCTTAAACTTAATTTGTGCTGTATATCCTCACATGGTTTAATGTGTTCATGCTTGTTAGGGAAGAAAACTTGCATTACTGCATCATTTCTCTGAAGAGAGGTTTGACGCATAAAACAAGTTTAACACAGCCAATATTTATTCTTTATCATAAATTACTAAGTAAAAGCAGTGGGTGGTATTTGTATTTGAAGTTTTATAATTGTGTTGTGTATAACATGACTTTTTTGTATTTTTTGTACTGCAGCCATTATTAAAAGAGCACTCGAGAGAAGAACTCAAGGAATCTTAATCCGAAATGATTGTCAAATAAAAGGACATTTTGGATATAAAACTAACACAAGACCAAACACAAATCATAAAAACAAAAAAATGTCACACAATACCATCAGCAAAATTCATGATTGATGACCAAGTTTTCTTGGAGTAAGAATGTACTGCCCGATTACCGACAGTCATCATAAAAGAAATAAACCATCATATATGTCAATCAACGAACATCATACTTAAGTAGAATTCCTCTGCTGAATGTAAGAATCAGAATAATGTCGTAGTGAACTGATGCCGAAACAATCCTGTATTCTTATTTTGTTGTAAACACTTCCCGGTCCTTTCCTCTTTCATGACTTATCACTGGGTTTGTAACTAGATTAACACGACGAGTGTCACTGGTGGAGCAGAATCTGCTTACCCTACCGGAGCACCTGAGTTCACCCACTGTTTTTAGTGTGCTTCGTGTTACTTGATCTTTAGTTTTATATGTGTGTTTTGTAGATCGTTGTTTGTCCTTTTGTACTTTTTCTTTTGGTCATTGTGTTGTCTGTTCTTCTTCGATATATGGATTCTGATTTCCCCTTTGGTATCTTCAAACTCTTCTTAGATCATATTTAACACTATATATAAAGTAAATGACAAGTATTGTATTTTTAATTAAAGGGTACAGTGAAGGAGGAATACAAATCCAACCATTTAGAAGTGCTGGACTAATGAACTTTGATTTTAACAATAATGTCACTTTGATTCATAACACATACATCTATATAACAGCCATTGCTACCAACGCTGCTGGTTTAAGGAGCACGGCATTCTCTAACCCAACACTTGTAGACCTTACTCCACCAAATATTAAATATGTTTACGATGGGCGAGGTAAGTATATAAGTATATCTGTTTTATTTATGGCATAGGGGTTAGGGTTCGAGTACACCTCGCGATCGCCGGAGTGGGATTCAAACTCACAACTTAGTGGTGATATGCACTGATTGCATAGGTAGTTGTTAATCTAACTACCATACATTAATATTGCTCAGAGGGGGGGTGTACTCGATACAACATTGCGATAAAGTTTGTCAGTGACTTGCGGCAGGTACAAAAAATGTATGTTGTTTTCTCTGAGTACTCCGGTTTCCTCTACTAATTAAACTAACCGCCACGATATAGCTGAAATATTGTTGAAAGTAGTGTTAAACACCATAAATCAAACCAACAAAATGACTGTGTGATGTATTAATCTATACAATCGATATCTACTTCCACAAACGTTGATTAAAAAACAGTTCCATCCATGGCAACCAAACAACAGGCTTGTTATTTATTGAAGTTGCTGTTTATAAGATTTCCCGATTTTAGAACTGTTTTCATCGACTCCTCCGGTTTATTTCTGTTTCCTGACGGTCATGCTATGTCTCAAATGATATCGAAATGACGTTAAATTGTCTATTTAATGACAGGTATATCAATATATTTCTAGACATTTAGATTTGTAACAGGGAGACTGAAACGATGTTGGCATGTACTGAAATCTTTATACTAAAGTTTTATATTTCAATATGGCAAAACAACACTCATGCTTAAAACGTAGATATCAAATGTATTACACACGAAGCGTTTCTGAAATAACTTTCATCAGGTACGCTCAGAGTCAAAATGTTAAAAAATAAATTTTGGGAGCAAGAAAGCTAAAAGGCATAAACAGAATAGCCACAATTGACTAATGTCATCTATGCCTGAGGAAGGAGTACCTTATGGGACAAAAAAAATAAATGCTTGTTTCAGACGATTCATTCTGAAAATCATGAACCGAATAGCTGTATGTATTTCTAATCAATGTTTTTTTTAAAACTGTACTGATATTTAATTTATATACAGGGGAAGATGAAGAAGCATGGACGTTCAATGAAATTGCTGCCAATTGGGCAGTCGAGGACCTTGAATCTGGTATAAAAACATGCCAATGGGCTATAGGTAAATATATGTCGTATAATTAATATCCGTGATCATATCAAGACATTTGTAATAGTAAAATGATTGTATTACATAGTTTAAGATGAAATATTGTAATTTCATAACTAAGTAGATAATTGTATTGTCTGTCCTTATGTGGCAACAGCTTCTGATTACATGTACCACTTTAATATCTTCAAACGTTTATACTTACAACTGTATTTTTACATAGATATTAGTACGATTTGTTGTATATTGTTTGCATCAATCTGCATAGATGGTGATAACGTACTGTATATGTGGAACTGCTACCCTTCCGGAGCACCCGAGTCCATCTACGGGTTTTAATTGGGTTCTTGCTATTCAATCTTTAGTTTTCTTACATAGATGGTGATAAAGTACTGTATATGTGGAACTGCTACCCTTCCGGAGCACCCGAGTTCATCTACAGGTTTTAATTGGGTTCTTGTTATTAAATCTTTAGTTTTCTGTGTATTGTATTGTAGATCATTGTTTTCTTTTGTCCTCTTTATGTGCGCTCATGTATTCCCTGTTCGTCTTCAATATACGGTTTCTGATTACCCATATGGTATCTTCAATTTTTTCGTATATGGGAGAATAACTACCGGTATATATACTCATTGGGCAACTCTTTGTACCATTTTTCTATCAAATGTACATTGAAGATATTGATGACAATGTTACAATACATGTTTAACAATATATACATATATAAATCTATGAAGGAGCCGCCGTGGTGGTGATCGTATGGTATTTGGATTTACAACTACTTATGCAATCAGTACCTATCACCACTAAAGAGTTTGAATTCCGCTCAGGCGAGGTGTACTCGTTACAACCTTATGTGATCAAGTTTGTCAGTGACTTGCGGCGGGTCGGTGGTTTTCTCCGGGTACTCTGGTTTCCTCCACCAATAAAACTGGCCGTCTTGATATAACTGAAATATTGTTGAAAGTGGCGTTAAACACCATTACCCTAACCCATATATAAACCTTTCAAAATGTTTTGGTAGTACAAATGTATGTAGTGTAGAGTTCATACTAAATGTAAAACCTCATCTGTATTACAGGGTACACACCTGGAACAACAGAGGTATTACCATACACAAAAGTGACAACAACAACAGCTTACAAGGACTTTCCTTACAATGTACTTGAGGGGCGTATCATATACACCACACTAAGTTGTGAGAACAACGCTGGTTTGTCTTTCATTAAGTCATCTAATGGAGTCAAGGTTTCAAATACACCTCCATCAACATCTACAGCTCAAATAGAAATAGTTCCATTATCTCCCACAGAATATACACCAAGGGACGGCTATCATGGACTTTCTGACAATATGAGGTTGAAATGGTCCGGCTTTACGGACACTATTGGTATTGAAACATTTGATGTAAGTATAAACTGAAACAACCACACTGTTTAAAGTAAGTGAGTAAGTGAATGGTGTTTTATGTCGTATGAGTAATTTGTTAGCTATGTCATAGTGAAGACATCTTATCGGTGGTGTAAATGAGGGTAACAACAAAATTACCGAACTCCGAACAATCTTACAAAGGGAAAGTCAAAACTCATAAGTATATAAACAGACAAAATCAGTCAACAACCGGAAAACTGTGAAAACCGTAATGACCCTGACTTGGTACAGGCATTTCTAAAGAATTGATGGGTTGAATCAGATTTTAAAGCGCCAAACCTCCCACTTTCATTACGGCTCAAAGTTTCCGGCTGTGACTATAACAGTATTTATAACAATACTTGAACAAAACAGGTAAAACAGCTGTCAAAGCAGCACCAAGCTCAGTGAAGTAAATGTCAAAGACACTTTTACGTCACACATTGATAAAATAATATTTTTGACATTTTTGTTGACACCTTATCTTTATACATTTTCACTATATGAAAATCCATCGTTTATAATCTTATCTGCAGAGACGGAATATATTGCGACAAGATCTTGGTATCGGAATATAGACTTTCTAAGAGATCGGATAAGGCGAATCTTTTTATAGCCCTGGTCCAGTAGCCTGTTTCTCAGATGAAGATGACGTTTCAGGAAATCAGAATAATTGCTACTGGCCGTTAGCTATATCATAGTGAAAACATCTTAACGGTGGTGTAATGGTTAGCGTGCTCGCCTCGAGTGCGGTTGATCGTGGGTCCTGATGGAATCAAACCAAAGATGATATAATTGGTATTGGTAGAATATAGCTTTTTCTCGCCATGATATAGCCGACAAAAGCTTAGTTGGTATTAACCAACAATTACTCACTCACTCATAGTAAGAACAATTTGTAATACAATGGTGATTACACCTGATTTGTGCTGCTGGACACGCTGAGCTCTATGTCATTTCAAAGACACAATATATCCCATGTATATGTCTAACTGGATTAGGGTACATTATGCAGTCTCTGTTCGTATTAGTTAATGATGCGTGGTTAGGGAGGGACAGCACATACCTATTTCAAAGTATTTTGATTGAACGAACGACACATGTAATCATTGGTCTTCCTAACACGAAACGAACATTCTAGCCACTTAACAAGGATGGATACATTTCAAGGTCTACAACACTTTCCAAAATAGAGAAAATAAAAAAAGGTTAATGCCAAACGCAAAGCTAACAATTTAATGAACTTGAAGCCTCCTATCAATCTTTGTTAAGTATTTCGTACATATAGCCGAATGGAGGGACCGTCGTGATCATATACTAGTTGAATTTACAACAACCTGTGAAATCAGTACCTCTCACCACAAAAGTTGTGAGTTCAAACCCCGTTCATGGTAAGGTGTTCTCGATACAACATTATGTGATTATCAGTGTCTTGCGGTAGGTCTGTGGTTTTCTCCGGGTACTATGGTTTTCACCACCAATAAAACTGACCGTCACAATATAATTGAAATATTGTTGAAAGTGGCGTAAAACACCATAAACCAGACCTAGCAGGATGTCAAGGGATGTCGATTTATTAAGGTCATCAAACCTCTTGTACTAATATAGTTTAGCTCCCCGATTCCTACATTCAGGACACCTTCAAGGGATGGGATAATTTACTGTTCATTTCGTTAAATCGAACCCTCTCCCTTTTTTATATAAGACTATTTTGTCTTTACCTTTACACTTATTACAATTTGATGATTAAAATCAGATTGATCATCCGCTCCCTTTTACTGATATGGGTCGCGTGCGAGTGACTTTATGTCATGAATATGATAAATACTGTTATGCCATTTTCGGCCAGTCGGGTTGTTCGTAGCATGTAAAACAGTGTAGTACCGCTTTCATATTCCCGTAATCGCCATGTTCAAGGATAGTACATAGGGTCACTCACATGTGACCCGTAATAGAGGGTTTTTCAGGTATCCAACTCCATGACTTGCATATGATACATTTTCTCTACTAAGAGGTCAGAGTTCATATTTAACTTTAGGTATATAAAGGATATGGGCTAAAAGAGAAGATGTTTTTCTCAGCTGAGCAAGAAATCCAGTATAGCCACTTTACTCAGATGTCACTTAAAGATGAGTTATACACATTTAATGTCAGAGCTATCAATAAGCTCTACCTTAAGTCTGCGGTTGTAGCTGCCAATATAACAGTGTGTACCACTCAGCCACAGATAGACAGTAAGTCTGATGAAACCATTATGTTTGCTTTCGGTAATTTGGACTTTTTTCCATTGATATTGCTGAATGATATTGTCAGCATCGTCGAATCGACTGTCATACTGGAAATCTTCTGTCAGGGTAACGTCAAACACATTATGACGTTACCAATAAAACCAATAACGTTCGATTTGAATGTCTTGACATACATTATCACTAGTACAGTGATAGCTCGGTTGATGGTTCTATCAGACTTGATGCGATATTAGTAATGTCTGTCTCGACCTTCAAAAAAGACGTTACTCTATATTTATTATAATTAAATGTACATTATAGAGACAAAAGTAGGAGTGCGTTTTCATGTGAATTAATACCATGGTAAATGTTTCATGTTCTAGTTTTATAATTAGTGACAACCTTGAATTCATCCGATAGAGAATTGATCAGATTGACAACTCATATTTACACTCGATTAAAACTGGGCCTTGCACATAATCATAATTTAACATCATTTAAACAACATGATCATGGATTTTTTGTACATTTTTGTGCACCAATATTTTAAAAATACCTGGAACCTGGTATATTGGTTGTAGATGTTAGTTAAAAGTTAACTTGCATTCCTATGACGATTAGTATGCGATGAGAAATGTCGAAATGTGCGATACACGGTGTTGAACATGTATTACAACTGTAGACGGAAATAACGTTTTAGCTTTTCACAATGTTTGTGGACATTTTTACTAACCTCGAGAAGGTTTGTTTATGGTGTTTAACGCCACTTTCAACAATATTTCAGTTATATCGTGGCGGTCAGTTTTATTTGTGAAGGAAACAGGAATACCCGGAGAATACCACTGACATGTTGCAAGTCACTGACAAACTTTATCCAATAATGTTGTACTGAGTACATGTTACATCTCGCCATGAACGGAGTTCAAACTCACAACTTTAGTGTTGATAGACACTGATTGTGCAGGTTGTTGTACGATCTACCATTCTATCACGACGACCCCTCTCCTAGAGAAGGAACTGTATTGTAAACATAAGCATATATATTGCTGACATAATACTTCACTTTCTACCTTACAAACCAAATCCAAATATCCACGATTAGGTAATTCACGAAATTACTGGCAATGTATTAATAACTTCTTGACAAATAAGACAGATAATAATGCGTCTCAGACGAAATTTGATTGTGTCTCATTTGAAATATAGATTAAAAAAAATAACCCTTTTCAACTTTCGAACTTTAGATATTTCATAAACAAACGTTAGGGAAAACAAAAGGGTTAATAACAAATGGACAATCCAGAGAAACTGGCAACATAGTATAGACAAGACGAAGACAAACAAAACAAAAACACAACATAATATGTGTTGGACACCACTATGAACAAACAAATACAAATAACGTAAATAAAACATGAAACCTCCTACAAACAACTGGATGTAAAGACGAACCGAACATCGTTTTTTTCCGGAAATTGTAACGGACATCACAACACAGAACTCATTGTATAGATGTGGAGCGAGTGTATGACAATGTATTAAATGACATGCGGAAAAAGAATGTATTTTTAGTTTAACTCGTGTATATATTCAATATAAAAAACGATCATGAAATGATAAACAACATATATTGATTGTACCATTTTGTTTTATCTGTTTAGATTCTAAGAGTATCAGTGTTTCCTGGATTAACAGTGAACTCGTGGTATCATGGAATGACATTTTTACATCCATCGAGCAACTATTTTATGAAGTATCTGCTGGTACAATGGAAGGTGGTGTTAACATTATCCAATGGCAGTATACAAACCAAACTAGTATTACGTTCGGAATACCACCAACAGTAACCGTGGCAACAGGATTAAAAGTTCATGTTACTGTAGGAGCTATTACTGTTGGTGGTAACTATGGTTTTAAAACCGGTTCCATTACACTACCTTGAACTAATTATAAAAATAGAACACTTTAAACAGATGTACCATCATATGTTAAATGTCTATTTATAACGTTGATGTCACCTCATTTCTTTATTCAATCAAAATGCTCAATAATTATCAATGACTTCTGTTTCTGAATCCCTACATTCTCCGTATTACTCCCTTTTGTTTTGTTGGGGGTTCAGATTTTATTTATGTTATTTGTATTGCTTTACATTTTTGATGACGGGTGCAATTAGTGAAGCAGGAACTGCTTTTCTTTGCATAGCAACTGGATTCACCCCTGATGTTTTAGCGTTCGTTTCTGATCAGTGTTTTGTGTGTCCATTGTTTGTCTTTTCATCCTTTTAAAGATTTGTTTTGTCAGTCCTTATATTTATGGCTATTTTTTCAATAACTACAAGCATCCACCACAGACACAATGTGTAATGTTTTCTGTACTACAAGTGTTATATGAACACAGCTAACCAGTGGTAGAACAGAAGGTTGACTATAGAGACTCGATGGTTATAAGAGAAATTCAACAGAATGACAACAATACATAACTAAGGGTATTAAAAAACATTGGACAACTTGAATTGTTGACAAAGTTACAATACGAAACGTAAGTAAAACAGAGGAATCAAATAAAGCAGTGCAAAAAAAAATAAAACAGAGCAAAACAAATAAAACACAGAGCAAAACAAATAAAATAGAGTAATACAAATAAAACAGAGCAAAACAAATAACACAGAGCAAAACAAATAAAACAGAGCAAAACAAATAAAACACAGAGCAAAACAAATAAAACAGACCAAAACAAATAAAACAGAGTAATACAAATAAAACAGAGCAAAACAAATAACACAGAGCAAAACAAATAAAACAAAGCAAAACAAATAAAACAGAGCAAAACAAATAAAACAGAGCAAAACAAATAAAACACAGAGCAAAACAAATAAAACAGAGCAAAACAAATAAAACAGAGCAAAACAAATAAAATAGAGTAATACAAATAAAACAGAGCAAAACAAATAACACAGAGCAAAACAAATAAAACAAAGCAAAACAAATAAAACAGAGCAAAACAAATAAAACAGAGTAATACAAATAAAACAGAGCAAAACAAATAACACAGAGCAAAACAAATAAAACAGACCAAAACAAATAAAACAGAGCAAAACAAATAAAACACAGAGCAAAACAAATAAAACAGAGCAAAACAAATAAAACAGAGCAAAACAAATAAAACACAGAGCAAAACAAATAAAACAGAGCAAAACAAATAAAACAGAGAAATACAAATAAAACAGAGCAAAACAAATAACACAGAGCAAAACTAATAAAACAGAGCAAAACAAATAAAACAGAGTAAAACAAATAAAACAGAGTAAAACAAATAAAACAGACAAAGCAAATAAAACAGAGCAAAACAAATAAAACAGAGCAAAACAAATAAAACACAGAGCAAAACAAATAAAACAGAGAAATACAAATAAAACAGAGCAAAACAAATAAAACAGAGTAAAACAAATAAAACAGAGTAAAACAAATAAAACAGACAAAGCAAATAAAACACAGAGCAAAACAAATAAAACAGAGCAAAACAAATAAAACACAGAGCAAAACAAATAAAACAGAGAAATACAAATAAAACAGAGCAAAACAAATAACACAGAGCAAAACAAATAAAACACAGAGCAAAACAAATAAAACAGAGCAAAACAAATAAAACACAGAGCAAAACAAATAAAACAGAGTAAAACAGAGCAAAACAAATAAAACAGAGAAATACAAATAAAACACAGAGCAAAACAAATAAAACAGAGCAAAACAAATAAAACACAGAGCAAAACAAATAAAACAGAGCAAAACAAATAAAACACAGAGCAAAACAAATAAAACAGAGAAATACAAATAAAACAGAGCAAAACAAATAACACAGAGCAAAACAAATAAAACACAGAGCAAAACAAATAAAACAGAGCAAAACAAATAAAACACAGAGCAAAACAAATAAAACAGAGCAAAACAAATAAAACAGAGAAATACAAATAAAACAGAGCAAAACAAATAACACAGAGCAAAACAAATAAAACACAGAGCAAAACAAATAAAACAGAGTAAAACAAATAAAACAGAGTAAAACAAATAAAACAGACAAAGCAAATAAAACAGAGCGAAAGCAAATAAAACAGAACAAAACAAATAAAACAGAGCAAAACTAATAAAACAGAGCAAAATAAATAAAACAGAGCAAAAGCAAATAAAACAGAGTAATACAAATAAAACAGAGCAATATAAATAAAACAGGAAAACAAATAAAACAGACCAAAACAAATAAAACAGAGCAAAACTAATAAAACAGAGCAAAATAAATAAAACAGAGCAAAAGCAAATAAAACAGAGTAATACAAATAAAACAGAGCAATATAAATAAAACAGCAAAACAAATAAAACAGACCAAAAGAAATAAAGCAAAGCAAAACAAATAAAACAGAGGAAAACAAGTAAAGCAGAGCAAAACAAAAAAAACCAGAGCAAAACAAATAAAACATACCAAAACAAATAAAACAGAGCAATACAAATAACAGACCAAAACAAATAAAACAGCAAAACAAATGCGTATCCCAACGATTATTAGCATATATATATATATAATTGGTAGCAGAGTGAAAATATTGGGTTTTTCATAGAAACAATGCATTGTGACATAAAATAGAATGAGCTGTATTTCTTAATTCAATTATGACCAGTACTTGTTTATGACCAGTACTTGTTTCTTGATTAAAAGTATAATCATTTAAAAAGTTTTATTATATAAATAGCTTTAACTTATAGTAGTTTTCCTTTAAAGTAAGATTATTGAAATCAAATTGTTTATCGAATGTTTACTCATTACTGATGGTGTCACTGAAACTAGAGGCTCAGTGGACTGAGCCTGTGTCGCTCACCTTTCATTCTGCTTTGAGGAAACTTAATACAGAACCTTCCATAGGTGCCTCCCACCAAGTTTCGGTTCATTTGGCTAAGCAGTTTCAGAAAAGAAGATTTTTAGAAATCAACCATTCAGAAACAAGAATTGCCATAAGGCAGCCATATTTGTTAACAGATCGGGATGAATTTAGCCATCTTTATAGAGGACCTTCCATAGATGCTTTCTACCAAGTTTCGGTTCAATTGGCTAAGAAGTTTTTTAAAAATAGACCAATCAGAAACAAGAATTGCCTGTGGTGGCCATGTTTGCCAATGAATCTGCACGAAATTATCAATTTTTATAGAGGACCTTCCTTAGTTGCTTTCTACCAAGTTTCAGTTCATTTGGTAAAGTGGTTTCAGAGGAGAAGATTTTTAGAAATTGACCAATCAGAAACAAGAATTGCTTGTGGCAGCCATGTTTGATAATGAATCGGGACAAAATGAACATTCTTTATAGAGGACCTTCCATAGATGCTTTCTACCAAATTTCAGTTCATTTGGGAAAGCGTTTTCTGAGGAGAAGATTTGTTTAGAAATCAACCAATCAGAAACGAGAATTGCCTATGGCGACCATGTTTGCCACCAGATCAGGACGAAATGAGCAATCTTTATAGAGGACCTTCCATAGATGCTTCCTACCAAGTTTCGGTTCAATTGGCTAAGCAGTTTCAGGGAAGAAGATTTTTAGAAATCGACCAATCAGAACCAAGAATTGCCTGTGGCGACCATGTTTATTAACGAATCGAGACGAAATGAGCAATCTTATAGAGAACCTTCCATAGATGCTTTCTACCAAATTTCAGTTCATTTGGGAAAGCGGTTTCAGAGAAGATTTTTTAGAAATCAACCAATCAGAAATAAGAATGGCCTGTAGCAGCCATGTTTGTTAACGGATCGGAACTAAATGAGCAATCTTTATAGAGGACTTTCCATAGATGCTTCCTACCAAGTTTTGATTCATTTGGCAAAGCGGTTTCACAGGAGAAGATTTTTTTAGAAATCAACCAATCATAAATAAGAATTGCCTGTGGCGGCCATGTTTGTTAACAGATCGGGACGAAATGAGCAATCTTTATAGAGGACCTTCCATAGATGCTTCCTACCAAGTTTCGGTTCATTTGGCCATGCGATTTCAGAGGAGAAGATTTAAAAATATTGGTCAATCAGAAACAAGAACGGCCTGTGGAGGCCATGTTTATTAATAAATCGGGACAAAATGAGCAATCTTTATAGAGGACCTTCCATAGATGCTTCCTACCAAGTGTCAGTGCATTTGGCTGAGGGGTTTCAGAGGAGAAGATTAAAATGCGAAAAGTTAACGGACGACGGACGCCAAGTGATGGCAAAAGCTCACGTTGCCTTTGGCAAGGTGAGCTAACAAGTGTGGTTTATGATTTGTTCGAAGAACATTAACCATCAACCATGGTGAACCCCATCATGTGACTCTTTCAACTACACTAAGAATGAGTGGTAGCAAGGAGATTAATTATCTTAATTCACAAGGTAAAACATAAAAACAAAGGAAAAGAGAAGATGGTGTAAAAACAAATTCATCTAAAAGCTATTAAAACAAGTCCATGCAGACCATAATAACTGCTCAGTAAATATATATAATTTGGTTTCTTAATCTCTGTTTATATTTATATTTCTGTATTTTATATTGAATATTCCATCTGGAATGTTGCTATCCTTTGTCTATATCAACTGCAGTTCTGTGTGCATCCCTTGGTTTCTGTGCCTTACATGGTAATAAGAATATCAGATTTTATTTGAATAATTGTTTCATCAATATAGATGACGTGGTGTTCATTTTTAATTGTGATGGAATTAGAGTACTGCTAACCCTTTGAGATCACTTGGGTTCACCCCTGTTTTTTTTTTTTTTTTTTTTTTTTTTTTTTTTTTTTTTGGTGGGGTCCATTTTGCAAATATTTTTAGTATTCTGTGTTGTGTTAACAGGTTACCATCTATGTATATTAAGGATGTAGAATCTAACAATATAAATACTTCGGAATATTTAACAGTGTTAGCTAAGACACAAAAGTTTATAAATGTTTTATTATGCTTTAAGCTTATAATACTTTTTAAACAATGCTTCCAAAAGCAAATGCAAACACAAAAAATAATAATAATGCAATATACAAAATAGAGTTATTCTTAGAATATACTTAATATCTGCAGAACAAAAGTGTAAAATGTCCACTCAGATTGCACTAAAGACCACACAAGGTGTCATTAATGGTCGTATATAAAACTATCACACATAATATGGTAAATTATAGAGTAATACAAAATACAAAAAGTGTTGAATAAAACAAACATAATTATATAATATATCTGGATGGATGTTTATATATTAGAAATAATTGGAACATTGTAGAACATGTATAATTAAATACCATTCTAAACATTTTATGGAAAGGATTATTGGCAACTTAAAATGGGAAAAAAAATATCTACATATATGGCAACATTGTAGCATAGCAACTTTTTTAAAGTTGTTAAGTGAATATGTATATATAAATCCACGGATTATTAGCAACTTAAAATGAAAAATCGTAATGGTAACACAGTATATCATAGCAAAGTAAAGTTGCTAAGTGAAAAAGTATAATAAAACAAACTTTGAAACATTGTAATAGACAAATTATTGGTAACCTAAAATGACAACTAGTTATGGCAACATTATATCATATCAATGTATCGTCATGGCAATAATCTATCACAGCAGCAACAGAAAGACATATAATTTAACATAATTATAAACCAATGATTACAGGACGGTTCATTTGCAACTAAAAAGAAAAATTGCTATGGCAACAGTATATCATAGCAACACAAATTTGCTAAGTGAACATGTATATTTTAATACTATTGAAAACGTTTTACAGGACGGATTCTTGCTAACTAAAATGAAAAATCATTATCAAAATAGGACCTTAGTCGATTTAGGCCTTTTGGTTTTCTTACTTCCCAAAACTGTTAAATTATTTCGCTTTCAAATATTTTGACTTTGAGCGTACCTGATGTAGGCTATTCTAGGAACCATGCACGTTAAATTTGATACCTAATTTATTTTATATTATAGTAAACGTGTAAAATTAAACAAAAAATTGTAAACGTTGTACAGGACGGATTATTATCTAAGTGAAAAATAACTATGGCAACATTATATCACAGCAAAATAAAGTCATATATCTAAGATCAACTTGATAATTTAAATATCAGATTGCTTTAAGTAAACTATTACTTTTCAACTATATCAATAAAGAGAACAAATTGCATCCATAGTGTAATGGTTAGCATATTCACTTCAAGTGCGATACATCATTGGTTCGAACACCAGCAAGGTCAAACCAAACACTGCTTCTCAGTTAAGCATGAAGAGCGAAGAGTTGTTGGCTCGGGATCATAACAATATGTTGGAGAGGAGCGACATGTCTACTTGTGGACTGTTGTTTCGGTGAGCATAATGTAGCACTAAGCATGTTTGCTTAGTACAATCAGATATCGTTAAAATCTCATCAAAAATAATATGTTCTTACCATCATATAACTGAAAAAATTATCATTTGGCATTAAACAACAATCACTCAAAATAACATGCTACACTCAATAAATCATATAGTCGTGAAAATTCGTTTATAAACGAAGATCTACATTACTACATCGTGTAGAAGAGAAAATGATACGCTCTGAAATTGTTTGTTTTTAAACCGGACAACTTGATGACGTATGTCATGTTTTTTGCTACTACAAGTTGCCTTTTTCGTCTAAGTTGTATTTCATTCCTCAATCACGAAAATTTTTATGTGCATCCCATTCTATGGGGGTGGTTGCATTTTATGGGGAAGTTGCATATTTGACTCTCGCAACTGATTGAGGATTTACGCAAAACTGTACACCGAGATAAAAAAAAAATTAATCCCCAATCTTGGGATGATGACAACTTAAGTTACGATCATCTGTTTAACACAAGTGGTCTGGTGGAAAAAATGGCTTTGTAATAGGGCAACATAGAGCAAACCCCTTAAAAAAGACATGTAAGCAAACATATTTGTATTCTGTTCTATCATAGGATAAATAAATCAATGTAAAATTAATCAATATAAATAACATAAAAAATAAAAATAATAGCAATTAACAAAATCACACTATGAAGTATAAATAAGAAACAACAAAACGATCAAAATTGATGATGATAGGGCAAATAAAGCACAAACAAAACACCGAAATGGTGCTGAAATTAGTCAGGTGTTTGAAGTGATATTCTTTTCCATCCTCCTACACAACACCCATCTGATACTCTAATAAAGACAATATAATTTCCCATTTTAAGAAAGGAAACTTCACCGATAAGATGTGACAGGGACATCCCGTATTACACTTGATAGTCCCAATATCGATACGATTAATAGTCTAATTTGTTTACTTAATTTGAAATCAAACGACTTTGAAGTGGTTTGTATTTCACGATATAATAAACAAACTATTACTTTCCCGAAAAGAAAAGTTACTTAATCATTATGTGAATGTGTAGCCAAGGTATTATAAAAAAAACCCGTTGCAGTTCAGAAAAAATATATATAAAAAGTTGATCATATTGTAAAATTAAAAGGATATTTTCCTATTGGTCATTGTGTTGTCTGTCCTTCAATTTACGGATTCTGATTACCTCCCTTTGGTATCTTCAAACAATTCAACTTGGGCATAACATATTTAGTGACACCAAGCATCAAATAAAACCCCAGTGATTATGACTAATAGGTTCCAGACATTTCCGAATTATTTCAGTAAAAGGATTGTATATATTTCAGCTATATGCATTTCAAGAATAAGTTTGGATGTTCATGTCTTATTTGCTATGGTGGTGTCCAACACATAATGTGTTGTGGTTTTGTTTTTTATCGTCTTGTCTACTCGGTGTTGCGGGTTTCTCTGGATTGTCCATTTTTGATTGCCCCTTCTGTATTCTCTAACGTTTATTTGCAAATAATGAATCATGTTGTTAACAAGTTGGCACTGATATAGACCTAAATCGTCATAAGGAAATGAGGATATAATGAAATTGAAATGTATAGCCTTGCAATGAGCTACCAACGAACACTCCTACCAAAGGTATAAACTATGCCCCAAGAAGCTAGGCATAAAGGTATAAACTATGCCCCAAGAAGCTAGGCATAAAGGTATAAACTATGCCCCAAGAAGCTAGGCATTGTTCAAACACGAGAGAATCATTTACGTCCTACCAGACAGGTATGTTGAGCATTCGTTGGTCCTGAAAACCCAGCTGTGGTAATATTGTTATACCCTGATATTCCGCTGGGGAGATTAATGGTGTCATTTTAAATATTCTAAGACATTTGAAGAAAACCTGTAATTGTTTACTTTGTGGCAAGGTGTCGATTTTCATAATTGTCAACAAAATTGATAATTGGTTTATCCTTTCGATTTTTTCTCACTTTTCTATGGTAACTGAAAACTGCCGACTTTAACGGCTGAAAATCCACCAACAGATACTGATTTGATAGTCACATGGATTGGTAAGCCTGAGATGGCTCCTACTGATGACGGTATACCAAACGTTATATTGGTATTGGTAGTCTCCTGCCATTGTAGTATATTGATGCTTGCTTCCACTGCCCCGGCTGATACTTCATAGTAAAGTTGATAAGGGGAGGTAAATATGTTGTTCCAGGAGACATTCACCTCATTATTTTTCCATAAAATACTCAAACTCTTGGCTTCTGGAAAATATTAATTTTGTATCAAATCTTTCATATAAACTACATCATTTTCTATACTATCGAGAGCAATTGGTACATGCATAAGCAACATACTTGTTTCATTCTCCGCTAAGCACACAGCATTAAGGAGAAAAAGCAAAGACTGGTTGGCTTGGAATCGGGATAATGTGTCCAAGTGGGGCAACATGTTTATCCACGGACTGTTGTTTCAGTGAGGTAGCAATATAAAAATCCAATTAAGCGTGTTGTTCTGGTACAGAGTGGATCTCATCATCATCTCATTGAAAATTAACTTGTTCTCGTTATGATATAGCTGAAAAATTGTTGGGTTGGTGTTAAACAACAATCATGCACTCCATTGTTCCATTATGGTCAGATGTTTTCAAACATGTAGTAGCAACAACCTATAGTGTATATACAGAAGGGTTTACAGCATTACATGTTGGTCTGATTAGAGCTGCTTTATACGACAGCAATGCACAGACAGATTTAATCGAAATGTTGGTCTGATTAGAGCTGCTTTATACGACAGCAATGCACAGAGAGATTTAATCGAAATGTTGGTCTGATTAGAGCTGCTTTATACGACAGCAATGCACAGAGAGATTTAATCGAAATGTTGGTCTGATTAGAGCTGCTTTATACGACAGCAATGCACAGAGAGATTTAATCGAAATGTTGGTCTGATTAGAGCTGCTTTATACGACAGCAATGCACAGAGAGATTTAATCAAAATGTTAATATTGGAGATGTTTGATTCCATGTAAGCTAAGGTATATAGTGAACAGCGGGAGTTCTCTTTATACTATATTGAGGGAATGTAGAAATTATTGCTTCTGGTTTATATTGCAATATTGCTCTGCGATTTCTGAGGATAAAATTCAACCATAACTAAATATATGGTAATGCTAACATAATACATACATACCTCTCGATTTAACAGAATTGTTTTGTTACTTTCAAAAGGGCTGGTGTTGCTCAATCTTTAGTTTTCTGTGTAGCATGTTGCTGATCATTGACATTGGTCCTCCTAATTTTCCTACTACATGTATATCGTTTTCATCCTAATTTTGTTGGCATACTCATGACATATCTTAAGTCACATTATAGTTTTTTTCTACTATCAAATACTGGAGAATTCCACCATGTACATGTCTTTAACCTTCTGGGGCACCCAGGGTTCACCTTCCACTTTTTAGTGGGCTCGTATTACTCAATCTTTAGTTTTCTGTTTTGTAGATCATTATCCTTTTTATTTTGGCCATTACATTGTCTGTCCTTTGATTTACTCACTTCTGATTACCCCCCTTTGGTATCTTCAAACTGTTCTTGTCTTCATATGATACAAAGCGTACCGTCAATATGCCTAGCACAAGTTTAATCTAAGTTAATACCTGCTGTATTAATTATAAATTAACAAACGTTTTATATACTTACTATTTACTACCGGAATAGCCGTGTCTATAGTAGTTGTTGCTATCACTGAAGCACTTTTAAAAAATAGTTTATTTTTAGCCTGAACCCGTATATCATGTGATCCTGCTGCCATTGTCATTTTTTGAATGTTAGCATAAAGAACATCTTGGACTTCCGGGAAGAACATGGTCTCTGTCTTTCCTATATGATATGTAATCTACAATACAGTAATGGTGGTAAATAGTCTGAAGTGGAGTCTACAATTACTTCAATTATATTTACCGAATTATATAATGAACGAATGCATCAATTCCAACTTCAAAATGTATGAATAATTGAATCTGTTTATGTGCGTTACACTTTGTTCCGGAGCAAGTTCACCTGCAGTTTTTAGTGGGGTTCATGTCGCTCGAGCTTTAGCATTCTGTGTAGTGTTTAGTACATCGTTGTTTTTCCTTTTGTCTTTTTATTATTCTTGCCAAAGGCAATGTGAGCTTTTGCCATCACTTGGTGTCCGTCGTCCATTAACTTTTCACATTTTAATCTTCTTTTCTGAAACCCCTTAGCTAAATGAACTGAAAATTGGTAGCAAGTATCTATGGAAGGTCCTCTATAAAGATTGCTCATTTCGTCCCGATCTATTAACAAACATGGCCACCACAGGCAATTCTTATTTCTGATTGGTTGATTTCTTAAAAATCTTCTCCTCTGAAATCTCTTGGCCAAATGAACCGAAACTTGGTATGAAGCATCTATGGAAGGTCCTCTATAAAGATTGCTAATTTCGTCCCGATCTGTTAAGAAACATGGTCAACACAGGCAATTCTTATTTCTGATTAGATGATTTCTAAAAAATCTTCTCCTCTGAAACCGCTTTGCCATATGAACCGAAACTTGGTAGGAAGCATCTATGGAAAGATCTCTATAAAGATTGCTCATTTCGTCCCGATCCCATAACAAACATGGCTGCCACAGGCAATTCTTGTTTCTGATTGGTTGATTTCTAAAAAATCTTTTCCTCTGAAACCGCTTGGCCAAATGAACCGAAACTTTGTAGGAAGCATCTATGGAAGGTCCTCTATAAAGATTGCCCATTTAGTTCCGATCCGTTAACAAACATTGTCACCACAGGCAATTCTTGTTTCTGATTGGTCGATTTCTAAAAAATCTTCTCCTCTGAAACCGCTTGGCCAAATGAACCGAAACTTTGTAGGAAGCATCTATGGAAGGTCCTCTATAAAGATTGTTCATTAGATCCGATCCGTTAACAAATATGGCCACCACAGGCAATTCTTGTTTCTGATTGGTTGATTTCTAAATAATCTTCTCCTCTGAAACTGAGTTGCAAAATGAACCGAAATTTGGTAGGAAGCACCTTAAGTTTCCTCAAAGCAGAATGAAAGGTAAGCGACACATACTCAGCCCACTGAGCCTCTAGTTTCTTTTAATCATAGTATTGTCTGTCCTTCTTTGGTTTATGGCTTCTGACTATCCCTTTGGTATCTTGAGGCTTTTCTTTGAAATTCTACATTATTGTATTATGAAGGCTGATCTTTTACTATGTAATACAATAAGAAGACATTAGAATTCAGTTCCTTCTAACACACTAGAGGAAAACTTATATTTGTTAGATGGAGGTTACACTTATATTCTTAAAACACAATTGAAAAGTACTTTTTGGTTTATTTCAGGGCAGGCGAATTAAGATTATTTTAAGAAAAAAAAATATATCAAAAATGAAATGTCATTATGGAATAAGAAAACGTAAATAGCAAAAAACTAGGCATGTTAAAGAACAATTTTATATTCAATATAAATTGACATTCTAAGTTTTTCATTAAGTGTCAAAAAATGAATACATACCAAATATGTCACAACTCCAACGTGGTCAGTAAACCCAGACCATTTCAATCTGATATTATCAGTTACACCTTGGTATGGTGTTTGTGCATTATATTCTGTAGTGGTGAGCGGCACCAATTCTACTTGGACATTTTCTATTGATGGTCTTTTACTGGAGATTTTGACGCCATTTGATGACATGACTGATATTAGACCGGCATTGTTCTCACAGTTAAGAGTTGTGTAAATGGTACGTCCCTGAAGTACATCCGATGGAAAATCCATAAAGTTTGATGTAGTTGACACTGCTGTGAAAGGTAATAAATCGTTTCCTCCTGGCTTATAACCTAAAAATACAATGAAGGTGTAGATCATTTAATCCTTCTGGAGACAAGCAAAAGAACTCAGACTGTGAATCTAAAAAACATTACATATATAATATTTGGAAGACATCTACTCTTTGGATGAAACTGTACATGCAAGATTCCATAGGATTGCTACTGGTCACTTGAACTATAACCTCTAATGTTACCTATACCACATGATAGCTGTACATGCAAGATTCCATAGGATTGCTGCTGGTCACTTGAACTATAACCTCTAATGTTACCTATACCACATGATAGCTGTAGATGCAAGATTCCATAGGATTGCTGCTGGTCACTTGAACTATAACCTCTAATGTTACCTATACCACATGATAGCTGTACATGCAAGATTCCATAGGATTGCTGCTGGTCACTTGAACTATAACCTCTAATGTTACCTATACCACATGATAGCTGTAGATGGAAGATTCCATAGGATTGCTGCTGGTCACTTGAACTATAACCTCTAATGTTACCTATACCACATGATAGCTGTAGATGGAAGATTCCATAGGATTGCTGCTGGTCACTTGAACTATAACCTCTAATGTTACCTATACCACATGATAGCTGTAGATGCAAGATTCCATAGGATTGCTGCTGGTCACTTGAACTATAACCTCTAATGTTACCTATACCACATGATAGCTGTAGATGCAAGATTCCATAGGATTGCTGCTGGTCACTTGAACTATAACCTCTAATGTTACCTATACCACATGATAGCTGTAGATGGAAGATTCCATAGGATTGCTGCTGGTCACTTGAACTATAACCTCTAATGTTACCTATACCACATGATAGCTGTAGATGCAAGATTCCATAGGATTGCTGCTGGTCACTTGAACTATAACCTCTAATGTTACCTATACCACATGATAGCTGTAGATGGAAGATTCCATAGGATTGCTGCTGGTCACTTGAACTATAACCTCTAATGTTACCTATACCACATGATAGCTGTAGATGCAAGATTCCATAGGATTGCTGCTGGTCACTTGAACTATAACCTCTAATGTTACCTATACCACATGATAGCTGTAGATGGAAGATTCCATAGGATTGCTGCTGGTCACTTGAACTATAACCTCTAATGTTACCTATACCACATGATAGCTGTAGATGGAAGATTCCATAGGATTGCTGCTGGTCACTTGAACTATAACCTCTAATGTTACCTATACCACATGATAGCTGTAGATGGAAGATTCCATAGGATTGCTGCTGGTCACTTGAACTATAACCTCTAATGTTACCTATACCACATGATAGCTGTAGATGGAAGATTCCATAGGATTGCTGCTAGTCACTTGAACTATAACCTCTAATGTTACCTATACCACATGATAGCTGTAGATGCAAGATTCCATAGGATTGCTGCTGGTCACTTGAACTATAACCTCTAATGTTACCTATACCACATGATAGCTGAAGATGGAAGATTCCATAGGATTGCTGATAGTCATTTGAACTATAACCTCTAATGTTACCTATACCACATGATAGCTGTAGATGGAAGATTCCATAGGATTGCTGCTAGTCACTTGAACTATAACCTCTAATGTTACCTATACCACATGATAGCTGTAGATGGAAGATTCCATAGGATTGCTGCTGGTCACTTGAACTATAACCTCTAATGTTACCTATACCACATGATAGCTGTAGATGGAAGATTCCATAGGATTGCTGCTGGTCACTTGAACTATAACCTCTAATGTTACCTATACCACATGATAGCTGTAGATGCAAGATTCCATAGGATTGCTGCTGGTCACTTGAACTATAACCTCTAATGTTACCTATACCACATGATAGCTGTAGATGGAAGATTCCATAGGATTGCTGCTAGTCACTTGAATTATAACCTCTAATGTTACCTATACCACATGATAGCTGTAGATGCAAGATTCCATAGGATTGCTGCTAGTCACTTGAACTATAACCTCTAATGTTACCTATACCACATGATAGCTGTAGATGGAAGATTCCATAGGATTGCTGCTGGTCACTTGAACTATAACCTCTAATGTTACCTATACCACATGATAGCTGTAGATGGAAGATTCCATAGGATTGCTGCTGGTCACTTGAACTATAACCTCTAATGTTACCTATACCACATGATAGCTGTAGATGGAAGATTCCATAGGATTGCTGCTGGTCACTTGAACTATAACCTCTAATGTTACCTATACCACATGATAGCTGTAGATGGAAGATTCCATAGGATTGCTGCTGGTCACTTGAACTATAACCTCTAATGTTACCTATACCACATGATAGCTGTAGATGCAAGATTCCATAGGATTGCTGCTAGAGACTTGAACTATAACCTCTAATGTTACCTATACCACATGATAGCTGTAGATGCAAGATTCCATAGGATTGCTGCTGGTCACTTGAACTATAACCTCTAATGTTACCTATACCACATGATAGCTGTAGATGGAAGATTCCATAGGATTGCTGATAGTCACTTGAACTATAACCTCTAATGTTACCTATACCACATGATAGCTGTAGATGGAAGATTCCATAGGATTGCTGCTAGTCACTTGAACTATAACCTCTAATGTTACCTATACCACATGATAGCTGTAGATGGAAGATTCCATAGGATTGCTGCTGGTCACTTGAACTATAACCTCTAATGTTACCTATACCACATGATAGCTGTAGATGGAAGATTCCATAGGATTGCTGCTGGTCACTTGAACTATAACCTCTAATGTTACCTATACCACATGATAGCTGTAGATGCAAGATTCCATAGGATTGCTGCTAGTCACTTGAACTATAACCTCTAATGTTACCTATACCACATGATAGCTGTAGATGCAAGATTCCATAGGATTGCTGCTGGTCACTTGAACTATAACCTCTAATGTTACCTATACCACATGATAGCTGTAGATGGAAGATTCCATAGGATTGCTGCTGGTCACTTGAACTATAACCTCTAATGTTACCTATACCACATGATAGCTGTAGATGGAAGATTCCATAGGATTGCTGCTAGTCACTTGAACTATAACCTCTAATGTTACCTATACCACATGATAGCTGTAGATGCAAGATTCCATAGGATTGCTGCTGGTCACTTGAACTATAACCTCTAATGTTACCTATACCACATGATAGCTGAAGATGGAAGATTCCATAGGATTGCTGATAGTCATTTGAACTATAACCTCTAATGTTACCTATACCACATGATAGCTGTAGATGGAAGATTCCATAGGATTGCTGCTAGTCACTTGAACTATAACCTCTAATGTTACCTATACCACATGATAGCTGTAGATGGAAGATTCCATAGGATTATTGAACTATAACCTCTAATGTTACCTATACCACATGATAGCTGTAGATGGAAGATTCCATAGGATTGCTGCTGGTCACTTGAACTATAACCTCTAATGTTACCTATACCACATGATAGCTGTAGATGGAAGATTCCATAGGATTGCTGCTGGTCACTTGAACTATAACCTCTAATGTTACCTATACCACATGATAGCTGTAGATGGAAGATTCCATAGGATTGCTGCTGGTCACTTGAACTATAACCTCTAATGTTACCTATACCACATGATAGCTGTAGATGGAAGATTCCATAGGATTGCTGCTGGTCACTTGAACTATAACCTCTAATGTTACCTATACCACATGATAGCTGTAGATGGAAGATTCCATAGGATTGCTGCTAGTCACTTGAACTATAACTTCTAATGTTACCTATACCACATGATAGCTGTAGATGGAAGATTCCATAGGATTGCTGCTGGTCACTTGAACTATAACCTCTAATGTTAACTATACCACATGATAGCTGTAGATGGAAGATTCCATAGGATTGCTGCTGGTCACTTGAACTATAACCTCTAATGTTACCTATACCACATGATAGCTGTAGATGCAAGATTCCATAGGATTGCTGCTGGTCACTTGAACTATAACCTCTAATGTTACCTATACCACATGATAGCTGTAGATGGAAGATTCCATAGGATTGCTGCTGGTCACTTGAACTATAACCTCTAATGTTACCTATACCACATGATAGCTGTAGATGGAAGATTCCATAGGATTGCTACTGGTCACTTGAACTATAACCTCTAATGTTACCTATACCACATGATAGCTGTAGATGGAAGATTCCATAGGATTGCTGCTGGTCACTTGAACTATAACCTCTAATGTTACCTATACCACATGATAGCTGTAGATGGAAGATTCCATAGGATTGCTGCTGGTCACTTGAACTATAACCTCTAATGTTACCTATACCACATGATAGCTGTAGATGGAAGATTCCATAGGATTGCTGCTGGTCACTTGAACTATAACCTCTAATGTTACCTATACCACATGATAGCTGTAGATGGAAGATTCCATAGGATTGCTGCTGGTCACTTGAACTATAACCTCTAATGTTACCTATACCACATGATAGCTGTAGATGGAAGATTCCATAGGATTGCTGCTGGTCACTTGAACTATAACCTCTAATGTTACCTATACCACATGATAGCTGTAGATGGAAAATTACATAGGATTGCTGCTGGTCACTTGAACTATAACCTCTAATGTTACCTATACCACATGATAGCTGTAGATGGAAGATTCCATAGGATTATTGAACTATAACCTCTAATGTTACCTATACCACATGATAGCTGTAGATGGAAGATTCCATAGGATTGCTGCTGGTCACTTGAACTATAACCTCTAATGTTACCTATACCACATGATAGCTGTAGATGGAAGATTCCATAGGATTGCTGCTGGTCACTTGAACTATAACCTCTAATGTTACCTATACCACATGATAGCTGTAGATGGAAGATTCCATAGGATTGCTACTGGTCACTTGAACTATAACCTCTAATGTTACCTATACCACATGATAGCTGTAGATGGAAGATTCCATAGGATTGCTGCTGGTCACTTGAACTATAACCTCTAATGTTACCTATACCACATGATAGCTGTAGATGGAAGATTCCATAGGATTGCTGCTGGTCACTTGAACTATAACCTCTAATGTTACCTATACCACATGATAGCTGTAGATGCAAGATTCCATAGGATTGCTGCTGGTCACTTGAACTATAACCTCTAATGTTACCTATACCACATGATAGCTGTAGATGGAAGATTCCATAGGATTGCTGCTGGTCACTTGAACTATAACCTCTAGTGTTACCTATACCACATGATAGCTGTAGATGGAAGATTCCATAGGATTGCTGCTGGTCACTTGAACTATAACCTCTAATGTTACCTATACCACATGATAGCTGTAGATGGAAGATTCCATAGGATTGCTGCTGGTCACTTGAACTATTACCTCTAATGTTACCTATACCACATGATAGCTGTAGATGGAAGATTCCATAGGATTGCTGCTGGTCACTTGAACTATAACCTCTAATGTTACCTATACCACATGATAGCTGTAGATGGAAGATTCCATAGGATTGCTGCTGGTCACTTGAACTATAACCTCTAATGTTACCTATACCACATGATAGCTGTAGATGGAAGA
This sequence comes from Bathymodiolus brooksi, assembly GCA_963680875.1. NCBI lineage: Eukaryota > Metazoa > Mollusca > Bivalvia > Mytilida > Modiolidae > Bathymodiolus > Bathymodiolus brooksi. The sequence continues at coordinate 86,318,742 of OY804585.1, forward strand.
TTCCATAGGATTGCTGCTGGTCACTTGAACTATAACCTCTAATGTTACCTATACCACATGATAGCTGTAGATGGAAGATTCCATAGGATTGCTGCTGGTCACTTGAACTATAACCTCTAATGTTACCTATACCACATGATAGCTGTAGATGGAAGATTCCATAGGATTGCTGCTGGTCACTTGAACTATAACCTCTAATGTTACCTATACCACATGATAGCTGTAGATGGAAGATTCCATAGGATTGCTGCTGGTCACTTGAACTATAACCTCTAATGTTACCTATACCACATGATAGCTGTAGATGGAAGATTCCATAGGATTGCTGCTGGTCACTTGAACTATAACCTCTAATGTTACCTATACCACATGATAGCTGTAGATGGAAGATTCCATAGGATTGCTGCTGGTCACTTGAACTATAACCTCTAATGTTACCTATATCACATGATAGCTGTAGATGGAAGATTCCATAGGATTGCTGCTGGTCACTTGAACTATAACCTCTAATGTTACCTATACCACATGATAGCTGTAGATGGAAGATTCCATAGGATTGCTGCTGGTCACTTGAACTATAACCTCTAATGTTACCTATACCACATGATAGCTGTAGATGGAAGATTCCATAGGATTGCTGCTGGTCACTTGAACTATAACCTCTAATGTTACCTATACCACATGATAGCTGTAGATGGAAGATTCCATAGGATTGCTGCTGGTCACTTGAACTATAACCTCTAATGTTACCTATACCACATGATAGCTGTAGATGGAAGATTCCATAGGATTGCTGCTGGTCACTTGAACTATAACCTCTAATGTTACCTATACCACATGATAGCTGTAGATGGAAGATTCCATAGGATTGCTGCTGGTCACTTGAACTATAACCTCTAATGTTACCTATACCACATGATAGCTGTAGATGCAAGATTCCATAGGATTGCTGCTGATTAGTCACTTGAACTATAACCTCTAATGTTACCTATACCACATGATAGCTGTAGATGGAAGATTCCATAGGATTGCTGCTGGTCACTTGAACTATAACCTCTAATTTTACCTATACCACATGATAGCTGTAGATGGAAGATTCCATAGGATTGCTGCTGGTCACTTGAACTATAACCTCTAATGTTACCTATACCACATGATAGCTGTAGATGGAAGATTCCATAGGATTGCTGCTGGTCACTTGAACTATAACCTCTAATGTTACCTATACCACATGATAGCTGTAGATGGAAGATTCCATAGGATTGCTGCTGGTCACTTGAACTATAACCTCTAATGTTACCTATACCACATGATAGCTGTAGATGGAAGATTCCATAGGATTGCTGCTGGTCACTTGAACTATAATCTCTAATGTTACCTATACCACATGATAGCTGTAGATGGAAGATTCCATAGGATTGCTGCTGGTCACTTGAACTATAACCTCTAATGTTACCTATACCACATGATAGCTGTAGATGGAAGATTCCATAGGATTGCTGCTGGTCACTTGAACTATAACCTCTAATGTTACCTATACCACATGATAGCTGTAGATGGAAGATTCCATAGGATTGCTGCTGGTCACTTGAGCTATAACCTCTAATGTTACCTATACCACATGATAGCTGTAGATGCAAGATTCCATAGGATTGCTGCTGGTCACTTGAACTATAACCTCTAATGTTACCTATACCACATGATAGCTGTAGATGGAAGATTCCATAGGATTGCTGCTGGTCACTTGAACTATAACCTCTAATGTTACCTATACCACATGATAGCTGTAGATGCAAGATTCCATAGGATTGCTGCTGGTCACTTGAACTATAACCTCTAATGTTACCTATACCACATGATAGCTGTAGATGGAAGATTCCATAGGATTGCTGCTGGTCACTTGAACTATAACCTCTAATGTTACCTATACCACATGATAGCTGTAGATGGAAGATTCCATAGGATTGCTGCTGGTCACTTGAACTATAACCTCTAATGTTACCTATACCACATGATAGCTGTAGATGCAAGATTCCATAGGATTGCTGCTGGTCACTTGAACTATAACCTCTAATGTTACCTATACCACATGATAGCTGTAGATGGAAGATTCCATAGGATTGCTGCTGGTCACTTGAACTATAACCTCTAATGTTACCTATACCACATGATAGCTGTAGATGGAAGATTCCATAGGATTGCTGCTGGTCACTTGAACTATAACCTCTAATGTTACCTATACCACATGATAGCTGTAGATGGAAGATTCCATAGGATTGCTGCTGGTCACTTGAACTATAACCTCTAATGTTACCTATACCACATGATAGCTGTAGATGCAAGATTCCATAGGATTGCTGCTGGTCACTTGAACTATAACCTCTAATGTTACCTATACCACATGATAGCTGTAGATGGATCACCAGATAAAAAGAATAAAAAAACAGATATAATTTTAATTAGAGCCGGATATTGAAAATGTTCTTGTTAAAATATTCGAGTAGCTAGCTTTACCCAATGGCATGACGTTACACAATTACTTACCCTATGCCTAATGACATGTTAAGCGACTCTAACTTACCCTATGCCTAATAACATGACATTATGTGACTACATTGTTATTTCCCAAAGACATTTGGTCTTGTAATCACTTTCTGTGTGCCAAAATGACAGGGCGTTACATGGGTCCTTACTGTTGCCTGTTGAAATGACGCTATGTGAGTACTTATCCTTTGTCTAATGACATGTCGTTATGTGAGTACTTACACTTTGCCTAATGACATGACATTATGTGAGTACTTACACTTTGTCTAATGACATGACGTTATGTGAGTACTTACACTTTGCCTAATGACATGACGTTATGTGAGTACTTACCCTTTGCCTAATGACATGACGTTATGTGAGTACTTACCCTTTGTCTAATGACATGACGTTATGTGAGTACTTACCCTTTGTCTAATGACATGACGTTATGTGAGTACTTACCCTTTGTCTAATGACATGACGTTATGTGAGTACTTACCCTTTGTCTAATGACATGTCATTATGTGAGTACTTACCCTTTGTCTAATGACATAACATTATGTGAGTACTTACCCTTTGTCTAATGACATGACGTCATGTGAGTACTTACCCTTTGTCTAATGACATGTCGTTGTGTGAGTACTTACCCTTTGTCTAATGACATGTCGTTGTGTGAGTACTTACCCTTTGTCTAATGACATGACGTTATGTGAGTACTTACACTTTGTCTAATGACATGACGTTATGTGAGTACTTACACTTTGCCTAATGACATGACGTTATGTGAGTACTTACCCTTTGTCTAATGACATGACGTTATGTGAGTACCTACACTTTGTCTAATGACATGACGTTATGTGAGTACTTACACTTTGCCTAATGACATGACATTATGTGAGTACTTACCCTTTGTCTAATGACATGACGTTATGTGAGTACTTACCCTTTGTCTAATGACATGACGTTATGTGAGTACTTACCCTTTGTCTAATGACATGACGTCATGTGAGTACTTACCCTTTGTCTAATGACATGACGTCATGTGAGTACTTACCCTTTGTCTAATGACATGTCGTTGTGTGAGTACTTACCCTTTGTCTAATGACATGTCGTTGTGTGAGTACTTACACTTTGCCTAATGACATGACGTTATGTGAGTACTTACCCTTTGTCTAATGACATGTCGTTATGTGAGTACTTACCCTTTGTCTAATGACATGACGTTATGTGAGTACTTACCCTTTGTCTAATGACATGATGTTATATGAGTACTTACCCTTTGTCTAATGACATGATGTTATATGAGTACTTACCCTTTGTCTAATGACATGTCGTTATGTGAGTACTTACCCTTTGTCTAATGACATGTCGTTATGTGAGTACTTACCCTTTGTCTAATGACATGTCGTCATGTGAGTACTTATCCTTTGTCTAATGACATGTCGTTATATGAGTACTTACCCTTTGTCTAATGACATGAAGTTATGTGAGTACTTACCCTTTGTCTAATGACATGACGTTATGTGAGTATTTACCCTTTGTCTAATGACATGATGTTATGTGAGTACTTACCCTTTGTCTAATGACGTTATGTGAGTACTTACCCTTTGTCTAATGACATGACGTTATGTGAGTACTTACCCTTTGTCTAATGACATGTCGTTATGTGAGTACTTACCCTTTGTCTAATGACATGAAGTTATGTGAGTACATACCCTTTGTCTAATGACATGACGTCATGTGAGTACTTACCCTTTGTCTAATGACATGTCATTATGTGAGTACTTACCCTTTGTCTAATGACATGTCAATATGTGAGTACTTACCCTTTGTCTAATGACATGTCGTTATGTGAGTACTTACCCTTTGTCTAATGACATGACGTTATGTGAGTACTTACACTTTGTCTAATGACATGTCGTTATGTGAGTACTTACCCTTTGTCTAATGACATGTCGTTATGTGAGTACTTACCCTTTGTCTAATGACATGAAGTTATGTGAGTACTTACCCTTTGTCTAATGACATGTCGTTATGTGAGTACTTACCCTTTGTCTAATGACATGACGTTATGTGAGTACTTACCCTTTGTCTAATGACATGTCGTTATGTGAGTACTTACCCTTTGCCTAATGACATGTCGTTATGTGAGTACTTACCCTTTGCCTAATGACATGTCGTTATGTGAGTACTTACCCTTTGCCTAATGACATGACGTTATGTGAGTACTTACCCTTTGTCTAATGACATGTCATTATGTGAGTACTTACCCTTTGTCTAATGACATGTCAATATGTGAGTACTTACCCTTTGTCTAATGACATGTCGTTATGTGAGTACTTACCCTTTGTCTAATGACATGACGTTATGTGAGTACTTACACTTTGTCTAATGACATGTCGTTATGTGAGTACTTACCCTTTGTCTAATGACATGTCGTTATGTGAGTACTTACCCTTTGTCTAATGACATGAAGTTATGTGAGTACTTACCCTTTGTCTAATGACATGTCGTTATGTGAGTACTTACCCTTTGTCTAATGACATGACGTTATGTGAGTACTTACCCTTTGTCTAATGACATGTCGTTATGTGAGTACTTACCCTTTGCCTAATGACATGTCGTTATGTGAGTACTTACCCTTTGCCTAATGACATGTCGTTATGTGAGTACTTACCCTTTGCCTAATGACATGACGTTATGTGAGTACTTACCCATTGTCTAATGACATGTCATTATGTGAGTACTTACCCTTTGTCTAATGACATGACATTATGTGAGTACTTACCCTTTGTCTAATGACATGACGTCATGTGAGTACTTACCCTTTGTCTAATGACATGACGTCGTGTGAGTACTTACCCTTTGTCTAATGACATGACGTTATGTGAGTACTTACCCTTTGTCTAATGACATGTCGTTGTGTGAGTACTTACCCTTTGTCTAATGACATGACATTATGTGAGTACCTACATTTTGTACCCTTTGCCTAATGACATGTCGTTGTGTGAGTACTTACCCTTTGTCTAATGACATGACGTTATGTGAGTACTTACCCTTTGTCTAATGACATGTCGTTATGTGAGTACTTACCCTTTGTCTAATGACATGAAGTTATGTGAGTACTTACCCTTTGTCTAATGACATGACATTATGTGAGTACTTACCCTTTGTCTAATGACATGACGTTATGTGAGTATTTACCCTTTGTCTAATGACATGACGTTATGCGAGTACTTACCCTTTGTCTAATGAAATGTCGTTATGTGAGTACTTACCCGTTGCCTAATGACATGTCGTTATGTGAGTACTTACCCTTTGTCTAATGACATGACGTTATGTGAGTACTTACCCTTTGTCTAATGACATGTCGTTATGTGAGTACTTACCCTTTGTCTAATGACATGTCGTTATGTGAGTACTTACCCTTTGCCTAATGACATGTCGTTATGTGAGTACTTACCCTTTGTCTAATGACATGACGTTATGTGAGTACTTACCCTTTGTCTAATGACATGTCGTTATGTGAGTACTTACCCTTTGTCTAATGACATGACGTTATGTGAGTACTTACCCTTTGTCTAATGACATGTCATTATGTGAGTACCTACCCTTTGTCTAATGACATGTCGTTATGTGAGTACTTACCCTTTGTCTAATGACATGTCATTATGTGAGTACTTACCCTTTGTCTAATGACATGTCGTTATGTGAGTACTTACCCTTTGTCTAATGACATGACGTTATGTGAGTACTTACCCTTTGTCTAATGACATGTCGTTATGTGAGTACTTACCCTTTGCCTAATGACATGACATTATGTGAGTACTTACCCTTTGTCTAATGACATGACGTTATGTGAGTACTTACCCTTTGTCTAATGACATGTCGTTATGTGAGTACTTACCCTTTGTCTAATGACATGTCGTTATGCGAGTACTTACCCTTTGTCTAATGACATGACGTTATGTGAGTACTTACCCTTTGTCTAATGACATGACGTTATGTGAGTACTTACCCTTTGTCTAATGACATGTCGTTATGTGAGTACTTACCCTTTGTCTAATGACATGTCGTTATGTGAGTACTTACCCTTTGCCTAATGACATGACGTTATGTGAGTACTTACCCTTTGTCTAATGACATGACGTTATGTGAGTACTTACCCTTTGTCTAATGACATGATGTTATGTGAGTACTTACCCTTTGCCTAATGACATGACGTTATGTGAGTATTTACCCTTTGCCTAATGACATGACATTATGTGAGTACTTACCCTTTGTCTAATGACATGTCGTTATGTGAGTACTTACACTTTGTCTAATGACATGACGTTATGTGACTACTTACCCTTTGTCTAATGACATGACGTTATGTGAGTACTTACCCTTTGTCTAATGACATGTCATTATGTGAGTACCTACATTTTGTACCTTTTGTCTAATGACATGTCGTTATGTGAGTACTTACCCTTTGTCTAATGACATGACATTATATGAGTACTTACACTTTGCCTAATGACATGACGTTATGTGAGTACTTACCCTTTGTCTAATGACATGTCGTTATGTGAGTACTTACACTTTGCCTAATGACATGACGTTATGTGAGTACTTACACTTTGCCTAATGACATGACGTTATGTGAGTACCTACCCTTTGCCTAATGACATGACGTTATGTGAGTACTTACCCTTTGCCTAATGACATGACGTTATGTGAGTACTTACACTTTGCCTAATGACATGACGTTATGTGAGTACTTACACTTTGCCTAATGACATGTCGTTATGTGAGTACTTACACTTTGCCTAATGACATGACGTTATGTGAGTACTTACCCTTTGTCTAATGACATGTCGTTATGTGAGTACCTACATTTTGTACCCTTTGTCTAATGACATGTCGTTATGTGAGTACTTACCCTTTGTCTAATGACATGTCGTTATGTGAGTACTTACCCTTTGCCTAATGACATGTCGTTATGTGAGTACTTACCCTTTGCCTAATGACATGACGTTATGTGAGTACTTACCCTTTGTCTAATGACATGTCGTTATGTGAGTACTTACCCTTTGCCTAATGACATGACGTTATGTGAGTACTTACCCTTTGTCTAATGACATGACGTTATATGAGTATTTACCCTTTGTCTAATGACATGACGTTATGTGAGTACTTACCCTTTGTCTAATGACATGTCGTTATGTGAGTACTTACCCTTTGTCTAATGACATGTTGTTATGTGAGTACTTACCCTTTGTCTAATGACATGTCATTATGTGAGTACCTACATTTTGTACCCTTTGTCTAATGACATGTCGTTATGTGAGTACTTACCCTTTGTCTAATGACATGACGTTATATGAGTACTTACCCTTTGTCTAATGACATGTCGTTATGTGAGTACTTAACCTTTGTCTAATGACATGACGTTATGTGAGTACTTACCCTTTGTCTAATGACATTTCGTTATGTGAGTACTTACCCTTTGTCTAATGACATGTCGTTATGTGAGTACTTACCCTTTGTCTAATGACATGACGTTATATGAGTACTTACCCTTTGTCTAATGACATGTCGTTATGTGAGTACTTACCCTTTGTCTAATGACATGACGTTATGTGAGTACTTACCCTTTGTCTAATGACATGTCGTTATGTGAGTACTTACCCTTTGCCTAATGACATGACATTATGTGAGTACCTACCCTTTGTCTAATGACATGACGTTATGTGAGTACTTACCCTTTGTCTAATGACATGTCGTTATGTGAGTACTTACCCTTTGTCTAATGACATGTCGTTATGTGAGTACTTACCCTTTGCCTAATGACATGACGTTATGTGAGTACTTACCCTTTGTCTAATGACATGACGTTATGTGAGTACTTACACTTTGCCTAATGACATGACGTTATGTGAGTACTTACCCTTTGCCTAATGACATGTCGTTATGTGAGTATTTACCCTTTGTCTAATGACATGACGTTATGTGAGTACTTACCCTTTGTCTAATGACATGTCATTATGTGAGTACCTACATTTTGTACCCTTTGTCTAATGACATGTCGTTATGTGAGTACTTACCCTTTGTCTAATGACATGACATTATATGAGTACTTACACTTTGCCTAATGACATGACGTTATGTGAGTACCTACCCTTTGTCTAATGACATGACGTTATGTGAGTACTTACCCTTTGCCTAATGACATGACGTTATGTGAGTACTTACCCTTTGTCTAATGACATGTCGTTATGTGAGTACTTACACTTTGCCTAATGACATGACGTTATGTGAGTACTTACACTTTGCCTAATGACATGACGTTATGTGAGTACCTACCCTTTGCCTAATGACATGACGTTATGTGAGTACTTACCCTTTGCCTAATGACATGACGTTATGTGAGTACTTACACTTTGCCTAATGACATGACGTTATGTGAGTACTTACACTTTGCCTAATGACATGACGTTATGTGAGTACTTACCCTTTGTCTAATGACATGACGTTATGTGAGTACTTACCCTTTGTCTAATGACATGACGTTATGTGAGTACTTACACTTTGCCTAATGACATGTCGTTATGTGAGTACTTACACTTTGCCTAATGACATGACGTTATGTGAGTACTTACACTTTTCCTAATGACATGACGTTATGTGAGTACCTACCCTTTGCCTAATGACATGTCGTTATGTGAGTACTTACCCTTTGTCTAATGACATGACGTTATGTGAGTACTTACCCTTTGTCTAATGACATGACGTTATGTGAGTACTTACCCTTTGTCTAATGACATGACGTTATGTGAGTACTTACCCTTTGTCTAATGACATGTCATTATGTGAGTACCTACATTTTGTACCCTTTGTCTAATGACATGTCGTTATGTGAGTACTTACCCTTTGTCTAATGACATGACATTATATGAGTACTTACACTTTGCCTAATGACATGACGTTATGTGAGTACTTACCCTTTGTCTAATGACATGTCGTTATGTGAGTACTTACACTTTGCCTAATGACATGACGTTATGTGAGTACTTACACTTTGCCTAATGACATGACGTTATGTGAGTACCTACCCTTTGCCTAATGACATGACGTTATGTGAGTACTTACCCTTTGCCTAATGACATGACGTTATGTGAGTACTTACACTTTGCCTAATGACATGACGTTATGTGAGTACTTACACTTTGCCTAATGACATGTCGTTATGTGAGTACTTACACTTTGCCTAATGACATGACGTTATGTGAGTACTTACACTTTGCCTAATGACATGACGTTATGTGAGTACCTACCCTTTGCCTAATGACATGTCGTTATGTGAGTATTTACCCTTTGTAAGTAAGTAAGTAAGTAAGTAATGACTTTATTTCAAGAGGGTAACACAGTTAGCAACAATAAGCTAATCTTCCCTGTGGCCCTCAAAACAATAATAATCAAATACAGCAAATACAATTTCAAACAATACATACATATTCACGACGAAATATCACAATCTGAGTATAATCAAGGATAAATCCTTGGTATAATGAATATAATCATTCGTTATTTTGTTTTGACATCAAATAATCTGTATATTTCTTTTTGAATAGATCTATGTCTTGAATTAATTTTAAATTAGGAGGTAAAGAATTCCATAAAATAGTTCCGGAGTAGTGAAAAGTTCGTTTCATAAAATTAGAATTTGGTCTTGGGACGAACAAATTTCCCTTTGCAGATGATCTTAATGAATAAATATTAGAATTTGTATTCATATCAAATAAATTACACAAATAATCAGGAGCAGAATTATTTATACATTTATACATTAAAACACTTTTATGATATTCTAATCTATTTTGAATAGACAGCCAACCAAGTTTTTTAAATAATTGAAGAGATGGTATATCATATTTTGCATTAAGAATAATTCTTGCTGCACGCTTTTGTAATTTATATAGTTTTTCAAGATTCAAATTTGTGGTTTCTCCCCATACAGTACAACAATAATCAAACAGTGGTAGAATATATCCATTATAGTACATGATTAAGCCTTCAGTAGGTAAGTATGTTCGCAAACGACACATCAATCCAAGCCTTGATGAAATCTTTGAAACAATATTATTAATTTGTTGACACCAAGACAAACAATTGTCAATAGTAATTCCAAGTAATTTTTCATATTTTACATCATTCAATAAAACATCGTCATAAAAAATATTAAAATTAGACTCAAGATATTGTATCTTTCTAGATGAACCCATTATCATTGATTTTGATTTCATAGTATTTATAACCATATCATTACTAGTGCACCATCCCTGTACCTTTTCCATATCTTCATTCAACTTAATGTTAATGTCAGATATGGAATTAGACGAGAAGTGTATAGTGGTACCATCTGCATACAAATCTGACATACTATGGTCTACATAAAGGGGTAAATCATTTATATACAAAAGAAAAAGCAAGGGTCCAAGTATGCTTCCTTGTGGTATTCCATATCTAATATTTTGTGCAGATATGGAATGACATGTCGTTATGTGAGTATTTACCCTTTGCCTAATGACATGACGTTATGTGAGTACTTACCCTTTGTCTAATGACATGATGTTATGTGAGTACTTACCCTTTGCCTAATGACATGACGTTATGTGAGTACTTACACTTTGCCTAATGACATGACGTTATGTGAGTACTTACCCTTTGTCTAATGACATGATGTTATATGAGTACTTACCCTTTGTCTAATGACATGTCGTTATGTGAGTACTTACCCTTTGTCTAATGACATGTCATTATGTGAGTACTTACCCTTTGCCTAATGACATGTCGTTATGTGAGTACTTACCCTTTGTCTAATGACATGACGTTATGTGAGTATTTACCCGTTGTCTAATGACATGACGTTATGTGAGTACATACCCTTTGTCTAATGACATGTCGTTATGTGAGTACTTACCCTTTGTCTAATGACATGACGTTATGTGAGTACTTACCCTTTGTCTAATGACATGTCATTATGTGAGTACCTACCCTTTGTCTAATGACATGTCGTTATGTGAGTACTTACCCTTTGTCTAATGACATGTCATTATGTGAGTACTTACCCTTTGTCTAATGACATGTCGTTATGTGAGTACTTACCCTTTGTCTAATGACATGACGTTATGTGAGTACTTACCCTTTGTCTAATGACATGTCGTTATGTGAGTACTTACCCTTTGCCTAATGACATGACATTATGTGAGTACTTACCCTTTGTCTAATGACATGACGTTATGTGAGTACTTACCCTTTGTCTAATGACATGTCGTTATGTGAGTACTTACCCTTTGTCTAATGACATGTCGTTATGCGAGTACTTACCCTTTGCCTAATGACATGACGTTATGTGAGTACTTACCCTTTGTCTAATGACATGACGTTATGTGAGTACTTACCCTTTGTCTAATGACATGTCGTTATGTGAGTACTTACCCTTTGTCTAATGACATGTCGTTATGTGAGTACTTACCCTTTGCCTAATGACATGACGTTATGTGAGTACTTACCCTTTGTCTAATGACATGACGTTATGTGAGTACTTACCCTTTGTCTAATGACATGATGTTATGCGAGTACTTACCCTTTGCCTAATGACATGACGTTATGTGAGTATTTACCCTTTGCCTAATGACATGACATTATGTGAGTACTTACCCTTTGTCTAATGACATGTCGTTATGTGAGTACTTACACTTTGTCTAATGACATGACGTTATGTGAGTACTTACCCTTTGTCTAATGACATGACGTTATGTGAGTACTTACCCTTTGTCTAATGACATGTCATTATGTGAGTACCTACATTTTGTACCTTTTGTCTAATGACATGTCGTTATGTGAGTACTTACCCTTTGTCTAATGACATGACATTATATGAGTACTTACACTTTGCCTAATGACATGACGTTATGTGAGTACTTACCCTTTGTCTAATGACATGTCGTTATGTGAGTACTTACACTTTGCCTAATGACATGACGTTATGTGAGTACTTACACTTTGCCTAATGACATGACGTTATGTGAGTACCTACCCTTTGCCTAATGACATGACGTTATGTGAGTACTTACCCTTTGCCTAATGACATGACGTTATGTGAGTACTTACACTTTTCCTAATGACATGACGTTATGTGAGTACTTACACTTTGCCTAATGACATGTCGTTATGTGAGTACTTACACTTTGCCTAATGACATGACGTTATGTGAGTACTTACCCTTTGTCTAATGACATGTCGTTATGTGAGTACCTACATTTTGTACCCTTTGTCTAATGACATGTCGTTATGTGAGTACTTACCCTTTGTCTAATGACATGTCGTTATGTGAGTACTTACCCTTTGCCTAATGACATGTCGTTATGTGAGTACTTACCCTTTGCCTAATGACATGACGTTATGTGAGTACTTACCCTTTGTCTAATGACATGTCGTTATGTGAGTACTTACCCTTTGCCTAATGACATGACGTTATGTGAGTACTTACCCTTTGTCTAATGACATGTTGTTATGTGAGTACTTACCCTTTGTCTAATGACATGTCATTATGTGAGTACCTACATTTTGTACCCTTTGTCTAATGACATGTCGTTATGTGAGTACTTACCCTTTGTCTAATGACATGACGTTATATGAGTACTTACCCTTTGTCTAATGACATGTCGTTATGTGAGTACTTACCCTTTGTCTAATGACATGACGTTATGTGAGTACTTACCCTTTGTCTAATGACATTTCGTTATGTGAGTACTTACCCTTTGTCTAATGACATGTCGTTATGTGAGTACTTACCCTTTGTCTAATGACATGTCGTTATGTGAGTACTTACCCTTTGCCTAATGACATGACGTTATGTGAGTACTTACACTTTGCCTAATGACATGACGTTATGTGAGTACTTACACTTTGTCTAATGACATGTCGTTATGTGAGTACTTACCCTTTGTCTAATGACATGTCATTATGTGAGTACCTACATTTTGTACCCTTTGTCTAATGACATGTCGTTATGTGAGTACTTACCCTTTGTCTAATGACATGACGTTATATGAGTACTTACCCTTTGTCTAATGACATGTCGTTATGTGAGTACTTACCCTTTGTCTAATGACATGACGTTATGTGAGTACTTACCCTTTGTCTAATGACATGTCGTTATGTGAGTACTTACCCTTTGCCTAATGACATGACATTATGTGAGTACCTACCCTTTGTCTAATGACATGACGTTATGTGAGTACTTACCCTTTGTCTAATGACATGTCGTTATGTGAGTACTTACCCTTTGTCTAATGACATGTCGTTATGTGAGTACTTACCCTTTGCCTAATGACATGACGTTATGTGAGTACTTACCCTTTGTCTAATGACATGACGTTATGTGAGTACTTACACTTTGCCTAATGACATGACGTTATGTGAGTACTTACCCTTTGCCTAATGACATGTCGTTATGTGAGTATTTACCCTTTGTCTAATGACATGACGTTATGTGAGTACTTACCCTTTGTCTAATGACATGTCATTATGTGAGTACCTACATTTTGTACCCTTTGTCTAATGACATGTCGTTATGTGAGTACTTACCCTTTGTCTAATGACATGACATTATATGAGTACTTACACTTTGCCTAATGACATGACGTTATGTGAGTACCTACCCTTTGTCTAATGACATGACGTTATGTGAGTACTTACCCTTTGCCTAATGACATGACGTTATGTGAGTACTTACCCTTTGTCTAATGACATGTCGTTATGTGAGTACTTACACTTTGCCTAATGACATGACGTTATGTGAGTACTTACACTTTGCCTAATGACATGACGTTATGTGAGTACCTACCCTTTGCCTAATGACATGACGTTATGTGAGTACTTACCCTTTGCCTAATGACATGACGTTATGTGAGTACTTACACTTTGCCTAATGACATGACATTATGTGAGTACTTACACTTTGCCTAATGACATGACGTTATGTGAGTACTTACCCTTTGTCTAATGACATGACGTTATGTGAGTACTTACCCTTTGTCTAATGACATGACGTTATGTGAGTACTTACACTTTGCCTAATGACATGTCGTTATGTGAGTACTTACACTTTGCCTAATGACATGACGTTATGTGAGTACTTACACTTTTCCTAATGACATGACGTTATGTGAGTACCTACCCTTTGCCTAATGACATGTCGTTATGTGAGTACTTACCCTTTGTCTAATGACATGACGTTATGTGAGTACTTACCCTTTGTCTAATGACATGACGTTATGTGAGTACTTACCCTTTGTCTAATGACATGACGTTATGTGAGTACTTACCCTTTGTCTAATGACATGTCATTATGTGAGTACCTACATTTTGTACCCTTTGTCTAATGACATGTCGTTATGTGAGTACTTACCCTTTGTCTAATGACATGACATTATATGAGTACTTACACTTTGCCTAATGACATGACGTTATGTGAGTACTTACCCTTTGTCTAATGACATGTCGTTATGTGAGTACTTACACTTTGCCTAATGACATGACGTTATGTGAGTACTTACACTTTGCCTAATGACATGACGTTATGTGAGTACCTACCCTTTGCCTAATGACATGACGTTATGTGAGTACTTACCCTTTGCCTAATGACATGACGTTATGTGAGTACTTACACTTTGCCTAATGACATGACGTTATGTGAGTACTTACACTTTGCCTAATGACATGTCGTTATGTGAGTACTTACACTTTGCCTAATGACATGACGTTATGTGAGTACTTACACTTTGCCTAATGACATGACGTTATGTGAGTACCTACCCTTTGCCTAATGACATGTCGTTATGTGAGTATTTACCCTTTGTAAGTAAGTAAGTAAGTAAGTAATGACTTTATTTCAAGAGGGTAACACAGTTAGCAACAATAAGCTAATCTTCCCTGTGGCCCTCAAAACAATAATAATCAAATACAGCAAATACAATTTCAAACAATACATACATATTCACGACGAAATATCACAATCTGAGTATAATCAAGGATAAATCCTTGGTATAATGAATATAATCATTCGTTATTTTGTTTTGACATCAAATAATCTGTATATTTCTTTTTGAATAGATCTATGTCTTGAATTAATTTTAAATTAGGAGGTAAAGAATTCCATAAAATAGTTCCGGAGTAGTGAAAAGTTCGTTTCATAAAATTAGAATTTGGTCTTGGGACGAACAAATTTCCCTTTGCAGATGATCTTAATGAATAAATATTAGAATTTGTATTCATATCAAATAAATTACACAAATAATCAGGAGCAGAATTATTTATACATTTATACATTAAAACACTTTTATGATATTCTAATCTATTTTGAATAGACAGCCAACCAAGTTTTTTAAATAATTGAAGAGATGGTATATCATATTTTGCATTAAGAATAATTCTTGCTGCACGCTTTTGTAATTTACATAGTTTTTCAAGATTCAAATTTGTGGTTTCTCCCCATACAGTACAACAATAATCAAACAGTGGTAGAATATATCCATTATAGTACATGATTAAGCCTTCAGTAGGTAAGTATGTTCGCAAACGACACATCAATCCAAGCCTTGATGAAATCTTTGAAACAATATTATTAATTTGTTGACACCAAGACAAACAATTGTCAATAGTAATTCCAAGTAATTTTTCATATTTTACATCATTCAATAAAACATCGTCATAAAAAATATTAAAATTAGACTCAAGATATTGTATCTTTCTAGATGAACCCATTATCATTGATTTTGATTTCATAGTATTTATAACCATATCATTACTAGTGCACCATCCCTGTACCTTTTCCATATCTTCATTCAACTTAATGTTAATGTCAGATATGGAATTAGACGAGAAGTGTATAGTGGTACCATCTGCATACAAATCTGACATACTATGGTCTACATAAAGGGGTAAATCATTTATATACAAAAGAAAAAGCAAGGGTCCAAGTATGCTTCCTTGTGGTATTCCATATCTAATATTTTGTGCAGATATGGAATGACATGTCGTTATGTGAGTATTTACCCTTTGCCTAATGACATGACGTTATGTGAGTACTTACCCTTTGTCTAATGACATGATGTTATGTGAGTACTTACCCTTTGCCTAATGACATGACGTTATGTGAGTACTTACACTTTGCCTAATGACATGACGTTATGTGAGTACTTACCCTTTGTCTAATGACATGATGTTATATGAGTACTTACCCTTTGTCTAATGACATGTCGTTATGTGAGTACTTACCCTTTGTCTAATGACATGTCATTATGTGAGTACTTACCCTTTGCCTAATGACATGTCGTTATGTGAGTACTTACCCTTTGTCTAATGACATGACGTTATGTGAGTATTTACCCTTTGTCTAATGACATGACGTTATGTGAGTACTTACCCTTTGTCTAATGACATGTCGTTATGTGAGTACTTACCCTTTGTCTAATGACATGACGTTATGTGAGTACTTACCCTTTGTCTAATGACATGTCATTATGTGAGTACCTACCCTTTGTCTAATGACATGTCGTTATGTGAGTACTTACCCTTTGTCTAATGACATGTCATTATGTGAGTACTTACCCTTTGTCTAATGACATGTCGTTATGTGAATACTTACCCTTTGTCTAATGACATGACGTTATGTGAGTACTTACCCTTTGTCTAATGACATGTCGTTATGTGAGTACTTACCCTTTGCCTAATGACATGACATTATGTGAGTACTTACCCTTTGTCTAATGACATGACGTTATGTGAGTACTTACCCTTTGTCTAATGACATGTCGTTATGTGAGTACTTACCCTTTGTCTAATGACATGTCGTTATGTGAGTACTTACCCTTTGCCTAATGACATGACGTTATGTGAGTACTTACCCTTTGTCTAATGACATGACGTTATGTGAGTACTTACCCTTTGTCTAATGACATGTCGTTATGTGAGTACTTACCCTTTGTCTAATGACATGTCGTTATGTGAGTACTTACCCTTTGCCTAATGACATGACGTTATGTGAGTACTTACCCTTTGTCTAATGACATGACGTTATGTGAGTACTTACCCTTTGTCTAATGACATGATGTTATGTGAGTACTTACCCTTTGCCTAATGACATGACGTTATGTGAGTATTTACCCTTTGCCTAATGACATGACATTATGTGAGTACTTACCCTTTGTCTAATGACATGTCGTTATGTGAGTACTTACCCTTTGTCTAATGACATGACGTTATGTGAGTACTTACCCTTTGTCTAATGACATGACGTTATGTGAGTACTTACCCTTTGTCTAATGACATGTCATTATGTGAGTACCTACATTTTGTACCTTTTGTCTAATGACATGTCGTTATGTGAGTACTTACCCTTTGTCTAATGACATGACATTATATGAGTACTTACACTTTGCCTAATGACATGACGTTATGTGAGTACTTACCCTTTGTCTAATGACATGTCGTTATGTGAGTACTTACACTTTGCCTAATGACATGACGTTATGTGAGTACTTACACTTTGCCTAATGACATGACGTTATGTGAGTACCTACCCTTTGCCTAATGACATGACGTTATGTGAGTACTTACCCTTTGCCTAATGACATGACGTTATGTGAGTACTTACACTTTGCCTAATGACATGACGTTATGTGAGTACTTACACTTTGCCTAATGACATGTCGTTATGTGAGTACTTACACTTTGCCTAATGACATGACGTTATGTGAGTACTTACCCTTTGTCTAATGACATGTCGTTATGTGAGTACCTACATTTTGTACCCTTTGTCTAATGACATGTCGTTATGTGAGTACTTACCCTTTGTCTAATGACATGTCGTTATGTGAGTACTTACCCTTTGCCTAATGACATGTCGTTATGTGAGTACTTACCCTTTGCCTAATGACATGACGTTATGTGAGTACTTACCCTTTGTCTAATGACATGTCGTTATGTGAGTACTTACCCTTTGCCTAATGACATGACGTTATGTGAGTACTTACCCTTTGTCTAATGACATGACGTTATATGAGTATTTACCCTTTGTCTAATGACATGACGTTATGTGAGTACTTACCCTTTGTCTAATGACATGTCGTTATGTGAGTACTTACCCTTTGTCTAATGACATGTTGTTATGTGAGTACTTACCCTTTGTCTAATGACATGTCATTATGTGAGTACCTACATTTTGTACCCTTTGTCTAATGACATGTCGTTATGTGAGTACTTACCCTTTGTCTAATGACATGACGTTATATGAGTACTTACCCTTTGTCTAATGACATGTCGTTATGTGAGTACTTACCCTTTGTCTAATGACATGACGTTATGTGAGTACTTACCCTTTGTCTAATGACATTTCGTTATGTGAGTACTTACCCTTTGTCTAATGACATGTCGTTATGTGAGTACTTACCCTTTGTCTAATGACATGTCGTTATGTGAGTACTTACCCTTTGCCTAATGACATGACGTTATGTGAGTACTTACACTTTGCCTAATGACATGACGTTATGTGAGTACTTACACTTTGTCTAATGACATGTCGTTATGTGAGTACTTACCCTTTGTCTAATGACATGTCATTATGTGAGTACCTACATTTTGTACCCTTTGTCTAATGACATGTCGTTATGTGAGTACTTACCCTTTGTCTAATGACATGACGTTATATGAGTACTTACCCTTTGTCTAATGACATGTCGTTATGTGAGTACTTACCCTTTGTCTAATGACATGACGTTATGTGAGTACTTACCCTTTGTCTAATGACATGTCGTTATGTGAGTACTTACCCTTTGCCTAATGACATGACATTATGTGAGTACCTACCCTTTGTCTAATGACATGACGTTATGTGAGTACTTACCCTTTGTCTAATGACATGTCGTTATGTGAGTACTTACCCTTTGTCTAATGACATGTCGTTATGTGAGTACTTACCCTTTGCCTAATGACATGACGTTATGTGAGTACTTACCCTTTGTCTAATGACATGACGTTATGTGAGTACTTACACTTTGCCTAATGACATGACGTTATGTGAGTACTTACCCTTTGCCTAATGACATGTCGTTATGTGAGTATTTACCCTTTGTCTAATGACATGACGTTATGTGAGTACTTACCCTTTGTCTAATGACATGTCATTATGTGAGTACCTACATTTTGTACCCTTTGTCTAATGACATGTCGTTATGTGAGTACTTACCCTTTGTCTAATGACATGACATTATATGAGTACTTACACTTTGCCTAATGACATGACGTTATGTGAGTACCTACCCTTTGTCTAATGACATGACGTTATGTGAGTACTTACCCTTT
This sequence comes from Bathymodiolus brooksi, assembly GCA_963680875.1. Lineage (NCBI taxonomy): Eukaryota > Metazoa > Mollusca > Bivalvia > Mytilida > Modiolidae > Bathymodiolus > Bathymodiolus brooksi. The sequence continues at coordinate 86,338,680 of OY804585.1, forward strand.
GCCTAATGACATGACGTTATGTGAGTACTTACCCTTTGTCTAATGACATGTCGTTATGTGAGTACTTACACTTTGCCTAATGACATGACGTTATGTGAGTACTTACACTTTGCCTAATGACATGACGTTATGTGAGTACCTACCCTTTGCCTAATGACATGACGTTATGTGAGTACTTACCCTTTGCCTAATGACATGACGTTATGTGAGTACTTACACTTTGCCTAATGACATGACGTTATGTGAGTACTTACACTTTGCCTAATGACATGACGTTATGTGAGTACTTACCCTTTGTCTAATGACATGACGTTATGTGAGTACTTACCCTTTGTCTAATGACATGACGTTATGTGAGTACTTACACTTTGCCTAATGACATGTCGTTATGTGAGTACTTACACTTTGCCTAATGACATGACGTTATGTGAGTACTTACACTTTTCCTAATGACATGACGTTATGTGAGTACCTACCCTTTGCCTAATGACATGTCGTTATGTGAGTACTTACCCTTTGTCTAATGACATGACGTTATGTGAGTACTTACCCTTTGTCTAATGACATGACGTTATGTGAGTACTTACCCTTTGTCTAATGACATGACGTTATGTGAGTACTTACCCTTTGTCTAATGACATGTCATTATGTGAGTACCTACATTTTGTACCCTTTGTCTAATGACATGACGTTATATGAGTACTTACCCTTTGTCTAATGACATGTCGTTATGTGAGTACTTACCCTTTGTCTAATGACATGACGTTATGTGAGTACTTACCCTTTGTCTAATGACATGTCGTTATGTGAGTACTTACCCGTTGCCTAATGACATGACATTATGTGAGTACCTACCCTTTGTCTAATGACATGACGTTATGTGAGTACTTACCCTTTGTCTAATGACATGTCGTTATGTGAGTACTTACCCTTTGTCTAATGACATGTCGTTATGTGAGTACTTACCCTTTGCCTAATGACATGACGTTATGTGAGTACTTACCCTTTGTCTAATGACATGACGTTATGTGAGTACTTACACTTTGCCTAATGACATGACGTTATGTGAGTACTTACCCTTTGCCTAATGACATGTCGTTATGTGAGTATTTACCCTTTGTCTAATGACATGACGTTATGTGAGTACTTACCCTTTGTCTAATGACATGTCATTATGTGAGTACCTACATTTTGTACCCTTTGTCTAATGACATGTCGTTATGTGAGTACTTACCCTTTGTCTAATGACATGACATTATATGAGTACTTACACTTTGCCTAATGACATGACGTTATGTGAGTACCTACCCTTTGTCTAATGACATGACGTTATGTGAGTACTTACCCTTTGCCTAATGACATGACGTTATGTGAGTACTTACCCTTTGTCTAATGACATGTCGTTATGTGAGTACTTACACTTTGCCTAATGACATGACGTTATGTGAGTACTTACACTTTGCCTAATGACATGACGTTATGTGAGTACCTACCCTTTGCCTAATGACATGACGTTATGTGAGTACTTACCCTTTGCCTAATGACATGACGTTATGTGAGTACTTACACTTTGCCTAATGACATGACGTTATGTGAGTACTTACACTTTGTCTAATGACATGACGTTATGTGAGTACTTACCCTTTGTCTAATGACATGACGTTATGTGAGTACTTACCCTTTGTCTAATGACATGACGTTATGTGAGTACTTACACTTTGCCTAATGACATGTCGTTATGTGAGTACTTACACTTTGCCTAATGACATGACGTTATGTGAGTACTTACACTTTTCCTAATGACATGACGTTATGTGAGTACTTACCCTTTGTCTAATGACATGTCGTTATGTGAGTACTTACACTTTGCCTAATGACATGACGTTATGTGAGTACTTACACTTTGCCTAATGACATGACGTTATGTGAGTACCTACCCTTTGCCTAATGACATGACGTTATGTGAGTACTTACCCTTTGCCTAATGACATGACGTTATGTGAGTACTTACACTTTGCCTAATGACATGACGTTATGTGAGTACTTACACTTTGCCTAATGACATGTCGTTATGTGAGTACTTACACTTTGCCTAATGACATGACGTTATGTGAGTACTTACACTTTGCCTAATGACATGACGTTATGTGAGTACCTACCCTTTGCCTAATGACATGTCGTTATGTGAGTATTTACCCTTTGTAAGTAAGTAAGTAAGTAAGTAATGACTTTATTTCAAGAGGGTAACACAGTTAGCAACAATAAGCTAATCTTCCCTGTGGCCCTCAAAACAATAATAATCAAATACAGCAAATACAATTTCAAACAATACATACATATTCACGACGAAATATCACAATCTGAGTATAATCAAGGATAAATCCTTGGTATAATGAATATAATCATTCGTTATTTTGTTTTGACATCAAATAATCTGTATATTTCTTTTTGAATAGATCTATGTCTTGAATTAATTTTAAATTAGGAGGTAAAGAATTCCATAAAATAGTTCCGGAGTAGTGAAAAGTTCGTTTCATAAAATTAGAATTTGGTCTTGGGACGAACAAATTTCCCTTTGCAGATGATCTTAATGAATAAATATTAGAATTTGTATTCATATCAAATAAATTACACAAATAATCAGGAGCAGAATTATTTATACATTTATACATTAAAACACTTTTATGATATTCTAATCTATTTTGAATAGACAGCCAACCAAGTTTTTTAAATAATTGAAGAGATGGTATATCATATTTTGCATTAAGAATAATTCTTGCTGCACGCTTTTGTAATTTACATAGTTTTTCAAGATTCAAATTTGTGGTTTCTCCCCATACAGTACAACAATAATCAAACAGTGGTAGAATATATCCATTATAGTACATGATTAAGCCTTCAGTAGGTAAGTATGTTCGCAAACGACACATCAATCCAAGCCTTGATGAAATCTTTGAAACAATATTATTAATTTGTTGACACCAAGACAAACAATTGTCAATAGTAATTCCAAGTAATTTTTCATATTTTACATCATTCAATAAAACATCGTCATAAAAAATATTAAAATTAGACTCAAGATATTGTATCTTTCTAGATGAACCCATTATCATTGATTTTGATTTCATAGTATTTATAACCATATCATTACTAGTGCACCATCCCTGTACCTTTTCCATATCTTCATTCAACTTAATGTTAATGTCAGATATGGAATTAGACGAGAAGTGTATAGTGGTACCATCTGCATACAAATCTGACATACTATGGTCTACATAAAGGGGTAAATCATTTATATACAAAAGAAAAAGCAAGGGTCCAAGTATGCTTCCTTGTGGTATTCCATATCTAATATTTTGTGCAGATATGGAATGACATGTCGTTATGTGAGTATTTACCCTTTGCCTAATGACATGACGTTATGTGAGTACTTACCCTTTGTCTAATGACATGATGTTATGTGAGTACTTACCCTTTGCCTAATGACATGACGTTATGTGAGTACTTACACTTTGCCTAATGACATGACGTTATGTGAGTACTTACCCTTTGTCTAATGACATGATGTTATATGAGTACTTACCCTTTGTCTAATGACATGTCGTTATGTGAGTACTTACCCTTTGTCTAATGACATGTCATTATGTGAGTACTTACCCTTTGTCTAATGACATGACGTTATGTGAGTACTTACCAATTGCCCAATGACATGACAGTATACCCGATTCTTTATCTTCAACTGCCCAGTTAGCTCTGACCTCATTGAAAGTCCAGGCATCTTCATCAGCTCCTTTAAGTATAAAAGTGTTAATCATATACTCGAAAATAGTGGTATTATTGTAAATACTCAGTTAATTAACCAGAAGTGACGAAAACATAAAATTCCAACAATCTAAGTACATGAATGATTGTAATCTAAGTCAAGTGATCAGTACCCCTCAAACAGATTCATGACCAGGACAGTTACATACAATATATACTGTAGCTAATGCAATGGCATAGGTTCATGGATGGAGCTTAGTAATCATAGGACGTTTTCATAAAGAACCAATAAAGACATTTCTGGACATTTTGTTATGCATTGGGATCTGCTTTAATTGTCTTATTAGTGCAGTGCATACTTGTGGCCCTCATTTTCGTGTAAGTTGTACCCAGCAGCTGAAAAAATGGGTCCTATTTCAATATCACACAGTCTCCTAGTGTGACTTCTCAGCACACACTCTTTAGAAACTCATTCAATTCATTGATATTCAGTGAAAAAGGATTAGTATTTTCTATATTCACAACGAAAACAAATTTACTAACATCACAATTAACATATACATGTAAACAGTTAGCTATAGTATGGACATAGAGATTGATGTTTTGATTGTTGGGAGTAAAACGGCTTGTTATATGATAGATAGGAAGTTAACAATCTGTTTTTATTTTCTTCACTCATTAATATTTGAGTAAATTTGACTTTATTTCTTTAAGAAATTATCTTTCCCATAAAGCTTATCTACTTTAAATAACTAACCTTGTCCATCATAAACGTATTTGATGTCAGGAGGTGTCAAATCGACAAGAAGGGGATCAGAGAAGGCCACACCCTTCAACCCAGCAGCATTTGTAGCTATAACTGTTATATAGATGTCAGTGTTGTGTACTAAAATTACATCATTGTTCAAACCAAAGTTCATCAGCCCAGCACTTTTAAATGGTTGAATCTGAGTTCCTCCTTCTACATAGCCTAAAATATATAGTGACCTTTTAAAAGAGGTTAAATTCATATGAAATTTTCAATAACAGGACAAGACAAAGGTGACCTTTTAATACAGGTGACTGCTTAATAGAGGTGACCACATGGGCAGGTTTGACTGTATTTGTAACATGAATGCATTCTTTTCCTTTGATCTTTTTATGGTTTATATACCAGAATGTAAGCAATAGCTAAGAACTATGAAATAATATACTCAGATACGAGATATTGCACACTTTAAATCTGGGCTGTATTTTTTTTTCATTACTCTCAAGAGTTCCGTGCAATAATCAGCGACCTAGATGTGATATTGCATGGCTTCATGTTACAAATCATTTATACCACGGTTTTCCAAGTTAAACTGTGGTATAAGTATTACCTAACAATGATATTTATATATCTAGTGCTGAAAGTGATTTTTGGATTTAATCCATAATAAAATATTACAAAAATGCATTTCAGGTTCAACTTCTTTCATCCTTAAAACAATAAAAAAAAACAATTTTGAAAAAAATACTGAGTGGCTCTTAACTTTTGTCAAAGTGTATATACCTAGCACTGCAAGCAATTTTTTTTTTTACACGATTATATTTTTCAGCTGTAGTTTTGCAACCACTTCCATTCTTGTGGATTACCTGAATACAATGAGAAAACATTGAGATAATAGACATATTGATTGGATATATACATGTATATATATATATATTCCAATTACCAATGAGCACAGCTATTGCTGCCATTCCTAAAAATGATGGAATTGAGAGTTGATGGAATTGATGGAACACTGAAAATGCAATCTTGGTTAGCATTGACTCATCCCAAGGAAGAGTAAATATTTGTGTAATGAGTAACCAGTAACAAAAAAGATTCATTTTTCAAATTCTGCAAAATTCTAGTATTATCTGTTAGCTTAAAGAAGCATAAATGATTTGTTCATGAATAAAATTTAATTACAGAATCCCAGGAGCTTAACAGACCCACCCACTTTATCTCCAATATTACCACTGGTGCCATATATATGATAGACTCAGATCAGCATCTGGACTCAAATCAGTGCCCACTCCTAATATAGGCATCCACTGACATCATTATCTCAAATCATGGTCCGATTTAAGGGTATTCTCAAATTCTCAGATCTATGGCCAATTTATTGGTTAGGGCATACGTCAGTAACGTCATTGGACGTCGATTTGAGAAAGTGAGAAACGACAATAGATTTGAGAATTTGACAAAGGGCATAGATTTAAGAATTGGACGTCAATTTGAGAATTTGAAAAAAGGATGTAGATCTGAGGTACGTATCCGAGGTCTGTGACGTAGAAATCGGACATGGATTTGAGGAGTGGACTTCGATTAGTGGCTGGAGATCGATTTGAGTCTTACATATATATACTATCACCATATTCTTTATAAATAGAAATCTAGTTAAGCTAAACTTTGTTTCAGATAGATTGTCAGTTTCTTTTTTGTATAATATGTAGATACTTAATTAATTTGATGACATTGATATATAACATCTATGCATATTGTAGATAGTCTACACATCAAAGACCATGACAACTGTTATCAAATTATTCATGTACAAAATAAATCTGTCCTACACTGCATGTGCAATTTAATTAATTAGATAAAATGATAAATAACTTACCTATTGTCCAGGTATAGTCAATAATTGGGGATTCTGGGTCAGTAAAACTCCATGAACCATGGATAGAGCTCCATTCGTGTAAATATACCACATGACCCAACACATGGCCACTCACATGACCTGTTGTAAGGTTCACTTCCTGTACAGAAAGGTCATCAATAAATAGTCCTGTAGTTTTGTCCATACTTCCGATTGTAATGTTAGCACGATCTCCTGCTGCTTTGAAATAAAACGTATGTGCATGCCAGGAAAGTGTATTTGCTCCTTCAACGTCACGATGTCTATCACGACGATTTTTTTTTGTGTAAATGAGAAACACCATTTGGTCATCACCTAACTGTACAAATCCCTCCTTGTTAGCAGCTACAGACTCTTCTATTGCTACATGGCTTGTGAAAAATGATATTTTATAAAGATGTCCAGCCATAATTTTGACCAACTGCTGGTGTACACTGCCTCTGATATACAAAAAGGAGCGACCATCTTTTGCCAAGTTGATGTCAGAAGATACAACAGCCATACATGTTGTTGATGTTGGTAACCATGACAACGGATGGTAACCATTAGAAACCATACAAATATTTGTCGAACTGATATTTTCCCACTTTATTTGATTTCCTCCTGTATTTTCAAATGATGGATTTTCCAAAATGTTTTCAGCAACATGTACAAGCTTTTCAGGTAGTGGCGGAGTTAGATCTATGATCGTGCCATCCGAGACAACTATCTTTGATCTTATACCTACATTATCTGTAGCATATACTTTATTATATATAATTGTTTCTGAAAATGAAAATAGAAGAGGTGAAATTCAAATCGAAGGATTTTCCAGTAAGTAGAAATGTTAAATGGAATAAGTTCCAACGCCTTGACAAATGAATATGAAAAAGGGGATTTAAATGAGCAAAGTTATCAACAAACAATTTAGTTTTATTTCAAATAGAATTATTTACAATTTTGAACAAATGTGGCCATTAATTTGGCTTTTTACACCTTTTTTGAAGGTATATACTTTCTTTTCACAGTGGTTACATGTAGCTGAAAATTCAATCTGAAGAGCATGTAAATAAAATTAATATAATTTTTTCTGAAGTGTCTGTCTGTCTTGATATTTACCATAGAGAACTGCTTACCGTTCCGGAGCACCTGAGTTTACCCCCGGTGATCTTTAGTTTTATGTGTATGTTTTGTAGATCGTTGTTTGTTCTTTTGTATTTTTTCTTTTGGCCATTGTGTTGTCTGTTCTTCTTCGATATATGGATTCTGATTACCCCTTTGATATTTTCAAACTCTTCTCATATTTACATGTCGCTTCACTTCATTTTTTTTCTTGTACATTTTCAATCAAGATACCCAGATACTATGCTATGACAGGATGTGAATTCATTGCTATCCACAGCCTATACAATGGACAGGATGTGAATTCATTGCTATCCACAGCCTATACAATGGACAGGATGTGAATTCATTGCTATCCACAGCCTATACAATGGACAGGATGTGAATTCATTGCTATCCACAGCCTATACAATGGACAGGATGTGAATTCATTGCTATCCACAGCCTATACAATGGACAGGATGTGAATTCATTGATATCCACAGCCTATACAATGATACCAAATATTTGTTGTGTTTTTTGCTTTGTATGTCTTTGTCCTGTGTCTTGTGTTCCTCGTGTTGCCAGTTTCTCTGGATTATCCATTGTGTTTTTTGTTTTGTATGTCTTTGTCCTGTGTCTTGTGTTCCTTGTGTTGCCAGTTTCTCTGGATTATCCATTGTGTTTTTTGTTTTGTATGTCTTCGTCCTGTGTCTGGTGTTCCTCGTGTTGCCAGTTTCTCTGGATTATCCATTGTGGTTTTTGTTTTGTATGTCTTCGTCCTGTGTCTCGTGTTCCTCGTGTTGCCAGTTTCTCTGGATTATCCATTCTTGATTGCCTCTTCATTTTTCTCTCACGTTTATTAACTTACCTTGTGGGATTTTAGAAGACAGATTCCGTGAGGCAGATACGTGAAGTCCGACATTAATCCATCCCATTATATTACATTCTGTCTCGTCAGGTAATCTTTTAACTCTTGAGGTTCTACCTACACACCAATGGTATGACTTAATACCAGATTCTGTATCAATAAAACCATGCCAATGGGCTGCAACTGTGTCAGAGGAATTTGAAAACTCTATGTCTTGTTGGCCTGAAAAGTGAATAATTCTGATTAATGGGTGATAAGAATGCAAGGTAATACGAATTTGTTAATGTGCACATACGTATATTCCACCAAGACATAATTAAAAAATTATAAAATATTTTCTTTTTTTATAATTTAAATGCTAATATGATTGGTACATGTATGTAGATGCATAAATGGTATAGCCGGAAAAGACTCATCCAGTATCGACGAATGTTAATCATAAATTTCATTGAAGATTAAATTGTTATTATTTATTTTATATAAATCTGAGGAATACAACATCAGAATTAAAACAACTTGATAAAATCGATGTAGTGTATGATAGTCTGTCAATGGTTATAACATAATATGATTCTATTGAACTACAGTCAAACCTGTCTTATGTGACCTTTCAAGAGAACAGTGAAATATGGTCACATAAGACTGGTGGTCGCTTAAATACAGGTTTAATTGATATGAAATGCACTGTGAAGGGAAATAAAAATTAAGGTCACATAATACAAGTTATTGCTTAATAGAGGTGGTCACTAAAGCAGGTTTGACTGTATAATTGCAATAGATATAAATATTCAGTAACATAAAGATCACATATAAATTTATCGGTCAAATTAGTTGTATTTTCCTGCAATAAAATCAACCCTTGGTAAACTTTTTTTTTTTTTTTTTTTTTTTTTTTTAAATCTATTTTCCTGTTTACATAATTACCTCAGAAGTCCAGGATATTCTGAGGCTTACATACATTTAATACAAACAAACAAAATAATACACATTACAATACATATACAGTGAATATATAAGTTTATAGACAAAAGAAATTTAAACAAAAAATAATTAAATAAATATTGGTTACATGTAAATACAAAAAAGGATAGCAGAATATTATGCTAACTTGGTTTGTAGATTTTCAAATAATAATTTTCCTATATTTTTATTTAAAAGGGGAAAGTTTGTAATTAATGCAGTATTACTTTTTAGTTCTATTTTTAACATTTGCTTAATTTTTATTGTATCAAATTTGTTATTATTATATTTGATATCATTTCTAAATTTCCATATTACCCATTTAGCTACAAAAATATAAAAAATTAACAAATAGTACTTCTTTTATGTTATGTTTATCATACAAATATATACCTAACATAATCTTCTTCATTTAAGACATAATTTTGATCACATAAAGCAATAATCATTGTGTTTAATTCTTCAATAATTGGTTTTATTTTTAAGCATTGAAAAAATAAATATTGTAGAGTTTCTGTGTTATTTTTATAGAAATGGCAAAGTCCATTTGATTTTCCCATTTTCTGTAATCTACTCTCTGTGTATACAATAAAATGAATGCATTTCCACTGAAATTGAATTATTTTTTGCTTGCATCTTAATAAATTAAGGTTTTTCCAAACTACTTCCCACATGACTTTTTTGTTATATATCAATTCCCATTTATTTTGGCATTTTGGTTCCATGGTTTTATTTAAATAGTGTTTGAATAGTTTTTAATTTATCATCTTTATGCTGAATAATTTTATTTTTACTGTCACAAAAAAATAGATTGTTATCAATATTTAACTTACATTTTCTCTTATTTGTGCAAGTATCGAGAGTCTTAATTTTTTCAACTAACTCTTTTGGGACTGAGGTCTTAATTTTAGACCATTCCGAAATCCAGTTTCTCTTATTTTGTAATTTATTATATATAGTTATGTTGTCTTAGAAACGTTTTATTTTGATTAGCCCATATATCTGAAATTCTTTTTAGTCCACTCTTACTAAATGATTTGAAAAATAAAGGTTTCTTGTTGAAAAAGAGGCGAGCATTTCCAAAAATAGTTTGACGTAAAACTTCCATTTGCGTGTCTAGTGTAAACGATTTGAGTAAAAATTCCAAGATTTAATCGTCTTTTGATAATATGAGGGTAAAGAAGTAATATTTAGACCAGAAATATCCGAACACTGACATAGAAAATACTCTGAGCCAAATATATTATCATATTTTTTCAGCCAATATTTACCAATAGAATTCCAGCATTCCAAATCGCTGTGGATAATTTAATAAATTATTTTTATTTGTTTGCTCCTAATATAGTTTTCAATATTTATCATTCCCATTCCACCCTCTTTTGTGTCTAAACAACAAACATTTCGATCTATTTTATTTACTTTGTCGTTCCATATAAATTTCCATATAATAACATTAATTTCACTCTTAAATCTATCTGGTATGCCGCGCATTTCAATTTCGTATCCCATTTGGGAAACAAGTAAGTTTTTAATTATCAAAGTTTTCCCTTTGAAGGTTAAATTTCTTGTTTTCCAAATTTGGGTACAACTTTTCATTTTATACAGTATCGGTGTTTATATCGTAACTATGGAATACTCCTAAGGCTTTAATATTGTCTGTGACCCATGAAATTTTTGCAAATTTCGGAAGTTTACCTATTAACCTCCCGATAAATAACCCCTTTGTTTTTTCATAGTTAATTTTTGACCCGGATGCCTTCTCATATTTAACTAAAACTTTAAAAGTCTGTTCAACTGATTCTTCATTTCTATTAAAAAGTTGTGTGTCATCGGCATACATACATATGTTCGATTCAAGAACATTTTCACTCCCAGACATTTTTATCCCCTTGTTTTTTGTATGTCTCCCTAATAGCACAAGCCATTGGTTCAGCTTGAAGAATGTAAAGTATCTGTGCAACCAGACATCCCTGCCTGGCTGACCGCGATAGGCTGAAAAATTTAGAAATAAAACCGTTTGTTTTAATACAGGTCTTAGCATTTTTAAATAGCATCTGAATCTATCCGCAAAATTTGGATCCAAAATTAAATGCCTTTAAAACGTGATTTACCCAACCCCATTCTACTCTGTCATAAGCTTTTTCCTGATCTACGAAAACAATTATCCCTTCTTGGTCTTCTTCGTCCACGTAGTTTATTATATCATCAATCATTCGGTTACTTTCACTAATATTCCTCCCTTCAATGAACCCCTTTTGATCTGAGTGAATTAATTTCCTTAAAACCGGTTTCGTCCGATTGGCCAATAGTTTTGAAATAATTTTATAATCCGTATTCAGTAAAGTAATTGGTCTCCAATTACGAATATTGTCTCGATTCCCACCCTTGTGTAATAGTGTTATTATTCCATTATATTGAGAATTGCTCAGTTCAAAATTGTGAAACACTTCATTCACAACCTCAAAAAAATCTTTCTCAATAGCTTCCCAATAGAGTTGATAGAATTCACTAATAATTCCATCACCACATGGAGATTTAAAGGATTTCATAGACATTACTGTTTTCTTGACCTCTTAGATTATTAGATCTTCTTCTAATTCATTCTTTTCTACATCAGTTAATTTTAGCTGAACAAAACTTAATAAATCGTCACCACTATTTTTGTCCCACCCCTCTGAAGTAAATAATTTGGAATCAAATTTGTTCTGCTCATCCAATATGGAATCTATATCGTATTTAAATTGCCCATTGGAACCCTTTATTCTCTGCCAGAGTTTATTTTGACCGTTTCTCTTTTCTAAGTTAAAAAAATACAGTGTCGATTTTTCGCCTTGTTCAAACCAGTCAGTTTTTAATCGTAATCTTGCAGTTTCGGCTTGATTTTTATAAAAATCGCGTATTTCTTTTTCTTTTTTTAATCTCATTTACATTGATATTATTTCCGTTATTTTTGAGACTTTCAAGTTTCAACTCTAATATTTTTATCATATTTTGAGACTTATTAATTTTCTTAGACGATTCTATCGTTAATGACTTGATTTTAATTTTATCACCATTCAGTAAAAATTTGTTTAAAATAATCAGATTTACTGGTATTCAAATTCATAATCCAGTTACCAGGTCCCCTTTCTATGTCATTGGTTTTTAATTTAATAATATTTAAATCGTGATCTCTAAAAGGACAGTTACCAATTTTACTTGAGATCACTTTACTAGCATTATCGCATCCTACTAATGTCAAATTTATTCTTGATTTCGACTTTCCTCTCTGGAATGTATATTTTTTTATTGTCTGATTTTGATCCCTCCATATATCAGTAAGATTACACTTTAAAATAAGACCCTGTAACTCCTTCGTTCCTGGTTCGTCATACGATTGACTTGGAAGTCTATTTAATTTTATTTCTCTAATACACAATTAAAATCACCGTTCAATATATTACACATCGGTCCGTCATTGACTAAATATCTATCGATAGATCAAATTAATTGCTTTCGTTCCTCATTATTATTCGGACAATAGATATTAATTAATTTGTATATCTGGTTTTCAATTTTAATTTCACAAGATAACACCCTTCCGTCATTGTCTTTTTTATCTTCTTTTATCAGTACTCCTTGGCCGGTATTAAAAAGGATCGCAACTCCACGCGATGCCCTCTCCCTGTCGTTCCATAAACTAAAGTTTCCACCCAAATCTTTCCATTTTTGTCCCCACTTTTCAATATCACTAACTGTCCCATGTGTTTCTTGAAGCAAGATAATATCAAATTTATTTTTTATTAACCAACTAAAAAATCTATTAAACCATTTATATTAATGGTGACAAAACTGAAAGCCATTTCACACAATAAATGAATTTACATACAATTTATTTGGATATATATATAATCAGTTCTACCTGTATACAACTTGAAAAAACATGTGATTACAATTATATAAGGCTGTCAATTTCAAGATGTTCATTTCAACATAAAAAAAACCATGACCTGTACTTCACGCATGAGTAACCATTTTTACAAACAATTTAGACGATTAACATAAATGTTCACAGAATGTCATGAACTTCTTTATTATTTTTTTTAACTAACTTTTATTTGGAGAGATAATTCGAGTCGATTTTTTCAACCTTTCTGTCGACAACAGAGTTGTAGAGAGAGCAGTATTCGTGCGCTTACACGGTGTTTTATTGCAGTTCGTCGGCACGGTTGTTTCGGAGAAAAAATCAAGAAACTCATCTCTCATTTTTGAACACCCTTCAACACTTATGTGGACTATTAAGCACACATGTTTTCAACATAGTAGACACTATATGAATATGGCACACCACTACTTAGTAAATCCAGTTTTTTTTACAGGTTGTGCAAAGTCTAGTTTTATGGCTAGTTCCAAACACAGTTTTTTTACAGGTCGTGCAAAGTCTAGTTTTATGGGTTGTGCCAACTCTAGTTGTGTAGGATTTCTCTATAGCCTAACTTTATGGGTCGTCATTAGTCTATTGTGTCATTCTAAATCTAATTTTACTAGTTGACCACAGTTTTATTGAATAAGTCGTCTTATGTCTTATTAATTTTGTCGTCCATAGTAAGGTTTTACCACTCGTTCTTGGTTTTGGTACGTATTTACAGGTATCGTCTTGGTCTCTGTGGATTCAAACTGGTTTAGCTAGCTATCTGAAACTTCAAAATCACTATTAACATATTAACTAAATGTGTAACTAGTCCCGTTAATTAATATTAGACAGAAAAAGGGTATTATAGAAACAATGTACTAGATACTGACCTATTCCATCATAAACAACCCCGGCCATGGGAGCTTTATGATCCACCACAAAGCCGTCTGAGGAAGTGGTAGTATGTGATCCTGCATAGTTATAAGCTATAACATTAGAATAATGTACAACTCCTGGGGTCAACTTGATTCTTGTCATGTTATATGCCATTGTATTCCCATTAAGTCCCTCCGTGATTGTCATGATATCGTGACCTAAAACATGAAATGTTAAATGAATATACAATATACATACATTGTCGGAAAATATAACATTTATATGTGTTTATCCTACAATATAAAAATCCCAAAACAACTGCCAAATTGTCTGAAAATAGCTGGAACAAACGTTTTTCTAATAGTTTTCAATGGCATCATCTGTTATGTCAATGCTTATACTGTTACCATTTCTTGCTGTCGCTCTACATAAATCAGGTACCAGAAATGCTTTATTAGGTCCATGACTAAATAACACTGAAGTTTATTTGACCCCTTTTATTAGTACTCAAAATCACACAATTGCAGGATAAAAGATATTAGGTTCAGCTTTATGTACACACATTATAAGTTGGAATTATGACTCCTACATGGTTGTCATTAATGAAGCACGAGATGATAGCACTTTCCAGATCATCTGGTAGAATTTTGTCTAGGGGTGTATGTTTTGGGTTGTGTGTGTGTGTGTTTACAATGTATTTTCTTTATTATCCAGGCTATGCCTTTACATGAAAATTAGTCATAAAACTAGCTTAATTCTGCCACTTTTCATTGAAGTGCCTGAACCAAGCCAGGATTGTGAGCTGCCCCGTCATGTATTTGTGTGTTAGGGGTATCGATTTGACCTCTTCTATGATTTTGATATTCGATTTTGGGATTGTTCCGACAGTCTGGTTTTTTTTTTCGTTTTTCATTTGATTCCTTATTTGGATCTCTAACAAATAAAGTAGCAGCTGCACAACTTCATTTCCTTTAGTACGCTGTAAGTAAGATTAGTTTCTATCACGTTGTTTAAGGAGAGATTATGGTAAGTGGGACATCAATACACACAGCGTGAACGACTTATAAATGTTATACCTATGCAATTAGTGCCTATCACCACTAACATTGTGAGTACGAATCCTGCTCATGGCGTGGTGTATTCGATACAACATTATGTGATCAAGTTCAGTGACTTGCGGTATCTTGAGGAATTCTTCTGGGTACTCCGGTTACCTCCATCAATAAAACTGACTGCCACGATATAACCCCCTTAAAACATTATCTACCAACCTCCAGGGAATGTACTCAAGTAAATGTCATATGTCTCTATGGTTTGCTGTGCCTCTAGAAATTTACCACCCCATTCAAACGTTATTGGTCTACTTATTCGCATAAAATCATCATCTTTTACGGTAGTGCCTTGTACTTTTTCTGTCACCTTTAAATCAGATTTAAAACATTACATGAAAATAGAAAAAATGCTATTTTAACAAGATCAATGCCAAATAGGAAAAAAAAACGTGAATGTAATATTAAGAATAATCATTACAACTGTAACGACATATTTTTTATCGTGGATCTTGCAATCATTATCTTGTTAAAACAGATTAGATTATGTGCAGCGGTGTCCGATGTGAATATATTTAGCAAAACAGATGTCTATGTATTAAGCAAACACAAATTCAATACCTTCCGCATTCCATTCCAAGAATGATGAAGGACACCGAACTGACTGTTTAAAATTAAACTTTATATGTGACTTTTGTCTCAAAATATATAATATTGATGGTACTAGGAGATATAAAAGTATGTTTGACATAAGGGATATAAGACCATCTGGTTTATTAAAAAAGAGGGCTGGACCAATGATTGAAACATAATTACTGAGTACGTCAAATAATTTAACTACGCATTACTTTTTCATATTACAATGTACAATTAATGCATATTTTATACTGTTCACTAGAAAGAAAATTAAGAGGACTTAGTTGTATTCAAAATGCACATGGCAAAAAAAAAAAAAAGGGGGGGGTGAAGATATCAAATGGATAATTAGAAGTCGTAAATGGAAGGACAGGTAATGCAATGGTCAAAAGAAAAGGAACAAAAAATGATGTACAAAACACTATACAGAAAGCTATAATATAAACAACATGAACCCCACTAAGAAATCATGTGCTCGTATTTCAGAAGGATATGCTGTTTCTGCTCCAATAGTAAGCTTGAGGTTAACATTTGTTCCATTAGGTGCATTTTATTTATGAGTTGTGCTTACTAGTGTTGATTTGTACTTACAATTTTTCCTCTCTTAGACGTCACAACAGGTGGTTGACCCATTACAAGAATTCCATTGGACTTGAATATAGCATAGCGGTCTGCCGAATACCAGACTCTCACAAAAAAGGCATATGATATCGCATTATGTAATTTCACACCTACAATATGACAGACATAGGCATTACTGTTTAGTTTACACTAAGAAAACAATGAACTGGTGTAGATAGGACACACTACAAATACAGTCAAACCTGTATTAAGAGGTCACCTTTGGGACAAAGAAAAGTGGTCTTTTAAGACAGGTGACCTCTTAAAAGAGGTTCAATTCATATGAAATTTTCTATGACAGGACAAGAAAAAGTGACCTTTTAATACAGATAACTGCTTAATAGAGGTGATCACATGAGCAGGTTCGACTGTTGTTATGTTACTTAATTCTAAGTGAAGTTTTCTATTTTGCATTCAATTAGAGATAATTACTTCTATTACATATTTAACAAAGACTAATGTTTGTAATTAACATTTATATATGAAACATGGGAGATATATATGTACACTTCAATAGCTACATGCAATAGCATCTCTGTATTGTTGATATTGGTAAGTTGGAAACAGAAAACTTCGAGAGAGAAAAAAAGAAGGAAATATTTTCAACTAAATAAGGACTCTAGGTTTTTAGTTTTATATTGGAAATTTTCTTTCATGTATTAGGTTTGTAATTCAACAAATGGTATGATAACTTAAATTCAGAGAATATTGGGGAAAAAATTACACTTATATCATGTGTAAAACTTATTTCAATCAAATAGATCATAAATCACATTTTCCATCGAAGTATTCAATTTTGTTTAAATCTAAAGATTTGCATTACGAAGAATTTGTTTTAACAGATTACATTCAATTGAGTTTGGGGTTTAAAAGTATTTCTAATCTTTTTGCTATTCTGTTTGGGCCTTTTGTTTATTTCTTCCAAACACATTTAAATTATTTGGTTTTCCAATATTTTGATATTGAGCGTACCTGATGAAGGTTATTCCAGAAACGTGTCTTGCACACTGAATTTGACATCTACGTTTTTATTGAGATACTAGCATAAAAACGTGGAAACAAAATTTAGTGCGCACTAGTCTACACGTTTCTGGAATAACCTTCAGGTATGCTTAAAGCCAAAATATTAATTAAGTGCATACATTTATTGGCAAAATATTTTATACTAAAGACTCACCTGGCTTAGTAGAAAAAACAGCATCCATCAGTTGACCTGCATCCTGCCACACTTTATCATCAGCTTGGTGATAGATGCCTACAGGTGTGTCATGATAATCATACCCGACGCTCCACTCGTACCTATATAATATACACTGTTAAAAATATAATGTGTCCATTGTCTTAAGTATAGTAGAACAGACACAATAATTATACATATATAGTAATTTAGTATTGTAAGATAGAATAATTGCATAACAAGGAAAACAAAAAATACCACAATGTCGGAACAGTTTCAAAATCCAATTGAAGTATCATAGGAACAGAGCAAAGCTTTATGCCCCTATCACACAATTACACGACAGTTTACTTTCTTTGCTTGGCACAGTTAAAGTTGTGAGGTTAAACTGGTTTAGTAAGCCCAGTGTTTAAACAATGATATATAATATTACAAGACATGACTGCAAAAAAATAGATGAAATTTTCACTACAGCTCGGTTTTGGTAACAATGATAATAATATTTTACAAATGTCATGACCATTGAATTTGAGGTTATTGTTATACCATTCCAAAGGTGACAGATGCAAAGACATATGATCAAAAATTTAACTGAAATTACGATAGATTGAAAAATCCGACCAAAACCACCACCATGTGGCAGTACCTGTATGCCTTCTACAAATAAATCTGTATTAATACACTGCATGTCAGATGACAATTGACAATTGTTTGGTAAAGATAGGGACTGATTACAGATTCAGAGGTAATCTCAACAACATCAATTAAATATAGGTGAACAGATACCTTGTATACCATGACTTGGTTGACCGTTATATGGAATATCTGTGTCACAAATGACCACGGATATGTTCCACTTGTCGTAAACACTTCTCGGTCCTTTCCTCATTCATGACTTATCACCCGGTTTGTATTTAAACTAGATTAACATGACGGGTGCCACATATGGAGCAGGAACTGTTTACCCTTCCAGACCACTTGAGTTCACCCCCGAGTTTTAGTAGGGTTCGCGTTTATACTAGATCTTAAGTTTTATGTGCATGTTTTGCAGATCGTTGTTTGTCCTTTTGTACTTTTTCTTTTGGCCATTGTGTTGTCTGTTCTTCAATTATACGGATTATGATTACCAATTTGTTACATGTATCTTCAAACTCTTCTTGTATAGAATACCAATATGACATAACATAATCCATGACATTGATTCTATAAATAAACCTACCACTTACATGTGGCTATATAATTACACCTTTGTTTGTTTGTTTGATGGTGTTTAACACCACTTTCAACAATACTTCAGTTATATCGTGGTGGTCAGTTTTATTGGTGGAGGAATCCGGAGGACCTGGAGAAAACAACCTACCTGTCGCAAGTCATTGACAAACTTTATCACATAATGTTGTATACCTCGCCCTGATCGAGATTCGAACTCACAACATCAGTGGTGATAGGCACTCATAGTATAGGTAGTTGTAAATCCAACTACCGTACGATCACGGCCACGACGGCCCCTTATAATTACACATGATACAGTATCTATAGAGATTCAAAAGATAAACTCACCATAAAGGTTTGCCGCCTTGTACATATGCCATAATCCACATTCCACGTAATATATTATCTGAGGCTGTTACAGTCTGGTCCTTGTCGGAATGGCCATTAGTATCTCGTACCAGTAATAAAGTATCCACCCCATCTATAAATATGCATTAAACTAACTATTAACTTGTGAAATATGTCATTATTTTACATAGTTACATGAAACTCAAAATTATATACATCAAATATAGTTGATACCGCACATCATGTGATTGAAATAAATTAAATTATATATAATTGTGGCTTTCATGAAAAGGTAATATCCCTAATTATCAAATTGAGAAGGAATTATTCCCTAGAGTCTGAGAGTCTGAGGGAAATAACTTGTATGAAATTTAATAGTAATGGACATCAACTTTTCAGGGAGGACATAATGGTATTATTAACGAATTAACTAATCCCACTTAAATTTTGTCAGAGGTTCGGTTCTAGTCAAGTTTTATTGAGAAGGACATTGAAATTCACTACACACTCAGCAACATCCAATCCATCTGCTCACAATGTTTATTTGCTTACTGTGCAACGAAATAAATAACCAATTATTTGTTCAATGTGCAGCTACGCGCTAAATTCAAACAGTTATCTTTCGCTGTGTGTATAATTTTTAACAAATATTAGCCTGACAAAGATGGAAAAAAGCATTTATTTCTGACTCGGTTACTACTTTGACCCCTCCACCTTTTAATGAAGTGTCTGTACCAAGCCAGGAAAGTGAGGTGTCATGTATTTGTGTGTTAGGGGTATCAATTTTGCCTCTTTCTACGATTTTGATATTTGATTTTGCAATTGTGTGGTATTCTTTGTTTTTCATGTTTTTTACTATAGTAAAGTATAATAATATTATGTTGTCCGTCTTTTTTTCTTGGCCATTGTGCTGTCTGTCTTTCTTTGAGTAATGGCTTCTGATTACCCCTTTGGTATCTTCAAACTTTTCTTAACTATATGTATAATCTGTTTCCCAGATAAGATGTCACACAAATAATAATTTCCAAGATCAAAACTCTGTGTTTGTGTATGTGTAATTGTGTAGACATAGCTCGTTGTAACTATCAAAAAGAAATATTGTTGTTTTTCGGGGTAGAAAACACTGGAACATCCAAATGTATTAAAATAAAATTAAAACAAAACAAACATACTACATCATAAAAACAATATTTTTCCAGAAATTTTAATAATTCTTTTTTAAAAACATGGAACAAACAAAAAATTACATACAAACACATGTTTTATATATAAATGACCACAATTCTACTGATGCATAAGCTTAAAGAAAATATATTATTAGTGTAGTCTTAAAGTTCCTGATCCTCATTCATGACTTATCACTGGGTTTGTAACTAGAGTAACACAATGGGTGCCACTAGTGGAGCGAGGAACTACTTACTCTTCTAGAATACTTGAATTCATCCCCAGTTTTTAGTGGGACTTGATCTTTAGTTTTCTGTGTGGCTGTTTGTCCTGTGGTCCTTTTTCTGGTGGCCATTATGTTACATGTTCTTCTTCGATATATAGCTTCTGATTATTCCTTTGGTATCTTCAAACATTTTTTTTTACATTTATTCCACAAATGAATTAATCACGTTGGTGCCGTCATGGCCGTGATCGTATGGTAGTTGGATTTACAACTACCTATGCAAGCACTGATGTTGTGAGTTCGAATCTCAAATCAGAGCCAGGTGTACAACTTTATATGATAAAGTTTGTCAGTGACTTGCGACAGGTCGGTGGTTTTCTCTGGGTCCTCCGGTTTCCTCCACTAATAAAACTGACCACCACGATATAACTGAAATATTGTTGAAAGTGGCATTAAACACCATCAAACAAGCAAACCTACCAGCAGAAACATTGGTACAGTTTTCCAGTGTAACAGAATATTGACACTTCTGATCTTGTGGAGCACATGCACAATGGCCATCACAAGACATTGCTTCACATCGTCTAACTAAATCCAATACTCCTCCAGGAATCAGATTAAAGGCAGAATGGATCATGTCACTTCTTAATCCAACCTGCAAATATTTGAAAATAAATCTGATAAACTTTTTTTCATGAAAACAATTTGCATTGCAAGAAGAGTTTGAAGATACCAAAGGGGTAATCAGAATCTGTAAATCGAAGAAGAACAGACAACACAATGATCAAAAGAAAAAGTACAAAAAAGACAAACAACGATCTACAAAACAATCTCTGATCATGAGTTAGTAGTAATTACATTGTTTTGTTCATCTGTCAGCACCTCAACTGTTACATGATTATGAAAACTTAAACTACATTCACTCAAGAGAATTACTCAATAATGTTGTCTGTTCAGCTCAAATTTCAATCATTTATCTTACTTTTAGGGGGCTGTCGTGGCCGTGATCGTATGGTAGTTGGATTTACAGCTACCTATGCAATCAGTGCCTATCACCACTGATGTTGTGAGCTCGAATCTCAATCATGGCGAGGTGTACAACATTATGTGATAACATTTTCTCAGTAACTTGCGACAGGTCAGTGGTTTTCTCCAGGTCCTCCGGTTTCCTCCACCAACAAATCTTACCGCCACGATATAACAAAAATATTGTTGAAAGACATGAAAACCCATCAAACAAACAAACAAACATCTTACTTTTATTATCAGTAATTTTCAGATTGTTTTCACGGATAATTTTTTCACAGAGTGAGACTAAATGTTTTGTGACATTTTAGTCAATCACATAGTTGGAACAGAATAGCATCCAGACAATGTTAAATACATATCCATTCTAATTATTTCCGTTTTTATACTGTACTATTCTTCGTACTAAATTTTGAATTATTTGTCACATTGGAGAAGTGTAAGGACCAATAACTCTGTCTAATAAATTGTTTTATGAAAAAAATACATGTAATGAAAAACCAAGAAGTGAGTTATTGTGCCTACATTTCATCTAACATCTAGCTTCAACTTTGGTTTAGGAACAATCATGGTCGTTATCGTATGGGAGTTGGATTTACAACTACCTGTGCAATCAGTGCCTATCACAATTAACGTTGTGAGTTCGAATCCCATTCAGGTGAGGTGAACTCGACACAGCTTTATGTGAAAAAGTGACTTGCAACATGTCGGTGGTTTTCTCCGGGTACTCCAGGTACACCAATAAAACTTACCTCCACGATAAAACTGAAATATTTTTGAAAGTGGTGTTAAACACCATAAAACAAACCAATCAAACCTCACCACTACGATCTATTTTATGTGATAAAGTTTGTCAGTGACAAATATTGTTGAATGAGGCGATAAACACAATAAACCAACCAAACAAAACTATCATCGTTGGTTTATATAGATTATTACTTTTGTAATGGACATGGCTGTACCACCTGGTATTTTAATCTGTATGAAAAGATAAATGGGTGTGTTATTGTGTTTAACGCAACTTTTAGCAATATTTCAATTATATCGTGGCTGTCAGTTTTATTGGCAGAGGAAATCGGAGTACCATGCAAAAACCACCGTATTATTAACAAACTTTATATCACATAATGCTGTATCGAGTACACCTCGCCATAAGCGGGATTCAAACTCATGTTAGTGGTGGTAGACACTGATTGCATAGGTAGTTGTAAATTCATCTACCATACGAACACGATGGCCCTGAAAAGGTAAATGGTATGACAATATGGGCAGCTATAATTCCCAACCAAATGTTGAAGAAGCAAATTCAACTTACCGTATTTACAGCCCATACTGTAATAAAGATAGTCTTAACGTCTTGTAAACTGGAGGTTTCTACTTCATGTAATTGTACAAAACCTTCATCTCCATGATCTGTGTTAGTAAGTGTATGAGAATATTCCTTCTCTACGTCCTACGACAATAAAACAAATCAATTACAGTCAAACCTGCCCATGCAGTCACATCTTTCAAGCAGTCACCTGTATTAAAAGGTCACCTTTTTTTGTCCTGTCACAGAACATTTCATATGAATTGAACCTCTTTTAAGAGGCCACCTGTCTTATAAGGCCACTTTATCTTTGTCCCAAAGGTAACCTCTTAATACAGGTTTGACTGTATAAATAGAACTTCCTATTCCAAAATACTATGTTTACCAACAAATATATGTTAAAGGTATAAAATAAGTGAGTAATTGTTGTTCAGCACAAGATGAACAATTTGGTCACTTATATCATGGCGAGAACAAGTTGTATTCATTTGCAATGTTTTATTCACCTGAATGTATAACCTTAACAACATTTTATACATTATACCTGGTCAAGTCAAACCAAAGATTATTAAATTGCTATTTGATGTTTCTCCGCTAAATAAACAGCAAAGACGGGTTGGCTCACATGAATGTATAACCTTTACAACATTCTATACATTATACCCGGTCGGGTCAAACCAAAGATTATTAAATTGCTATTTGTTGTTTCTCCGCTAAGTACGCAGGAAAGACGGGTTTGGCTCACTATCAGGATAGTATCTCCGAGTGGAATGACATGTCTATTCAGAGACTGTTGTTTTAGTAGGATAGCACTAATATTGATCCATCTGAGCGTATTGGTCTAGTACTAAGCGGCCATCATCATCACCTCACACATGGAATGTAATCACTATATCACAAATCTCTGAGAAAACCGAATTTGTGGAGGGTGCCACATGTGGAGCAGGAACTGCTTTCCCTTCTGGAATATTTGATTTCACTCCATTTTTTAGTAGAGTCCGTCTTGCTCGATGTTTAGTTTTCTTTGTGATGTTTTGTAGATCATTGTTTGTCCTTTTGTCCTTTTTATTATGGCCATTAATGTTGTGAGTTCGAATCCCGCACATGCGAGGTGTACTTGATACAACATTTTGTGAGTGACTTGTGACAGGTTGGGGGATTTCTTGGGGCACTACCTTCACCAATAAATCTGTCAACACGATATAATTGAAATATCGTTAAAAGTGTACATAAAACACCATAATCCACCCCCTCAATATAACTGAAGTGAACAAGTGGTTTGAGGTTTTAAATTGTTTATTTTATATAATATTCATGTTTTTTCCCCTGAAAGTGGAAGTTTGAATCTTTTTTGCAATATTAAACCGGAATTTTATCAGAACAAATATACGTTATATTTTCAAATCTTAATGGATGTCAACTCTCTTCCTTTGAAATACCAAGAATGTAATACCTTATTTAAATCGTGCTCCATATATGTTTTACCAACAGAAACTCTGTAATGAGCTATACCAGAATGTACATCACTGAATCCTAGCCAAGCAAGATTGACAGTGTATTTAAACCATGTCATCCAGTCATGTGAATGTCTTGCTAGTTCAGGCTCCACTGAGTGATCCGTCTTGATAGCAAACATTCCTACAATACCAAAATATATAATTATTCATGTTTAGTCCTTTCTGCCCACATTTCAAGGTTCAACTACTTTACTGTATGTAAAAGTAAGTCAAGAACATGTAAAACCAGATGAACTGTGAGCTAATGCTCACTTATGATACCCCCGCATATATGTTCAATGTGCATAAAAACCAACCAAGTCGGCAAACAGGAAGTAGGAATCGGATGGGTCAAAAAACGCTTCCCACGATATGGGGTACCTATATGAAGCTTGTGACCAAATATCAGATTTCTGCCATCAATAGTTGCTGAGAAAAATGTGACGATAAATGTGCATTTATGTTCAATGTGTATAAAAACCAACTAAGTTGGCAAACAGGAAGTAGGAATCTGACGGGTCCAAAAACACTTCCCACAATATTGCGTACCAATATGAAGATTGTGACGAAATATCAGATTTTTGCCATCAATAGTTGCTGAGAAAAACGCGACGAAAAATGAACATACATGTTCAATGTGTATAAAAATCAACAAAGTCGGCAAACAGGAAGTAGGAATCCGACGGGTCAAAAAATGCTTCCCACAATATGAGGTACCTATATGAAGGTTGTGACCAAATATCAGATTTCTGCCATCAATAGTTGCTGAGAAAAATACGACGAAAAATATCTTGGGACGGATGGACGGACGGAAGGACGGCAAGACGGACAGACAGACGGACGGTCGGACAGAGGTAAAACAGTATACCCCCTCTCCGGTGGAGCAGGGGTATAACAAAGAAAATCCAACCTAGATAACATTGATTGAAGATTATTGCTGTATTCGTCAGTATGTTACAGCTGCTGTGATAACTGTATATCCCCTGCTTTCAGTATAAGTGGTTCCTCTCTTATGGACTTCTCTGGGCTTTTAGGTGCGATTGAATAGTATATAACAGTAAACATGCATATAACTACATACAAATAAGCCACAATTCAAGGCTTTCGAGTCTAAATAACACACATATGCTCAAATAAATCGAGAATTTAAGATGGAATTTAAAAATAAAGACAATGTAGAATTTAATGAATATTTTAACCATGTTGTATCTGCAAGCGTAACGATTAGAAGTTACAACTTGGCATATAATGTCTTGAACATCACAAACCTCTAGACGGTGGCGTACTGTCAACAAACATTCCATCTGATGTACCTGTGATACATATATCAGCACCATTACAGGTAATCAACGTCACATAATACGTCACACCATCATGAAGGTCTAAACCAGTAAATACGTAGGATCTGGCTATACCATTTACCTAGAAATTATATAAATACAGTAAAAATAAATACGTGACTTCTGAGCCCTGTTTTCTAGTGATCAGGCAGAGACAGTGTTTTTGTTCCAATCTCAGGGGAAGTTAACAACCATTGGATATTAGCCGAAAGAAGTCAATATCAAAATCGAAATAATAATCCTGTTTTAAACAGTAAGAAAAATCTATGATATATATCAAATAAGAGTGAATCTGTTGTGTGATTGTTGTTTAACACAAAATGAGTAATTAAAAATTGTAAGTGAGTGAGTGATTATTGTTTAATTAAATGAATTTCAACTATATCATGGTGAGAACAAATTAAATTCAACGATATGATGACAGCTTTGTACTAGACACTTAGTTAGATTTTAATGTGCTAGTGTGCTGAAACAACAGACTACAGACAGACATGTAGCTACACGCACACATGATTCTGAGCCGACCAGACTTTGCTCTTACTCATGAAAGCTGCAAGCTTAGCATAGCAGCAACAAAAACATGTTTTTGGTTAAACTCGAAAGGGCCCTGAACCATGTTAATCGTTAATCATGTCACCGATGTGGTTATATCAAATAAGAAGCAGGGAAATGTTTCTATTTTGTTTACAATAGAATGTTCATATCGTGATACATATACAATATACGTACATTGTCGGTAAATATAAAATTTATTTGTACGAGCTTTAGAAACAGGCAGAATAGCGAGCCTTAGGCGAGCTTTTCAGGCCTGTTTTGCAGTGAATACAAATGAATTTTATATATAACGACACTGTATGTATATTGTGTTTATCCTGCAATGTCAAAAAAAGTCGGAAAACTTGTCAGATTTAAACAAAAAGGACAGAAACAAGCGTCATTCCTCAGCTTTAATAAATGTTGTCAAGGGTGTCTTCTTCGTGGTCCGCATTACATTAGTACCAGTTTCATATTTGTCTGCGCTCCCGGCTGTACATAGCTACAGGGTACCAGGAAAGTTTATTCGTAGGCTGAAAAGTTTATTCGTATAGTACGAAAAGTTTATTCATCTAGTACGAATAAAGCAAAAATTTATTCGTATAGCATATTTGTACAGCAAATGTACTGATTGTAGGATAAATAAAAAGAAATGAAATGAATAAAAAAATATATCACTGTTTACAAACACTATCTTTTGTGCTGCTGTTGTTGGTTATTTTGTCGACTGTTGCACTTTATTTTGATTCCAATTAAACATATCAATATGATAGTATTCATTTCATGGAAACCAACTATATTCAGCGAAAATGTATGATTCAAATATTTATACAGATATGATATATTACACTTGAACCAGCACAACGATTATTTGTAAAAAATTAATGAACTGATGAAACACAATGAAAAAACATACTACACTGTCGGAACAGTTCCAAAATCTAATAAAATCGATATCCCCAACAAGTATTCATTGTACACATGATCGCCCATTTTCCTTGCTTGGTACAGACACTTCAATTAACAGTGGCAGGGTTAAATCAGTTTTATTGACTGCAGAGATCTTCCTTCTTAGAGAAATGATGCGATCAATGCAAGTGATGAATATGCATTTTTGAATTTCAGGGGAATAAATATTTCATTATTTAAATATCTCTGTGTGATTTACATACAGACTGTGATGACAGCATAAATTCTCCACCAATGTGAGACTTAATGGATAGAAACTGTCTCTTTATGTACGATTCATCATCCTTAACATCCCATTCGACTTTCATTGATGAACGGTATATCTGTGCCAGTCCCTTAATTCCAAAATCAGCGGGGAAATATGGTACCTTTGACATCACAGGGGCAGTGTTGTCGACAATGAAGCCATTTGACGATGACTCGCTCCATAGTCCTAAAATTAAACAAAACATAAAATCATAGTTTTTAGAATGGAGTTCGAGTTACTTGATCTTTAGTTTTATATGTATGTTTTGTAGATAGTTGTTTGTCCTTTTGTACTTTTTTTTTGGCCATTGCGTTGTCTGTTCTTTCTCGATATATGGATTCTGATTACCCCCTTGGTATCTTCAAACTCTTCTTTATACAAATCTTACAGATATAGTAACCTGAATGCAAAAGATCAACCAAAACTACCCAATAGAGTAATAACTAACAATCATATAAAACTACCCAATAGAGTAATAACTAACAATCATATAAAACTACACAATAGAGTAATAACTAACAATCATATAAAACTACCCAATAGAGTAATAACTAACAATCATATAAAACTACCCAATAGAGTAATAACTAACAATCATATAAAACTACCCAATAGAGTAATAACTAGCAATCATATAAAACTACCCAATAGAGTAATAACTAACAATCATATAAAACTACCCAATAGAGTAATAACTAACAATCATATAAAACTACCCAATAGAGTAATAACTAACAATCATATAAAACTACCCAATAGAGTAATAACTAGCAATCATATAAAACTACCCAATAGAGTAATAACTAACAATCATATAAAACTACCCAATAGAGTAATAACTAGCAATCATATAAAACTACCCAATAGAGTAATAACTAACAATCATATAAAACTACCCAATAGAGTAATAACTAGCAATCATATAAAACTACCCAATAGAGTAATAACTAACAATCATATAAAACTACCCAATAGAGTAATAACTAGCAATCATATAAAACTACCCAATAGAGTAATAACTAACAATCATATAAAACTACCCAATAGAGTAATAACTAGCAATCATATAAAACTACACAATAGAGTAATAACTAACAATCATATAAAACTACCCAATAGAGTAATAACTAACAATCATATAAAACTACCCAATAGAGTAATAACTAGCAATCATATAAAACTACCCAATAGAGTAATAACTAACAATCATATAAAACTACCCAATAGAGTAATAACTATCAATCATATAAAATTACCCAATAGAGTAATAACTAACAATCATATAAAACTACACAATAGAGTAATAACTAGCAATCATATAAAACTACCCAATAGAGTAATAACTAACAATCATATAAAACTACCCAATAGAGTAATAACTAGCAATCATATAAAACTACCCAATAGAGTAATAACTAACAATCATATAAAACTACCCAATAGAGTAATAACTAGCAATCATATAAAACTACCCAATAGAGTAATAACTAACAATCATATAAAACTACCCAATAGAGTAATAACTAACAATCATATAAAACTACCCAATAGAGTAATAACTAACAATCATATAAAACTACCCAATAGAGTAATAACTAGCAATCATATAAAACTACCCAATAGAGTAATAACTAACAATCATATAAAACTACCCAATAGAGTAATAACTAACAATCATATAAAACTACCCAATAGAGTAATAACTAGCAATCATATAAAACTACCCAATAGAGTAATAACTAACAATCATATAAAACTACCCAAT
This sequence comes from Bathymodiolus brooksi, assembly GCA_963680875.1. Lineage (NCBI taxonomy): Eukaryota > Metazoa > Mollusca > Bivalvia > Mytilida > Modiolidae > Bathymodiolus > Bathymodiolus brooksi. Next base: position 86,367,885 of record OY804585.1, read on the forward strand.
AGAGTAATAACTAGCAATCATATAAAACTACCCAATAGAGTAATAACTAACAATCATATAAAACTACCCAATAGAGTAATAACTAGCAATCATATAAAACTACACAATAGAGTAATAACTAACAATCATATAAAACTACCCAATAGAGTAATAACTAACAATCATATAAAACTGCCCAATAGAGTAATAACTAGCAATCATATAAAACTACCCAATAGAGTAATAACTAACAATCATATAAAACTACCCAATAGAGTAATAACTAGCAATCATATAAAACTACCCAATAGAGTAATAACTAACAATCATATAAAACTACCCAATAGAGTAATAACTAGCAATCATATAAAACTACACAATAGAGTAATAACTAACAATCATATAAAACTACCCAATAGAGTAATAACTAACAATCATATAAAACTACCCAATAGAGTAATAACTAGCAATCATATAAAACTACCCAATAGAGTAATAACTAACAATCATATAAAACTACCCAATAGAGTAATAACTAGCAATCATATAAAACTACCCAATAGAGTAATAACTAACAATCATATAAAACTACCCAATAGAGTAATAACTAGCAATCATATAAAACTACCCAATAGAGTAATAACTAACAATCATATAAAACTACCCAATAGAGTAATAACTAACAATCATATAAAACTACCCAATAGAGTAATAACTAACAATCATATAAAACTACCCAATAGAGTAATAACTAGCAATCATATAAAACTACCCAATAGAGTAATAACTAACAATCATATAAAACTACCCAATAGAGTAATAACTAGCAATCATATAAAACTACCCAATAGAGTAATAACTAACAATCATATAAAACTACCCAATAGAGTAATAACTAGCAATCATATAAAATTACCCAATAGAGTAATAACTAACAATCATATAAAACTACCCAATAGAGTAATAACTAGCAATCATATAAAACTACCCAATAGAGTAATAACTAACAATCATATAAAATTACCCAATAGAGTAATAACTAGCAATCATATAAAACTACCCAATAGAGTAATAACTAACAATCATATAAAACTACCCAATAGAGTAATAACTAACAATCATATAAAACTACCTAATAGAGTAATAACTAGCAATCATATAAAACTACCCAATAGAGTAATAACTAACAATCATATAAAACTACCCAATAGAGTAATAACTAACAATCATATAAAACTACCCAATAGAGTAATAACTAACAATCATATAAAACTACCCAATAGAGTAATAACTAGCAATCATATAAAACTACCCAATAGAGTAATAACTAACAATCATATAAAACTACCCAATAGAGTAATAACTAACAATCATATAAAACTACCCAATAGAGTAATAACTAGCAATCATATAAAACTACCCAATAGAGTAATAACTAACAATCATATAAAACTACCCAATAGAGTAATAACTAGCAATCATATAAAACTACCCAATAGAGTAATAACTAACAATCATATAAAACTACCCAATAGAGTAATAACTAGCAATCATATAAAACTACACAATAGAGTAATAACTAACAATCATATAAAACTACCCAATAGAGTAATAACTAACAATCATATAAAACTACCCAATAGAGTAATAACTAGCAATCATATAAAACTACCCAATAGAGTAATAACTAACAATCATATAAAACTACCCAATAGAGTAATAACTAGCAATCATATAAAACTACCCAATAGAGTAATAACTAACAATCATATAAAACTACCCAATAGAGTAATAACTAGCAATCATATAAAACTACCCAATAGAGTAATAACTAACAATCATATAAAACTACCCAATAGAGTAATAACTAACAATCATATAAAACTACCCAATAGAGTAATAACTAGCAATCATATAAAACTACCCAATAGAGTAATAACTAACAATCATATAAAACTACCCAATAGAGTAATAACTAGCAATCATATAAAACTACCCAATAGAGTAATAACTAACAATCATATAAAACTACCCAATAGAGTAATAACTAACAATCATATAAAACTACCCAATAGAGTAATAACTAACAATCATATAAAACTACCCAATAGAGTAATAACTAACAATCATATAAAACTACCCAATAGAGTAATAACTAGCAATCATATAAAACTACCCAATAGAGTAATAACTAACAATCATATAAAACTACACAATAGAGTAATAACTAGCAATCATATAAAACTACCCAATAGAGTAATAACTAACAATCATATAAAACTACCCAATAGAGTAATAACTAGCAATCATATAAAACTACCCAATAGAGTAATAACTAACAATCATATAAAACTACCCAACAGAGTAATAACTAACAATCATATAAAACTACCCTATAGAGTAATAACTAACAATCATATAAAACTACCCAATAGAGTAATAACTAGCAATCATATAAAACTACCCAATAGAGTAATAACTAACAATCATATAAAACTACCCAATAGAGTAATAACTAGCAATCATATAAAACTATCCAATAGAGTAATAACTAACAATCATATAAAACTACCCAATAGAGTAATAACTAGCAATCATATAAAACTACCCAATAGAGTAATAACTAGCAATCATATAAAACTACCCAATAGAGTAATAACTAGCAATCATATAAAACTACCCAATAGAGTAATAACTAACAATCATATAAAACTACCCAATAGAGTAATAACTAACAATCATATAAAACTACCCAATAGAGTAATAACTAGCAATCATATAAAACTACCCAATAGAGTAATAACTAACAATCATATAAAACTACCCAATAGAGTAATAACTAGCAATCATATAAAACTACCCAATAGAGTAATAACTAACAATCATATAAAACTACCCAATAGAGTAATAACTAACAATCATATAAAACTACACAATAGAGTAATAACTAGCAATCATATAAAACTACCCAATAGAGTAATAACTAACAATCATATAAAACTACCCAATAGAGTAATAACTAGCAATCATATAAAACTACCCAATAGAGTAATAACTAACAATCATATAAAACTACCCAATAGAGTAATAACTAGCAATCATATAAAATTACCCAATAGAGTAATAACTAACAATCATATAAAACTACCCAATAGAGTAATAACTAGCAATCATATAAAACTACCCAATAGAGTAATAACTAACAATCATATAAAACTACCCAATAGAGTAATAACTAGCAATCATATAAAACTACCCAATAGAGTAATAACTAACAATCATATAAAACTACCCAATAGAGTAATAACTAACAATCATATAAAACTACCCAATAGAGTAATAACTAGCAATCATATAAAACTACCCAATATAGTAATAACTAACAATCATATAAAACTACCCAATAGAGTAATAACTAACAATCATATAAAACTACCCAATAGAGTAATAACTAACAATCATATAAAACTACCCAATAGAGTAATAACTAGCAATCATATAAAACTACCCAATAGAGTAATAACTAACAATCATATAAAACTACCCAATAGAGTAATAACTAACAATCATATAAAACTACCCAATAGAGTAATAACTAGCAATCATATAAAACTACCCAATAGAGTAATAACTAACAATCATATAAAACTACCCAATAGAGTAATAACTAGCAATCATATAAAACTACCCAATAGAGTAATAACTAACAATCATATAAAACTACCCAATAGAGTAATAACTAGCAATCATATAAAACTACCCAATAGAGTAATAACTAACAATCATATAAAACTACCCAATAGAGTAATAACTAGCAATCATATAAAACTACCCAATAGAGTAATAACTAGCAATCATATAAAACTACCCAATAGAGTAATAACTAACAATCATATAAAACTACCCAATAGAGTAATAACTAACAATCATATAAAACTACCCAATAGAGTAATAACTAGCAATCATATAAAACTACCCAATAGAGTAATAACTAACAATCATATAAAACTACCCAATAGAGTAATAACTAGCAATCATATAAAACTATCCAATAGAGTAATAACTAACAATCATATAAAACTACCCAATAGAGTAATAACTAGCAATCATATAAAACTACCCAATAGAGTAATAACTAGCAATCATATAAAACTACCCAATAGAGTAATAACTAGCAATCATATAAAACTACCCAATAGAGTAATAACTAACAATCATATAAAACTACCCAATAGAGTAATAACTAACAATCATATAAAACTACCCAATAGAGTAATAACTAGCAATCATATAAAACTACCCAATAGAGTAATAACTAACAATCATATAAAACTACCCAATAGAGTAATAACTAGCAATCATATAAAACTACCCAATAGAGTAATAACTAACAATCATATAAAACTACCCAATAGAGTAATAACTAACAATCATATAAAACTACCCAATAGAGTAATAACTAACAATCATATAAAACTACCCAATAGAGTAATAACTAACAATCATATAAAACTACCCAATAGAGTAATAACTAGCAATCATATAAAACTACCCAATAGAGTAATAACTAACAATCATATAAAACTACCCAATAGAGTAATAACTAACAATCATATAAAACTACCCAATAGAGTAATAACTAGCAATCATATAAAACTACCCAATAGAGTAATAACTAGCAATCATATAAAACTACCCAATAGAGTAATAACTAACAATCATATAAAACTACCCAATAGAGTAATAACTAGCAATCATATAAAACTACCCAATAGAGTAACAATCATATATCTGATGTTCATATCACTTTGGCGTTTAAAACTAGTCAGCCTTTTATTCTAAATGACAACATTTTGTTGGCTATGGACGACGCTCGTAACTGAACAAGCCCTGAGATTTAACCAACGGGACATGTTAGGCTATGGATGATACTCAAACCTATGTCCTTAGCTTTATATAACAAAACATGTTAGGCTATGGATGATGTTCAAACCTAGGCAAGTCCTTAGTTCTATTTTAAAAAACATGTTAGGCTATGGATGATGTTCAAACCTAGGCAAGTCCTTAGTTTTATTCTAAAAAACATGTTAGGCTATGGATGATGTTCAAACCTAGGGAAGTCCTTAGTTTTATTTTAAAAAACATGTTAGGCTATGGATGATGTTCAAACCTAGGCAAATCCTTAGTTTTATTTTAAAAAAACATGTTAGGCTATGGATGATGTTCAAACCTAGGCAAGTCCTTAGTTTTATTCTAAAAAACATGTTAGGCTATGGATGATGTTCAAACCTAGGCAAGTTCTTAGTTTTATTTTAAAAAACATGTTAGGTTATGGATGATGTTCAAACCTAGGCAAGTCCTTAGTTTTATTTTAAAAAACATGTTAGGCTATGGATGATGTTCAAACATAGGCAAGTCCTTAGTTTTATTTTAAAAAACATGTTAGGCTATGGATGATGTTCAAACCTAGGCAAGTTCTTAGTTTTATTTAAAAAAACATGTTAGGCTATGGATGATGTTCAAACCTAGGCAAGTCCTTAGTTTTATTCTAAAAAACATGTTAGGCTATGGATGATGTTCAAACCTTAGATTTAATTAACAAAATATGTTAGCTATGGTCATCACTCAAACTAAACAAATTCTCAATCTTATCATGTGACTGTGACTGTGAAATGTAGAACATAATATTCCAGAAACGAATCGCACACACTAAATTTTATTTCCAAGTTTTTATGAGGCTACAGGTGATCTTCAAAACTAGTCGAGCCTTTAGCTTTCAATAATATGACATATTTCATGACTGTGAATTTAGCAAAAAATATACACTGTCTAACAGGATGATAATATCTAATGCATTTGATGTCAACTATTATCAATATAGTGGTAGTTATATAAATATTGTGGGAGCTGTCATGGTCGTGATCGTATGGTAGTTCGATTTACAACTACTGATGTAATCAGCACGTATCACAATTTAAGTTGTGAGTTCAAATTCCGCTAATGGCGAGGTGTACTAGATACAACATCATGTAAGTGTCAGTGACTTACAACAGGTCGGTGGTTTTCTGCTGGTACTCCAGTATCCTCCACCAATAAAGTTGACCGCCACGATATAACTGAAATATTGTTGCGTTAAGTGGCGTTAAACACCATAACCCCTCTATAAATATTATGGAGCATATATCAACAGTAACAAAGAATATACCAGCTTTATTGTAGGCTCTAACTGTCACATATATTCTTTGGTTTACAGGAAGTCCTAGAGAAACATCATATATGGCAGTAGTCTCTGTTAGATGCAGTTCTGTCTCTGGTACAATATCATTACCATCTTTTGTTGTCCCAGCCCTCCACACGTACCTCTCTAATCCAGACTGTGGATCGTCAAATCCAAACCACTTAGCAGATATATAGGTCCTACAAATCGTATATAATGCTGTGTTTTTTCTTGTTTTTTATTTTATGTTGATCATTTTACATTCAACTATTTACATGTAATACATGGGTTTTGTTTAGTTTCCGTTTTATCAATATTTCATTTACATAAGACATCCGACAGTCGTGGTGCACTAAACGGATTGTCGTAACGTTTGTTCCACAACTTCCTAGTCTTTCTAATGTGTAATGTTTTGTAGATCGTTGTTTGTCATTCATGACTTATCACCGGTTTTGTAATTATAGTAACACGACGGGTGCCACTAGAGGAGCAGGAAGTACTTACCCTTCCGGTGCACCTGAGTTCACCCCTGGTTTTTAGTTTTATGTGTAATGCTTTGTAGATCGTTTGTGCTTTCTCTCTTGGACACTGTGATTCTGATTACCGCTTTGGTATCTCCAAACTCTTCTTTAAACAGTAAATAGAACACCAAATCAAATATCTAAATGATAAAGTTTTTTAACAAAGACCCCAATACAAAAAGATTTTCATTGAGTATTACTGTTTCCAAGTGTGAGTAAAATGACAACCTTCACCTATAACTAAGTGAACCACATTGATGTAATTAACACTCAGTCTCAATCTTGAACTTTTTACATAGTATACTGATGGCTAACACGATTTCCATATCAGATGATCGTGTCGCTTAACAGTAACATGACTGGTGTCACTAGTGGAGTGGGAACTGTTAACTCTTCTGGAATTGACCCCCTTTCTTAGCTAGGTTTGATGGGCTCAATCTATAGTTTTCGGTGTTTTGTGTATCATTGTTTGTACCTTTGACCTTTTTATATTGGTCATTGTATTGGCTGTACTTCGATTTATGGCGTCTGATTATCCATTTTGGTATCTTCAAATTTTTCTTATTCTGCGTGACACAGCTGTTTTCGTATGTACAATATGAGTTCTAATTTAATCTAGTTTAAAGTAAATATAGTCAAACCTGCCTATCTGGTCACCTCTATTATGCAGTCACCTGTATTAAAAGGTCACCTTTTCCTTGTCCAGTCATAGAAAATTTCATATAAATTGAACCTCTTTTAAGAGGTCACATGTCTTAAAAGGCCACGTTTTCTTTGTCCCAAAGGTAACCTCTTAATACAGGTTTGACTGTAGATTGTACAAATACTGATGTCATGGACTGGTACTCTGTATTATAGAACCCTACACTATCCTGTACAGCACCATGCAGCTGTTGTATGTATAATATTAGTTCTAATCGACCTTAATCATAACATGTGCCTAAGTAAACCTTACGTCATAGACTGGTACTCTGTATCATAGAACCCTACACCATCCTGTACTGCACCAGCTGTAGGGGCACTATTATCAATTATCACACCATCAGATGTTACTGTTGTACACATGTCAGCTGTATTACAGGCTGTTACTGTCACGTAATATCTCAAGCCTGCCCCCAGGTGGATATTCTCCAGTGTAAATTCTGAAACCAATGCATTTTGATCATTATCATAGCATAATATTTAAATGATGCCAGGCTGTGAATGTTGTCATTTTGAAATGGTCAATACTTACATTTTAACGGTTCCTGCTCCACTAGTGATGTCAGTCGTGCTACTCAATCTTTAATTTTATGTGTATGTTTTGTAGATCGTTGTTTGTCCTTTTGTCCTTTATCTTTTGGCCATTGTGTTGTCTGTCCTTCTTCGATTTACGGATCCTGCTTACCCCTTTGGTATCTTCAAACTCTTCTGGCATACATATCAATTGTAGAGAACTACTCATACAATGTTTTATTAGTGTATTCAATTAAGTTCAGTTGAAACGCAGTTGAATAATTAATACATATTCTTTACACTAAATAAAATGATGGACACAAATAGATCACAGTTTGTCACATTACCTTCAAGCTAATTTTGACCCACTACCGATGGTATATCGACCCCCCTACCTATGGTATATCGACCCCCCTACCTATGGTATTTTGACCCCCCCTACCCATGGTATATCGACCCCTCTACCCATGGTATTTTGCCCCCTCTATCCATGGTATTTTGACCCCCCTCTCCATGGTATATTGACCCCCTACCCATGGTATATTGACCCCCTTACCCATGGTATATCGACCCCCCTACCCATGGCATTTTGACCCCCTACCCATGGAATATCGAACCCCCTACCTATGGTATATCGACCCCCCTACCCATGGTATATTGAACCCCTTACCCATGGTATATCGACCCCCCTATCCATGGTATTTTGACCCTCCTACCCATAGAATATCGACCCCCCTACACATGATATTTTGACCTCCCTGCATATCTTTTGATTAGAAATGGGGGGGGGGGGGGGGGGGTTCAAAATACCATGGGGGTTCAATTTACCATACAGGGGGATTCAGTTTTCAATAAGGGGGTTCAATATACCATGGATGTAAATTGACCCCGGGTTCAATTTACCATGGGGTTCAAAATACCATATGACACCGGTTTTTAGTGGGTTTGTGTTACTCGATCTTTAGTTTTATGTGTATGTTTTGTAGATCATTGTTTGTCCTTTTGTCCTTCTTTATTTTGCGATTGTGTTGTCTGTTCATTTGATTACCCCTTTGGTATCTTCAAACTCTTCTTATCGTAATAAGTTTAATAAAAAAAAAGTAGATATCAAATTTAGTGCACAGTTAACTTATATTCTACCGTTTGTTATTCCGACAGCCTGTTTAGAAAGGATATTGCCACACTTTGGACAGGTTCCAACAGTCACAAAATAATCTTTAATGGTAGAATGTGACTCATGGAAGCCTTGCCAGTGAGAAGAAATAACTTTAGTGTCGGTCTGATAATCGATGTCCTTCACACTTCCATTCACCATGGCAACGCTTCCATCATACACATGACCACCAATAGGAGGCGTTGTATCAACCTGAAAGGCCCAGGATGTAGCTAGAGTTGACAAACCAGCCTTGTTGAAAGCCTAAATAAACAAACTTGCAATCAGAAGAATAATATCTAAAAAAATATATCAAATTACAAGTTTTAATGGAAATTTATAAATAATATTTTATATACAATGAATAGCGGTATATGTATGTGTGCATATTTGAACTCTGTCTACAGTGTAATGGTAGCAATGGGGAAATGTGTGTTTAATGGCAGAAATGTGTGTTTGAAAATGGAAGTATTTTGGCATATTCCTGATAGATTAACATTTTGACCTACAGAAATCTCATTATTTAAGCTACAACATTGCGACCATATTTGGCAATATAATAATCATGAATGACCTAGCAAGCAACACTCCAATGTATAAATCATCTAGTTGTGAATGTGATAGAATGGTATACCAAGTAGTAATTGATTGTCATAGATCCTGAATACTACTCGAATACTTCATTGAATACGCTTTGTCTACAATGTTCTGCATTTCTGATACTGATAGAGATATCGAACTTGTCAATGAAGCAGATTTTGTGTTGAGTCATTCATTCTTATTTACGGATGTTGACAAAACTCGAAGTTTGCCATACGAGTTGTTCGCTTTGCTGGTTATATTTTTCATTGGTAATGTTTTATATTGATAATGTTTTTATTCGTAATGTTTTCATTGATAATTTTTTTTGTTGGTAATGTTTTATTTGTAATGTTTTATATTGGTAATGTTTTCGGGTAATGTTTTATATTGATAATGTTTTTATTCATAATGTTTTTATTGATAATTTGTTTTGTTGATAATGTTTTAGGGTAATGTTTTATATTGGTAATGTTTAATATTTGTAATGTTTTTTATTTGTTATGTTTTATATTGGTAATGTTTTAGATCTAAGAGAGCATTTGGTAGTACACATTACTTATCGACAGGAGCTTAGGGGTTATGGTGTTTAACGACACTTTCAACAATATTTCAACTATATCGTGGCGATCAGTTTTATTGATGGAGGATACAGGAGTACACGGAGAAAACCACCGACCTGAGCTGCAAGTCACTGACAAATTTTATCACATAATAATGTATTGAGTACACCTCGCCAAAAACAGGATTCGAATTTACAACGTTAGTGGTGACAGGCACAGATTACATAGATAGCTGTAAATCCAACTACAATATGATCACCACCACATTTCTTATTGATAAATACCATACAATAGTTATCCGGACATTGATAGATTTATAACTGCAGTACTGTGGAATCAGTGGATTCTTGCTGTATGCCAATCCACATACATACTGACAACTTCTGTATAAAACTTACCCTAACATTGATATAGTAATAATGGCCGTCATGTAGATCAAGTGGATTATTTTCATCTGTCACTCCACATTCATCGCTAACCTTCACATAGGGCATGATATCTGTATAACCAGGTTCTGACCCGACTGACCACATATAGTAATCTATACCACTGTCAAGGTCTGTAAATACTCCTTTCCAGCTACAATATATAGAGGTGAATAATATACAATACTGTTACAGTGTTTCTAACAGTAGCCGCAACTATTTGACCGCTTGTTGACAGATCTGTGACGAGTCCACAATTGATGGATGCTAATGTTCTTGACTGATTCTCGTGAATAGTATTCGTCATTACATTGACAACCATCAACTAACATACGGATGACAGATTCGTATATTTATAAACTTTCAAACTGAAGCTATCTATTTATCAAACTTTTAACAGTTAAACTGTCTAACATAATTTTCATAGTGTAATATGTTTGCTCATTTTGCTAAAATCATCACAGTTTAACTGATTTTATTCTGAACATTAAATGTAAATATTTCTTTCCACAACTAAAGACAGCTAATATATTATCCAATACTGTAAAAACATGTAGATATCTGATCCCAATAAAGTTTATTTTTGTAAAAACTGTTTTGAAACTGAAATAGAGACAAAGAATAGTCTACAAATCTGCTAATAATCCTTTAGGGAAATAGAACAGACAAATAGCTATAATAACAACATCATAACATAATATGTAATAACTTGTGAATGCCTACTGTAAACAGCAGTTGTAATAACTTGTGAATGCCTACTGTAAACAGCAGTTGTAATAAATTCTGAATACTTAATGTAGACAACCGAGCTGTAATCTGATTTTGTAGCGTTACTTTGCATATAATGGCTGCTCTTCAAATAAAACTTAGGGGAAGGTGGGGCCGTGATCGTATGGTAGTTGGATTTACAACTACCTATGTAATGGGGAAGGTGGGGCCGTGATCGTATGGTAGTTGGAGTTACAACTACCTATGTAATCGGTGCCTATCACCACTGATGTTGTGGGTTCGACTCCTGCTCAGGGCAAGGTGTACAACATTATGTGATAAAGTTTGTCAGTGACTTTCTCCGGGTACTCCGATTTCCCCCACCAATAGAATTGACTGCCACGATAGAACTGAAATATTGTTGAAGGTGGCGTTAAACACCATAAAACCAAACAATCAAATAAAACTTCACTCACCATGTGTCTATTTCTTTAGTGGAGGTGATATGACGATTTGTAAGTGTGATTGGGTTATTGGAGGTTTCTGGAGGAGTAGCATCAACAATGATAGAGTCAGATACTACTGTTGTCACTCTGTTGCCAAAATCAACGGCTAAAATATAACAATATTACATTGGATAAATGTATGTCCTAATACATTCTTTATAATCTCTCATCAATTTCCATTGACTGATTAAAGGTTGCTGCTAACAAGGAAGCTATTGAACTAAGGGTTCCTCTTGTTTAAGTTGAAGTCATCACTTCGAAAGTTTTACGGTCGCCACCATGACTTGGTTGACCGCTATGGAATATCTGTGTCACAAATGACCATGGATATGTTCCAGTTGTCATAAACACTTCCCAGTCCTTTCCTCATTCATGATTTACCATGTAACTAGATTAACTCGACGGGTGCCACTAGTGGAGCAGGAACTGCTTACCCTTCCAGAGCACCTGAGTTCACCCCAGGTTTTTAGTGGGGTTCGTGTTTCTGATCTTTAGTTTTATGCGAATGTTTTGTAGATCGTTGTTTGTCCTTTAGCCCTTTTTCTTTTGGTCATTGTGTTGTCTGTTCTTCTGTCTTTTTCTTTTGGTCATTGTGTTGTCTGTATTTCTTCAATTTACGGATTCTGATTACTCCTTTGGTATCTTCAACTCTTTATATATTGTAAAGTATTGATTGTTCACACTTAAGACTTTGAAAATGTGATTGTACCAAGACAGCCAAGTGAGCGGTCATGTATTTGTGTTAGGAGGTATAAGACAGCCAAGTGAGCAGTCATGTATTTGTGTTAGGAGGTATAAGACAGCCAAGTGAGCAGTCATGTATTTGTGTTAGGAGGTATAAGACAGCCAATTATGCAGACATGTATTTGTGTTAGGAGGTATAAGACAGCCAAGTGAGCAGTCATGTATTTGTGTTAGGAAGTATAAGACAGCCAAGTGAGCAGTCATGTATTTGTGTTAGGAGGTATAAGACAGCCAAGTGAGCAGTCATGTATTTGTGTTAGGAGGTATAAGACAGCCAAGTGAGCAGTCATGTATTTGTGTTAGGAGGTATAAGACAGCCAAGTGAGCAGTCATGTATTTGTGTTAGGAGGTATAAGACAGCCAAGTGAGCAGTCATGTATTTGTGTTAGGAGGTATAAGACAGCCAAGTGAGCAGTCATGTATTTGTGTTAGGAGGTATAAGACAGCCAATTATGCAGACATGTATTTGTGTTAGGAGGTATAAGACAGCCAAGTGAGCAGTCATGTATTTGTGTTAGGAAGTATAAGACAGCCAAGTGAGCAGTCATGTATTTGTGTTAGGAGGTATAAGACAACCAAGTGAGCAGTCATGTATTTGTGTTAGGAGGTATAAGACAGCCAAGTGAGCAGTCATGTATTTGTGTTAGGAGGTATAAGACAGCCAAGTGAGCAGTCATGTATTTGTGTTAGGAGATATAAGACAACCAAGTGAGCAGTCATGTATTTGTGTTAGGAGGTATAAGACAACCAAGTGAGCAGTCATGTATTTGTGTTAGGAGGTATAAGACAGCCAAGTGAGCAGTCATGTATTTGTGTTAGGAGGTATAAGACAACCAAGTGAGCAGTCATGTATTTGTGTTAGGAGGTATAAGACAGCCAAGTGAGCAGTCATGTATTTGTGTTAGGAGGTATAAGACAACCAAGTTAGCAGTCATGTATTTGTGTTAGGAGGTATAAGACAGCCAAGTGAGCGGTCATGTATGTGTTAGGAGGTATAAGACAGCCAAGTGAGCGGTCATGTATTTGTGTTAGGAGGTATAAGACAACCAAGTGAGCAGTCATGTATTTGTGTTAGGAGGTATAAGACAGCCAAGTGAGCGGTCATGTATTTGTGTTAGGAGGTATAAGACAGACAAGTGAGCGGTCATGTATTTGTGTTAGGAGGTATAAGACAGCCAAGTGAGCAGTCATGTATTTGTGTTAGGAGGTATAAGACAACCAAGTGAGCAGTCATGTATTTGTGTGTTAGGAGGTATAAGACAGCCAAGTGAGCAGTCATGTATTTGTGTTAGGAGGTATAAGACAACCAAGTGAGCAGTCATGTATTTGTGTTAGGAGGTATAAGACAGCCAAGTGAGCGGTCATGTATTTGTGATAGGAGGTATAAGACAGCCAAGTGAGCAGTCATGTATTTGTGTTAGGAGGTATAAGACAGCCAAGTGAGCGGTCATGTATTTGTGTTAGGAGGTATAAGACAGCCAAGTGAGCAGTCATGTATTTGTGTTAGGAGGTATAAGACAGCCAAGTGAGCAGTCATGTATTTGTGTTAGGAGGTATAAGACAACCAAGTGAGCAGTCATGTATTTGTGTTAGGAGGTATAAGACAGCCAAGTGAGCAGTCATGTATTTGTGTTAGGAGGTATAAGACAGCCAAGTGAGCAGTCATGTATTTGTGTTAGGAGATATAAGACAACCAAGTGAGCAGTCATGTATTTGTGTTAGGAGGTATAAGACAACCAAGTGAGCAGTCATGTATTTGTGTTAGGAGGTATAAGACAGCCAAGTGAGCAGTCATGTATTTGTGTTAGGAGGTATAAGACAACCAAGTGAGCAGTCATGTATTTGTGTTAGGAGGTATAAGACAGCCAAGTGAGCAGTCATGTATTTGTGTTAGGAGGTATAAGACAACCAAGTGAGCAGTCATGTATTTGTGTTAGGAGGTATAAGACAGCCAAGTGAGCGGTCATGTATGTGTTAGGAGGTATAAGACAGCCAAGTGAGCGGTCATGTATTTGTGTTAGGAGGTATAAGACAGCCAAGTGAGCAGTCATGTATTTGTGTTAGGAGGTATAAGACAGCCAAGTGAGCGGTCATGTATTTGTGTTAGGAGGTATAAGACAGACAAGTGAGCGGTCATGTATTTGTGTTAGGAGGTATAAGACAGCCAAGTGAGCAGTCATGTATTTGTGTTAGGAGGTATAAGACAACCAAGTGAGCAGTCATGTATTTGTGTGTTAGGAGGTATAAGACAGCCAAGTGAGCAGTCATGTATTTGTGTTAGGAGGTATAAGACAACCAAGTGAGCAGTCATGTATTTGTGTTAGGAGGTATAAGACAGCCAAGTGAGCGGTCATGTATTTGTGATAGGAGGTATAAGACAGCCAAGTGAGCAGTCATGTATTTGTGTTAGGAGGTATAAGACAGCCAAGTGAGCGGTCATGTATTTGTGTTAGGAGGTATAAGACAGCCAAGTGAGCAGTCATGTATTTGTGTTAGGAGGTATAAGACAGCCAAGTGAGCAGTCATGTATTTGTGTTAGGAGGTATAAGACAACCAAGTGAGCAGTCATGTATTTGTGTTAGGAGGTATAAGACAGCCAAGTGAGCAGTCATGTATTTGTTAGGAGGTATAAGACAACCAAGTGAGCAGTCATGTATTTGTGTTAGGAGGTATAAGACAACCAAGTGAGCAGTCATGTATTTGTGTTAGGAGGTATAAGACAACCAAGTGAGCAGTCATGTATTTGTGTTAGGAGGTATAAGACAGCCAAGTGAGCGGTCATGTATTTGTGTTAGGAGGTATAAGACAGCCAAGTGAGCAGTCATGTATTTGTGTTAGGAGGTATAAGACAACCAAGTGAGCAGTCATGTATTTGTGTTAGGTGGTATAAGACAACCAAGTGAGCAGTCATGTATTTGTGTTAGGAGGTATAAGACAGCCAAGTGAGCAGTCATGTATTTGTGTTAGGAGGTATAAGACAACCAAGTGAGCAGTCATGTATTTGTGTTAGGAGGTATAAGACAACCAAGTGAGCAGTCATGTATTTGTGTTAGGAGGTATAAGAATTGTTCAGACGGTGTGGTGTTTGTTTTTCATTTTATTTGTAAGTTTTGATTTTGCATAAAAGGCTTACACTAAAACATGTTTAATTAGAATGCATGCGAAGAGTAGAAATTTGTTTAGGATAGATTTAACATTGTGCTCCTGTATCTACAGCCCGTTTGCTATGTAATATAAAATTTATATTTATTTTCATAAATGTTCATTTTTTATTTTGTCCCTTAGTATGAAGAGTTTGAAGATACTAAAGGGAGGTAATCAGAATTTGTATATTGAAGAAGAACAAACAACACAATGGCCAAAAGAAAAAGTACAAAAGTACAAAAAACGATCTCACCTCGGTAGAGCATAATACTAGTACTCTGTTTATATATGGAGTTTGTATGATATTTACCCCTCACTGTAGCATAATACTGATACCCAGTTTGTAAATACAGCTGGTGTAGTGCTTTGTGCTGTACCACTCCAACATTATCAAATGCATAAACATCATTTCCACCAGGTGTTGTACCTAATAAATTTGTGAAGAAAATACAATAATTAACAAAGTATTCATAAACAGAACAAATGACAACATCAGGCTGCATCACAGAAATGGTACCGCAATTATTAATTATTAAACAGCATTCAAAACAAACACGAGAACTGTGCATTCCAACTTTCACAAATTCACAGATATGTCAGCAAAATGGCAATAAATTTATTGTTAATGTAGTATAAACTAAGAATGCTAAATGCTTGAAACGGTTTCTTTATTTAAAAAAAGCAAAGACAGGCAACATCAACTTTAAAAATATGATTTTGTAATTCTTGATTTTGCACCACTGCTCTTACAATGGACTTCCGCCAAGACATGTACCGTAAATCGGGAAATTTTGGTGTAGGTTAATTTTGGCCTCTTTTCTCCAAAAGAGGGTTGTTTTATTTTGGTGTGTGAAATTTTGGCCATTTTCGTTTCTAGTGTGTTTAATTTTGGCCACTTTTGGTTCCCATGTGTTTAATTTTTTTGTCAGTTAATTCAGAACGTAAATGGAAGAGTTCTCATTTCAACTAGCAATACTACGTTTTTACTGTTACTTACCGGATATTTTTGATGTCGTACTAAAAACCAAATCGATTATGGATAAATTGTGATATTTATTAAAACTAGGAATTTAAATATAAAAAGTAAAATGCATTTAATATAAAAACAACAAATAATAATTTTGCACTGGTATTAATCATCGCTTTTACAGGTAAACAGTATTATAACGGTCAGTACATGTATTTGTTTACACAACAATTAATTTATACATCAAAGGTTACAAAAAAATGTATATGACAGATCACACCTTTATAATTGGATTTTGTACCTGTAAATCTATTTGAATATTGACTGTGAATTTTATGCTGTTTTAAATAAAACCGATAAGACACTAATTACGTGTTTATTGATTTTTCTTTTTTCTATAGGTAATTGTCATTTTAATGATATTTCACATTTTGTTGATTGAATAAATTTGATTGGTATTGCATGGTTTTTATCAATGTACTTTATTTACCTGTAATTTCTCTCTTATCATCCAAGCCAACGATTTCACATCGTGAACACTTTTCAGTTTGACTTGTGTGTGTATATACATGTATAACGGTAATTGACAAAGTTTTACTTAGGAAAGAAGTAAGACAAAAAGGTACAGACTAGGGAATATAAATTTAAAAAGATATCAAGGCAGTGTTCAATTTTGGCAGTTAATTTTTGGAGTGTGACATATTTTGGTGTGTTTAATTTTGGCACTTCATATTTACAGGCCAAAATAAAACCATGACCAAAATTTTCCGATTTACGGTATCTGATCGAAATGTGAAAGTTATAAAGAAAACACTTGGACTTGAACATGTTGAATTCATGGTACGATCTTTATAACAGTAGTGTGATTTGACATAATGTCATATCCCTGCACTTTTGCGTCATGGTTAACGTTAAGTGTTATTAACTCTTCTTTCAGTAATTTATCTAAATCATATTGTGATGGTCAGCGTTTTATTGGAGGCAAATATCGTAATGAGCAGTCATTAACAAATTGTTCATATTAGGCTATATCGAGTGCACCTCAACAAGGGCGAGAATCAAACACACAACTGATAGTCATTGATTACATAATAAGATATGATTATGTCCCCTAGATCTCTTCCATTTTTTTTGTGATGTTAATGCAGTATGTTTGATGCCATGATGGTGTTTAACGCCACTTTCAACAATATTTCAGCTATATTGTGGCGGTCAGTTTTAAAGGTGGAGGAAACCGGAGGACCCAGAGAAAACCACAGACCTGTCGCAAGTCACTGACAAACTTTATCATATAATATTGTACACCTCGCCCTGATCGAGATTCGAACTCACAACATCAGTGGTGATAGGCACTGATTGCAAAGGTAGCTGTAAATCCAACTACCATACGATCATGGCCACGACGCCCCCCCCCCCATTATGCAGTATGTGATGATGTAATGATGTACAATTCACAAATAACAATGTTATATTCCTTGATATTAATAGAATGAGACACACTGAGTGTTATGTACAACTCACCTAAGCCAATTATATATTCTTTAATGCCAGTAGAATGGGGTCCGGTATTAAATTCTTCTACGTCATGAAATCCCTCCCAATTAATGTACATATCTGTCAGGGTTGTCTGAAATCAAATCAATTGTTATTAACGCTATTAGATTTTACGGTACATAGATAAACACACAGAACATAAATGTGCAAGTGTTCAACATTGTTCTAGTAAATTTAGTCTAGATTATTAATTTTGACTTAGGTCTCGTAATTTTTTAATTTGGAAATATTACATAAGATGCCTTTTTGTCAATCATGCCATAGATAAAGTATAATTATTTCTTGCTCCAAATGATTTTTAAATTATTTGGCTTTGGGTGCACCTGATTCCAGAAACGCATCATGCACACTACTTTTAATATCTACATTTTTATTACACAATTAGAATAAAGTATGATTATTTAAACCATTAAAATAAAGTAAAATTCCATGGACAATGAGAGGATATATACCAAAAACAAAATGCCACACATATTACACAATGCATAATATAATGATATATGCAAGATAAATGGCATAAAATAGATACATGTATACTATACAATAAACCTAGTTATTTATTGTAAATCTATTTAATCACTATATTTTACAGATACATGTATATATTAAGAGATACAGACAAATCCTAATGCACGAGTGGCCGTCATGGCCAGGAAAGTATGGGTGTGTAACAAGAGTAATACGAATGGTTCCACATGTGGAGCAGGAACATATTACAGTACATACCTGATACAAAGTACCACGATTGCTACCAATCCATACTATTCCTGCTGTAGGCGGAGTTAAGTCAATGACAATGCCATCACTACATGCACTAATCTCTTGAAGTTCCTCAGTCCAGGTTTCATGTAGCATTGTTGTGTAATCAGCATGTACACATACAGTGTACCGTGTCCCATGTATCAATTGATCACTACCCTCAAATATTTCATTCATAAATTCACTGTCTGTAGAAGAATGAGAAACAATAACACATACATTTGTATATGACAAAAAGTGTAGTATAATTTTCTGTGTGAGAAATCCCGCCCGTACAAAATAAATGATATCAAAATTAATAGCATTTGTGTATAGCTGTAAAATAGAGACCTTTATGATAGGTATCCGTGCCTGATGTTGTGACTGTTTATTTTGTCATCTTTTCTTGGGGTATTTTTATACCATTATATGACACAAGAAGAATAGTACCAACATCAGGAGTGATTTACAAGTAAAGGAACAAACCACCTCACGCTGCAGACGATTACAAGTTTACATCCGTGTATCTCAGAATAAACAAAATGGCTACAAAATTTCATGCTATTTACATATGTAAGACTCAGATTGACGTCCAGTCTCTAATAGACGTCCATTCCTCAAATCAATGTCCGATTTCTACGTCAGACATCTGTACGTCAGATCTATGTCCTTTTTTCAAATTCTCAAATCAGCGTCCAATTCTCAAATCTATGTCCTTTTTCAAATTCTCAAATTGGCATTCAATTCTCAAATATAAGACCGTTTTCCGACTTTCTCAAATCGACATTCAATGATGTCACTGGTGTTTGCCCTAACCCTAACCAATAAATCGGTCATAGAACTGAGAATTTACAAAAGGACACTGATTTGAGAATACCCTTAAATCCGAACGTGATTTGAGATGATGATGTCAGTGGATGCCAATTTGAGGAGTGGATGCCGATTTGATTCCGGACGCTGATCTGAGTCTATATTATACTATGCACTTTAAGTTCTATAAACATATTTTAGCATATGGTGACAGCACAAAAGGGCTACCACTATTTAAAACAATTCTACCTACTTCCTTTCATATAATTTTAGAATTAGTATGTGAGCGAAGCGACCTCTTTATGGTTAAAAATGTGTACCTAGGATTTTCTTCACATGGCTTCACATACTGATGGATATATTTTTTTCTGCACATTGTAAACACGTTCCGTGTAACACACTTATACATTCTACTAATGAAGATCTTCTTAACATAAAGCGCAAAGGTGATGCTAAATCTCAGACCCTCTCTCGTACGTCCGATATCACTGAAATCCAGAACCCGTGTGTAATAAAAGTCATTTTGTTAGCTTGTTCTACTTATATTGATATTTTCAAATTTTAATAAATCTCTTCTGACATACTGACAAGAATTTTTTTTCTGCGTGGAAGTTATCTTTTGAGATCTCATCTACATCTACATCTACTAGGTATTGTCCAGGTATCAGTTTCAGAGCTGCCGATATGCATATTCATTACTCGTGAACTAGTGACCCATATGACGTTAGAGGCATATCTTTACATTGTCGATACAGTTGACAGTTCACCATACAAAGCAATGTCCCAACAGCTTTCAGTTAACGTAAGTATTTTATACGTTATAAAACACCTATAGAATATCACTGTATTTCCTAAGTCCATTTTTTATACTCCAAATTTCCTTAAAAAAGTACCCATTGTTGCAGCTGCAAGTCATTCCAATGTTGTTTTTCCTTTTGTCGTCTGTCCATTGAGCACATTTCAAGTGTGGAAAGGGGGACAACTCTTCACACACAAAAAATCTATGGAAAGCCATAAGTGTCATTTCTTATTGTCTGAAATCTTCATTTTTACAATTTTACAGATTAAACAGGAATGAGAAATGGTTCAAAAGTCATTCATTTCAACTTTTTTGGTCTGTTTATTTGAGATAAGGATATCTACTATTGAAATTGAAAAAAAAAAAAAAAAATCAAATTGAAAATTAAAAAAAAAAAAAAATTTTTTTTTAATTAATGTCATTTTCAGTGTTGGATCGTTATTACGTTACATTGTTTGAAATTAATTTGGATTTTTTATTTTTTATTTTTTATTGTTAAAAAATGTTTGAACAATATGGCAAGACAGCACACCATAACTTGGAACAAAGTGTGCGCTGTTCCATCCATTTTACATACAGTAGGAGTGAATTGGAATAGCCGCTCCGAAATTGATACCGCCTACACAGGTAAGTGTGACGTAGCACTCAATAATAAACAAGTTTTGCATAAGTGTTTGAAGGCTCTAGATAAAGTTCATGTTAAAACATTTTAAAGGAGACTTGTATCTAGATATTTCCAATATTCAATATTTCTTTCAACGCCATGAAAGAAAATAATTTACTATTTTCCCTTAAGGGCTCCGAAACCGATACCGTGAGGATACAGAACTCTGTCTTTGCAGACTGTTACGTTCCGGAAAAACTATTGCGCTGTGGTGGCAGAAAAGAGTTAAAGAATGAACTGTGAAAAGAATATATAATCCAATCAACGGCAAGAAAAAAATTGAAAAGAAATAAAGAATCAAAAGATCCCAAATTGATTTCTGTTCTTCTGATCTCGTAAGGAACGACGAGAGTTCGATTGAATGAGACTAGATTTGACCCTAAAAAAAGTCGTCCCCGATATATCTCGGCCGAAAAAAATTCGACACTATTTTGATGCACTGGATGAGCGTGAAATGGCAGATAATTTTCAGATTCGCGAGCATTCATGGCCGTGCCTGTTTCATATTATTGCTAAGTTTACAAAGCTCCATAGGAGTAGCAAATATATATATATACATATATATATATATATTACTTCTTACAAACTTCTAGGAATATCATTGGTTTAAAGTGAACACGTGGAAACAGTGCATATTTAATACACGGTCAATAATTTTTAATACACGGTTAGTAGTAGAGTTATCTCCCTTTTTCTTTAAAAAACTAACATGGAGGTGTATATGGATGACTTCACCTGATCACTTACACACAATATAAAAATTGCATATATATTAGTTTTGATGCAGTTACATCTAAATCCCACATTCAAAGGTAATCAGTAAGATAAATTTGTTCCCCAGAGTGCTAGTGACCTAATATGATATATATGGGGTCAGTAAATTTCATATGGTATATACTGACCCCATATATATCGTATTAGGTCACTAACACACTGTGTAACTAATAGTGTGTCTTTACAATGTGATTAACCAATAAAATTACACACAATCAGTCTATTTTACACATATTTTCATACAGTATAGACATACTCTTTAAACAAAAAACGTACGTGTTGTCCCACAGCGGATTTGATCTGGATGTGAACAAGGATCTGTCAATACGAGTTGATTCACTTGACGGTAGTATGTGGTTACATCTACAGACTTGGCATCAATGATAGCATATTTATAAATTCTATGACGTAATGTCGGCCATACTGCAGATAAAACGTTCTTGTATGGAGTGTAGTCTTTATCAGGATATTTCCACTTTGCATTTTTTTCAAGATAAACTGTTTTTCCCATTCCATCTATAAATGATAAAATATTATCTTCTTATTTTCTACAATCTTCTTTATTTTTATAAGGCTAAAGTTAAAACCATACAAAGGGTGATTATCATTTACTCTACAGAACAAATGTCACAAGTATATTATATAGATATATTTACTCCAAATCCTGTGATCTTCAATACCTACTTTCAAAACCATAGAAAATAAGTATTAAGTATTTTAAGAATATGTGTTCTTTGACACTTAAACAAGTCATTTCATTTTTTCTAAGAATAGTTTGAAGATACCAAAGGCGTAATCAGAATTCGTATATCGAAGAAGAACAGACAACACAATGGCGAAAAAAAAGTACAAAGGGACAAACTGCGATCTACAAAACATATACATAAAACTAAAGATCAAGTAACACAAACCCTACTAAAAACCGGACATGAACTCAGATGCTCCGGAAGGGTAAGCAGTTCCTGCTCCACTAGTGGCACCTGTCGTGTTAATCTAGTTACAAACCCGGTGATAAGTCATGAATGAGGAAAGGACCAGGAAGTGTTTACGACAAGTGGAACATATTCGCGGTCACCTGTGACACAGACACTCCATAACGGTCAACCATGTCATGGTGGTGAACACAAAACTTTCGAAGTGACGACTTCAACTTAACCAAGATGAACCCTTGGTTCAGTACTTCCATGTTAGCAGCAACCCTCTTTCAAGGAAATTATGATAGGAACAACATTTGTAAAAAAATGATCTTACCCAGTATATCTGGTACCCCTACAGCATCTATCACAACATTTGGTTGTATTAAAGCAGGATTCACAGCTGTACAGTCCTCAATCTCAGTAGAAGCCATGGAATATTGTCTGACCTTGTTATAACCTCTGACTGATAACCTTTTACATCTGGAGAAATCCATTGTACCATTCAACACATACTCAAATGATATCTAAAATAGTAATTACACATATAACAATGCATTGCTGGTGTTATTGTTAGCATACTCGTCTCAATTATAGTAGATGGTAGGTTTGAGACTCGATCGGGTCAAACCAAGGACTATACAATTGGTATTTGTTACTTCTTCACAAAGCATGCAACATTAAGGAGTAAGAGAAACGACTTGTTGGCTTTAGAACAGGATAATATGTCCAAGTAGAGCGACATTTTTAGCCGCAAATTGTTGTATACTGGTATCCAACACAATTTCCATATCAGATGATATTCGTGTCGTCTAACAGTAACTTGACGAGTGTCACAAGTGGAGCAGGACCTGAGTTCAACCCCGGTTTTTAATGGGATTCGTGTTTGTCGATCTTTAGTTTTCAGTGAAGTGTTTTGTAGATCATTTTTTTCCTTTTGTTCTTTTTCTTTTTGGTCATTGTGTTGTCTGTCCTTTTTGATTTATGGCTCCTGGTTATCTCTTACATTAAATATGAGAACCATAACCAACGTCTAGATTATTTTTATGCAAACAAACACATGTTTTAAAAATAATTCTATAGTAAAATGAAACAAAGTCAGTATAATTGATAAATACCATAATTCCATTGGTAGTATGGGTGATCAGATCTGTCCAAGTCGTGTATGTTTTGCCATGCACGGAATTATCTGTTATAGCAAACTCGTATTTATCAACAGATTCATACTTCTCTGTCATGTCTTCAATGTCAGGGTCATAAAAACGTTCAAATGATATCCTTAACTGAAACAAACAAAATATCAGTCTATAGAAAGAAAACATGTAATAAAAAAGTTTGAATTATCTAAATAACTAATTCAAGTTAAAATCAATTAATTAACTAGATAAACTTGTAAGTTTTATTTTTAAATGAATTAGACATTTTTATACACTTGTGTGGATTGTAGATATATTTTTAATCTAAATATATGTTGCCTCTTTTACACTTACCTTTTATCAGTGATACAGTAGAACTTGTCTAATCTGACATACAAAGGGACCAGGGAAATGTGTCGGATTGTACAGGATGTCGGAATGCTCAGGTTTTATTTTAGTTAATAAAAATACTTTTTGGGATCATAAATTTTTGTCGGATGTCACAGGATGTCAGACAACTCAGGTGTTGGATTGCACAAGTTCCACTGTACTAGCAACGGACTTAAATCAAATATCGGGTCATAAAAACGTTTAAACGGCATAATCAAAAATGTACACGAAACAAACATCGGAGTCATAAAAACTTTAACAAACATTAGTAACGGACACACAATGGTATAAGGACCATAGAAGTAACCAAACAATATCTGCAACTGAAATAAAACAAAATGTCAAGACTATATAAAAATAAAATTCAAACTATATAGGAAATTGAAATTCAACCTGCCAGGTTAATAGAAACGTTCATTTGATTGATTTGATTTGATTTATTGTGCTTAACGCCAATATTTCAACTATATCATGGCAACCAGTTTTAGTGGTGGAAGAAGCCGGAGTACTCGGAGAGAACCACCGGCCATGGGCAAGCAACTGGTAAACTTTATCACTTGCAGCCTTTTTTGTAATTTACAAAGCCAGGCACGAACCTACGCCGTATTGGCGACAGGCTAGTATGAGTTGTTAGGTAATCCAACTACCTAACTCATTGAGCCACCCAGGCCCTCTTAGAAACGTTTAAAGTTATCAACAATCAACACAAAACAAACATCAGAGACATAGATATTTTCACACGATATCATGAATTCAAACGAAATAAATGACAGGTCATGGACACGTCAAACAAAAGTACCAATTGAAACAAACAAATGTCAAGGCCATGGTGACGCACAAAGGATATCAGCATTTACCATTTAACAAAGCAATCATTCTAAAAGAAATGATCAAATCATTACAGAAAATCATAAAGTTTTATTTATTAAACCATAATTTAAAGAAATCTCCATTTTGGGGTCCATATAAAACAGTCAACAATTGATATTGCTTGTAATTTGAATTTCATTTAAATAGAGATTTAAATCATGTTTTTTTGTTAATTTTTTAGCTTAATATTTTATTATAATACAATGTATTTGTACAAAAATCTAACCTTTTCATTCCCTCCTGTTTCAGTAGTATTTAGATGTTCTACAGTTATTCCACTAGTCACTGGTGGATTGACCATGATCAAAACGCCATCGGTATTAATTGTCTGGAAACAAACGTTCTTTGCACAGAGTTTCAAAACAATACGGTAAGCTATACCAGGACTTAATGACAAGACATCAATACTTATATCAAAAACAGTGGAAACATGTATGAAATCTCGATACATTGTCCATATATCTGAAAGGAAATATGTTGATTTAGTCATAAACACTTTCCTAGTTTAACCCCGCCACTTTTTATTGAAGTGTCTGTACCAAGCCAGGAAAATGAGACTTTGCGTATTTGTATGTTAGAGGTATCGATTTTGACTCTTTCTACGATTTTTTAATTGGATTTCGGAACTGCTCCAACGGTGTGGTATCTTTTTTCTTTAATTACCTAACAAATTAATAGTAATTGGAAGACTTCTCCAAGGAGATGTTGCCAATAAAAACAGCTACCATTTCACGAAGTTTGGTATTCTTTTACTCAAAAACTTAAAGTAGTTTATTCAGTTTGTTATAGAGCCAGACAATAATTACCGTTAGGCCAGACACTACTTAATTAAAATACATATATAGGCAGCAGTTACATGTTTTCAATAGTTTAGGATTATACCATAGCTTCACTTGAAATGGCAATTGTTTTCTCAAAGTATCATATATTTAACCTAAAAAGTATAATAAGGATTTTCTGACATAATTTGTTTAACTCATGAAAAGCATTAGTTTGTGACATCATTTTTATAAAAACATAATTTCACAGAAAAAATATTACGGCTGTACTTAATTTTCAGATGTTTAAAACGTTGACAACCGTGCAAATAATTTTATTTTGTGATTTTATCACCTGGCTTAAATGTGTACCGCACATGTGCTAATGATATTTCGTCATCGGGTTGATCGCTGGTTTGTTTGCAAAGCGAAAGAAGGACATGATGTTAGAATGTTATGTAATACATACCACCAGTTCTTGATCTTTGTTCTATAGCAATATGAGCATCTGTGGCGTATAGTTGTACATTGTCTGGTACTGTCCAATAAGCTTTCATAGAACTAGTCGACATTTGAAAATCTATGTCTTCTGAACAGTGAAATCTATTATCCTGAAATTAATTTTTTAAGTTTGTTTGTTTGTTTGTTTGTTTGTTTGTTTGATGGTGTTTAATGCCACTTTCAACAATATTTCAGTTATATCTTGGCAGTCAGTTTTTTTTGTTGAGGAAACCGGAGGACACAGAGAAAACCATCGACCTGTCGCAAGTCACTAGGTAGTTGCAAATCCAACTACCATACGATCATGGCCACGACAGCCCCAAAGGTTTTGAGGAAGATGTACATATCTCTGAAAACTAGTATTTCTGAAAATTTATATTAAAATATTTTTATATTTATATACGAACGTCTACGCAATTGACAACCATTTTTGTATCACAACCCAGTGTGTTTTCCTTTGATCTTTAGTATTTTCTAAATGGAGATAACCATACTGGAGGTGGAGTCAAGATAACTATTTTTGGGCAAAGCATGTTCTATTTAGTGTGCTTTAACTGTGACCTAATTTTGATAGAACACAGAAATAAACACATTGTAACTTTTTTTTGACATTTGCCTTGAATTGGTACACACTGTAATTGTTTGACCAAGTGATAGACATTTTGGGTGCAAAGTGGTACTAAGTGCAAGCTTTCTTAAATCTGACACTGGAAAAAACTATAAAACCACAGGCGCTTTCTGTTTACAAATTTATCTTAAATAAAATTTCTTTATTATTTCATCTCTTTTTCCTTATTTTAAAACTTGTTCGTGTCAATATTCATGCAATCTTATGCTAACATCAAATTGCATGTGTCGACCCTATTAGTATCTATTATAGGGTCGACACATGCAATTTGATGTTAGCATAAGATTGTATGAATATTGACACGAACAAGTTAAAATAAGGAAAAAGAGATGAAATAATAAAGAAATACTATTGAAAATAAGTTTGTAAACAGAAAGTTAGAAAAAGGGGGGGGTGGTCCGTGCCCCGAGCGCCTGTGTATAAAACAAGCAAAAAGACTGACAAAGTGATCCCCACGTGTTTGTTCATGCAGATGACATAAAACCACATGAAAAACCTTTAACTTTACTATTAACTAAGCAATTTTTTTTATTCAAACAAGACAAATTATCAGTTTTGCAATAAAAAAAATCCATATCATCGTTTAAAAGATCGTCCGTCATGTTCGCTGCCATTTAAGGTTTTGACGTTAACCACGTGTTCTATTAAAAACTTTTTACCACGTCACTGACTGCTGGCGTACGTGACCAAGATCAGTCTTCTCAAGTGCGACAGACGTCAATCACACATTTGCTTCCGTTTGATTGGTTATGATACAAAACATTTAGAATACTTTTAATTTCTTGTATGCGCAGATAAACTGATCTCGGGCACGCCCTCGATCAGTTTATCAGCACATACACGAAATTAAAAGTACTCTAAATATTACTTAGAATTATATTTGTAAGCTGACAAATTTGTTTTTTCCATCGACAGGATACGAACTCACACTTTTGATGCACTACAGTAGAAATTGCGTAGGCTTATACCAGCCCCTAGACAACTCAGCCACATCAACTATATATATATATATATATACTCAATAAGCACATTTCTAAGATGATAAACCATTTGGTTTTGAATCTGTAATAAAAACGTAGGTACGCTCAAAGTGAAAAGTTTGTGTAACCGTTTTTAGATTGATAAAAGAAATTTTATGATCATATTACGTTCAGGACGATTTAAAAACAGCTTATGCTAGGATGACTGATTTGATTTGATTTATTGTGTTTCAGCAATATTTCAGCTATATCATGGCGACCAGTTTTAGTGGTTGAAGAAGCCGGAGTACCCGGAGAGAACCATCGACCATGGGCAAGCAACTGGTAAACTTTATCAATTGCGGCTGTGAGTCGAGTGCACCCTTTTTGTAATTTACAAAGCTGGGCGCGAACCCATGCCGCATTGGTGATAGGGTTGTATGAGTTGTTAGGTAATCCACCTACCTAACTCATTGAGCCACCCGGGCCCTCTATGCTAGGATGAATAGAATTACCAACATGAACTCGATCTATAAGTAAACTGTGAATTAAACACTTACGTCCTGATGGTGGTCCAGCTTCATACCTTAAAATACGAATAATGAATTATTATGTACAGTCAATCCTGTATTAAGAGCAGCATGCCCACAGATTTTTTCATCTGGGGGTACATGTACCCTTTTACCTTCATTTTTGGGGGTACATCAACATTTTTGGGGGTGCAATGTACCCTCTAACTCTTCATTTGGGGGTACAAAGAAAATGAACTGCATTTTCTCCACACAAGGTCGTGCACCATGCTGTTTTTTGTAAATATTAAGACAAAAAAAAAATGTGTGTTTACTGTCACATGTCAAAAAAATCTAGGGTCGGTTGGTCGGGATAATTTATTATTTTTATTATCGGCAAAACCGGAAATAGTCGTTCCCGGTTCCGGAATCCGATTCCGGTATTTCATTTTCGAAATTTTCGGTTGAATGACGAATTATGCAGTTTTTCTACCTTCTTTGCTCTCAATTTCGACAAAAAGCTAGCAGTTGAATAAATAAAACATTGCTGCTAGTTAAACAACAAAAATGGTTATTTAACTAATCAGAACAACTCTATTACGTACTTTGAAGTGAATTGTAAACAAAAGGTAATTTTTATAGTGCTCACAACGGGTTCTTTACGTGCACGCACGTAGGGTTCTTTCAATTATACGTGCATGCTTTTTATTCTACGTGAAACATGTACTGCAGTACGTGAATGGGCATTCTGAAGAGGTCATGACCTATGGGACAAAGAAGAAGTGGCCTTATAAGACAGGTGACCTCTTAAAAGAGGTTCAATTCATATGACATTTTCTATGATAGGACAAAAAAAAGATGACTTTTTAATACAAGTGACTGCTTAATAGAGGTGACCACATGGGAAAGTTTGATTGCATATATAATTCTTACATTAAATTAAAATTGTGCAGATATATAGTCGATATTTACCACTGAGTAAGCTATTAAAGGTTTAGATATAAACTTGTTAAACGAACCACTCAAGACGTCTTATACCCTATTTATCGTAGGCTACAGGTTATTAAGATTCAATAAGAATACCATTATCGTCATGGAGACTGCATGGAAATAAGTAATACTGGTGATGAATCAGTAGCTTGTGTTGGTTTTAGACACACATTTTATATCCTTCCGGAGTTCATCCATGTTGTTCAGTGGTTTCGTGTTGCTCGATCTTTAGTTTTTTGTGTAGTGTCCTAAAAATTCTCCTTTTCTGGGGTATTGCATTGCATGTCTTTCTTCAATTTATGGCTTTTGATTAACCCTTTGGTATCTTCAAACATTATTGATAGTTACTAGAAAAAACATGAGATACAACATCATCATATATGGATACACCTGTTAAAATATTATTTTTTGTTACTATAGTAACACCATCAGATACAACTTCTCTACTTACTTAATTTGTATATTATAATTGGTAATAATAATGGAAATTTACCTGTCATTGTACAAGGTTTACCATCATATATCGATACACCCGTTAAAACGTCATTTTCTGTTACCATAGTAACACCATCAGATGAAACTTCTGTATTACCAGCTGAGCTGACAGCAGTCACAGTAAAATAATATTTCTGAAAGGATGTATGACACAGTTTTTTTATTCCAGTAATCTTAATCATTTCGCCATGTTTATGTTAATAAAAATATTTACAGAGAAGTTTATAATTGTGTGTCTGATCCATTGTCTGTATTTGTTTGACAATAAAATATGCTTAAAAGTTCTGGGAGCAAGAAAACCAAAACTAAACAGGATCAGCTAAAATCAGTTAAGATCACATATGTCTAAGGCTAAGATCACACATATGTCTGAGGCTAAGATCACATATGTCTGAGGCTAAGATCACATATGTCTAAAGTTAAGATCACATATGTCTAAGGCTAAGGTCACATATGTCTGAGGCTAAGATCACATATGTCTAAAGTTAAGATCACATTTGTCTAAGGCTAAGATCACATATGTCTGAGGCTAAGATCACATATGTCTGAGGCTAAGATCACATATGTCTGAGGCTAAGATCACATATGTCTGAGGCTAAGATCACATATGTCTAAAGATAAGATCACATATGTCTAAGGCTAAGGTCACATATGTCTGAGGCTAAGATCACATATGTCTGAGGCTAAGATCACATATGTCTAAGGCTAAGATCACATATGTCTAAGGCTAAGATCACATATGTCTGAGGCTAAGATCACATATGTCTAAGGCTAAGATCACATATGTCTGAGGCTAAGATCACATATGTCTAAGGCTAAGATCACATATGTCTAAGGCTAAGATCACATGTCTGAGGCTAAGATCACATATGTCTAAGGCTAAGATCACATATGTCTGAGGCTAAGATCACATATGTCTAAGGCTAAGATCACATATGTCTAAGGCTAAGATCACATATGTCTGAGGCTAAGATCACATATGTCTGAGGCTAAGATCACATATGTTTGAGGCTAAGATCACATATGTCTAAGGTTAAGATCACATATGTCTGAGGCTAAGATCACATATGTCTAAGGCTAAGATCACATATGCCTAAGGCTAAGATCACATATGTCTAAGGCTAAGATCACATATGTCTAAGGCTAAGATCACATATGTCTGAGGCTAAGATCACATATGTTTAAGGCTAAGATCACATATGCCTAAGGCTAAGATCACATATGTCTAAGGCTAAGATCACATATGGCTGAGGCTAAGATCACATATGTCTGAGGTTAAGATTACATTTGTCTAAGGCTAAGATCACATATGTCTGAGGCTAAGATCACATATGTCTAAGGCTAAGATCACATATGTCTGAGGCTAAGATCACATATGTCTAAGGCTAAGATCACATATGTCTGAGGCTAAGATCACATATGTCTGAGTGAAGATTATAGTAGTTTTGAAAATAATTAAATTATTTAGGAATTGTAAATTTCAGTAATAAATATGTCTTATAAATGTCAATGCCGGTAAATATAGTAACTAATTAATCCAGGATTTAGATTGCAAAAAAAGTATTTCACAAGTGACCCCACATCGCAATAACTCATGAATGTGCTTAACACAAGCCTTAGATAGGTAGAGTTTCAGTCAAGAGTGAAATATTTTTCGAAAATCAAATTACAGGATTAGCTATAATAGTAAAATGAAAAACGGCAAACACTACACTGGCAGAAAAAAACAGAGGACAAATTACAGGAATAAACTGCAAAGTTGCTACCCATAACACATATATATATGACCGCTCATTATCCTGCTATGGAGCAAGCACTTCAATAAAACTAGCGGGTTAAGTTAGTTTTATGGGTGTAAGCCTTCCCTCGTACTGAAATGATGGGGTCATGTAAGTGTTTTCCACGTTTTAATAAAATGCCAACCCTAGCATACAACTGGGTGAACAGGGGTGTTGTAAGACACTTGTGGAAAGCACTTGCATGACCACATCATTCACTAAGAAGGTGTGTCCCCTTAAAACTAGATCAATGGTGCCATTTTTTTTTTATTGAAGTGCCCGTACCAAGCCAGAAATATTAGCGGTCATGTATATGCATAATAGGAGTATTAATGGTGATTTTTTTAAATTAGATTATAGAACTGTTGTGACAGTGTAGTATGTGTTTTATTCCATTCTCAAAGCTTCTAATATTGGTTGTATAACTACAGGTTATACTTAGATATGAGTGAAAGCTTAAATCACCTGGTATGGTGTAAGTGACAGTCTTGTTTCTTTATGTGACAAACTGATTCCCACGTCTTTCATAGAGATCACATCCTTTCCTCCCTTGTAAGTACCAATACTTATACTGTATGTTACGTCTAAATGTGGATGAGCAAACCCAGACCATCGAATGGCCATACTGGTCATGTCTGTCTGGAAATCTGTGTCTTCTATATCCTAGTTAAAATACGAGTGAATGAGTGATTATTGGTTAATCCCAACTGAGCATTTTATTATTTTAGATATATCATGCCGAGAACAAGCTACGTTCCTATGAGGTGTAATAATTAAGAAATAATTACTGGTAGCCATATATTTATATTGTTTTTACCATGGGTTGGCACTTTATGCCGAATATTTTACCACGAGCGGGAGCAAAGGGGGGGGGGGGGGGGGGGGATTATTTGAATATATTATACTTTACGTTTATATTTTCCCTATTTGTCTTTGTTAGCGAGCCGGTCAATCTATTAGTATATTGATCGGGCCCGGTCAATATAATGTTTTCTTCCAAATTTTGTCCGAACTCGTTTTTGGCCTTAGATATACAATAATAAAAAACATGTCGTCTGACAGATTTGCAAGTATTGAGTATAATATAACAAATAGTTCATGGCACTTCGGCAGTTTATGGACCGGTCTGTCACCCACAAAATAGTATATGGACCTCAGCTTCGCTTGGGTCCATATAATATTTTGTGGGTGACATCTCGGTCCATAAACTGCCATATGGCCCTCAGTACCATGAACTATTTGCTAAATAATTCTATCTATACTTACTGTTAGTGGGATATCTGTCTTATAATCCTGAAAACAAAGTGAAAATATTTTAATTGCTCACTAATTAGGATTTTGATGGAGGTTACACAAGAAGATAATGCACCAGATTGTGGTATAGCGAGGGAAAAAAATCTTCCCTATATTCCTTCATACTGTTTTTTTCATTTATTTCATACTGTACATTGTCTCATTGTGTCCTAACTCATGAATATTTAATACAGTCAAACCTGTCCATAAGGTCACCTCTATTAAGAAATCACCTGTATTAAGAGATCACCTTTTTCTTGTCCTGACATAGAAAATTTCATATCAATTGAACCTCTTTTAAGAGATCACCTGTCTTATAAGGCCACTTTTTCTTTGTCCCAAATGTGACCTCTTAACACAGGTTTGACTGTATCTGTATTTGTACGGACAACTGAATGCTTTTTCTGCAAATGCATAATTTTATTCATAGCTTACACTTTTTAGTTGATGGAGTGTCAATTGTAGTTATAAATGGTTATAGAAGCAATAATATTGGAATTGATATTTACCTTATTGTGGATATAGTTGAACAATTGGCAGTATTCCATATCACTGTGGCAATACTAAGACGGGAGGAATGTGCCCATAAAACTAGATTAACCACGTCACATGTGATTGAGGTGCATGTACGAAGCCAGCAAAGTGAGCAGTCATGTTTCTAGGAGTCGATTATGACCATATTCCCATATTGTATTTTAGAACACTGGTCTGACAGTGTGGTATATTTAGTTTTTCACTTTAATAATAGTATACCTGAGTGTCAATATCTAGGACAACACCATGTGCTGGTTTTTGAACATCATGGGTATATGGACTGGATGTTTGAATCGTGACCAGTCCAGCTGTATTGGTCACTTTTATGGAGACATAGTAAGTGTGATGGCCATGAAGATACCAGTCTAAATCTGTTACTTTAACAACAGTACAGGTAGGTGGATATACGGAATTACAGCTACCTCCAAAATTTAATGGTTTGAAGTTCTGTATGTCTGTTCCATAAGTATTATGACCTAACAAAATATTACAAACGGAAGCATTGTATATGCTTATGAGTAATGATACTATTATTTAACAAAACCTGGTAGCTATGTCTTAAATGGTGTAAACCTGCATCATGGTGTAATGGTTAGCATGCTCTTCTCGATTGTGGTAGAACGTGTGTTCAATATCGGGCGGGTCTATAAAATTGGTACCTGTTGCTTCTCCGATAATTACGCAGCATTAAGCTGAACCAGCCAATACTGGTTTGCTTGGAATCAGTAAAACGTGTCCGAGTGGAGCGACAGGTCTACCCGGGGACTGCTGTTTCAGTGAGCTAGCACCATAAAAATCCAACTAAGCATGTTGTGTTAGCACAAAGCGGACACATTCCTCATATGGCTTTAAAAACGAACAAGCAATCACTCACGTAAATGGCCTAATGTACCTGGTTACACACTTGTACACGTGATTGTTGAAGTTCGTGTTGTCCGATGGTTTGTTGTTAATTTGGTGTTGTTTGAGCTTTATGTTGATGTTATTATTGTTTGTGTCTCTGCTATATATTTACTCGACCTTTCCTGCAGGTTTACATTTACACGACACTTCCTGCAGGTTTACATTTACACGACACTTCCTGTGGGTTTAAAATTACATGACACTTCCTGTGGGTTTACATTTACACGACATTTCCTGCGGGTTTACATTTACACGACACTTCCTGCGGTTTTACATTTACATGACACTTCCTGCGGGTTTAAATTTACATGACACTTCCTGCAGGTTTACATTTACACGACACTTCCTGCAGGTTTACATTTACATGATACTTCCTGCGGATTTACATTTACACAACACTTCCTGCAAGTTTACATTTACACGACACTTCCTGCGGGTTTACATTTACACAACACTTCCTGCAAGTTTACATTTACAGGACACTTCCTGCGGGTTTACATTTACACGACACTTCCTGCAGGTTTACATTTACACGACACTTCCTGTGGGTTTAAAATTACATGACACTTCCTGCAGGTTTACATTTACACGACACTTCCTGTGGGTTTATATTTACACGACACTTCCTGCAGGTTTACATTTACACGACATTTCCTGTGGGTTTACATTTACACGACACTTCCTGCAGGTTTACATTTACATGACACTTCCTGCAGGTTTACATTTACACGACACTTCCTGCGGGTTTACATTTACACGACATTTCCTCTGGGTTTACATTCACACGACACTTTCTCCAGGATTAAATACTCATTGAATCAATGTTCCTCTTACTTCTGTCATTCATAATAGTCAATTTAATCACGTTATGATATCCAGCAATCTATTAACTTTCAACAACACTTAATGTATCTTTTAATTTGTTCATAAATTCGAAATAGTGCTTAATGCCTAAAGATTGTGTAGGTTCTTCGTTGATTGGTTGTTCTTAAAATGATTTCTGACTTAACAGTATAGGTGATATTAATAGTAATAAGTATATCATTTCCGTCATTTCCTATGATGTAAATTTACCAATTACTACTAACAAACATACTTGAGTTAATAAACAAACAATAAACCAATTTATTGATCAGTTAAACACCATCAAACAAACGAACAAACATACTGATCACCTGAACTTATTTATTTATGATTCAATGTAATCCACCAACAGCTGAATTAATTAATGATAATTTCATATATCTTAATACATTTATACTACTTTAAACTAATATTATGTATCATGAAAAGACGACAGTAAGCAGTAACATACTCTTTCGTTTGCCTTGGTTTGTTAGTGTTTAATGACAATTGCAACACATATTTTATTTACATAGTGGCGATCAGTTTTATTGGCAGACTAATCCAGAGCATAAATTGAAAAACACAGACCTGCTGCAAGTCACTGACGAATTTTATCACAAATAACTGAATCGAGTACACTTTTCCATGAGGAAGTCAAAGTCACTGAATCGAGTACATGTCACAATGAGGGAGAATCGAAATCACTACGTGTGGTGATAAGTGATTGAATTATGTTGATGTAAGTATATGGACTATACAGTTGCGTACTGCACATTCCCTAGTAGACATATAAATACATGCAAAATATAGAGATAACATCAAAAGTAGGGGTGTTTTATATATTAAATAAGAAGACATATGCATACATGCAGATTGACATACATGTACATTCGGATTGACATACATGAACATTCGGATTGACATATGTGTACATTCGGATTGACATACGTGTACATTCGGATTGACACATGTGTACATTCGGATTGACACATGTGTACATTCGGATTGACACACATGTACATTCGGATTGACACACGTGTACACTCGGATTGATACACGTGTACATTCGGATTGATACACGTCATTACAATTGATTTATAATTAGGATTGATCATAATTAATGCTTACCAATAGCAAACTGGTAATCAAGTTGAAACAATTCTTCACTGTCTGAGACGTCTCCGGCTGCCCAGTTAGATACCAGATACTCTCCTGATAATGATACTGTAATGTCCCCAGTGAAAAATGGTGGTGTAGTATCTATAAAACATGGTCCAAGTGTCTGAAAAGATATAGTTTTAAATATTATCTAAAGACCATTTCTGGAAAACTAGAATTTTGTGATAATAAAATGAATATTTCATGTGAAATGACTAAACTGAAATCTGTTTAATTATTTTCCTTGATTAGCTAATATTAAATACACCCCACATGGTATTTAAAGTAGCTATATGTATAGGTAATATTAGTGTATTGTCTTAGAATATAAAGTTTATGTGTATGAGGTTTAAAAATTGAGAGAAAGACGAGGTTCACTGAGCCTGTTCACAATTTTTGCAGCAAATACAGTCAAACCTGTATTAAGAGGTCACCTTTGGGAAAAACCAAAGGGTGGCCTTTTAAGACAGGTGACCTCTTAAAAAAGGTTCAATTCATATACAATGTTCTATGACAGGACAAGTAAAATGTGACCTTTCAATACGGGTGACTGCTTAATAGAGGTGACCACATGGGCAGGTTTGACTGTACATATAAATTTTATATTTTAAGACACTGCATTAATATTGTGTTCATCCTGCAGGGGAAAAAAACATATTATTATTAATCCATATTTGAATTAAATAATACATTTATACAATTACCCTTTGATTGCTCATTTTGACATTTTCTGTCAACAGGAAGTCAACTGATTTACAACTAGTTTCACAATGCTCAACAGGTAAAAACGTGAAAGGGTTACCAGAAAAGTGTATTTTAGTCAGTGACAGTATACGACAAAAATAATTATCCAGTCAATGCAATTTGACTCTTCAAAAATAGAACAACGGTAGGATAATATACAATTATCACCCTTGTTGGAGTGTGATCCGACAGTGTGTCTCCCAGAGAAAAGTAAGGTCACCCGAGGGTGACCTAACTTTTCGAGCGGAGACCCGCCGTCGGGTCACACTCCAACAAGGGTGATAATTGATATATTATATCGAATATTTTTGCATCAGACACCAAGTAATAGAATACCTGCGGCTTTGCAAAAATATTCGATATAATATTATAAAATATTGAATACTGTGACAGTTTGTTTCATAAGGTTATTACTAACAAAGATAGTAGAAGTGTGGTCCGTAGTTTTTTATTACCTAAAAATCAACAATTTCAATATTAGTCTTCACTCTGAGTATATGTTTTTGATTATACCATGTGTTTGGTGTACTTGCTTTCAAAGACATTTAAATTAATTGGCTTTCCAATTTTTTTTATCTTGAATGTATCTGATGAAGGTCATTCCAAATAACGTGCCATGCTGATCTTGAATGTACCTGATGAAGGTCATTCCAAAAAACGTGCCATGCTCTCTAAATTAGACATACAATATATGCCCTTATGGATGTTAGACTTGTTACCATTGGAAATACCGGGGCGTTATAACATTTTGATCTGTGAAATTTCTGGCCTTGGCAAGGTCACATGTGTATGGAAACCTCAACCTTAAAGTCTGAGGTAGGCATATAAGTGTAGACTACATTTGCATGCAATTCTATAATCTGGACATCCTGGCATTTAATATTTGAAGGAGGTGAAGCAAGCATGTATCCTCGGGATTTCACCTCTATTCCAATGGAAAATTTTAATTTAATTTTTTTTCAAAAAAAAAGAGTGAAATCTGTTGTATATAATTTGAATATTATTGAAGAAGAATTTCTACAACTTCTTTCCTGAAGCCAGGTGTTTTAATACACACAAGTGTTATACTGATGTTTCCTTAATAGGGCTATTTTGAAAGAAAATAGTCATAATAGAAATCTTATTAGTAACTAAAACAAGGAATAGTTATCATTTTAGTAATTATTCTTTTTAACTTCTGTTGATAGATATCAAATAACTAAGGGATTGACCATTTAACTTGCAGGGGGGGCTATGGGGTTTTTATTCGTTCAGAATTTTTTTTTCGGACAACATGAGAGTTAGAATTTTTTTTTTTGTCACAAATTTAACATTAGGTTATATGACAAAAACTCTGAATCAGATCATTTTTTTTTCCTCCACCAAAATAAGAATATTTTTTCAGCAACATTGGGAATCTTCGTATCAAAAGTGCTAATCATTGCTTGGGCAATCATAATGTGATGTCATTCCGGATAAGAGAATATTATCAAAGTAGAGATAAACAAGTAAAATTTCAATGTGATACTTATCTAATTCATACCATATGACTATAACTATTTAAGTAGTCTAACACAGCCATTTTTTATTGAAGTGGCTGTATCAATCCAAGAAAGTGAGCGGTCATGCATTTGTGTGTTAGGGGTATCGATATTGCCTCTTTCTAGGACTGGCTAGTGAATTTTGGAACTGTTCCGACAGTGTGGTTTTTTTAGCTTCATTTTACTGACTATATACAGCATACACAATAGTTATAAAGGTCATATTCTTTAACTCATGATCTTAACAAGAAGAGTTTGAAGATACCAAAGGGGTAATCAGAATCCATAAATCGAAGAAGAACAGAAAACACAATAGCCAAAAGAAAAAGTACAAAAGGACAAACAACGATCTACAAAACATACACATAAAACTAAAGATCGAGTAACAAGAGTTTCGGTTTGTCATTTCAAGCGCATCCACAACTGTTTGATAAAATGGCTGAATGCATGTCAAGCCGATCAGAAGACCTTACTTTTTCGCTCGTTATATTACATCTAATG
The DNA here is from genome assembly GCA_963680875.1 of Bathymodiolus brooksi. Taxonomy (NCBI): domain Eukaryota; kingdom Metazoa; phylum Mollusca; class Bivalvia; order Mytilida; family Modiolidae; genus Bathymodiolus; species Bathymodiolus brooksi. The sequence continues at coordinate 86,407,372 of OY804585.1, forward strand.
ACGTTTTTTCTGATAAAACAAAGACGCACTCTTTAAAAAAACATTTCGTAGCACTCTTTGTTACCTAGCTTTAACATAGTCAAGGGACCATGAAAAAAACCTAATGTTAGAGGTTTAAACAGCATAATATAAGGCACCCTGATGGGGCATATTTCTGTACTCACAGTTAGACCCTGTACGTTAGATTTACTAATGGTCTTTATAATGATGTAGAACAGAGTGGCATCTGGTATATTTCCATGCCGCACTCGATGGTGAGCGTGTTGCTTTGTGGACTGAAAACCCATTATATTTGGTGCCCCATTTCCTGCTGTAGATGATAATCCTACTTCATAATCATATACTTTGGCAGGGATATCTATTGGTTCCCATGATATCTCCATCTAGAATTGTAAATGTAATTTACAAACAAAGTCTTTATTGTGTTTTGCTTTCCCTTAGCAAAATAAAATGGTTTTAAAGCATTTAATTTCCATTATTTTTTCCATTTAATTGCTATTTACCATTTTAAATCCATTTATTTACCATTTTTATACCCCAAATAATCAGAATTAAAATGGAAAAACAATGGATTTTCAATGGCTTTTATTTTGTTAAGGGTTTTTTTTGTTGCGGTATTTAGTCACATCAGTTATATTTACAAATAAGATAGTCAGAATTACATTTAGGGGCATTTAATTAACCTTTTAAATATATGCACGATCTAGGTAATTTATATAAAACAAAACAAAAACAGCGTAGGATATTGATTTTTGAAAATATTGCCTCAGTTCAGATTTATTCGTTGACAATGACAGTGAGGAAAGATTTTTATTGGTGGATTAAACCGGAGTACCCAGAGAAAACCACCGACCTGTCGCAACTCACTGACAAACTTTATCACATAATGCTGTATCGAGTACACCTCGCAATGATCAAGATTTGATTTCACATATTATATGTGATAGGAAATGATTGCATAGGTAGCTGTAAATCCAACTACTACATGTATATGATCATGACCACGACGACCCCTTAAAAAGATAGCACATTATTTGATAAGGTAGATATGTGTGTAAAAAAAATAAATTCTCTCATAATTTGTTACCGCTTTGGTGGCGTAATGGTAAGCGTGCTTGCCTTGAGTGTGGTAGATCGTGGGTTCCAGCCATGGTCGGGTCAAACCAAAGACTATACAATTGGTATTTGTTGCTTCTCCGCTAAGCAGGCAGCATTAAGGAGAAAGAGCAAAGACTGATTGGCTCGGAATCAGAATAATGTGTACGAGTGGAGCGACATGTCTACCAGCGGATTGTTGTTTCAGTGAGCTATCACTATAAAAATCCAACTCAGCATGTTGGTCTAGTACAATACGGACCTCAACATCATCTCATTGAAAATTAACTTGTTCTCGCCATGAAATAGCTGAAAAATTGCTGAATTGGCATTAAACAACAATCACTCACTCACTCTCATAATTTGTAAAATTAATGTAAGATAAAATGCTATAATGTAAAATGTACAATAAGATTATTGTACAGTGGAAACTGTCTTAGCCGAAGCTATTTGGAGGTCAACTATTGTGTTCATAATAGACAGGTGTTTGGTTTATACAGGTTAATTTAACAGATATTTCCAACATTGGGACGTATACAGGATTCCAGTTTTTTTCAGGGTTCGGTTTATACAGGTTAATTTTTCAACATTGGGACTTATACAGGATTCCAGTTTTTTTCAGGGTTCGGTTTAGACAGGCTTCACTGTATTGACAATATTGACACTTTATTACTAAATATCTCCCTCAGTTTGATAAAAGAGGGGTCGTCGTGGTCGTATGGTAGCTGAATTTACAACTACCTATCCAATCAGTGCCTATCACCACTGATGTTGTGAGTTCGAGTCTTGATCAGGGTGAGGTGTACAAAATTAAGTGATGAAGTTTGTCAATGACTTGCGACAGGTTGGTGGTTTCCCCCGGGTCCTCCGGTTTCCTCCACCGATAAAACTGACTGCCACGATATAACTGAAATATTGTTGAAATTGGCATTAGTTAAACACCATCAAACAAACAAATAAGAAACAGTTTGATCAATGACCAATAATAAAATCCTATTGTATCATCTTACCAATGGAGACTTAAATAATGTCAAGCCTATATTACTAGCTGAACCAGTAGAATTCTTACAGAATACAGCTCCGTCTACTGTTATAGAGGTGTCGTTATCATACCTTTTTACTGGATACAGGTCAATATTGGTTACTACCGTTGCTTTGAACCTATTAGGAAAACAAAACGTTTCATTAGTATCAATACATGTAGAAAGCACCAGAATGACCGGATTATTTCATCGAGAGGAGGGGGAGTTGGACACATAACGTCAACTGAGTAGTATGCCAGTTATATCCATGGTGATAAATAGTTTGTAGTAAATATAAATGTATACCCTTTAATCGGTTTGAACCCAACCAGGATTTCTGTGACAAAAACAATGTTCATGTTGTCAATATAAACAATGATTGTTATACATAGTTCTGTAACTAATTTTTATTTCGATACACCTTGTTTTATCTTTTGTTTTTTGTTTTTTTGTGGGAGTTTATTTTCAGTAAGTTTCAACAAACTTTTATCATTGCCATAGTGACATATTTTACTTCTGTATTAATGCTGGAGATAAAGAAAATTAGTTTTGGTTAGGAACAGCAATCAATATTTAAAAGAAAACGGACGCATTCATTAGGAACAAGCTAAAATATATACTAAAAATATAAACCTTGACAGTTGCTGGACCATCGCAGTGATTCAGTATCAACGATAAAAGATGAAGTACTTATTACAGTTTTTACATACAAGAACGTTAAAAATGTGACTAGATTTCTTTAATTCAGTTTTTACTATGTTATACTTATAAACATCTTTATCTTTATAGGAATAGAAACTATAAAATAAATCGCTTCTGAACCTGAGGTAATCCTTATTGACAAACATTCAATTTAGATTTTACTTAGCTCGGCGAATTACTTTATAATTTTATTCCTTTCTTCAATTTACATTTTGGCTAAGCTAAGCAATCTTTACCTTCAAAATGATAACCAACTTCCATTTTGCTACGCTACGCTCCTTTCATATTTTGTGTTAATATTTCCAAGATACCTTAGGAATAATGTTAATGTTTTATTCAGTTTAATAAATAAGACACTGCATATTTTTATAACGGTTTTAAGAAAAGCTTGAAGATACCAAAGAGCCAAATACGAACATCTGATGCCTACAATGGATATTTGAAATGTGTTAAGAAAACGGATGTACCTCTTATTTTGTTACCCGGATTATTAGGAACGCTATACAATTTGCCGATAGGATGTGTTTTTGCATAGTAAGTAAAATCTGATCATGTTGATATCCAAGTACATTGTATGTGCAGAACCCGAGAATCTCAAGGATGTAACACCCGTAATGTGCTTTGTGCAGTCCCTGTAAGATACTTACACACAGGCAGCCGTTGGATTAGGTATCAATCTTCTGACACGATCTGATCCAAGGATGTAATAATTAGTTTGTGTAGTGTCCGTAACCAGGCCACCAGTTATCAGTGAATCTTTAATGACTACTTCTTTAACACCTTGTACAGAGCTGTCTATAGTGACACCATCAGAACATACTGGAACTGAAGGGTCTAAAGCTCTGTTATAGGCAACTACTGTTACGAAATATGTTCCATCACTACTGACAGTATGTCTACCAAAAGTGTTGTACGTCTCCACAATCTTTAACAGAAATATAACACGTAAACAAACAGAAGGAAACAAATGAAAAACAAAATATACCACACTGTCGGAACAGTTAAGAAATCTTTAAACTTTACTGACTTGGTACAGACACTTCAATAAAAAGTGGCGGGGTTAAATTAGTTTCATGGAAAACTAGTCTTAAGAAAAGCTTTTCCTTGTCTTATGATTTCTTCACGTCGGTCGTTGTTTACAGAAAAAAACTAAAATGACAAAGGAACACATGTTATGATTAAAAATATGTACAACATGAACACAAAAATGTATTAGGAATATCGATTGTGCCTCTCTGTACGATTTTGACATTTGATTTTGGAATTGTTCCGACGGTGTGGTATTTTTGTTTTGTTTTTCATTTGATTCCAACATGTTATCGTGTTTTATTGTGTTCAATATTTGTAGTAGTAGTATATTGTTTGAAATAAAAGATGGAAACTACCATAAGAAAGTAATAACTGGGGGAATGCATTGCTCGCCTGCTAAATATAATGTTTTTAACAAGCCCTAATCGTAACATAAAATTATGTAAAATGTTGGTTCAACTCCCTAAGATTTGTACCTCATCAACATTGGCGGCTTCATTTGTCGATAGCTCATTGAAATCTTGCCCTCGGGTGTCAGAGATTTCCCTATCTTGTACTCGCCCGGTGTTAGATTCTATATTTCTTGTACTCGCTCGGTGTTAGATTCTATATTTCTTGTACTCGCCCGGTGTTAGATTCTATATTTCTTGTACTCGCCCGGTGTTAGATTCTATATTTCTTGATTGCTCCTTCGGTTTTCTCCATTGTTTGTTTACATCTGGTGCTTTGTTGGATTTGCGTTACTAACCATTTTTTCTGTTGTGTGTTTTGTTTGTCTTCGTTCTTTGACTTATGGCCAATCCCAATGTTGACTATGTCTCTAGATTGTCCTTTCTTGATAGCACCTTCGATTTTCTCTGATGTTTATTTACATCTGGTGGTTTGTTGGATTCACGTGTCTAATCTTTTTTCTGTTGTGTATTTTGTTTTTGTTTTGTCTGTCTTCGGTTTTCTCTAACGATTATATTGAAGGTTTTTAACTTTTTACTTACATTTGGATTCGTAGTTAAATTTAGATCAAACCTATGTTTATTTTCACAGGACGGACCAACAATATACTGATAAAAATAGACTCCACTCTCTCTATCGAAAAACTGGTCCCAGTACACATTCAGGACATATCCCTGTTGGTAATCTATTTCTGGGTTTCCTGGTAGACCGTCGTGGACAACACCTGCATGCGGGGGAGTTATATCTATTGTAATCTGTAACATAATGTTAGCGTCTTTAGTTTCTCTGCTTGTCCTTACAATAAAAAAATCTTATCCACTGATATATGACAAGGTGCCAGTGTTATTTTTAGCATTTATAATATAAAAATTTAAAACAAATATTGATGATTAGACTGAAACTTAGAATTAAACATAACAAAATCTTAACGATATTTGTTCATGCACAATAGTAAACACCTAATATGAGACAGGCAACCTGTTTGAAGGACGAAGTCCTAAAATTTCAATAACATGATGATCCGTACACGTTAGCCTCACCGGACAAAATTAGGGACTGACCATTTAACTTGAAAGGGGGGGGGGGGGTATGGTTTTTTTTCTAAAAAAAAATATTCTGATTCCCAATGTTGCTGAAAAAAATATTCTGATTTTGGTGGAGGAAAAAAAAAATAATCTGATTCAGAGTTTTTGTCATATAATCTAATGTTAAATTCTGGAACAAAATTTCGCGCTTTGCGCGACAAAAATAATAAATATTCGAACTCTTGTTTTGTCCGAAATAAATTTTCTGAACGAAACAAAAAACCATAACCCCCCCCTTACGAACAATTTCGATGATATTGACCGTGGCATTTGATAATAATTTATAAATTTGACCAAATTGATGAAGCTGATTGCATGTTCATATTTCAGATTAAACACCAATAATATTCCTTTTGAATCATAGCCCATATATTATTCAATGCATTGTTACGGGTTTTAACTTGGAACAGATTTTCATGACCCCGTTCTAGTCACTCTGTGACCTAGATCCGGACACAATTTCGAACGACATCATAATAACCTTTCTAGTGTAAATTATTTAATGACAACTATTATGCGAGCTTAAGCGAGCTCTTTATGGTATAAAATGTATACTTAGGATTTTTTAACAAACATGGCTGAACATATTGTCGAAGAAAAAAAAATTCTACGTTTTGTATTTGTTATTCGAGTTATCGTTCCTTACGTTTTGTAAACACCGGTTTCCGGGTAGCACACTAACACACTCAACTAATGGAGATCTTCTTAACATAAAGCGCTAAGGTGATCCTGAAGTCTCGTACCCTCTCTCGTAAGGAACGATAACTCGAATAAAGGAACGACAGCTCAATTGAATGAGACTAGATTCGGCCCTAAAAAAAGTCGTCCCCAATATATCTCGGCCCAAAAAATCTCGACACTTTTGATGAAATTGCCAGATAATTTTCAGATGCGCGAGCATTTAAGGCCGTGCCGGTTTCATATTAAAATTGAAAGAGCATTCATTCATTTACGTTCACATATCTATTATGCGAGCTTAAGCGAGCTCTTTATGGTATAAAATTTATACTTAGGATTTTTTAACAAACATGGCTGAACATATTGTCGAAGAAAAAAAAATTCTACGTTTTGTATTTGTTATTCGAGTTATCGTTCCTTACGTTTTGTAAACACCGGTTTCCGGGTAACACACTAACACACTCAACTAATGGAGATCTTCTTAACATAAAGCGCTAAGGTGATCCTGAAGTCTCGTACCCTCTCTCGTAAGGAACGATAACTCGAATAAAGGAACGACAGCTCGATTGAATGAGACTAGATTCGGCCCTAAAAAAAGTCGTCCCCAATATATCTCGGCCCAAAAAATCTCGACACTTTTGATGAAATTGCCAGATAATTTTCAGATGCGCGAGCATTTAAGGCCGTGCCGGTTTCATATTATCTTTTATTTTGAATGAATTGTGTAGCCGATTTGCTATGGCGTTCATTTTACCTACATAACTGACGAGTTCTGTCCCCTGGCTCGTACAAGATTGAGACGGGCAATTGTCAGTCTATTCCATCGGAGTTTCGTAGAAAGAGATTTTTTTATTAGAATTTTATTAAAAGTTTATTTCGATTTTGCATAGAGTAAATAATCAAAGAATTGGGAATTTTTCATTGAAATAGATTTCTTTTGCGTTTCTAAATTATCAATTGATCTATTTTTTAAACTTCCGGTGAGCAGATTTTTAGCTATCAATATAGAAGGAAAAATCGGACAGCTTACCGTTAGAAGGACTTCGTCCTTTAATATGAGACAGGCAACCTGTTTGAAGGACGAAGTCCTAAAATTTCAATAATACGATGATCCGTACACGTTAGCCTCACCGGACGCAATTACGAACAATTTCGATGATATTGACCGTGGCATTTGATAATAAATTTGACCAAATTGATGAAGCTGATTGCATGTTCATATTTCAGATTAAACACCAATATTCCTTTTGAATCATAGCCCATATATTATTCAATGCATTGTTACGGGTTTTAACTTAGAACAGATTTTCATGACCCCGTTCTAGTCACTCTGTGACCTAGATCTGGACACAATTTCGAATGACATCATAATAACCTTTCTAATTCTAGTGTAAATTATTTAATGACAACTGTTAAAATTTAAAGAGCATTCATTCATTTACGTTCACATATCTATAATACACATGACATAAAAACCTTTCCTTTATTCGTACCATAAATGTGTGCCAGTTTGCATTCGGAATTCCTTGGACTCTTCAATGAATAATGTACATCATGGATTTTGACATTTTGGGATAGATCAAGGTAAGGAAAATGTATTATATTGACTGTTTTTGTTTTAATTTCAATGTGTTCTGCATATGCATATATAGAACCAGGAGATCATATTCTTTCCAATTACAGGCATAAGATAACATAATATGCGTACCTCAATGAATTTTAGCGATAGATTCCAAGTGCAATTGTCGATCGTTTTCTGTTTACAAATATGAAAACCCGTCGTCTGCAACATTCAACAACTGCGCATGAATAATTTTCTCCCAAAACACGAGTAATTTAGCAGTGTATCTATTTATCAAAGCATTTTTTTAATTCATGTTTTGAAGGAACAATTAGGGACATACTTTTTATTTCGTTCGTAATTGCGTCCGGTGAGGCTATTATCTTTTATTTTGAATGAATTGTGTAGCCGATTTGTTATGGCGTTCATTTTACCTATGCCGCTCTTCCTGTCAGGAGTTTCGTAGAATGAGATTTTTTTATTAGAATTTTATTAAAAGTTTATTTCGATTTTGCATAGAGTAAATAATCAAAGAATTGGGAATTTTTCATTGAAATAGATTTCTTTTGCGTTTCTAAATTATCAAGTGATCTATTTTTTAAACTTCCGGTGAGCAGATTTTTGGCTATCAATATAGAAGGAAAATTCGGTCAGCTTACCGTTAGAAGGACTTGGTCCTTTAATAAGACATTTTTATCTTTTTATTTCATCACGTAGATGTTGATGATGATCTTTATATCATTGATGAGTCACCACAATGTTCATAACATGTCCCTTATTGACTCGTATAACACCAGATGTTGAGAGGAGTCTTTCACTCGCATGAACATATGGAAACCTTACAAAATATATTTCAATCCAAAAAAAATATAGGAGGTACACTTCAGTTTGTATTGGGAATAGAATGATAATTCAGTTACGGCATCAATTATGGTTTAGAGAGTTGTGAATTATGCAGGCCTATAGTGTGAAGATGAATTAGTCACAGATGCCGATGACATACGACGGACAGTGTTCCACATATGCTGGTAAATGTACAAATGGTAGAACAAAAATAATTTAAAAAAATGTCAATTCTATTGTAAGTTGGAAAAAGAGATATCAATCGAATATTCAAACTATTCAAATACCAACATTTTATCAACTATCATTTTAGGTTGAGTTATACATATGTCTCGATCAAATGTTCATGTTTAAGATACCAGGTTTTAGTGTTTTAGTAAATACAGTCAAACCCGCCCATGCGATCACCTCTATTAAACAGTCTTAGAAGACCTCATTTTCTTTGTCCCAAAGGTGACCTTTTAATACAGGTTTGACTGTACCGTTGAGCTATACTTGGGACAGATCTAGAGGTCTCTATTAAATATTTAAGTTACTGCAATGCAAACCTTTTTGGTTAATACCGTTGTCAGTTGTGCTATACTGGTGACAGAGATTTCTATAAAATAATCATATTCGTGTACACCCTGTGATGTATTTAGATGTAATCCTCCGCTAGCTTCTATGCTTGGTTTTTGTTGGAAATGTCTATGGAAACAGTTCATGAAAGTTGTACAGTAACAGTCAGCTCCCCTGGGCCACGTGTTATATTTTTCCTCACAGTGTGATAGATTCTGAAAAATCAGAGGCAAATGACTATATAACTGCACATTAGTTTTTTCTTTTTTCCATTTTAAATTATATAAACAGCCAAACCTGCCCATGCGATCACCTCTATTAAGCAGTCATCTGTATTTGTATTAAAAGATCACAATTTTCTTGTCCTGTCATAAAAAAAATTCATATGAATTAAACCTCTTTTAAGAGGTCACCTGTCTTAGAAGACCACCTTTTCTTTGTCCCAAAGGTGACCTCTTAATACAGGTTTGACTGTACTACATACATCTCAGAGCCAGCCAGCAATTGACATGCTGTATTTAGTGTCGAGTAATTTAACGTGGTGCTATATCAAAAGATCTTAAATTGTGTGATGTACATACTTGTGGACAACATGTCAAATCATTTCCTAAGATAAAGCTGAAATAACAAATTGATGAAACAGGGATAAAAAACAAACAAACAAAAAAACACAAGAATTAACTAAAATAACAAACGTAGATTTTATAATCTCGATTCATCGGGTACTTTCATAGTGGAAAGATTGTAAAGTAAAATAATTTAAAATGCTTTTGGAGTGAGTAAACCAAAGGGATTTAACAGGATAGCCAAAATCTGTTATGGCCACTGATATCTGTGGGATGAGAGAGATTAACTTTGATAAAATACACATACATTATTTACGAACTGTAATATATGATCAAGAGCATAAATAAATATAATAACAAATACGTAGATATCAAATTTATTGTACACGACGCATTTCTGGATAACATTCATCATGATCAGGTACGCTCAAAATCGAAAGATTGGAAATCCAAATAATTTAAAGTTTTGGGAGCAATAAAACCAAAGGGCTTAAAAAGGATAGCCAAAATCGACTAAGGTCACCTATACCGGAGAGGGAGAACTTTTATAGCTTTATTAATAATTACATTATTTAGAAACTGTAAATTTCAGTAATAAATATATCTAATAAACCGTGTCAGTGCCGAAGCACTGACTACTGAGCGGATGATACCATTGGGGACTAAAAGTCCACCAGCAGAGGTATCGACCCAGTATAATCAAGTCACATTGGCTTGCATCGCTCATTCTATCATAGTATATGTTAAGTTTGACCCCAACGAGTTGGATCCAGCTTGGACTTTCATTGTGACAGAATATATTCTTCACATCACTATGAGGTTGCATTACAGACACAATTGTATTTAACAATCCTTGTAAGGAAAACTCCACACCGCCGGAACAATTCCAAAATCAATACTAAAATCGTAGATAATCGAATGCCCGAACACACTACTGATTTTGTATATGTGGTCCCTTGCTGCTTATATAAAACATTGGACCTGAAGTGATCGGATCCCATAGACTATGGGGGATAAAGATAAAATTGTCATTTCACAAGGATTCTAACAGACAAATAAAAAATTACATTCTAAATCCTGGGTTCTTAAAATAATATTTTAAATAGTTTTTCTCTATTCCAGTCTACGTGTATGTAAAACATCCATTCCCATAGGATCGGACTCCATATGCCATTAGACCTAAATTTTCATATACCACGGATAGTTCATATTCATTGCATTTCTATCAGTGGATCGCAAAATATGAGTTTGTTAATTCAATTTTTACCATTGAAGCTTATGTCATAGATTGGGCCCCTAAGGCGAGCACCCGCATACACTCCAAAATTTATTTGTAAAAAATGAATTCTTTATTTGATGCATGTCAGGAAAAACAGCTATACTTTCATTGCTAATATTAAACAATGTTTTTCTTATTCTTTTTTCTATGGCATTCTTTGTCAACAAATACCCTTAAGCCTTAATTTCTGCAAGCATGAAACTGTTTTCAGAAATATTAATCGTTACATATTCAATAAAATATGATAAGAAAGTTTAAACAGTGATGGTCAACAATTCTACCAATATCAACAAAACAAAACAAAGTTTAAACAGTGATGGTCAACAATTCTACCAATATCAACAAAACAAAACAAAGTTTAAACAGTGATGGTCAACAATTCTACCAATATCAACAAAACAAAACAAAGTTTAAACAGTGATGGTCAACAATTCTACCAATATCAACAAAACAAAACAAAGTTTAAACAGTGATGGTCAACAATTCTACCAATATCAACAAAACAAAACAAAGTTTAAACAGTGATGGTCAACAATTCTACCAATATCAACAAAACAAAAGAAAGTTTAAACAGTGATGGTCAACAATTCTACCAATATCAACAAAACAAAAGAAAGTTTAAACAGTGATGGTCAACAATTCTACCAATATCAACAAAACAAAACAAAGTTTAAACAGTGATGGTCAACAATTCTACCAATATCAACAAAACAAAACAAAGTTTAAACAGTGATGGTCAACAATTCTACCAATATCATCAAAACAAAACAAAGTTTAAACAGTGATGGTCAACAATTCTACCAATATCAACAAAACAAAAGAAAGTTTAAACAGTGATGGTCAACAATTCTACCAATATCAACAAAACAAAAGAAAGTTTAAACAGTGATGGTCAACAATTCTACCAATATCAACAAAACAAAACAAAGTTTAAACAGTGATGGTCAACAATTCTACCAATATCAACAAAACAAAAGAAAGTTTAAACAGTGATGGTCAACAATTCTACCAATATCAACAAAACAAAACAAAGTTTAAACAGTGATGGTCAACAATTCTACCAATATCAACAAAACAAAAGAAAGTTTAAACAGTGATGGTCAACAATTCTACCAATATCAACAAAACAAAACAAAGTTTAAACAGTGATGGTCAACAATTCTACCAATATCAACAAAACAAAAGAAAGTTTAAACAGTGATGGTCAACAATTCTACCAATATCAACAAAACAAAACAAAGTTTAAACAGTGATGGTCAACAATTCTACCAATATCAACAAAACAAAACAAAGTTTAAACAGTGATGGTCAACAATTCTACCAATATCATCAAAACAAAAGAAAGTTTAAACAGTGATGGTCAACAATTCTACCAATATCAACAAAACAAAAGAAAGTTTAAACAGTGATGGTCAACAATTCTACCAATATCAACAAAACAAAAGAAAGTTTAAACAGTGATGGTCAACAATTCTACGAATATCAACAAAACAAAACAAAGTTTAAACAGTGATGGTCAACAATTCTACCAATATCAACAAAACAAAAGAAAGTTTAAACAGTGATGGTCAACAATTCTACCAATATCAACAAAACAAAACAAAGTTTAAACAGTGATGGTCAACAATTCTACCAATATCAACAAAACAAAACAAAGTTTAAACAGTGATGGTCAACAATTCTACCAATATCAACAAAACAAAACAAAGTTTAAACAGTGATGGTCAACAATTCTACCAATATCAACAAAACAAAAGAAAGTTTAAACAGTGATGGTCAACAATTCTACCAATATCAACAAAACAAAACAAAGTTTAAACAGTGATGGTCAACAATTCTACCAATATCAACAAAACAAAACAAAGTTTAAACAGTGATGGTCAACAATTCTACCAATATCAAGAAAACAAAACAAAGTTTAAACAGTGATGGTCAACAATTCTACCAATATCAACAAAACAAAACAAAGTTTAAACAGTGATGGTCAACAATTCTACCAATATCAAGAAAACAAAACAAAGTTTAAACAGTGATGGTCAACAATTCTACCAATATCAACAAAACAAAACAAAGTTTAAACAGTGATGGTCAACAATTCTACCAATATCAACAAAACAAAACAAAGTTTAAACAGTGATGGTCAACAATTCTACCAATATCAACAAAACAAAACAAAGTTTAAACAGTGATGGTCAACAATTCTACCAATATCAACAAAACAAAAGAAAGTTTAAACAGTGATGGTCAACAATTCTACCAATATCAACAAAACAAAACAAAGTTTAAACAGTGATGGTCAACAATTCTACCAATATCAACAAAACAAAACAAAGTTTAAACAGTGATGGTCAACAATTCTACCAATATCAACAAAACAAAACAAAGTTTAAACAGTGATGGTCAACAATTCTACCAATATCAACAAAACAAAACAAAGTTTAAACAGTGATGGTCAACAATTCTACCAATATCAACAAAACAAAAGAAAGTTTAAACAGTGATGGTCAACAATTCTACCAATATCAACAAAACAAAACAAAGTTTAAACAGTGATGGTCAACAATTCTACCAATATCAACAAAACAAAACAAAGTTTAAACAGTGATGGTCAACAATTCTACCAATATCAACAAAACAAAACCAAGTTTAAACAGTGATGGTCAACAATTCTACCAATATCAACAAAACAAAACAAAGTTTAAACAGTGATGGTCAACAATTCTACCAATATCAAGAAAACAAAACAAAGTTTAAACAGTGATGGTCAACAATTCTACCAATATCAACAAAACAAAACAAAGTTTAAACAGTGATGGTCAACAATTCTACCAATATCAACAAAACAAAACAAAGTTTAAACAGTGATGGTCAACAATTCTACCAATATCATCAAAACAAAAGAAAGTTTAAACAGTGATGGTCAACAATTCTACCAATATCAACAAAACAAAAGAAAGTTTAAACAGTGATGGTCAACAATTCTACCAATATCAACAAAACAAAAGAAAGTTTAAACAGTGATGGTCAACAATTCTACCAATATCAACAAAACAAAACAAAGTTTAAACAGTGATGGTCAACAATTCTACCAATATCAACAAAACAAAACAAAGTTTAAACAGTGATGGTCAACAATTCTACCAATATCAAGAAAACAAAACAAAGTTTAAACAGTGATGGTCAACAATTCTACCAATATCAACAAAACAAAACAAAGTTTAAACAGTGATGGTCAACAATTCTACCAATATCAACAAAACAAAACAAAGTTTAAACAGTGATGGTCAACAATTCTACCAATATCAACAAAACAAAACAAAGTTTAAACAGTGATGGTCAACAATTCTACGAATATCAACAAAACAAAACAAAGTTTAAACAGTGATGGTCAACAATTCTACCAATATCAACAAAACAAAACAAAGTTTAAACAGTGATGGTCAAGAATTCTACCAATATCAACAAAACAAAACAAAGTTTAAACAGTGATGGTCAACAATTCTACCAATATCAACAAAACAAAACAAAGTTTAAACAGTGATGGTCAACAATTCTACCAATATCAACAAAACAAAACAAAGTTTAAACAGTGATGGTCAACAATTCTACGAATATCAACAAAACAAAACAAAGTTTAAACAGTGATGGTCAACAATTCTACCAATATCAACAAAACAAAACAAAGTTTAAACAGTGATGGTCAAGAATTCTACCAATATCAACAAAACAAAACAAAGTTTAAACAGTGATGGTCAACAATTCTACCAATATCAACAAAACAAAACAAAGTTTAAACAGTGATGGTCAACAATTCTACCAATATCAAGAAAACAAAACAAAGTTTAAACAGTGATGGTCAACAATTCTACCAATATCAACAAAACAAAACAAAGTTTAAACAGTGATGGTCAACAATTCTACCAATATCAAGAAAACAAAACAAAGTTTAAACAGTGATGGTCAACAATTCTACCAATATCAACAAAACAAAACAAAGTTTAAACAGTGATGGTCAACAATTCTACCAATATCAACAAAACAAAAGAAAGTTTAAACAGTGATGGTCAACAATTCTACCAATATCAACAAAACAAAACAAAGTTTAAACAGTGATGGTCAACAATTCTACCAATATCAACAAAACAAAACAAAGTTTAAACAGTGATGGTCAACAATTCTACCAATATCAACAAAACAAAACAAAGTTTAAACAGTGATGGTCAACAATTCTACGAATATCGAAGAAGCAAAACAAAGTTTAAACAGTGATGGTCAACAATTCTACCAATATCAACAAAACAAAACAAAGTTTAAACAGTGATGGTCAACAATTCTACCAATATCGACAAAGCAAAACAAAGTTTAAATAGTGATGGTCAACAATTCTACAAATATCAACAAAACAAAACAAAGTTTAAACAGTGATGGTCAACAATTCTACCAATATAAACAAAACAAAACAAAGTTTAAACAGTGATGGTCAACAATTCTACCAATATCAACAAAACAAAACAAAGTTTAAACAGTGATGGTCAACAATTCTATGAATATCAACAAAATAAAACAAAGTTTAAACAGTGATGGTCAACAATTCTACGAATATCGACAAAGCAAAACAAAGTTTAAACAGTGATGGTCAACAATTCTACCAATATCAACAAAACAAAACAAAGTTTAAACAGTGATGGTCAACAATTCTACGAATATCGACAAAGCAAAACAAAGTTTAAATAGTGATGGTCAACAATTCTACAAATATCAAGAAAACAAAACAAAGTTTAAACAGTGATGGTCAACAATTCTAAGAATATCGACAAAGCAAAACAAAGTTTAAACAGTGATGGTCAACAATTCTACCAATATCAACAAAACAAAACAAAGTTTAAACAGTGATGGTCAACAATTCTACCAATATCAACAAAACAAAACAAAGTTTAAACAGTGATGGTCAACAATTCTACCAATATCAACAAAACAAAACAAAGTTTAAACAGTGATGGTCAACAATTCTACCAATATCAAGAAAACAAAACAAAGTTTAAACAGTGATGGTCAACAATTCTACCAATATCAACAAAACAAAACAAAGTTTAAACAGTGATGGTCAACAATTCTACCAATATCAACAAAACAAAACAAAGTTTAAACAGTGATGGTCAACAATTCTACCAATATCATCAAAACAAAAGAAAGTTTAAACAGTGATGGTCAACAATTCTACCAATATCAACAAAACAAAAGAAAGTTTAAACAGTGATGGTCAACAATTCTACCAATATCAACAAAACAAAAGAAAGTTTAAACAGTGATGGTCAACAATTCTACCAATATCAACAAAACAAAACAAATTTTAAACAGTGATGGTCAACAATTCTACCAATATCAACAAAACAAAACAAAGTTTAAACAGTGATGGTCAACAATTCTACCAATATCAAGAAAACAAAACAAAGTTTAAACAGTGATGGTCAACAATTCTACCAATATCAACAAAACAAAACAAAGTTTAAACAGTGATGGTCAACAATTCTACCAATATCAACAAAACAAAACAAAGTTTAAACAGTGATGGTCAACAATTCTACCAATATCAACAAAACAAAACAAAGTTTAAACAGTGATGGTCAACAATTCTACCAATATCAACAAAACAAAACAAAGTTTAAACAGTGATGGTCAACAATTCTACGAATATCAACAAAACAAAACAAAGTTTAAACAGTGATGGTCAACAATTCTACCAATATCAACAAAACAAAACAAAGTTTAAACAGTGATGGTCAAGAATTCTACCAATATCAACAAAACAAAACAAAGTTTAAACAGTGATGGTCAACAATTCTACCAATATCAACAAAACAAAACAAAGTTTAAACAGTGATGGTCAACAATTCTACCAATATCAAGAAAACAAAACAAAGTTTAAACAGTGATGGTCAACAATTCTACCAATATCAACAAAACAAAACAAAGTTTAAACAGTGATGGTCAACAATTCTACCAATATCAAGAAAACAAAACAAAGTTTAAACAGTGATGGTCAACAATTCTACCAATATCAACAAAACAAAACAAAGTTTAAACAGTGATGGTCAACAATTCTACCAATATCAACAAAACAAAAGAAAGTTTAAACAGTGATGGTCAACAATTCTACCAATATCAACAAAACAAAACAAAGTTTAAACAGTGATGGTCAACAATTCTACCAATATCAACAAAACAAAACAAAGTTTAAACAGTGATGGTCAACAATTCTACCAATATCAACAAAACAAAACAAAGTTTAAACAGTGATGGTCAACAATTCTACGAATATCGAAGAAGCAAAACAAAGTTTAAACAGTGATGGTCAACAATTCTACCAATATCAACAAAACAAAACAAAGTTTAAACAGTGATGGTCAACAATTCTACCAATATCGACAAAGCAAAACAAAGTTTAAATAGTGATGGTCAACAATTCTACAAATATCAACAAAACAAAACAAAGTTTAAACAGTGATGGTCAACAATTCTACCAATATAAACAAAACAAAACAAAGTTTAAACAGTGATGGTCAACAATTCTACCAATATCAACAAAACAAAACAAAGTTTAAACAGTGATGGTCAACAATTCTATGAATATCAACAAAATAAAACAAAGTTTAAACAGTGATGGTCAACAATTCTACGAATATCGACAAAGCAAAACAAAGTTTAAACAGTGATGGTCAACAATTCTACCAATATCAACAAAACAAAACAAAGTTTAAACAGTGATGGTCAACAATTCTACGAATATCGACAAAGCAAAACAAAGTTTAAATAGTGATGGTCAACAATTCTACAAATATCAAGAAAACAAAACAAAGTTTAAACAGTGATGGTCAACAATTCTACCAATATAAACAAAACAAAACAAAGTTTAAACAGTGATGGTCAACAATTCTACCAATATCAACAAAACAAAACAAAGTTTAAACAGTGATGGTCAACAATTCTATGAATATCAACAAAACAAAACAAAGTTTAAACAGTGATGGTCAACAATTCTACGAATATCGACAAAGCAAAACAAAGTTTAAACAGTGATGGTCAACAATTCTACCAATATCAACAAAACAAAACAAAGTTTAAACAGTGATGGTCAACAATTCTACGAATATCGACAAAGCAAAACAAAGTTTAAATAGTGATGGTCAACAATTCTACCAATATCAAGAAAACAAAACAAAGTTTAAACAGTGATGGTCAACAATTCTACCAATATCAACAAAACAAAACAAAGTTTAAACAGTGATGGTCAACAATTCTACCAATATCAAGAAAACAAAACAAAGTTTAAACAGTGATGGTCAACAATTCTACCAATATCAACAAAACAAAACAAAGTTTAAACAGTGATGGTCAACAATTCTACCAATATCAACAAAACAAAAGAAAGTTTAAACAGTGATGGTCAACAATTCTACCAATATCAACAAAACAAAACAAAGTTTAAACAGTGATGGTCAACAATTCTACCAATATCAACAAAACAAAACAAAGTTTAAACAGTGATGGTCAACAATTCTACCAATATCAACAAAACAAAACAAAGTTTAAACAGTGATGGTCAACAATTCTACGAATATCGAAGAAGCAAAACAAAGTTTAAACAGTGATGGTCAACAATTCTACCAATATCAACAAAACAAAACAAAGTTTAAACAGTGATGGTCAACAATTCTACCAATATCGACAAAGCAAAACAAAGTTTAAATAGTGATGGTCAACAATTCTACAAATATCAACAAAACAAAACAAAGTTTAAACAGTGATGGTCAACAATTCTACCAATATAAACAAAACAAAACAAAGTTTAAACAGTGATGGTCAACAATTCTACCAATATCAACAAAACAAAACAAAGTTTAAACAGTGATGGTCAACAATTCTATGAATATCAACAAAATAAAACAAAGTTTAAACAGTGATGGTCAACAATTCTACGAATATCGACAAAGCAAAACAAAGTTTAAACAGTGATGGTCAACAATTCTACCAATATCAACAAAACAAAAGAAAGTTTAAACAGTGATGGTCAACAATTCTACGAATATCGACAAAGCAAAACAAAGTTTAAATAGTGATGGTCAACAATTCTACAAATATCAAGAAAACAAAACAAAGTTTAAACAGTGATGGTCAACAATTCTACCAATATAAACAAAACAAAACAAAGTTTAAACAGTGATGGTCAACAATTCTACCAATATCAACAAAACAAAACAAAGTTTAAACAGTGATGGTCAACAATTCTATGAATATCAACAAAACAAAACAAAGTTTAAACAGTGATGGTCAACAATTCTACGAATATCGACAAAGCAAAACAAAGTTTAAACAGTGATGGTCAACAATTCTACCAATATCAACAAAACAAAACAAAGTTTAAACAGTGATGGTCAACAATTCTACGAATATCGACAAAGCAAAACAAAGTTTAAATAGTGATGGTCAACAATTCTACAAATATCAAGAAAACAAAACAAAGTTTAAACAGTGATGGTCAACAATTCTACGAATATCAACAAAGCAAAACAAAGTTTAAACAGTGATGGTCAACAATTCTACCAATATCAACAAAACAAAACAAAGTTTCAACAGTGATGGTCAACAATTCTACGAATATCGACAAAGCAAAACAAAGTTTAAACAGTGATGGTCAACAATTCTACCAATATCAACAAAACAAAACAAAGTTTAAACAGTGATGGTCAACAATTCTACGAATATCGACAAAGCAAAACAAAGTTTAAATAGTGATGGTCAACAATTCTACAAATATCAACAAAACAAAAGAAAGTTTAAACAGTGATGGTCAACAATTCTACCAATATCAACAAAACAAAACAAAGTTTAAACAGTGATGGTCAACAATTCTATGAATATCAACAAAACACAAGAAAGTTTAAACAGTGATGGTCAACAATTCTACCAATATCAACAAAACAAAACAAAGTTTAAACAGTGATGGTCAACAATTCTATGAATATCAACAAAACACAAGAAAGTTTAAACAGTGATGGTCAACAATTCTATGAATATCAACAAAACAAAATAAAGTTTAAACAGTGATGGTCAACAATTCTATGAATATCAACAAAACAAAATAAAGTTTAAACAGTGATGGTCAACAATTCTATGAATATCAACAAAACACAAGAAAGTTTAAACAGTAATGGTCAACAATTCTATGAATATCAACAAAACACAAGAAAGTTTAAACAGTGATGGTCAACAATTCTACAAATATCAACAAAACAAAAGAAATTTTAAACAGTGATGGTCATCAATTCTACGAATATCAAGAAAAACAAAACAAAGTTTAAACAGTGATGGTCAACAATTCTACCAATATCAACAAAACAAAACAAAGTTTAAACAGTGATGGTCAACAATTCTACCAATATCAACAAAACAAAACAAAGTTTAAACAGTGATGGTCAACAATTCTACGAATATCAACAAAACAAAATAAAGTTTAAACAGTGATGGTCAACAATTCTACGAATATCAAGAAAGCAAAACAAAGTTTAAACAGTGATGGCCAACAATTCTATGAATATAAACAAAACAAAACAAAGTTTAAACAGTGATGGTCAACAATTCTACCAATATCAACAAAACAAAACAAAGTTTAAACAGTGATGGTCAACAATTCTATGAATATCAACAAAACAAAACAAAGTTTAAACAGTGATGGTCAACAATTCCACCAATATCAACAAAACAAAACAAAGTTTAAACAGTGATGGTCAACAATTCTACCAATATCAACAAAACAAAACAAAGTTTAAACAGTGATGGTCAACAATTCTACCAATATCAACAAAACAAAACAAAGTTTAAACAGTGATGGTCAACAATTCTACCAATATCAACAAAACAAAACAAAGTTTAATCAGTGATGGTCAACAATTCTACCAATATCAACAAAACAAAACAAAGTTTAAACAGTGATGGTCAACAATTCTACCAATATCAACAAAACAAAACAAAGTTTAAACAGTGATGGTCAACAATTCTACCAATATCAACAAAACAAAACAAAGTTTAAACAGTGATGGTCAACAATTCTACCAATATCAACAAAACAAAACAAAGTTTAAACAGTGATGGTCAACAATTCTACCAATATCATCAAAAAAAAACAAAGTTTAAACAGTGATGGTCAACAATTCTACCAATATCAACAAAACAAAAGAAAGTTTAAACAGTGATGGTCAACAATTCTACCAATATCAACAAAACAAAACAAAGTTTAAACAGTGATGGTCAACAATTCTACCAATATCAACAAAACAAAACAAAGTTTAAACAGTGATGGTCAACAATTCTACCAATATCAACAAAACAAAACAAAGTTTAAACAGTGATGGTCAACAATTCTACCAATATCAACAAAACAAAACAAAGTTTAAACAGTGATGGTCAACAATTCTACCAATATCAACAAAACAAAACAAAGTTTAAACAGTGATGGTCAACAATTCTACCAATATCAACAAAACAAAACAAAGTTTAAACAGTGATGGTCAACAATTCTACCAATATCAACAAAACAAAACAAAGTTTAAACAGTGATGGTCAACAATTCTACCAATATCAAGAAAACAAAACAAAGTTTAAACAGTGATGGTCAACAATTCTACCAATATCAACAAAACAAAACAAAGTTTAAACAGTGATGGTCAACAATTCTACCAATATCAACAAAACAAAACAAAGTTTAAACAGTGATGGTCAACAATTCTACCAATATCAACAAAACAAAACAAAGTTTAAACAGTGATGGTCAACAATTCTACCAATATCAACAAAACAAAACAAAGTTTAAACAGTGATGGTCAACAATTCTACCAATATCAACAAAACAAAACAAAGTTTAAACAGTGATGGTCAACAATTCTACCAATATCAACAAAACAAAACAAAGTTTAAACAGTGATGGTCAACAATTCTACCAATATCAACAAAACAAAACAAAGTTTAAACAGTGATGGTCAACAATTCTACCAATATCAACAAAACAAAACAAAGTTTAAACAGTGATGGTCAACAATTCTACCAATATCAACAAAACAAAACAAAGTTTAAACAGTGATGGTCAACAATTCTACGAATATCGAAGAAGCAAAACAAAGTTTAAACAGTGATGGTCAACAATTCTACCAATATCAACAAAACAAAACAAAGTTTAAACAGTGATGGTCAACAATTCTACCAATATCGACAAAGCAAAACAAAGTTTAAATAGTGATGGTCAACAATTCTACAAATATCAAGAAAACAAAACAAAGTTTAAACAGTGATGGTCAACAATTCTACCAATATAAACAAAACAAAACAAAGTTTAAACAGTGATGGTCAACAATTCTACCAATATCAACAAAACAAAACAAAGTTTAAACAGTGATGGTCAACAATTCTACCAATATCAAGAAAACAAAACAAAGTTTAAACAGTGATGGTCAACAATTCTACCAATATCAACAAAACAAAACAAAGTTTAAACAGTGATGGTCAACAATTCTACCAATATCAACAAAACAAAACAAAGTTTAAACAGTGATGGTCAACAATTCTACCAATATCATCAAAACAAAAGAAAGTTTAAACAGTGATGGTCAACAATTCTACCAATATCAACAAAACAAAAGAAAGTTTAAACAGTGATGGTCAACAATTCTACCAATATCAACAAAACAAAAGAAAGTTTAAACAGTGATGGTCAACAATTCTACCAATATCAACAAAACAAAACAAATTTTAAACAGTGATGGTCAACAATTCTACCAATATCAACAAAACAAAACAAAGTTTAAACAGTGATGGTCAACAATTCTACCAATATCAAGAAAACAAAACAAAGTTTAAACAGTGATGGTCAACAATTCTACCAATATCAACAAAACAAAACAAAGTTTAAACAGTGATGGTCAACAATTCTACCAATATCAACAAAACAAAACAAAGTTTAAACAGTGATGGTCAACAATTCTACCAATATCAACAAAACAAAACAAAGTTTAAACAGTGATGGTCAACAATTCTACCAATATCAACAAAACAAAACAAAGTTTAAACAGTGATGGTCAACAATTCTACGAATATCAACAAAACAAAACAAAGTTTAAACAGTGATGGTCAACAATTCTACCAATATCAACAAAACAAAACAAAGTTTAAACAGTGATGGTCAAGAATTCTACCAATATCAACAAAACAAAACAAAGTTTAAACAGTGATGGTCAACAATTCTACCAATATCAACAAAACAAAACAAAGTTTAAACAGTGATGGTCAACAATTCTACCAATATCAAGAAAACAAAACAAAGTTTAAACAGTGATGGTCAACAATTCTACCAATATCAACAAAACAAAACAAAGTTTAAACAGTGATGGTCAACAATTCTACCAATATCAAGAAAACAAAACAAAGTTTAAACAGTGATGGTCAACAATTCTACCAATATCAACAAAACAAAACAAAGTTTAAACAGTGATGGTCAACAATTCTACCAATATCAACAAAACAAAAGAAAGTTTAAACAGTGATGGTCAACAATTCTACCAATATCAACAAAACAAAACAAAGTTTAAACAGTGATGGTCAACAATTCTACCAATATCAACAAAACAAAACAAAGTTTAAACAGTGATGGTCAACAATTCTACCAATATCAACAAAACAAAACAAAGTTTAAACAGTGATGGTCAACAATTCTACGAATATCGAAGAAGCAAAACAAAGTTTAAACAGTGATGGTCAACAATTCTACCAATATCAACAAAACAAAACAAAGTTTAAACAGTGATGGTCAACAATTCTACCAATATCGACAAAGCAAAACAAAGTTTAAATAGTGATGGTCAACAATTCTACAAATATCAACAAAACAAAACAAAGTTTAAACAGTGATGGTCAACAATTCTACCAATATAAACAAAACAAAACAAAGTTTAAACAGTGATGGTCAACAATTCTACCAATATCAACAAAACAAAACAAAGTTTAAACAGTGATGGTCAACAATTCTATGAATATCAACAAAATAAAACAAAGTTTAAACAGTGATGGTCAACAATTCTACGAATATCGACAAAGCAAAACAAAGTTTAAACAGTGATGGTCAACAATTCTACCAATATCAACAAAACAAAACAAAGTTTAAACAGTGATGGTCAACAATTCTACGAATATCGACAAAGCAAAACAAAGTTTAAATAGTGATGGTCAACAATTCTACAAATATCAAGAAAACAAAACAAAGTTTAAACAGTGATGGTCAACAATTCTACCAATATAAACAAAACAAAACAAAGTTTAAACAGTGATGGTCAACAATTCTACCAATATCAACAAAACAAAACAAAGTTTAAACAGTGATGGTCAACAATTCTATGAATATCAACAAAACAAAACAAAGTTTAAACAGTGATGGTCAACAATTCTACGAATATCGACAAAGCAAAACAAAGTTTAAACAGTGATGGTCAACAATTCTACCAATATCAACAAAACAAAACAAAGTTTAAACAGTGATGGTCAACAATTCTACGAATATCGACAAAGCAAAACAAAGTTTAAATAGTGATGGTCAACAATTCTACCAATATCAAGAAAACAAAACAAAGTTTAAACAGTGATGGTCAACAATTCTACCAATATCAACAAAACAAAACAAAGTTTAAACAGTGATGGTCAACAATTCTACCAATATCAAGAAAACAAAACAAAGTTTAAACAGTGATGGTCAACAATTCTACCAATATCAACAAAACAAAACAAAGTTTAAACAGTGATGGTCAACAATTCTACCAATATCAACAAAACAAAAGAAAGTTTAAACAGTGATGGTCAACAATTCTACCAATATCAACAAAACAAAACAAAGTTTAAACAGTGATGGTCAACAATTCTACCAATATCAACAAAACAAAACAAAGTTTAAACAGTGATGGTCAACAATTCTACCAATATCAACAAAACAAAACAAAGTTTAAACAGTGATGGTCAACAATTCTACGAATATCGAAGAAGCAAAACAAAGTTTAAACAGTGATGGTCAACAATTCTACCAATATCAACAAAACAAAACAAAGTTTAAACAGTGATGGTCAACAATTCTACCAATATCGACAAAGCAAAACAAAGTTTAAATAGTGATGGTCAACAATTCTACAAATATCAACAAAACAAAACAAAGTTTAAACAGTGATGGTCAACAATTCTACCAATATAAACAAAACAAAACAAAGTTTAAACAGTGATGGTCAACAATTCTACCAATATCAACAAAACAAAACAAAGTTTAAACAGTGATGGTCAACAATTCTATGAATATCAACAAAATAAAACAAAGTTTAAACAGTGATGGTCAACAATTCTACGAATATCGACAAAGCAAAACAAAGTTTAAACAGTGATGGTCAACAATTCTACCAATATCAACAAAACAAAAGAAAGTTTAAACAGTGATGGTCAACAATTCTACGAATATCGACAAAGCAAAACAAAGTTTAAATAGTGATGGTCAACAATTCTACAAATATCAAGAAAACAAAACAAAGTTTAAACAGTGATGGTCAACAATTCTACCAATATAAACAAAACAAAACAAAGTTTAAACAGTGATGGTCAACAATTCTACCAATATCAACAAAACAAAACAAAGTTTAAACAGTGATGGTCAACAATTCTATGAATATCAACAAAACAAAACAAAGTTTAAACAGTGATGGTCAACAATTCTACGAATATCGACAAAGCAAAACAAAGTTTAAACAGTGATGGTCAACAATTCTACCAATATCAACAAAACAAAACAAAGTTTAAACAGTGATGGTCAACAATTCTACGAATATCGACAAAGCAAAACAAAGTTTAAATAGTGATGGTCAACAATTCTACAAATATCAAGAAAACAAAACAAAGTTTAAACAGTGATGGTCAACAATTCTACGAATATCAACAAAGCAAAACAAAGTTTAAACAGTGATGGTCAACAATTCTACCAATATCAACAAAACAAAACAAAGTTTCAACAGTGATGGTCAACAATTCTACGAATATCGACAAAGCAAAACAAAGTTTAAACAGTGATGGTCAACAATTCTACCAATATCAACAAAACAAAACAAAGTTTAAACAGTGATGGTCAACAATTCTACGAATATCGACAAAGCAAAACAAAGTTTAAATAGTGATGGTCAACAATTCTACAAATATCAACAAAACAAAAGAAAGTTTAAACAGTGATGGTCAACAATTCTACCAATATCAACAAAACAAAACAAAGTTTAAACAGTGATGGTCAACAATTCTATGAATATCAACAAAACACAAGAAAGTTTAAACAGTGATGGTCAACAATTCTACCAATATCAACAAAACAAAACAAAGTTTAAACAGTGATGGTCAACAATTCTATGAATATCAACAAAACACAAGAAAGTTTAAACAGTGATGGTCAACAATTCTATGAATATCAACAAAACAAAATAAAGTTTAAACAGTGATGGTCAACAATTCTATGAATATCAACAAAACAAAATAAAGTTTAAACAGTGATGGTCAACAATTCTATGAATATCAACAAAACACAAGAAAGTTTAAACAGTAATGGTCAACAATTCTATGAATATCAACAAAACACAAGAAAGTTTAAACAGTGATGGTCAACAATTCTACAAATATCAACAAAACAAAAGAAATTTTAAACAGTGATGGTCATCAATTCTACGAATATCAAGAAAAACAAAACAAAGTTTAAACAGTGATGGTCAACAATTCTACCAATATCAACAAAACAAAACAAAGTTTAAACAGTGATGGTCAACAATTCTACCAATATCAACAAAACAAAACAAAGTTTAAACAGTGATGGTCAACAATTCTACGAATATCAACAAAACAAAATAAAGTTTAAACAGTGATGGTCAACAATTCTACGAATATCAAGAAAGCAAAACAAAGTTTAAACAGTGATGGCCAACAATTCTATGAATATAAACAAAACAAAACAAAGTTTAAACAGTGATGGTCAACAATTCTACCAATATCAACAAAACAAAACAAAGTTTAAACAGTGATGGTCAACAATTCTATGAATATCAACAAAACAAAACAAAGTTTAAACAGTGATGGTCAACAATTCCACCAATATCAACAAAACAAAACAAAGTTTAAACAGTGATGGTCAACAATTCTACCAATATCAACAAAACAAAACAAAGTTTAAACAGTGATGGTCAACAATTCTACCAATATCAACAAAACAAAACAAAGTTTAAACAGTGATGGTCAACAATTCTACCAATATCAACAAAACAAAACAAAGTTTAATCAGTGATGGTCAACAATTCTACCAATATCAACAAAACAAAACAAAGTTTAAACAGTGATGGTCAACAATTCTACCAATATCAACAAAACAAAACAAAGTTTAAACAGTGATGGTCAACAATTCTACCAATATCAACAAAACAAAACAAAGTTTAAACAGTGATGGTCAACAATTCTACCAATATCAACAAAACAAAACAAAGTTTAAACAGTGATGGTCAACAATTCTACCAATATCATCAAAAAAAAACAAAGTTTAAACAGTGATGGTCAACAATTCTACCAATATCAACAAAACAAAAGAAAGTTTAAACAGTGATGGTCAACAATTCTACCAATATCAACAAAACAAAACAAAGTTTAAACAGTGATGGTCAACAATTCTACCAATATCAACAAAACAAAACAAAGTTTAAACAGTGATGGTCAACAATTCTACCAATATCAACAAAACAAAACAAAGTTTAAACAGTGATGGTCAACAATTCTACCAATATCAACAAAACAAAACAAAGTTTAAACAGTGATGGTCAACAATTCTACCAATATCAACAAAACAAAACAAAGTTTAAACAGTGATGGTCAACAATTCTACCAATATCAACAAAACAAAACAAAGTTTAAACAGTGATGGTCAACAATTCTACCAATATCAACAAAACAAAACAAAGTTTAAACAGTGATGGTCAACAATTCTACCAATATCAAGAAAACAAAACAAAGTTTAAACAGTGATGGTCAACAATTCTACCAATATCAACAAAACAAAACAAAGTTTAAACAGTGATGGTCAACAATTCTACCAATATCAACAAAACAAAACAAAGTTTAAACAGTGATGGTCAACAATTCTACCAATATCAACAAAACAAAACAAAGTTTAAACAGTGATGGTCAACAATTCTACCAATATCAACAAAACAAAACAAAGTTTAAACAGTGATGGTCAACAATTCTACCAATATCAACAAAACAAAACAAAGTTTAAACAGTGATGGTCAACAATTCTACCAATATCAACAAAACAAAACAAAGTTTAAACAGTGATGGTCAACAATTCTACCAATATCAACAAAACAAAACAAAGTTTAAACAGTGATGGTCAACAATTCTACCAATATCAACAAAACAAAACAAAGTTTAAACAGTGATGGTCAACAATTCTACCAATATCAACAAAACAAAACAAAGTTTAAACAGTGATGGTCAACAATTCTACGAATATCGAAGAAGCAAAACAAAGTTTAAACAGTGATGGTCAACAATTCTACCAATATCAACAAAACAAAACAAAGTTTAAACAGTGATGGTCAACAATTCTACCAATATCGACAAAGCAAAACAAAGTTTAAATAGTGATGGTCAACAATTCTACAAATATCAAGAAAACAAAACAAAGTTTAAACAGTGATGGTCAACAATTCTACCAATATAAACAAAACAAAACAAAGTTTAAACAGTGATGGTCAACAATTCTACCAATATCAACAAAACAAAACAAAGTTTAAACAGTGATGGTCAACAATTCTACCAATATCAAGAAAACAAAACAAAGTTTAAACAGTGATGGTCAACAATT
The DNA here is from genome assembly GCA_963680875.1 of Bathymodiolus brooksi. Lineage (NCBI taxonomy): Eukaryota > Metazoa > Mollusca > Bivalvia > Mytilida > Modiolidae > Bathymodiolus > Bathymodiolus brooksi. The sequence continues at coordinate 86,436,199 of OY804585.1, forward strand.
CTACCAATATCAACAAAACAAAACAAAGTTTAAACAGTGATGGTCAACAATTCTACCAATATCAACAAAACAAAAGAAAGTTTAAACAGTGATGGTCAACAATTCTACCAATATCAACAAAACAAAACAAAGTTTAAACAGTGATGGTCAACAATTCTACCAATATCAACAAAACAAAACAAAGTTTAAACAGTGATGGTCAACAATTCTACCAATATCAACAAAACAAAACAAAGTTTAAACAGTGATGGTCAACAATTCTACGAATATCGAAGAAGCAAAACAAAGTTTAAACAGTGATGGTCAACAATTCTACCAATATCAACAAAACAAAACAAAGTTTAAACAGTGATGGTCAACAATTCTACCAATATCGACAAAGCAAAACAAAGTTTAAATAGTGATGGTCAACAATTCTACAAATATCAACAAAACAAAACAAAGTTTAAACAGTGATGGTCAACAATTCTACCAATATAAACAAAACAAAACAAAGTTTAAACAGTGATGGTCAACAATTCTACCAATATCAACAAAACAAAACAAAGTTTAAACAGTGATGGTCAACAATTCTATGAATATCAACAAAATAAAACAAAGTTTAAACAGTGATGGTCAACAATTCTACGAATATCGACAAAGCAAAACAAAGTTTAAACAGTGATGGTCAACAATTCTACCAATATCAACAAAACAAAACAAAGTTTAAACAGTGATGGTCAACAATTCTACCAATATCGACAAAGCAAAACAAAGTTTAAATAGTGATGGTCAACAATTCTACAAATATCAAGAAAACAAAACAAAGTTTAAACAGTGATGGTCAACAATTCTACCAATATAAACAAAACAAAACAAAGTTTAAACAGTGATGGTCAACAATTCTACCAATATCAACAAAACAAAACAAAGTTTAAACAGTGATGGTCAACAATTCTATGAATATCAACAAAACAAAACAAAGTTTAAACAGTGATGGTCAACAATTCTACGAATATCGACAAAGCAAAACAAAGTTTAAACAGTGATGGTCAACAATTCTACCAATATCAACAAAACAAAACAAAGTTTAAACAGTGATGGTCAACAATTCTACGAATATCGACAAAGCAAAACAAAGTTTAAATAGTGATGGTCAACAATTCTACCAATATCAAGAAAACAAAACAAAGTTTAAACAGTGATGGTCAACAATTCTACCAATATCAACAAAACAAAACAAAGTTTAAACAGTGATGGTCAACAATTCTACCAATATCAAGAAAACAAAACAAAGTTTAAACAGTGATGGTCAACAATTCTACCAATATCAACAAAACAAAACAAAGTTTAAACAGTGATGGTCAACAATTCTACCAATATCAACAAAACAAAAGAAAGTTTAAACAGTGATGGTCAACAATTCTACCAATATCAACAAAACAAAACAAAGTTTAAACAGTGATGGTCAACAATTCTACCAATATCAACAAAACAAAACAAAGTTTAAACAGTGATGGTCAACAATTCTACCAATATCAACAAAACAAAACAAAGTTTAAACAGTGATGGTCAACAATTCTACGAATATCGAAGAAGCAAAACAAAGTTTAAACAGTGATGGTCAACAATTCTACCAATATCAACAAAACAAAACAAAGTTTAAACAGTGATGGTCAACAATTCTACCAATATCGACAAAGCAAAACAAAGTTTAAATAGTGATGGTCAACAATTCTACAAATATCAACAAAACAAAACAAAGTTTAAACAGTGATGGTCAACAATTCTACCAATATAAACAAAACAAAACAAAGTTTAAACAGTGATGGTCAACAATTCTACCAATATCAACAAAACAAAACAAAGTTTAAACAGTGATGGTCAACAATTCTATGAATATCAACAAAATAAAACAAAGTTTAAACAGTGATGGTCAACAATTCTACGAATATCGACAAAGCAAAACAAAGTTTAAACAGTGATGGTCAACAATTCTACCAATATCAACAAAACAAAAGAAAGTTTAAACAGTGATGGTCAACAATTCTACGAATATCGACAAAGCAAAACAAAGTTTAAATAGTGATGGTCAACAATTCTACAAATATCAAGAAAACAAAACAAAGTTTAAACAGTGATGGTCAACAATTCTACCAATATAAACAAAACAAAACAAAGTTTAAACAGTGATGGTCAACAATTCTACCAATATCAACAAAACAAAACAAAGTTTAAACAGTGATGGTCAACAATTCTATGAATATCAACAAAACAAAACAAAGTTTAAACAGTGATGGTCAACAATTCTACGAATATCGACAAAGCAAAACAAAGTTTAAACAGTGATGGTCAACAATTCTACCAATATCAACAAAACAAAACAAAGTTTAAACAGTGATGGTCAACAATTCTACGAATATCGACAAAGCAAAACAAAGTTTAAATAGTGATGGTCAACAATTCTACAAATATCAACAAAACAAAACAAAGTTTAAACAGTGATGGTCAACAATTCTACGAATATCAACAAAGCAAAACAAAGTTTAAACAGTGATGGTCAACAATTCTACCAATATCAACAAAACAAAACAAAGTTTCAACAGTGATGGTCAACAATTCTACGAATATCGACAAAGCAAAACAAAGTTTAAACAGTGATGGTCAACAATTCTACCAATATCAACAAAACAAAACAAAGTTTAAACAGTGATGGTCAACAATTCTACGAATATCGACAAAGCAAAACAAAGTTTAAATAGTGATGGTCAACAATTCTACAAATATCAACAAAACAAAAGAAAGTTTAAACAGTGATGGTCAACAATTCTACCAATATCAACAAAACAAAACAAAGTTTAAACAGTGATGGTCAACAATTCTATGAATATCAACAAAACACAAGAAAGTTTAAACAGTGATGGTCAACAATTCTACCAATATCAACAAAACAAAACAAAGTTTAAACAGTGATGGTCAACAATTCTATGAATATCAACAAAACACAAGAAAGTTTAAACAGTGATGGTCAACAATTCTATGAATATCAACAAAACAAAATAAAGTTTAAACAGTGATGGTCAACAATTCTATGAATATCAACAAAACAAAATAAAGTTTAAACAGTGATGGTCAACAATTCTATGAATATCAACAAAACACAAGAAAGTTTAAACAGTAATGGTCAACAATTCTATGAATATCAACAAAACACAAGAAAGTTTAAACAGTGATGGTCAACAATTCTACAAATATCAACAAAACAAAAGAAATTTTAAACAGTGATGGTCATCAATTCTACGAATATCAAGAAAAACAAAACAAAGTTTAAACAGTGATGGTCAACAATTCTACCAATATCAACAAAACAAAACAAAGTTTAGACAGTGATGGTCAACAATTCTACCAATATCAACAAAACAAAACAAAGTTTAAACAGTGATGGTCAACAATTCTACGAATATCAACAAAACAAAATAAAGTTTAAACAGTGATGGTCAACAATTCTACGAATATCAAGAAAGCAAAACAAAGTTTAAACAGTGATGGCCAACAATTCTATGAATATAAACAAAACAAAACAAAGTTTAAACAGTGATGGTCAACAATTCTACCAATATCAACAAAACAAAACAAAGTTTAAACAGTGATGGTCAACAATTCTATGAATATCAACAAAACAAAACAAAGTTTAAACAGTGATGGTCAACAATTCCACCAATATCAACAAAACAAAACAAAGTTTAAACAGTGATGGTCAACAATTCTACCAATATCAACAAAACAAAACAAAGTTTAAACAGTGATGGTCAACAATTCTACCAATATCAACAAAACAAAACAAAGTTTAAACAGTGATGGTCAACAATTCTACCAATATCAACAAAACAAAACAAAGTTTAATCAGTGATGGTCAACAATTCTACCAATATCAACAAAACAAAACAAAGTTTAAACAGTGATGGTCAACAATTCTACCAATATCAACAAAACAAAACAAAGTTTAAACAGTGATGGTCAACAATTCTACCAATATCAACAAAACAAAACAAAGTTTAAACAGTGATGGTCAACAATTCTACCAATATCAACAAAACAAAACAAAGTTTAAACAGTGATGGTCAACAATTCTACCAATATCATCAAAAAAAAACAAAGTTTAAACAGTGATGGTCAACAATTCTACCAATATCAACAAAACAAAAGAAAGTTTAAACAGTGATGGTCAACAATTCTACCAATATCAACAAAACAAAACAAAGTTTAAACAGTGATGGTCAACAATTCTACCAATATCAACAAAACAAAACAAAGTTTAAACAGTGATGGTCAACAATTCTACCAATATCAACAAAACAAAACAAAGTTTAAACAGTGATGGTCAACAATTCTACCAATATCAACAAAACAAAACAAAGTTTAAACAGTGATGGTCAACAATTCTACCAATATCAACAAAACAAAACAAAGTTTAAACAGTGATGGTCAACAATTCTACCAATATCAACAAAACAAAACAAAGTTTAAACAGTGATGGTCAACAATTCTACCAATATCAACAAAACAAAACAAAGTTTAAACAGTGATGGTCAACAATTCTACCAATATCAAGAAAACAAAACAAAGTTTAAACAGTGATGGTCAACAATTCTACCAATATCAACAAAACAAAACAAAGTTTAAACAGTGATGGTCAACAATTCTACCAATATCAACAAAACAAAACAAAGTTTAAACAGTGATGGTCAACAATTCTACCAATATCAACAAAACAAAACAAAGTTTAAACAGTGATGGTCAACAATTCTACCAATATCAACAAAACAAAACAAAGTTTAAACAGTGATGGTCAACAATTCTACCAATATCAACAAAACAAAACAAAGTTTAAACAGTGATGGTCAACAATTCTACCAATATCAACAAAACAAAACAAAGTTTAAACAGTGATGGTCAACAATTCTACCAATATCAACAAAACAAAACAAAGTTTAAACAGTGATGGTCAACAATTCTACCAATATCAACAAAACAAAACAAAGTTTAAACAGTGATGGTCAACAATTCTACCAATATCAACAAAACAAAACAAAGTTTAAACAGTGATGGTCAACAATTCTACGAATATCGAAGAAGCAAAACAAAGTTTAAACAGTGATGGTCAACAATTCTACCAATATCAACAAAACAAAACAAAGTTTAAACAGTGATGGTCAACAATTCTACCAATATCGACAAAGCAAAACAAAGTTTAAATAGTGATGGTCAACAATTCTACAAATATCAAGAAAACAAAACAAAGTTTAAACAGTGATGGTCAACAATTCTACCAATATAAACAAAACAAAACAAAGTTTAAACAGTGATGGTCAACAATTCTACCAATATCAACAAAACAAAACAAAGTTTAAACAGTGATGGTCAACAATTCTATGAATATCAACAAAATAAAACAAAGTTTAAACAGTGATGGTCAACAATTCTACGAATATCGACAAAGCAAAACAAAGTTTAAACAGTGATGGTCAACAATTCTACCAATATCAACAAAACAAAACAAAGTTTAAACAGTGATGGTCAACAATTCTACGAATATCAACAAAACAAAATAAAGTTTAAACAGTGATGGTCAACAATTCTACGAATATCAAGAAAGCAAAACAAAGTTTAAACAGTGATGGCCAACAATTCTATGAATATAAACAAAACAAAACAAAGTTTAAACAGTGATGGTCAACAATTCTACCAATATCAACAAAACAAAACAAAGTTTAAACAGTGATGGTCAACAATTCTATGAATATCAACAAAACAAAACAAAGTTTAAACAGTGATGGTCAACAATTCCACCAATATCAACAAAACAAAACAAAGTTTAAACAGTGATGGTCAACAATTCTACCAATATCAACAAAACAAAACAAAGTTTAAACAGTGATGGTCAACAATTCTACCAATATCAACAAAACAAAACAAAGTTTAAACAGTGATGGTCAACAATTCTACCAATATCAACAAAACAAAACAAAGTTTAATCAGTGATGGTCAACAATTCTACCAATATCAAGAAAACAAAACAAAGTTTAAACAGTGATGGTCAACAATTCTACCAATATCAACAAAACAAAACAAAGTTTAAACAGTGATGGTCAACAATTCTACCAATATCAACAAAACAAAACAAAGTTTAAACAGTGATGGTCAACAATTCTACCAATATAAACAAAACAAAACAAAGTTTAAACAGTGATGGTCAACAATTCTACGAATATCAACAAAACAAAACAAAGTTTAAACAGTGATGGTCAACAATTCTACGAATATCAACAAAACAAAACAAAGTTTAAACAGTGATGGTCAACAATTCTACCAATATCAAGAAAACAAAACAAAGTTTAAACAGTGATGGTCAACAATTCTACCAATATCAACAAAACAAAACAAAGTTTAAACAGTGATGGTCAACAATTCTACCAATATCAACAAAACAAAACAAAGTTTAAACAGTGATGGTCAACAATTCTACCAATATCAACAAAACAAAACAAAGTTTAAACAGTGATGGTCAACAATTCTACCAATATCAACAAAACAAAACAAAGTTTAAACAGTGATGGTCAACAATTCTACCAATATCAAGAAAACAAAACAAAGTTTAAACAGTGATGGTCAACAATTCTACCAATATCAACAAAACAAAACAAAGTTTAAACAGTGATGGTCAACAATTCTACCAATATCAACAAAACAAAACAAAGTTTAAACAGTGATGGTCAACAATTCTACCAATATCAACAAAACAAAACAAAGTTTAAACAGTGATGGTCAACAATTCTACCAATATCAACAAAACAAAACAAAGTTTAAACAGTGATGGTCAACAATTCTACCAATATCAACAAAACAAAACAAAGTTTAAACAGTGATGGTCAACAATTCTACCAATATCGAAGAAGCAAAACAAAGTTTAAACAGTGATGGTCAACAATTCTACCAATATCAACAAAACAAAACAAAGTTTAAACAGTGATGGTCAACAATTCTATCAATATCGACAAAGCAAAACAAAGTTTAAATAGTGATGGTCAACAATTCTACAAATATCAAGAAAACAAAACAAAGTTTAAACAGTGATGGTCAACAATTCTACCAATATAAACAAAACAAAACAAAGTTTAAACAGTGATGGTCAACAATTCTACCAATATCAACAAAACAAAACAAAGTTTAAACAGTGATGGTCAACAATTCTACGAATATCAACAAAACAAAACAAAGTTTAAACAGTGATGGTCAACAATTCTACGAATATCAACAAAACAAAACAAAGTTTAAACAGTGATGGTCAACAATTCTACCAATATCAAGAAAACAAAACAAAGTTTAAACAGTGATGGTCAACAATTCTACCAATATCAACAAAACAAAACAAAGTTTAAACAGTGATGGTCAACAATTCTACCAATATCAACAAAACAAAACAAAGTTTAAACAGTGATGGTCAACAATTCTACCAATATCAACAAAACAAAACAAAGTTTAAACAGTGATGGTCAACAATTCTACCAATATCAACAAAACAAAACAAAGTTTAAACAGTGATGGTCAACAATTCTACGAATATCAACAAAACAAAACAAAGTTTAAACAGTGATGGTCAACAATTCTACCAATATCAACAAAACAAAACAAAGTTTAAACAGTGATGGTCAACAATTCTACCAATATCAACAAAACAAAACAAAGTTTAAACAGTGATGGTCAACAATTCTACCAATATCAACAAAACAAAACAAAGTTTAAACAGTGATGGTCAACAATTCTACCAATATCAACAAAACAAAACAAAGTTTAAACAGTGATGGTCAACAATTCTACCAATATCAACAAAACAAAACAAAGTTTAAACAGTGATGGTCAACAATTCTACGAATATCGAAGAAGCAAAACAAAGTTTAAACAGTGATGGTCAACAATTCTACCAATATCAACAAAACAAAACAAAGTTTAAACAGTGATGGTCAACAATTCTACCAATATCGACAAAGCAAAACAAAGTTTAAATAGTGATGGTCAACAATTCTACAAATATCAAGAAAACAAAACAAAGTTTAAACAGTGATGGTCAACAATTCTACCAATATAAACAAAACAAAACAAAGTTTAAACAGTGATGGTCAACAATTCTACCAATATCAACAACACAAAACAAAGTTTAAACAGTGATGGTCAACAATTCTATGAATATCAACAAAATAAAACAAAGTTTAAACAGTGATGGTCAACAATTCTACGAATATCGACAAAGCAAAACAAAGTTTAAACAGTGATGGTCAACAATTCTACCAATATCAACAAAACAAAACAAAGTTTAAACAGTGATGGTCAACAATTCTACGAATATCGACAAAGCAAAACATAGTTGAAATAGTGATGGTCAACAATTCTACAAATATCAAGAAAACAAAACAAAGTTTAAACAGTGATGGTCAACAATTCTACCAATATAAACAAAACAAAACAAAGTTTAAACAGTGATGGTCAACAATTCTACCAATATCAACAAAACAAAACAAAGTTTAAACAGTGATGGTCAACAATTCTATGAATATCAACAAAACAAAACAAAGTTTAAACAGTGATGGTCAACAATTCTACGAATATCGACAAAGCAAAACAAAGTTTAAACAGTGATGGTCAACAATTCTACCAATATCAACAAAACAAAACAAAGTTTAAACAGTGATGGTCAACAATTCTACGAATATCGACAAAGCAAAACAAAGTTTAAATAGTAATGGTCAACAATTCTACAAATATCAAGAAAACAAAACAAAGTTTAAACAGTGATGGTCAACAATTCTACCAATATCAACAAAGCAAAACAAAGTTTAAACAGTGATGGTCAACAATTCTACCAATATCAACAAAACAAAACAAAGTTTCAACAGTGATGGTCAACAATTCTACGAATATCGACAAAGCAAAACAAAGTTTAAACAGTGATGGTCAACAATTCTACCAATATCAACAAAACAAAACAAAGTTTAAACAGTGATGGTCAACAATTCTACGAATATCGACAAAGCAAAACAAAGTTTAAATAGTGATGGTCAACAATTCTACAAATATCAACAAAACAAAAGAAAGTTTAAACAGTGATGGTCAACAATTCTACCAATATCAACAAAACAAAACAAAGTTTAAACAGTGATGGTCAACAATTCTATGAATATCAACAAAACACAAGAAAGTTTAAACAGTGATGGTCAACAATTCTATGAATATCAACAAAACACAAGAAAGTTTAAACAGTGATGGTCAACAATTCTATGAATATCAACAAAACAAAATAAAGTTTAAATAGTGATGGTCAACAATTCTATGAATATCAACAAAACAAAATAAAGTTTAAACAGTGATGGTCAACAATTCTATGAATATCAACAAAACACAAGAAAGTTTAAACAGTAATGGTCAACAATTCTATGAATATCAACAAAACACAAGAAAGTTTAAACAGTGATGGTCAACAATTCTACAAATATCAACAAAACAAAAGAAATTTTAAACAGTGATGGTCATCAATTCTACGAATATCAAGAAAAACAAAACAAAGTTTAAACAGTGATGGTCAACAATTCTACCAATATCAACAAAACAAAACAAAGTTTAAACAGTGATGGTCAACAATTCTACCAATATCAACAAAACAAAACAAAGTTTAAACAGTGATGGTCAACAATTCTACGAATATCAACAAAACAAAATAAAGTTTAAACAGTGATGGTCAACAATTCTACGAATATCAAGAAAACAAAACAAAGTTTAAACAGTGATGGCCAACAATTCTATGAATATAAACAAAACAAAACAAAGTTTAAACAGTGATGGTCAACAATTCTACCAATATCAACAAAACAAAACAAAGTTTAATCAGTGATGGTCAACAATTCTATGAATATCAACAAAACAAAACAAAGTTTAAACAGTGATGGTCAACAATTCCACCAATATCAACAAAACAAAACAAAGTTTAAACAGTGATGGTCAACAATTCTACGAATATCGACAAAGCAAAACAAAGTTTAAACAGTGATGGTCAACAATTCTACGAATATCAACAAAACAAAACAAAGTTTAAACAGTGATGGTCAACAATTCTACGAATATCGACAAAGCAAAACATAGTTGAAATAGTGATGGTCAACAATTCTACAAATATCAAGAAAACAAAACAAAGTTTAAACAGTGATGGTCAACAATTCTACCAATATAAACAAAACAAAACAAAGTTTAAACAGTGATGGTCAACAATTCTACCAATATCAACAAAACAAAACAAAGTTTAAACAGTGATGGTCAACAATTCTATGAATATCAACAAAACAAAACAAAGTTTAAACAGTGATGGTCAACAATTCTACGAATATCGACAAAGCAAAACAAAGTTTAAACAGTGATGGTCAACAATTCTACCAATATCAACAAAACAAAACAAAGTTTAAACAGTGATGGTCAACAATTCTACGAATATCGACAAAGCAAAACAAAGTTTAAATAGTAATGGTCAACAATTCTACAAATATCAAGAAAACAAAACAAAGTTTAAACAGTGATGGTCAACAATTCTACGAATATCAACAAAGCAAAACAAAGTTTAAACAGTGATGGTCAACAATTCTACCAATATCAACAAAACAAAACAAAGTTTCAACAGTGATGGTCAACAATTCTACGAATATCGACAAAGCAAAACAAAGTTTAAACAGTGATGGTCAACAATTCTACCAATATCAACAAAACAAAACAAAGTTTAAACAGTGATGGTCAACAATTCTACGAATATCGACAAAGCAAAACAAAGTTTAAATAGTGATGGTCAACAATTCTACAAATATCAACAAAACAAAAGAAAGTTTAAACAGTGATGGTCAACAATTCTACCAATATCAACAAAACAAAACAAAGTTTAAACAGTGATGGTCAACAATTCTATGAATATCAACAAAACACAAGAAAGTTTAAACAGTGATGGTCAACAATTCTACCAATATCAACAAAACAAAACAAAGTTTAAACAGTGATGGTCAACAATTCTATGAATATCAACAAAACACAAGAAAGTTTAAACAGTGATGGTCAACAATTCTATGAATATCAACAAAACAAAATAAAGTTTAAATAGTGATGGTCAACAATTCTATGAATATCAACAAAACAAAATAAAGTTTAAACAGTGATGGTCAACAATTCTATGAATATCAACAAAACACAAGAAAGTTTAAACAGTAATGGTCAACAATTCTATGAATATCAACAAAACACAAGAAAGTTTAAACAGTGATGGTCAACAATTCTACAAATATCAACAAAACAAAAGAAATTTTAAACAGTGATGGTCATCAATTCTACGAATATCAAGAAAAACAAAACAAAGTTTAAACAGTGATGGTCAACAATTCTACCAATATCAACAAAACAAAACAAAGTTTAAACAGTGATGGTCAACAATTCTACCAATATCAACAAAACAAAACAAAGTTTAAACAGTGATGGTCAACAATTCTACGAATATCAACAAAACAAAATAAAGTTTAAACAGTGATGGTCAACAATTCTACGAATATCAAGAAAACAAAACAAAGTTTAAACAGTGATGGCCAACAATTCTATGAATATAAACAAAACAAAACAAAGTTTAAACAGTGATGGTCAACAATTCTACCAATATCAACAAAACAAAACAAAGTTTAAACAGTGATGGTCAACAATTCTACCAATATCAACAAAACAAAACAAAGTTTAAACAGTGATGGTCAACAATTCTACCAATATCAACAAAACAAAATAAAGTTTAAACAGTGATGGTCAACAATTCTACGAATATCAACAAAACAAAATAAAGTTTAAACAGTGATGGTCAACAATTCTACGAATATCAAGAAAACAAAACAAAGTTTAAACAGTGATGGTCAACAATTCTATGAATATCAACAAAACAAAACAAAGTTTAAACAGTGATGGTCAACAATTCTACCAATATCAACAAAACAAAACAAAGTTTAAACAGTGATGGTCAACAATTCTACCAATATCGACAAAGCAAAACAAAGTTTAAATAGTGATGGTCAACAATTCTACGAATATCAACAAAGCAAAACAAAGTTTAAACAGTGTTGATCAACAATTCTACAAATATCAAGAAAACAAAACAAAGTTTAAACAGTGATGGTCAACAATTCTACCAATATCAACAAAACAAAACAAAGTTTAAACAGTGATGGTCAACAATTCTACAAATATCAAGAAAACAAAACAAAGTTTAAACAGTGATGGTCAACAATTCTACCAATATCAACAAAACAAAACAAAGTTTAAACAGTGATGGTCAACAATTCTACCAATATCAACAAAACAAAACAAAGTTTAAACAGTGATGGTCAACAATTCTACCAATATCAACAAAACAAAACAAAGTTTAAACAGTGATGGTCAACAATTCTACAAATATCAAGAAAACAAAACAAAGTTTAAACAGTGATGGTCAACAATTCTACAAATATCAACAAAACAAAACAAAGTTTAAACAGTGATGGTCAACAATTCTACAAATATCAACAAAACAAAACAAAGTTTAAACAGTGATGGTCAACAATTCTACCAATATCAACAAAACAAAACAAAGTTTAAACAGTGATGGTCAACAATTCTACGAATATCAACAAAACAAAACAAAGTTTAAATAGTGATGGTCAACAATTCTACCAATATCAAGAAAACAAAACAAAGTTTATACAGTGATGGTCAACAATTCTACCAATATCAACAAAACAAAACAAAGTTTAAACAGTGATGGTCAACAATTCTACAAATATCAAGAAAACAAAACAAAGTTTAAACAGTGATGGTCAACAATTCTACCAATATCAACAAAACAAAACAAAGTTTAAACAGTGATGGTCAACAATTCTACCAATATCAACAAAACAAAACAAAGTTTAAACAGTGATGGTCAACAATTCTACCAATATCAACAAAACAAAACAAAGTTTAAACAGTGATGGTCAACAATTCTACGAATATCGAAGAAGCAAAACAAAGTTTAAACAGTGATGGTCAACAATTCTACGAATATCAACAAAACAAAACAAAGTTTAAACAGTGATGGTCAACAATTCTACCAATATCGACAAAGCAAAACAAAGTTTAAATAGTGATGGTCAACAATTCTACAAATATCAAGAAAACAAAACAAAGTTTAAACAGTGATGGTCAACAATTCTACCAATATAAACAAAACAAAACAAAGTTTAAACAGTGATGGTCAACAATTCTACCAATATCAAGAAAACAAAACAAAGTTTAAACAGTGATGGTCAACAATTCTATGAATATCAACAAAACAAAATAAAGTTTAAACAGTGATGGTCAACAATTCTACGAATATCAAGAAAACAAAACAAAGTTTAAACAGTGATGGCCAACAATTCTATGAATATAAACAAAACAAAACAAAGTTTAAACAGTGATGGTCAACAATTCTACCAATATCAACAAAACAAAACAAAGTTTAAACAGTGATGGTCAACAATTCTATGAATATCAACAAAACAAAACAAAGTTTAAACAGTGATGGTCAACAATTCCACCAATATCAACAAAACAAAACAAAGTTTAAACAGTGATGGTCAACAATTCTACCAATATCAACAAAACAAAACAAAGTTTAAACAGTGATGGTCAACAATTCTACAAATATCAAGAAAACAAAACAAAGTTTAAACAGTGATGGTCAACAATTCTACCAATATCAACAAAACAAAATAAAGTTTAAACAGTGATGGTCAACAATTCTACGAATATCAACAAAACAAAATAAAGTTTAAACAGTGATGGTCAACAATTCTACGAATATCAAGAAAACAAAACAAAGTTTAAACAGTGATGGTCAACAATTCTATGAATATCAACAAAACAAAACAAAGTTTAAACAGTGATGGTCAACAATTCTACCAATATCAACAAAACAAAACAAAGTTTAAACAGTGATGGTCAACAATTCTACCAATATCGACAAAGCAAAACAAAGTTTAAATAGTGATGGTCAACAATTCTACGAATATCAACAAAGCAAAACAAAGTTTAAACAGTGTTGGTCAACAATTCTACAAATATCAAGAAAACAAAACAAAGTTTAAACAGTGATGGTCAACAATTCTACCAATATCAACAAAACAAAACAAAGTTTAAACAGTGATGGTCAACAATTCTACAAATATCAAGAAAACAAAACAAAGTTTAAACAGTGATGGTCAACAATTCTACCAATATCAACAAAGCAAAACAAAGTTTAAACAGTGATGGTCAACAATTCTACCAATATCAACAAAACAAAACAAAGTTTAAACAGTGATTGTCAACAATTCTACCAATATCAACAAAACAAAACAAAGTTTAAACAGTGATGGTCAACAATTCTACAAATATCAAGAAAACAAAACAAAGTTTAAACAGTGATGGTCAACAATTCTACAAATATCAACAAAACAAAACAAAGTTTAAACAGTGATGGTCAACAATTCTACAAATATCAACAAAACAAAACAAAGTTTAAACAGTGATGGTCAACAATTCTACCAATATCAACAAAACAAAACAAAGTTTAAACAGTGATGGTCAACAATTCTACGAATATCAACAAAACAAAACAAAGTTTAAATAGTGATGGTCAACAATTCTACCAATATCAAGAAAACAAAACAAAGTTTAAACAGTGATGGTCAACAATTCTACCAATATCAACAAAACAAAACAAAGTTTAAACAGTGATGGTCAACAATTCTACAAATATCAAGAAAACAAAACAAAGTTTAAACAGTGATGGTCAACAATTCTACCAATATCAACAAAACAAAACAAAGTTTAAACAGTGATGGTCAACAATTCTACCAATATCAACAAAACAAAACAAAGTTTAAACAGTGATGGTCAACAATTCTACCAATATCAACAAAACAAAACAAAGTTTAAACAGTGATGGTCAACAATTCTACGAATATCGAAGAAGCAAAACAAAGTTTAAACAGTGATGGTCAACAATTCTACCAATATCAACAAAACAAAACAAAGTTTAAACAGTGATGGTCAACAATTCTACCAATATCGACAAAGCAAAACAAAGTTTAAATAGTGATGGTCAACAATTCTACAAATATCAAGAAAACAAAACAAAGTTTAAACAGTGATGGTCAACAATTCTACCAATATAAACAAAACAAAACAAAGTTTAAACAGTGATGGTCAACAATTCTACCAATATCAACAAAACAAAACAAAGTTTAAACAGTGATGGTCAACAATTCTATGAATATCAACAAAATAAAACAAAGTTTAAACAGTGATGGTCAACAATTCTACGAATATCGACAAAGCAAAACAAAGTTTAAACAGTGATGGTCAACAATTCTACCAATATCAACAAAACAAAACAAAGTTTAAACAGTGATGGTCAACAATTCTACGAATATCGACAAAGCAAAACATAGTTTAAATAGTGATGGTCAACAATTCTACAAATATCAAGAAAACAAAACAAAGTTTAAACAGTGATGGTCAACAATTCTACCAATATAAACAAAACAAAACAAAGTTTAAACAGTGATGGTCAACAATTCTACCAATATCAACAAAACAAAACAAAGTTTAAACAGTGATGGTCAACAATTCTATGAATATCAACAAAACAAAACAAAGTTTAAACAGTGATGGTCAACAATTCTACGAATATCGACAAAGCAAAACAAAGTTTAAACAGTGATGGTCAACAATTCTACCAATATCAACAAAACAAAACAAAGTTTAAACAGTGATGGTCAACAATTCTACGAATATCGACAAAGCAAAACAAAGTTTAAATAGTGATGGTCAACAATTCTACAAATATCAACAAAACAAAAGAAAGTTTAAACAGTGATGGTCAACAATTCTACCAATATCAACAAAACAAAACAAAGTTTAAACAGTGATGGTCAACAATTCTATGAATATCAACAAAACACAAGAAAGTTTAAACAGTGATGGTCAACAATTCTACCAATATCAACAAAACAAAATAAAGTTTAAACAGTGATGGTCAACAATTCTATGAATATCAACAAAACACAAGAAAGTTTAAACAGTGATGGTCAACAATTCTATGAATATCAACAAAACAAAATAAAGTTTAAACAGTGATGGTCAACAATTCTATGAATATCAACAAAACAAAATAAAGTTTAAACAGTGATGGTCAACAATTCTATGAATATCAACAAAACACAAGAAAGTTTAAACAGTAATGGTCAACAATTCTATGAATATCAACAAAACACAAGAAAGTTTAAACAGTGATGGTCAACAATTCTACAAATATCAACAAAAGAAAAGAAATTTTAAACAGTGATGGTCATCAATTCTACGAATATCAAGAAAAACAAAACAAAGTTTAAACAGTGATGGTCAACAATTCTACCAATATCAACAAAACAAAAGAAAGTTTAAACAGTGATGGTCAACAATTCTACCAATATCAACAAAACAAAACAAAGTTTAAACAGTGATGGTCAACAATTCTACGAATATCAACAAAACAAAATAAAGTTTAAACAGTGATGGTCAACAATTCTACGAATATCAAGAAAACAAAACAAAGTTTAAACAGTGATGGCCAACAATTCTATGAATATAAACAAAACAAAACAAAGTTTAAACAGTGATGGTCAACAATTCTACCAATATCAACAAAACAAACAAAGTTTAAACAGTGATGGTCAACAATTCTATGAATATCAACAAAACAAAACAAAGTTTAAACAGTGATGGTCAACAATTCCACCAATATCAACAAAACAAAACAAAGTTTAAACAGTGATTGTCAACAATTCTACCAATATCAACAAAACAAAACAAAGTTTAAACAGTGATGGTCAACAATTCTACCAATATCAACAAAACAAAACAAAGTTTAAACAGTGATGGTCAACAATTCTACCAATATCAACAAAACAAAATAAAGTTTAAACAGTGATGGTCAACAATTCTACGAATATCAAGAAAACAAAACAAAGTTTAAACAGTGATGGTCAACAATTCTATGAATATCAACAAAACAAAACAAAGTTTAAACAGTGATGGTCAACAATTCTACCAATATCAACAAAACAAAACAAAGTTTAAATAGTGATGGTCAACAATTCTACGAATATCAACAAAGCAAAACAAAGTTTAAACAGTGTTGGTCAACAATTCTACAAATATCAAGAAAACAAAACAAAGTTTAAACAGTGATGGTCAACAATTCTACCAATATCAACAAAACAAAGTTTAAACAGTGATGGTCAACAATTCTACAAATATCAAGAAAACAAAACAAAGTTTAAACAGTGATGGTCAACAATTCTACCAATATCAACAAAACAAAACAAAGTTTAAACAGTGATGGTCAACAATTCTACCAATATCAACAAAACAAAACAAAGTTTAAACAGTGATGGTCAACAATTCTACCAATATCAACAAAACAAAACAAAGTTTAAACAGTGATGGTCAACAATTCTACAAATATCAAGAAAACAAAACAAAGTTTAAACAGTGATGGTCAACAATTCTACAAATATCAACAAAACAAAACAAAGTTTAAACAGTGATGGTCAACAATTCTACAAATATCAACAAAACAAAACAAAGTTTAAACAGTGATGGTCAACAATTCTACCAATATCAACAAAACAAAACAAAGTTTAAACAGTGATGGTCAACAATTCTACGAATATCAACAAAACAAAACAAGTTTAAATAGTGATGGTCAACAATTCTACCAATATCAAGAAAACAAAACAAAGTTTAAACAGTGATGGTCAACAATTCTACCAATATCAACAAAACAAAACAAAGTTTAAACAGTGATGGTCAACAATTCTACAAATATCAAGAAAACAATACAAAGTTTAAACAGTGATGATCAACAATTCTACCAATATCAACAAAATAAAACAAAGTTTAAACAGTGATGGTCAACAATTCTACAAATATCAAGAAAACAAAACAAAGTTTAAACAGTGATGGTCAACAATTCTACAAATATCAAGAAAACAAAACAAAGTTTAAACAGTGATGGTCAACAATTCTACGAATATCAACAAAACAAAACAAAGTTTAAACAGTGATGGTCAACAATTCTACGAATATCGACAAAGCAAAACAAAGTTTAAACAGTGATGGTCAACAATTCTACGAATATCAAGAAAACAAAACAAAGTTTAAACAGTGATGGTCAACAATTCTACGAATATCGACAAAGCAAAACAGAGTTTAAATAGTGATGGTCAACAATTCTACCAATATCAACAAAACAAAACAAAGTTTAAACAGTGATGGTCAACAATTCTACGAATATCAACAAAGCAAAACAAAGTTTAAACAGTGATGGTCAACAATTCTACCAATATCAACAAAACAAAACAAAGTTTCAACAGTGATGGTCAACAATTCTACGAATATCGACAAAGCAAAACAAAGTTTAAACAGTGATGGTCAACAATTCTACCAATATCAACAAAACAAAACAAAGTTTAAACAGTGATGGTCAACAATTCTACGAATATCGACAAAGCAAAACAAAGTTTAAATAGTGATGGTCAACAATTCTACAAATATCAACAAAACAAAACAAAGTTTAAACAGTGATGGTCAACAATTCTACCAATATCAACAAAACAAAACAAAGTTTAAACAGTGATGGTCAACAATTCTATGAATATCAACAAAACACAAGAAAGTTTAAACAGTGATGGTCAACAATTCTACCAATATCAACAAAACAAAACAAAGTTTAAACAGTGATGGTCAACAATTCTATGAATATCAACAAAACACAAGAAAGTTTAAACAGTGATGGTCAACAATTCTATGAATATCAACAAAACAAAATAAAGTTTAAACAGTGATGGTCAACAATTCTATGAATATCAACAAAACAAAATAAAGTTTAAACAGTGATGGTCAACAATTCTATGAATATCAACAAAACACAAGAAAGTTTAAACAGTAATGGTCAACAATTCTATGAATATCAACAAAACACAAGAAAGTTTAAACAGTGATGGTCAACAATTCTACAAATATCAACAAAACAAAAGAAATTTTAAACAGTGATGGTCATCAATTCTACGAATATCAAGAAAAACAAAACAAAGTTTAAACAGTGATGGTCAACAATTCTACCAATATCAACAAAACAAAACAAAGTTTAAACAGTGATGGTCAACAATTCTACCAATATCAACAAAACAAAACAAAGTTTAAACAGTGATGGTCAACAATTCTACGAATATCAACAAAACAAAATAAAGTTTAAACAGTGATGGTCAACAATTCTACGAATATCAAGAAAACAAAACAAAGTTTAAACAGTGATGGCCAACAATTCTATGAATATAAACAAAAGAAAACAAAGTTTAAACAGTGATGGTCAACAATTCTACCAATATCAACAAAACAAAACAAAGTTTAAACAGTGATGGTCAACAATTCTATGAATATCAACAAAACAAAACAAAGTTTAAACAGTGATGGTCAACAATTCCACCAATATCAACAAAACAAAACAAAGTTTAAACAGTGATGGTCAACAATTCTACCAATATCAACAAAACAAAACAAAGTTTAAACAGTGATGGTCAACAATTCTACCAATATCAACAAAACAAAACAAAGTTTAAACAGTGATGGTCAACAATTCTACCAATATCAACAAAACAAAATAAAGTTTAAACAGTGATGGTCAACAATTCTACGAATATCAACAAAACAAAATAAAGTTTAAACAGTGATGGTCAACAATTCTACGAATATCAAGAAAACAAAACAAAGTTTAAACAGTGATGGTCAACAATTCTATGAATATCAACAAAACAAAACAAAGTTTAAACAGTGATGGTCAACAATTCTACCAATATCAATAAAACAAAACAAAGTTTAAACAGTGATGGTCAACAATTCTACCAATATCGACAAAGCAAAACAAAGTTTAAATAGTGATGGTCAACAATTCTACAAATATCAACAAAACAAAAGAAAATTTAAACAGTGATGGTCAACAATTCTACCAATATCAACAAAACAAAACAAAATTTAAACAGTGATGGTCAACAATTCTATGAATATCAACAAAACACAAGAAAGTTTAAACAGTGATGGTCAACAATTCTACCAATATCAACAAAACAAAACAAAGTTTAAACAGTGATGGTCAACAATTCTATGAATATCAACAAAACACAAGAAAGTTTAAACAGTGATGGTCAACAATTCTATGAATATCAACAAAACAAAATAAAGTTTAAACAGTGATGGTCAACAATTCTATGAATATCAACAAAACAAAATAAAGTTTAAACAGTGATGGTCAACAATTCTATGAATATCAACAAAACACAAGAAAGTTTAAACAGTAATGGTCAACAATTCTATGAATATCAACAAAACACAAGAAAGTTTAAACAGTGATGGTCAACAATTCTACAAATATCAACAAAACAAAAGAAATTTTAAACAGTGATGGTCATCAATTCTACGAATATCAAGAAAAACAAAACAAAGTTTAAACAGTGATGGTCAACAATTCTACCAATATCAACAAAACAAAACAAAGTTTAAACAGTGATGGTCAACAATTCTACCAATATCAACAAAACAAAACAAAGTTTAAACAGTGATGGTCAACAATTCTACGAATATCGACAAAACAAAATAAAGTTTAAACAGTGATGGTCAACAATTCTACAAATATCAAGAAAACAAAACAAAGTTTAAACAGTGATGGCCAACAATTCTATGAATATAAACAAAAGAAAACAAAGTTTAAACAGTGATGGTCAACAATTCTACCAATATCAACAAAACAAAACAAAGTTTAAACAGTGATGGTCAACAATTCTATGAATATCAACAAAACAAAACAAAGTTTAAACAGTGATGGTCAACAATTCCACCAATATCAACAAAACAAAACAAAGTTTAAACAGTGATGGTCAACAATTCTACCAATATCAACAAAACAAAACAAAGTTTAAACAGTGATGGTCAACAATTCTACCAATATCAACAAAACAAAACAAAGTTTAAACAGTGATGGTCAACAATTCTACCAATATCAACAAAACAAAATAAAGTTTAAACAGTGATGGTCAACAATTCTACGAATATCAACAAAACAAAATAAAGTTTAAACAGTGATGGTCAACAATTCTACGAATATCAAGAAAACAAAACAAAGTTTAAACAGTGATGGTCAACAATTCTATGAATATCAACAAAACAAAACAAAGTTTAAACAGTGATGGTCAACAATTCTACCAATATCAACAAAACAAAACAAAGTTTAAACAGTGATGGTCAACAATTCTACCAATATCGACAAAGCAAAACAAAGTTTAAATAGTGATGGTCAACAATTCTACGAATATCAACAAAGCAAAACAAAGTTTAAACAGTGTTGGTCAACAATTCTACAAATATCAAGAAAACAAAACAAAGTTTAAACAGTGATGGTCAACAATTCTACCAATATCAACAAAACAAAACAAAGTTTAAACAGTGATGGTCAACAATTCTACAAATATCAAGAAAACAAAACAAAGTTTAAACAGTGATGGTCAACAATTCTACCAATATCAACAAAACAAAACAAAGTTTAAACAGTGATGGTCAACAATTCTACCAATATCAACAAAACAAAACAAAGTTTAAACAGTGATGGTCAACAATTCTACCAATATCAACAAAACAAAACAAAGTTTAAACAGTGATGGTCAACAATTCTACAAATATCAAGAAAACAAAACAAAGTTTAAACAGTGATGGTCAACAATTCTACCAATATCAACAAAACAAAACAAAGTTTAAACAGTGATGGTCAACAATTCTACAAATATCAAGAAAACAAAACAAAGTTTAAACAGTGATGGTCAACAATTCTACAAATATCAAGAAAACAAAACAAAGTTTAAATAGTGATGGTCAACAATTCTACGAATATCAACAAAACAAAACAAAGTTTAAACAGTGATGGTCAACAATTCTACCAATATCAACAAAACAAAACAAAGTTTAAACAGTGATGGTCAACAATTCTACGAATATCGACAAAGCAAAACAAAGTTTAAATAGTGATGGTCAACAATTCTACAAATATCAACAAAACAAAAGAAAGTTTAAACAGTGATGGTCAACAATTCTACCAATATCAACAAAACAAAACAAAGTTTAAACAGTGATGGTCAACAATTCTATGAATATCAACAAAACACAAGAAAGTTTAAACAGTGATGGTCAACAATTCTACCAATATCAACAAAACAAAACAAAGTTTAAACAGTGATGGTCAACAATTCTACCAATATCAACAAAACAAAACAAAGTTTAAACAGTGATGGTCAACAATTCTACCAATATCAACAAAACAAACCAAAGTTTAAACAGTGATGGTCAACAATTCTACCAATATCAAGAAAACAAAACAAAGTTTAAACAGTGATGGTCAACAATTCTATGAATATCAACAAAACACAGGAAAGTTTAAACAGTGATGGTCAACAATTCTACCAATATCAACAAAACAAATATCAACAAAACAAAAGAAATTTTAAACAGTGATGGTCAACAATTCTACAAATATCAACAAAACAAAACAAAGTTTAAACAGTGATGGTCAACAATTCTACCAATATCAACAAAACAAAACAAAGTTTAAACAGTGATGGTCAACAATTCTACCAATATCAACAAAACAAAACAAAGTTTAAACAGTGATGGTCAACAATTCTACCAATATCAAGAAAACAAAACAAAGTTTAAACAGTGATGGTCAACAATTCTACCAATATCAAGAAAACAAAACAAAGTTTAAACAGTGATGGTCAACAATTCTACCAATATCAACAAAACAAAACAAAGTTTAAACAGTGATGGTCAACAATTCTACCAATATCATCAAAACAAAAGAAAGTTTAAACAGTGATGGTCAACAATTCTACCAATATCAACAAAACAAAAGAAAGTTTAAACAGTGATGGTCAACAATTCTACCAATATCAACAAAACAAAAGAAAGTTTAAACAGTGATGGTCAACAATTCTACCAATATCAACAAAACAAAACAAAGTTTAAACAGTGATGGTCAACAATTCTACCAATATCAACAAAACAAAACAAAGTTTAAACAGTGATGGTCAACAATTCTACCAATATCAACAAAACAAAACAAAGTTTAAACAGTGATGGTCAACAATTCTACCAATATCAACAAAACAAAACAAAGTTTAAACAGTGATGGTCAACAATTCTACAAATATCAAGAAAACAAAACAAAGTTTAAACAGTGATGGTCAACAATTCTACAAATATCAAGAAAACAAAACAAAGTTTAAATAGTGATGGTCAACAATTCTACGAATATCAACAAAACAAAACAAAGTTTAAACAGTGATGGTCAACAATTCTACCAATATCAACAAAACAAAACAAAGTTTAAACAGTGATGGTCAACAATTCTACGAATATCGACAAAGCAAAACAAAGTTTAAATAGTGATGGTCAACAATTCTACAAATATCAACAAAACAAAAGAAAGTTTAAACAGTGATGGTCAACAATTCTACCAATATCAACAAAACAAAACAAAGTTTAAACAGTGATGGTCAACAATTCTATGAATATCAACAAAACACAAGAAAGTTTAAACAGTGATGGTCAACAATTCTACCAATATCAACAAAACAAAACAAAGTTTAAACAGTGATGGTCAACAATTCTATGAATATCAACAAAACACAAGAAAGTTTAAACAGTGATGGTCAACAATTCTATGAATATCAACAAAACAAAATAAAGTTTAAACAGTGATGGTCAACAATTCTATGATTATCAACAAAACAAAATAAAGTTTAAACAGTGATGGTCAACAATTCTATGAATATCAACAAAACACAGGAAAGTTTAAACAGTGATGGTCAACAATTCTACAAATATCAACAAAACAAAAGAAATTTTAAACAGTGATGGTCAACAATTCTACAAATATCAACAAAACAAAACAAAGTTTAAACAGTGATGGTCAACAATTCTACCAATATCAACAAAACAAAACAAAGTTTAAACAGTGATGGTCAACAATTCTACCAATATCAACAAAACAAAACAAAGTTTAAACAGTGATGGTCAACAATTCTACCAATATCAAGAAAACAAAACAAAGTTTAAACAGTGATGGTCAACAATTCTACCAATATCAAGAAAACAAAACAAAGTTTAAACAGTGATGGTCAACAATTCTACCAATATCAACAAAACAAAACAAAGTTTAAACAGTGATGGTCAACAATTCTACGAATATCATCAAAACAAAAGAAAGTTTAAACAGTGATGGTCAACAATTCTACCAATATCAACAAAACAAAAGAAAGTTTAAACAGTGATGGTCAACAATTCTACCAATATCAACAAAACAAAAGAAAGTTTAAACAGTGATGGTCAACAATTCTACCAATATCAACAAAACAAAACAAAGTTTAAACAGTGATGGTCAACAATTCTACCAATATCAACAAAACAAAACAAAGTTTAAACAGTGATGGTCAACAATTCTACCAATATCAACAAAACAAAACAAAGTTTAAACAGTGATGGTCAACAATTCTACCAATATCAACAAAACAAAACAAAGTTTAAACAGTGATGGTCAACAATTCTACCAATATCAACAAAACAAAACAAAGTTTAAACAGTGATGGTCAACAATTCTACCAATATCAACAAAACAAAACAAAGTTTAAACAGTGATGGTCAACAATTCTACCAATATCAACAAAACAAACCAAAGTTTAAACAGTGATGGTCAACAATTCTACCAATATCAAGAAAACAAAACAAAGTTTAAACAGTGATGGTCAACAATTCTACCAATATCAACAAAACAAAACAAAGTTTAAACAGTGATGGTCAACAATTCTACCAATATCAACAAAACAAAACAAAGTTTAAACAGTGATGGTCAAAAATTCTACCAATATCAACAAAACAAAACAAAGTTTAAACAGTGATGGTCAACAATTCTACCAATATCAACAAAACAAAACAAAGTTTAAACAGTGATGGTCAACAATTCTACCAATATCAAGAAAACAAAACAAAGTTTAAACAGTGATGGTCAACAATTCTACCAATATCAACAAAACAAAACAAAGTTTAAACAGTGATGGTCAACAATTCTACCAATATCAAGAAAACAAAACAAAGTTTAAACAGTGATGGTCAACAATTCTACCAATATCAACAAAACAAAACAAAGTTTAAACAGTGATGGTCAACAATTCTACCAATATCAACAAAACAAAACAAAGTTTAAACAGTGATGGTCAACAATTCTACCAATATCAACAAAACAAAACAAAGTTTAAACAGTGATGGTCAACAATTCTACCAATATCAACAAAACAAAACAAAGTTTAAACAGTGATGGTCAACAATTCTACCAATATCAAGAAAACAAAACAAAGTTTAAACAGTGATGGTCAACAATTCTACCAATATCAACAAAACAAAACAAAGTTTAAACAGTGATGGTCAACAATTCTACCAATATCAACAAAACAAAACAAAGTTTAAACAGTGATGGTCAACAATTCTACCAATATCAACAAAACAAAACAAAGTTTAAACAGTGATGGTCAACAATTCTACCAATATCAACAAAACAAAACAAAGTTTAAACAGTGATGGTCAACAATTCTACCAATATCAACAAAACAAAACAAAGTTTAAACAGTGATGGTCAACAATTCTACGAATATCGAAGAAGCAAAACAAAGTTTAAACAGTGATGGTCAACAATTCTACCAATATCAACAAAACAAAACAAAGTTTAAACAGTGATGGTCAACAATTCTACCAATATCAACAAAACAAAATAAAGTTTAAACAGTGATGGTCAACAATTCTACCAATATCGACAAAGCAAAACAAAGTTTAAATAGTGATGGTCAACAATTCTACAAATATCAAGAAAACAAAACAAAGTTTAAACAGTGATGGTCAACAATTCTATGAATATCAACAAAATAAAACAAAGTTTAAACAGTGATGGTCAACAATTCTACGAATATCGACAAAGCAAAACAAAGTTTAAACAGTGATGGTCAGCAATTCTACCAATATCAACAAAACAAAACAAAGATTAAACAGTGATGGTCAACAATTCTACGAATATCGACAAAGCAAAACAAAGTTTAAATAGTGATGGTCAACAATTCTACAAATATCAAGAAAACAAAACAAAGTTTAAACAGTGATGGTCAACAATTCTACCAATATAAACAAAACAAAACAAAGTTTAAACAGTGATGGTCAACAATTCTACCAATATCAACAAAACAAAACAAAGTTTAAACAGTGATGGACAACAATTCTATGAATATCAACAAAACAAAACAAAGTTTAAACAGTGATGGTCAACAATTCTATCAATATCGACAAAGCAAAACAAAGTTTAAACAGTGATGGTCAACAATTCTACCAATATCAACAAAACAAAACAAAGTTTAAACAGTGATGGTCAACAATTCTACGAATATCGACAAAGCAAAACAAAGTTTAAATAGTGATGGTCAACAATTCTACAAATATCAAGAAAACAAAACAAAGTTTAAACAGTGATGGTCAACAATTCTACGAATATCAACAAAGCAAAGCAAAGTTTAAACAGTGATGGTCAACAATTCTACCAATATCAACAAAACAAAACAAAGTTTCAACAGTGATGGTCAACAATTCTACCAATATCAACAAAACAAAACAAAGTTTAAACAGTGATGGTCAACAATTCTACGAATATCGACAAAGCAAAACAAAGTTTAAATAGTGATGGTCAACAATTCTACAAATATCAACAAAACAAAAGAAAGTTTAAACAGTGATGGTCAACAATTCTACCAATATCAACAAAACAAAACAAAGTTTAAACAGTGATGGTCAACAATTCTACCAATATCAACAAAACAAAACAAAGTTTAAACAGTGATGGTCAACAATTCTACCAATATCAACAAAACAAAATAAAGTTTAAACAGTGATGGTCAACAATTCTACGAATATCAACAAAACAAAATAAAGTTTAAACAGTGATGGTCAACAATTCTACGAATTTCAAGAAAACAAAACAAAGTTTAAACAGTGATGGCCAACAATTCTATGAATATAAACAAAACAAAACAAAGTTTAAACAGTGATGGTCAACAATTCTACCAATATCAACAAAACAAAACAAAGTTTAAACAGTGATGGTCAACAATTCTATGAATATCAACAAAACAAAACAAAGTTTAAACAGTGATGGTCAACAATTCCACCAATATCAACAAAACAAAACAAAGTTTAAACAGTGATGGTCAACAATTCTACCAATATCAACAAAACAAAACAAAGTTTAAACAGTGATGGTCAACAATTCTACCAATATCAAGAAAACAAAACAAAGTTTAAACAGTGATGGTCAACAATTCTACCAATATCAACAAAACAAAACAAAGTTTAAACAGTGATGGTCAACAATTCTACCAATATCAACAAAACAAAACAAAGTTTAAACAGTGATGGTCAACAATTCTACCAATATCAACAAAACAAAACAAAGTTTAAACAGTGATGGTCAACAATTCTACCAATATCAACAAAACAAAACAAAGTTTAAACAGTGATGGTCAACAATTCTACCAATATCAACAAAACAAAACAAAGTTTAAACAGTGATGGTCAACAATTCTACCAATATCAACAAAACAAAACAAAGTTTAAACAGTGATGGTCAAAAATTCTACCAATATCAACAAAACAAAACAAAGTTTAAACAGTGATGGTCAACAATTCTACCAATATCAACAAAACAAAACAAAGTTTAAACAGTGATGGTCAACAATTCTACCAATATCAACAAAACAAAACAAAGTTTAAACAGTGATGGTCAACAATTCTACCAATATCAACAAAACAAAACAAAGTTTAAACAGTGATGGTCAACAATTCTACGAATATCGAAGAAGCAAAACAAAGTTTAAACAGTGATGGTCAACAATTCTACCAATATCAACAAAACAAAATAAAGTTTAAACAGTGATGGTCAACAATTCTACCAATATCGACAAAGCAAAACAAAGTTTAAATAGTGATGGTCAACAATTCTACAAATATCAAGAAAACAAAACAAAGTTTAAACAGTGATGGTCAACAATTCTACCAATATAAACAAAACAAAACAAAGTTTAAACAGTGATGGTCAACAATTCTACCAATATCAACAAAACAAAACAAAGTTTAAACAGTGATGGTCAACAATTCTATGAATATCAACAAAATAAAACAAAGTTTAAACAGTGATGGTCAACAATTCTACGAATATCGACAAAGCAAAACAAAGTTTAAACAGTGATGGTCAGCAATTCTACCAATATCAACAAAACAAAACAAAGTTTAAGCAGTGATGGTCAACAATTCTACGAATATCGACAAAGCAAAACAAAGTTTAAATAGTGATGGTCAACAATTCTACAAATATCAAGAAAACAAAACAAAGTTTAAACAGTGATGGTCAACAATTCTACCAATATAAACAAAACAAAACAAAGTTTAAACAGTGATGGTCAACAATTCTACCAATATCAACAAAACAAAACAAAGTTTAAACAGTGATGGTCAACAATTCTATGAATATCAACAAAACAAAACAAAGTTTAAACAGTGATGGTCAACAATTCTACGAATATCGACAAAGCAAAACAAAGTTTAAACAGTGATGGTCAACAATTCTACCAATATCAACAAAACAAAACAAAGTTTAAACAGTGATGGTCAACAATTCTACGAATATCGACAAAGCAAAACAAAGTTTAAATAGTGATGGTCAACAATTCTACAAATATCAAGAAAACAAAACAAAGTTTAAACAGTGATGGTCAACAATTCTACGAATATCAACAAAGCAAAACAAAGTTTAAACAGTGATGGTCAACAATTCTACCAATATCAACAAAACAAAACAAAGTTTCAACAGTGATGGTCAACAATTCTACGAATATCGACAAAGCAAAACAAAGTTTAAACAGTGATGGTCAACAATTCTACCAATATCAACAAAACAAAACAAAGTTTAAACAGTGATGGTCAACAATTCTACGAATATCGACAAAGCAAAACAAAGTTTAAATAGTGATGGTCAACAATTCTACAAATATCAACAAAACAAAAGAAAGTTTAAACAGTGATGGTCAACAATTCTACCAATATCAACAAAACAAAACAAAGTTTAAACAGTGATGGTCAACAATTCTATGAATATCAACAAAATACAAGAAAGTTTAAACAGTGATGGTCAACAATTCTATGAATATCAACAAAACACAAGAAAGTTTAAACAGTGATGGTCAACAATTCTATGAATATCAACAAAACAAAATAAAGTTTAAACAGTGATGGTCAACAATTCTATGAATATCAACAAAACAAAATAAAGTTTAAACAGTGATGGTCAACAATTCTATGAATATCAACAAAACACAAGAAAGTTTAAACAGTAATGGTCAACAATTCTATGAATATCAACAAAACACAAGAAAGTTTAAACAGTGATGGTCAACAATTCTACAAATATCAACAAAACAAAAGAAATTTTAAACAGTGATGGTCATCAATTCTACGAATATCAAGAAAAACAAAACAAAGTTTAAACAGTGATGGTCAACAATTCTACCAATATCAACAAAACAAAACAAAGTTTAAACAGTGATGGTCAACAATTCTACGAATATCGACAAAGCAAAACAAAGTTTAAACAGTGATGGTCAACAATTCTACGAATATCAAGAAAACAAAACAAAGTTTAAACAGTGATGGTCAACAATTCTACCAATATCAACAAAACAAAACAAAGTTTAAACAGTGATGGTCAACAATTCTACCAATATCAACAAAACAAAACAAAGTTTAAACAGTGATGGTCAACAATTCTACCAATATCAACAAAACAAAATAAAGTTTAAACAGTGATGGTCAACAATTCTACGAATATCAACAAAACAAAATAAAGTTTAAACAGTGATGGTCAACAATTCTACGAATATCAAGAAAACAAAACAAAGTTTAAACAGTGATGGCCAACAATTCTATGAATATAAACAAAACAAAACAAAGTTTAAACAGTGATGGTCAACAATTCTACCAATATCAACAAAACAAAACAAAGTTTAAACAGTGATGGTCAACAATTCTATGAATATCAACAAAACAAAACAAAGTTTAAACAGTGATGGTCAACAATTCCACCAATATCAACAAAACAAAACAAAGTTTAAACAGTGATGGTCAACAATTCTACCAATATCGACAAAGCAAAACAAAGTTTAAATAGTGATGGTCAACAATTCTACGAATATCAACAAAGCAAAACAAAGTTTAAACAGTGTTGGTCAACAATTCTACAAATATCAAGAAAACAAAACAAAGTTTAAACAGTGATGGTCAACAATTCTACCAATATCAACAAAACAAAACAAAGTTTAAACAGTGATGGTCAACAATTCTACAAATATCAAGAAATCAAAACAAAGTTTAAACAGTGATGGTCAACAATTCTACCAATATCAACAAAACAAAACAAAGTTTAAACAGTGATGGTCAACAATTCTACCAATATCAAGAAAACAAAACAAAGTTTAAACAGTGATGGTCAACAATTCTACCAATATCAACAAAACAAAACAAAGTTTAAACAGTGATGGTCAACAATTCTACAAATATCAAGAAAACAAAACAAAGTTTAAACAGTGATGGTCAACAATTCTACCAATATCAACAAAACAAAACAAAGTTTAAACAGTGATGGTCAACAATTCTACCAATATCAACAAAACAAAACAAAGTTTAAACAGTGATGGTCAACAATTCTACAAATATCAAGAAAACAAAACAAAGTTTAAACAGTGATGGTCAACAATTCTACCAATATCAACAAAACAAAACAAAGTTTAAACAGTGATGGTCAACAATTCTACAAATATCAAGAAAACAAAACAAAGTTTAAACAGTGATGGTCAACAATTCTACCAATATCAACAAAACAAAACAAAGTTTAAACAGTGATGGTCAACAATTCTATGAATATCAACAAAACACAAGAAAGTTTAAACAGTGATGGTCAACAATTCTATGAATATCAACAAAACAAAATAAAGTTTAAACAGTGATGGTCAACAATTCTATGAATATCAACAAAACAAAATAAAGTTTAAACAGTGATGGTCAACAATTCTATGAATATCAACAAAACACAAGAAAGTTTAAACAGTAATGGTCAACAATTCTATGAATATCAACAAAACACAAGAAAGTTTAAACAGTGATGGTCAACAATTCTACAAATATCAACAAAACAAAAGAAATTTTAAACAGTGATGGTCATCAATTCTACGAATATCAAGAAAAACAAAACAAAGTTTAAACAGTGATGGTCAACAATTCTACCAATATCAACAAAACAAAACAAAGTTTAAACAGTGATGGTCAACAATTCTACGAATATCGACAAAGCAAAACAAAGTTTAAACAGTGATGGTCAACAATTCTACGAATATCAAGAAAACAAAACAAAGTTTAAACAGTGATGGTCAACAATTCTACGAATATCAACAAAACAAAATAAAGTTTAAACAGTGATGGTCAACAATTCTACGAATATCAAGAAAACAAAACAAAGTTTAAACAGTGATGGTCAACAATTCTATGAATATAAACAAAACAAAACAAAGTTTAAACAGTGATGGTCAACAATTCTACCAATATCAACAAAACAAAACAAAGTTTAAACAGTGATGGTCAACAATTCTATGAATATCAACAAAACAAAACAAAGTTTAAACAGTGATGGTCAACAATTCCACCAATATCAACAAAACAAAACAAAGTTTAAACAGTGATGGTCAACAATTCTACCAATATCAACAAAACAAAACAAAGTTTAAACAGTGATGGTCAACAATTCTACCAATATCAACAAAACAAAACAAAGTTTAAACAGTGATGGTCAACAATTCTACCAATATCAACAAAACAAAATAAAGTTTAAACAGTGATGGTCAACAATTCTACCAATATCAACAAAACAAAATAAAGTTTAAACAGTGATGGTCAACAATTCTACGAATATCAAGAAAACAAAACAAAGTTTAAACAGTGATGGTCAACAATTCTATGAATATCAACAAAACAAAAGAAAGTTTAAACAGTGATGGTCAACAATTCTACCAATATCAACAAAACAAAACAAAGTTTAAACAGTGATGGTCAACAATTCTACCAATATCGACAAAGCAAAACAAAGTTTAAATAGTGATGGTCAACAATTCTACGAATATCAACAAAGCAAAACAAAGTTTAAACAGTGTTGGTCAACAATTCTACAAATATCAAGAAAACAAAACAAAGTTTAAACAGTGATGGTCAACAATTCTACCAATATCAACAAAACAAAACAAAGTTTAAACAGTGATGGTCAACAATTCTACAAATATCAAGAAATCAAAACAAAGTTTAAACAGTGATGGTCAACAATTCTACCAATATCAACAAAACAAAACAAAGTTTAAACAGTGATGGTCAACAATTCTACCAATATCAAGAAAACAAAACAAAGTTTAAACAGTGATGGTCAACAATTCTACCAATATCAACAAAACAAAACAAAGTTTAAACAGTGATGGTCAACAATTCTACAAATATCAAGAAAACAAAACAAAGTTTAAACAGTGATGGTCAACAATTCTACCAATATCAACAAAACAAAACAAAGTTTAAACAGTGATGGTCAACAATTCTACCAATATCAACAAAACAAAACAAAGTTTAAACAGTGATGGTCAACAATTCTACAAATATCAAGAAAACAAAACAAAGTTTAAACAGTGATGGTCAACAATTCTACCAATATCAACAAAACAAAACAAAGTTTAAACAGTGATGGTCAACAATTCTACAAATATCAAGAAAACAAAACAAAGTTTAAACAGTGATGGTCAACAATTCTACCAATATCAACAAAACAAAACAAAGTTTAAACAGTGATGGTCAACAATTCTACCAATATCAACAAAACAAAACAAAGTTTAAACAGTGATGGTCAACAATTCTACGAATATCGACAAAGCAAAACAAAGTTTAAATAGTGATGGTCAACAATTCTACAAATATCAACAAAACAAAAGAAAGTTTAAACAGTGATGGTCAACAATTCTACCAATATCAAGAAAACAAAACAAAGTTTAAACAGTGATGGTCAACAATTCTATGAATATCAACAAAACACAAGAAAGTTTAAACAGTGATGGTCAACAATTCTACAAATATCAACAAAACAAAACAAAGTTTAAACAGTGATGGTCAACAATTCTACGAATATCGACAAAGCAAAACAAAGTTTAAATAGTGATGGTCATCAATTCTACGAATATCAAGAAAACAAAACAAAGTTTAAACAGTGATGGTCAACAATTCTACCAATATCGACAAAGCAAAACAAAGTTTAAATAGTGATGGTCATCAATTCTACCAATATCAACAAAACAAAACAAAGTTTAAACAGTGATGGTCAACAATTCTACGAATATCGACAAAGCAAAACAAAGTTTAAATAGTGAAGGTCAACAATTCTACGAATATCAAGAAAACAAGACAAAGTTTAAACAGTGATGGTCAACAATTCTACCAATATCAACAAAACAAAACAAAGTTTAAACAGTGATGGTCAACAATTCTACCAATATCAACAAAACAAAATAAAGTTTAAACAGTGATGGTCAACAATTCTACGAATATCAACAAAACAAAATAAAGTTTAAACAGTGATGGTCAACAATTCTACCAATATCAACAAAACAAAACAAAGTTTAAACAGTGATGGCCAACAATTCTATGAATATCAACAAAACACAAGAAAGCTTAAACAGTGATGGTCAACAATTCTATGAATATCAACAAAACACAAGAAAGTTTAAACAGTGATGGTCAACAATTCTACGAATATCAACAAAACAAAGCAAAGTTTAAACAATGATGGTCAACAATTCTATGAATATCAACAAAACAAAAGAAAGTTTAAACAGTGATGGTCAACAATTCTACAAATATCAACAAAACAAAAGAAATTTTAAACAGTGATGGTCATCAATTCTACGAATATCAACAAAACGAACAATTATCTCTCACCATGTCTATTTTGTCAGAGATTGTTCTTTTAAATTTTCTTCACCAAAGCTTGTGTTACACTTTGGGCCTAAATACATGTAGCCTGCACAATCTTTTTTTATAGTTGGTACCCTGTTCTTCATGCCAAATACAATTGAATTCCAAATCAGGATACCTAGAAATTTATCCCATATCAGTATGTTAAACGTTGGAGTTCAAGGATTCCGGCAAAATATATTCTAGTACTCTTGATTTGTCTTATTTGAATATGCATAACACATAATTGATACATAATCAATACGTTGCTGGTTAAGATATTTTTTATTTTCCTCTTTTCAGCCAATGTTACAACTCTGACACTTCGGAATTAAACCCCATATATCCTGAAATTTTCTATTGCACAAGTCATAATCTGCATGTTTCCATGATGCAGTATACAGTAAATATTGTAGCATTTATATTGCTTGGTACTGGGAGTACTATATTTTTAATAACTAATTTCCCTATTTTAGTACCCCATGAACTCTCCCGTTTGGGATCGTATGTATTTGTATACGTCTGCATATATTTGTTCCAATCATAATCCCTGCTAAGTATGTTTTTATTTGGTCGACAAATTTAGCCGAAGTACATTAACATGTGAAAAAAGGTGCAGTCAAACCTGTATTAAGAGGTCACCTTTGGAACAAAAAAAAAGTGGTCTTCTAAGACAGGTGACCTCTTAAAAGAGGCTTAATTCATATGAAATTTTCTATGACAGGACAAGAAAATTGTGACCTTTTAATACAGATAACTGCTTAATAGAGGTGACCGCATGGGCAAGATTGACTGTACTAAACTATTACGAAATAAAAAAAAACGAAATGTTACCAGTCTTTTAAGGATTACAAGATGCCCTCTACATAAGTAAAATAACTATATTTGTCTGAATGTACATGTAAATATCATTCTATTTTGATTCCATCAAACATGTGTTTACTTACAAAACAAACTAATCATTTTAACAGTGTCACTTATTTAACCAGATTGGCAAAAGACAAAATGTAAATATATTTGTTTGTTTGTTTGACGATGTTTAATGCCACTTTCAACAATATTTCAGCTATATCGTGGTGGACAGTTTTATTGGTGGAGGAAACCGGAGGACCCGAAGAAAACCACCGACCTGTCGCAAGTCACTCACAAACTTTATCACATAATGTTGTACATCTCTCCCTGATCGAGATTCGAACTCACAACATCAGTGGCGATAGGCACTGTTTGCATATGTAGTTGTAAATCCAACTACCATATTATCATGGCCACAACAGTCCTGTGAAAGTAAATATAATGAAGATCAATTACAAAATGAAAAACAACACAAAAATGACACACTTTCGGAATAGTTCCAAAATACATTGGAAAAATTGTAGAAAGAAGCAATATTAATGCCTCTGACACACAAATATGTGATAGCTCAATTTACTGGCTAGGTACAGACACTTCAATAAAATGTAACGGAGTTAAGTTTGTTTTATGGACCCAAGTCTCCCATCTTCTTAAATATTATAATGTATTGAATTTACAATCAAAGTCACAGGAGGGCCCGGGTGGCTCAATGAGTTAGGTAGTTGGATTACCTAACAAATCATACAAGCCTATCACCAATATGGTGTGGGTTCGTGCCCGGGTTTGTAAATTACAAAAAAGGGTGCATTCAACTCGCAGCCGCAAGTGATAAAGTTTACCAGTTGCTTGCCCATGTCGGTGGTTCTCTCCGGGTTAAGTCCGGCTTCTTCCTCCACTAAAACTGGTCGCCATGATATAGCTGAAATATTGCTGAAAGTGACATTAAACACAATAACTCAATCAAATCAATCAATCAAAGTTACATTAACAAATATGTCAAAGAAAGCCTAACTTAATCCATTTCTTGATTGTTGTCCTTTCGGTTTTCTTGAACGTTTATTTAACATAGCTTTTTGGGACCTATTATTGTGTTCACCCCTGATGAATTTTTAAATTACTTACTGCAGCATGTCCTTGTGCCACAATATCTTTATGACCATGTTCAACAGTATTTCCTTCTTCAAAGCTATCGTATAATTTCCAATAGACCTTATCTAATCCACTATCATAATCAAATGCCTCCCATTCAATTCTGTAATGAAATAAAGCCTTAATGCTACATCCAAGAAGATTTTATCATACATGTAACTACTGATATGTTAATTTGAAAAAAATATATCTCTAGATTGAATCTTATTAAAGCTGAAATATCATTGGTTGTTTGCTTGTTTGATGGTGTTTAATGCCACTTTCAACAATATTTCAGCTATATCGTGACGGTCAGTTTTATTGGTGGAGGAAACCTGAGGACTCAGAGAAAACCACCGACCTGTCGCAAGTCACTGACAAACTTTATCACATAATGTTGTATACCTCACCCTGATCGAGATTCGAACTCAAAACATCAGTGGTGATAGGCACTGATTGCATATGTAGTTGTAAATCCAACTACTATACGATCAAGGCCACGACGGAACAAATCACATGCAGTATTATTGAATACATACAAAACCCGTATTCATGGCTTGTCACTGGCTTTCTAGCAAGAGTAACATGACATGTGCTACACGTGGAGCAGGAACTGCTAACCCTCCACAGCACTTGAGTTCACACTCAGATTTTAGTGGGGTTCGTGTTGCTTGATCTTTAGTTTTCTATGTAGTGTTTTGTAGATCGTTGTT
Organism: Bathymodiolus brooksi; assembly: GCA_963680875.1. Taxonomy (NCBI): domain Eukaryota; kingdom Metazoa; phylum Mollusca; class Bivalvia; order Mytilida; family Modiolidae; genus Bathymodiolus; species Bathymodiolus brooksi. Next base: position 86,473,227 of record OY804585.1, read on the forward strand.
TATCCTTTGGGCATTCTACAGTGTTGTCTGTCTGATTTACAGTTTATGATTAACTCTTTCTTCAAACTTTTATTCACTATTGCTCCATGTCCTCTCATATTTAAGGAGTCAAATATTTGTTTACTTATTATTTACTTAATAATCTACATTTATGTACAAAATTGTTTTTTAGTCTATCAAATATGATATACTGTGTAATCTGACTTAACTACGTGATGTCATTGCACCAATTCCAGCTCTGGGGTGTGATATGCTATTTTGTGAACTGAAGCTGTGATTCTCAGAGCAATTTATGATGAAAACGAAAAATTTGGTGGCGTGATTTAGACAATTATATTTTCTTTTGATATCATAACACAATCCGAATGTACATCTTCCTTTGTCCTTTTACATACGAGGTAAACATTGAAACAGATCTCATGGTTGTTCATTGATTAATACATACAAATATAACACAATGTGCATTATGAGGTCCAATCAACAAACATTTCCTATTATTGAACTATATGTTGTATGCGATACAATTACGGTAGTTGTCATGGTCATATGGTAGTTGGATTAGTGCCTATCACCACTAAAGTTTGAATCACGCTCATGGCGAAGTGTACTCGATACAACATTATGTGATAAAGTTTGTTAGTGACGTGCGGCAGGTTGGTGGTCTTTGATATAAATGAAATATTGTTGAAAGTGGCATTAAACACCATAACCCTAATCATTACCCACTTACGTTAATTGTGTGAAATCTGCAACACTATGTACACTGATATTTCGCCTGTCACCTTTTGTCAGCCAGAGATTTTGAATGATTGGCGGTGTGGCATCTCTGTATACAATAATTGTCTCCTCATTGTATTCACCAAGTATATCATAAGCTTGTACAGTCACATTCAGCATGTCGCCATCACTCCAATCTATGGTCAGCATTTCAAACTCATCTTTTAATTGTGATGCAGGGAGGGATGTAAACAATCTAAAATCTTTCAATGCTGGATCATATACCTCAAACGAAACTTGGAAATCAACAATGCCTGAAAAATATTACGGTATATGATACTCTCATTTCACAGGTTGTTAATACGCGTGTACGACTTTCCTTTCAATACAAAAATAAAAGAAGTGTCAACTCGATCATGTAGTTAGCAAGAATATGGATGTAAATGAACATGAAAGACTATCCAAAATTACACTTAGACATCAAGTTAAGTGAAGGATTAGCATTTTAATTGCTGTTCTTCATGCATCTGAACAGGATAGTCTGATGTAAGAACTCTTTTCCTATTTTAAATGTGTGTGAAATCTGGTCGTTTGCTCTTTAATTGTTATTGGGTTTTTTTAATTTGGTTTTCTTTTCAGATTTAGATTTAGTGAACTGTTGTATAGAAGTGATACATTTCAGCAATTATTTATAACTTAGTACAAAACTGTGCTTCATGAGTTCAATTGTAGATTTGGAAACTTTCTAGTTAACCAGTACCCTTGGTTTTGTACTTCCTAATTCACAATAATCCAGATCAATAGTTACTTCATAAGGCATATTGTTATCATATGAATAGCGGCCGGGGACAATAGGACCCTCCAGTTATCTGTCAAATCATAAAACTTGTCCCCTACCTTTTGCCTCAACATAAAACTCCCCCTCCCCCAATTTTTCAAGCTAGTCCTACATGCAACACATGTCTGCCGACTGTCCGCTCAACTTCTAAAACTGCCCCCCCCCCCTAAAACACACAGCACTTTCTTGTCTATTTAAAAAACGTATCCACCCGCCCCCCCCCCCCCCCCCCCCCACACACACACACACATTTTCCGATCCACTCTGGCGATAATACACTTCCAAAAAAGTTATAATTGGCTAGAACACATCCACAGTCTAGACAACGATCCTGCCTGGTCGCGATCTTCTTGTTTATAAAATTTGGACATTAATACAATATCCATTGTATTTTTGAGCTACCAAACTTTTATTGTTTTACGATGTCTATTGTAAATAGAACAAGCTGGATGTTTTAGAAATACTTTTACCATTTATGTTAGGAATTGATGCATTTGTCCTGTTTCCATATAAATCATCATAGATTGGTGCAGCACCTTCTGCCATATCTAACACGTTATTCAGCCAATGGCTATCGTTGTGACGTGTGTTCATAAATCTGTTTGTCCAATCAATCTTCACTCTATTCGTATCCATAACTACCCACTTATAATTAGTCTTTATTGAAGCTGTTGTACATTTAATCTTGTCGTTGCCATGTAAAGAAACTACCGACTTGTCATCATAAAAGAACAATGCACGCCCTGTTTTTTCATTCCCTGCAAGGTCGAATACAGAAATATGAAGAGAATAAACACCTGCCTCTTTCAAAGTCAATGAACCCTACAATATAGGTACATAAAGATGGTCATTAATTTATTGCTGACGTCTTTAATGGTAATGACGGGGTTGTCATGGTCATTATCGTGTGGTAGTTAGATTTACACCTCACCAGGTATTTGTTATGATAGTTTCACCTCACCAGGTATTTGTTATGATAGTTTCACCTCACCAGGTATTTGTTATGATAGTTTCACCTCACCAAGTATTTGTTATGATAGTTTCACCTCATCAGGTATTTGTTATGATAGTTTCACCTCACCAGGTATTTGTTATGATAGTTTCACCTCACCAGATATTTGTTATGATAGTTTCACCTCATCGGGTATTTGTTATGATAGTTTCACCTCACCAGGTATTTGTTATGATAGTTTCACCTCACCAGATATTTGTTATGATAGTTTCACCTCACCAGGTATTTGTTATGACAGTTTCACCTCACCAGGTATTTGTTATGATAGTTTCACCTCACCAGGTATTTGTTATGACAGTTTCACCTCATCAGGTATTTGTTATGACAGTTTCACCTCACCAGGTATTTGTTATGACAGTTTCACCTCACCAGGTATTTGTTATGATAGTTTCACCTCACCAGGTATTTGTTATGATAGTTTCACCTCACCAAGTATTTGTTATGATAGTTTCACCTCACCAGGTATTTGTTATGATAGTTTCACCTCATCAGGTATTTGTTATGATAGTTTCACCTCACCAGGTATTTGTTATGATAGTTTCACCTCACCAGGTATTTGTTATGATAGTTTCACCTCATCAGGTATTTGTTATGATAGTTTCACCTCACCAGGTATTTGTTATGATAGTTTCACCTCACCAGGTATTTGTTATGATAGTTTCACCTCACCAGATATTTGTTATGATAGTTTCACCTCACCAGGTATTTGTTATGACAGTTTCACCTCACCAGGTATTTGTTATGACAGTTTCACCTCATCAGGTATTTGTTATGACAGTTTCACCTCACCAGGTATTTGTTATGACAGTTTCACCTCACCAGGTATTTGTTATGATAGTTTCACCTCACCAGGTATTTGTTATGATAGTTTCACCTCACCAAGTATTTGTTATGATAGTTTCACCTCACCAGGTATTTGTTATGATAGTTTCACCTCATCAGGTATTTGTTATGATAGTTTCACCTCACCAGATATTTGTTATGATAGTTTCACCTCACCAGGTATTTGTTATGATAGTTTCACCTCACCAGGTATTTGTTATGATAGTTTCACCTCACCAGGTATTTGTTATGATAGTTTCACCGCACCAGGTATTTGTTATGATAGTTTCACCTCACCAGGTATTTGTTATGATAGTTTCACCTCACCAGGTATTTGTAATGACAGTTTCACCTCACCAGGTATATGTAATGACAGTTTCACCTCACCAGATATTTGTTATGATAGTTTCACCGCACCAGGTATTTGTTATGATAGTTTCACCTCACCAGGTATTTGTTATGATAGTTTCACCTCACCAGGTATTTGTTATGATAGTTTCACCTCACCAGATATTTGTTATGATAGTTTCACCGCACCAGGTATTTGTTATGATAGTTTCACCTCACCAGGTATTTGTTATGATAGTTTCACCTCACCAGGTATTTGTAATGATAGTTTCACCTCACCAGGTATTTGTTATGATAGTTTCACCTCATCAGGTATTTGTTATGATAGTTTCACCTTAAACCAAGTTTTTTTAATGACTGTTTCACCTCACCAGGTATTTGTTATGATAGTTTCACCTCATCAGGTATTTGTTATGACAGTTTCACCTCACCAGGTATTTGTTATGATAGTTTCACCTCATCAGGTATTTGTTATGATAGTTTCACCTCATCAGGTATTTGTTATGATAGTTTCACCTCATCAGGTATTTGTTATGATAGTTTCACCTCACCAGGTATTTGTTATGATAGTTTCACCTCATCAGGTATTTGTTATGATAGTTTCACCTCACCAGGTATTTGTTATGATAGTTTCACCTCACCAGGTATTTGTTATGATAGTTTCACCTCACCAGGTATTTGTTATGATAGTTTCACCTCACCAGGTATTTGTTATGATAGTTTCACCTCATCAGGTATTTGTTATGATAGTTTCACCTCACCAGGTATTTGTTATGATAGTTTCACCTCATCAGGTATTTGTTATGATAGTTTCACCTCATCAGGTATTTGTTATGATAGTTTCACCTCACCAGGTATTTGTTATGATAGTTTCACCTCACCAGGTATTTGTTATGACAGTTTCACCTCACCAGGTATTTGTTATGATAGTTTCACCTCACCAGGTATTTGTTATGACAGTTTCACCTCACCAGGTATTTGTTATGATAGTTTCACCTCACCAGGTATTTGTTATGATAGTTTCACCTCACCAGGTATTTGTTATGATAGTTTCACCTCACCAGGTATTTGTTATTATAGTTTCACCTCACCAGATATTTGTTATGATAGTTTCACCTCACCAGGTATTTGTTATGATAGTTTCACCTCACCAGGTATTTGTTATGATAGTTTCACCTCACCAGGTATTTGTTATGACAGTTTCACCTCACCAGGTATTTGTTATGATAGTTTCACCTCATCAGGTATTTGTTATGATAGTTTCACCTCACCAGGTATTTGTTATGATAGTTTCACCTCACCAGGTATTTGTTATGACAGTTTCACCTCACCAGGTATTTGTTATGATAGTTTCACCTCATCAGGTATTTGTTATGATAGTTTCACCTTAAACCAAGTTTTTTTAATGACTGTTTCACCTCATCAGTTATTTGTAATGACAGTTTCACCTCACCAGATTATTTTAATGGTTGTTTCACCTCACCAGGTTTTTGGCATGACAGTTTAATCTTACCAGGTATTTGTAATGATAGTTTCACCTGACCAAGTTTTTGTAATGACAGTTTCACCTCATCAGGTATTTGTAATGACAGTTTCACCTCACCAGGTATTCTTAATGAAAGTTTCACCTCACCAGGTATTTGTAATGACAGTTTCACCTCACCAGGTATTTGTAATGACAGTTTCACCTCACCAGGTATATGTAATGACAGTTTCACCTCACCAGGTATTTGTAATGACAGTTTAACCTTATCAGGTATTTGTAATGACAGTTTCACCTCACCAGGTATTTTACTTGATAATTGAAGTCATAAGAAACAATAAAGTAATTGTAAGTTTCAGTATTAGTTACACCAATTTGAAGGGGAAAAAAAAACAGAAAAAGAGCAGAAACAGAATATGGAATGTTACTGCGCTGGGTACATTATTTGGAGTAAACCAATACACTTTTCTGCTGTAGCTGCAGATAAAATATGTCTGTTTGATGGTTACTCATTAGTCAAACTGAATAGAAAAAAACACACTTTTAAACACCAAACCGATAATGATAAATGGTGGTGTTTTTTCTTTATGTACACTAGATTCAGAAAAAAACCAAATACCATTTTCAACTTAAGACAGAGATCTATCCGATGTGTTCGCATTGGTTACACTGGTTCGAGGAATTTAGAAACTTTCCTCATTCATGACTTATCACCAGGTTTCTAACTAGATTAACACGATGGGTGTCACTAGTGGAGCAGGAACGGCTTACCCTTCTGGAGCATCTGAGTTCACCACCGGTTTTAGTGGGGTTCGTGTTACTCGATCTTTAGTTTTATGTGTATGTTTTGTAGATCATTGTTTGTCCTTTCACCTTTTTCTTTTGGCCATTGTGTTGTCTGTCCTTCTTTAATTTATGGATTCTGATTACCCCTTTGGTATATACAAACTCTTCTTAAATCGGTTTGATTACCACTTTGAGTACATAATTTGTCAGTATAAATACATCATGTGTCACACGTATGTGTTATCTGTTTTAAAAGAGTCTAACGGTTTTCCTAAATCAAACTTCAGATGATTCAAACGAAAATATTAGTCATTTACTGTGCCTCGTTCTGACAGACATATGGTTAACTATGAATAGTACTTACTGAAAATGAATCATTAGGTAAAATACCACTCTCTTTAGATGAAAGACCATCCATTAAACCACTGCCGACAAATGTGAGTTGAAACAACTGGTACTGGTATTCAGATATACCAGACAGATCATCTGACCATCCTCCCCACGAGTATGGTATTGTGGACTAAACAAATAACAGATACAAATATTTTTAAATATATGTCTATGTACTCGTCTGTCAAGGCCGCGATCGTATGGTGAGTGGATTTACATATACAATTGTAATCAGTGATCACCAACTCTAAATTAGGTTAACTGGTTTTGATTCAATCACAATATATAAATATATCTTTATTTAGTGCCCACGTTGTGTTTTTAAAATAACTTTCATCGGGTACTCTCAATGTGTTGATGAGATAACAGCGGTTTATCAGAAAGGAGATACTATAAGGTATCGGTACAAGCTAGTACATACAAGGAGATACTATAAGGAATCTTTACAAGCTAGTACTTAAAAGGAGATACTATAAGGATCGCTACAAGCTAGTACTTAAAAGGAGATACTATAAGGATCGCTACAAGCTAGTACTTAAAAGGAGATACTATAAGGGATTGTTACAAGCTAGTACTTAAAAGGAGATACTATAAAGGATTGTTACAAGCTAGTACTTAAAAGGAGATACTATAAGGGAACGTTACAAGCTAGTACTTAAAAGGAGATACTATAAGGGATCGTTACAAGATAGTACCTAAAAGGAGATACTATAAAGGATTGTTACAAGCTAGTACTTAAAAGGAGATACTATAAAGGATTGTTACAAGCTAGTACTTAAAAGGAGATACTATAAGGAATCGTTACAAGATAGTACCTAAAAGGAGATACTATAAAGGATTGTTACAAGCTAGTACTTAAAAGGAGATACTATAAAGGATTGTTACAAGCTAGTACTTAAAAGGAGATACTTTAAGGTATTGTTACAAGCTAGTACCTAAAAGGAGATACTATAAAGGATTGTTACAAGCTAGTACTTAAAAGGAGATACTATAAGGGAACGTTACAAGCTAGTACTTAAAAGGAGATACTTTAAGGTATTGTTACAAGCTAGTACTTAAAAGGAGATACTATAAGGGATCACTACAAGATAGTACTTAAAAGGAGATACTATAAGGATCGCTACAAGCTAGTACTTAAAAGGAGATACTATAAAGCATCGATACAAGCTAGTACTTAAAAGGAGATACTATAAGGGATCGCTACAAGCTAGTACTTAAAAGGAGATACTACAAGGGATCGTGACAAGCTAGTACTTAAAAGGAGATACTATAAGGGATCGCTACAAGCTAGTACTTAAAAGGAGATACTACAAGGGATCGTGACAAGCTAGTACTTAAAAGGAGATACTATAAGGGATTGTTACAAGCTAGTACTTAAAAGGAGATACTATAAGGATCGCTACAAGATAGTACTTAAAAGGAGATACTACAAGGTATCGATACAAGCTAGGACTTAAAAGGAGATACTATAAGGTATCGATACAAGCTAGTACTTAAAAGGAGATACTATAAGGGATTGTAACAAGCTAGTACTTAAAAGGAGATACTATAAGGATCGTTACAAGCTAGTACTTAAAAGGAGATACTATAAGGGATTGTTACAAGCTAGTACTTAAAAGGAGATACTATAAGGGATTGTTACAAGCTAGTACTTAAAAGGAGATACTATAAGGATCGCTACAAGATAGTACTTAAAAGGAGATACTACAAGGTATCGATACAAGCTAGGACTTAAAAGGAGATACTATAAGGTATCGATACAAGCTAGTACTTAAAAGGAGATACTATAAGGGATTGTAACAAGCTAGTACTTAAAAGGAGATACTATAAGGATCGTTACAAGCTAGTACTTAAAAGGAGATACTATAAGGATCGCTACAAGATAGTACTTAAAAGGAGATACTATAAGGGATTGATACAAGATAGTACTTAAAAGGAGATACTATAAGGGATTGATACAAGATAGTACTTAAAAGGAGATACTATAAGGGGTTGTTACAAGATAGTACTTAAAAGGAGATACTATAAGGGATTGATACAAGATAGTACTTAAAATGGTGGTGTTTTTTCTTTATGTACACTAGATTCAGAAAAAAACCAAATACCATTTTCAACTTAAGACAGAGATCTATCCGATGTGTTCGCATTGGTTACACTGGTTCGAGGAATTTAGAAACTTTCCTCATTCATGACTTATCACCAGGTTTCTAACTAGATTAACACGATGGGTGTCACTAGTGGAGCAGGAACGGCTTACCCTTCTGGAGCATCTGAGTTCACCACCGGTTTTAGTGGGGTTCGTGTTACTCGATCTTTAGTTTTATGTGTATGTTTTGTAGATCATTGTTTGTCCTTTCACCTTTTTCTTTTGGCCATTGTGTTGTCTGTCCTTCTTTAATTTATGGATTCTGATTACCCCTTTGGTATATACAAACTCTTCTTAAATCGGTTTGATTACCACTTTGAGTACATAATTTGTCAGTATAAATACATCATGTGTCACACGTATGTGTTATCTGTTTTAAAAGAGTCTAACGGTTTTCCTAAATCAAACTTCAGATGATTCAAACGAAAATATTAGTCATTTACTGTGCCTCGTTCTGACAGACATATGGTTAACTATGAATAGTACTTACTGAAAATGAATCATTAGGTAAAATACCACTCTCTTTAGATGAAAGACCATCCATTAAACCACTGCCGACAAATGTGAGTTGAAACAACTGGTACTGGTATTCAGATATACCAGACAGATCATCTGACCATCCTCCCCACGAGTATGGTATTGTGGACTAAACAAATAACAGATACAAATATTTTTAAATATATGTCTATGTACTCGTCTGTCAAGGCCGCGATCGTATGGTGAGTGGATTTACATATACAATTGTAATCAGTGATCACCAACTCTAAATTAGGTTAACTGGTTTTGATTCAATCACAATATATAAATATATCTTTATTTAGTGCCCACGTTGTGTTTTTAAAATAACTTTCATCGGGTACTCTCAATGTGTTGATGAGATAACAGCGGTTTATCAGAAAGGAGATACTATAAGGTATCGGTACAAGCTAGTACATACAAGGAGATACTATAAGGAATCTTTACAAGCTAGTACTTAAAAGGAGATACTATAAGGATCGCTACAAGCTAGTACTTAAAAGGAGATACTATAAGGATCGCTACAAGCTAGTACTTAAAAGGAGATACTATAAGGGATTGTTACAAGCTAGTACTTAAAAGGAGATACTATAAAGGATTGTTACAAGCTAGTACTTAAAAGGAGATACTATAAGGGAACGTTACAAGCTAGTACTTAAAAGGAGATACTATAAGGGATCGTTACAAGATAGTACCTAAAAGGAGATACTATAAAGGATTGTTACAAGCTAGTACTTAAAAGGAGATACTATAAAGGATTGTTACAAGCTAGTACTTAAAAGGAGATACTATAAGGAATCGTTACAAGATAGTACCTAAAAGGAGATACTATAAAGGATTGTTACAAGCTAGTACTTAAAAGGAGATACTATAAAGGATTGTTACAAGCTAGTACTTAAAAGGAGATACTTTAAGGTATTGTTACAAGCTAGTACCTAAAAGGAGATACTATAAAGGATTGTTACAAGCTAGTACTTAAAAGGAGATACTATAAGGGAACGTTACAAGCTAGTACTTAAAAGGAGATACTTTAAGGTATTGTTACAAGCTAGTACTTAAAAGGAGATACTATAAGGGATCACTACAAGATAGTACTTAAAAGGAGATACTATAAGGATCGCTACAAGCTAGTACTTAAAAGGAGATACTATAAAGCATCGATACAAGCTAGTACTTAAAAGGAGATACTATAAGGGATCGCTACAAGCTAGTACTTAAAAGGAGATACTACAAGGGATCGTGACAAGCTAGTACTTAAAAGGAGATACTATAAGGGATCGCTACAAGCTAGTACTTAAAAGGAGATACTACAAGGGATCGTGACAAGCTAGTACTTAAAAGGAGATACTATAAGGGATTGTTACAAGCTAGTACTTAAAAGGAGATACTATAAGGATCGCTACAAGATAGTACTTAAAAGGAGATACTACAAGGTATCGATACAAGCTAGGACTTAAAAGGAGATACTATAAGGTATCGATACAAGCTAGTACTTAAAAGGAGATACTATAAGGGATTGTAACAAGCTAGTACTTAAAAGGAGATACTATAAGGATCGTTACAAGCTAGTACTTAAAAGGAGATACTATAAGGGATTGTTACAAGCTAGTACTTAAAAGGAGATACTATAAGGGATTGTTACAAGCTAGTACTTAAAAGGAGATACTATAAGGATCGCTACAAGATAGTACTTAAAAGGAGATACTACAAGGTATCGATACAAGCTAGGACTTAAAAGGAGATACTATAAGGTATCGATACAAGCTAGTACTTAAAAGGAGATACTATAAGGGATTGTAACAAGCTAGTACTTAAAAGGAGATACTATAAGGATCGTTACAAGCTAGTACTTAAAAGGAGATACTATAAGGATCGCTACAAGATAGTACTTAAAAGGAGATACTATAAGGGATTGTTACAAGATAGTACTTAAAAGGAGATACTATAAGGGATTGTTACAAGATAGTACTTAAAAGGAGATACTATAAGGGATTGTTACAAGATAGTACTTAAAAGGAGATACTATAAGGGATTGTTACAAGATAGTACTTACAAGGAGATACTATAAGGGATTGATACAAGATAGTACTTACAAGGAGATACTATAAGGGATTGATACAAGATAGTACTTACAAGGAGATACTATAAAGGATCGCTACAAGATAGTACTTAAAAGGAGATACTATAAGGATCGCTACAAGCTAGTACTTAAAAGGAGATACTATAAGGGATTGATACAAGATAGTACTTACAAGGAGATACTATAAGGGATTGATACAAGATAGTACTTAAAAGGAGATACTATAAGGGGTTGTTACAAGATAGTACTTAAAAGGAGATACTATAAGGGATTGATACAAGATAGTACTTAAAAGGAGATACTATAAGGGATTGATACAAGATAGTACTTAAAAGGAGATACTATAAGGGGTTGTTACAAGATAGTACTTAAAAGGAGATACTATAAGGGATTGATACAAGATAGTACTTAAAAGGAGATACTATAAGGGATTGATACAAGATAGTACTTAAAAGGAGATACTATAAGGGGTTGTTACAAGATAGTACTTAAAAGGAGATACTATAAGGGATTGATACAAGATAGTACTTAAAAGGAGATACTATAAGGGATTGATACAAGATAGTACTTACAAGGAGATACTATAAGGGATTGATACAAGATAGTACTTAAAAGGAGATACTATAAGGGGTTGTTACAAGATAGTACTTAAAAGGAGATACTATAAGGGATTGATACAAGATAGTACTTAAAAGGAGATACTATAAGGGGTTGTTACAAGATAATACTTAAAAGGAGGATGTACAAATGTTTGTCCCGTCTGTGCTTGGAGTTGTGAATGTAGTGCATGGTCCACCATGCAAACAAGAGAACAAATTGTAAAAGAAATATAGACTATAGTATAAAATTATCACCCGATGTAAATAACACTTACATTATTCGTAATATCTGACAGTATATATAGAAAAGGAGTACATGACGTTCCTAATTTTTCAGAACAGTGGTAAGGGGTTTTTAAGTCCCAGTGATATTCAGATTCTCTTGATGTTGTCTTGCCATTGTACAAGAAGTCTGTAAAACATTTATCCTGTTTATCGGTTGGTTTGGGGCATAAGTCTCTGTTTTTTATTTTAACAAATCCTCCATTTGTAGCTGACACACTGTATATTACTCTGTAAAAATGAGAAAAAATATAATCATTGTATTTCTTTTGATCTTAATTCATGATATTATTTATAACCATAAAAGAGGTTTAACCCCGCCACTTTTTATTGAACTATATATACCAAGCAAGGAAAGTGAGTGATAATATATTTGGGAGATAGGGGCCTCAATTTTGCTCCTGTTTCTACCAATTTTCTATTCGATTTTTGAGCTCTTCTGACTGTGTTGTGTTTTTTGTTTTTGTTTTTGTTTTTTTGTTCATTCTATTATTTACAGCTAAATATATAGAAATGTAATGTTGCCATGGATAATTAGAAGGTAACAATACAATCTGTTCATACTGTTAATACACATGTATTCCAGTCGTTAATAATCACCATGTATGTATGTTTATAAACGTAACGACTAAGGCAAATTATTCAAATAAAAACGTAGATACCTAATTTAGTGTGCGTTTCTGCAATAACCTTCATCAGAGACGCACATAGACAGAAGATTGAGAGGCTTCTGAGAGCAAGAAAACCAAATGACCTAAACAAGACAGCCAAAATCATCTAAGGTCACCTAGGCCTGAAGTAGGAGAACCTTAATTTTAATAATAATTACTTTATTTAGGTGAGTGAGTGAGCGAGTGATTGTTGTTTAGCGCCAACTCAGCAATTTTTCAGCTATATCATGGCGAGAACAAGTTAATTTTCAATGAAATGATGATGAGGTTCGCTTTGTAGTAGACCAACACGTTGAGTTGGATTTTTATAGTGATAGTTCACTGAAACAACAGTCCGCGGAGAGACATGTCGCCCCACTCGGACACATTATTCTGATTCCGAGCCAACCCGTCTTTGCTCTTTTTCTTTATTGCCGCGTTCCTAGCGGAGAAGCAAGAAATATAAATTTTATAGTCTTTGGTTTGACCCGATCGTGACTTGAACCCACGATCTACCGCACTAGAGGCGAGTACGATAACCATTACACCACCGATGCGGTTACTTTATTTACAAACTGTTAATTCTAATAATTATTCGCTCGGCTTGACCTTCGATTGTCATCATTGACCTTGCTGTGCTTTTGTGTTTTTAATCTGCTTTTAATACGATGACAGAAACGCGTCGTGCAAATACGATATCCACGTTTTTATGAATATGTTAGAAGCATGATCATTGTATTTATCATACAACACCTGTCTTCAACAAAGCAAAATAACTACATGTCGCAAATTAGGGTTAGGGTTATGGTGTTTAATGTCACTTTCAACAATATTTCAGCTATATCGTGGTGGTCAGTTTTATTGGTGGAGGAAACCGGAGGACCAGGAGAAAGCCACACACCTGTCGCAAATCACTGACAAACTTTATCACATAACAATGTATCGAGTACACCTCGCCCAAGGGGGACCCGAACTCAGAACCTTAGTGGTGATAGGCACTGACTGCATAGGTATATTTTAACTACCATATGATCACGGCCACTTGCCATTTTGAAACTTCCGACAAATTGTTTTTCTCTCTGTTCAATAAATTCTGGACATTTTCTGAATAGTGTGAGGAGAAAATGGTTTAATTAACAAAAACTGAGCTTATTTTCCAATAATATACATTAATTATACTACCGGTATTAACTATTTAGTTTGGTTTTATTCCTCCCAAAACTTTGGCTTTCCAATCTTTCGATTTTGAGTGCACCTGATGATGGTTATTCCAGAAACGTGCTGTGCGCACTAAATTAGATATCTACGTTTTTATTACAGGACTTATAAATCGAACACGTTTGTCAAGTTGTCAGTACATGCTCAAATTAGTCTTGGTGTTTAAATGGCTGCTTGATTCGATCAAAACAGACAAAAAAGACTTCTATTTGATTTTGGAACTGTTTTTATACTCGATTTACGTGTGAAACTGTTGAATTGCAAAATAAATTTAATATTATTACTATGCCTAGAACATTGGATATATTTCAGACAAAATGAGCCAATATTTGTTTGTTTAAATACTTGCTTGTCGTCATGTAGGAATGGCACCCATGATTCCGGGTCTTTTAAAGAGGTAGAAAAGTTTCGCCAAAATGTATAGTTGTGAATAGGTTCATACTCATGCATATCTCCATACTTCTGTTCTTGAGAATCAAACAAGGAACCACCTAACAAAAGACATATGATCAGATCCAACTCATTTATATATTAACTCATTTTATTCATATAATTTGCATAGTTAATATACCGCATCAGTGCTGTAATGATCACTTTGCTCGCCTCAATTGTTGTAGTTTGTGGATTCGAGTCTGGATCGCGCCAAACCACCGATACTTTAAAATTGATATTTGGTACTTCTCTGCTTGGCATGCAACATTGGCGAGTAAGATCAAATACTGGGATAATTCTGTTACTGAGTGGAGATTAAGCATACACTGTTCAAAAATAGTAAACACTTGTCATCCCAGCAAAATAAAGCATATTCAAGATACAATCTCTCTACTGGTGTCTAATTCCCCATCTTCACGACTGGGAGAAGATGGGGTGTGTTTAATCAATTTCAATAAAGGTGAAGATGATGAGGGGTGTTTAAAATTCTGCAATATTCTGAAATGGAGTGCAACTATGTAAGGAAAATTACTGAAGGGTTGTTTAGAAAGTACAGAACACTATGAGAGCATAAGTGTGAAAATCCAACAACAGTGTTAAAAATAGCATACACCTTGGCCGGAGGCCCCCTAAATTTTGAGACCCTAGGCTTCAGCCTATTGAGCCTATAGGTAAATCCAGCACTGACATTGACTGATATTCACTGACAGTACCTACCTCAATTATAGAGCATGGAGAGACATGTTTAACAAATCTCTCTCGAAAAAAAAAAGTTTTTATCAGCTATTGCACTCATGAAACTAATTATGTTTTTCACTACTTTGGGTCAATAAAACTAGCTTAGCCCTGACACCTTTTCTTTGAAGTGCCTATACCTAGCCAGGAAAGTGAGCAGTCATGTATTTGTATGTTAGGTGTATCGATTTTGCCTCTTTCTACGATTTTGATACTAGATTTTGGAATTGTTTCAACGGTTTGGTATTTTTTTTTATTATTATTAACTGAATTTAAAATTCCAACCTCTGTACAATGATAGTGTTGTTTTCATTTCTATCAGGCCAACTTTGAAATCTGTTACAAAATGGTCTTCAAGGTTCTCTGGATTCGGTTGTGTATACTTAGCTGCCATTTTTGTTTCCACATGGAGCAATCCAGGCAGATTGGTCCAAATAATTGGATAATCATTACCAATATAATTAGGATTATTTTCAACTTTCTCTTTCTTTTCAAGTGGGTGGTCGTAGAATATTGCGTGGTTTTCCAAGATACTAGGAGGGTCTAGAACTACAAATAGAATTTGGATAAATAATACGGCGATCCAGTAACATTGGTATACATGTATTATCAAAAATAAAAATTATTAAGGAATTGTAAATTCCAATAATAGATACATCTAATACACCATACAAGTCCGAAACACTGAGTACTAGGCGAATGATAGCTTCAGGGACTAATAGTCCACTAGCAGGGTATAGAACAGGTTAATAAAGCTGCTCAAAAATAGATATATCATCGATATTACTACAATGTCGGTAGATAGGTATATAAACATTCCAAAATGAGCCTGAATTTTTAAAAAAATGTATTAGTGGAGTTCGTGTTATCATGTTACATGCTTTCACGTTTAATAATTCCATGTTGCAATCTACACTACGATTTCCGCATAAAAACGATGTTCAGTTCGTATTTACTCCCATTTGTTTTGTCTGGAGTTGAGTTTTATTTATGCTATTTGTATCTATTTACACATGATGGTCTCACACACGATTTCCATAGTAACACGAGGAGTGTCAGATTTGAAGACAGAACTGTTGACGCTTCACGAGTACATGAGTTCACGCCCAGTTTTTCATGGGGTTCGTGTTGCTCATTCCTTAGTTTTCTGAGTAGTGTTTAAAAGTTCATTGTCTGTCCTTTTTATCCCTTTCCTTTTGACCATTGTATCGTCTCTCCTTCGATTTACGGCTTCAAATTACCACGCTGGTGTCTTCTAACGTTTTCACATATCAAAACATTCTTGATGAACAGTCGGTATATCGCTACATTTTTGACAATGTCAAAATGTCGTTAGACACGATAGACAACCAATAGATCGTAAATAAAAGAACAACATTAGTAGATACAATTTAAAATATCGGTCATCACAACGAATAAATATGCAATCAGTTTATCGTCAAAAGACGGTATATACTTATATTACGTCTAAATAGAGTGAGTGAGTAATTGTTGTTTAACGCCAATTCAGCAATTTTTCAGCTATATCATGGCGGGAACAAGTTAATTTTCAATGAGATAATGATGAGGTCCGCTTTGTACTAGACCAACACGCCGAGTTGGATTTTTATAGTGCTAGTTCACTGAAACAACAGTCTGCGGGTAGACATGTCGCTCCACTCGGACACATTATTCTGATTCCGAACCAATCAGTCTTTGCTCTTTCTCCTTAATGTTGTGTGCTTAGCGGAGAAGCAACAAATGCCAATTTCATAGTCTTTGGTTTGACCAACCGGGGCTCGAAACCACGATCTACCGCACTGGAGGCAAGCACGCTAACCATTACGCCACCGATTCGGTTCGTCTAAATAGACAACAGAGGATAAACATAATAAGAATATTTAAATAATTAGAAAATAGTTAATAAATGACTTACTATTTTCACAATTATAACCACTGAAGTTTGAAGCACACACACAACTATCTATCACTTCCGATGTACAATCTCCCGGAAAACATCTTCTACTGTCCGGTCTCCATGAACAAGTTTCTGAAATATCATTTTGGCTGTTTGATGCAAATATTTAATGGTATGGGTTAGGATTATGATGTTTAAAGGGAAATTTAAATGAGTTGAACAATTGTAATAATTCAATACATTATAACTTTTTATTCGTAAATACCAAATTATTAAAAAAAAACACCTTTATATAAACCTCTAGTCCTTTAGTTATGTTTTAAAATCAGATCAACTGCAATATAATGTTTACAATTCCTATATCGACCTAAATTATTTCTTAATATACCTATCCCATGTTACATTTTCATAAAACATACAAATTTCTTTGTAATTTTTTTTTTTTTTCGGAGAGGGAGGGGTGTTATTCCATATTTCACACGATTGGCCGTAGGTTAAAGAACTGTCACTTTAAGCTTGTTATATGCATACATGTGCTTTTTTCTTTTTTGTCTCCAACGCTGTCGTACTTTCCTAGCTGTGCTTTCCGCGGACAGTTGTTGTTGTGTTGACAAGGGTAGGATTGGTAATTACAAAAAAAACTCTTCTCACACTTTCGCTTTTCGTTAGTGTACCGACAGTGTGATATTTTTTTCATTTTATTTGATAAATGACAATTCATTTAGTTTTGATGGATAAGGAAATAAAATATTCACTTTGACATGATTTTCTCTCGTCCAAGTAACCGGCATAGGCAGTCCAGTATTTACGGTCCAGTATCTCGCCATCACACCACACACAGATTAGATTTTCATTCTTATCTCCGCATCTTCTATGATTGCAATGAGGGATGTCTCCACACACTGAAACAAATGTCACAATAGTAGCGGTGCAAGAGAAATAAATATAATAATAAAAAAATTAAAAGAGAGATATACAAAAATTTGGAGGGAGAAGATTAATTTAGTTAAGCAAAACCCAGCTACTAACAGAAATGAAAATAAATTACATACATATTGTAAATTTAAATTTATATTCCAACAGGAAAAATACTTAGATAATATAAAAGAATTATCAAATCGATCAACCCTAGCACGCTTTCGAATAAGTGCACATAAACTTGAAATTGAAAGGGGCAGATACACAATTCCAAAAACTGCAGTTGAAAATAGAATATGTAAACAATGTAACTGTGAGGCAGTTGAGGATGAAGAACACTTATTAATTAAATGTAATAAATATTCCTTTGCTAGAAATACTTTCTTTTCTAATATAAATAACAAATTTTTTCTGGAATTATCAGATAGAAATAAGTTTATATGGTTATTAAGTAATGAAGACAGAGACATCTGTAAAAATCTTGCAGATATTATAGCAACTTGCCTTTCAATAAGAGATTTATCAGATAAGTAACTGAATATATTTATGTTCTATAACCAACAGTGCTGATTCATGTTTATATATATATATGTATACCAGTGTATTGTTTATATATAGTCTACAAATATTTGGGTATGACTCCCTCTGGTACAATTGTAGTATTGTTATTATTATTATTATTTATTTTTTTTTTTTTTTTTTTTTTTTTCCCTTGTATTTCCTTGTTTTATTCTTTTGTTTGTTCTAGTCATTTGTGCATTCTTTCATATATGCATGTTCCTTATGGAGCTTTCTTTATTAATAAAGAATTTGAATTTGAATTTGTATAATATGTAATGAATATAGATTCTTAGAATACACTTATTCGTCATCACAGTGAGATATTCCGTGCTCCCTGGGTAATATTGACCTGGAAACATCACCCAGTAAAAGCTACGTGCCATTGTTTCATGGTAATAAGAGTTATTGAACAGATTATTGTTTGTCATATATATATAACTAATTGAAAACTAACAAAGTAGACCCAACAGTACTAGTGTTAGAATTAGATTATTGAGCTGAATTTGTTTTAGTTCGTTCTCGACGGGATTCGTAATCACGCCTTTAATACACTTCAGCACCAATCACTTAGCCTTATGTCCAGCGTCTTAGGTCACTCGGCCACATCCGATATATATATATATATTTAAAAAAAGCTCTAATGGTCAAAAATGTTACATTTTCTTGTAAGTTGAATCTAGGGATATATCTTTTTCTTATATTTTTATTTTTTGTTTTGCAATACACTAAAATCTATCGACAACCCGTATGTGATCACATCAGGAACCAATCAGTGGTAGGCCTACTAAATCTATGAATATTTAAACGGCACACACACCAAGAGCTGTTATCCCACTGGTCAATATGTATATTTGTTTAGCATATGATTGGATGGTAAAAAATTCATATAATGCTACCCGACATAATCCAAAGGGGATTTTTTTTAATTGTTAGAATTAAAAATAAAAATTAAAAAAGATACAACAAACATTAATTATCAATTAGATTGTTTATCATGTCTCTTCCTTTAGTTGTTGATTTTTATTTTAATTCTTCACTCCATGATATAGCTGAAATACTGCTAAAGTTGGCGTTAAACACAAATCAATCAATCAACCAATCTTCATTAAGGAATATGTGGATTTTACGTCATAAATTCATAACGTATTACCGTATATCATAAAATCTGACAAAATTATCAAAATGTGTCATTTCATATCCACTCAATGGTTGTTTCTGTCATTAAATACAGTGACTGTGGATTGTGGAACAGCAATATATGAGTGTGTGGCTGTTATATGTTATGTGTACTTACTGTAACAGTATTTATCGCCACCATAGAATCCATCATTACAGTTACCACAGACATCAACACCAACACAGTCACCTGTACCTTTTTTAATTTTTTTAGTTTTCATAACCTGAATGTCGTTGTAGTATTCTTTTTCACAGGCCTCTGGGTTTATTTTATTATCACACATTACTGAAAAAAGAATATGTTATATTTGAAACATTCTGGGTTTTTTTTAATAATAGCTTAGGATAACGCCAAGTACCAAACATGGCCTTCAATAATCTATATGTTTAATGACACATCTAATGCCAAATCATGACCTTACTGCTGTAAGAAAAATTGGAAGGGGTAATCAAGCAAAAGCCGTAAATTTAAAGACAGACAATACAAAGGCCAAAAGAAAAGTACAAAAAAAAATAATGATCTACAAAACATTACACAGAAAACTAAATGAACAGCAGGATCCCCACAAAAAAACCAAACATGGGTGAACATAAGTGCTCCGGAAGAATACTAGCATTTGTCGTGTTATTCTTGGTAAATCACCGGTGATATATCACATGGTTCTAAGACTTCTGAGATGATTGCTTAATCATTATCAGATAATATCTAATGTTGAAATGTGAGTGTATTCGTAGACATTTTGCCTTATCAATTAACACCAAAAGAACCTTGGAAAAGGACACCACTCTACATGTGTATTATCATTCTTGTGATAAGAAAAGGACATCACTCTACATGTGTATTATCATTCTTGTGATAAGAAAAGGACATCACTCTACATGTGTATTATCATTCTTGTGATAAGAAAAGGACATCACTCTACATGTGTATTATCATTCTTGTGATAAGAACAGGACATCACTCTACATGTGTATTATCATTCTTGTGATAAGAAAAGGACATCACTCTACATGTGTATTATCATTCTTGTGATAAGAAAAGGACATCACTCTACATGTGTATTATCATTCTTGTGATAAGAAAAGGACATCACTCTACATGTGTATTATCATTCTTGTGATAAGAAAAGGACATCACTCTACATGTGTATTATCATTCTTGTGATAAGAAAAGGACATCACTCTACATGTTTATTATCATTCTTGTGATAAGAAAAGGACATCACTCTACATGTGTATTATCATTCTTGTGATAAGAAAAGGACATCACTCTACATGTGTATTATCATTCTTGTGATAAGAAAAGGACATCACTCTACATGTGTATTATCATTCTTGTGATAAGAAAAGGACATCACTCTACATGTGTATTATCATTCTTGTGATAAGAAAAGGACATCACTCTACATGTGTATTATCATTCTGATGATAAGGAAAGGACATCACTCTACATGTGTATTATCATTCTTGTGATAAGAAAAGGACATCACTCTACATGTGTATTATCATTCTTGTGATAAGAAAAAAGGACATCACTCTACATGTGTATTATCATTCTTGTGATAAGAAAAGGACATCACTCTACATGTGTATTATCATTCTTGTGATAAGAAAAGGACATCACTCTACATGTGTATTATCATTCTTGTGATAAGAAAAGGACATCACTCTACATGTGTATTATCATTCTTGTGATAAGAAAAGGACATCACTCTACATGTGTATTATCATTCCTATGATAAGAAAAGGACATCACTCTACATGTGTATTATCATTCTTGTGATAAGAAAAGGACATCACTCTACATGTGTATTATCATTCCTATGATAAGAAAAGGACATCACTCTACATGTGTATTATCATTCCTATGATAAGAAAAGGACATCACTCTACATGTGTATTATCATTCCTATGATAAGAAAAGGACATCACTCTACATGTGTATTATCATTCTTGTGATAAACAAATTAAAGGACATCACTCTACATGTATATTATCATTCTTATGATAAGAAAAGGACATCACTCTACATGTGTATTATCATTCTTGTGATAAGACAAGGACATCACTCTACATGTGTATTATCATTCTGATGATAAGAAAAGGACATCACTCTACATGTGTATTATCATTCTTGTGATAAGACAAGGACATCACTCTACATGTGTATTATCATTCTGATGATAAGAAAAGGACATCACTCTACATGTGTATTATCATTCTTGTGATAAGAAAAGGACATCACTCTACATGTGTATTATCGTTCTGATGATAAGAAAAGGACATCACTCTATATGTGTATTATCATTCTTATGATAAGAAAAGGACATCACTCTACATGTGTATTATCATTCTTATGATAAGAAAAGGACATCACTCTATATGTGTATTATCATTCTTATGATAAGAAAAGGACATCACTCTACATGTGTATTATCATTCTGATGATAAGAAAAGGACATCACTCTACATGTGTATTATCATTCTGATGATAAGAAAAGGACATCACTCTACATGTGTATTATCATTCCTATGATAAGACAAGGACATCACTCTATATGTGTATTATCATTCTTATGATAAGAAAAGGACATCACTCTACATGTGTATTATCATTCTGATGATAAGAAAAGGACATCACTCTACATGTGTATTATCATTCTTATGATAAGAAAAGGACATCACTCTACATGTGTATTATCATTCTTGTGATAAGAAAAGGACATCACTCTACATGTGTATTATCATTCTTGTGATAAG
The DNA here is from genome assembly GCA_963680875.1 of Bathymodiolus brooksi. NCBI lineage: Eukaryota > Metazoa > Mollusca > Bivalvia > Mytilida > Modiolidae > Bathymodiolus > Bathymodiolus brooksi. The sequence goes on from OY804585.1 coordinate 86,495,593, forward strand.
AAAAGGACATCACTCTACATGTGTATTATCATTCTTGTGATAAGAAAAGGACATCACTCTACATGTGTATTGTCATTCTTGTGATAAGAAAAGGACATCACTCTACATGTGTATTATCATTCTTGTGATAAGAAAAGGACATCACTCTACATGTGTATTATCATTCTTATGATAAGAAAAGGACATCACTCTACATGTGTATAATCATTCTTGTGATAAGAAAAGGACATCACTCTACATGTGTATTATCATTCTTGTGATAAGAAAAGGACATCACTCTACATGTGTATTATCATTCTTATGATAAGAAAAGGACATCACTCTACATGTGTATTATCATTCTTATGATAAGAAAAGGATATCACTCTACATGTGTATTATCATTCTTGTGATAAGAAAAGGACATCACTCTACATGTGTATTATCATTCTTATGATAAGAAAAGGATATCACTCTACATGTGTATTATCATTCTTGTGATAAGAAAAGGACATCACTCTACATGTGTATTATTATTCTTGTGTTAAGAAAAGGACATCACTCTACATGTGTATTGTCATTCTTGTGATAAGAAAAGGACATCACTCTACATGTGTATTATCATTCTTATCATAAGAAAAGGACATCACTCTACATGTGTATTATCATTCTAATGATAAGAAAAGGACATCACTCTACATGTGTATTATCATTCTTATGATAAGAAAAGGACATCACTCTACATGTGTATTATCATTCTTATGATAAGAAAAGGACATCACTCTACATGGGTATTATCATTCTGATGATAAGAAAAGGACATCACTCTACATGTGTATTATCATTCCTATGATAAGAAAAGGACATCACTCTATATGTGTATTATCATTCTTATGATAAAAAAAGGACATCACTCTACATGTGTATTATCATTCTGATGATAAGAAAAGGACATCACTCTACATGTGTATTATCATTCTTATGATAAGAAAAGGACATCACTCTACATGTGTATTATCATTCTTATGATAAGAAAAGGACATCACTCTACATGTGTATTATCATTCTTGTGATAAGAAAAGACATCACTCTACATGTGTATTATCATTCTTGTGATAAGAAAAGGACATCACTCTACATGTGTATTATCATTCTTGTGATAAGAAAAGGACATCACTCTACATGTGTATTATCATTCTTGTGATAAGAAAAGGACATCACTCTACATGTGTATTATCATTCTGATGATAAGAAAAGGACATCACTCTACATGTGTATTATCATTCTGATGATAAGAATAGGACATCACTCTACATGTGTATTATCATTCTTATGATAAGAAAAGGACATCACTCTACATGGGTATTATCATTCTGATGATAAGAAAAGGACATCACTCTACATGTGTATTATCATTCCTATGATAAGAAAAGGACATCACTCTACATGTGTATTATCATTCTTATCATAAGAAAAGGACATCACTCTACATGTGTATTATCATTCTAATGATAAGAAAAGGACATCACTCTACATGTGTATTATCATTCTTATGATAAGAAAAGGACATCACTCTACATGTGTATTATCATTCTTATCATAAGAAAAGGACATCACTCTACATGTATGATAAGAAAAGGACATCACTCTACATGTGTATTATCATTCTTATGATAAGAAAAGGACATCACTCTACATGTGTATTATCATTCTTATGATAAGAAAAGGACATCACTCAACATGTGTATTATCATTCTTGTGATAAGAAAAGGACATCACTCTACATGTGTATTATCATTCTGATGATAAGAAAAGGATATCACTCTACATGTGTATTATCATTCTTATGATAAGAAAAGGACATCACTCTACATGTGTATTATCATTCTTGTGATAAGAAAAGGACATCACTCTACATGTGTATTATCATTCTTATGATAAGAAAAGGACATCACTCTACATGTGTATTATCATTCTGATGATAAGAAAAGGACATCACTCTACATGTGTATTATCATTCTTATGATAAGAAAAGGACATCACTCTACATGTGTATTATCATTCTTATGATAAGAAAATGACATCACTCTACATGTGTATTATCATTCTTAGTAGGTCAGATAATACAATGACCAAACGTTTGAAGATACCAAAGGGGTAATCAGAAGCCATAAATAGAAGGTCAGATAATACAATGACCAAACGTTTGAAGATACCACAGGGGTAATCAGAAGCCATAAATAGAAGGTCAGATAATACAATGGACAAACGTTTGAAGATACCAAAGTGGTTATCAGAAGCCATAAATCAAAGGACAGACAACACAATGGACAAACGAAAAATGACAAAAAGACACACAAAGATCTGCAAATCACTACACAGAAAACTAAATATTGAGCAACAAGAACAATTCCTTCAACTATGTCTTAGAGAGGAAGATAATTATGTAGATGTTCTAATTTTATATTTTATCATGAAACTAACTAAAATACCAACCAACACTAAGACATTTTTGTGACGAAAACGACCAAATATCATATCTGTCATAATTGGTTTCAATTCGCAGAAGGTTCACTGAAAAGTTTATAAATTATACTCTCTTCATTGAAGTGTCTGTACCAAGCCAGGAAAGTGAGGTTGTCATGGATTTGTGTGTTAGGGGTATCAATTTTGCCTCTTTCTATGATTTTGATATTTGATTTTGGAATTTGTACGACAGTGTGGTATTTTTTTTCCATTTTATTTTAACACAGGAGACGAAGACAACGTGTGATATCAAATACATAAAAACGTAGATATCAAAATTAGTGCGCACGACGCTTTTCTGCATGAATAACTTTCATCAGATACGCTCAAAATGGAAAGACTGGAAAGCCAACTAATTTAGTTTGGGAGCAATAAGACCAAAAGACCTGAACAGGATAGACAAAATCAGGTAAGATCACCTATGCATGAGGGAGGACAATGTTTGAATGAAGTGTTGAGGACTTATTGTCAACACAGAGTGATTCGGTCTCTGTAAACCAACTAATCTTTTTACGTAATCATGTAGGTTTCTTACCTTCACAGGTACCACCGTCACTTCTATGTCCGGTTTTACAATCACACCTGATGCCTGCACCAGAGTCAACACAATCTTGTGTTTTTTTATCACATTTATCAGGATCTTTTTTACATGTAACTGAAATAATAATAAAAAAAAGTATTTGTTATATTATCATCATGTGACTTTATTTTATTACATTTTTCTGCAATATAGCACTATTTTAATAAAATAGATACGTTGATATGAGTTATTTTTAGGTTTAGGTTGTTTACGCCACTTTCAACAATATTCCAGTTATATCGTGGCGGTCAGTTTTATTGGTGGTGGAAACCGGTCACTGACTTTTTTATTTGATATTCTCTGTATGGATGAAAACGTGTATTTAACAACTTCTCAAAACATTTTCTGAGATTTACTTACAACTTTACATGTAAGAAAAGTTTGAAGATACTCATTTTGAATACAACTTTGATGTCTTAAAACTTTTATTGCATATGATTTTTAATATATTGTGGATTTTATTGACTAGGTGAATATTTGAAAACATAATTCACTATAGTGTACTACAGAAGTAGAAGGCGTTCAATTTGAGCACCATGTGGCGTCCCCGTATAAGGGCATGTCCCCGTCCCCTTTGTTTTTGACGTCAATATAAGGAATCACCCTTGACGTCGCCTGGTCCTATTTGGTCGAGAAGTGTAACCCTTTCCATCAGATGCGTCCTCTCGCACCTAGTCGGACCCTATTTGGTCATCCAGAGAGTGATGGCTCACATCGGATACGTAGTAGCCTTACCCTTATTTGGTCGTGCAGTGTCCCCCTAGACGTGTTACATCCGTTTATGGATATCTGAAGAACAGACCAATGATAAGGACAGATGTGGGTATAAAAAGACATTACATCTCGTCCTTGCTTCATTCACAAGTCAACACTGAACATGACAGCAGAACGTTGTAATATCGAGCTGTGAAATAAGAGATATGTACAGGTCACATACACTGACCGTCCAAATAATGGTAAGGCTGCTACGTATCCGATTGGATTCATCACTCTCTGGATGACCAAATAGGGTCAAACTAGGTGCAGCGGGTGGGGGTACCGCATCTGACATCAGGCGTCTTGGTTTTCTCTTAGATGTTGAGGGTCTCTGGGATGACTCATAATAGCTCGCTCGCTACCCTAAATAAGGCCGCGCCCGCGGTTGTGGTAGAAGCTAAGCCAACGAGTCACTACGTTCCGTGTAAAAAAAAATGTACAAAGTATTATCTATGAACTAATGTATTCGTTTCCTCTGTAATTGTATAGCCTGTATTTTGGAAGTTTTTATTATGATTTGGTTGGGTTTTTTAAATTTTGTTTCTTTAAGTGTGAATTTTATTTTTCACAGGAAAATGGTCAAATAACGGTAATGGGTAATGGGTAATACAGCAACTGCAAACCCGACTCTTCACTTGAGACAGGAACATAAAAACATGACAGCATGTATTCGGAAAGTCATTTGATGTCTGAGGTGGGGGTTTTTTTATTTGCAGATTTTTTGGTGGAGTGCTTTAACAAATCTGTATTTCCTAAAACACTTTCGTTAAACTGGTCCGTGGCTTTTTACTTGACCACTTGTCTGGATAGTGTATTGTGTATCGTTTGTTGATTCAGGTGTCTGTCGTTTCTGAGTAATCTGAGGAAAGCCTTTACACTGACATGTGTTTAATTATAGTACACTCGTATTTATCATTTCGGGTCAAGATAAATGGTCACAGCGTAAACGACCAAATATCTCTTTTGTCATAATTGGTTTCAATTCGCAGAAGGCTTACTGAAATGTTTATAGATTATACATTCTTTATTGAAGTGTCTGTACCAAGCCAGGAAAGTGAGGTGGTCATGGATTTGTGTGTTAAGGGTATCAATATTTCCTCTTTCTATGATTTTGATATTTGATTTTGGAATTTATCCGACAGTGTGCCATATTTTATTTTTCATTTTAGCAGGCGGAGACAAAGTGTGATATCAAACGTTTGAATGAAGTTTTGAGGATTTATTATCAACACGGAGTAATTTGTCTGTGTAAACTGACTGACCTTTTTATGTAATTATGTAGGTTTCTTACTAGTGGTACAGATAATTTGCCAATTTAACATAAATAGATATTAAATACAGTTATTAGTATTAGGCTATAGAAGATCACATCAAAATATAATCAACTTTACATAGATATATACCTCTAAGGGTGGACCATTAATCACCGAAGGGACTATTAGTCCCTGGGGACATCACCCTCTTATCAGTAGTTAGTGTTTCGGCACTTGCGTGCTTTATAAATTACTAAAATTTATAGTTCATTTATAATGTAATGTATATTTTTGCACACTGGTCAATAACATATATTTTGCTCATAATTTCAAGGAAACTGCTAAACCGAGGGCTCCTAGCGGTTAAGTAGAAGTCATCACTTCGAAAGTTTTACGATCGCCACCATGACCTGGCGTTAGCCGTTACGGACTATCTATGCTACAAATGACCACGGATATGTTCCGTTTCTCGCATCACAAACCGGTACGTTCCTCATTCATGTTATATCACAGGGCTTGTAACAAAAGTAACACGACGAGTGTCACTGGTGGAGCCTGGAGCATATGATTTCACCTCCGGTTTTTAGTGGGGTTTGTGTTGCTCTGTATAGTGTTTTGTAGATTATGATTTGTCCTTTCGTCTTTTTCTTTTGGCCGTTATATTCTTCTTTGATCTACGGCTTCTGATTACCCCTTTGATATCTTAAGACTTTTTGTCTTTAGTTTATATTTGTTGAGTTGTGTGTCATGTATGAAACATAACTTTGAAATTCTTATGGATTCCGTTGAGGATTATGCCAGACAATGGGCAAAACGTGAAAAGGAGGACTTATATACTCTTTCCGAATGGGTGAAGAGTGTTAGGTCGCTTATACAAATTAGAATTTAAAAAAACCTCGGTGGGTCTATGAGCACTCGCTCTACATCAATCTTTAAAGACCCTAATCTTGCTAAACACCAGTCTCTCCTCCATGACAAATATGTTATTGACAACTAACAATATTGTTTTTGTGTGTAAATCACATTACGTCGACTGCTTGATAAAGGAATTGGGTACTGACAATACACTTGGCAACCCTACTTATACCCTAGATATATCTTGTTATTATAGATTAAAACGTTTCTTTAGCTTCTTTTATTGTTTGTAAATCTTTCTAGATTTGCTTCATTTTATTGTCCATGGATAGTACAGTTTCTGCTGTTATTATTTCACCAGGATTATTATCTATGACTGCTTAATTTCACTAAGAGGGAAAGCCCCATTTATTGAAGTACATGTACCACGCCAGGAATGTGAGTGGCTATGTACATGTATTTGTGTGTAAGGGGTATCAATATTCTTTCTTTCTACGATTTTTTCTATTATATTTATAAATTGTTCCGGCAGTGTGGTACTTTTTGTTTTTTATTTTATTTCCCTTTTTACTATCTTCAGTGACAGTTTGATCTTGTTCGTCGCCATATTTTATACATTGCTAGCTAACACCATACTAGGTTCATAACCATTGGTAGTCATGGTGATGTCATATTTTGCTAATACTATTTAATAGCGTCTGTGAGTACAAGAAATATGGAAATAAAAATAATTCTATTTTGTAAAATCGTAAAAAGTACCTCTACAAATAGCTGAGACAAATGAAATTAATACTGTACAATTTACTTAGTACAAATCCTAATGTATTCATTTTAGTTTGCGTATGCCTCTATTTTTGGTCTCTGTAAACTTACTTGAATAAAACCCCCAACTAACATGATTCTTACAACTTAGAACGTGAAGCATACTATGGGAAAAGATATCCTTATAATTTTTATATACATTTATCTCCAGTAGGAAGGCTCATGACTTATTGACGTTGTTTCCGTTTGTTTGCGTATATATTGTAAGTTAACCGGAATAAACACTCATTGTAGTTTTCACTCAGACTGAAATAAACAAAACATTATTAGGATGACGACATGATAAATGACAGGGTATTTGTAAATGTTTTATTATATTTTGAAACATCTATATTGATACATATTATGTACAATGTAATAATTAATTAATAAAGAAGAGCACAATAACTTACCATAACAGGCCACACTTAGATGATTAATATGTGAAAAATCTCTATTAACAGCGTAACAACCTGCAGGACAGTGAAGTGATCTACATTTATACGATGTCATATAGTCATACTGGAAAGATATATTAAAATCATGTTTCATTCTTAATATGTAAATCTATCGATTTCTATAGGAAGAGCTTGAAGATACCAAAGGAGTAAGCAGAATCCACAAATCCAAGAAGGACAGACAATGTCTTAAAAAAAAATGACAAACAACGATTTACAAAACACTGCACAGAAAACTAAAGATCGAGCAACACGAACCCCGCTAATTCTGGGGTGAACTCAGTTTCTCCTGAAGTGTAGTACCACAAAACACGTGACAATTATGTAACGTATACATTCTAGGGTCCAGTATGACTTGTGTTGCTCAAACTTTAGTTTTCTGTGTAGGGTTTTGTTGATCATTGCTTGTCTTTTTCTTCCTTTTCTGTTGGTCATTTTATTATCTGTCCTACTTCGATTTTGGGCGTCTGATTACCCCACTAGTACCTTCAAACTTTTCTTTTACTTTTTTACTCAGTACGATAAAACATTTTTGTTTTAGATACAGAAACATTTGGTCAAGTATGAATTTTTAAGTGATTTGGCTTTCAGTGTACCTGATGAAGGTTATTTAGAGCGTACCTGACGAAGGTTATTTAGAGCGTACCTGATGAAGGTTATTTAGAGCGTACCTGACGAAGGTTATTTAGAGCGTACCTGACGAAGGTTATTTAGAGCATACCTGATGAAGGTTATTTAGAGCGTACCTGATGAAGGTTATTTAGAGCATACCTGATGAAGGTTATTTAGAGCGTACCTGATGAAGGTTATTTAGAGCGTACCTGATGAAGGTTATTTAGAGCGTACCTGATGAAGATTATTTAGAGCGTACCTGATGAAGGTTATTTAGAGCGTACCTGATGAAGGTTATTTAGAGCGTACCTGATGAAGGTTATTTAGAGCGTACCTGATGAAGGTTATTTAGAACGTACCTGATGAAGGTTATTTAGAGCGTACCTGATGAAGGTTATTTAGAACGTACCTGATGAAGGTTATTTAGAGCGTACCTGATGAAGGTTATTTAGAGCGTACCTGATGAAGGTTATTTAGAGCGTACCTGATGAAGGTTATTCCAGAAACGCGTCGTGTGCACTTAATTTGATATCTACATTTTTATTGTATCATAGTAAGATATTTAACATTGGAATATAATTACCACTTATGGATAAAAAAGAAGTGTCCACAGGTTTAAAATTATGGAAATTATTGCCACTTTCAACAATATTTCAGTTATATCGTTGCGATCAGTTTTAAAGGTGGAGGAAGCCACTGACCTGCCGCAAGTCACTGACAAACTTTATCATATAATGTTGTATCGAGTACACCCTGCCATGAGCGGTATTCGAACTCACAACGTTAGTGGTGATTGGTAGTAATTGCACAGGTAGTTGTAAATCTAACTATCATACGATCACGACGATGGCGGCCCCTAGCATTAATCAGAAAATACAAATGTACTACTGTATCATGCAAACATATACTGTGATTAAAAACAGCAAGGAAAAGATCAAAATCCAGTAACAGCTTACTGAGCGTTGAAAATCTGGTTCAAATTGCTCATCTATTTCTTCTAAAGAGCACCCTTCTTCACACTCGTGTTCCAAACCACTTCCTCTTTTATGTCGTCTGTGTAGAAAATTAAGTGCTTCTTTTTTTTCTGTTAATATTCTGGACGTATCATATATATCTGAAAAATATAACGAAAGAATGAACACGAACAGAAGATAAGAAAAGTTTGACGTTATTTAAGGGAAAAGTAAACTGCTTACCTTCACGAGCACCTGAGTTCGACCACGGGTGAACATCATCGATATCATGTTTTTTGCAATGAAAAAGGGGATGAACATCATCGATATCATATTTTATGTAATGGAAAAGGGGATGAACATCATCGATATCATATTTTATGTAATGGGAAAGGGGGTAAACATCATCGATATCATATCTTATGTAATGGAAATGGGGTGAACATCATCGATATCATATTCATTGTAAGGGAAAGGTGTGAACATAATCGATATCATGTTTTATGTAATGGAAATGGGGTGAACATCATCGATATCATGTTTTATGTAATGGAAATGGGGTGAACATTATCGATATCATATTTTATGTAAAGGAAATGGGGTGAACATCATCGATATCATATTTTATGTAATGGAAATGGGGTGAACGTCATCGATATCATATTTTATGTAACGGAAAGGGTGGCTGAACAGTATCGATATCATGTTTTATGTAATGGAAATGGGGTGAACATCATCGATATCATATTTTATGTACTGGAAAAGGGGGTGAACATCATCGATATCATATTTTATGCAATGGAAATGGGGTGGAAATCATCTATATCATATTTTATGTAATGGAAATGGGGTGAGCATCATCGATATCCTATTCATTGTAATGGAAAGGGGGTGAACATCATTGGTATCATATTTTATGTAATGGAAATGGGGTGAACATCATCAATATCATGTTTTATGTAATGGAAATGGGGTGAACATCATCGATATCATATTTTATGTAATGGAAATGGGGTGGAAATCATCTATATCATATTTTATGTAATGGAAATGGGGTGAACATCATCGATATCATATTCATTGTAAGGGAAAGGAGTGAACATAATCGATATCATGTTATGTAATGGAAACGGGGTGAACATCATCGATATCATATTTTATGTAATGGAAATGGGGTGAACATCATCGATATCATATTTTATGTAATGGAAATGGGGTGAACGTCATCGATATCATATTTTATGTAATGGAAAGGGTGGGTGAACAGTATCGATATCATGTTTTATGTAATGGAAAAGGGGGTGAACATCATCGATATCATATTTTATGTAATGGAAAAGGGGGTGAACATCATCGATATCATATTTTTTGTAATGGAAAAGGGGGTGAACATCATCGATATCATGTGTTATGTAATGGAAATGGGGTGAACATCATCGATATCATATTTTTTGTAATGGAAAAGGGGGTGAACATCATCGATATAATATTTTATGTAATGGAAATGGGGTGGACATCATCTATGTCATATTTTATGTAATGTAAATGGGGTGGACATCATCTATGTCATATTTTATGCAATGGAAATGGGGTGAACATCATCGATATCATATTTTATGTAATGGAAATGGGGTGAACATCATCGATATCATATTTTATGTAATGGAAATGGGGTGAACATCATCGATATCATGTTTTATGTAATGGAAATGGGGTGAACATCATCGATATCATATTTTATGTAATGGAAATGGGGTGAACATAATCGATATCATATTTTATGTAATGGAAATGGGGTGAAACATCATCGATATCATATTTTATGTAATGGAAATGGGGTGAACGTCATCGATATTATATTTTATGTAACGGAAAGGGTGGGTGAACAGTATCGATATCATGTTTTATGTAATGGAAAAAGGGGTGAACATCATCGATATCATATTTTTTGTAATGGAAAAGGGGGTGAACATCATCGATATCATGTGTTATGTAATGGAAATGGGATGAACATCATAGATATCATTTTTTTTGTAATGGAAAAGGGGGTGAACATCATCGATATAATATTTTATGTAATGGAAATGGGGTGGACATTATCTATGTCATATTTTATGTAATGGAAATGGGGTGGACATCATCTATGTCATATTTTATGTAATGGAAATGGAGTGAACATCATCGATATCATATTTTATGTAATGGAAATGGGGTGAACATCATCGATACCATATTTTATGTAACGGAAAGGGTGGGTGAACATCATCGATATCATGTTTTATGCAATGGAAATGGGGTGAACATCATCGATATCATATTTTATGTAATGTAAAAGGGGGTGAACATCAACGATATCATATTTTATGTAATGGAAAAGGGGTTGAACATCATCGATATCATATGTTATGTACTGGGAAAGGGGGTGAACATCATCGATATCATATGTTATGTAATGGAAATGAGGTGGACATCATCTATGTCATATTTTATGTAATGGAATTGGGGTGAACATCATCGATACCATATTTTATGTAATGGAAAGAAGGAGAGGGGGGGGATTAACATAATCAATAACTGATTTTATGTAATTGAAAATGGAGGGCGTGAACATCATCGATATCATGTTTTCTGTAATGGAAAGGGGGTGAACATCATCGATATCATATTTTTTTGTAATGGAAAGGAGGGGGGGGGGGGGGGGTTAACATAATCAATAACTGATTTTATGTAATTGAAAAGGGTGGGGGTAAGCATCATCGATATCATATTTTATGTAATGGAAAAGGGGTGAACATCATCGATATCATATTTTGTGTAATGGAAAAGGGGTGAACATCATCGATATCATATTTTATGTAATGGAAAAGGTGGTGAACATCATTGATATCATATTTTATGTAATGGAAAAGGGGGTGAATATCATCGATATCATGTTTTATGTAATGGAAATGGGGTGAACATCATCGATATCATATTCATTGTAAGGGAAAGGTGTGAACATAATCGATATCATGTTTTATGTAATGGAAATGGGGTGAACATCATCGATATCATGTTTTATGTAATGGAAATGGGATGAACATCATCGATATCATATTTTATGTAATGGAAATGGGGTGAACATCATCGATATCATATTTTATGTAATGGAAATGGGGTGAACGTCATCGATATCATATTTTATGTAACGGAAAGGGTGGGTGAACAGTATCGATATCATGTTTTATGTAATGGAAATGGGGTGAACATCATCGATATCATATTTTATGTACTGGAAAAGGGGGTGAACATCATCGATATCATATTTTATGTAATGGAAATGGGGTGGAAATCATCTATATCATATTTTATGTAATGGAAATGGGGTGAGCATCATCGATATCCTATTCATTGTAATGGAAAGGGGGTGAACATCATTGGTATCATATTTTATGCAATGGAAATGGGGTGAACATCATCAATATCATGTTTTATGTAATGGAAATGGGGTGAACATCATCGATATCATATTTTATGTAATGGAAATGGGGTGGAAATCATCTATGTCATATTTTATGTAATGGAAATGGGGTGTACATCATCGATAGCATATTCATTGTAAGGGAAAGGAGTGAACATAATCGATATCATATTTTTTGTAATGGAAAAGGGGGTGAACATCATCGATATCATGTGTTATGTAATGGAAATGGGATGAACATCATAGATATCATTTTTTTTGTAATGGAAAAGGGGGTGAACATTATCTATGTCATATTTTATGTAATGGAAATGGGGTGGACATTATCTATGTCATATTTTATGTAATGGAAATGGGGTGGACATCATCTATGTCATATTTTATGTAATGGAAATGGAGTGAACATCATCGATATCATATTTTATGTAATGGAAATGGGGTGAACATCATCGATACCATATTTTATGTAACGGAAAGGGTGGGTGAACATCATCGATATCATATTTTATGTAATGTAAAAGGGGGTGAACATCAACGATATCATATTTTATGTAATGGAAAAGGGGTTGAACATCATCGATATCATATGTTATGTACTGGGAAAGGGGGTGAACATCATCGATATCATATGTTATGTAATGGAAATGAGGTGGACATCATCTATGTCATATTTTATGTAATGGAAATGGGGTGAACATCATCGATACCATATTTTATGTAATGGAAAGAAGGAGAGGGGGGGGATTAACATAATCAATAACTGATTTTATGTAATTGAAAATGGAAGGCGTGAACATCATCGATATCATGTTTTCTGTAATGGAAAGGGGGTGAACATCATCGATATCATATTTTTTTGTAATGGAAAGGAGGGGGGGGGGGTTAACATAATCAATAACTGATTTTATGTAATTGAAAAGGGTGGGGGTAAGCATCATCGATATCATATTTTATGTAATGGAAAAGGGGTGAACATCATCGATATCATATTTTGTGTAATGGAAAAGGGGTGAACATCATCGATATCATATTTTATGTAATGGAAAAGGTGGTGAACATCATTGATATCATATTTTATGTAATGGAAAAGGGGGTGAATATCATCGATATCATATTTTATGTAATGGAAATGGGGTGAACATCATCGATATCATATTCATTGTAAGGGAAAGGTGTGAACATAATCGATATCATGTTTTATGTAATGGAAATGGGGTGAACATCATCGATATCATGTTTTATGTAATGGAAATGGGATGAACATCATCGATATCATATTTTATGTAATGGAAATGGGGTGAACATCATCGATATCATATTTTATGTAATGGAAATGGGGTGAACGTCATCGATATCATATTTTATGTAACGGAAAGGGTGGGTGAACAGTATCGATATCATGTTTTATGTAATGGAAATGGGGTGAACATCATCGATATCATATTTTATGTACTGGAAAAGGGGGTGAACATCATCGATATCATATTTTATGTAATGGAAATGGGGTGGAAATCATCTATATCATATTTTATGTAATGGAAATGGGGTGAGTATCATCGATATCCTATTCATTGTAATGGAAAGGGGGTGAACATCATTGGTATCATATTTTATGCAATGGAAATGGGGTGAACATCATCAATATCATGTTTTATGTAATGGAAATGGGGTGAACATCATCGATATCATATTTTATGTAATGGAAATGGGGTGGAAATCATCTATGTCATATTTTATGTAATGGAAATGGGGTGTACATCATCGATAGCATATTCATTGTAAGGGAAAGGAGTGAACATAATCGATATCATGTTTTATGTAATGGAAACGGGGTGAACATCATCGATATCATATTTTATGTAATGGAAATGGGTTGAACATCATCGATATCATATTTTATGTAATGGAAATGGGGTGAACGTCATCGATATCATATTTTATGTAATGGAAAGGGTGGGTGAACAGTATCGATATCATGTTTTATGTAATGGAAATGGGGTGAACATCATCGATATCATATTTTATGTACTGGAAAAGGGGGTGAACAGTATCGATATCATGTTTTATGTAATGGAAAAGGGGGTGAACATCATCGATATCATATTTTATGTAATGGAAAAGGGGGTGAACATCATCGATATCATATTTTTTGTAATGGAAAAGGGGGTGAACATCATCGATATCATGTGTTATGTAATGGAAATGGGGTGAACATCATCGATATCATATTTTTTGTAATGGAAAAGGGGGTGAACATCATCGATATAATATTTTATGTAATGGAAATGGGGTGGACATCATCTATGTCATATTTTATGTAATGGAAATGGGGTGAACATCATCGATATCATATTTTATGTAATGGAAATGGGGTGAACATCATCGATATCATATTTTATGTAATGGAAATGGGGTGAACATAATCGATATCATATTTTATGTAATGGAAATGGGGTGAAACATCATCGATATCATATTTTATGTAATGGAAATGGGGTGAACGTCATCGATATCATATTTTATGTAACGGAAAGGGTGGGTGAACAGTATCGATATCATGTTTTATGTAATGGAAAAAGGGGTGAACATCATCGATATCATATTTTTTGTAATGGAAAAGGGGGTGAACATCATCGATATCATGTGTTATGTAATGGAAATGGGGTGAACATCATAGATATCATTTTTTTTGTAATGGAAAAGGGGGTGAACATTATCGATATAATATTTTATGTAATGGAAATGGGGTGAACATTATCTATGTCATATTTTATGTAATGGAAATGGGGTGGACATCATCTATGTCATATTTTATGTAATGGAAATGGAGTGAACATCATCGATATCATATTTTATGTAATGGAAATGGGGTGAACATAATCGATATCATATTTTATGTAATGGAAATGGGGTGAACATCATCGATACCATATTTTATGTAACGGAAAGGGTGGGTGAACATCATCGATATCATGTTTTATGCAATGGAAATGGGGTGACCATCATCGATATCATATTTTATGTAATGTAAAAGGGGGTGAACATCAACGATATCATATTTTATGTAATGGAAAAGGGGTTGAACATCATCGATATCATATTTTATGTACTGGGAAAGGGGGTGAACATCATCGATATAATATTTTATGTAATGGAAATGGGGTGGACATCTGTAATGGAAATGGGGTGAACATCATCGATATCATATTTTATGTAATGGAAAAGGGGTTGAACATCATCGATATCATATTTTATGTACTGGGAAAGGGGGTGAACATCATCGATATAATATTTTATGTAATGGAAATGGGGTGGACATCATCTATGTCATATTTTATGTAATGGAAATGGGGTGAACATCATCGATATCATATTTTATGTAATGGAAATGGGGTGAACATCATCGATATCATATTTTATGTAATGGAAATGGGGTGAACATAATCGATATCATATTTTATGTAATGGAAATGGGGTGAAACATCATCGATATCATATTTTATGTAATGGAAATGGGGTGAACGTCATCGATATCATATTTTATGTAACGGAAAGGGTGGGTGAACAGTATCGATATCATGTTTTATGTAATGGAAAAAGGGGTGAACATCATCGATATCATATTGTTTGTAATGGAAAAGGGGGTGAACATCATCGATATCATGTGTTATGTAATGGAAATGGGGTGAACATCATAGATATCATTTTTTTGTAATGGAAAAGGGGGTGAACATCATCGATATAATATTTTATGTAATGGAAATGGGGTGGACATTATCTATGTCATATTTTATGTAATGGAAATGGGGTGGACATCATCTATGTCATATTTTATGTAATGGAAATGGAGTGAACATCATCGATATCATATTTTATGTAATGGAAATGGGGTGAACATAATCGATATCATATTTTATGTAATGGAAATGGGGTGAACATCATCGATACCATATTTTATGTAACGGAAAGGGTGGGTGAACATCATCGATATCATGTTTTATGCAATGGAAATGGGGTGAACATCATCGATATCATATTTTATGTAATGTAAAAGGGGGTGAACATCAACGATATCATATTTTATGTAATGGAAAAGGGGTTGAACATCATCGATATCATATGTTATGTACTGGGAAAGGGGGTGAACATCATCGATATCATATGTTATGTAATGGAAATGAGGTGGACATCATCTATGTCATATTTTATGTAATGGAAATGGGGTGAACACCATCGATATCATATTTTATGTAATGGAAAGAAGGAGAGGGGGAGGATTAACATAATCAATAACTGATTTTATGTAATTGAAAATGGAGGGCGTGAACATCATCGATATCATGTTTTCTGTAATGGAAAGGGGGTGAACATCATCGATATCATATTTTTTTTGTAATGGAAAGGAGGGGGGGGGGGTTAACATAATCAATAACTGATTTTATGTAATTGAAAAGGGTGGGGGTAAACATCATCGATATCATATTTTATGTAATGGAAAAGGGGTGAACATCATCGATATCATATTTTGTGTAATGGAAAAGGTGGTGAACATCATCGATATCATATTTTATGTAATGGAAAAGGTGGTGAACATCATCGATATCATATTTTATGTAATGGAAAAGGGGGTGAATATCATCGATATCATATTTTATGCAATGGAAATGGGGTGAACATCATCGATATCATATTCATTGTAAGGGAAAGGTGTGAACATAATCGATATCATGTTTTATATAATGGAAATGGGGTGAACATCATCGATATCATGTTTTATGTAATGGAAATGGGATGAACATCATCGATATCATATTTTATGTAATGGAAATGGGGTGAACATCATCGATATCATATTTTATGTAATGGAAATGGGGTGAACGTCATCGATATCATATTTTATGTAACGGAAAGGGTGGGTGAACAATATTGATATCATGTTTTATGTAATGGAAATGGGGTGAACATCATCGATATCATATTTTATGTACTGGAAAAGGGGGTGAACATCATCGATATCATATTTTATGTAATGGAAATGGGGTGGAAATCATCTATATCATATTTTATGTAATGGAAATGGGGTGAGCATCATCGATATCCTATTCATTGTAATGGAAAGGGGGTGAACATCATTGGTATCATATTTTATGTAATGGAAATGGGGTGAACATCATCAATATCATGTTTTATGTAATGGAAATGGGGTGAACATCATCGATATCATATTTTATGTAATGGAAATGGGGTGGAAATCATCTATATCATATTTTATGTAATGGAAATGGGGTGTACATCATCGATATCATATTCATTGTAAGGGAAAGGAGTGAACATAATCGATATCATGTTTTATGTAATGGAAACGGGGTGAACATCATCGATATCATATTTTATGTAATGGAAATGGGGTGAACATCATCGATATCATATTTTATGTAATGGAAATGGGGTGAACGTCATCGATATCATATTTTATGTAATGGAAAGGGTGGGTGAACAGTATCGATATCATGTTTTATGTAATGGAAAAGGGGGTGAACATCATCGATATCATATTTTATGTAATGGAAAAGGGGATGAACATCATCGATATCATATTTTTTGTAATGGAAAAGGGGGTGAACATCATCGATATCATGTGTTATGTAATGGAAATGGGGTGAACATCATCGATATCATATTTGTTGTAATGGAAATGGGGTGAACATCATCGATATCATATTTTATGTAACGGAAATGGGGTGAACATAATCGATATCATATTTTATGTAATGGAAATGGGGTGAACATCATAGATACCATATTTTATGTAACGGAAAGGGTGGGTGAACATCATCGATATCATGTTTTATGCAATGGAAATGGGGTGAACATCATCGATATCATATTTTATGTAATGTAAAAGGGGGTGAACATCAACAATATCATATTTTATGTAATGGAAAAGGGGTTGAACATCATCGATATCATATTTTATGTACTGGGAAAGGGGGTGAACATCATCGATATCATATGTTATGTAATGGAAAGGGGGTGAACATCATCGATATCATATTTTTTTGTAATGGAAAGGAGGGGGGTGAACATCATAGATATCATATTTTATGTAATGGAAAAGGGGTGAACATCATCGATATCATATTTTGTGTAATGGAAAAGGGGTGAACATCATCGATATCATATTTTATGTAATGGAAAAGGTGGTGAACATCATCGATATCTTATTTTATGTAATGGAAAAGGGGGTGAATATCATCGATATCATATTTTATGTAATGGAAAAGGGGATGAACATCATCGATATCATATGTTATGTAATGGAAAGGAGGGGGGGGGGGGACATAATCAATAACTGATTTTATGTAATTGAAAAGGGGATGAACATCATCGATATCATATTTTATGTAATGGAAAGGGGTGAATATCATCGATATCATATTTTATGTAATGGAAAAGCGGGTGAACATCATCGATATCATGTTTTATGTAATGGAAAAGGGGTGAACATCATTGATATCATATTTATTGTAAGGGAAAGGGGGATGAACATAATCGATATCATGTTTTTTGTAATGGAAAAGGGGGTGAACATAATCGCTATCATGTTTTATGTAATGGAAAAGGGGGTGAACATCATCGATATCATATTTTATGTAATGGAAAAGATGGGTGAACATCATCGATATCATATTTATTGTAAGGTAAAAGGGGGTGAACATAATCGATATCATGTTTTTTGTAATGGAAAATGGGGTGAACATCATCGATATCATATTTTATGTAATGGAAAAGGGGTGAACATCATCGATATAATATTTTATTTAATGGAAAAGGGGATGAACATCATCGATATCATATTTTATGTAATGGAAAAGGGGTGAACATCATCGATATCATATTTTATGTAATGGAAAAGGGGTGAACATCATCGATATCATATTTTATGTAATGGAAAAGGGGTGAACATCATCGATATCATATTTTATGTAATGGAAAAGGGGGTGAACATCATCGATATCATATTTTATGTAATGGAAAAGGGGTGAACATCATCGATATCATATTCTATGTAACGGAAAAGGGGGTGAACATCATCGATATCATGTTTTATGTAATAGAAAAGGGGATGAACATCATCGATATCATATTTTATGTAATGGAAAAGGGGTGAACATCATCGATATCATATTTTATGTAATGGAAAAGGGGGTGAACATCATCGATATCATATTTTATGTAATGGAAAAGGGGTGAACATCATCGATATCATATTTTATGTAATGGAAAAGAGGTGAACATCATCGATGTCATATTTTATGTAATGGAAAAGGGGGTGAACATCATCGATATCATATTATATGTAATGGAAAAGGTGGTGAACATCATCGATATCATATTTTATGTAATGGAAAAGGGGATGAACATCATCGATATCATATTTATTGTAAGGGACAGGGGGGTGAACATAATCCATATCATGTTTTTTGTAATGGAAAAGGAGGTGAACATCATCGATATCATATTTTATGTAATGGAAAAGGGGTGAACATCATCTATATCATATTTTATTTAATGGAAAAGGGGATGAACATCATCGATATCATATTTTATGTAATGGAAAAGGGGTGAACATCATCGATATCATATTTTATGTAATGGAAAAGGGGTGAACATCATCGATATCATATTTTATGTAATAGAAAAGGTGCTAAACATCATCGATATCATATTTTATGTAATGGAAAAGGTGTGAACATCATCGATATCATGTTTTATGTAATGGAAAAGGGGATGAACATCATCGATATCATATTTTATGTAATGTAAAAGGGGGTGAACATCAACGATATCATATTTCATGTAATGGAAAAGGGGTTGAACATCATCGATATCATATTTTATGTACTAGGAAAGGGGGTGAACATCATCGATATCATATGTTATGTAATGGAAATGAGGTGGACATCATCTATGTCATATTTTATGTAATGGAAAAGGGGTGAACATCATCGATATCATATTTTATGTAATGGAAATGGGGTGAACATCATCGATATCATATTTTATGTAATGGAAATGGGGTGAACATCATCGATATCATGTTTTATGTAATGGAAATGGGGTGAACATCATCGATATCATATTTTATGTAATGGAAATGGGGTGAACATAATCGATATCATATTTTATGTAATGGAAATGGGGTGAACATCATCGATATAATATTTTATGTAATGGAAATGGGGTGAACGTCATCGATATCATATTTTATGTAACGGAAAGGGTGGGTGAACAGTATCGATATCATGTTTTATGTAATGGAAAAAGGGGTGAACATCATCGATATCATATTTTTTGTAATGGAAAAGGGGGTGAACATCATCGATATCATGTGTTATGTAATGGAAATGGGGTGAACATCATAGATATCATTTTTTTTGTAATGGAAAAGCGGGTGAACATCATCGATATAATATTTTATGTAATGGAAATGGGGTGGACATTATCTATGTCATATTTTATGTAATGGAAATGGGGTGGACATCATCTATGTCATATTTTATGTAATGGAAATGGAGTGAACATCATCGATATCATATTTTATGTAATGGAAATGGGGTGAACATCATCGATATCATATTTTATGTAACGGAAATGGGTGAACATAATCGATATCATATTTTATGTAATGGAAATGCGGTGAACATCATCGATACCATATTTTATGTAACGGAAAGGGTGGGTGAACATCATCGATATCATGTTTTATGCAATGGAAATGGGGTAAACATCATTGATATCATATTTTATGTAATGTAAAAGGGGGTGAACATCAACGATATCATATTTTATGTAATGGAAAAGGGGTTGAACATCATCGATATTATATTTTATGTACTGGGAAAGGGGGTGAACATCATCGATATCATATGTTATGTAATGGAAATGAGGTGGACATCATCTATGTCATATTTTATGCAATGGAAATGGGGTGAACATCATCGATATCATATTTTATGTAATGGAAAGAAGGAGAGGGGGGGGGGGGGGGGTTGGGGATTAACATAATCAATAACTGATTTTATGTAATTGAAAATGGAGGGCGTGAACATCATCGATATCATGTTTTATGTAATGGAAAAGGGGTGAACATCATCGATATCATATTTTGTGTAATGGAAAAGGGGTTGAACATCATCGATATCATATTTTATGTACTAGGAAAGGGGGTGAACATCATCGATATCATATGTTATGTAATGGAAATGAGGTGGACATCATCTATGTCATATTTTATGTAATGGAAAAGGGGTGAACATCATCGATATCATATTTTATGTAATGGAAATGGGGTGAACATCATCGATATCATATTTTATGTAATGGAAATGGGGTGAACATCATCGATATCATGTTTTATGTAATGGAAATGGGGTGAACATCATCGATATCATATTTTATGTAATGGAAATGGGGTGAACATAATCGATATCATATTTTATGTAATGGAAATGGGGTGAACATCATCGATATAATATTTTATGTAATGGAAATGGGGTGAACGTCATCGATATCATATTTTATGTAACGGAAAGGGTGGGTGAACAGTATCGATATCATGTTTTATGTAATGGAAAAAGGGGTGAACATCATCGATATCATATTTTTTGTAATGGAAAAGGGGGTGAACATCATCGATATCATGTGTTATGTAATGGAAATGGGGTGAACATCATAGATATCATTTTTTTTGTAATGGAAAAGCGGGTGAACATCATCGATATAATATTTTATGTAATGGAAATGGGGTGGACATTATCTATGTCATATTTTATGTAATGGAAATGGGGTGGACATCATCTATGTCATATTTTATGTAATGGAAATGGAGTGAACATCATCGATATCATATTTTATGTAATGGAAATGGGGTGAACATCATCGATATCATATTTTATGTAACGGAAATGGGTGAACATAATCGATATCATATTTTATGTAATGGAAATGCGGTGAACATCATCGATACCATATTTTATGTAACGGAAAGGGTGGGTGAACATCATCGATATCATGTTTTATGCAATGGAAATGGGGTAAACATCATTGATATCATATTTTATGTAATGTAAAAGGGGGTGAACATCAACGATATCATATTTTATGTAATGGAAAAGGGGTTGAACATCATCGATATTATATTTTATGTACTGGGAAAGGGGGTGAACATCATCGATATCATATGTTATGTAATGGAAATGAGGTGGACATCATCTATGTCATATTTTATGCAATGGAAATGGGGTGAACATCATCGATATCATATTTTATGTAATGGAAAGAAGGAGAGGGGGGGGGGGGGGGGTTGGGGATTAACATAATCAATAACTGATTTTATGTAATTGAAAATGGAGGGCGTGAACATCATCGATATCATGTTTTATGTAATGGAAAAGGGGTGAACATCATCGATATCATATTTTGTGTAATGGAAAAGGGGTGAACATCATCGATATCATATTTTATGTAATGGAAAAGGTGGTGAACATCATCGATATCATATTTTATGTAATGGAAAAGGGGGTGAATATCATCGATATCATATTTTATGTAATGGAAAAGGGGATGAACATCATCGATATCATATGTTATGTAATGGAAAGGAGGGGGGGACATAATCAATAACTGATTTTATGTAATTGAAAAGGGGATGAACATCATCGATATCATATTTTATGTAATGGAAAGGGGTGAATATCATCGATATCATATTTTGTGTAATGGAAAAGCGGGTGAACATCATCGATATCATGTTTTATGTATTGGAAAAAGGGTGAACATCATTGATATCATATTTATTGTAAGGGAAAGGGGGATGAACATAATCGATATCATGTTTTTTATAATGGAAAAGGGGGTGAACATAATCGCTATCATGTTTTATGTAATGGAAAAGGGGGTGAACATCATCGATATCATATTTTATGTAATGGAAAAGAGGGGTGAACATCATCGATATCATATTTATTGTAAGGGAAAAGGGGGTGAACATAATCGATTTCATGTTTTTTGTAATGGAAAATGGGGTGAACATCATCGATATCATATTTTATGTAATGGAAAAGGGGTGAACATCATCGATATCATATTTTATGTAATGGAAAAGGGGTGAACATCATCGATATCATATTTTATGTAATGGAAAAGGGGGTGAACATCATCGATATCATATTTTATGTAATGGAAAAGGGGTGAACATCATCGATATCATATTCTATGTAATGGAAAATGGGGTGAACATCATCGATATCATGTTTTATGTAATAGAAAAGGGGATGAACATCATCGATATCATATTTTATGTAATGGAAAAGGGGTGAACATCATCGATATCATATTTTATGTAATGGAAAAGGGGGTGAACATCATCGATATCATATTTTATGTAATGGAAAAGGGGTGAACATCATCGATATCATATTTTATGTAATGGAAAAGAGGTGAACATCATCGATGTCATATTTTATGTAATGAAAAAGGGGGTGAACATCATCGATATCATATTCTATGTAATGGAAAAGGGGGTGAACATCATCGATATCATATTTTATGTAATGGAAAAGGGGATGAACATCATCGATATCATATTTATTGTAAGGGACAGGGGGGTGAACATAATCGATATCATGTTTTTTGTAATGGAAAAGGGGGTGAACATCATCGATATCATATTTTATGTAATGGAAAAGGGGTGAACATCATCTATATCATATTTTATTTAATGGAAAAGGGGATGAACATCATCGATATCATATTTTATGTAATGGAAAAGGGGTGAACATCATCGATATCATATTTTATGTAATGGAAAAGGGGTGAACATCATCGATATCATATTTTATGTAATAGAAAAGGTGCTAAACATCATCGATATCATATTTTATGTAATGGAAAAGGGGTGAACATCATCGATATCATGTTTTATGTAATGGAAAAGGGGATGAACATCATCGATATCATATTTTATGTAATGTAAAAGGGGGTGAACATCAACGATATCATATTTTATGTAATGGAAAAGGCGTTGAACATCATCGATATCATATTTTATGTACTGGGAAAGGGGGTGAACATCATCGATATCATATTTTATGTAATGGAAAAGGGGATGAACATCATCGATATCATATTTATTGTAAGGGACAGGGGGGTGAACATAATCGATATCATGTTTTTTGTAATGGAAAAGGGGGTGAACATCATCGATATCATATTTTATGTAATGGAAAAGGGGTGAACATCATCGATATCATATTTTATTTAATGGAAAAGGGGATGAACATCATCGATATCATATTTTATGTAATGGAAAAGGGGTGAACATCATCGATATCATATTTTATGTAATGGAAAAGGGGTGAACATCATCGATATCATATTTTATGCAATAGAAAAGGTGCTAAACATCATCGATATCATATTTTATGTAATGGAAATGGGGTGAACATCATCGATATCATGTTTTATGTAATGGAAAAGGGGATGAACATCATCGATATCATATTTTATGTAATGTAAAAGGGGGTGAACATCAACGATATCATATTTTATGTAATGGAAAAGGGGTTGAACATCATCGATATCATATTTTATGTACTGGGAAAGGGGGTGAACATCATCGATATCATATGTTATGTAATGGAAATGAGGTGGACATCATCTATGTCATATTTTATGTAATGGAAATGGGGTGAACATCATCGATATCATATTTTAAGTAATGGAAATGGGGTAAACATCATCGATATCATATTTTATGTAATGGAAATGGGGTGAACATCATCGATATCACGTTTTATGCAATGGAAATGGGGTGAACATCATCGATATCATATTTTATGTAATGGAAATGGGGTGAACATAATCGATATCATATTTTATGTAATGGAAATGGGGTGAACATCATCGTTATCATATTTTATGTAATGGAAATGGGGTGAACGTCATCGATATCATATTTTATGTAACGGAAAGGATGGGTGAACAGTATCGATATCATGTTTTATGTAATGGAAAAAGGGGTGAACATCATCGATATCATATTTTTTGTAATGGAAAAGGGGGTGAACATCATCGATATCATGTGCTATGTAATGGAAATGGGGTGAACATCATAGATATCATTTTTTTTGTAATGGAAAAGGGGGTGAACATCATCGATATAATATTTTATGTAATGGAAATGGGGTGGACATTATCTATGTCATATTTTATGTAATGGAAATGGGGTGGACATCATCTATGTCATATTTTATGTAATGGAAATGGAGTGAACATCATCGATATCATATTTTATGTAATGGAAATGGGGTGAACATCATCGATATCATATTTTATGTAACGGAAATGGGTGAACATAATCGATATCATATTTTATGTAATGTAAAAGGGGGTGAACATCAACGATATCATATTTTATGTAATGGAAAAGGGGTTGAACATCATCGATATCATATTTTATGTACTGGGAAAGGGGGTGAACATCATCGATATCATATGTTATGTAATGGAAATGAGGTGGACATCATCTATGTCATATTTTATGTAATGGAAATGGGGTGAACATCATCGATATCATATTTTATGTAATGGAAAGAAGGAGAGAGGGGGGGGGGGATTAACATAATCAATAACTGATTTTATGTAATTGAAAATGGAGGGCGTGAACATCATCGATATCATGTTTTATGTAATGGAAAGGGGGTGAACATCATCGATATCATATTTGTTTGTAATGGAAAGGAGGGGGGGGGGGTTAACATAATCAATAGCTGATTTTATGTAATTGAAAAGGGTGGGGGGTGAACATCATCGATATCATATTTTATGTAATGGAAAAGGGGTGAACATCATCGATATCATATTTTATGTAATGGAAAAGGTGGTGAACATCATCGATATCATATTTTATGTAATGGAAAAGGGGGTGAATATCATCGATATCATATTTTATGTAATGGAAAAGGGGATGAACATCATCGATATCATATGTAATGTAATGGAAAGGAGGGGGGGAACATAATCAATAACTGATTTTACGTAATTGAAAAGGGGATGAACATCATCGATATCATATTTTATGTAATGGAAAGGGGTGAATATCATCGATATCATATTTTATGTAATGGAAAAGCGGGTGAACATCATCGATATCATGTTTTATGTAATGGAAAAGGGGTGAACATCATTGATATCATATTTATTGTAAGGGAAAGGGGGATGAACATAATCGATATCATGCTTTTTGTAATGGAAAAGGGTGTGAACATAATCGCTATCATGCTTTATGTAATGGAAAAGGGGGTGAACATCATCGATATCATATTTTATGCAATGGAAAAGCGGGGTGAACATCATCGATATCATATTTATTGTAAGGGAAATGGGGGTGAACATAATCGATATCATGTTTTTTGTAATGAAAAATGGGGTGAACATCATCGATATCATATTTTATGTAATGGAAAAGGGGTGAACATCATCGATATCATATTTTATGTAATGGAAAAGGGGTGAACATCATCGATATCATATTTTATGTAATGGAAAAGAGGTGAACATCATCGATGTCATAATTTATGTAATGGAAAAGGGGGTGAACATCATCGATATCATATTTTATTTAATGGAAAAGGGGATGAACATCATCGATATCATATTTTATGTAATGGAAAAGGGGTGAACATCATCGATATCATATTTTATGTAATGGAAAAGGGGTGAACATCATCGATATCATATTTTATGCAATAGAAAAGGTGCTAAACATCATCGATATCATATTTTATGTAATGGAAATGGGGTGAACATCATCGATATCATGTTTTATGTAATGGAAAAGGGGATGAACATCATCGATATCATATTTTATGTAATGTAAAAGGGGGTGAACATCAACGATATCATATTTTATGTAATGGAAAAGGGGTTGAACATCATCGATATCATATTTTATGTACTGGGAAAGGGGGTGAACATCATCGATATCATATGTTATGTAATGGAAATGAGGTGGACATCATCTATGTCATATTTTATGTAATGGAAATGGGGTGAACATCATCGATATCATATTTTAAGTAATGGAAATGGGGTAAACATCATCGATATCATATTTTATGTAATGGAAATGGGGTGAACATCATCGATATCACGTTTTATGCAATGGAAATGGGGTGAACATCATCGATATCATATTTTATGTAATGGAAATGGGGTGAACATAATCGATATCATATTTTATGTAATGGAAATGGGGTGAACATCATCGTTATCATATTTTATGTAATGGAAATGGGGTGAACGTCATCGATATCATATTTTATGTAACGGAAAGGATGGGTGAACAGTATCGATATCATGTTTTATGTAATGGAAAAAGGGGTGAACATCATCGATATCATATTTTTTGTAATGGAAAAGGGTGTGAACATCATCGATATCATGTGCTATGTAATGGAAATGGGGTGAACATCATAGATATCATTTTTTTTGTAATGGAAAAGGGGGTGAACATCATCGATATAATATTTTATGTAATGGAAATGGGGTGGACATTATCTATGTCATATTTTATGTAATGGAAATGGGGTGGACATCATCTATGTCATATTTTATGTAATGGAAATGGAGTGAACATCATCGATATCATATTTTATGTAATGGAAATGGGGTGAACATCATCGATATCATATTTTATGTAACGGAAATGGGTGAACATAATCGATATCATATTTTATGTAATGTAAAAGGGGGTGAACATCAACGATATCATATTTTATGTAATGGAAAAGGGGTTGAACATCATCGATATCATATTTTATGTACTGGGAAAGGGGGTGAACATCATCGATATCATATGTTATGTAATGGAAATGAGGTGGACATCATCTATGTCATATTTTATGTAATGGAAATGGGGTGAACATCATCGATATCATATTTTATGTAATGGAAAGAAGGAGAGAGGGGGGGGGATTAACATAATCAATAACTGATTTTATGTAATTGAAAATGGAGGGCGTGAACATCATCGATATCATGTTTTATGTAATGGAAAGGGGGTGAACATCATCGATATCATATTTGTTTGTAATGGAAAGGAGGGGGGGGGGTTAACATAATCGATATCATATTTTATGTAATGGAAAAGGGGTGAACATCATCGATATCATATTTTATGTAATGGAAAAGTTGGTGAACATCATCGATATCATATTTTATGTAATGGAAAAGGGGGTGAATATCATCGATATCATATTTTATGTAATGGAAAAGGGGATGAACATCATCGATATCATATGTAATGTAATGGAAAGGAGGGGGGGAACATAATCAATAACTGATTTTACGTAATTGAAAAGGGGATGAACATCATCGATATCATATTTTATGTAATGGAAAGGGGTGAATATCATCGATATCATATTTTATGTAATGGAAAAGCGGGTGAACATCATCGATATCATGTTTTATGTAATGGAAAAGGGGTGAACATCATTGATATCATATTTATTGTAAGGGAAAGGGGGATGAACATAATCGATATCATGTTTTTTGTAATGGAAAAGGGTGTGAACATAATCGCTATCATGCTTTATGTAATGGAAAAGGGGGTGAACATCATCGATATCATATTTTATGTAATGGAAAAGCGGGGTGAACATCATCGATATCATATTTATTGTAAGGGAAATGGGGGTGAACATAATCGATATCATGTTTTTTGTAATGAAAAATGGGGTGAACATCATCGATATCATATTTTATGTAATGGAAAAGGGGTGAACATCATCGATATCATATTTTATGTAATGGAAAAGGGGTGAACATCATCGATATCATATTTTATGTAATGGAAAAGAGGTGAACATCATCGATGTCATAATTTATGTAATGGAAAAGGGGGTGAACATCATCGATATCATATTCTATGTAATGGAAAAGGGGGTGAACATCATCGATATCATATTTTATGTAATGGAAAAGGGGATGAACATCATCGATATCATATTTATTGTAAGGGACAGGGGGGTGAACATAATCGATATCATGTTTTTTGTAATGGAAAAGGGGGTGAACATCATCGATATCATATTTTATGTAATGGAAAAGGGGTGAACATCATCTATATCATATTTTATTTAATGGAAAAGGGGATGAACATCATCGATATCATATTTTATGTAATGGAAAAGGGGTGAACATCATCGATATCATATTTTATGTAATGGAAAAGGGGTGAACATCATCGATATCATATTTTATGTAATAGAAAAGGTGCTAAACATCATCGATATCATATTTTATGTAATGGAAAAGGGGTGAACATCATCGATATCATGTTTTATGTAATGGAAAAGGGGATGAACATCATCGATATCATATTTTATGTAATGTAAAAGGGGGTGAACATCAACGATATCATATTTTATGTAATGGAAAAGGCGTTGAACATCATCGATATCATATTTTATGTACTGGGAAAGGGGGTGAACATCATCGATATCATATTTTATGTAATGGAAAAGGGGATGAACATCATCGATATCATATTTATTGTAAGGGACAGGGGGGTGAACATAATCGATATCATGTTTTTGTAATGGAAAAGGGGGTGAACATCATCGATATCATATTTTATGTAATGGAAAAGGGGTGAACATCATCGATATCATATTTTATTTAATGGAAAAGGGGATGAACATCATCGATATCATATTTTATGTAATGGAAAAGGGGTGAACATCATCGATATCATATTTTATGTAATGGAAAAGGGGTGAACATCATCGATATCATATTTTATGTAATAGAAAAGGTGCTAAACATCATCGATATCATATTTTATGTAATGGAAATGGGGTGAACATCATCGATATCATGTTTTATGTAATGGAAAAGGGGATGAACATCATCGATATCATATTTTATGTAATGTAAAAGGGGGTGAACATCAACGATATCATATTTTATGTAATGGAAAAGGGGTTGAACATCATCGATATCATATTTTATGTACTGGGAAAGGGGGTGAACATCATCGATATCATATGTTATGTAATGGAAATGAGGTGGACATCATCTATGTCATATTTTATGTAATGGAAATGGGGTGAACATCATCGATATCATATTTTATGTAATGGAAATGGGGTGAACATCATCGATATCATATTTTATGTAATGGAAATGGGGTGAACATCATCGATATCACGTTTTATGCAATGGAAATGGGGTGAACATCATCGATATCATATTTTATGTAATGGAAATGGGGTGAACATAATCGATATCATATTTTATGTAATGGAAATGGGGTGAACATCATCGGTATCATATTTTATGTAATGGAAATGGGGTGAACGTCATCGATATAATATTTTATGTAACGGAAAGGATGGGTGAACAGTATCGATATCATGTTTTATGTAATGGAAAAAGGGGTGAACATCATCGATATCATATTTTTTGCAATGGAAAAGGGGGTGAACATCATCGATATCATGTGTTATGTAATGGAAATGGGGTGAACATCATAGATATCATTTTTTTTGTAATGGAAAAGGGGGTGAACATCATCGATATAATATTTTATGTAATGGAAATGGGGTGGACATCATCTATGTCATATTTTATGTAATGGAAATGGGGTGGACATCATCTATGTCATATTTTATGTAATGGAAATGGAGTGAACATCATCGATATCATATTTTATGTAATGGAAATGGGGTGAACATCATCGATATCATATTTTATGTAACGGAAATGGGTGAACATAATCGATATCATATTTTATGTAATGTAAAAGGGGGTGAACATCAACGATATCATATTTTATGTAATGGAAAAGGGGTTGAACATCATCGATATCATATTTTATGTACTGGGAAAGGGGGTGAACATCATCGATATCATATGTTATGTAATGGAAATGAGGTGGACATCATCTATGTCATATTTTATGCAATGGAAATGGGGTGAACATCATCGATATCATATTTTATGTAATGGAAAGAAGGAGAGGGGGGGGGATTAACATAATCAATAACTGATTTTATGTAATTGAAAATGGAGGGCGTGAACATCATCGATATCATGTTTTATGTAATGGAAAGGGGGTGAACATCATCGATATCATATTTGTTTGTAATGGAAAGGAGGGGGGGGGGGGTTAACATAATCGATATCATATTTTATGTAATTGAAAAGGGTGGGGGGTGAACATCATCGATATCATATTTTATGTAATGGAAAAGGGGTGAACATCATCGATATCATATTTTATGTAATGGAAAAGGTGGTGAACATCATCGATATCATATTTTATGTAATGGAAAAGGGGGTGAATATCATCGATATCATATTTTATGTAATGGAAAAGGGGATGAACATCATCGATATCATATGTAATGTAATGGAAAGGAGGGGGGGAACATAATCAATAACTGATTTTACGTAATTGAAAAGGGTGGGGGGTGAACATCATCGATATCATATTTTATGTAATGGAAAAGGGGTGAACATCATCGATATCATATTTTATGTAATGGAAAAGGTGGTGAACATCATCGATATCATATTTTATGTAATGGAAAAGGGGGTGAATATCATCGATATCATATTTTATGTAATGGAAAAGCGGGTGAACATCATCGATATCATGTTTTATGTAATGGAAAAGGGGTGAACATCATTGATATCATATTTATTGTAAGGGAAAGGGGGATGAACATAATCGATATCATGTTTTTTGTAATGGAAAAGGGTGTGAACATAATCGCTATCATGCTTTATGTAATGGAAAAGGGGGTGAACATCATTGATATCATATTTTATGTAATGGAAAAGCGGGGTGAACATCATCGATATCATATTTATTGTAAGTGAAATGGGGGTGAACATAATCGATATCATGTTTTTTGTAATGAAAAATGGGGTAAACATCATCGATATCATATTTTATGTAATGGAAAAGGGGTGAACATCATCGATATCATATTTTATGTAATGGAAAAGGGGTGAACATCATCGATATCATATTTTATGTAATGGAAAAGGGGTAAACATCATCGATATCATATTCTATGTAATGGAAAAGGGGGTGAACATCATCGATATCATATTTTATGTAATGGTAAAGGGGTGAACATCATCAATATCATATTCTATGTAATGGAAAAGGGGGTGAACATCATCGATATCATGTTTTATGTAATAGAAAAGGGGATGAACATCATCGATATCATATTTTATGTAATGGAAAAGGGGTGAACATCATCGATATCATATTTTATGTAATGGAAAAGGGGGTGAACATCATCGATATCATATTTTATGTAATGGAAAAGGGGTGAACATCATCGATATCATATTTTATTTAATGGAAAAGGGGATGAACATCATCGATATCATATTTTATGTAATGGAAAAGGGGTGAACATCATCGATATCATATTTTATGTAATGGAAAAGCGGGTGAACATCATCGATATCATGTTTTATGTAATGGAAAAGGGGTGAACATCATTGATATCATATTTATTGTAAGGGAAAGGGGGATGAACTTAATCGATATCATGTTTTTTGTAATGGAAAAGCGTGTGAACATAATCGCTATCATGCTTTATGTAATGGAAAAGGGGGTGAACATCATCGATATCATATTTTATGTAATGGAAAAGCGGGGTGTACATCATCGATATCATATTTATTGTAAGGGAAATGGGGGTGAACATAATCGATATCATGTTTTTTGTAATGAAAAATGGGGTGAACATCATCGATATCATATTTTATGTAATGGAAAAGGGGTGAACATCATCGATATCATATTTTATTTAATGGAAAAGGGGATGAACATCATCGATATCATATTTTATGTAATGGAAAAGGGGTGAACATCATCGATATCATATTTTATGTAATGGAAAAGGGGTAAACATCATCGATATCATATTTTATGTAATGGAAAAGGGGTAAACATCATCGATATCATATTCTATGTAATGGAAAAGGGGGTGAACATTATCGATATCATATTTTATGTAATGGAAAAGGGGGTAAACATCATCGATATCATATTTTATGTAATGGAAAAGGGGTGAACATCATCGATATCATATTTTATTTAATGGAAAAGGGGATGAACATCATCGATATCATATTTTATGTAATGGAAAAGGGGTGAACATCATCGATATCATATTTTATGTAATGGAAAAGCGGGTGAACATCATCGATATCATGTTTTATGTAATGGAAAAGGGGTGAACATCATTGATATCATATTTATTGTAAGGGAAAGGGGGATGAACTTAATCGATATCATGTTTTTTGTAATGGAAAAGGGTGTGAACATAATCGCTATCATGCTTTATGTAATGGAAAAGGGGGTGAACATCATCGATATCATATTTTATGTAATGGAAAAGCGGGGTGAACATCATCGATATCATATTTATTGTAAGGGAAATGGGGGTGAACATAATCGATATCATGTTTTTTGTAATGAAAAATGGGGTGAACATCATCGATATCATATTTTATGTAATGGAAAAGGGGTGAACATCATCGATATCATATTTTATTTAATGGAAAAGGGGATGAACATCATCGATATCATATTTTATGTAATGGAAAAGGGGTGAACATCATCGATATCATATTTTATGTAATGGAAAAGGGGTGAACATCATCGATATCATATTTTATGTAATGGAAAAGGGGTAAACATCATCGATATCATATTCTATGCAATGGAAAAGGGGGTGAACATCATCGATATCATATTTTATGTAATGGAAAAGGGGTGAACATCATCAATATCATATTCTATGTAATGGAAAAGGGGGTGAACATCATCGATATAATGTTTTATGTAATAGAAAAGGGGATGAACATCATCGATATCATATTTTATGTAATGGAAAAGGGGTGAACATCATCGATATCATATTTTATGTAATGGAAAAGGGGTGAACATCATCGATATCATATTTTATGTAATGGAAAAGGGGTGAACATCATCGATATCATATTTTATTTAATGGAAAAGGGGATGAACATCATCGATATCATATTTTATGTAATGGAAAAGGGGTGAACATCATCGATATCATATTTTATGTAATGGAAAAGAGGTGAACATCATCGATATCATATTTTATGTAATGGAAAAGGGGTAAACATCATCGATATCATATTCTATGTAATGGAAAAGGGGGTGAACATCATCGATATCATATTTTATGTAATGGAAAAGGGGATGAACATCATCGATATCATATTTATTGTAAGGGACAGGGGGGTGAACATAATCGATATCATGTTTTTTGTAATGGAAAAGGGGGTGAACATCATCGATATCATATTTTATGTAATGGAAAAGGGGTGAACATCATCTATATCATATTTTATTTAATGGAAAAGGGGATGAACATCATCGATATCATATTTTATGTAATGGAAAAGGGGTGAACATCATCGATATCATATTTTATGTAATGGAAAAGGGCTGAACATCAACGATATCATATTTTATGTAATAGAAAAGGTGCTAAACATCATCGATATCATATTTTATGTAATGGAAAAGGGGTGAACATCATTGATATCATATTTATTGTAAGCGAAAGGGGGATGAACATAATCGATATCATGTTTTTTGTAATGGAAAAGGGTGTGAACATAATCGCTATCATGCTTTATGTAATGGAAAAGGGGGTGAACATCATCGATATCATATTTTATGTAATGGAAAAGCGGGGTGAACATCATCGATATCATATTTATTGTAAGGGAAATGGGGGTGAACATAATCGATATCATGTTTTTTGTAATGAAAAAAGGGGTGAACATCATCGATATCATATTTTATGTAATGGAAAAGGGGTGAACATCATCGATATCATATTTTATTTAATGGAAAAGGGGATGAACATCATCGATATCATATTTTATGTAATGGAAAAGGGGTGAACATCATCGATATCATATTTTATGTAATGGAAAAGGGGTGAACATCATCGATATCATATTTTATGTAATGGAAAAGGGGTAAACATCATCGATATCATATTCTATGTAATGGAAAAGGGGGTGAACATCATCGATATCATATTTTATGTAATGGAAAAGGGGTGAACATCATCAATATCATATTCTATGTAATGGAAAAGGGGGTGAACATCATCGATATCATGTTTTATGTAATA
Organism: Bathymodiolus brooksi; assembly: GCA_963680875.1. Lineage (NCBI taxonomy): Eukaryota > Metazoa > Mollusca > Bivalvia > Mytilida > Modiolidae > Bathymodiolus > Bathymodiolus brooksi. The sequence continues at coordinate 86,531,105 of OY804585.1, forward strand.
GAAAAGGGGATGAACATCATCGATATCATATTTTATGTAATGGAAAAGGGGTGAACATCATCGATATCATATTTTATGTAATGGAAAAGGGGGTGAACATCATCGATATCATATTTTATGTAATGGAAAAGGGGTGAACATCATCGATATCATATTTTATTTAATGGAAAAGGGGATGAACATCATCGATATCATATTTTATGTAATGGAAAAGGGGTGAACATCATCGATATCATATTTTATGTTATGGAAAAGGGGTGAACATCATCGATATCATATTTTATGTAATGGAAAAGGGGTAAACATCATCGATATCATATTCTATGTAATGGAAAAGGGGGTGAACATCATCGATATCATATTTTATGTAATGGAAAAGGGGATGAACATCATCGATATCATATTTATTGTAAGGGACAGGGGGTGAACATAATCGATATCATGTTTTTTGTAATGGAAAAGGGGTGAACATCAACGATATCATATTTTATGTAATAGAAAAGGTGCTAAACATCATCGATATCATATTTTATGTAATGGAAAAGGGGTGAACATCATCGATATCATGTTTTATGCAATGGAAAAGGGGATGAACATCATCGATATCATAGTTTATGTAATGGAAAAGGGGTGAACATCATCGATATCATATTTAATGTAATGGAAAAGGGGTGAACATCATCGATATCATATTTTATGTAACGGAAAAGGGGTGAACATCATCGATATCATATTTAATGTAATGGAAAAGGGGGTGAACATCATCGATATCATATTTTATGTAATGGAAATGGGGTGAACATCATCGATATCATATTTTATGTAATGGAAAAGGGGTGAACATCATCGATATCATATTTTATGTAATAGAAAAGGGCTAAACATCATCGATATTATATTTTATGTAATAGAAAAGGGGTGAACATCATCGATATCATATTTTATGTAATGGAAAAGGGGGTGAACATCATCGATATCATATTTTATGTAATGGAAAAGGGGTGAACATCATCGATATCATATTTTATGTAATGGAAAAGGGGGTGAACATCATCGATATCATATTCTATGTAATGGAAAAGGGGGTGAACATCATCGATATATTTTATGTAATGGAAAAGGGGAGGGGATGGACATAATCGATATCATATTTTATGTAATGGAAAAGGGGTGAACATCATCGATATCATATTCTATGTAATGGAAAATGGGGTGAACATCATCGATATCATATTTTATGTATTGGAAAAGGGGATAAACATCATCGATATCATGTTTTATGTAATGGAAAAGGGGGTGAACATCATCGATATCATATTTTATGTAATGGAAGAGGGGATGAAGATCATCGATATCATGCTTTATGTAATGGAAAAGGGGTGAACATCATCGATATCATATTTTATGGAATGGAAAAGGGGTGAACATCATCGATATCATATTCTATGTAATGGAAAAGGGGGTGAACATCATCGATATCATATTCTATGTAATGGAAAAGGGATTAAACATCATCGATATCATATTTTATGTAATGGAAAAAGGGGTGAACATCATCGATATCATATTGTATGTAATGGAAAAGGGGGTGAAGATCATCGGTATCATGTTTTATGCAATGGAAATGGGGTGAACATCATCGATATCATATTTTATGTAATGGAAAAGGGATGAACATCATCGATATCATGTTTTATGTAATGGAAAATGGGGTGAACATCATCGATATCATATTCTATGTAATGGAAAATGGGGTGAACATCATCGATATCATATTTTATGTAATGGAAAAGGGGGTGAACATCATCGATATCATATTTTTTGTAATGGAAAAGGGGGTGAACATCATCGATATCATGTGTTATGTAATGGAAATGGGGTGAACATCATCGATATCATATTTTTTGTAATGGAAAAGGGGGTGAACATCATCGATATAATATTTTATGTAATGGAAATGGGGTGGACATCATCTATGTCATATTTTATGTAATGGAAATGGGGTGGACATCATCTATGTCATATTTTATGTAATGGAAATGGGGTGAACATCATCGATATCATATTTTATGTAATGGAAATGGGGTGAACATCATCGATATCATATTTCATGTAATGGAAATGGGGTGAACATCATCGATATCATGTTTTATGTAATGGAAATGGGGTGAACATCATCGATATCATATTTTATGTAATGGAAATGGGGTGAACATAATCGATATCATATTTTATGTAGTGGAAATGGGGTGAATATCATCGATATCATATTTTATGTAATGGAAATGGGGTGAACGTCATCGATATCACATTTTATGTAACGGAAAGGGTGGGTGAACAGTATCGATATCATGTTTTATGTAATGGAAAAGGGGGTGAACATCATCGATATCATATTTTATGTAATGGAAAAGGGGTGAACATCATCTATATCATATTTTATTTAATGGAAAAGGGGATGAACATCGTCGATATCACATTTTATGTAATGGAAAAGGGGTGAACATCATCGATATCATATTTTATGTAATGGAAAAGGGTTGAACATCATCGATATCATATTTTATGTAATAGAAAAGGTGCTAAACATCATCGATATCATATTTTATGTAATGGAAAAGGGGTGAACATCATCGATATCATGTTTTATGTAATGGAAAAGGGGATGAACATCATCGATATCATATTTTATGTAATGTAAAAGGAGGTGAACATCATCGATATCATGTTTTATGTAATGGAAAAGGGGTGAACATCATTGATATCATATTTATTGTAAGGGAAAGGGGGATGAACATAATCGATATCATGTTTTTTGTAATGGAAAAGGGTGTGAACATAATCGCTATCATGCTTTATGTAATGGAAAAGGGGGTGAACATCATTGATATCATATTTTATGTAATGGAAAAGCGGGGTGAACATCATCGATATCATATTTATTGTAAGTGAAATGGGGGTGAACATAATCGATATCATGTTTTTTGTAATGAAAAATGGGGTAAACATCATCGATATCATATTTTATGTAATGGAAAAGGGGTGAACATCATCGATATCATATTTTATGTAATGGAAAAGGGGTGAACATCATCGATATCATATTTTATGTAATGGAAAAGGGGTAAACATCATCGATATCATATTCTATGTAATGGAAAAGGGGGTGAACATCATCGATATCATATTTTATGTAATGGTAAAGGGGTGAACATCATCAATATCATATTCTATGTAATGGAAAAGGGGGTGAACATCATCGATATCATGTTTTATGTAATAGAAAAGGGGATGAACATCATCGATATCATATTTTATGTAATGGAAAAGGGGTGAACATCATCGATATCATATTTTATGTAATGGAAAAGGGGGTGAACATCATCGATATCATATTTTATGTAATGGAAAAGGGGTGAACATCATCGATATCATATTTTATTTAATGGAAAAGGGGATGAACATCATCGATATCATATTTTATGTAATGGAAAAGGGGTGAACATCATCGATATCATATTTTATGTAATGGAAAAGCGGGTGAACATCATCGATATCATGTTTTATGTAATGGAAAAGGGGTGAACATCATTGATATCATATTTATTGTAAGGGAAAGGGGGATGAACTTAATCGATATCATGTTTTTTGTAATGGAAAAGCGTGTGAACATAATCGCTATCATGCTTTATGTAATGGAAAAGGGGGTGAACATCATCGATATCATATTTTATGTAATGGAAAAGCGGGGTGTACATCATCGATATCATATTTATTGTAAGGGAAATGGGGGTGAACATAATCGATATCATGTTTTTTGTAATGAAAAATGGGGTGAACATCATCGATATCATATTTTATGTAATGGAAAAGGGGTGAACATCATCGATATCATATTTTATTTAATGGAAAAGGGGATGAACATCATCGATATCATATTTTATGTAATGGAAAAGGGGTGAACATCATCGATATCATATTTTATGTAATGGAAAAGGGGTAAACATCATCGATATCATATTTTATGTAATGGAAAAGGGGTAAACATCATCGATATCATATTCTATGTAATGGAAAAGGGGGTGAACATTATCGATATCATATTTTATGTAATGGAAAAGGGGGTAAACATCATCGATATCATATTTTATGTAATGGAAAAGGGGTGAACATCATCGATATCATATTTTATTTAATGGAAAAGGGGATGAACATCATCGATATCATATTTTATGTAATGGAAAAGGGGTGAACATCATCGATATCATATTTTATGTAATGGAAAAGCGGGTGAACATCATCGATATCATGTTTTATGTAATGGAAAAGGGGTGAACATCATTGATATCATATTTATTGTAAGGGAAAGGGGGATGAACTTAATCGATATCATGTTTTTTGTAATGGAAAAGGGTGTGAACATAATCGCTATCATGCTTTATGTAATGGAAAAGGGGGTGAACATCATCGATATCATATTTTATGTAATGGAAAAGCGGGGTGAACATCATCGATATCATATTTATTGTAAGGGAAATGGGGGTGAACATAATCGATATCATGTTTTTTGTAATGAAAAATGGGGTGAACATCATCGATATCATATTTTATGTAATGGAAAAGGGGTGAACATCATCGATATCATATTTTATTTAATGGAAAAGGGGATGAACATCATCGATATCATATTTTATGTAATGGAAAAGGGGTGAACATCATCGATATCATATTTTATGTAATGGAAAAGGGGTGAACATCATCGATATCATATTTTATGTAATGGAAAAGGGGTAAACATCATCGATATCATATTCTATGCAATGGAAAAGGGGGTGAACATCATCGATATCATATTTTATGTAATGGAAAAGGGGTGAACATCATCAATATCATATTCTATGTAATGGAAAAGGGGGTGAACATCATCGATATAATGTTTTATGTAATAGAAAAGGGGATGAACATCATCGATATCATATTTTATGTAATGGAAAAGGGGTGAACATCATCGATATCATATTTTATGTAATGGAAAAGGGGTGAACATCATCGATATCATATTTTATGTAATGGAAAAGGGGTGAACATCATCGATATCATATTTTATTTAATGGAAAAGGGGATGAACATCATCGATATCATATTTTATGTAATGGAAAAGGGGTGAACATCATCGATATCATATTTTATGTAATGGAAAAGAGGTGAACATCATCGATATCATATTTTATGTAATGGAAAAGGGGTAAACATCATCGATATCATATTCTATGTAATGGAAAAGGGGGTGAACATCATCGATATCATATTTTATGTAATGGAAAAGGGGATGAACATCATCGATATCATATTTATTGTAAGGGACAGGGGGGTGAACATAATCGATATCATGTTTTTTGTAATGGAAAAGGGGGTGAACATCATCGATATCATATTTTATGTAATGGAAAAGGGGTGAACATCATCGATATCATATTTTATTTAATGGAAAAGGGGATGAACATCATCGATATCATATTTTATGTAATGGAAAAGGGGTGAACATCATCGATATCATATTTTATGTAATGGAAAAGGGCTGAACATCAACGATATCATATTTTATGTAATAGAAAAGGTGCTAAACATCATCGATATCATATTTTATGTAATGGAAAAGGGGTGAACATCATTGATATCATATTTATTGTAAGCGAAAGGGGGATGAACATAATCGATATCATGTTTTTTGTAATGGAAAAGGGTGTGAACATAATCGCTATCATGCTTTATGTAATGGAAAAGGGGGTGAACATCATCGATATCATATTTTATGTAATGGAAAAGCGGGGTGAACATCATCGATATCATATTTATTGTAAGGGAAATGGGGGTGAACATAATCGATATCATGTTTTTTGTAATGAAAAAAGGGGTGAACATCATCGATATCATATTTTATGTAATGGAAAAGGGGTGAACATCATCGATATCATATTTTATTTAATGGAAAAGGGGATGAACATCATCGATATCATATTTTATGTAATGGAAAAGGGGTGAACATCATCGATATCATATTTTATGTAATGGAAAAGGGGTGAACATCATCGATATCATATTTTATGTAATGGAAAAGGGGTAAACATCATCGATATCATATTCTATGTAATGGAAAAGGGGGTGAACATCATCGATATCATATTTTATGTAATGGAAAAGGGGTGAACATCATCAATATCATATTCTATGTAATGGAAAAGGGGGTGAACATCATCGATATCATGTTTTATGTAATAGAAAAGGGGATGAACATCATCGATATCATATTTTATGTAATGGAAAAGGGGTGAACATCATCGATATCATATTTTATGTAATGGAAAAGGGGGTGAACATCATCGATATCATATTTTATGTAATGGAAAAGGGGTGAACATCATCGATATCATATTTTATTTAATGGAAAAGGGGATGAACATCATCGATATCATATTTTATGTAATGGAAAAGGGGTGAACATCATCGATATCATATTTTATGTTATGGAAAAGGGGTGAACATCATCGATATCATATTTTATGTAATGGAAAAGGGGTAAACATCATCGATATCATATTCTATGTAATGGAAAAGGGGGTGAACATCATCGATATCATATTTTATGTAATGGAAAAGGGGATGAACATCATCGATATCATATTTATTGTAAGGGACAGGGGGTGAACATAATCGATATCATGTTTTTTGTAATGGAAAAGGGGTGAACATCAACGATATCATATTTTATGTAATAGAAAAGGTGCTAAACATCATCGATATCATATTTTATGTAATGGAAAAGGGGTGAACATCATCGATATCATGTTTTATGCAATGGAAAAGGGGATGAACATCATCGATATCATAGTTTATGTAATGGAAAAGGGGTGAACATCATCGATATCATATTTAATGTAATGGAAAAGGGGTGAACATCATCGATATCATATTTTATGTAACGGAAAAGGGGTGAACATCATCGATATCATATTTAATGTAATGGAAAAGGGGGTGAACATCATCGATATCATATTTTATGTAATGGAAATGGGGTGAACATCATCGATATCATATTTTATGTAATGGAAAAGGGGTGAACATCATCGATATCATATTTTATGTAATAGAAAAGGGCTAAACATCATCGATATTATATTTTATGTAATAGAAAAGGGGTGAACATCATCGATATCATATTTTATGTAATGGAAAAGGGGGTGAACATCATCGATATCATATTTTATGTAATGGAAAAGGGGTGAACATCATCGATATCATATTTTATGTAATGGAAAAGGGGGTGAACATCATCGATATCATATTCTATGTAATGGAAAAGGGGGTGAACATCATCGATATATTTTATGTAATGGAAAAGGGGAGGGGATGGACATAATCGATATCATATTTTATGTAATGGAAAAGGGGTGAACATCATCGATATCATATTCTATGTAATGGAAAATGGGGTGAACATCATCGATATCATATTTTATGTATTGGAAAAGGGGATAAACATCATCGATATCATGTTTTATGTAATGGAAAAGGGGGTGAACATCATCGATATCATATTTTATGTAATGGAAGAGGGGATGAAGATCATCGATATCATGCTTTATGTAATGGAAAAGGGGTGAACATCATCGATATCATATTTTATGGAATGGAAAAGGGGTGAACATCATCGATATCATATTCTATGTAATGGAAAAGGGGGTGAACATCATCGATATCATATTCTATGTAATGGAAAAGGGATTAAACATCATCGATATCATATTTTATGTAATGGAAAAAGGGGTGAACATCATCGATATCATATTGTATGTAATGGAAAAGGGGGTGAAGATCATCGGTATCATGTTTTATGCAATGGAAATGGGGTGAACATCATCGATATCATATTTTATGTAATGGAAAAGGGATGAACATCATCGATATCATGTTTTATGTAATGGAAAATGGGGTGAACATCATCGATATCATATTCTATGTAATGGAAAATGGGGTGAACATCATCGATATCATATTTTATGTAATGGAAAAGGGGGTGAACATCATCGATATCATATTTTTTGTAATGGAAAAGGGGGTGAACATCATCGATATCATGTGTTATGTAATGGAAATGGGGTGAACATCATCGATATCATATTTTTTGTAATGGAAAAGGGGGTGAACATCATCGATATAATATTTTATGTAATGGAAATGGGGTGGACATCATCTATGTCATATTTTATGTAATGGAAATGGGGTGGACATCATCTATGTCATATTTTATGTAATGGAAATGGGGTGAACATCATCGATATCATATTTTATGTAATGGAAATGGGGTGAACATCATCGATATCATATTTCATGTAATGGAAATGGGGTGAACATCATCGATATCATGTTTTATGTAATGGAAATGGGGTGAACATCATCGATATCATATTTTATGTAATGGAAATGGGGTGAACATAATCGATATCATATTTTATGTAGTGGAAATGGGGTGAATATCATCGATATCATATTTTATGTAATGGAAATGGGGTGAACGTCATCGATATCACATTTTATGTAACGGAAAGGGTGGGTGAACAGTATCGATATCATGTTTTATGTAATGGAAAAGGGGGTGAACATCATCGATATCATATTTTATGTAATGGAAAAGGGGTGAACATCATCTATATCATATTTTATTTAATGGAAAAGGGGATGAACATCATCGATATCACATTTTATGTAATGGAAAAGGGGTGAACATCATCGATATCATATTTTATGTAATGGAAAAGGGTTGAACATCATCGATATCATATTTTATGTAATAGAAAAGGTGCTAAACATCATCGATATCATATTTTATGTAATGGAAAAGGGGTGAACATCATCGATATCATGTTTTATGTAATGGAAAAGGGGATGAACATCATCGATATCATATTTTATGTAATGTAAAAGGAGGTGAACATCAACGATATCATATTTTATGTAATGGAAAAGGCGTTTAACATCATCGATATCATATTTTATGTACTGGGAAAGGGGGTGAACATCATCGATATCATATTTTATGTAATGGAAAAGGGGATGAACATCATCGATATCATATTTATTGTAAGGGACAGGGGGTGAACATAATCGATATCATGTTTTTTGTAATGGAAAAGGGGTGAACATCAACGATATCATATTTTATGTAATAGAAAAGGTGCTAAACATCATCGATATCATATTTTATGTAATGGAAAAGGGGTGAACATCATCGATATCATGTTTTATGCAATGGAAAAGGGGATGAACATCATCGATATCATAGTTTATGTAATGGAAAAGGGGTGAACATCATCGATATCATATTTAATGTAATGGAAAAGGGGTGAACATCATCGATATCATATTTTATGTAACGGAAAAGGGGTGAACATCATCGATATCATATTTAATGTAATGGAAAAGGGGGTGAACATCATCGATATCATATTTTATGTAATGGAAAAGGGGTGAACATCATCGATATCATATTTTATGTAATGGAAAAGGGGTGAACATCATCGATATCATATTTTATGTAATAGAAAAGGGCTAAACATCATCGATATTATATTTTATGTAATAGAAAAGGGGTGAACATCATCGATATCATATTTTATGTAATGGAAAAGGGGTGAACATCATCGATATCATATTCTATGTAATGGAAAAGGGGGTGAACATCATCGATATCATATTCTATGTAATGGAAAAGGGGGTGAACATCATCGATATCATATTCTATGTAATGGAAAAGGGATTAAACATCATCGATATCATATTTTATGTAATGGAAAAAGGGGTGAACATCATCGATATCATATTGTATGTAATGGAAAAGGGGGTGAAGATCATCGGTATCATGTTTTATGCAATGGAAATGGGGTGAACATCATCGATATCATATTTTATGTAATGGAAAAGGGATGAACATCATCGATATCATGTTTTATGTAATGGAAAATGGGGTGAACATCATCGATATCATATTCTATGTAATGGAAAATGGGGTGAACATCATCGATATCATATTTTATGTAATGGAAAAGGGGGTGAACATCATCGATATCATATTTTTTGTAATGGAAAAGGGGGTGAACATCATCGATATCATGTGTTATGTAATGGAAATGGTGTGAACATCATCGATATCATATTTTTTGTAATGGAAAAGGGGGTGAACATCATCGATATAATATTTTATGTAATGGAAATGGGGTGGACATCATCTATGTCATATTTTATGTAATGGAAATGGGGTGGACATCATCTATGTCATATTTTATGTAATGGAAATGGGGTGAACATCATCGATATCATATTTTATGTAATGGAAATGGGGTGAACATCATCGATATCATATTTCATGTAATGGAAATGGGGTGAACATCATCGATATCATGTTTTATGTAATGGAAATGGGGTGAACATCATCGATATCATATTTTATGTAATGGAAATGGGGTGGACATAATCGATATCATATTTTATGTAGTGGAAATGGGGTGAATATCATCGATATCATATTTTATGTAATGGAAATGGGGTGAACGTCATCGATATCATATTTTATGTAACGGAAAGGGTGGGTGAACAGTATCGATATCATGTTTTATGTAATGGAAAAGGAGGTGAACATCATCGATATCATATTTTATGTAATGGAAAAGGGGTGAACATCATCTATATCATATTTTATTTAATGGAAAAGGGGATGAACATCATCGATATCATATTTTATGTAATGGAAAAGGGGTGAACATCATCGATATCATATTTTATGTAATGGAAAAGGGTTGAACATCATCGATATCATATTTTATGTAATAGAAAAGGTGCTAAACATCATCGATATCATATTTTATGTAATGGAAAAGGGGTGAACATCATCGATATCATGTTTTATGTAATGGAAAAGGGGATGAACATCATCGATATCATATTTTATGTAATGTAAAAGGAGGTGAACATCAACGATATCATATTTTATGTAATGGAAAAGGCGTTGAACATCATCGATATCATATTTTATGTACTGGGAAAGGGGGTGAACATCATCGATATCATATTTTATGTAATGGAAAAGGGGATGAACATCATCGATATCATATTTATTGTAAGGGACAGGGGGGTGAACATAATCGATATCATGTTTTTTGTAATGGAAAAGGGGGTGAACATCATCGATATCATATTTTATGTAATGGAAAAGGGGTGAACATCATCTATATCATATTTTATTTAATGGAAAAGGGGATGAACATCATCGATATCATATTTTATGTAATGGAAAAGGGGTGAACATCATCGATATCATATTTTATGTAATGGAAAAGGGGTGAACATCATCGATATCATATTTTATGTAATAGAAAAGGTGCTAAACATCATCGATATCATATTTTATGTAATGGAAATGGGGTGAACATCATCGATATCATGTTTTATGTAATGGAAAAGGGGATGAACATCATCGATATCATATTTTATGTAATGTAAAAGGGGGTGAACATCATCGATATCATATTTTATGTAATGGAAAAGGGGTAAACATCATCGATATCATATTCTATGTAATGGAAAAGGGGGTGAACATCATCGATATCATATTTTATGTAAAGGAAAAGGGGTGAACATCATCAATATCATATTCTATGTAATGGAAAAGGGGGTGAACATCATCGATATCATGTTTTATGTAATAGAAAAGGGGATGAACATCATCGATATCATATTTTATGTAATGGAAAAGGGGTGAACATCATCGATATCATATTTTATGTAATGGAAAAGGGGGTGAACATCATCGATATCATATTTTATGTAATGGAAAAGGGGTGAACATCATCGATATCATATTTTATTTAATGGAAAAGGGGATGAACATCATCGATATCATATTTTATGTAATGGAAAAGGGGTGAACATCATCGATATCATATTTTATGTAATGGAAAAGGGGTAAACATCATCGATATCATATTCTATGTAATGGAAAAGGGGGTGAACATCATCGATATCATATTTTATGTAATGGAAAAGGGGTGAACATCATCAATATCATATTCTATGTAATGGAAAAGGGGGTGAATATCATCGATATCATGTTTTATGTAATAGAAAAGGGGATGAACATCATCGATATCATATTTTATGTAATGGAAAAGGGGTGAACATCATCGATATCATATTTTATGTAATGGAAAAGGGGGTGAACATCATCGATATCATATTTTATGTAATGGAAAAGGGGTGAACATCATCGATATCATATTTTATTTAATGGAAAAGGGGATGAATATCATCGATATCATATTTTATGTAATGAAAAAGGGGTGAACATCATCGATATCATATTTTATGTTATGGAAAAGGGGTGAACATCATCGATATCATATTTTATGTAATGGAAAAGGGGTAAACATCATCGATATCATATTCTATGTAATGGAAAAGGGGGTGAACATCATCGATATCATATTTTATGTAATGGAAAAGGGGATGAACATCATCGATATCATATTTATTGTAAGGGACAGGGGGTGAACATAATCGATATCATGTTTTTTGTAATGGAAAAGGGGTGAACATCAACGATATCATATTTTATGTAATAGAAAAGGTGCTAAACATCATCGATATCATATTTTATGTAATGGAAAAGGGGTGAACATCATCGATATCATGTTTTATGCAATGGAAAAGGGGATGAACATCATCGATATCATAGTTTATGTAATGGAAAAGGGGTGAACATCATCGATATCATATTTAATGTAATGGAAAAGGGGTGAACATCATCGATATCATATTTTATGTAACGGAAAAGGGGTGAACATCATCGATATCATATTTAATGTAATGGAAAAGGGGGTGAACATCATCGATATCATATTTTATGTAATGGAAATGGGGTGAACATCATCGATATCATATTTTATGTAATGGAAAAGGGGTGAACATCATCGATATCATATTTTATGTAATAGAAAAGGGCTAAACATCATCGATATTATATTTTATGTAATAGAAAAGGGGTGAACATCATCGATATCATATTTTATGTAATGGAAAAGGGGGTGAACATCATCGATATCATATTTTATGTAATGGAAAAGGGGTGAACATCATCGATATCATATTTTATGTAATGGAAAAGGGGGTGAACATCATCGATATCATATTCTATGTAATGGAAAAGGGGGTGAACATCATCGATATATTTTATGTAATGGAAAAGGGGAGGGGATGGACATAATCGATATCATATTTTATGTAATGGAAAAGGGGTGAACATCATCGATATCATATTCTATGTAATGGAAAATGGGGTGAACATCATCGATATCATATTTTATGTATTGGAAAAGGGGATAAACATCATCGATATCATGTTTTATGTAATGGAAAAGGGGGTGAACATCATCGATATCATATTTTATGTAATGGAAGAGGGGATGAAGATCATCGATATCATGCTTTATGTAATGGAAAAGGGGTGAACATCATCGATATCATATTTTATGGAATGGAAAAGGGGTGAACATCATCGATATCATATTCTATGTAATGGAAAAGGGGGTGAACATCATCGATATCATATTCTATGTAATGGAAAAGGGATTAAACATCATCGATATCATATTTTATGTAATGGAAAAAGGGGTGAACATCATCGATATCATATTGTATGTAATGGAAAAGGGGGTGAAGATCATCGGTATCATGTTTTATGCAATGGAAATGGGGTGAACATCATCGATATCATATTTTATGTAATGGAAAAGGGATGAACATCATCGATATCATGTTTTATGTAATGGAAAATGGGGTGAACATCATCGATATCATATTCTATGTAATGGAAAATGGGGTGAACATCATCGATATCATATTTTATGTAATGGAAAAGGGGTGAACATCATCGATATCATATTTTTTGTAATGGAAAAGGGGGTGAACATCATCGATATCATGTGTTATGTAATGGAAATGGGGTGAACATCATCGATATCATATTTTTTGTAATGGAAAAGGGGGTGAACATCATCGATATAATATTTTATGTAATGGAAATGGGGTGGACATCATCTATGTCATATTTTATGCAATGGAAATGGGGTGGACATCATCTATGTCATATTTTATGTAATGGAAATGGGGTGAACATCATCGATATCATATTTTATGTAATGGAAATGGGGTGAACATCATCGATATCATATTTCATGTAATGGAAATGGGGTGAACATCATCGATATCATGTTTTATGTAATGGAAATGGGGTGAACATCATCGATATCATATTTTATGTACAGGGAAAGGGGGTGAACATCATCGATATCATATTTTATGTAATGGAAAAGGGGATGAACATCATCGATATCATATTTATTGTAAGGGACAGGGGGGGTGAACATAATCGATATCATGTTTTTTGTAATGGAAAAGGGGGTGAACATCATCGATATCATATTTTATGTAATGGAAAAGGGGTGAACATCATCTATATCATATTTTATTTAATGGAAAAGGGGATGAACATCATCGATATCATATTTTATGTAATGGAAAAGGGGTGAACATCATCGATATCATATTTTATGTAATGGAAAAGGGGTGAACATCATCGATATCATATTTTATGTAATAGAAAAGGTGCTAAACATCATCGATATCATATTTTATGTAATGGAAATGGGGTGAACATCATCGATATCATGTTTTATGTAATGGAAAAGGGGATGAACATCATCGATATCATATTTTATGTAATGTAAAAGGGGGTGAACATCAACGATATCATATTTTATGTAATGGAAAAGGGGTTGAACATCATCGATATCATATTTTATGTACTGGGAAAGGGGGTGAACATCATCGATATCATATGTTATGTAATGGAAATGAGGTGGACATCATCTATGTCATATTTTATGTAATGGAAATGGGGTGAACATCATCGATATCATATTTTATGTAATGGAAATGGGGTGAACATCATCGATATCATATTTTATGTAATGGAAATGGGGTGAACATCATCGATATCACGTTTTATGCAATGGAAATGGGGTGAACATCATCGATATCATATGTTATGTAATGGAAATGGGGTGAACATAATCGATATCATATTTTATGTAATGGAAATGGGGTGAACATCATCGATATCATATTTTATGTAATGGAAATGGGGTGAACGTCATCGATATCATATTTTATGTAACGGAAAGGATGGGTGAACAGTATCGATATCATGTTTTATGTAATGGAAATGGGGTGAACATCATAGATATCATTTTTTTTGTAATGGAAAAGGGGGTAAACATCATCGATATAATATTTTATGTAATGGAAATGGGGTGGACATTATCTATGTCATATTTTATGTAATGGAAATGGGGTGGACATCATCTATGTCATATTTTATGTAATGGAAATGGAGTGAACATCATCGATATCATATTTTATGTAATGGAAATGGGGTGAACATCATCGATATCATATTTTATGTAATGTAAAAGGGGGTGAACATCAACGATATCATATTTTATGTAATGGAAAAGGGGTTGAACATCATCGATATCATATTTTATGTACTGGGAAAGGGGGTGAACATCAACGATATCATATGTTATGTAATGGAAATGAGGTGGACATCATCTATGTCATATTTTATGTAATGGAAATGGGGTGAACATCATCGATATCATATTTTATGTAATGGAAAGAAGGAGAGGGGGGGGGGGGGATTAACATAATCAATAACTGATTTTATGTAATTGAAAATGGAGGGCGTGAACATCATCGATATCATGTTTTATGTAATGGAAAGGGGGTGAACATCATCGATATCATATTTTATGTAATGGAAAAGGTGGTGAACATCATCGATATCATATTTTATGTAATGGAAAAGGGGGTCAATATCATCGATATCATATTTTATGTAATGGAAAAGGGGATGAACATCATCGATATCATATGTTATGTAATGGAAAGGAGGGGGGGAACATAATCAATAACTGATTTTACGTAATTGAAAAGGGGATGAACATCATCGATATCATATTCTATGTAATGGAAAGGGGTGAATATCATCGATATCATATTTTATGTAATGGAAAAGCGGGTGAACATCATCGATATCATGTTTTATGTAATGGAAAAGGGGTGAACATCATTGATATCATATTTATTGTAAGGGAAAGGGGGATGAACATAATCGATATCATGTTTTTTGTAATGGAAAAGGGTGTGAACATAATCGCTATCATGCTTTATGTAATGGAAAAGGGGGTGAACATCATCGATATCATATTTTATGTAATGGAAAAGCGGGGTGAACATCATCGATATCATATTTATTGTAAGGGAAATGGGGGTGAACATAATCGATATCATGTTTTTTGTAATGAAAAATGGGTTGAACATCATCGATATCATATTTTATGTAATGGAAAAGGGGTGAACATCATCGATATCATATTTTATGTAATGGAAAAGGGGTGAACATCATCGATATCATATTTTATGTAATGGAAAAGGGGTAAACATCATCGATATCATATTCTATGTAATGGAAAAGGGGGTGAACATCATCGATATCATATTTTATGTAATGGAAAAGGGGTGAACATCATCAATATCATATTCTATGTAATGGAAAAGGGGGTGAACATCATCGATATCATGTTTTATGTAATAGAAAAGGGGATGAACATCATCGATATCATATTTTATGTAATGGAAAAGGGGTGAACATCATCGATATCATATTTTATGTAATGGAAAAGGGGGTGAACATCATCGATATCATATTTTATGTAATGGAAAAGGGGTGAACATCATCGATATCATATTTTATTTAATGGAAAAGGGGATGAACATCATCGATATCATATTTTATGTAATGGAAAAGGGGTGAACATCATCGATATCATATTTTATGTAATGGAAAAGCGGGTGAACATCATCGATATCATGTTTTATGTAATGGAAAAGGGGTGAACATCATTGATATCATATTTATTGTAAGGGAAAGGGGGATGAACATAATCGATTTCATGTTTTTTGTAATGGAAAAGGGTGTGAACATAATCGCTATCATGCTTTATGTAATGGAAAAGGGGGTGAACATCATCGATATCATATTTTATGTAATGGAAAAGCGGGGTGAACATCATCGATATCATATTTATTGTAAGGGAAATGGGGGTGAACATAATCGATATCATGTTTTTTGTAATGAAAAATTGGGTGAACATCATCGATATCATATTTTATGTAATGGAAAAGGGGTGAACATCATCGATATCATATTTTATTTAATGGAAAAGGGGATGAACATCATCGATATCATATTTTATGTAATGGAAAAGGGGTGAACATCATCGATATCATATTTTATGTAATGGAAAAGGGGTGAACATCATCGATATCATATTTTATGTAATGGAAAAGGGGTAAACATCATCGATATCATATTCTATGTAATGGAAAAGGGGGTGAACATCATCGATATCATATTTTATGCAATGGAAAAGGGGTGAACATCATCAATATCATATTCTATGTAATGGAAAAGGGGGTGAACATCATCGATATCATGTTTTATGTAATAGAAAAGGGGATGAACATCATCGATATCATATTTTATGTAATGGAAAAGGGGTGAACATCATCGATATCATATTTTATGTAATGGAAAAGGGGGTGAACATCATCGATATCATATTTTATGTAATGGAAAAGGGGTGAACATCATCGATATCATATTTTATTTAATGGAAAAGGGGATGAACATCATCGATATCATATTTTTTGTAATGGAAAAGGGGTGAACATCATCGATATCATATTTTATGTAATGGAAAAGGGGTGAACATCATCGATATCATATTTTATGTAATGGAAAAGGGGTAAACATCATCGATATCATATTCTATGTAATGGAAAAGGGGGTGAACATCATCGATATCATATTTTATGTAATGGAAAAGGGGATGAACATCATCGATATCATATTTATTGTAAGGGACAGGGGGGTGAACATAATCGATATCATGTTTTTTGTAATGGAAAAGGGGGTGAACATCATCGATATCATATTTTATGTAATGGAAAAGGGGTGAACATCATCGATATCATATTTTATGTAATGGAAAAGGGGTGAACATCATCGATATCATATTTTATGTAATGGAAAAGAGGTGAACATCATCGATGTCATAATTTATGTAATGGAAAAGGGGGTGAACATCATCGATATCATATTCTATGTAATGGAAAAGGGGGTGAACATCATCGATATCATATTTTATGTAATGGAAAAGGGGATGAACATCATCGATATCATATTTATTGTAAGGGACAGGGGGGTGAACATAATCGATATCATGTTTTTTGTAATGGAAAAGGGGGTGAACATCATCGATATCATATTTTATGTAATGGAAAAGGGGTGAACATCATCTATATCATATTTTATGTAATGGAAAAGGGGTTGAACATCATCGATATCATATTTTATGTACTGGGAAAGGGGGTGAACATCAACGATATCATATGTTATGTAATGGAAATGAGGTGGACATCATCTATGTCATATTTTATGTAATGGAAATGGGGTGAACATCATCGATATCATATTTTATGTAATGGAAAGAAGGAGAGGGGGGGGGGGGGGATTAACATAATCAATAACTGATTTTATGTAATTGAAAATGGAGGGCGTGAACATCATCGATATCATGTTTTATGTAATGGAAAGGGGGTGAACATCATCGATATCATATTTTATGTAATGGAAAAGGTGGTGAACATCATCGATATCATATTTTATGTAATGGAAAAGGGGGTCAATATCATCGATATCATATTTTATGTAATGGAAAAGGGGATGAACATCATCGATATCATATGTTATGTAATGGAAAGGAGGGGGGGAACATAATCAATAACTGATTTTACGTAATTGAAAAGGGGATGAACATCATCGATATCATATTCTATGTAATGGAAAGGGGTGAATATCATCGATATCATATTTTATGTAATGGAAAAGCGGGTGAACATCATCGATATCATGTTTTATGTAATGGAAAAGGGGTGAACATCATTGATATCATATTTATTGTAAGGGAAAGGGGGATGAACATAATCGATATCATGTTTTTTGTAATGGAAAAGGGTGTGAACATAATCGCTATCATGCTTTATGTAATGGAAAAGGGGGTGAACATCATCGATATCATATTTTATGTAATGGAAAAGCGGGGTGAACATCATCGATATCATATTTATTGTAAGGGAAATGGGGGTGAACATAATCGATATCATGTTTTTTGTAATGAAAAATGGGTTGAACATCATCGATATCATATTTTATGTAATGGAAAAGGGGTGAACATCATCGATATCATATTTTATGTAATGGAAAAGGGGTGAACATCATCGATATCATATTTTATGTAATGGAAAAGGGGTAAACATCATCGATATCATATTCTATGTAATGGAAAAGGGGGTGAACATCATCGATATCATATTTTATGTAATGGAAAAGGGGTGAACATCATCAATATCATATTCTATGTAATGGAAAAGGGGGTGAACATCATCGATATCATGTTTTATGTAATAGAAAAGGGGATGAACATCATCGATATCATATTTTATGTAATGGAAAAGGGGTGAACATCATCGATATCATATTTTATGTAATGGAAAAGGGGGTGAACATCATCGATATCATATTTTATGTAATGGAAAAGGGGTGAACATCATCGATATCATATTTTATTTAATGGAAAAGGGGATGAACATCATCGATATCATATTTTATGTAATGGAAAAGGGGTGAACATCATCGATATCATATTTTATGTAATGGAAAAGCGGGTGAACATCATCGATATCATGTTTTATGTAATGGAAAAGGGGTGAACATCATTGATATCATATTTATTGTAAGGGAAAGGGGGATGAACATAATCGATTTCATGTTTTTTGTAATGGAAAAGGGTGTGAACATAATCGCTATCATGCTTTATGTAATGGAAAAGGGGGTGAACATCATCGATATCATATTTTATGTAATGGAAAAGCGGGGTGAACATCATCGATATCATATTTATTGTAAGGGAAATGGGGGTGAACATAATCGATATCATGTTTTTTGTAATGAAAAATTGGGTGAACATCATCGATATCATATTTTATGTAATGGAAAAGGGGTGAACATCATCGATATCATATTTTATTTAATGGAAAAGGGGATGAACATCATCGATATCATATTTTATGTAATGGAAAAGGGGTGAACATCATCGATATCATATTTTATGTAATGGAAAAGGGGTGAACATCATCGATATCATATTTTATGTAATGGAAAAGGGGTAAACATCATCGATATCATATTCTATGTAATGGAAAAGGGGGTGAACATCATCGATATCATATTTTATGCAATGGAAAAGGGGTGAACATCATCAATATCATATTCTATGTAATGGAAAAGGGGGTGAACATCATCGATATCATGTTTTATGTAATAGAAAAGGGGATGAACATCATCGATATCATATTTTATGTAATGGAAAAGGGGTGAACATCATCGATATCATATTTTATGTAATGGAAAAGGGGGTGAACATCATCGATATCATATTTTATGTAATGGAAAAGGGGTGAACATCATCGATATCATATTTTATTTAATGGAAAAGGGGATGAACATCATCGATATCATATTTTTTGTAATGGAAAAGGGGTGAACATCATCGATATCATATTTTATGTAATGGAAAAGGGGTGAACATCATCGATATCATATTTTATGTAATGGAAAAGGGGTAAACATCATCGATATCATATTCTATGTAATGGAAAAGGGGGTGAACATCATCGATATCATATTTTATGTAATGGAAAAGGGGATGAACATCATCGATATCATATTTATTGTAAGGGACAGGGGGGTGAACATAATCGATATCATGTTTTTTGTAATGGAAAAGGGGGTGAACATCATCGATATCATATTTTATGTAATGGAAAAGGGGTGAACATCATCTATATCATATTTTATTTAATGGAAAAGGGGAAGAACATCATCGATATCATATTTTATGTAATGGAAAAGGGGTGAACATCATCGATATCATATTTTATGTAATGGAAAAGGGGTGAACATCAACGATATCATATTTTATGTAATAGAAAAGGTGCTAAACATCATCGATATCATATTTTATGTAATGGAAAAGGGGTGAACATCATCGATATCATGTTTTATGCAATGGAAAAGGGGATGAACATCATCGATATCATAGTTTATGTAATGGAAAAGGGGTGAACATCATCGATATCATATTTAATGTAATGGAAAAGGGGTGAACATCATCGATATCATATTTTATGTAACGGAAAACGGGTGAACATCATCGATATCATATTTAATGTAATGGAAAAGGGGGTGAACATCATCGATATCATATTTTATGTAATGGAAAAGGGGTGAACATCATCGATATCATATTTTATGTAATGGAAAAGGGGTGAACATCATCGATATCATATTTTATGTAATAGAAAAGGGCTAAACATCATCGATATTATATTTTATGTAATAGAAAAGGGGTGAACATCATCGATATCATATTTTATGTAATGGAAAAGGGGGTGAACATCATCGATATCATATTTTATGTAATGGAAAAGGGGTGAACATCATCGATATCATATTTTATGTAATGGAAAAGGGGTGAACATCATCTATATCATATTTTATTTAATGGAAAAGGGGATGAACATCATCGATATCATATTTTATGTAATGGAAAAGGGGTGAACATCATCGATATCATATTTTATGTAATGGAAAAGGGGTGAACATCAACGATATCATATTTTATGTAATAGAAAAGGTGCTAAACATCATCGATATCATATTTTATGTAATGGAAAAGGGGTGAACATCATCGATATCATGTTTTATGCAATGGAAAAGGGGATGAACATCATCGATATCATAGTTTATGTAATGGAAAAGGGGTGAACATCATCGATATCATATTTAATGTAATGGAAAAGGGGTGAACATCATCGATATCATATTTTATGTAACGGAAAACGGTTGAACATCATCGATATCATATTTAATGTAATGGAAAAGGGGGTGAACATCATCGATATCATATTTTATGTAATGGAAAAGGGGTGAACATCATCGATATCATATTTTATGTAATGGAAAAGGGGTGAACATCATCGATATCATATTTTATGTAATAGAAAAGGG
Organism: Bathymodiolus brooksi; assembly: GCA_963680875.1. NCBI lineage: Eukaryota > Metazoa > Mollusca > Bivalvia > Mytilida > Modiolidae > Bathymodiolus > Bathymodiolus brooksi. The sequence continues at coordinate 86,553,468 of OY804585.1, forward strand.
CTAAACATCATCGATATTATATTTTATGTAATAGAAAAGGGGTGAACATCATCGATATCATATTTTATGTAATGGAAAAGGGGGTGAACATCATCGATATCATATTTTATGTAATGGAAAAGGGGTGAACATCATCGATATCATATTTTATGTAATGGAAAAGGGGGTGAACATCATCGATATCATATTCTATGTAATGGAAAAGGGGGTGAACATCATCGATATATTTTATGTAATGGAAAAGGGGAGGGGATGGACATAATCGATATCATATTTTATGTAATGGAAAAGGGGTGAACATCATCGATATCATATTCTATGTAATGGAAAAGGGGGTGAACATCATCGATATCATATTTTATGTATTGGAAAAGGGGATAAACATCATCGATATCATGTTTTATGTAATGGAAAAGGGGATGAACATCATCGATATCATATTTTATGTAATGGAAGAGGGGATGAAGATCATCGATATCATGCTTTATGTAATGGAAAAGGGGTGAACATCATCGATATCATATTTTATGGAATGGAAAAGGGGTGAACATCATCGATATCATATTCTATGTAATGGAAAAGGGGGTGAACATCATCGATATCATATTCTATGTAATGGAAAAGGGATTAAACATCATCGATATCATATTTTATGTAATGGAAAAAGGGGTGAACATCATCGATATCATATTGTATGTAATGGAAAAGGGGGTGAAGATCATCGGTATCATGTTTTATGCAATGGAAATGGGGTGAACATCATCGATATCATATTTTATTTAATGGAAAAGGGATGAACATCATCGATATCATATTTTATGTAATGGAAAAGGGGTGAACATCATCGATATCATATTTTATGTAATGGAAAAGCGGGTGAACATCATCGATATCATATTTTATGTAATGGAAAAGGGGGTGAACATCATCGATATCATATTTTATGTAATGGAAAAGGGGTGAACATCATCGATATCATATTTTATTTAATGGAAAAGGGGATGAACATCATCGATATCATATTTTATGTAATGGAAAAGGGGTGAACATCATCGATATCATATTTTATGTAATGGAAAAGCGGGTGAACATCATCGATATCATGTTTTATGTAATGGAAAAGGGGTGAACATCATCGATATCATATTCTATGTAATGGAAAAGGGGAGGGGATGGACATAATCGATATCATATTTTATGTAATGGAAAAGGGGTGAACATCATCGATATCATATTCTATGAAATGGAAAAGGGGTGAACATCATCGATATCATATTTTATGTATTGGAAAAGGGGATAAACATCATCGATATCATGCTTTATGTAATGGAAAAGGGGTGAACATCATCGATATCATATTTTATGGAATGGAAAAGGGGTGAACATCATCGATATCATATTCTATGTAATGGAAAAGGGGGTGAACATCATCGATATCATATTCTATGTAATGGAAAAGGGATTAAACATCATCGATATCATATTTTATGTAATGGAAAAAGGGGTGAACATCATCTATATCATATTTTATTTAATGGAAAAGGGGATGAACATCATCGATATCATATTTTATGTAATGGAAAAGGGGTGAACATCATCGATATCATATTTTATGTAATGGAAAAGGGGTGAACATCAACGATATCATATTTTATGTAATAGAAAAGGTGCTAAACATCATCGATATCATATTTTATGTAATGGAAAAGGGGTGAACATCATCGATATCATGTTTTATGCAATGGAAAAGGGGATGAACATCATCGATATCATAGTTTATGTAATGGAAAAGGGGTGAACATCATCGATATCATATTTAATGTAATGGAAAAGGGGTGAACATCATCGATATCATATTTTATGTAACGGAAAACGGGTGAACATCATCGATATCATATTTAATGTAATGGAAAAGGGGGTGAACATCATCGATATCATTGTTTATGTAATGGAAAAGGGGTGAACATCATCGATATCATATTTTATGTAATGGAAAAGGGGTGAACATCATCGATATCATATTTTATGTAATAGAAAAGGGCTAAACATCATCGATATTATATTTTATGTAATAGAAAAGGGGTGAACATCATCGATATCATATTTTATGTAATGGAAAAGGGGGTGAACATCATCGATATCATATTTTATGTAATGGAAAAGGGGGTGAACATCATCGATATCATATTCTATGTAATGGAAAAGGGGGTGAACATCATCGATATATTTTATGTAATGGAAAAGGGGAGGGGATGGACATAATCGATATCATATTTTATGTAATGGAAAAGGGGTGAACATCATCGATATCATATTCTATGTAATGGAAAAGGGGGTGAACATCATCGATATCATATTTTATGTATTGGAAAAGGGGATAAACATCATCGATATCATGTTTTATGTAATGGAAAAGGGGGTGAACATCATCGATATCATATTTTATGTAATGGAAGAGGGGATGAAGATCATCGATATCATGCTTTATGTAATGGAAAAGGGGTGAACATCATCGATATCATATTTTATGGAATGGAAAAGGGGTGAACATCATCGATATCATATTCTATGTAATGGAAAAGGGGGTGAACATCATCGATATCATATTCTATGTAATGGAAAAGGGATTAAACATCATCGATATCATATTTTATGTAATGGAAAAAGGGGTGAACATCATCGATATCATATTGTATGTAATGGAAAAGGGGGTGATGATCATCGGTATCATGTTTTATGCAATGGAAATGGGGTGAACATCATCGATATCATATTTTATTTAATGGAAAAGGGTATGAACATCATCGATATCATATTTTATGTAATGGAAAAGGGGTGAACATCATCGATATCATATTTTATGTAATGGAAAAGCGGGTGAACATCATCGATATCATATTTTATGTAATGGAAAAGGGGGTGAACATCATCGATATCATATTTTATGTAATGGAAAAGGGGTGAACATCATCGATATCATATTTTATTTAATGGAAAAGGGGATGAACATCATCGATATCATATTTTATGTAATGGAAAAGGGGTGAACATCATCGATATCATATTTTATGTAATGGAAAAGCGGGTGAACATCATCGATATCATGTTTTATGTAATGGAAAAGGGGTGAACATCATCGATATCATATTCTATGTAATGGAAAAGGGGAGGGGATGGACATAATCGATATCATATTTTATGTAATGGAAAAGGGGTGAACATCATCGATATCATATTCTATGTAATGGAAAAGGGGGTGAACATCATCGATATCATATTTTATGTATTGGAAAAGGGGATAAACATCATCGATATCATGTTTTATGTAATGGAAAAGGGGGTGAACATCATCGATATCATATTTTATGTAATGGAAGAGGGGATGAAGATCATCGATATCATGCTTTATGTAATGGAAAAGGGGTGAACATCATCGATATCATATTTTATGGAATGGAAAAGGGGTGAACATCATCGATATCATATTCTATGTAATGGAAAAGGGGGTGAACATCATCGATATCATATTCTATGTAATGGAAAAGGGATTAAACATCATCGATATCATATTTTATGTAATGGAAAAAGGGGTGAACATCATCGATATCATATTGTATGTAATGGAAAAGGGGGTGAAGATCATCGGTATCATGTTTTATGCAATGGAAATGGGGTGAACATCATCGATATCATATTTTATGTAATGGAAAAGGGATGAACATCATCGATATCATGTTTTATGTAATGGAAAATGGGGGGAACATCATCGATATCATATTCTATGTAATGGAAAATGGGGTGAACATCATCGATATCATATTTTATGTAATGGAAAAGGGGGTGAACATCATCGATATCATATTTTTTGTAATGGAAAAGGGGGTGAACATCATCGATATCATGTGTTATGTAATGGAAATGGGGTGAACATCATCGATATCATATTTTTTGTAATGGAAAAGGGGGTGAACATCATCGATATAATATTTTATGTAATGGAAATGGGGTGGACATCATCTATGTCATATTTTATGTAATGGAAATGGGGTGGACATCATCTATGTCATATTTTATGTAATGGAAATGGGGTGAACATCATCGATATCATATTTTATGTAATGGAAATGGGGTGAACATCATCGATATCATATTTTATGTAATGGAAATGGGGTGAACATCATCGATATCATGTTTTATGTAATGGAAATGGGGTGAACATCATCGATATCATATTTTATGTAATGGAAATGGGGTGAACATAATCGATATCATATTTTATGTAATGGAAATGGGGTGAATATCATCGATATCATATTTTATGTAATGGAAATGGGGTGAACGTCATCGATATCATGTTTTATGTAATGGAAAAGGGGGTGAACATCATCGATATCATATTTTTTGTAATGGAAAAGGGGGTGAACATCATCGATATCATGTGTTATGTAATGGAAATGGGGTGAACATCATAGATATCATTTTTTTTGTAATGGAAAAGGGGGTGAACATCATCGATATAATATTTTATGTAATGGAAATGGGGTGGACATTATCTATGTCATATTTTATGTAATGGAAATGGGGTGGACATCATCTATGTCATATTTTATGTAATGGAAATGGAGTGAACATCATCGATATCATATTTTATGTAATGGAAATGGGGTGAACATCATCGATATCATATTCTATGTAACGGAAATGGGGTGAACATAATCGATATCATATTTTATGTAATGGAAATGGGGTGAACATCATCGATACCATATTTTATGTAACGGAAAGGGTGGGTGAACATCATCGATATCATGTTTTATGCAATGGAAATGGGGTGAACATCATCGATATCATATTTTATGTAATGTAAAAGGGGGTGAACATCAACGATATTATATTTTATGTAATGGAAAAGGGGTTGAACATCATCGATATCATATTTTATGTACTGGGAAAGGGGGTGAACATCATCGATATCATATGTTATGTAATGGAAATGAGGTGGACATCATCTATGTCATATTTTATGTAATGGAAATGGGGTGAACATCATCGATATCATATTTTATGTAATGGAAAGAAGGAGAGGGGGGGGGGGAATTAACATAATCAATAACTGATTTTATGTAATTGAAAATGGAGGGCGTGAACATCATCGATATCATGTTTTATGTATTGGAAAGGGGGTGAACATCATCGATATCATATTTTTATGTAATGGAAAGGAGGGGGGGGGGGTTAATATAATCAATAACTGATTTTATGTAATTGAAAAGGGTGGGGGATAAACATCATCGATATCATATTTTATGTAATGGAAAAGGGGTGAACATCATCGATATCATATTTTATGTAATGGAAAAGGTGGTGAACATCATCGATATCATATTTTATGTAATGGAAAAGGGGGTGAATATCATCGATATCATATTTTATGTAATGGAAAAGGGGATGAACATCATCGATATCATATGTTATGTAATGGAAAGGAGGGGGGGGGGGACATAATCAATAACTGATTTTACGTAATTGAAAAGGGGATAAAAATCATCGATATCATATTTTATGTAATGGAAAAGCGGGTGAACATCATCGATATCATGTTTTATGTAATGGAAAAGGGGTGAACATCATTGATATCTTATTTATTGTAAGGGAAAGGGGGATGAACATAATCGATATCATGTTTTTTGTAATGGAAAAGCGGGTGAACATAATCGCTATCATGTTTTATGTAATGGAAAAGGGGGTGAACATCATCGATATCATATTTTATGTAATGGAAAAGAGGGGTGAACATCATCGATATCATATTTATTGTAAGGGAAAAGGGGGTGAACATAATCGATATCATGTTTTTTGTAATGGAAAATGGGGTGAACATCATCGATATCATATTTTATGTAATGGAAAAGAGGGATGCACATCACCGATATCATATTTTATTTAATGAAAAAGGGGATGAACATCATCGATATCATATTTTATGTAATGGAAAAGGGGTGAACATCATCGATATCATATTTTATGTAATGGAAAAGGGGAGAACATCATCAATAACATATTTTATGTAATGGAAAAGGGGTGGGCATCATCGATATCATATTTTATGTAATGGAAAAGGGGGTAAACATCATCGATATCATATTTTATGTAATGGAAAAGGGGGTAAACATCATCGATATCATATTTTATGTAATGGAAAAGGGGTGAACATCATCGATATCATATTCTATGTAATGGAAAAGGGGGTGAACATCATCGATATCATGTTTTATGTAATAGAAAAGGGGATGAACATCATCGATATCATATTTTATGTAATGGAAAAGGGGTGAACATCATCGATATCATATTTTATGTAATGGAAAAGGGGGTGAACATCATCGATATCATATTTTATGTAATGGAAAAGGGGTGAACATCATCGATATCATATTTTATGTAATGGAAAAGAGGTGAACATCATCGATGTCATATTTTATGTAATGGAAAAGGGGGTGAACATCATCGATATCATATTCTATGTAATGGAAAAGGGGGTGAACATCATCGATATCATGTTTTATGTAATGAAAAAGGGGATGAACATCATCGATATCATATTTATTGTAAGAGACAGGGGGGTGAATATAATCGATATCATGTTTTTTGTAATGGAAAAGGGGGTGAACATCATCGATATCATATTTTATGTAATGGAAAAGGGGTGAACATCATCGATATCATATTTTATGTAATGGAAAAGGGGTGAACATCATCGATATCATATTTTATGTAATAGAAAAGGTGCTAAACATCATCGATATCATATTTTATGTAATGGAAAAGGTGTGAACATCATCGATATCATGTTTTATGTAATGGAAAAGGGGATGAACATCATCGATATCATATTTTATGTAATGGAAAAGGGGTGCACATCATCGATATCATATTTAATGTAATGGGAAAGGGGTGAACATCATCGATATCATATTTTATGTAATGGAAAAGGGGAGAACATCATCGATATCATATTTAATGTAATGGAAAAGGGGGTGAACATCATCGATATCATATTTTATGTAATAAAAAAGGGGTGAACATCATGGATATCATATTTTATGTAATGGAAAAGGGGTGAACATCATCGATATCATATTTTATGTAATAGAAAAAGGGCTAAACATCATCGATATTATATTTTATGTAATAGAAAAGGGGTGAACATCATCGATATCATATTTTATGTAATGGAAAAGGGGGTGAACATCATCGATATCATATTTTATGTAATGGAAATGGGGTGAACGTCATCGATATCATATTTTATGTAACGGAAAGGGTGGGTGAACAGTATCGATATCATGTTTTATGTAATGGAAAAGGGGGTGAACATCATCGATATCATATTTTTTGTAATGGAAAAGGGGGTGAACATCATCGATATCATGTGTTATGTAATGGAAATGGGGTGAACATCATAGATATCATTTTTTTTGTAATGGAAAAGGGGGTGAACATCATCGATATAATATTTTATGTAATAGAAAAGGTGCTAAACATCATCGATATCATATTTTATGTAATGGAAAAGGTGTGAACATCATCGATATCATGTTTTATGTAATGGAAAAGGGGATGAACATCATCGATATCATATTTTATGTAATGGAAAAGGGGTGCACATCATCGATATCATATTTAATGTAATGGGAAAGGGGTGAACATCATCGATATCATATTTTATGTAATGGAAAAGGGGAGAACATCATCGATATCATATTTAATGTAATGGAAAAGGGGGTGAACATCATCGATATCATATTTTATGTAATAAAAAAGGGGTGAACATCATCGATATCATATTTTATGTAATAGAAAAAGGGCTAAACATCATCGATATTATATTTTATGTAATAGAAAAGGGGTGAACATCATCGATATCATATTTTATGTAATGGAAAAGGGGGTGAACATCATCGATATCATATTTTATGTAATGGAAATGGGGTGAACGTCATCGATATCATATTTTATGTAACGGAAAGGGTGGGTGAACAGTATCGATATCATGTTTTATGTAATGGAAAAGGGGGTGAACATCATCGATATCATATTTTTTGTAATGGAAAAGGGGGTGAACATCATCGATATCATGTGTTATGTAATGGAAATGGGGTGAACATCATAGATATCATTTTTTTTGTAATGGAAAAGGGGGTGAACATCATCGATATAATATTTTATGTAATAGAAAAGGTGCTAAACATCATCGATATCATATTTTATGTAATGGAAAAGGTGTGAACATCATCGATATCATGTTTTATGTAATGGAAAAGGGGATGAACATCATCGATATCATATTTTATGTAATGGAAAAGGGGTGCACATCATCGATATCATATTTAATGTAATGGGAAAGGGGTGAACATCATCGATATCATATTTTATGTAATGGAAAAGGGGAGAACATCATCGATATCATATTTAATGTAATGGAAAAGGGGATGAACATCATCGATATCATATTTTATGTAATAAAAAAGGGGTGAACATCATCGATATCATATTTTATGTAATAGAAAAAGGGCTAAACATCATCGATATTATATTTTATGCAATAGAAAAGGGGTGAACATCATCGATATCATATTTTATGTAATGGAAAAGGGGGTGAACATCATCGATATCATATTTTATGTAATGGAAATGGGGTGAACGTCATCGATATCATATTTTATGTAACGGAAAGGGTGGGTGAACAGTATCGATATCATGTTTTATGTAATGGAAAAGGGGGTGAACATCATCGATATCATATTTTTTGTAATGGAAAAGGGGGTGAACATCATCGATATCATGTGTTATGTAATGGAAATGGGGTGAACATCATAGATATCATTTTTTTTGTAATGGAAAAGGAGATGAACATCATCGATATAATATTTTATGTAATGGAAATGGGGTGGACATCATCTATGTCATATTTTATGTAATGGAAATGGAGTGAACATCATCGATATCATATTTTATGTAATGGAAATGGGGTGAACATCATCGATATCATATTCTATGTAACGGAAATGGGGTGAACATAATCGATATCATATTTTATGTAATGGAAATGGGGTGAACATCATCGATACCATATTTTATGTAACGGAAAGGGTGGGTGAACATCATCGATATCATGTTTTATGCAATGGAAATGGGGTGAACATCATCGATATCATATTTTATGTAATGTAAAAGGGGGTGAACATCAACGATATCATATTTTATGTAATGGAAAAGGGGTTGAACATCATCGATATCATATTTTATGTACTGGGAAAGGGGGTGAACATCATCGATATCATATTTTATGTAATGGAAAAGGGGGTGAACATCATCGATATCATATTTTATGTAATGGAAATGGGGTGAACGTCATCGATATCATATTTTATGTAACGGAAAGGGTGGGTGAACAGTATCGATATCATGTTTTATGTAATGGAAAAGGGGGTGAACATCATCGATATCATATTTTTTGTAATGGAAAAGGGGGTGAACATCATCGATATCATGTGTTATGTAATGGAAATGGGGTGAACATCATAGATATCATTTTTTTTGTAATGGAAAAGGAGATGAACATCATCGATATAATATTTTATGTAATGGAAATGGGGTGGACATCATCTATGTCATATTTTATGTAATGGAAATGGAGTGAACATCATCGATATCATATTTTATGTAATGGAAATGGGGTGAACATCATCGATATCATATTCTATGTAACGGAAATGGGGTGAACATAATCGATATCATATTTTATGTAATGGAAATGGGGTGAACATCATCGATACCATATTTTATGTAACGGAAAGGGTGGGTGAACATCATCGATATCATGTTTTATGCAATGGAAATGGGGTGAACATCATCGATATCATATTTTATGTAATGTAAAAGGGGGTGAACATCAACGATATCATATTTTATGTAATGGAAAAGGGGTTGAACATCATCGATATCATATTTTATGTACTGGGAAAGGGGGTGAACATCATCGATATCATATGTTATGTAATGGAAATGAGGTGGACATCATCTATGTCATATTTTATGTAATGGAAATAGGGTGAACATCATCGATATCATATTTTATGTAATGGAAAGAAGGAGAGGGGGGGGGGGAATTAACATAATCAATAACTGATTTTATGTAATTGAAAATGGAGGGCGTGAACATCATCGATATCATGTTTTATGTATTGGAAAGGGGGTGAACATCATCGATATCATAATTTTATGTAATGGAAAGGAGGGGGGAGGGGGGTTAATATAATCAATAACTGATTTTATGTAATTGAAAAGGGTGGGGGATGAACATCATCGATATCATATTTTATGTAATGGAAAAGGGGTGAACATCATCGATATCATATTTTATGTAATGGAAAAGGTGGTGAACATCATCGATATCATATTTTATGTAATGGAAAAGGGGGTGAATATCATCGATATCATATTTTATGTAATGGAAAAGGGGATGAACATCATCGATATCATATGTTATGTAATGGAAAGGAGGGGGGGACATAATCAATAACTGATTTTACGTAATTGAAAAGGGGATAAAAATCATCGATATCATATTTTATGTAATGGAAAAGCGGGTGAACATCATCGATATCATGTTTTATGTAATGGAAAAGGGGTGAACATCATTGATATCATATTTATTGTAAGGGAAAGGGGGATGAACATAATCGATATCATGTTTTTTGTAATGGAAAAGCGGGTGAACATAATCGCTATCATGTTTTATGTAATGGAAAAGGGGGTGAACATCATCGATATCATATTTTATGTAATGGAAAAGAGGGGTGAACATCATCGATATCATATTTATTGTAAGGGAAAAGGGGGTGAACATAATCGATATCATGTTTTTTGTAATGGAAAATGGGGTGAACATCATCGATATCATATTTTATGTAATGGAAAAGAGGGATGAACATCACCGATATCATATTTTATTTAATGAAAAAGGGGATGAACATCATCGATATCATATTTTATGTAATGGAAAAGGGGTGAACATCATCGATATCATATTTTATGTAATGGAAAAGGGGAGAACATCATCAATAACATATTTTATGTAATGGAAAAGGGGTGGGCATCATCGATATCATATTTTATGTAATGGAAAAGGGGGTAAACATCATCGATATCATATTTTATGTAATGGAAAAGGGGGTAAACATCATCGATATCATATTTTATGTAATGGAAAAGGGGTGAACATCATCGATATCATATTCTATGTAATGGAAAAGGGGGTGAACATCATCGATATCATGTTTTATGTAATAGAAAAGGGGATGAACATCATCGATATCATATTTTATGTAATGGAAAAGGGGTGAACATCATCGATATCATATTTTATGTAATGGAAAAGGGGGTGAACATCATCGATATCATATTTTATGTAATGGAAAAGGGGTGAACATCATCGATATCATATTTTATGTAATGGAAAAGAGGTGAACATCATCGATGTCATATTTTATGTAATGGAAAAGGGGGTGAACATCATCGATATCATATTATATGTAATGGAAAAGGGGGTGAACATCATCGATATCATGTTTTATGTAATGAAAAAGGGGATGAACATCATCGATATCATATTTATTGTAAGAGACAGGGGGTGAATATAATCGATATCATGTTTTTTGTAATGGAAAAGGGGGTGAACATCATCGATATCATATTTTATGTAATGGAAAAGGGGTGAACATCATCTATATCATATTTTATTTAATGGAAAAGGGGATGAACATCATCGATATCATATTTTATGTAATAGAAAAGGTGCTATACATCATCGATATCATATTTTATGTAATGGAAAAGGTGTGAACATCATCGATATCATGTTTTATGTAATGGAAAAGGGGATGAACATCATCGATATCATATTTTATGTAATGGAAAAGGGGTGCACATCATCGATATCATATTTAATGTAATGGGAAAGGGGTGAACATCATCGATATCATATTTTATGTAATGGAAAAGGGGAGAACATCATCGATATCATATTTAATGTAATGGAAAAGGGGGTGAACATCATCGATATCATATTTTATGTAATAAAAAAGGGGTGAACATCATGGATATCATATTTTATGTAATGGAAAAGGGGTGAATATCATCGATATCATATTTTATGTAATAGAAAAAGGGCTAAACATCATCGATATTATAATTTATGTAATAGAAAAGGGGTGAACATCATCGATATCATATTTTATGTAATGGAAAAGGGGGTGAACATCATCGATATCATATTTTATGTAATGGTAAAGGGGTGAACATCATCGATATCATATTTTATGTAATGGAAAAGGGGGTGAACATCATCGATATCATATTCTATGTAATGGAAAAGGGGGTGAACATCATCGATATATTTTATGTAATGGAAAAGGGGAGGGGATGAACATCATCGATATCATATTTTATGTAATGGAAAAGGGGTGAACATCATCGATATCATATTTTATGTAATGGAAAAGGGGATAAACATCATCGATATCATGTTTTATGTAATGGAAAAGGGGTGAACATCATCGATATCATATTCTATGTAATGGAAAAGGGGGTGAACATCATCGATATCATGTTTTATGTAATGGAAAAGGGGGTGAACATCATCGATATCATATTCTATGTAATGGAAAAGGGGGTGAACATCATCGATATCATATTCTATGTAATGGAAAAAGGGGTGAAGATCATCGATATCGTATTGTATGTAATGGAAAAAGGGGTGAAGATCATCGGTATCATGTTTTATGCAATGGAAATGGGGTGAACATCATCGATATCATATTTTATGTAATTTAAAAGGGATGAACATCATCGATATCATGTTTTATGTAATGGAAAAGGGGGTGAACATCATCGATATCATATTCTATGTAATGGAAAATGGGGTGAACATCATCGATATCATATTTTATGTAATGGAAAAGGGGGTGAACATCATCGATATCATATTTTTTGTAATGGAAAAGGGGGTGAACATCATCGATATCATGTGTTATGTAATGGAAATGGGGTGAACATCATCGATATCATATTTTTTGTAATGGAAAAGGGGGTGAACATCATCGATATAATATTTTATGTAATGGAAATGGGGTGGACATCATCTATGTCATATTTTATGTAATGGAAATGGGGTGAACATCATCGATATCATATTTTATGTAATGGAAATGGGGTGAACATCATCGATATCATATTTTATGTAATGGAAATGGGGTGAACATCATCGATATCATATTTTATGTAATGGAAAAGGGGTGAACATCATCGATATCATATTTTATGTAATGGAAAAGGGGTGAACATCATCGATATCATATTTTATGTAATGGAAAAGGGGCTAAACATCAACGATATTATATTTTATGTAATGGAAAAGGGGTGAACATCATCGATGTCATATTTTATGTAATGGAAAAGGGGTGAACATCATCGATGTCATATTTTATGTAATGGAAAAGGGGTGAACATCATCGATATCATATTTTATGTAATGGAAAAGGGGGTGAACATCATCGATGTCATATTTTATGTAATGGAAAAGGGGGTGAACATCATTGATATCATATTCTATGTAATGGAAAAGGGGGTGAACATCATCGATATCATATTTTATGTAATGGAAAAGGGGATGAACATCATCGATATCATATTTATTGTAAGGGACAAGGGGGTGAACATAATCGATATCATGTTTTTTGTAATGGAAAAGGGGGTGAACATCATCGATATCATATTTTATGTAATGGAAAAGGGGTGAACATCATCTATATCATATTTTATTTAATGGAAAAGGGGATGAACATCATCGATATCATATTTTATGTAATGGAAAAGGGGTGAACATCATCGATATCATATTTTATGTAATGGAAAAGGGGTGAACATCATCGATATCATATTTTATGTAATAGAAAAGGTGCTAAACATCATCGATATCATATTTTATGTAATGGAAAAGGGGTGAACATCATCGATAACATGTTTTATGTAATGGAAAAGGGGATGAACATCATCGATATCATATTTTATGTAATGGAAAAGGGGGTGAACATCATCGATATCATATTTAATGTAATGGAAAAGGGGTGAACATCATCGATATCATATTTTATGTAATGGAAAAGGGGGTGAACATCATCGATATCATATTTAATGTAATGGAAAAGGGGGTGAACATCATCGATATCATATTTTATGTAATAGTAAAGGGGCTAAACATCATCGATATTATATTTTATGTAATAGAAAAGGGGTGAACATCATCGATATCATATTTTATGTAATGGAAAAGGGGTGAACATCATCGATATCATATTTTATGTAATGGAAAAGGGGGTGAACATCATCGATATCATATTCTATGTAATGGAAAAGGTGGTGAACATCATCGATATATTTTATGTAATGGAAAAGGGGAGGGGAAGAACATCATCGATATCATATTTTATGTAATGGAAAAGGGGTGAACATCATCGATATCATATTTTATGTAATGGAAAAGGGGGTGAACATCATCAATATCATATTTTATGTAATGGAAAAGGGGTGAACATCATCGATAACATATTTTATGTAATGGAAAAGGGGGTGAACATCATCGATATCATATTCTATGTAATGGAAAAGGGGGTGAACATCATCGATATCATATTTTATGTAATGGAAAAGGGAATAAACATCATCGATATCATGTTTTATGTAATGGAAAAAGGGGTGAACATCATCGATATCATATTCTATGTAATGGAAAAGGGGGTGAACATCATCGATATCATGTTTTATGTAATGGAAAAGGGGGTGAACATCATCGATATCATATTCTATGTAATGGAAAAGGGGGTGAACATCATCGATATCATATTCTATGTAATGGAAAAAGGGGTGAAGATCATCGATATCATATTGTATGTAATGGAAAAAGGGGTGAAGATCATCGGTATCATGTTTTATGCAATGGAAATGGGGTGAACATCATCGATATCATATTTTATGTAATTGAAAAGGGATGAACATCATCGATATCATGTTTTATGTAATGGAAAAGGGGGTGAACATCATCGATATCATATTCTATGTAATGGAAAATGAGGTGAACATCATCGATATCATATTTTATGTATTGGAAAAGGGGGTGAACATCATCGATATCATATTTTTTGTAATGGAAAAGGGGGTGAACATCATCGATATCATGTGTTATGTAATGGAAATGGGGTGAACATCATCGATATCATATTTTTTGTAATGGAAAAGGGGGTGAACATCATCGATATAATATTTTATGTAATGGAAATGGGGTGGACATCATCTATGTCATATTTTATGTAATGGAAATGGGGTGAACATCATCGATATCATATTTTATGTAATGGAAATGGGGTGAACATCATCGATATCATATTTTATGTAATGGAAATGGGGTGAACATCATCGATATCATATTTTATGTAATGGAAAAGGGGTGAACATCATCGATATCATATTTTATGGAATGGAAAAGGGGTGAACATCATGGATATCATATTCTATGTAATGGAAAAGGGGGTGAACATCATCGATATCATATTCTATGTAATGGAAAAGGGAATAAACATCATCGATATCATGTTTTATGTAATGGAAAAAGGGGTGAACATCATCGATATCATATTCTATGTAATGGAAAAGGGGGTGAACATCATCGATATCATGTTTTATGTAATGGAAAAGGGGGTGAACATCATCGATATCATATTCTATGTAATGGAAAAGGGGGTGAACATCATCGATATCATATTCTATGTAATGGAAAAAGGGGTGAAGATCATCGATATCATATTGTATGTAATGGAAAAAGGGGTGAAGATCATCGGTATCATGTTTTATGCAATGGAAATGGGGTGAACATCATCGATATCATATTTTATGTAATTGAAAAGGGATGAACATCATCGATATCATGTTTTATGTAATGGAAAAGGGGGTGAACATCATCGATATCATATTCTATGTAATGGAAAAGGGAATAAACATCATCGATATCATGTTTTATGTAATGGAAAAAGGGGTGAACATCATCGATATCATATTCTATGTAATGGAAAAGGGGGTGAACATCATCGATATCATGTTTTATGTAATAGAAAAGGGGATGAACATCATCGATATCATATTTTATGTAATGGAAAAGGGGTGAACATCATCGATATCATATTTTATGTAATGGAAAAGGGGGTGAACATCATCGATATCATATTTTATGTAATGGAAAAGGGGTGAACATCATCGATATCATATTTTATGTAATGGAAAAGAGGTGAACATCATCGATGTCATATTTTATGTAATGGAAAAGGGGGTGAACATCATCGATATCATATTCTATGTAATGGAAAAGGGGGTGAACATCATCGATATCATGTTTTATGTAATGAAAAAGGGGATGAACATCATCGATATCATATTTATTGTAAGAGACAGGGGGTGAATATAATCGATATCATGTTTTTTGTAATGGAAAAGGGGGTGAACATCATCGATATCATATTTTATGTAATGGAAAAGGGGTGAACATCATCTATATCATATTTTATTTAATGGAAAAGGGGATGAACATCATCGATATCATATTTTATGTAATAGAAAAGGTGCTATACATCATCGATATCATATTTTATGTAATGGAAAAGGTGTGAACATCATCGATATCATGTTTTATGTAATGGAAAAGGGGATGAACATCATCGATATCATATTTTATGTAATGGAAAAGGGGTGCACATCATCGATATCATATTTAATGTAATGGGAAAGGGGTGAACATCATCGATATCATATTTTATGTAATGGAAAAGGGGAGAACATCATCGATATCATATTTAATGTAATGGAAAAGGGGGTGAACATCATCGATATCATATTTTATGTAATAAAAAAGGGGTGAACATCATGGATATCATATTTTATGTAATGGAAAAGGGGTGAATATCATCGATATCATATTTTATGTAATAGAAAAAGGGCTAAACATCATCGATATTATATTTTATGTAATAGAAAAGGGGTGAACATCATCGATATCATATTTTATGTAATGGAAAAGGGGGTGAACATCATCGATATCATATTTTATGTAATGGTAAAGGGGTGAACATCATCGATATCATATTTTATGTAATGGAAAAGGGGGTGAACATCATCGATATCATATTCTATGTAATGGAAAAGGGGGTGAACATCATCGATATATTTTATGTAATGGAAAAGGGGAGGGGATGAACATCATCGATATCATATTTTATGGAATGGAAAAGGGGTGAACATCATCGATATCATATTTTATGTAATGGAAAAGGGGATAAACATCATCGATATCATGTTTTATGTAATGGAAAAGGGGTGAACATCATCGATATCATATTTTATGTAATGGAAAAGGGGATGAACCTCATCGATATCATGTTTTATGTAATGGAAAAGGGGTGAACATCATCGATATCATATTTTATGGAATGGAAAAGGGGTGAACATCATGGATATCATATTCTATGTAATGGAAAAGGGGGTGAACATCATCGATATCATATTCTATGTAATGGAAAAGGGAATAAACATCATCGATATCATGTTTTATGTAATGGAAAAAGGGGTGAACATCATCGATATCATATTCTATGTAATGGAAAAGGGGGTGAACATCATCGATATCATGTTTTATGTAATGGAAAAGGGGGTGAACATCATCGATATCATATTCTATGTAATGGAAAAGGGGGTGAACATCATCGATATCATATTCTATGTAATGGAAAAAGGGGTGAAGATCATCGATATCGTATTGTATGTAATGGAAAAAGGGGTGAAGATCATCGGTATCATGTTTTATGCAATGGAAATGGGGTGAACATCATCGATATCATATTTTATGTAATTGAAAAGGGATGAACATCATCGATATCATGTTTTATGTAATGGAAAAGGGGGTGAACATCATCGATATCATATTCTATGTAATGGAAAATGGGGTGAACATCATCGATATCATATTTTATGTAATGGAAAAGGGGGTGAACATCATCGATATCATATTTTTTGTAATGGAAAAGGGGGTGAACATCATCGATATCATGTGTTATGTAATGGAAATGGGGTGAACATCATCGATATCATATTTTTTGTAATGGAAAAGGGGGTGAACATCATCGATATAATATTTTATGTAATGGAAATGGGGTGGACATCATCTATGTCATATTTTATGTAATGGAAATGGGGTGAACATCATCGATATCATATTTTATGTAATGGAAATGGGGTGAACATCATCGATATCATATTTTATGTAATGGAAATGGGGTGAACATCATCGATATCATATTTTATGTAATGGAAAAGGGGTGAACATCATCGATATCATATTTTATGTAATGGAAAAGGGGTGAACATCATCGATATCATATTTTATGTAATGGAAAAGGGGCTAAACATCAACGATATTATATTTTATGTAATGGAAAAGGGGTGAACATCATCGATGTCATATTTTATGTAATGGAAAAGGGGTGAACATCATCGATGTCATATTTTATGTAATGGAAAAGGGGTGAACATCATCGATATCATATTTTATGTAATGGAAAAGGGGGTGAACATCATCGATGTCATATTTTATGTAATGGAAAAGGGGGTGAACATCATTGATATCATATTCTATGTAATGGAAAAGGGGGTGAACATCATCGATATCATATTTTATGTAATGGAAAAGGGGATGAACATCATCGATATCATATTTATTGTAAGGGACAAGGGGGTGAACATAATCGATATCATGTTTTTTGTAATGGAAAAGGGGGTGAACATCATCGATATCATATTTTATGTAATGGAAAAGGGGTGAACATCATCTATATCATATTTTATTTAATGGAAAAGGGGATGAACATCATCGATATCATATTTTATGTAATGGAAAAGGGGTGAACATCATCGATATCATATTTTATGTAATGGAAAAGGGGTGAACATCATCGATATCATATTTTATGTAATAGAAAAGGTGCTAAACATCATCGATATCATATTTTATGTAATGGAAAAGGGGTGAACATCATCGATAACATGTTTTATGTAATGGAAAAGGGGATGAACATCATCGATATCATATTTTATGTAATGGAAAAGGGGGTGAACATCATCGATATCATATTTAATGTAATGGAAAAGGGGTGAACATCATCGATATCATATTTTATGTAATGGAAAAGGGGGTGAACATCATCGATATCATATTTAATGTAATGGAAAAGGGGGTGAACATCATCGATATCATATTTTATGTAATAGTAAAGGGGCTAAACATCATCGATATTATATTTTATGTAATAGAAAAGGGGTGAACATCATCGATATCATATTTTATGTAATGGAAAAGGGGTGAACATCATCGATATCATATTTTATGTAATGGAAAAGGGGGTGAACATCATCGATATCATATTCTATGTAATGGAAAAGGTGGTGAACATCATCGATATATTTTATGTAATGGAAAAGGGGAGGGGAAGAACATCATCGATATCATATTTTATGTAATGGAAAAGGGGTGAACATCATCGATATCATATTTTATGTAATGGAAAAGGGGGTGAACATCATCAATATCATATTTTATGTAATGGAAAAGGGGTGAACATCATCGATAACATATTTTATGTAATGGAAAAGGGGGTGAACATCATCGATATCATATTCTATGTAATGGAAAAGGGGGTGAACATCATCGATATCATATTCTATGTAATGGAAAAGGGAATAAACATCATCGATATCATGTTTTATGTAATGAAAAAAGGGGTGAACATCATCGATATCATATTCTATGTAATGGAAAAGGGGGTGAACATCATCGATATCATGTTTTATGTAATGGAAAAGGGGGTGAACATCATCGATATCATATTCTATGTAATGGAAAAGGGGGTGAACATCATCGATATCATATTCTATGTAATGGAAAAAGGGGTGAAGATCATCGATATCATATTGTATGTAATGGAAAAAGGGGTGAAGATCATCGGTATCATGTTTTATGCAATGGAAATGGGGTGAACATCATCGATATCATATTTTATGTAATTGAAAAGGGATGAACATCATCGATATCATGTTTTATGTAATGGAAAAGGGGGTGAACATCATCGATATCATATTCTATGTAATGGAAAATGGGGTGAACATCATCGATATCATATTTTATGTATTGGAAAAGGGGGTGAACATCATCGATATCATATTTTTTGTAATGGAAAAGGGGGTGAACATCATCGATATCATGTGTTATGTAATGGAAATGGGGTGAACATCATCGATATCATATTTTTTGTAATGGAAAAGGGGGTGAACATCATCGATATAATATTTTATGTAATGGAAATGGGGTGGACATCATCTATGTCATATTTTATGTAATGGAAATGGGGTGAACATCATCGATATCATATTTTATGTAATGGAAATGGGGTGAACATCATCGATATCATATTTTATGTAATGGAAATGGGGTGAACATCATCGATATCATATTTTATGTAATGGAAAAGGGGTGAACATCATCGATATCATATTTTATGGAATGGAAAAGGGGTGAACATCATGGATATCATATTCTATGTAATGGAAAAGGGGGTGAACATCATCGATATCATATTCTATGTAATGGAAAAGGGAATAAACATCATCGATATCATGTTTTATGTAATGGAAAAAGGGGTGAACATCATCGATATCATATTCTATGTAATGGAAAAGGGGGTGAACATCATCGATATCATGTTTTATGTAATGGAAAAGGGGGTGAACATCATCGATATCATATTCTATGTAATGGAAAAGGGGGTGAACATCATCGATATCATATTCTATGTAATGGAAAAAGGGGTGAAGATCATCGATATCATATTGTATGTAATGGAAAAAGGGGTGAAGATCATCGGTATCATGTTTTATGCAATGGAAATGGGGTGAACATCATCGATATCATATTTTATGTAATTGAAAAGGGATGAACATCATCGATATCATGTTTTATGTAATGGAAAAGGGGGTGAACATCATCGATATCATATTCTATGTAATGGAAAATGGGGTGAACATCATCGATATCATATTTTATGTAATGGAAAAGGGGGTGAACATCATCGATATCATATTTTTTGTAATGGAAAAGGGGGTGAACATCATCGATATCATGTGTTATGTAATGGAAATGGGGTGAACATCATCGATATCATATTTTTTGTAATGGAAAAGGGGGTGAACATCATCGATATAATATTTTATGTAATGGAAATGGGGTGGACATCATCTATGTCATATTTTATGTAATGGAAATGGGGTGAACATCATCGATATCATATTTTATGTAATGGAAATGGGGTGAACATCATCGATATCATATTTTATGTAATGGAAATGGGGTGAACATCATCGATATCATATTTTATGTAATGGAAAAGGGGTGAACATCATCGATATCATATTTTATGTAATGGAAAAGGGGTGAACATCATCGATATCATATTTTATGTAATGGAAAAGGGGCTAAACATCAACGATATTATATTTTATGTAATAGAAAAGGGTGAACATCATCGATATCATATTTTATGTAATGGAAAAGGGGGTGAACATCATCGATATCATATTTTATGTAATGGAAAAGGGGTGAACATCATCGATATCATATTTTATGTAATGGAAAAGGGGGTGAACATCATCGATGTCATATTTTATGTAATGGAAAAGGGGGTGAACATCATTGATATCATATTCTATGTAATGGAAAAGGGGGTGATCATCATCGATATCATATTTTATGTAATGGAAAAGGGGATGAACATCATCGATATCATATTTATTGTAAGGGACAAGGGGGTGAACATAATCGATATCATGTTTTTTGTAATGGAAAAGGGGGTGACATCATCGATATCATATTTTATGTAATGGAAAAGGGGTGAACATCATCTATATCATATTTTATTTAATGGAAAAGGGGATGAACATCATCGATATCATATTTTATGTAATGGAAAAGGGGTGAACATCATCGATATCATATTTTATGTAATGGAAAAGGGGTGAACATCATCGATATCATATTTTATGTAATAGAAAAGGTGCTAAACATCATCGATATCATATTTTATGTAATGGAAAAGGGGTGAACATCATCGATAACATGTTTTATGTAATGGAAAAGGGGATGAACATCATCGATATCATATTTTATGTAATGGAAAAGGGGGTGAACATCATCGATATCATATTTAATGTAATGGAAAAGGGGTGAACATCATCGATATCATATTTTATGTAATGGAAAAGGGGGTGAACATCATCGATATCATATTTAATGTAATGGAAAAGGGGGTGAACATCATCGATATCATATTTTATGTTATAGTAAAGGGGCTAAACATCATCGATATTATATTTTATGTAATAGAAAAGGGGTGAACATCATCGATATCATGTTTTATGTAATGGAAAAGGGGGTGAACATCATCGATATCATATTCTATGTAATGGAAAAGGGGGTGAACATCATCGATATCATATTCTATGTAATGGAAAAAGGGGTGAAGATCATCGATATCATATTGTATGTAATGGAAAAAGGGGTGAAGATCATCGGTATCATGTTTTATGCAATGGAAATGGGGTGAACATCATCGATATCATATTTTATGTAATTGAAAAGGGATGAACATCATCGATATCATGTTTTATGTAATGGAAAAGGGGGTGAACATCATCGATATCATATTCTATGTAATGGAAAATGGGGTGAACATCATCGATATCATATTTTATGTATTGGAAAAGGGGGTGAACATCATCGATATCATATTTTTTGTAATGGAAAAGGGGGTGAACATCATCGATATCATGTGTTATGTAATGGAAATGGGGTGAACATCATCGATATCATATTTTTTGTAATGGAAAAGGGGGTGAACATCATCGATATAATATTTTATGTAATGGAAATGGGGTGGACATCATCTATGTCATATTTTATGTAATGGAAATGGGGTGAACATCATCGATATCATATTTTATGTAATGGAAATGGGGTGAACATCATCGATATCATATTTTATGTAATGGAAATGGGGTGAACATCATCGATATCATATTTTATGTAATGGAAAAGGGGTGAACATCATCGATATCATATTTTATGGAATGGAAAAGGGGTGAACATCATGGATATCATATTCTATGTAATGGAAAAGGGGGTGAACATCATCGATATCATATTCTATGTAATGGAAAAGGGAATAAACATCATCGATATCATGTTTTATGTAATGGAAAAAGGGGTGAACATCATCGATATCATATTCTATGTAATGGAAAAGGGGGTGAACATCATCGATATCATGTTTTATGTAATGGAAAAGGGGGTGAACATCATCGATATCATATTCTATGTAATGGAAAAGGGGGTGAACATCATCGATATCATATTCTATGTAATGGAAAAAGGGGTGAAGATCATCGATATCATATTGTATGTAATGGAAAAAGGGGTGAAGATCATCGGTATCATGTTTTATGCAATGGAAATGGGGTGAACATCATCGATATCATATTTTATGTAATTGAAAAGGGATGAACATCATCGATATCATGTTTTATGTAATGGAAAAGGGGGTGAACATCATCGATATCATATTCTATGTAATGGAAAATGGGGTGAACATCATCGATATCATATTTTATGTAATGGAAAAGGGGGTGAACATCATCGATATCATATTTTTTGTAATGGAAAAGGGGGTGAACATCATCGATATCATGTGTTATGTAATGGAAATGGGGTGAACATCATCGATATCATATTTTTTGTAATGGAAAAGGGGGTGAACATCATCGATATAATATTTTATGTAATGGAAATGGGGTGGACATCATCTATGTCATATTTTATGTAATGGAAATGGGGTGAACATCATCGATATCATATTTTATGTAATGGAAATGGGGTGAACATCATCGATATCATATTTTATGTAATGGAAATGGTGTGAACATCATCGATATCATATTTTATGTAATGGAAAAGGGGTGAACATCATCGATATCATATTTTATGTAATGGAAAAGGGGTGAACATCATCGATATCATATTTTATGTAATGGAAAAGGGGCTAAACATCAACGATATTATATTTTATGTAATAGAAAAGGGTGAACATCATCGATATCATATTTTATGTAATGGAAAAGGGGGTGAACATCATCGATATCATATTTTATGTAATGGAAAAGGGGTGAACATCATCGATATCATATTTTATGTAATGGAAAAGGGGGTGAACATCATCGATGTCATATTTTATGTAATGGAAAAGGGGGTGAACATCATTGATATCATATTCTATGTAATGGAAAAGGGGGTGATCATCATCGATATCATATTTTATGTAATGGAAAAGGGGATGAACATCATCGATATCATATTTATTGTAAGGGACAAGGGGGTGAACATAATCGATATCATGTTTTTTGTAATGGAAAAGGGGGTGACATCATCGATATCATATTTTATGTAATGGAAAAGGGGTGAACATCATCTATATCATATTTTATTTAATGGAAAAGGGGATGAACATCATCGATATCATATTTTATGTAATGGAAAAGGGGTGAACATCATCGATATCATATTTTATGTAATGGAAAAGGGGTGAACATCATCGATATCATATTTTATGTAATAGAAAAGGTGCTAAACATCATCGATATCATATTTTATGTAATGGAAAAGGGGTGAACATCATCGATAACATGTTTTATGTAATGGAAAAGGGGATGAACATCATCGATATCATATTTTATGTAATGGAAAAGGGGGTGAACATCATCGATATCATATTTAATGTAATGGAAAAGGGGTGAACATCATCGATATCATATTTTATGTAATGGAAAAGGGGGTGAACATCATCGATATCATATTTAATGTAATGGAAAAGGGGGTGAACATCATCGATATCATATTTTATGTAATAGTAAAGGGGCTAAACATCATCGATATTATATTTTATGTAATAGAAAAGGGGTGAACATCATCGATATCATATTTTATGTAATGGAAAAGGGGTGAACATCATCGATATCATATTTTATGTAATGGAAAAGGGGGTGAACATCATCGATATCATATTCTATGTAATGGAAAAGGTGGTGAACATCATCGATATATTTTATGTAATGGAAAAGGGGAGGGGAAGAACATCATCGATATCATATTTTATGTAATGGAAAAGGGGTGAACATCATCGATATCATATTTTATGTAATGGAAAAGGGGGTGAACATCATCAATATCATATTTTATGTAATGGAAAAGGGGTGAACATCATCGATAACATATTTTATGTAATGGAAAAGGGGGTGAACATCATCGATATCATATTCTATGTAATGGAAAAGGGGGTGAACATCATCGATATCATATTCTATGTAATGGAAAAGGGAATAAACATCATCGATATCATGTTTTATGTAATGGAAAAAGGGGTGAACATCATCGATATCATATTCTATGTAATGGAAAAGGGGGTGAACATCATCGATATCATGTTTTATGTAATGGAAAAGGGGGTGAACATCATCGATATCATATTCTATGTAATGGAAAAGGGGGTGAACATCATCGATATCATATTCTATGTAATGGAAAAAGGGGTGAAGATCATCGATATCATATTGTATGTAATGGAAAAAGGGGTGAAGATCATCGGTATCATGTTTTATGCAATGGAAATGGGGTGAACATCATCGATATCATATTTTATGTAATTGAAAAGGGATGAACATCATCGATATCATGTTTTATGTAATGGAAAAGGGGGTGAACATCATCGATATCATATTCTATGTAATGGAAAATGGGGTGAACATCATCGATATCATATTTTATGTATTGGAAAAGGGGGTGAACATCATCGATATCATATTTTTTGTAATGGAAAAGGGGGTGAACATCATCGATATCATGTGTTATGTAATGGAAATGGGGTGAACATCATCGATATCATATTTTTTGTAATGGAAAAGGGGGTGAACATCATCGATATAATATTTTATGTAATGGAAATGGGGTGGACATCATCTATGTCATATTTTATGTAATGGAAATGGGGTGAACATCATCGATATCATATTTTATGTAATGGAAATGGGGTGAACATCATCGATATCATATTTTATGTAATGGAAATGGGGTGAACATCATCGATATCATATTTTATGTAATGGAAAAGGGGTGAACATCATCGATATCATATTTTATGGAATGGAAAAGGGGTGAACATCATGGATATCATATTCTATGTAATGGAAAAGGGGGTGAACATCATCGATATCATATTCTATGTAATGGAAAAGGGAATAAACATCATCGATATCATGTTTTATGTAATGGAAAAAGGGGTGAACATCATCGATATCATATTCTATGTAATGGAAAAGGGGGTGAACATCATCGATATCATGTTTTATGTAATGGAAAAGGGGGTGAACATCATCGATATCATATTCTATGTAATGGAAAAGGGGGTGAACATCATCGATATCATATTCTATGTAATGGAAAAAGGGGTGAAGATCATCGATATCATATTGTATGTAATGGAAAAAGGGGTGAAGATCATCGGTATCATGTTTTATGCAATGGAAATGGGGTGAACATCATCGATATCATATTTTATGTAATTGAAAAGGGATGAACATCATCGATATCATGTTTTATGTAATGGAAAAGGGGGTGAACATCATCGATATCATATTCTATGTAATGGAAAATGGGGTGAACATCATCGATATCATATTTTATGTAATGGAAAAGGGGGTGAACATCATCGATATCATATTTTTTGTAATGGAAAAGGGGGTGAACATCATCGATATCATGTGTTATGTAATGGAAATGGGGTGAACATCATCGATATCATATTTTTTGTAATGGAAAAGGGGGTGAACATCATCGATATAATATTTTATGTAATGGAAATGGGGTGGACATCATCTATGTCATATTTTATGTAATGGAAATGGGGTGAACATCATCGATATCATATTTTATGTAATGGAAATGGGGTGAACATCATCGATATCATATTTTATGTAATGGAAATGGGGTGAACATCATCGATATCATATTTTATGTAATGGAAAAGGGGTGAACATCATCGATATCATATTTTATGTAATGGAAAAGGGGTGAACATCATCGATATCATATTTTATGTAATGGAAAAGGGGCTAAACATCAACGATATTATATTTTATGTAATAGAAAAGGGTGAACATCATCGATATCATATTTTATGTAATGGAAAAGGGGGTGAACATCATCGATATCATATTTTATGTAATGGAAAAGGGGTGAACATCATCGATATCATATTTTATGTAATGGAAAAGGGGGTGAACATCATCGATGTCATATTTTATGTAATGGAAAAGGGGGTGAACATCATTGATATCATATTCTATGTAATGGAAAAGGGGGTGAACATCATCGATATCATATTTTATGTAATGGAAAAGGGGATGAACATCATCGATATCATATTTATTGTAAGGGACAAGGGGGTGAACATAATCGATATCATGTTTTTTGTAATGGAAAAGGGGGTGAACATCATCGATATCATATTTTATGTAATGGAAAAGGGGTGAACATCATCTATATCATATTTTATTTAATGGAAAAGGGGATGAACATCATCGATATCATATTTTATGTAATGGAAAAGGGGTGAACATCATCGATATCATATTTTATGTAATGGAAAAGGGGTGAACATCATCGATAACATATTTTATGTAATAGAAAAGGTGCTAAACATCATCGATATCATATTTTATGTAATGGAAAAGGGGTGAACATCATCGATAACATGTTTTATGTAATGGAAAAGGGATGAACATCATCGATATCATATTTTATGTAATGGAAAAGGGGGTGAACATCATCGATATCATATTTAATGTAATGGAAAAGGGGTGAACATCATCGATATCATATTTTATGTAATGGAAAAGGGGTGAACATCATCGATATCATATTTAATGTAATGGAAAAGGGGGTGAACATCATCGATATCATATTTTATGTAATAGTAAAGGGGCTAAACATCATCGATATTATATTTTATGTAATAGAAAAGGGGTGAACATCATCGATATCATATTTTATGTAATGGAAAAGGGGGTGAACATCATCGATATCATATTTTATGTAATGGAAAAGGGGTGAACATCATCGATATCATATTTTATGTAATGGAAAAGGGGGTGAACATCATCGATATCATATTCTATGTAATGGAAAAGGGGGTGAACATCATCGATATATTTTATGTAATGGAAAAGGGGAGGGGATGAACATCATCGATATCATATTTTATGTAATGGAAAAGGGGTGAACATCATCGATATCATATTTTATGTAATGGAAAAGGGGGTGAACATCATCAATATCATATTTTATGTAATGGAAAAGGGGTGAACATCATCGATAACATATTTTATGTAATGGAAAAGGGGGTGAACATCATCGATATCATATTCTATGTAATGGAAAATAGGGGGAACATCATCAATATCATATTCTATGTAATGGAAAAGGGAATAAACATCATCGATATCATGTTTTATGTAATGGAAAAAGGGGTGAACATCATCGATATCATATTCTATGTAATGGAAAAGGGGGTGAACATCATCGATATCATGTTTTATGTAATGGAAAAGGGGGTGAACATCATCGATATCATATTCTATGTAATGGAAAAGGGGGTGAACATCATCGATATCATATTCTATGTAATGGAAAAAGGGGTGAAGATCATCGATATCATATTGTATGTAATGGAAAAAGGGGTGAAGATCATCGGTATCATGTTTTATGCAATGGAAATGGGGTGAACATCATCGATATCATATTTTATGTAATTGAAAAGGGATGAACATCATCGATATCATGTTTTATGTAATGGAAAAGGGGGTGAACATCATCGATATCATATTCTATGTAATGGAAAATGGGGTGAACATCATCGATATCATATTTTATGTAATGGAAAAGGGGGTGAACATCATCGATATCATATTTTTTGTAATGGAAAAGGGGGTGAACATCATCGATATCATGTGTTATGTAATGGAAATGGGGTGAACATCATCGATATCATATTTTTTGTAATGGAAAAGGGGGTGAACATCATCGATATAATATTTTATGTAATGGAAATGGGGTGGACATCATCTATGTCATATTTTATGTAATGGAAATGGGGTGAACATCATCGATATCATATTTTATGTAATGGAAATGGGGTGAACATCATCGATATCATATTTTATGTAATAGAAATGGGGTGAACATCATCGATATCATATTTTATGTAATGGAAAAGGGGTGAACATCATCGATATCATATTTTATGTAATGGAAAAGGGGTGAACATCATCGATATCATATTTTATGTAATGGAAAAGGGGCTAAACATCAACGATATTATATTTTATGTAATAGAAAAGGGTGAACATCATCGATATCATATTTTATGTAATGGAAAAGGGGGTGAACATCATCGATATCATATTTTATGTAATGGAAAAGGGGTGAACATCATCGATATCATATTTTATGTAATGGAAAAGGGGGTGAACATCATCGATGTCATATTTTATGTAATGGAAAAGGGGGTGAACATCATTGATATCATATTCTATGTAATGGAAAAGGGGGTGAACATCATCGATATCATATTTTATGTAATGGAAAAGGGGATGAACATCATCGATATCATATTTATTGTAAGGGACAAGGGGGTGAACATAATCGATATCATGTTTTTTGTAATGGAAAAGGGGGTGAACATCATCGATATCATATTTTATGTAATGGATAAGGGGTGAACATCATCTATATCATATTTTATTTAATGGTAAAGGGGATGAACATCATCGATATCATATTTTATGTAATGGAAAAGGGGTGAACATCATCGATATCATATTTTATGTAATGGAAAAGGGGTGAACATCATCGATATCATATTTTATGTAATAGAAAAGGTGCTAAACATCATCGATATCATATTTTATGTAATGGAAAAGGGGTGAACATCATCGATAACATGTTTTATGTAATGGAAAAGGGGATGAACATCATCGATATCATATTTTATGTAATGGAAAAGGGGGTGAACATCATCGATATCATATTTAATGTAATGGAAAAGGGGTGAACATCATCGATATCATATTTTATGTAATGGAAAAGGGGTGAACATCATCGATATCATATTTAATGTAATGGAAAAGGGGGTGAACATCATCGATATCATATTTTATGTAATAGTAAAGGGGCTAAACATCATCGATATTATATTTTATGTAATAGAAAAGGGGTGAACATCATCGATATCATATTTTATGTAATGGAAAAGGGGGTGAACATCATCGATATCATATTTTATGTAATGGAAAAGGGGTGAACATCATCGATATCATATTTTATGTAATGGAAAAGGGGGTGAACATCATCGATATCATATTCTATGTAATGGAAAAGGGGGTGAACATCATCGATATATTTTATGTAATGGAAAAGGGGAGGGGATGAACATCATCGATATCATATTTTATGTAATGGAAAAGGGGGTGAACATCATCAATATCATATTTTATGTAATGGAAAAGGGGTGAACATCATCGATAACATATTTTATGTAATGGAAAAGGGGGTGAACATCATCGATATCAAATTCTATGTAATGGAAAAGGGGGTGAACATCATCGATATCATATTTTATGTAATGGAAAAGGGGATAAACATCATCGATATCATGTTTTATGTAATGGAAAAGGGGGTGAACATCATCGATATCATATTTTATGTAATAGAAAAGGGGATGAACATCATCGATATCAAGTTTTATGTAATGGAAAAGGGGTGAACATCATCGATATCATATTTTATGGAATGGAAAAGGGGTGAACATCATCGATATCATATTCTATGTAATGGAAAAGGGGGTGAACATCATCGATATCATATTCTATGTAATGGAAAAGGGATTAAACATCATCGATATCATGTTTTATGCAATGGAAAAAGGGGGTGAACATCATCGATATCATATTCTATGTAATGGAAAAGGGGGTGAACATCATCGATATCATGTTTTATGTAATGGAAAAGGGGGTGAACATCATCGATATCATATTTTATGTAATGGAAAAGGGGGTGAACATCATCGATATCATATTTTATGTAATGGAAAAAGGGGTGAACATCATCGATATCATATTGTATGTAATGGAAAAGGGGGTGAAGATCATCGGTATCATGTTTTATGCAATGGAAATGGGGTGAACATCATCGATATCATATTTTATGTAATGGAAAAGGGATGAACATCATCGATATCATGTTATATGTAATGGAAAAGGGGGTGAACATCATCGATATCATATTCTATGTAATGGAAAATGGGTTGAACATCATCGATATCATATTTTATGTAATGGAAAAGGGGGTGAACATCATCGATATCATATTTTTTGTAATGGAAAAGGGGGTGAACATCATCGATATCATGTGTTATGTAATGGAAATGGGGTGGACATCATCTATGTCATATTTTATGTAATGGAAATGGGGTGGACATCATCTATGTCATATTTTATGTAATGGAAATGGGGTGAACATCATCGATATCATATTTTATGTAATGGAAAAGGGGTGAACATCATCGATAACATATTTTATGTAATGGAAAAGGGGGTGAACATCATCGATATCAAATTCTATGTAATGGAAAAGGGGGTGAACATCATCGATATCATATTTTATGTAATGGAAAAGGGGATAAACATCATCGATATCATGTTTTATGTAATGGAAAAGGGGGTGAACATCATCGATATCATATTTTATGTAATAGAAAAGGGGATGAACATCATCGATATCAAGTTTTATGTAATGGAAAAGGGGTGAACATCATCGATATCATATTTTATGGAATGGAAAAGGGGTGAACATCATCGATATCATATTCTATGTAATGGAAAAGAGGGTGAACATCATCGATATCATATTCTATGTAATGGAAAAGGGATTAAACATCATCGATATCATGTTTTATGCAATGGAAAAAGGGGGTGAACATCATCGATATCATATTCTATGTAATGGAAAAGGGGGTGAACATCATCGATATCATGTTTTATGTAATGGAAAAGGGGGTGAACATCATCGATATCATATTTTATGTAATGGAAAAGGGGGTGAACATCATCGATATCATATTTTATGTAATGGAAAAAGGGGTGAACACCATCGATATCATATTGTATGTAATGGAAAAGGGGGTGAAGATCATCGGTATCATGTTTTATGCAATGGAAATGGGGTGAACATCATCGATATCATATTTTATGTAATGGAAAAGGGATGAACATCATCGATATCATGTTATATGTAATGGAAAAGGGGGTGAACATCATCGATATCATATTCTATGTAATGGAAAATGGGTTGAACATCATCGATATCATATTTTATGTAATGGAAAAGGGGGTGAACATCATCGATATCATATTTTTTGTAATGGAAAAGGGGGTGAACATCATCGATATCATGTGTTATGTAATGGAAATGGGGTGGACATCATCTATGTCATATTTTATGTAATGGAAATGGGGTGGACATCATCTATGTCATATTTTATGTAATGGAAATGGGGTGAACATCATCGATATCATATTTTATGTAATGGAAATGGGGTGAACATCATCGATATCATATTTTATGTAATGGAAATGGGGTGAACATCATCGATATCATGTTTTATGTAATGGAAATGGGGTGAACATCATCGATATCATATTTTATGTAATGGAAATGGGGTGAACATAATCGATATCATATTTTATGTACTGGAAATGGGGTGAACATCATCGATATCATATTTTATGTAATGGAAATGGGGTGAACGTCATCGATATCATATTTTATGTAACGGAAAGGGTGGGTGAACAGTATCGATATCATGTTTTATGTAATGGAAAAGGGGTGAACATCATCGATATCATATTTTATGTAATGGAAAAGGGGGTGAACATCATCGATATCATATTTTATGTAATGGAAAAGGGGTGAACATCATCGATATCATATTTTATGTAATGGAAAAGGGGGTGAACATCATCGATATCATATTCTATGTAATGGAAAAGGGGTGAACATCATCGATATATTTTATGTAATGGAAAAGGGGAGGGGATGAACATCATCGATATCATATTTTATGTAATGGAAAAGGGGTGAACATCATCGATATCATATCTTATGTAATGGAAAAAGGGGTGAACATCATCAATATCATATTTTATGTAATGGAAAAGGGGTGAACATCATCGATAACATATTTTATGTAATGGAAAAGGGGTGAACATCATCGATATCATATTCTATGTAATGGAAAAGGGGGTGAACATCATCGATATCATATTTTATGTAATGGAAAAGGGGATAAACATCATCGATATCATGTTTTATGTAATGGAAAAGGGGGTGAACATCATCGATATCATATTTTATGTAATGGAAAAGGGGATGAACATCATCGATATCATGTTTTATGTAATGGAAAAGGGGTGAACATCATCGATATCATATTTTATGGAATGGAAAAGGGGTGAACATCATGGATATCATATTCTATGTAATGGAAAAGGGGGTGAACATCATCGATATCATATTCTATGTAATGGAAAAGGGATTAAACATCATCGATATCATGTTGTATGTAATGGAAAAAGGGGTGAACATCATCGATATCATATTTTATGTAATGGAAAAGGGGGTGAACATCATCGATATCATGTTTTATGTAATGGAAAAGGGGGTGAACATCATCGATATCATATTCTATGTAATGGAAAAGGGGGTGAACATCATCGATTTCATATTTTATGTAATGGAAAAAGGGGTGAACATCATCGATATCATATTGTATGTAATGGAAAAGGGGGTGAAGATCATCGGTATCATGTTTTATGCAATGGAAATGGGGTGAACATCATCGATATCATATTTTATGTAATGGAAAAGGGATGAACATCATCGATATCATGTTTTATGTAATGGAAAAGGGGGTGAACATCATCGATATCATATTCTATGTAATGGAAAATGGGGTGAACATCATCGATATAATATTTTATGTAATGGAAAAGGGGGTGAACATCATCGATATCATATTTTTTTTAATGGAAAAGGGGGTGAACATCATCGATATCATGTGCTATGTAATGGAAATGGGGTGAACATCATCGATATCATATTTTTTGTAATGGAAAAGGGGGTGAACATCATCGATATCATATTCTATGTAATGGAAAAGGGATTAAACATCATCGATATCATGTTTTATGCAATGGAAAAAGGGGGTGAACATCATCGATATCATATTCTATGTAATGGAAAAGGGGGTGAACATCATCGATATCAAGTTTTATGTAATGGAAAAGGGGGTGAACATCATCGATATCATATTTTATGTAATGGAAAAGGGGGTGAACATCATCGATATCATATTTTATGTAATGGAAAAAGGGGTGAACATCATCGATATCATATTGTATGTAATGGAAAAGGGGGTGAAGATCATCGGTATCATGTTTTATGCAATGGAAATGGGGTGAACATCATCGATATCATATTTTATGTAATGGAAAAGGGATGAACATCATCGATATCATGTTTTATGTAATGGAAAAGGGGGTGAACATCATCGATATCATATTCTATGTAATGGAAAATGGGTTGAACATCATCGATATCATATTTTATGTAATGGAAAAGGGGGTGAACATCATCGATATCATATTTTTTGTAATGGAAAAGGGGGTGAACATCATCGATATCATGTGTTATGTAATGGAAATGGGGTGGACATCATCTATGTCATATTTTATGTAATGGAAATGGGGTGGACATCATCTATGTCATATTTTATGTAATGGAAATGGGGTGAACATCATCGATATCATATTTTATGTAATGGAAATGGGGTGAACATCATCGATATCATATTTTATGTAATGGAAATGGGGTGAACATCATCGATATCATGTTTTATGTAATGGAAATGGGATGAACATCATCGATATCATATTTTATGTAATGGAAATGGGGTGAACATAATCGATATCATATTTTATGTACTGGAAATGGGGTGAACATCATCGATATCATATTTTATGTAATGGAAATGGGGTGAACGTCATCGATATCATATTTTATGTAACGGAAAGGGTGGGTGAACAGTATCGATATCATGTTTTATGTAATGGAAAAGGGGTGAACATCATCGATATCATATTTTATGTAATGGAAAAGGGGGTGAACATCATCGATTTCATATTTTATGTAATGGAAAAGGGGTGAACATCATCGATATCATATTTTATGTAATGGAAAAGGGGGTGAACATCATCGATATCATATTCTATGTAATGGAAAAGGGGTGAACATCATCGATATATTTTATGTAATGGAAAAGGGGAGGGGATGAACATCATCGATATCATATTTTATGTAATGGAAAAGGGGTGAACATCATCGATATCATATTTTATGTAATGGAAAAAGGGGTGAACATCATCAATATCATATTTTATGTAATGGAAAAGGGGTGAACATCATCGATAACATATTTTATGTAATGGAAAAGGGGGTGAACATCATCGATATCATATTCTATGTAATGGAAAAGGGGGTGAACATCATCGATATCATATTTTATGTAATGGAAAAGGGGATAAACATCATCGATATCATGTTTTATGTAATGGAAAAGGGGGTGAACATCATCGATATCATATTTTATGTAATGGAAAAGGGGATGAACATCATCGATATCATGTTTTATGTAATGGAAAAGGGGTGAACATCATCGATATCATATTTTATGGAATGGAAAAGGGGTGAACATCATGGATATCATATTCTATGTAATGGAAAAGGGGGTGAACATCATCGATATCATATTCTATGTAATGGAAAAGGGATTAAACATCATCGATATCATGTTGTATGTAATGGAAAAAGGGGTGAACATCATCGATATCATATTTTATGTAATGGAAAAGGGGGTGAACATCATCGATATCATGTTTTATGTAATGGAAAAGGGGGTGAACATCATCGATATCATATTCTATGTAATGGAAAAGGGGGTGAACATCATCGATATCATATTTTATGTAATGGAAAAAGGGGTGAACATCATCGATATCATATTGTATGTAATGGAAAAGGGGGTGAAGATCATCGGTATCATGTTTTATGCAATGGAAATGGGGTGAACATCATCGATATCATATTTTATGTAATGGAAAAGGGATGAACATCATCGATATCATGTTTTATGTAATGGAAAAGGGGGTGAACATCATCGATATCATATTCTATGTAATGGAAAATGGGGTGAACATCATCGATATAATATTTAATGTAATGGAAAAGGGGGTGAACATCATCGATATCATATTTTTTGTAATGGAAAAGGGGGTGAACATCATCGATATCATGTGCTATGTAATGGAAATGGGGTGAACATCATCGATATCATATTTTTTGTAATGGAAAAGGGGGTGAACATTATCGATATAATATTTTATGTAATGGAAATGGGGTGGACATCATCTATGTTATATTTGATGTAATGGAAATGGGGTGAACATCATCGATATCATATTTTATGTTATGGAAATGGGGTGAACATCATCGATATCATATTTTATGTAATGGAAATGGGGTGAACATCATCGATATCATATTTTATGTAATGGAAAAGGGGGTGAACATCATCGATATCATATTTTATGTAATGGAAAAGGGGTGAACATCATCGATATCATATTTTATGTAATAGAAAAGGGGCTAAACATCATCGATATTATATTTTATGTAATAGAAAAGGGGTGAACATCATCGATATCATATTTTATGTAATGGAAAAGGGGGTGAACATCATCGATATCATATTTTATGTAATGGAAAAGGGGTGAACATCATCGATATCATATTTTATGTAATGGAAAAGGGGGTGAACATCATCGATATCATATTCTATGTAATGGAAAAGGGGGTGAACATCATCGATATATTTTATGTAATGGAAAAGGGGAGAGGATGAACATCATCGATATCATATTTTATGTAATGGAAAAGAGGTGAACATCATCGATATCATATTTTATGTAATGGAAAAGGGGGTGAACATCATCAATATCATATTTTATGTAATGGAAAAGGGGTGAACATCATCGATAAAATATTTTATGTAATGGAAAAGGGGGTGAACATCATCGATATCATATTCTATGTAATGGAAAAGGGGGTGAACATCATCGATATCATATTTTATGTAATGGAAAAGGGGATAAACATCATCGATATCATGTTTTATGTAATGGAAAAGGGGGTGAACATCATCGATATCATATTTTATGTAATGGAAAAGGGGATGAACATCATCGATATCATGTTTTATGTAATGGAAAAGGGGTGAACATCATCGATATCATATTTTAAGGAATGGAAAAGGGGTGAACATCATCGATATCATATTCTATGTAATGGAAAAGGGGGTGAACATCATCGATATCATATTCTATGTAATGAAAAAGGGATTAAACATCATCGATATCATGTTTTATGTAAAGGAAAAAGGGGTGAACATCATCGATATCATATTCTATGTAATGGAAAAGGGGGTGAACATCATCAATATCATGTTTTATGTAATGGAAAAGGGGGTGAACATCATCGATATCATATTCTATGTAATGGAAAAGGGGGTGAACATCATCGATATCATATTTTATGTATTGGAAAAAGGGGTGAACATCATCGATATCATATTGTATGTAATGGAAAAGGGGGTGAAGATCATCGGTATCATATTTTATGCAATGGAAATGGGGTGAACATCATCGATATCATATTTTATGTAATGGAAAAGGGATGAACATCATCGATATCATGTTTTATGTAATGGAAAAGGGGATGATCATCATCGATATCATATTCTATGTAATGGAAAAGGGGGTGAATATCATCGATATCATATTTTATGTAATGGAAAAGGGGATGAACATCATCGATATCATATGTTATGTAATGGAAAGGAGGGGGGGGGGACATAATCAATAACTGATTTTACGTAATTGAAAAGGGGATGAACATCATCGATATCATATTTTATGTAATTGAAAGGGGTGAATATCATCGATATCATATTTTATGCAATGGAAAAGCGGGTGAACATCATCGATATCATGTTTTATGTAATGGAAAAGGGGTGAACATCATTGATATCATATTTATTGTAAGGGAAAGGGGGATGAACATAATCGATATCATGTTTTTTGTAATGGAAAAGGGGGTGAACATAATCGCTATCATGTTTTATGTAATGGAAAAGGGGGTGAACATCATCGATATCATATTTTATGTAATGGAAAAGAGGGGTGAACATCATCGATATCATATTTATTGTAAGGGAAAAGGGGGTGAACATAATCGATATCATGTTTTTTGTAATGGAAAATTGGGTGAACATCATCGATATCATATTTTATGTAATGGAAAAGGGGTGAACATCATCGATATCATATTTTATTTAATGGAAAAGGGGATGAACATCATCGATATCATATTTTATGTAATGGAAAAGGGGTGAACACCATCGATAGCATATTTTATGTAATGGAAAAGGGGTGAACATCATCGATATCATATTTTATGTAATGGAAAAGGGGTGAACACCATCGATATCATATTTTATGTAATGGAAAAGGGGTGAACATCATCGATATCATATTTTATGTAATGGAAAAAGGGGTGAACATCATCGATATCATATTGTATGTAATGGAAAAGGGGGTGAAGATCATCGGTATCATGTTTTATGCAATGGAAATGGGGTGAACATCATCAATATCATATTTTATGTAATGGAAAAGGGATGAACATCATCGATATCATGTTTTATGTAATGGAAAAGGGGGTGAACATCATCGATATCATATTCTATGTAATGGAAAAGGGGGTGAATATCATCGATATCATATTTTATGTAATGGAAAAGGGGATGAACATCATCGATATCATATGTTATGTAATGGAAAGGAGGGGGGGGGGGAACATAATCAATAACTGATTTTACGTAATTGAAAAGGGGATGAACATCATCGATATCATATTTTATGTAATTGAAATGGGTGAATATCATCGATATCATATTTTATGCAATGGAAAAGCGGGTGAACATCATCGATATCATGTTTTATGTAATGGAAAAGGGGTGAACATCATTGATATCATATTTATTGTAAGGGAAAGGGGGATGAACATAATCGATATCATGTTTTTTGTAATGGAAAAGGGGGTGAACATAATCGCTATCATGTTTTATGTAATGCAAAAGGGGGTGAACATCATCGATATCATATTTTATGTAATGGAAAAGAGGGGTGAACATCATCGATATCATATTTATTGTAAGGGAAAAGGGGGTGAACATAATCGATATTATGTTTTTTGTAATGGAAAATGGGGTGAACATCATCGATATCATATTTTATGTAATGGAAAACGGGTGAACATCATCGATATCATATTTTATTTAATGGAAAAGGGGATGAACATCATCGATATCATATTTTATGTAATGGAAAAGGGGTGAACACCATCGATATCATATTTTATGTAATGGAAAAGGGGTGACCATCATCGATATCATATTTTATGTAATGGAAAAGGGGTGAACATCATCGATATCATATTTTATGTAATGGAAAAGGGGGTGAACATCATCGATATCATATTTTATGTAATGGAAAAGGGGTGAACATCATCGATATCATATTTTATGTAATGGAAAAGGGGAAGAACATCATCGATATCATGTTTTATGTAATAGAAAAGGGGATGAACATCATCGATATCATATTTTATGTAATGGAAAAGGGGTGAACATCATCGATATCATATTTTATGTAATGGAAAAGGGGTTGAACATCATCGATATCATATTTTATGTAATGGAAAAGGGGTGAACATCATCGATATCATATTTTATGTAATGGAAAAGAGGTGAACATCATCGATGTCATATTTTATGTAATGGAAAAGGGGGTGAACATCATCGATATCATATTCTATGTAATGGAAAAGGGGGTGAACATCATCGATATCATATTTTATGTAATGGAAAAGGGGATGAACATCATCGATATCATATTTATTGTAAGGGACAAGGGGGTGAACATAATCGATATCATTTTTTTTGTAATGGAAAAGGGGGTGAACATCATCGATATCATATTTTATGTAATGGAAAAGGGGTGAACATCATCTATATCATATTTTATTTAATGGAAAAGGGGATGAACATCATCGATATCATATTTTATGTAATGGAAAAGGGGTGAACATCATCGATATCATATTTTATGTAATGGAAAAGGGGTGAACATCATCGATATCATATTTTATGTAATAGAAAAGGTGCTAAACATCATCGATATCATATTTTATGTAATGGAAAAGGGGTGAACATCATCGATAACATGTTTTATGTAATGGAAAAGGGGATGAACATCATCGATATCATATTTTATGTAATGGAACGGGGGGTGAACATCATCGATATCATATTTAATGTAATGGAAAAGGGGTGAACATTATCGATATCATATTTTATGTAATGGAAAAGGGGTGAACATCATCGATATCATATTTAATGTAATGGAAAAGGGGGTGAACATCATCGATATCATATTTTATGTAATAGTAAAGGTGCTAAACATCATCGATATTATATTTTATGTAATAGAAAAGGGGTGAACATCATCGATATCATATTTTATGGAATGGAAAAGGGGGTGAACATCATCGATATCATATTTTATGTAATGGAAAAGGGGTGAACATCATCGATATCATATTTTATGTAATGGAAAAGGGGGTGAACATCATCGATATCATATTCTATGTAATGGAAAAGGGGGTGAACATCATCGATATATTTTATGTAATGGAAAAGGGGAGGGGATGAACATCATCGATATCATATTTTATGTATTGGAAAAAGGGGTGAACATCATCGATATCATATTGTATGTAATGGAAAAGGGGGTGAAGATCATCGGTATCATATTTTATGCAATGGAAATGGGGTGAACATCATCGATATCATATTTTATGTAATGGAAAAGGGATGAACATCATCGATATCATGTTTTATGTAATGGAAAAGGGGGTGAACATCATCAATATCATATTTTATGTAATGGAAAAGGGGTGAACATCATCGATAACATATTTTATGTAATGGAAAAGGGGGTGAACATCATCGATATCATATTCTATGTAATGGAAAAGGAGGTGAACATCATCGATATCATATTTTATGTAATGGAAAAGGGGATAAACATCATCGATATCATGTTTTATGTAATGGAAAAGGGGGTGAACATCATCGATATCATATTTTATGTAATGGAAAAGGGGATAAACATCATCGATATCATGTTTTATGTAATGGAAAAGGGGTGAACATCATCGATATCATATTTTATGGAATGGAAAAGGGGTGAACATCATCGATATCATATTCTATGTAATGGAAAAGGGGGTGAACATCATCGATATCATATTCTATGTAATGGAAAAGGGATTAAACATCATCGATATCATGTTTTATGTAATGGAAAAAGGGGTGAACATCATCGATATCATATTCTATGTAATGGAAAAGGGGTGAACATCATCGATATCATGTTTTATGTAATGGAAAAGGGGGTGAACATCATCGATATCATATTCTATGTAATGGAAAAGGGGGTGAACATCATCGATATCATATTTTATGTAATGGAAAAAGGGGTGAACATCATCGATATCATATTGTATGTAATGGAAAAGGGGGTGAAGATCATCGGTATTATGTTTTATGCAATGGAAATGGGGTGAACATCATCGATATCATATTTTATGTAATGGAAAAGGGATGAACATCATCGATATCATGTTTTATGTAATGGAAAAGGGGGTGAACATCATCGATATCATATTCTATGTAATGGAAAATGGGGTGAACATCATCGATATCATATTTTATGTAATGGAAAAGGGGGTGAACATCATCGATATCATGTTTTATGTAATGGAAAAGGGGTGAACATCATTGATATCATATTTATTGTAAGGGAAAGGGGGATGAACATAATCGATATCATGTTTTTTGTAATGGAAAAGGGGGTGAACATAATCGCTATCATGTTTTATGTAATGGAAAAGGGGGTGAACATCATCGATATCATATTTTATGTAATGGAAAAGAGGGGTGAACATCATCGATATCATATTTATTGTAAGGGAAAAGGGGGTGAACATAATCGATATCATGTTTTTTGTAATGGAAAATGGGGTGAACATCATCGATATCATATTTTATGTAATGGAAAAGGGGTGAACATCATCGATATCATATTTTATTTAATGGAAAAGGGGATGAACATCATCGATATCATATTTTATGTAATGGAAAAGGGGTGA
Organism: Bathymodiolus brooksi; assembly: GCA_963680875.1. Lineage (NCBI taxonomy): Eukaryota > Metazoa > Mollusca > Bivalvia > Mytilida > Modiolidae > Bathymodiolus > Bathymodiolus brooksi. The sequence continues at coordinate 86,596,282 of OY804585.1, forward strand.
ACACCATCGATAGCATATTTTATGTAATGGAAAAGGGGTGAACATCATCGATATCATATTTTATGTAATGGAAAAGGGGTGAACACCATCGATATCATATTTTATGTAATGGAAAAGGGGTGAACATCATCGATATCATATTTTATGTAATGGAAAAAGGGGTGAACATCATCGATATCATATTGTATGTAATGGAAAAGGGGGTGAAGATCATCGGTATCATGTTTTATGCAATGGAAATGGGGTGAACATCATCGATATCATATTTTATGTAATGGAAAAGGGATGAACATCATCGATATCATATTCTATGTAATGGAAAAGGGGGTGAATATCATCGATATCATATTTTATGTAATGGAAAAGGGGATGAACATCATCGATATCATATGTTATGTAATGGAAAGGAGGGGGGGGAACATAATCAATAACTGATTTTACGTAATTGAAAAGGGGATGAACATCATCGATATCATATTTTATGTAATTGAAAGGGGTGAATATCATCGATATCATATTTTATGCAATGGAAAAGCGGGTGAACATCATCGATATCATGTTTTATGTAATGGAAAAGGGGTGAACATCATTGATATCATATTTATTGTAAGGGAAAGGGGGATGAACATAATCGATATCATGTTTTTTGTAATGGAAAAGGGGGTGAACATAATCGCTATCATGTTTTATGTAATGGAAAAGGGGGTGAACATCATCGATATCATATTTTATGTAATGGAAAAGAGGGGTGAACATCATCGATATCATATTTATTGTAAGGGAAAAGGGGGTGAACATAATCGATATTATGTTTTTTGTAATGGAAAATGGGGTGAACATCATCGATATCATATTTTATGTAATGGAAAACGGGTGAACATCATCGATATCATATTTTATTTAATGGAAAAGGGGATGAACATCATCGATATCATATTTTATGTAATGGAAAAGGGGTGAACACCATCGATATCATATTTTATGTAATGGAAAAGGGGTGAACATCATCGATATCATATTTTATGTAATGGAAAAGGGGTGAACATCATCGATATCATATTTTATGTAATGGAAAAGGGGGTGAACATCATCGATATCATATTTTATGTAATGGAAAAGGGGTGAACATCATCGATATCATATTTTATGTAATGGAAAAGGGGAAGAACATCATCGATATCATGTTTTATGTAATAGAAAAGGGGATGAACATCATCGATATCATATTTTATGTAATGGAAAAGGGGTGAACATCATCGATATCATATTTTATGTAATGGAAAAGGGGTTGAACATCATCGATATCATATTTTATGTAATGGAAAAGGGGTGAACATCATCGATATCATATTTTATGTAATGGAAAAGAGGTGAACATCATCGATGTCATATTTTATGTAATGGAAAAGGGGGTGAACATCATCGATATCATATTCTATGTAATGGAAAAGGGGGTGAACATCATCGATATCATATTTTATGTAATGGAAAAGGGGATGAACATCATCGATATCATATTTATTGTAAGGGACAAGGGGGTGAACATAATCGATATCATTTTTTTTGTAATGGAAAAGGGGGTGAACATCATCGATATCATATTTTATGTAATGGAAAAGGGGTGAACATCATCTATATCATATTTTATTTAATGGAAAAGGGGATGAACATCATCGATATCATATTTTATGTAATGGAAAAGGGGTGAACATCATCGATATCATATTTTATGTAATGGAAAAGGGGTGAACATCATCGATATCATATTTTATGTAATAGAAAAGGTGCTAAACATCATCGATATCATATTTTATGTAATGGAAAAGGGGTGAACATCATCGATAACATGTTTTATGTAATGGAAAAGGGGATGAACATCATCGATATCATATTTTATGTAATGGAACGGGGGGTGAACATCATCGATATCATATTTAATGTAATGGAAAAGGGGTGAACATTATCGATATCATATTTTATGTAATGGAAAAGGGGTGAACATCATCGATATCATATCTAATGTAATGGAAAAGGGGGTGAACATCATCGATATCATATTTTATGTAATAGTAAAGGTGCTAAACATCATCAATATTATATTTTATGTAATAGAAAAGGGGTGAACATCATCGATATCATATTTTATGGAATGGAAAAGGGGGTGAACATCATCGATATCATATTTTATGTAATGGAAAAGGGGTGAACATCATCGATATCATATTTTATGTAATGGAAAAGGGGGTGAACATCATCGATATCATATTCTATGTAATGGAAAAGGGGGTGAACATCATCGATATATTTTATGTAATGGAAAAGGGGAGGGGATGAACATCATCGATATCATATTTTATGTAATGGAAAAGGGGTGAACATCATCGATATCATATTTTATGTAATGGAAAAGGGGGTGAACATCATCAATATCATATTTTATGTAATGGAAAAGGGGTGAACATCATCGATAACATATTTTATGTAATGGAAAAGGGGGTGAACATCATCGATATCATATTCTATGTAATGGAAAAGGAGGTGAACATCATCGATATCATATTTTATGTAATGGAAAAGGGGATAAACATCATCGATATCATGTTTTATGTAATGGAAAAGGGGGTGAACATCATCGATATCATATTTTATGTAATGGAAAAGGGGATAAACATCATCGATATCATGTTTTATGTAATGGAAAAGGGGTGAACATCATCGATATCATATTTTATGGAATGGAAAAGGGGTGAACATCATCGATATCATGTTTTATGTAATGGAAAAGGGGGTGAACATCATCGATATCATATTCTATGTAATGGAAAATGGGGTGAACATCATCGATATCATATTTTATGTAATGGAAAAGGGGGTGAACATCATCGATATCATATTTTTTGTAATGGAAAAGGGGGTGAACATCATCGATATCATGTGTTATGTAATGGAAATGGGGTGGACATCATCTATGTCATATTTTATGTAATGGAAATGGGGTGGACATCATCTATGTCATATTTTATGTAATGGAAATGGGGTGAACATCATCGATATCATATTTTATGTAATGGAAATGGGGTGAACATCATCGATATCATATTTTATGTAATGGAAATGGGGTGAACATCATCGATATCATGTTTTATGTAATGGAAATGGGGTGAACATCATCGATATCATATTTTATGTAATGGAAATGGGGTGAACATAATCGATATCATATTTTATGTAATGGAAATGGGGTGAACATCATCGATATCATATTTTATGTAATGGAAATGGGGTGAACGTCATCGATATCATATTTTATGTAACGGAAAGGGTGGGTGAACAGTATCGATATCATGTTTTATGTAATGGAAAAGGGGGTGAACATCATCGATATCATATTTTTTGTAATGAAAAAGGGGGTGAACATCATCGATATCATGTGTTATGTAATGGAAATGGGGTGAACATCATAGATATCATTTTTTTTGTAATGGAAAAGGGGGTGAACATCATCGATATCATATTTTTTGTAATGGAAAAGGGGGTGAACATCATCGATATCATATTTTATGTAATGAAAAAAGGGATGAATATCAACGATATCATGTTTTATGTAATGGAAAAGGGGTGAACATCATCGATATCATATTTTATGGAATGGAAAATGGGGTGAACATCATCGATATCATATTCTATGTAATGAAAAAGGGGTGAACATCATCGATATCATATTCTATGTAATGGAAAAGGGATTAAACATCATCGATATCATGTTTTATGTAATGGAAAAAGGGGTGAACATCATCGATATCATATTCTATGTAATGGAAAAGGGGGTGAACATCATCGATATCATATTCTATGTAATGGAAAATGGGGTGAACATCATCGATATCATATTTTATGTAATGGAAAAGGGGTGAACATCATCGATATCATATTTTTTGTAATGGAAAAGGGGGTGAACATCATCGATATCATGTGTTATGTAATGGAAATGGGGTGGACATCATCTATGTCATATTTTATGTAATGGAAATGGGGTGGACATCATCTATGTCATATTTTATGTAATGGAAATGGGGTGAACATCATCGATATCATATTTTATGTAATGGAAATGGGGTGAACATCATCGAGATCATATTTTATGTAATGGAAATGGGGTGAACATCATCGATATCATGTTTTATGTAATGGAAATGGGGTGAACATCATCGATATCATATTTTATGTAATGGAAATGGGGTGAACATAATCGATATCATATTTTATGTAATGGAAATGGGGTGAACATCATCGATATCATATTTTATGTAATGGAAATGGGGTGAACATCATCGATATCATATTTTATGTAACGGAAAGGGTGGGTGAACAGTATCGATATCATGTTTTATGTAATGGAAAAGGGGTGAACATCATCGATATCATATTTTTTGTAATGGAAAAGGGGGTGAACATCATCGATATCATGTGTTATGTAATGGAAATGGGGTGAACATCATAGATAACATTTTTTTTGTAATGGAAAAGGGGGTGAACATCATCGATATCATAATTTTTGTAATGGAAAAGGGGGTGAACATCATCGATATCATATTTTATGTAATGGAAAAGGGGATGAACATCATCGATATCATGTTTTATGTAATTGAAAAGGGGTGAACATCATCGAGATCATATTTTATGGAATGGAAAAGGGGTGAACATCATCGATATCATATTCTATGTAATGGAAAAGGGGGTGAACATCATCGATATCATATTCTATGTAATGGAAAAGGGATTAAACATCATCGATATCATGTTTTATGTAATGGAAAAAGGGGTGAACATCATCGATATCATATTCTATGTAATGGAAAAGGGGGTGAACATCATCGATATCATGTTTTATGTAATGGAAAAGGGGGTGAACATCATCGATATCATATTCTATGTAATGGAAAAGGGGGTGAACATCATCGATATCATATTTTATGTAATGGAAAAAGGGGTGAACATCATCGATATCATATTGTATGTAATGGAAAAGGGGGTGAAGATCATCGGTATCATGTTTTATGCAATGGAAATGGGGTGGACATCATCTATGTCATATTTTATGTAATGGAAATGGGGTGGACATCATCTATGTCATATTTTATGTAATGGAAATGGGGTGAACATCATCGATATCATATTTTATGTAATGGAAATGGGGTGAACATCATCGATATCATATTTTATGTAATGGAAATGGGGTGAACATCATCGATATCATGTTTTATGTAATGGAAATGGGGTGAACATCATCGATATCATATTCTATGTAATGGAAAAGGGGGTGAACATCATCGATATCATATTTTATGTAATGGAAAAGGGATGAACATCATCGATATCATGTTTTATGTATTGGAAAAGGGGGTGAACATCATCGATATCATATTCTATGTAATGGAAAATGGGGTGAACATCATCGATATCATATTTTATGTAATGGAAAAGGGGGTGAACATCATCGATATCATGTTTTATGTAATGGAAAAGGGGGTGAACATCATCGATATCATATTCTATGTAATGGAAAATGGGGTGAACATCATCGATATCATATTTTATGTAATGGAAAAGGGGGTGAACATCATCGATATCATATTTTTTGTAATGGAAAAGGGGGTGAACATCATCGATATCATGTGTTATGTAATGGAAATGGGGTGGACATCATCTATGTCATATTTTATGTAATGGAAATGGGGTGGACATCATCTATGTCATATTTTATGTAATGGAAATGGGGTGAACATCATCGATATCATATTTTATGTAATGGAAATGGGGTGAACATCATCGATATCATATTTTATGTAATGGAAATGGGGTGAACATCATCGATATCATGTTTTATGTAATGGAAATGGGGTGAACATCATCGATATCATATTTTACGTAATGGAAATGGGGTGAACATAATCGATATCATATTTTATGTAATGGAAATGGGGTGAACATCATCGATATCATATTTTATGTAATGGAAATGGGGTGGACATTATCTATGTCATATTTTATGTAATGGAAATGGGGTGGACATCATCTATGTCATATTTTATGTAATGGAAATGGAGTGAACATCATCGATATCATATTTTATGTAATGGAAATGGGGTGAACATCATTGATATCATATTTTATGTAACGGAAATGGGGTGAACATAATCGATATCATATTTTATGTAATGGAAATGGGGTGAACATCATCGATAACATATTTTATGTAACGGAAAGGGTGGGTGAACATCATCGATATCATGTTTTATGCAATGGAAATGGGGTGAACATCATCGATATCATATTTTATGTAATGTAAAAGGGGGTGAACATCAACGATATCATATTTTATGTAATGGAAAAAGGGTTGAACATCATCGATATCATATTTTATGTACTGGGAAAGGGGGTGAACATCATCGATATCATATGTTATGTAATGGAAATGAGGTGGACATCATCTATGTCATATTTTATGTAATGGAAAGAAGGAGAGGGGGGGGGGGATTAACATAATCAATAACTGATTTTATGTAATTGAAAATGGAGGGCGTGAACATCATCGATATCATGTTTTATGTAATGGAAAGGGGGTGAACATCATCGATATCATATTTTTTTGTAATGGAAAGGAGGGGGGGGGGGTTAACATAATCAATAACTGATTTTATGTAATTGAAAAGGGTGGGGGGTGAACATCATCGATATCATATTTTATGTAATGGAAAAGGGGTGAACATCATCGATATCATATTTTATGTAATGGAAAAGGGGGTGAACATCATCGATATCATATTTTATGTAATGGAAAAGGGGTGAACATCATCGATATCATATTTTATGTAATGGAAAAGGGGAAGAACATCATCGATATCATGTTTTATGTAATAGAAAAGGGGATGAACATCATCGATATCATATTTTATGTAATGGAAAAGGGGTGAACATCATCGATATCATATTTTATGTAATGGAAAAGGGGTTGAACATCATCGATATCATATTTTATGTAATGGAAAAGGGGTGAACATCATCGATATCATATTTTATGTAATGGAAAAGAGGTGAACATCATCGATGTCATATTTTATGTAATGGAAAAGGGGGTGAACATCATCGATATCATATTCTATGTAATGGAAAAGGGGGAGAACATCATCGATATCATATTTTATGTAATGGAAAAGGGGATGAACATCATCGATATCATATTTATTGTAAGGGACAAGGGGGTGAACATAATCGATATCATTTTTTTTGTAATGGAAAAGGGGGTGAACATCATCGATATCATATTTTATGTAATGGAAAAGGGGTGAACATTATCTATATCATATTTTATTTAATGGAAAAGGGGATGAACATCATCGATATCATATTTTATGTAATGGAAAAGGGGTGAACATCATCGATATCATATTTTATGTAATGGAAAAGGGGTGAACATCATCGATATCATATTTTATGTAATAGAAAAGGTGCTAAACATCATCGATATCATATTTTATGTAATGGAAAAGGGGTGAACATCATCGATAACATGTTTTATGTAATGGAAAAGGGGATGAACATCATCAATATCATATTTTATGTAATGGAACGGGGGGTGAACATCATCGATATCATATTTAATGTAATGGAAAAGGGGTGAACATTATCGATATCATATTTTATGTAATGGAAAAGGGGTGAACATCATCGATATCATATCTAATGTAATGGAAAAGGGGGTGAACATCATCGATATCATATTTTATGTAATAGTAAAGGTGCTAAACATCATCAATATTATATTTTATGTAATAGAAAAGGGGTGAACATCATCGATATCATATTTTATGGAATGGAAAAGGGGGTGAACATCATCGATATCATATTTTATGTAATGGAAAAGGGGTGAACATCATCGATATCATATTTTATGTAATGGAAAAGGGGGTGAACATCATCGATATCATATTCTATGTAATGGAAAAGGGGGTGAACATCATCGATATATTTTATGTAATGGAAAAGGGGAGGGGATGAACATCATCGATATCATATTTTATGTAATGGAAAAGGGGTGAACATCATCGATATCATATTTTATGTAATGGAAAAGGGGGTGAACATCATCAATATCATATTTTATGTAATGGAAAAGGGGTGAACATCATCGATAACATATTTTATGTAATGGAAAAGGGGGTGAACATCATCGATATCATATTCTATGTAATGGAAAAGGAGGTGAACATCATCGATATCATATTTTATGTAATGGAAAAGGGGATAAACATCATCGATATCATGTTTTATGTAATGGAAAAGGGGGTGAACATCATCGATATCATATTTTATGTAATGGAAAAGGGGATAAACATCATCGATATCATGTTTTATGTAATGGAAAAGGGGTGAACATCATCGATATCATATTTTATGGAATGGAAAAGGGGTGAACATCATCGATATCATATTCTATGTAATGGAAAGGGGGGTGAACATCATCGATATCATATTCTATGTAATGGAAAAGGGGGTGAACATCATCGATATCATATTTTATGTAATGGAAAAAGGGGTGAACAACATCGATATCATATTGTATGTAATGGAAAAGGGGGTGAAGATCATCGGTATTATGTTTTATGCAATGGAAATGGGGTGAACATCATCGATATCATATTTTATGTAATGGAAAAGGGATGAACATCATCGATATCATGTTTTATGTAATGGAAAAGGGGGTGAACATCATCGATATCATATTCTATGTAATGGAAAATGGGGTGAACATCATCGATATCATATTTTATGTAATGGAAAAGGGGGTGAACATCATCGATATCATATTTTTTGTAATGGAAAAGGGGGTGAACATCATCGATATCATGTGTTATGTAATGGAAATGGGGTGGACATCATCTATGTCATATTTTATGTAATGGAAATGGGGTGGACATCATCTATGTCATATTTTATGTAATGGAAATGGGGTGAACATCATCGATATCATATTTTATGTAATGGAAATGGGGTGAACATCATCGATATCATATTTTATGTAATGGAAATGGGGTGAACATCATCGATATCATGTTTTATGTAATGGAAATGGGGTGAACATCATCGATATCATATTTTATGTAATGGAAATGGGGTGAACATAATCGATATCATATTTTATGTAATGGAAATGGGGTGAACATCATCGATATCATATTTTATGTAATGGAAATGGGGTGAACGTCATCGATATCATATTTTATGTAACGGAAAGGGTGGGTGAACAGTATCGATATCATGTTTTATGTAATGGAAAAGGGGGTGAACATCATCGATATCATATTTTTTGTAATGAAAAAGGGGGTGAACATCATCGATATCATGTGTTATGTAATGGAAATGGGGTGAACATCATAGATATCATTTTTTTTGTAATGGAAAAGGGGGTGAACATCATCGATATCATATTTTTTGTAATGGAAAAGGGGGTGAACATCATCGATATCATATTTTATGTAATGAAAAAAGGGATGAACATCAACGATATCATGTTTTATGTAATGGAAAAGGGGTGAACATCATCGATATCATATTTTATGGAATGGAAAAGGGGGTGAACATCATCGATATCATATTCTATGTAATGAAAAAGGGGTGAACATCATCGATATCATATTCTATGTAATGGAAAAGGGATTAAACATCATCGATATCATGTTTTATGTAATGGAAAAAGGGGTGAACATCATCGATATCATATTCTATGTAATGGAAAAGGGGGTGAACATCATCGATATCATATTTTATGTAATGGAAAAAGGGGTGAACATCATTGATATCATATTGTATGTAATGGAAAAGGGGTGAAGATCATCGGTATCATGTTTTATGCAATGGAAATGGGGTGAACATCATCGATATCATATTTTATGTAATGGAAAAGGGATGAACATCATCGATATCATGTTTTATATAATGGAAAAGGGGGTGAACATCATCGATATCATATTCTATGTAATGGAAAATGGGGTGAACATCATCGATATCATATTTTATGTAATGGAAAAGGGGTGAACATCATCGATATCATATTTTTTGTAATGGAAAAGGGGGTGAACATCATCGATATCATGTGTTATGTAATGGAAATGGGGTGGACATCATCTATGTCATATTTTATGTAATGGAAATGGGGTGGACATCATCTATGTCATATTTTATGTAATGGAAATGGGGTGAACATCATCGATATCATATTTTATGTAATGGAAATGGGGTGAACATCATCGAGATCATATTTTATGTAATGGAAATGGGGTGAACATCATCGATATCATGTTTTATGTAATGGAAATGGGGTGAACATCATCGATATCATATTTTATGTAATGGAAATGGGGTGAACATAATCGATATCATATTTTATGTAATGGAAATGGGGTGAACATCATCGATATGATATTTTATGTAATGGAAATGGGGTGAACATCATCGATATCATATTTTATGTAACGGAAAGGGTGGGTGAACAGTATCGATATCATGTTTTATGTAATGGAAAAGGGGTGAACATCATCGATATCATATTTTTTGTAATGGAAAAGGGGGTGAACATCATCGATATCATGTGTTATGTAATGGAAATGGGGTGAACATCATAGATAACATTTTTTTTGTAATGGAAAAGGGGGTGAACATCATCGATATCATAATTTTTGTAATGGAAAAGGGGGTGAACATCATCGATATCATATTTTATGTAATGGAAAAGGGGATGAACATCATCGATATCATGTTTTATGTAATTGAAAAGGGGTGAACATCATCGAGATCATATTTTATGTAATGGAAAAGGGGTGAACATCATCGATATCATATTCTATGTAATGGAAAAGGGGGTGAACATCATCGATATCATATTCTATGTAATGGAAAAGGGATTAAACATCATCGATATCATGTTTTATGTAATGGAAAAAGGGGTGAACATCATCGATATCATATTCTATGTAATGGAAAAGGGGGTGAACATCATCGATATCATGTTTTATGTAATGGAAAAGGGGGTGAACATCATCGATATCATATTCTATGTAATGGAAAAGGGGGTGAACATCATCGATATCATATTTTATGTAATGGAAAAAGGGGTGAACATCATCGATATCATATTGTATGTAATGGAAAAGGGGGTGAAGATCATCGGTATCATGTTTTATGCAATGGAAATGGGGTGAACATCATCGATATCATATTTTATGTAATGGAAAAGGGATGAACATCATCGATATCATGTTTTATGTATTGGAAAAGGGGGTGAACATCATCGATATCATATTCTATGTAATGGAAAATGGGGTGAACATCATCGATATCATATTTTATGTAATGGAAAAGGGGGTGAACATCATCGATATCATATTTTTTGTAATGGAAAAGGGGGTGAACATCATCGATATCATGTGTTATGTAATGGAAATGGGGTGGACATCATCTATGTCATATTTTATGTAATGGAAATGGGGTGGACATCATCTATGTCATATTTTATGTAATGGAAATGGGGTGAACATCATCGATATCATATTTTATGTAATGGAAATGGGGTGAACATCATCGATATCATATTTTATGTAATGGAAATGGGGTGAACATCATCGATATCATGTTTTATGTAATGGAAATGGGGTGAACATCATCGATATCATATTTTACGTAATGGAAATGGGGTGAACATAATCGATATCATATTTTATGTAATGGAAATGGGGTGAACATCATCGATATCATATTTTATGTAATGGAAATGGGGTGGACATTATCTATGTCATATTTTATGTAATGGAAATGGGGTGGACATCATCTATGTCATATTTTATGTAATGGAAATGGAGTGAACATCATCGATATCATATTTTATGTAATGGAAATGGGGTGAACATCATTGATATCATATTTTATGTAACGGAAATGGGGTGAACATAATCGATATCATATTTTATGTAATGGAAATGGGGTGAACATCATCGATAACATATTTTATGTAACGGAAAGGGTGGGTGAACATCATCGATATCATGTTTTATGCAATGGAAATGGGGTGAACATCATCGATATCATATTTTATGTAATGTAAAAGGGGGTGAACATCAACGATATCATATTTTATGTAATGGAAAAAGGGTTGAACATCATCGATATCATATTTTATGTACTGGGAAAGGGGGTGAACATCATCGATATCATATGTTATGTAATGGAAATGAGGTGGACATCATCTATGTCATATTTTATGTAATGGAAAGAAGGAGAGGGGGGGGGGGATTAACATAATCAATAACTGATTTTATGTAATTGAAAATGGAGGGCGTGAACATCATCGATATCATGTTTTATGTAATGGAAAGGGGGTGAACATCATCGATATCATATTTTTTTGTAATGGAAAGGAGGGGGGGGGGGGGGTTAACATAATCAATAACTGATTTTATGTAATTGAAAATGGTGGTGGGTGAACATCATCGATATCATATTTTATGTAATGGAAAAGGGGTGAACATCATCGATATCATATTTTGTGTAATGGAAAAGGGGTGAACATCATCGATATCATATTTTATGTAATGGAAAAGGTGGTGAACATCATCGATATCATATTTTATGTAATGGAAAAGGGGGTGAATATCATCGATATCATATTTTATGTAATGGAAAAGGGGATGAACATCATCGATATCATATGTTATGTAATGGAAAGGAGGGGGGGGAACATAATCAATAACTGATTTTACGTAATTGAAAAGGGGATGAACATCATCGATATCATATTTTATGTAATGGAAAGGGGTGAACATCATCGATATCATATTTTATGTAATGGAAAAGCGGGTGAACATCATCGATATCATGTTTTATGTAATGGAAAAGGGGTGAACATCATTGATATCATATTTATTGTAAGGGAAAGGGGATGAACATAATCGATATCATGTTTTTTGTAATGGAAAAGGGGGTGAACATAATCGCTATCATGTTTTATGTAATGGAAAAGGGGGTGAACATCATCGATATCATATTTTATGTAATGGAAAAGAGGGGTGAACATCATCGATATCATATTTTATTTAATGGAAAAGGGGATGAACATCATCGATATCATATTTTATGTAGTGGAAAAGGGGTGAACATCATCGATATCATATTTTATGTAATGGAAAAGGGGTGAACATCATCGATATCATATTTTATGTAATGGAAAAGGGGTGAACATCATCGATATCATATTTATTGTAAGGGAAAGGGGGATAAACATAATCGATATCATGTTTTTTGTAATGGAAAAGGGGGTGAACATAATCGATATTATGTTTTATGTAATGGAAAAGGGGGTGAACATCATCGATATCATATTTTATGTAATGGAAAAGAGGGGTGAACATCATCGATATCATATTTATTGTAAGGGAAAAGGGGGTGAACATAATCGATATCATGTTTTTTGTAATAGAAAAGGGGGTGAACATCATCGATATCATATTTTATGTAATGGAAAAGGGGTGAACATCATCGATATCATATTTTATTTAATGGAAAAGGGGATGAACATCATCGATATCATATTTTATGTAGTGGAAAAGGGGTGAACATCATCGATATCATATTTTATGTAATGGAAAAGGGGTGAACATCATCGATATCATATTTTATGTAATGGAAAAGGGGTGAACATCATCGATATCATATTTTATGTAATGGAAAAGGGGGTGAACATCATCGATATCATGTTTTATGTAATAGAAAAGGGGATGAACATCATCGATATCATATTTTATGTAATGGAAAAGGGGTGAACATCATCGATATCATATTTTATGTAATGGAAAAGGGAGTGAACATCATCGATATCATATTTTATGTAATGAAAAAGGGGTGAACATCATCGATATCATATTTTATGTAATGGAAAAGAGGTGAACATCATCGATGTCATATTTTATGTAATGGAAAAGGGGGTGAACATCATCGATATCATATTCTATGTAATGGAAAAGGGGTGAACATCATCGATATCATATTTTATGTAATGGAAAAGGGGATGAACATCATCGATATCATATTTATTGTAAGGGACAGGGGGGTGAACATAATCGATATCATGTTTTTTGTAATGGAAAAGGGGGTGAACATCATCGATATCATATTTTATGTAATGGAAAAGGGGTGAACATCATCTATATCATATTTTATTTAATGGAAAAGGGGATGAACATCATCGATATCATATTTTATGTAATGGAAAAGGGGTGAACATCATCGATATCATATTTTATGTAATGGAAAAGGGGTGAACATCATCGATATCATATTTTATGTAATAGAAAAGGTGGTAAACATCATCGATATCATATTTTATGTAATGGAAAAGGGGTGAACATCATCGATATCATGTTTTATGTAATGGAAAAGGGGATGAACATCATCGATATCATATTTTATGTAATGGAAAAGGGGTGAACATCATCGATATCATATTTAATGTAATGGAAAAGGGGTGAACATCATCGATATCATATTTTATGTAATGGAAAAGGGGTGAACATCATCGATATCATATTTAATGTAATGGAAAAGGGGGTGAACATCATCGATATCATATTTTATGTAATGGAAAAGGGGTGAACATCATCGATATCATATTTTATGTAATGGAAAAGGGGTGAACATCATCGATATCATATTTTATGTAATAGAAAAGGGGCTAAACATCATCGATATTATATTTTATGTAATAGAAAAGGGGTGAACATCATCGATATCATATTTTATGTAATGGAAAAGGGGGTGAACATCATCGATATCATATTTTATGTAATGGAAAAGGGGTGAACATCATCGATATCATATTTTATGTAATGGAAAAGGGGGTGAACATCATCGATATCATATTTTATGTAATGGAAAAGGGGGTGAACATCATCGATATATTTTATGTAATGGAAAAGGGGAGGGGATGAACATCATCGATATCATATTTTATGGAATGGAAAAGGGGGTGAACATCATCAATATCATATTTTATGTAATGGAAAAGGGGTGAACATCATCGATAACATATTTTATGTAATGGGAAAGGGGGTGAACATCATCGATATCATATTCTATGTAATGGAAAAGGGGGTGAACATCATCGATATCATATTTTATGTAATGCAAAAGGGGATAAACATCATCGATATCATGTTTTATGTAATGTAAAAGGGGTGAACATCATCGATATCATATTTTATGTAATGGAAAAGGGGATGAACATCATCGATATCATGTTTTATGTAATGGAAAAGGGGTGAACATCATCGATATCATATTTTATGGAATGGAAAAGGGGTGAACATCATCGATATCATATTCTATGTAATGGAAAAGGGGTGAACATCATCGATATGATATTCTATGTAATGGAAAAGGGATTAAACATCATCGATATCATGTTTTATGTAATGGAAAAAGGGGTGAACATCATCGATATCATATTCTATGTAATGGAAAAGGGGGTGAACATCATCGATATCATGTTTTATGTAATGGAAAAGGGGTGAACATCATCGATATCATATTCTATGTAATGGAAAAGGGGGTGAACATCATCGATATCATATTTTATGTAATGGAAAAAGGGGTGAACATCATCGATATCATGTTTTATGCAATGGAAATGGGGTGAACATCATCGATATCATATTTTATGTAATGGAAAAGGGATGAACATCATCGATATCATGTTTTATGTAATGGAAAAGGGGGTGAACATCATCGATATCATATTCTATGTAATGGAAAATGGGGTGAACATCATCGATATCATATTTTATGTAATGGAAAAGGGGGTGAACATCATCGATATCATATTTTATGTAATGGAAAAGGGATGAACATCATCGATATCATGTTTTATGCAATGGAAAAGGGGTGAACATCATCGATATCATATTTTATGTAATGGAAAAGGGGTGAACATCATCGATATCATATTTTATGTAATGGAAAATGGGGTGAACATCATCGATATCATGTTTTATGTAATGGAAAAGGGGGTGAACATCATCGATATCATATTTTATGTAATGGAAAATGGGGTGAACATCATCGATATCATGTTTTATGTAATGGAAAGGGGGGTCAACATCATCGATATCATATTTTATGTAATGGAAAAGGGATGAACATCATCGATATCATGTTTTATGTAATGGAAAAGGAGTTGAACATCATCGATATCATATTTTATGGAATGGAAAAAGGGGGTGAACATCATCAATATCATATTTTATGGAATGGAAAAAGGGGTGAACATCATCGATATCATATTCTATGTAATGGAAAAGGGGGTGAACATCATCGATATCATATTTTATGTAATGGAAAAGGGGATAAACATCATCGATATCATGTTTTATGTAATGGAAAAGGGGGTGAACATCATCGATATCATATTTTATGTAATGAAAAAGGGATGAACATCATCGATATCATGTTTTATGTAATGGAAAAGGGGTGAACATCATCGATATCATATTTTATGTAATGGAAAAGGGGGTGAAGATCATCGGTATCATGTTTTATGCAATGGAAATGGGGTGAACATCATCGATATCATATTTTATGTAATGGAAAAGGGATGAACATCATCAATATCATATTTTATGGAATGGAAAAGGAGGTGAACATCATCCATATCATATTTTATGGAATGGAAAAAAGGGGTGAACATCATCAATATCATATTTTATGGAATGGAAAAAGGGGGTGAACATCATCGATATCATATTTTATGTAATGGAAAATGGGGTGAAAATCATCGATATCATATTTTATGTAATGGAAAAGGGGGTGAACATCATCGATATCATGTTTTATGTAATGGAAATGGGGATGAACATCATCGATATCATATTTTATGTAATGGAAAAGGGTGTGAACATCATCGATATCATATTTTATGTAATGGAAAAGGGGGTGAACATCATCGATATCATATTTTATGTAATGGAAAAGGGGGTAAACTTCATCGATATCATATTTTATGGAATGGAAAAAGAGGTGAACATCATCGATATCATATTTTATGTAATGGAAAAGGGGGTGAACATCATCGATATCATATTCTATGTAATGGAAAAGGGAGTAAACATCATCGATATCATGTTTTATGTAATGGAAAAAGGGGTGAACATCATCGATATCATATTCTATGTAATGGAAAAGGGGGTGAACATCATCGATATCATGTTTTATGTAATGGAAAAGGGGGTGAACATCATCGATATCATATTCTATGTAATGGAAAAGGGGGTGAACATCATCGATATCATATTTTATGTAATGGAAAAAGGGGTGAACATCATCGATATCATATTCTATGTAATGGAAAAGGGGGTGAAGATCATCGGTATCATGTTTTATGCAATGGAAATGGGGTGAACATCATCGATATCATATTTTATGTAATGGAAAAGTGATGAACATCATCGATATCATATTTTTGGAATGGAAAAGGAGGTGAACATCATCGATATCATATTTTATGGAATGGAAAAAAGGGGTGAACATCATCAATATCATATTTTATGGAATGGAAAAAGGGGGTGAACATCATCGATATCATATTTTATGTAATGGAAAATGGGGTGAAAATCATCGATATCATATTTTATGTAATGGAAAAGGGGGTGAACATCATCGATATCATGTTTTATGTAATGGAAATGGGGGTGAACATCATCGATATCATATTTTATGTAATGGAAAAGGGGGTGAACATCATCGATATCATATTTTATGTAATGGAAATGGGGTGAACATCATCGATATCATATTTTATGTAATGAAAAAGGGGTGAACATCATCGATATCATATTTTATGTAATGGAAAAGAGGTGAACATCATCGATGTCATATTTTATGTAATGGAAAAGGGGGTGAACATCATCGATATCATATTCTATGTAATGGAAAAGGGGTGAACATCATCGATATCATATTTTATGTAATGGAAAAGGGGATGAACATCATCGATATCATATTTATTGTAAGGGACAGGGGGGTGAACATAATCGATATCATGTTTTTTGTAATGGAAAAGGGGGTGAACATCATCGATATCATATTTTATGTAATGGAAAAGGGGTGAACATCATCTATATCATATTTTATTTAATGGAAAAGGGGATGAACATCATCGATATCATATTTTATGTAATGGAAAAGGGGTGAACATCATCGATATCATATTTTATGTAATGGAAAAGGGGTGAACATCATCGATATCATATTTTATGTAATAGAAAAGGTGGTAAACATCATCGATATCATATTTTATGTAATGGAAAAGGGGTGAACATCATCGATATCATATTTTATGTAATGGAAAAGGGGTGAACATCATCGATATCATATTTAATGTAATGGAAAAGGGGTGAACATCATCGATATCATATTTTATGTAATGGAAAAGGGGTGAACATCATCGATATCATATTTAATGTAATGGAAAAGGGGGTGAACATCATCGATATCATATTTTATGTAATGGAAAAGGGGGTGAACATCATCGATATCATATTCTATGTAATGGAAAAGGGGGTGAACATCATCGATATCATATTTTATGTAATGGAAAAAGGGGTGAACATCATCGATATCATATTCTATGTAATGGAAAAGGGGGTGAAGATCATCGGTATCATGTTTTATGCAATGGAAATGGGGTGAACATCATCGATATCATATTTTATGTAATGGAAAAGTGATGAACATCATCGATATCATATTTTTGGAATGGAAAAGGAGGTGAACATCATCGATATCATATTTTATGGAATGGAAAAAAGGGGTGAACATCATCAATATCATATTTTATGGAATGGAAAAAGGGGGTGAACATCATCGATATCATATTTTATGTAATGGAAAATGGGGTGAAAATCATCGATATCATATTTTATGTAATGGAAAAGGGGGTGAACATCATCGATATCATGTTTTATGTAATGGAAATGGGGGTGAACATCATCGATATCATATTTTATGTAATGGAAAAGGGGGTGAACATCATCGATATCATATTTTATGTAATGGAAATGGGGTGAACATCATCGATATCATATTTTATGTAATGAAAAAGGGGTGAACATCATCGATATCATATTTTATGTAATGGAAAAGAGGTGAACATCATCGATGTCATATTTTATGTAATGGAAAAGGGGGTGAACATCATCGATATCATATTCTATGTAATGGAAAAGGGGTGAACATCATCGATATCATATTTTATGTAATGGAAAAGGGGATGAACATCATCGATATCATATTTATTGTAAGGGACAGGGGGGTGAACATAATCGATATCATGTTTTTTGTAATGGAAAAGGGGGTGAACATCATCGATATCATATTTTATGTAATGGAAAAGGGGTGAACATCATCTATATCATATTTTATTTAATGGAAAAGGGGATGAACATCATCGATATCATATTTTATGTAATGGAAAAGGGGTGAACATCATCGATATCATATTTTATGTAATGGAAAAGGGGTGAACATCATCGATATCATATTTTATGTAATAGAAAAGGTGGTAAACATCATCGATATCATATTTTATGTAATGGAAAAGGGGTGAACATCATCGATATCATATTTTATGTAATGGAAAAGGGGTGAACATCATCGATATCATATTTAATGTAATGGAAAAGGGGTGAACATCATCGATATCATATTTTATGTAATGGAAAAGGGGTGAACATCATCGATATCATATTTAATGTAATGGAAAAGGGGGTGAACATCATCGATATCATATTTTATGTAATGGAAAAGGGGTGAACATCATCGATATCATATTTTATGTAATGGAAAAGGGGTGAACATCATCGATATCATATTTTATGTAATAGAAAAGGGGCTAAACATCATCGATATTATATTTTATGTAATAGAAAAGGGGTGAACATCATAGATATCATATTTTATGTAATGGAAAAGGGGGTGAACATCATCGATATCATATTTTATGTAATGGAAAAGGGGTGAACATCATCGATATCATATTTTATGTAATGGAAAAGGGGGTGAACATCATCGATATCATATTTTATGTAATGGAAAAGGGGGTGAACATCATCGATATATTTTATGTAATGGAAAAGGGGAGGGGATGAACATCATCGATATCATATTTTATGGAATGGAAAAGGGGGTGAACATCATCAATATCATATTTTATGTAATGGAAAAGGGGTGAACATCATCGATAACATATTTTATGTAATGGGAAAGGGGGTGAACATCATCGATATCATATTCTATGTAATGGAAAAGGGGGTGAACATCAACGATATCATATTTTATGTAATGCAAAAGGGGATAAACATCATCGATATCATGTTTTATGTAATGTAAAAGGGGTGAACATCATCGATATCATATTTTATGTAATGGAAAATGGGGTGAACATCATCGATATCATGTTTTATGTAATGGAAAGGGGGGTCAACATCATCGATATCATATTTTATGTAATGGAAAAGGGATGAACATCATCGATATCATGTTTTATGTAATGGAAAAGGAGTTGAACATCATCGATATCATATTTTATGGAATGGAAAAAGGGGGTGAACATCATCAATATCATATTTTATGGAATGGAAAAAGGGGTGAACATCATCGATATCATATTCTATGTAATGGAAAAGGGGGTGAACATCATCGATATCATATTTTATGTAATGGAAAAGGGGATAAACATCATCGATATCATGTTTTATGTAATGGAAAAGGGGGTGAACATCATCGATATCATATTTTATGTAATGAAAAAGGGATGAACATCATCGATATCATGTTTTATGTAATGGAAAAGGGGTGAACATCATCGATATCATATTTTATGTAATGGAAAAGGGGGTGAAGATCATCGGTATCATGTTTTATGCAATGGAAATGGGGTGAACATCATCGATATCATATTTTATGTAATGGAAAAGGGATGAACATCATCAATATCATATTTTATGGAATGGAAAAGGAGGTGAACATCATCCATATCATATTTTATGGAATGGAAAAAAGGGGTGAACATCATCAATATCATATTTTATGGAATGGAAAAAGGGGGTGAACATCATCGATATCATATTTTATGTAATGGAAAATGGGGTGAAAATCATCGATATCATATTTTATGTAATGGAAAAGGGGGTGAACATCATCGATATCATGTTTTATGTAATGGAAATGGGGATGAACATCATCGATATCATATTTTATGTAATGGAAAAGGGTGTGAACATCATCGATATCATATTTTATGTAATGGAAAAGGGGGTGAACATCATCGATATCATATTTTATGTAATGGAAAAGGGGGTAAACTTCATCGATATCATATTTTATGGAATGGAAAAAGGGGGTGAACATCATCGATATCATATTTTATGTAATGGAAAAGGGGGTGAACATCATCGATATCATATTCTATGTAATGGAAAAGGGAGTAAACATCATCGATATCATGTTTTATGTAATAGAAAAAGGGGTGAACATCATCGATATCATATTCTATGTAATGGAAAAGGGGGTGAACATCATCGATATCATGTTTTATGTAATGGAAAAGGGGGTGAACATCATCGATATCATATTCTATGTAATGGAAAAGGGGGTGAACATCATCGATATCATATTTTATGTAATGGAAAAAGGGGTGAACATCATCGATATCATATTTTATGTAATGGAAAAGGGGGTGAAGATCATCGGTATCATGTTTTATGCAATGGAAATGGGGTGAACATCATCGATATCATATTTTATGTAATGGAAAAGTGATGAACATCATCGATATCATATTTTTGGAATGGAAAAGGAGGTGAACATCATCGATATCATATTTTATGGAATGGAAAAAAGGGGTGAACATCATCAATATCATATTTTATGGAATGGAAAAAGGGGGTGAACATCATCGATATCATATTTTATGTAATGGAAAATGGGGTGAAAATCATCGATATCATATTTTATGTAATGGAAAAGGGGGTGAACATCATCGATATCATGTTTTATGTAATGGAAATGGGGGTGAACATCATCGATATCATATTTTATGTAATGGAAAAGGGGGTGAACATCATCGATATCATATTTTATGTAATGGAAATGGGGTGAACATCATCGATATCATATTTTATGTAATGAAAAAGGGGTGAACATCATCGATATCATATTTTATGTAATGGAAAAGAGGTGAACATCATCGATGTCATATTTTATGTAATGGAAAAGGGGTGAACATCATCGATATCATATTCTATGTAATGGAAAAGGGGTGAACATCATCGATATCATATTTTATGTAATGGAAAAGGGGATGAACATCATCGATATCATATTTATTGTAAGGGACAGGGGGGTGAACATAATCGATATCATGTTTTATTTAATGGAAAAGGGGATGAACATCATCGATATCATGTTTTATGTAATTGAAAAGGGGATGAACATCATCGATATCATATTTTATGTAATGGAAAAGGGGTGAACATCATCGATATCATATTTAATGTAATGGAAAAGGGGTGAACATCATCGATATCATATTTTATGTAATGGAAAAGGGGTGAACATCATCGATATCATATTTAATGTAATGGAAAAGGGGGTGAACATCATCGATATCATATTTTATGTAATGGAAAAGGGGTGAACATCATCGATATCATATTTTATGTAATGGAAAAGGGGTGAACATCATCGATATCATATTTTATGTAATAGAAAAGGGGCTAAACATCATCGATATTATATTTTATGTAATAGAAAAGGGGTGAACATCATCGATATCATATTTTATGTAATGGAAAAGGGGGTGAACATCATCGATATCATATTTTATGTAATGGAAAAGGGGTGAACATCATCGATATCATATTTTATGTAATGGAAAAGGGGGTGAACATCATCGATATCATATTTTATGTAATGGAAAAGGGGGTGAACATCATCGATATCATATTTTATGTAATGGAAAAGGGGGTAAACTTCATCGATATCATATTTTATGGAATGGAAAAAGGGGGTGAACATCATCGATATCATATTTTATGTAATGGAAAAGGGGGTGAACATCATCGATATCATATTCTATGTAATGGAAAAGGGAGTAAACATCATCGATATCATGTTTTATGTAATGGAAAAAGGGGTGAACATCATCGATATCATATTCTATGTAATGGAAAAGGGGGTGAACATCATCCATATCATGTTTTATGTAATGGAAAAGGGGGTGAACATCATCGATATCATATTCTATGTAATGGAAAAGGGGGTGAACATCATCGATATCATATTTTATGTAATGGAAAAAGGGGTGAACATCATCGATATCATATTTTATGTAATGGAAAAGGGGTGAAGATCATCGGCATCATGTTTTATGCAATGGAAATGGGGTGAACATCATCGATATCATATTTTATGTAATGGAAAAGTGATGAACATCATCGATATCATATTTTTGGAATGGAAAAGGAGGTGAACATCATCGATATCATATTTTATGGAATGGAAAAAAGGGGTGAACATCATCAATATCATATTTTATGGAATGGAAAAAGGGGGTGAACATCATCGATATCATATTTTATGTAATGGAAAATGGGGTGAAAATCATCGATATCATATTTTATGTAATGGAAAAGGGGGTGAACATCATCGATATCATATTTTATGTAATGGAAAAGGGGGTAAACTTCATCGATATCATATTTTATGGAATGGAAAAAGGGGGTGAACATCATCGATATCATATTTTATGTAATGGAAAAGGGGGTGAACATCATCGATATCATATTTTATGTAATGGAAAAGGGGGTAAACATCATCGATATCATATTTTATGGAATGGAAAAGGGGGTAAACATCATCGATATCATATTTTATGGAATGGAAAAAGGGATGAACATCATCGATATCATATTTTATGTAATGGAAAAGGGGGTGAACATCATCGATATCATATTTTATGTAATTGGAAAGGGGGTAAACATCATCGATATCATATTTTATGGAATGGAAAAGGGGGTGAACATCATCGATATCATACTTTATGTAATGGAAAAGGGGGTGAAGATCATCGATATCAAATTTTATGTAATGGAAAAGGGTGGGGGGTGAACATCATCGATATCATATTTTATGTAATGGAAAGGGGGGGGGAGGGGGTTGAACATGATCGATATCATGTTTTATGTAATGGAATAGGGGTGAACATCATCGATATAATATTCTATGTAATGGAAAAAGGGGGTGAACATCATCGGTATCATGTTTTAAAATAGATTTTTAATGACATAAAGAACTGCAAATCATGAGGAACGTTTAACATCTACAGGTAACTACATAGCATGTATTGGAACTCACAGTTTTGCTATAGCTTTTCTCAAATATATAAGTGTCATGAAACTATGTATATGCAGACTAAGCCTGTGTTTCGTTGTACTGCCTAGGCACTTTGATTGTCTTGCTCCAGACTTATTGTGTTATTTGGCTTTTCATATTATTTTTTTTAATATCATTATGAGCGTACCTGATGAAGGTTATTCCAGAAACGAGTCGTGTGCACTAAATTAGTTATCTACGTTTTGTTTTTATCAAAGTCTATCATAGATATCTCAGATATTTCGCATCTTAATAGGGAAATTTGGAATATTTCAGAACCTGAATCAACTACTACTACGAACCAAATACAATATTATACAAATACATATGTGGTAATGATTATATCGTTTAAGAATAAAAAATAAATACGCAATGTATTTACCCTAAATGAAAATCGTGTAGAAATAGTTAGTTCATCGCCTACAAATATTGTAATTAAACCAGAAATGAACTGCTTAATAAAATAAATATACCATTTATTAGTTAATCATGGTGAAATGTCATGAAAAAAGTTTGAAGATACCAAAAGGGGTAATCAGAAGCCATAAATCGAAGAGTAGACAATTTAATGGCCAAACGAAAACAGGACAAAAGGACAAACAACGATCTAAAAAAAAAACACTCTTCCAAAAAACTAAAGATCGAGAATCACCAATCCCCATTTAAAATGGGGATGTTCCAGAATGGTAAGCAGTTCCTGCTCCACATGTGACACCCGTCGTGTTACTCTTGTTACAAACATATGTAATATGAAACCCAAAACATGTGAATACAAGTAAGAATTTACACCTATAACAAAAACAAATAATACTTACTGTCACCTAGTGAAAGAACTAATGTGAAAAATCCCAATATTATGGCGATGTAGAATTGATGGTATTTCAGCAAAACCATTGTAGCTGTATTAAATGTCCGGTATTGTGTACGGGTTTTACCCAGTTCTCTAGACAATAAAATAAAATATAAAATAAAATGCATATCAGCAAACAATATTTTACAATTAGATCAAAATAATGCTAACTTTTTCTGTTATGCATGTTTCACACCATGAATACCTTTTCATATTAAGTACACAAAATAATTACATTTTTACACATTTTATATACCATTATTACCTTTCGACATATCTATAAGGCTTTTGAAATATTTGGCTTGTGATTTCAAGATGGGCACCATTGGTGGAACAAAAAATGCTAGCTCTGCCCCGTTCCACTTGCTGTTATTCGTAGAGGTTGTCATTGCACACGCATTTGTTGTTTCTTTGTTTTTTTTCTGTTGCCACTATGTTGTAATTATCCATATTAAACATTTCCCCTATGTTACGCAGTCATTTCTTCATTCGTGACCTATCCCTG
This sequence comes from Bathymodiolus brooksi, assembly GCA_963680875.1. Classification (NCBI taxonomy): domain Eukaryota; kingdom Metazoa; phylum Mollusca; class Bivalvia; order Mytilida; family Modiolidae; genus Bathymodiolus; species Bathymodiolus brooksi. The sequence continues at coordinate 86,622,168 of OY804585.1, forward strand.
GGTTTGTTACTGGAGCAAACACGTCGGGTGCCACTAGTGGACCAGGAACTGTTTGATTCGTGTTGCTCAATCTTTAATTTTCTGTGTAGTGTTTTGCAAATCGTTGTTTGTCCTTGGGTTCTTTTCCTATTGGCCATTGTCTTGTCTGTCCTTCTTCCCTCTTTGGTATCTTAAAACCTTTCTTACGCTCCCTCATTTTCACAGGAGTTTTCTACATGCGTCTGTATTGAATGCGAAATGGCTGTAAAATGTTTGTCGCAAGTCGTACGGAAAATGACAAGAATATAAGTAAAATTACATGACAGAAAGAAAACTCTAATCATTATAGCCTTACGCTAAGATAAAGGACCCACCATATCATTTTAAAGGGGGATATACTTTTCCCCAAAGCCAGAAAAAAAATCACCGATGACAAAGATTTATCAAAATTTCTTGTTGAAAACTGCAGGATCAGATTTGTTTATATCCTTCAAGTCAAGATATGTTTTTCTATGAAATTTGCGACAGATAGACCCAAATAAAATTGTATTGCTCTTTCCTAAAGCAGTAATATATTCCATATATAAAAATGTCAAACCATTACGTTCTTTATCCAGATTTTATAAAATCTTCTATTTTGATTTTTTTTTTTTGTATCTGATATGCACATTAAAATAACTGGGAGGGTTTTTTCGAATATACAAACTACTGACTTATTAAAAACCTAAATCAAGTGACGATCTTTATTGCTTCTTTTTTTCATTGTTAGAACATGTTATAAAATGGAGGCAATGACCATCATTCATGAGATCCTGCCTTAACAACAGCACAAACCACAATAATAAAATAAAATATTTAAAAAAAATTAAATTGATATGCAACAATGATTTTTAAGGCGTGGGTTTATTCTCTCAAATATCGAATACCTTGTATCTTCAATACGAATAATATATTAAAGATTCCCGTTATTCGGATTTTATCATTTTTATAAAGAGACATTGGTGTATTACAATGGTAATAATATTTTCCTTAAAGCAGTCGCTCAGATTGATTTTTTTTTTTATATTAAAAGTTGCCAATATTCGATGTTTTATACTAATAAAATGTTCTGAACAAGAAGCCGGGTTTAAAAAATAGGTTATAATGTCGTAATTAGTGAAAAGAATTTGAATGTTTGTTGGTGAAATCGCCATTAACACACCTAATTATAATTCGGCTGTCTTTTCCGAAGTTTACCGGACACTGATAACTGCTATAAATAACCAGAAAGCATGTTGCAGGTAAATATTGGTTAAAATTAACATAATTTAAGAAATATATCTATGAAATTGGATCCCGGGGTAATCAGTTAATATTATATAATGGTATTTAGTAAGAATGACACTTAAAATCGAAAATACGTGATGAAATCAATAAAAACAAACCCAAACTCTGCAAAGGGGCCCGATAAAGGGAAAATTGTTAAACAAATTGTATTGAATATTATTGACAACACTTGAGTTGCCTTGATTATATTTTTTTAGAAAAAAACCAGACATGAAGTTCATTATTTTAGTCTCTAATTTAAAAGAGATATCACCTAGCGTTTTCTCCTGAAAAAAAAAAGATATATAAAAAAAACTACGATTCTGTCAAAATACGATTCAGCCGAGAAAAAAGATATATAAATTATGCTTACATGTTGAAAAATGGAGTAGGTCGGTTTAACATCTTTTTTTAATTTTTACACAAATCTTGCTGAATCCTCCAGTGTCGTTTTCGCGTAGAATCCGTCAATATTTTTATTTATTACATGTGCTTTTTTCAGCAAACAATTTCGCACATGCGCAAACGCTTTACCGAATGAGGTCACTGTGTAGGTCATCAATGGTCATATGATCATATTCATGAATATATGAATATCATGCTGGTAAACATTGAATTCTTTACGGGACGTAAGAAAATCAAACAGCGACATATTTCCTTCGTTCCAGGTTAAATACGTATGATATTATGAAAAATTTCAACTACAATTAGTATAAAACATCGAATATTGGCAACTTTCAATATAAAAAAAAAATCAATCTGAGCGACTACTGTATGCCTTTAAATAACTTGTCATTCTTCGATTTACGACTTCTGATTACTTACCCCATTGGTATCTTCTAACTTTTCTTGTAAAAATATACAAAAAAATAAAAATAAAAATAAACTCCTTCCAAGACCAAAAAAAAAGTCAAAACAAAAACAGAACAATGTTAATGAGGTGTTTGTATGTAGAAAGTTCTTGTATGAGGTTTCTAAACTGAAATGATGCATAAAAAGTTTCGAAAATGAAAAAATTTCGGAAATACTGCAGTTTTTTCGGAAATGCAAAGAAGCGCTGAAATTAAAATAAATCTCATTATTGCAATAAATAATCAGAAAAGATACTATTTGACAGGTTTGTGAAGGTAAACTTCTTTGATCTGTAATTAATCTGTAAATCAGTGATTGTTTTTCATAATCTTCATATAATTTGCGATTTAATTTTTTTTTTAATGATGTTTATCACTTAGGATAAACAGGTTTAATGAAAGCGACATAACCCGGAAAAAAGTCCGAGCAGTTCCGTCGCACTGTAACCTTTTTATGTGTGCACGTAATAACTTCCGTTGTATCAGTTTTATGCTAGCCGTCAGACATCACACGTTTTTGAAAAAAAACTTTTTGAAAATCCATTGCCACCTGGTCATCTATAGTCATGAGACCACAAAAACGACGTCGAAATCCTTCAAGCAAAGCTTCAACATCTACAGCAAGCACACCAAAGAAGGCGAAATCGTCAAAAAGGCCAGAAAAACCAAGTGAGACAGGCCATGCCGTGCCGCAGCATGATGTCGTCCCAAGGAATACCTTCCAGCGGGTAGAGGATGAACCATCAACCCATAGAACTTTACAAACGGGTAATCCCCACCAGAGTAATGGTTCCAGTGGAGGGAACGATCAACAATCGGGCCCGATTATGGAGGTACAGATAGGACCACGTGGCCCAGTGACCCACCCGGTTATCCCGGCAACAGATAAGAGACCACCACCTATAAATCATGGATCCAATTATCAACAGAATGTGAACCCGGGTATGTTTTACAGTTCAGATAGATCAAGCGATAATTTTATGGGAAATCTGGGGTCAATAGGTGGGGTTCAGGTGTGTGAAAGTCCTGCTAGTCAGCCCAGTATGTTTGATTCCGTAAGCGCTCACATACCTTTAAAGATCAAAGAAAAGGTGTGGGCCGGGGAGTACATAGATATGAGTCTTATGCTAAAATCTGGTAAAGATTTGGTGTATGATTCGCAGTTGAATGGTGAGCTAGCAGTTAAGGGGGGTCAACTAACTGTTCTTCAACAGAAGCATAACCAAATAAAAAATATTCACACCTGGACCTCAGCTTTTATCAATTTCATGAGTATTATGCTCGAGAAATGGCCAGACAAGGCACAAGTATATCTTAAATATATGCATGTTGTTAGATTGGCGGCTTCGAGGGTATCAAACTTGGGATGGGTTTCGTATGACGAACAATTTCGTCTACGGAAGGTCTGGGTTCCACAGTCATCGTGGGCCGATGTTGATGTAGAACTGTGGCTACTATATGTATCTGCCCCAGACAGCCCTTTCTTAACGGAGTGGGACAAAAACGAGCACAGGGATTTCAGCTCGGACATGTCCAAAAAGGGCATCCGTACTCGCTGGGGCTATAACAAAGGGCGTTGTACTTATGGGAATAATTGCAGGTTCATTCACAAATGCTCCGAGTGCTACGGAAACCACCCACTCTCGGCTTGTAGTAAATCATAATTCACTTTCTTGCAATTTTCAGTTATATACGTTGGGTCATTCGCCCATTTGTGTTAATGAGGTGGAAAAATCGCTGGAAAATTATCCATATAAAGACATTGCTTGTGAATTGAAAAAAGGTTTAAAATTTGGCTTTCCGTCAAATTATTCAGGACCGAGATCGCCGATAACCTCAAAGAATTTGAAAATGTTGCGGACATGCCAGAGCTTACCAAACAAAAAATTCAAAAGAATTAACAATGGGAAGAATTGCCGGGCCATTTTCAGTCCCCCTTTTCCAACTTTACGTGTTTCTCGGTCTATTTATTTTTGCATGTAAAGTTGTTGCCCTGGGTAGGGCATTTAGTCGGCGCCTTATAAATGCTACATGTAAGGTAACTAAACCTCACCACAGAATTAGGGTATCGCAAGAGATGCGAGAAGATCTGAAAGTTTGGTTATCCTTTTTATCGGATTACAATGGAAGTACAGTTATGCTAGATAGTGGTGCACCGATCGTCGGAAACATCGACTGGTCAGTCGGACGTCATCATGCGATCCGATGATCGATTATTATACCTTGTGGTCCATTCTGATTCCTAGTGCCTAAAATATATAGGCTACACTTTATTCTGGTTTTTTTTTTTCTCTCATACTGACAAACATCTTGCAGTTTTGTCCCAGCGTACTTTTGACACTCAGTCAATACACACATTTGGTCTAGTATATTATTTATCTACTGCCCGGAATGGTCCTTTTTATATCAGGTGTTACACATATGGAAACCAATGTTTTGTTTTGTTCCAAGTTAATGTTTACAAATGGAAAAATTGTAGTTTGTAAATATACCATACGATTTTATTCAGGCCTTTGCTTTTGTCAAACACATATTTGGACTAGTATATTTTTATTTTATTTTTTTCTACTGCCCAGAATAGTCCATTGGATGTCAGGTGTTACACGTGTGGAAAACGATCTTTTGTTTTGTTAATTAAAAATTATAGTTTGTAAAAATACGATACGGTTTTGTTCAAATCATTTCTTTTGTCCAGCATACTCTTGAAATAAAGACTATCTGAGTAATTATAGTCGGTAAATACATTTAGTAGGTAATTGTTACTGATGATCGATCATCGGTCGGTGTTGGTATAACGATCATCGATCTTGGGAATGTGACCGATTCCCATCGCTAATGCTAGATAATGTGTGGACTTCTAATGAGACAATTTCTTTGTTTACGGATAGCGCCGGCGGGAGAGATAAAGGGTTCGGCATTTATTTTCAGGGTAGATGGGCTCAAGGTTGTTGGCCAAAAGAATGGGCGGACAATAGGATCCTTGCTGATATTACGTTTTAGAATTATTTCCAGTTGTCATTTCGGTGCACATTTGGGGAATACATTTAAAAAATAAACAAATTATTTTTAATGTTGATAATCAAGCAGTGGTAGCTATTATTAACAAAAAGCCTTCAAAATCCAACAGAGTTATGACCCTTGTCAAATCTTGTTTTACTGTCCTTACAATATAATATCATGTTAAAATAAAGCAATGGAAAAAGCTCGGAAACGAGTAAACCTTGCAGTCAAAAAATATTCGTCTTGGGCGTTGGAGGATACGTCATAAAGCATAATAATATGAGAGCCAGGGATATTAATCTTTTTAGAAATGATGGGATATGCACCTATCTGATATTGGAATCAATGTGTACTTGAACACAATACAAGGGGCTCTAGAAAGTTTCTTATTCTCCAACGGTCCAAGAATTTTCCCACTTCAGTATCAGAACTTAGACGTTTTTTGTTTTTTTTTTCCTTGTCCATTTCAGAAGTATTTGTGGGGGTGGGGGGGGGGGGGGGGTCTTTTGGCGGTGAGCGGGATTAGACCCACTCATCTGGCGGGATCTGACAAGACGACTGTTGGTCATAATCCTACAATTGTACGTGAGCTCATATTTTGGTATACTTTCTTGTGGTACCACAAGTAGGTAAGGTGTATATATAATTTAGTCAATTGGCATTCTCACGTTTACCGGAGAGGCCAGTTCCTGAACTGGTACCAGTTTGGAACTCAGGTTGGACTCCTTTGAAAAAACCAGGGAGTAGGTTGTAAATGTGTGCTTCGTATCGGGGTTTATGACCTTCTTTAACTCTCTACTAAGGTGACGTGGAGGTTTTTAGCATTCATTGGTACAAGTGAGGCACAGGCTTGCCCAAACGATTACTGGCGGTCTGTTCGTCTTGTCAGATCCAGTCTTTGTTATTTTAACTGTGGCCGTATTATCCACTTAAATGTTTGTTTCATCTATATCTCTGCGTGAATTATACTAGTAATTAATTAGACATGAAGTGATTTCGTAATCCTGTCCGTCTCTTGTTACAAGTCTTTCATTAATAATGTTTATCACTTAGGATAAACAGGTTTAATGAAAGCGACATAACCCGGAAAAAAGTCCGAGCAGTTCCGTCGCACTGTAACCTTTTTATGTGTGTACGTAATAACTTCCGTTGTATCAGTTTTATGCTAGCCGTCAGACATCACACGTTTTTGAACCCACCCACCCTCTCCCTATATTGCTAGATAGAAAGATTCTGCTGCTGTTTGTTATATTTTTCAGGATGTGTACTATTACTTGCCTGGAGCTGCAATTGAGATATCAGATGTGAAGTGTACAGACTTGATATACATCCGGACAGTGTACAGTATTTTTGTGAATAGTTTCCGTGATTTAAGAATTTATAAAAAAAAAAAAAAAAAAAAAAAAAAAAATTGCGAGTTGATGTGGGAGTTTCAGAAACTGTAACTAAGCACTGTTTAATTACTTATAATGTTTGATTTGTTTTAATATGTATCTGTATTTTATAAATGTACTTACTTTAATAAAATTTGTCACAGTTCAATAGGGGCGGGATCTGACAAGACGACTGTTGGTCATAATCCTACAATTGTACGTGAGCTCATATTTTGGTATACTTTCTTGTGGTACCACAAGTAGGTAAGGTGTATATATAATTTAGTCAATTGGCATTCTCACGTTTACCGGAGAGGCCAGTTCCTGAACTGGTACCAGTTTGGAACTCAGGTTGGACTCCTTTGAAAAAACCAGGGAGTAGGTTGTAAATGTGTGCTTCGTATCGGGGTTTATGACCTTCTTTAACTCTCTACTAAGGTGACGTGGAGGTTTTTAGCATTCATTGGTACCAGTGAGGCACAGGCTTGCCCAAACGATTACTGGCGGTCTGTTCGTCTTATCAGATCCAGTCTTTGTTATTTTAACTGTGGCCGTATTATCCACTTAAATGTTTGTTTCATCTATATCTCTGCGTGAATTATACTAAAGTAATAATTTTTTGATTAGAAAACGGAAAAATCTAGATATTTCGTAAAGCGTAGATTTTTTTTTAACGCATCCAACGAGAGTTTTGTCAGGAATTTTACTACCATTTTGGAATTGTATAAATATTTACGGTTGAAATTATTCTGAAGGCCCTGCTCATCTGAAAAATTACCAATTTTTGGCGTTATTTTGGTCTTTATTTCAGGCTAAGTTCTTCAAACTAGGCCAAGTTTGCTCGTTAAATGTGACAGCCAACTCACCGTGGACGTAATCCCATATAACAATAGGAACGACGGTGGTCCCGCAGCTGGTCTATTGTCTCTCGTCGAAGTGCCGGAGAAGGCTATTGTTCCCTTTATGGTTAATGCATTTGACTACTTGACATTTATACACATGCTTACCTGAGATTTACCTCGAAAATTTTGAAAAAAACTTGAAATCATAAATTTCCATAATTACTGATTTTTAATTTGACCAAGCTATTTCAATCTTTCTGAAATAATTCGAAAAAGAACGGTCTTTTCTGCTAATAAATTCACTGAAGTTAGACATAGAGTACACACTTATTGGATATGAATAAAATTTTATAGGTAAAAACGTTATGTACAATCTGTCATTTACAACCGGTATACCCGTTCAATATGTAATCATGTTGGACTGGATTCAGCTTTCCTCGTCGCTGTACTCGTCGTCATCAAAATCAATTATTATTGGGGGAATCTCACTCCTATCAATGCAATTCTCTTTCCCATACTCCTTTTCTATTTTTAATACATGGTCTTCTGCCTTCGCCCAAACTTCCTTTGTAATTCTGCCAAACCCCCCATAAACAAGTTCTTTCACATCCTTCAAACGAAAAGTTGTATTGTTTTCTGCAACAAACCCTTTAACCTGTGCCCAAATAAGTTCTATGGGGTTCAATTCGCAATGGCGAACAGGGGTTCTTAGAACTTCGTGACCGTGTAGGTTGGCAATTTTATCAGTTTTATAAACGGAAAGGAGTTTCTTAAATTTGATTTTTTCATAAAGTTGTTTTTTAGTTTCAAGGGGCTGAAAAGGAATGTTGTGTTTTGAAAGATAATCTTGTAAGACAGCTTTTCTCTGATTAAAGTTTGGCACAACAGTTTCTTCAGTCTTGATGTTGTGATAACTGGCATTATCTAAAACGATAACACTTGGGCTTTTTAATGCTGGCATAAGCTAATTTTCGAACCAGTTTAGAAAGATGGGCCCGTTCATTTCTTGGTGATAATCCCCATCTTTAGCTTTGGCAAGAAAAACCAAATCACACCTATCAATCAAACCCTCCTCAAGATTATCAGCGTGCAAAACTATCAACCTTTTACCTTTTCCTGAAGGGATCTTTGGGGCATCAGAACCATCAACTGGTAACCACATGTAGTCAGTGGCATGATTCTGATTAACCCAGGTCTCATCCAAATATACAATTTCATACCCATCCTCTCGAAACTTCCTGATTTTTCGGAGGTAATTACACCGATCATTTATTACTGACCTCTGATCATATAAAAGCCTCCTATTATCGCCGGATTTTTTTGTACTTATAACCAAGATCTAATAAAGTTAAAGTAAGCGTTGATTTCGAGATTTTAATTGTATCTTCAATTTCTTTCTTAATTTTTGAGACTGTTGGGGCAATTTTCCTGTTGTACATGCTATGAACGGTCTGTTTAATAACGCAACGGTCAAAATCATCAAGAGTTTTCTTTCTTTCTTTCGGTCTGTTGGATTCAGGAGGACTTTTACCGTTTACTACTCTATACACAGAACTGTAAGATATGCCAGCAGCCTTGCATGTTCTTTTAATCAAATTATCTGGGGAATAAAATGGTCTTCCCCTGGCCTTCTCAAGCTGAAAAAACTTGAATAGATTTAACACAATGTTTTTACAATCTTTTGACAAGTCCTTTGTTTTACCCATTCTTGCGATGTTTATATATATGTTAAGATGTCAAAAAATAGGTTTATGAAGAAATTTTATGTGAACTTTTGAAAAGATTTTAAAGTTTAAAAATGGAGTGTCAAAATATGCCTGTACACGTGTCTTTGTCTCTATCAAGGTAAGATTTACCTGGCTGCTACCTCTAGTTAGTTTACTCTCACCTCTATTTTGGCGGTAAAAATCGGGGAAAATGTCAAATTTCAGATGAGTGCAGCAATAATGAAAGGTTATTGTTAGATGAAATGCATATTTTAAAGATGGTAGTAAAATTCTGCACAAAACTCTCGTTTACTGTGTTTTAAAAAAATGTATTGTTTTCGAGAAAACTCAAATTTTCCGTTTTCTAATCAAAAAATTATTACTTTAGTAATTAATTAGACATGAAGTGATTTCGTAATCCCGTCCGTCCGTCTGTCCGTCTCTTGTTACAAGTCTTTCATTAAACATGACAAAACTTTAATTATAGTAGAACTATTACAGTATAATTCAAGACTGTGTTTAAATGGTGAAGAAATTGAAAACTGTCAATCAAAAAATTATATGAAGATTATGACAACAAACGTTTGCGTCAGATATAAGAAAGAATTGTATTACGTGTAATATTAAATTTTTCAGAAATGCAAATGTTCTAAAATTTGGAGAACTAAATGAATCAAACTTAAAAAAACTTTAAAAATAAACATTAAAAAAAACTGTGTATTTATTATATTTATTAACAACTATGTGTGTCCTCCTTGTTAACTTTGGAATGCATAACTTCACCATGTTCTATATAATTGTATTTTATATTTATTAATGTATTTATTTATTGTATTTTTGTATATCTGGGGCCGTGTTAACAAAGGTGTCTTAGGACTAAGGCGTGTCTTAGGATGGTCTTATAACATATCTTAGTCCTAAGTCGGGTTAATGAAAGTGTCCTAAATTGCGATATGTCCTAAAATTTATCCTAAAGTTAGGACACCAAAATAGGTGTCTTAAGAGTGTTTTGGGATAATTCGGGGTTCTTTTTCTGCTCATTTTGGTACAGAAGTACAGAATGTATTACACGGAGCAGTTACGTACAAAATAATGGACTGGCAAAGTTTTACTTTCAATTTATAAAAAAAATCTGCACGTTTTTATCCTTTAACCCATTTTAAAATCCACCTGTGATGTAAATCTATTGTCAAAACTCTCCATTATTTTTAAGGAATGGAGAGTAATGAAAGGTGGATTTTTAATAAGGCATTTAAAACAAATATTAGAATATTTAGCAAGTTCATACGGTAACACAATAATAATAAATTTATCAATGGGTGGATTTTAAGTTGGAGAATGTCCTCGTATCTCTCCATTACTTAAAAACAATGGGCCTCGGCCCCTTTGGGACCTCGGCTCCATTATTTTTAAGTAATGGAGAGTTACTCGGCCATTCTCCTATACTGAATAACTGATGATGTGACACATTGACATCTTGAAAACAGCTTACTTGGCTAAAAGTTTAATGTAAAGTACACGTATTGATTAAAATTTACCATCACTTTCATTGATATTATTTTATTAAATTATTTTCAGATTTTATTATATACATTTCTTATCTAAAAATCACAATTAAAAGGCAAGAAAATGGCGGCAGGTGAAAAGGTGTAGTTAAACAGCTCCGTACTTTTTTTCCAAAATATTTATCATTATGTGTTATATCAGTACTCATATTTGAATTGTCTAAATGGGTTTATAGACTAGTAGTTGGAAAATGTATTAAATATTTGCGATATTGACAGTTTTGTAGTATTATAGAGTAAAGTTGTGAGTAAACGATCATATATAAACAACAAATATGGCGGAACATGAACATAAAAAAATAATTTAGTAATAACAACGACCACGACAAAGTGACACCCGAACCAAAGCGATTTCGTAAATACACATCAGATTCAGAGTCAGACTTAGATACAAACAATATGAATAATCAGTCAATATCCGACTCAAAAAGTGATGCACCCACCAGTCAAAATGGCCATGCACCGGTTATATTTCAAACCACAGAAGGTCAGTCAGTCAACTTAACTGAAATAATACAGCAAACTGTAATTAGTCCAAGCTTTATCGAATCCATTGGTCCTATTATTGCAAATGCTGTTAAAACCAGTCTTGATGATGCCATGAAAAATTATGTGTCCACTCTTGAAACAAAGGTCAAGAGTCAAGATGAAAAAATAAATAAATTAAAAAAATCAAACGAAGAACTTAGTGACTCTAATAGAATGATGAACAGTAGAATAGATTCATTAGAAAAAGATTTAGAATCTCTTCAACAATATGGGAGAGGAAACTCTCTTCGCTTCCATAATGTACCCATGAACTCTGATAATATACAAGGCACTGATGGGTTAGTTCTCAAGGTTTGTAAAGATCACCTTGGTGTTGAGCTTAAGATAGACGACATTGACCGGTCACATATAATTGGAAATATTACTAATGGGAAAGGACAAATTATATGTCGCTTGAGAAATTGGAAAATAAAAAATAAAATATACAGTAACAAAAGCAGTCTGAAAAATAACCCGGACAAAATCGTGATAACTGAGGATCTGACCCGTCATCGCCAATATTTGGTACAAAAGCTAAATCAAGCCAGGAAAAGTCGACTTGCAAATTCCTTTTGGACGAGAGATGGAAGAATTTTCGCCAAAAGGACTGAATCATCTTCAAAAACAATTATTAATATTGAGCAAGATATCGACGACCTCATCAGACGTGGCTGAATATACAAACTATATAAGGGACCGACCATTTAACTTGAAGGGGGGGGGTTATGGTTTTTTGTTTCGTTCAGAAATTTTTTTTCGGACAACACAAGAGTTAGAATATTTATTTTTTTGTCGCGCAAAGCGCGAAATTTTTTTCCAGAATTCAACATTAGGTTATATGACAAAAACTCTGAATCAGATTATTTTTTTTTCCTCCACCAAAATCAGAATATTTTTTTCAGCAACATTGGGAAACAGAATATTTTTTTAGAAAAAAAACATAACCCCCCCCCTAAATAATAAAACAAAATTATAATTTTGTAATTATTATTATTTTTTTATATTATTATTATTCTCTTGAACTTTCTTAGTTCAATGTATTAATATTGTTTACTTGAGTCAAACTATTTATAAACAAATGTACTCACCCATAACGCCACGTGTACGGACACATGTATCTGTTGTTTTGTTTACAAATCATTGGTTATTATTAGGTCCTACCAGGTTATGGAAACGATTAACTCCCTTGGCTATATACTCAGCCATTACAACCAAAAGGGGGGTGCTAATGTGTGTATCGTGTTAGGTAAATGAGTTTGCCAGACATTTATTTATGGATATATTGTGACAAAATATGGATGTAATTGTTTGAAATATATATTTCCCAAGGAGGTTTGTGTTATTTTACATTCAACATACGTCTTCTTGTAAAATTTTAGATGTGAAGTAAAATGTAATCAAATTTTGGGTCAAATGTTACCAGCGAGCTGCTGGTGAGATCAGGATCAGAATCAGAAAGATTTTTAGTTTGACAAATTTTTCTGAATGGTTTTTTGTTCTTTTGTATGGTATTTTTACCTTAATAATTATATATAAAAACAGAAAATATTGGTTATATATTTTTATAAAATAAATTAATTAAAAAAAACACGTGTTTTCTTAGAATATGGTAAATCCGAGGATTTATGATATGCAAAGCAGATGGTTTGTTTACAAACAATAATTATATATATATAAGTGTATTTTGTAAACAACTAATGGTACGTAGATACATTGTATCTAACATAGTTAACACTTAATCCAAATTTTATTTAGCATATGCATTTTGATTATTTTATTTTATGAATATAAATTGTTATTAAATACAGAGGATCTATTTAGATCATAGATGGGCTTCATACTCCTACAGGAGTACAGACAGTATTGTAAAATATTTATTTCATTTTTTTTTTAATCACTATTGGTTCAATTTTTGTTTACAAAAAGTTTTTCAGTAGTAATTTTATAATACTATACAGTACTATGATTATCTCCCTTTATTTATATTCCTTAAAAAGCATTTTCCCCAATAATTACTGTTAATTCAACTTTTTGCATTTAATTGTTATATTTTGAAATTGTTATCAATATTAAACAATAATTTTTTTTTGTGTTCATATTTATATGAATATTATAGTTGCAATTATTTAAATTAAATATACCTACCTTGAAGAACTTTCGATTTATTTATATAATCAACGCCCACTTTCTTATAAATATATTGCCGAATTTCCTTCGATATTTACCGTATATTACAATTATTCTTCGGTATTTTCCGATTTATTTCGGTCAATTCTAAATTTGCATAGACACTTCAAATATGTCAAAAAATTATCCAATGAAAAGTTTCTCGATATACGAGAACTAGACGAGAATTTCCTTACTTATTATAAAATCCCGAGATACATCGAATGGTATAATCGGCCATTTTCTAGCATCATTATTTGCTGATTCCATCCCCTGGTCCTACTGTTATTGTAAACAGTCGTAATGTCCGGTGATGAAAAATCATTATGAATAGAAATTTACTTATTTGAAGTCACTATTCACATTAGTTGAAACAATTCTGTGTATTGCGTAAATTTAACGATAATCATAATCCAATTTGTTCATTGTTTTATTTTTATGGTTCTACTGCAGAGTTCTACTGTAAACATTCGTGTAATGTTCAGTATCTAAGAACATCATTAACCGAAATACACCTATTCAAAAGCCTATTCACACTAGTATAAACAACTCGGTAAGGTGTAAATATAGCTATTTCTTATAATCCACAGTTCATTCTGTAAACGCACGAGGACATTCCATGTGATTACCAAAGGGTGTACTCGATTTGGTTGCACAACTCGGATGAAATATTACATTACATTATATTATTTTATTCCCATTTCTATTCAAGATTTTTTTTTATTTATATCAATCTTGTTAATTTTCTTTCTTGTCTGAAAGTAAATTTATACATAATTTGGAGTACTTTGGGGGGGGGGGGGGGGGGGGGGGGGAGTCCAAATTATACAAGTCTGTTTTATATGAATATGAACAATGTATGTATATATGTTTTTCTTGTTTTGCTTATTTTGATTTACTTCTTTCTACAAATTTTGAGTGCAGATTGTGATACATGTATTGTTATTGAGATAGTTGGGTTATTGAATATCAAAATTATATATATTTGTCTGTATGCAAATGAAAAGCCTTCAACTCGAGATCCTATTTCTGTATATAACTGTATGACGATAATGGACAATGGGTAATGAATTAATGCAATACAGGATCTCGATTGGATTTTTTTTTATCATAATTGTCATTCAATGCCAATGAAGAAAATGTTATTTTATGTTAAATCATGTTCATTATTTGATACCTTGTTAAAGTATTTATTCAACATAATTCAGGTGTCTTCTGTTGTTTGTTATAAATTTGTTTTCAAGGAATTTTGTAAAAATATTACATTTACGCTAATATTGTTGATGTTAATATTATTGGGAAATGATATTTCTGAAAACCCAGGCCCCTTTGATAATGAAATTTCAATTTTCCATTTAAATATTAGAAGTATTCGTCATAAATTAGACTATGTTGAAGCATAAGCATTTGACTCGTCCATAGTATTCATAACTGAAAGTCATCTAGATGACACAGTACTAAGTAGAGATATACAAATCCAAGGTTACCATGAAAATATATTAAGAAAAGATAGAAACTGTTTTGGTGGAGGAGTTTTAGTTTATATCTCTGAAACATTAAAAGTAAAAAGAAGAGAAGATTTAGAATTTGAAAATAGTGAAATGATTTGGGTAGAAATCGAATTTCCAAAATATAAAGTTTTATTATGCGTGGTATATCGTTCCCCTGGGGCTACCCAATCGTTTTGGCAAACTTTCGAATATTCTATCGAGGAAGCATTTAATTATACAACAAACGTCATTATTACGGGAGATCTGAATATTGATTTATTGGTAGAAAATATTAATTCCTTGAGTAATATGATAAATGTTTTTTATCTTCAAAATGTAATACATGAGCCTACACGTATTAATCAAAATACAGGTAATGGAATTTTGTTAGATCCCGTTTTGATATCAGCTGATTGCAATGTAACTTTTTCTGAAGTAATTGATGTATGTAGAGAAAAAAGTGACCACAATGCAACGAAAATTTCTCTTCAAATTCCAAATTACCTACAAAAAACGTACCAGCGAACAATATGGATGTATAAGAATGCAGACTTTGAAAAATTTAATAAATTAATTAGGCAGTTTAATTGGGAAGAATCCTTTTTTACATTAGTTAACGATATAGATGAAATGGCGGATTTCTTTACAAATAAATACTTAGAAATGGCAAAAAAATGTATTCCAACCAAAGTAGTCAATATTCGTAGAACAGATAAACCATGGTTTAATTCTGAAATTAGGCATCATATTAGAATTCGCGATTGTTTGCATAGAAAATTAAAATCTTCTCCCACTGTACATAATCGAAATATATACAAAATACGAAGGAATAAAGTAAATAATATGATAATTCATGCTAAAGAACAGTTTTATTTAAATGCCAATGGCTTGTTAGATGAAAATTCTAATAACCCAAAAGCGGTTTGGTCACTTGTAAAAAAAGTAATGGGTAATTGTCGTTCCACGGTAATACCTCTTTTAATAAACCCTGTTACCAACGATATAGTTGTTAATGAATCAGATAAAGCGAACGTATTAAATAATTATTTTTGCTCTATATCTTCAACAGCAAATAATGTAGATCCACCAAACTTACCTCGACGAACACCGTTTTCTTTAGATGTTGATGACATAAATGATGACGATGTGAAAGATATACTAAAATCACTTCAAATTGGTAAAGCATCAGGCTGAGATTTCATTAGTCATCAAATGTTAAAAAATACTGCAGACACTGACTTACCCTTGAAATACATTTTTAATCATTCATTTAGAATTTCAAAGTATCCATCATGTTGGAAAATTGCGAATGTTTTATCACTTTTCAAAAAGGGAGACAAATCTATTGCATCAAATTATAGACCAATAGCTCTTTTAAGCTGTGTAGGGAAAGTATTTGAGCGAATTGTGTTTAAATATATTTACAATTATATGCTTGAACATAAATTATTATATACGTTTCAATCTGGATTTGTGTCTGGTCATTCTACATCCCATCAGTTAATTGAATTATATCATAAAATTTGCATAGCTTTAGAAAATGGTCAAATTACGGTTGCGGTCTTTTGTGATATTTCCAAAGCATTCGACCGTCTTTGGCATAAAGGTTTAATAGAAAAATTAAAATCATATGGCATAAACGGAAAATTATTAAAATGGCTCAAAGATTATATTTCAGAAAGGAAACAACAAGTTGTATTAAACAATTCAATTTCCTCGCTTGGAACATTGAAAGCAGGCGTTCCACAGGGGTCAGTTCTGGATCCATTACTATTTTTGCTTTTTATAAATGATGTTGCAGATGATATTCAAAGTCTTGTTAGATTATTTGCTGATGACAGCTCTTTAATATTCTCATCTACTAATCCATTAGAAGTTGAAGACAGGTTAAACTTGGATCTTCAAGTTTTAGATAATTGGGCAAAGCAATGGCTAGTAGACTTTAATCCCCAACAAACTGAATATATGGTTATTTAATTTCGGCAAAACATAAATCCAATAAATCTAAAATTTAATTCTGAAAGCTTAAATCAGGTAGACAATCATAAACATTTAGGAGTCACCATATCTAGTAATGACACGTGGGCAGAACATATAAATAATATATGCCAAAAAGCGACTAAACAAATATTTGTCCTTGAGTAGAAAATTAAAGTTCATATTAAACAGGAATAATTTAAATAAAATATATGTAACTTATATTTTGCCATTACTAGAGTATGCATGTGAGTTATGGGATGGGTGTTGTTCAAGGGATGCAGATAAGTTGGAACAGCTTCAATTTGAAGCCGCTAGGATAATTACTGGGCGTTGCCAAAATTTGCAAGCAAGGAATCTTTATACTTCGAAACCGGTTGGGAGACTTTAAGTTGTAGACGGAGGCGTCGAAAACTTACTTTATTTCATAAAATACATAATAATATAGCTCCTGAATATTTACAGGACTGTCTAAATGAATATTTAGTAGTTAACAATTATAATCTGAGAAATTCTTTACAATATAGGGTACCAAGATGTCGTTTAGAAACATTTTCCAAATCGTTTTTTCCGTCTACTATACGTTCATGGAATTCATTGGATCCGAATTTTAAATCTATACAAACTACTTCAAAGTTTAAGCAAACTTTAAGGGCGAATTTATTTAAGGTTTCTAATTACTATTTGTTAGGAAATAGGAAATGTAATATAATACATACTAGATTAAGACATCAGTGTAGTTCACTGGGAGCAGATTTATTTAGAGCAAATATAATTAGTGACCCCAGCTGCGCCTGCGGATGTCCTTTAGAAGATGCTATTCATTATTTATTAGAATGTCCCCTTTATACGAATGCAAGAATGCAATTAATTATGAGTATTACACCGTATACAGTTATCTCAATTGAAAACTTATTATTTGGCTCTGATAATTTAACTGACGAAAACAATTTAATAGTGTTTAGAAATGTCCAAAAATATATACACCATTCTAATAGATTTGAATGATACGAAATTATACCCTGTACTCAGGATGTTATCATTTATTTGCACTCAATCCCCTTATCCCCCCCTTTTTTTCCCCATTACTTCTGTTTATCAAATATATTCATGTATACATTTATTATATTATGTAACTTGCTGTCATTTTCATATTTATGTATATAACATTATTGTATAGAGCGGATATACTAAGTTGATACAACTTGTTTCCAATCTAATTGTACATTTATAAGACAATAAAATATGTTTAAACTAAACTAAAACAATTAAATCAATGTAATATATAAATAAAATAAAATTTAATCTTATTATTTCATTTTTTGTGACCTTTTGCGTAACACCTTAATGTTTGTAGCATTTATATATTATTCTTTCCTTACACAAATCAGTTCGTATTCATATATAGGATTATGTCTAGGACATCCTAAACGAAGATAGTGCTAAGACAGCTTTGATATACAATCTCAGACATGTCGTAGGATAGTCCTATCAGTGTCCTAAAATATGTCCTAAGACATGTCTTAGGACATGTCTTAGGATACTTTAATTAACACGGCCCCTGTATACCATTGTACTAACAAAAGTTTATCAGAATAAAGTTTATATATAACTGTTATATAACAATGAGCAAAAATTTCAATAAGAATTGTCAAGAAATGACCTCGGTATACGTTTTTTGAAATACAGACAGTGAACAATAGTATTTGGACGTTTCCAATTTTCCCTACATATTTTATATATAAATAAAAAATTTCAAAAGCTCATCCTGAAGTCAATTTATATCCGATTTTGATTATTTTATTATCAACAAAAGCAGAAAAGTATATACAGTGTACTAATAATTTTTAGGAAATTTTCTAAGCTTGTTTTCCAAATCATCATGATTTTTGTTTCATAAGAAATTCATTTAATTTTGTGTTTAAATTGTTTATTCTCAAAATGTTTTCCTTATAGATTTATTTTGAAATTATAGAATAAAACTACATTAAATTCTGCTTCTATTGAAACAAAAAAATATCAAAATCAGACATAAATTGACTTCACAATAGTTTTTGAAAAATTGTAGTTTCAAATGAAATATGTACTGAATATTGGAAGAGTCCGTATATTTTTTACCACTGTCGGAAATCGGAAGTAACGAACAATTATGTCCAGTTACCAAACACGAAAAAATATTGTCAATAGGCAACATTATCGTAGAAAACGAAACAGTCTTGAAATAGCATAACACCAAAATAAATAACCGCGAAACAATTCCTTTTTACCGCTCGGGAGAAAATACTAATAGTTTCAGAATTAAAACCAGAAATAAATATACTTTCCTCTTCTTATAATTGTCATATAATTTTATTCCCTTTTTTTCTTAAAATATGATTGAAAAACGAAGTTTATTTTTATTTACCAAATATTGATATATAATCACAGAAAATTGTGAAGTCGAGAATTTACATTTGTGTTTAAATCATACATGTTTGTAAATAGAAGTTCGGAAAAAATATATACAAAAATTGAATAAACTCATTTTAATTCTGCCCTTAAGCTTGAAAAAAAAATTAAATCGGACAAGAAATTATTTCTGGAATTTATTTTTAAAGTTGCTTTATATAAAAGAAAGGAAATATCTTAGTGTGGACATGTGAGTAATATGTAAATGAGGACAGATTAAGAAAGAAACACTACCACACGAGAGAGATGATTTTAATTTTCGCATTGTGATTTTTCCATTCTAGCAGCCCCTGCACATGAATTATATATATATATATTCCAGACTTTGTGGATCCTATCAGGAGTTCCTTGATATGGGTTGCTGCTAACGAGGAAACTACTGAATCAAGCTCTGGTTCCTAACGGGTAAGTTGAAAGTTTTACCGTCGTCATAATAATCCTCTACGGAATATCTGTGTCATAGATAACTACAAACATGTTCTGTTTATCGTAGTTAAAATCCCGTCCCCTTTACTCTTGTGGTAAATTGTCACGAAGGGTGCCATGGGGCACTTAAGACTAAGAGCACCCCGGTATTCGTTTTCCTCAATCTTGTGTCTTCTGTCTAATGTTTTATGAATCATTGTTTATCTTATTTCCCCCTTTCCTTTGACCAGTGTATTGTCTGTCCTTAGACTTCTGGTTACTTCTCTGGTTCTATATATAGATGTTTATATCTATATGTATATTATAGTGACTGTGACAGAGTGGTCTAGGGCGCTGGACATAAGGCTAAGCGATTAGTGTTGTAGTGTATCAATGGTGTGAGACTGTGACAGAGTGGTCTAGGGCGCTGGACATAAGGCTAAGCGATTAGTGTTGTAGTGTATCAATGGTGTGAGACTGTGACAGAGTGGTCTAGGGCGCTGGACATAAGGCTAAGCGATTAGTGTTGCAGTGTATCAATGGTGTGAGACTGTGACAGAGTGGTCTAGGGCGCTGGACATAAGGCTAAGCGATTAGTGTTGTAGTGTATCAATGGTGTGAGACTGTGACAGAGTGGTCTATGGCGCTGGACATAAGGCTAAGCGATTAGTGTTGTAGTGTATCAATGGTGTGAGACTGTGACAGAGTGGTCTAGGGCGCTGGACATAAGGCTAAGCGATTAGTGTTGTAGTGTATCAATGGTGTGAGACTGTGACAGAGTGGTCTATGGCGCTGGACATAAGGCTAAGCGATTAGTGTTGTAGTGTATCAATGGTGTGAGACTGTGACAGAGTGGTCTAGGGCGCTGGACATAAGGCTAAACGATTAGTGTTGTAGTGTATCAATGGTGTGAGACTGTGACAGAGTGGTCTAGGGCGCTGGACATAAGGCTAAGCGATTAGTGTTGTAGTATCTATATGTATATTATAGTGGCTGTGACAGAATGGTCTAGGGCGCTGGACATAAGGCTAAGCGATTAGTGTTGTAGTGTATCAAAGGTGTGAGTTCAAAGCCCGTGGAAGGAGAAAAAAAATTGTAACACTGTTGGGTTAAATGTAAGATATATATATAAGTAAAAAAAAAACTCCCAAACCCCTCCACCCCCCCCCCCCCCCCCCCCCCAAAAAAAATAATAAAACAAAAACAAACAAAAAGGCTAAATGCATTTAAACCAGTTAGCATATACATACAGTAATGTAATATATGAAATGTTATTCTGCCTTCGATAAAATAATTAATAAAAAAGAAATAAAATGTAGAAAATATAAACTTACCGCTAATATACCGTTCAACATTTAAATGCGATCGTTGACACAACTTTTATATCGAATGCATTTTCCTACATGATTTTTTGCTTCACCGAGTTTCATATTTTTTCTCGGAATAATCGGTCACTTCTTCGAATTTGTACTATAAATAAAACAGTAATATTTATTTGAAAATCGGTTAGAATGCTGTTTAAAAAATACTTAATAAACCACGCAAGACATTGTCGATGTTCTTTGTCCATACGGGTAACATGAGGCCGATAGAGTTAATTTGAGCTTACAAATAAAATCAATATATAACAGAAACTAAGACAACACGAATTACATTTGCTGTGTTGTTTATTCTTTTATTAGAAGCACCCAGCGCTTTAACTAATATACTAGCTTACTCACTCCAGTCCATGTTGTTTTTTGTTGTTTTTGTTTGTTTGAAACCTTTCTTCTTCTTCCTATCCTTCTTTCTATCCCTATGTTTTGAACATTTTATTTCACCTTATTTTTCTTTATATTTACTTTATTATTAACGTCTAAATATATCATGTTGTAAAATTTATTTATATAATTATCGCCATTATGTACAATTATTTTTTGTTTATATCTTTGTAAAAGGGAAAGGACTTCACTAATGTTGTTATAACTTGTGTCCAATCCCATTTGCAACTTGTATGCAAATAAAATATGTTTAAACTAAGTGGCGGATCCAGAGGGGGCGGAGGGGACGTTCGCCCCCCCCCCCCCCCCAAAAGAGAGAGAGAGGGGGGGGGGCGGTCTTCCGTCCCTCTATTAAGCATATCGGCATTCATTCATTCGCCTGTTAAATGTAATAAATCATTATAAATTTTTAACCGTTGCATTGCCCTTTTAGTTTATCTAATTACTTTTGAACTTTTGAAGCAGTCGACGATTAATCAGAAAACAAAGTGATATTATAATTCCTTAGACATTAATTTGATCAAAATCCATCCATTCTACAAACACTTCAATACAAATTACTCCATTTTCAACAGAGAAACATGAGAAAATTGGCTAATATAGCACGCCGGGTATTCGGAAACTCGGTGCAAGCTAGTTATTTTGAACGTTTTCATTGGTCAATTTTGAATTTGTGGACACTACAAACCGCGGAGCATGCTGTTCCGTGTTCCGTTGCCGTCATGCTCCACGGTCTGTAGTGTCCAAAAATTCATAATTGGCCAATGAAAACGTTCAAAATAACTAGCTTGCACCGAGTTCAAAGTGTCCGCACCTGTTCCGAGTATACGAATACCCGGCGTGATAAGGAAATCAGGGGAGTCACAGCTCCAGATAGATAATTTCAAGTGACATCTCCCTTTAATTTACACTCACTGCTTAGAATCTATTTGAATCTTTTTGGAGAAGATGCATGCGTTTTAATACACTTCATCACATTCACAAAATGCTTCAAAATTGTTGACGGAAAAGCTTCCTAAATACTCAAAACCCATGAGCTTCCGAGGGGGCTTCGCCCCCCGGGGCCCCAGACCCCTCGCCGACTGTCATCCCCCCTAACACAAAATCCTGGATCCGCCCCTGATTTGTATATAAAAAACGTCAAATATGGGGCATTGTCTGAGTCTGATGTTTAAAATGAATATTTAAAAAGATTGGCCGGTATGCTAAATTATAGTGAAGTTTTTATCAACGGTCTTAAGAAGTTTATTCATCTGATACCCCTCGACAAACCAACATTCTATATTAATTTGTCATTAATACATTTGTAGCATAAAAATAAATCGTTTGGCAAATTTAGAAAATGAGGGGAGAAATGTGAATTTATAGTTTTAAGAAATTTAATAATACTAAAATATGATGTCGCAGTCGTGATCGTATGGTAGTTGGATTTACAACTACCTGTGCAATCAATTCCTATCACCATTAAAGTTGTGAGTATGAACCCCGTTCATGGCGAGGTGTACAGCATTATGTGATAAAATTTGTCAGTGACTTACAACAGGTCGGTAGTTTTCTCCGGGTACTCCGGTTTCCTCCATCAATAAAACTTACCGTCACGATATAACTGAAATAGTGTTGAAAGTGGCGTCAACGCCATAAACCAAACCAAAGATTCTTTAAAGATTCTTTATTCTCATAAACCAATGCATTACAATGGTACAGAGATAAATACAAACATTCAATATCAATATTTGCACGCACATGACAAGAGGATGGACGCAACACAATAAAAACACAACAAAGAAGGAGAGAGAGGTGACTAACCAGGAGGACGTGTTTTTTTAAAAATAATTTTGATAAATTTACAAAGGTGTCTTAACTTAATTTTATTTCTAGATTGGAATAAATTAGTAAATTTTAAAACATTAACTCTAGTCAAATAGGTAGAATCCAATAGACGTCGTCTATCGTCGTGAAGAGATGGGCACTGTAGTACATAATGGAATTCATCACCAATCTCATTTTTATCACATATGCTACATGTCCTATTTTGTCTCTCAATGCCTTGCCACCGACCAATTTCAATAGGTAATCTATGATTGCATGTCCTAAATTTACAAAGTAACTGTCTGTCTTTGTCATCAAGTAAATTTAGATAATTTTCGAATTCAAAACAATCCTTAAAATTTTTATAGCATAACCAAACCAAAAAATGCCACCTACATACTTATTAATAAAACTTTTAATAACCATGTTATCACTTTGATATTTCAGGTTGGTGAAGAAGAATCTATGCATAAAAGGTTAGAATAGTGTATTTTTTAAGATACATTAGACAGTACTAGAAAAACTGTTTTCCATAGAAACCTACTTTGAGACCAAATCCTCTTTGGACTGTGACCAATCGAGTCTCTGACGTCATAATTATTCACCAGTGACCTTGCACTCCTTTGTCAACCAGAATTAATGTCTCTTTTGCCCTTAGCATTTAGGTTCACGCCTGTCCCATGTTCACTGAATTTCTTAACCAATCATTGCATGCGTGTTTTGTCCAGATAACGACAACATTGAAATTGTCTGCGAAAGAGGAGTTGCACTGTAGTGGAGGATTATGTCTCAAAGTAGGTTTCTGTGGAAAACGCTTTGTGATTTCGTGGCTAATTTTTAGTCCTTTCACACATTATATTCCAAATAAAGTGAAAATCAATAAAAACACAACTTTGTCAGAACAGTTCTAAAATCCAATAGAAAAATCTTTGAAAGAGACAAAATCGATACAACTAATACACAAATACATTCATTTTAATTATTCAAATTATACATTAAAAGATGCAAAATTCGAAAACCGAAATAACAAAATTCCGAATACAAACACTCCTTCCAATAAAGTCATTGGTTGATTTTGATTTTGATTTTTGGTGTTTTAACGCCACTTTCAACAATATTTCAACTATATCATGGCGACCAGTTTTAGTGGTGGAGGAAGCCGGAGAGAACCACCGACCATGGGCAAGCAACTGGTAAACTTTATCACTTGCGGCTGCGAGTCGAGTGCACCCTTTTTGTAATTTACAAAGCCGGGCGCGAACCCACGCCGTATTGGTGATAGGCTTGTATGAGTTGTTAGATCCAACGACCTAACTCATTGAGCCACCCGGGCCCCAATAAAGTCATTGGAAATGGAAAAGGAGGCTCAATGAAAATGAATATGTCGCTACCATTTTAATGTATTGCTGATTTTTTTTTTTAACTCAAACGACATGTACGCATACGTAAAACAAATAATCGGTGTAATATTTTAATAGCATTGACCGTTTAACATACTTTTTGTGCGAAATGTATTGTTCATCTTCCATTTTAAGCGAGTTTAAAGGCCCTGTTACACGGTAAAGCAAGTATCGCGATACTAGTATCATGCAACTTTTTGTATCATGATCCTTGTCAGTTTACACACTAAATCAAGTAGCACGTTTCATGCAGAGTTTGTTTACAAATTGTTCCCGCCACAATGGAGAATCCTGACAATGAAGACATTATCACACAAATTGAGGAGACTCTCCATCTGTGCCTTTGACCAAATAACATCTACTTTTTCCCCTTTCCAGTCATGTTTTATTTAACATGTGCTGACCATGTGCTTTTATTTGTTGATGATGTTGTAACCTCCTGACCTCAAACCAAGATCTCTGATTGGTCAGAGATACAAATGTATGGCGATCCTTGCTGTACAGAATAGAACATGTTCTATCCCAAAGTGTGTATCATGCAACTTCTAAAAGTTGCATGACACAGAGTAATAGCACTGTTTACACTGTATTTTTTGGTTTATGATACAAGTATCATGATGCTTGCTTTACCGTGTAACAGGGGCTTAATGCGTTTTTATGTTTGTTTGTTTGATGGTGTTTAACTCCACTTTCAACAATATTTCAGTTTTGTTGGTGGAGGAAGCCGGAGGATTCGGAAAAAACCACCGACCTGTCGCAAGTCACTGACAAACTTCATCACATACTGTTGTACACCTCGCCATGATCGAGATTCGAACTCACAACATCAATGGTGATAGGCACTGATTGCATAGGTAGTTGTAAATCCAACTACCATACGATCATGGTCACGACGGCCCCCGGTGGTTCGTTACAAAGATAATAAATTTCATATCAGCAAAAATGACATCTTTTCTGATCAATGAAATATATTTTTTTACCTTTTACCGAATTATTACTATTGGGTTGACAACGATTACGTTCCCTAACCAATAGGTTTAAAAAAAACCATCAACATCATTTCCCCATATAATATCATTTGTATGTTAAAATATTTAAAGTATGTAAAACATAAATATATCATTCACCATTATTTAAAGGGATAATTATGATATCGAATAATAACACTCGGTGGTATAAACAGGAATACGGTCGTGGGTAGATAGTATTGTACATTATACGGAATACTGACCGCGGTTGATTACTTTGGAAACTTTCTCCCCACGTCAACTGAACGAGTTCTTTGTGGATGCAGAAAGGGAACGACCATTTAGCATTCAGTGAAAAAAGAGGTGGGGGTAAGATTATTTTAAAGAAATTGTTACCACCACATTTTAAAGAAATAACATAAAGTGTCCTGAAAGAATATTCCTCTAAAAATCTAAAAAGGGTAAATTGTAAGGAGAAATTACCTTAGTTTTAATAATGATTACATTATTAAGGACCTGTGCAATCAAATAGTCTCGGCCCAAATAAAGCTACAAGACGACCAAACATTGTTTAATCCAAAACACCAACAAAACGATGAAGTGAAGTTGACCCAAATAAATCTAAAAATTCAAAAATTGTAAAAAACAATGTAACAGTACATTTAAAGAAAATTTTATGTTTCAATGAAATTTAAATGTATAAAACAGAAATCCATACGTCCTTCACCGATATTTTAAATACCCGTATTTCGCCGAAGTTATTATTCATGGAAAACATAAACGTGGGCAGATTCTAATTACCTATCAAATTACCATTATTGATAAACAAGATGTCAATCTGAAGTTGTGTCACCGGCCTGACTAGAATAATGAGACAAAAAAAAAAGGATTTTAAAACGATTGAAGAAAAACGGAGATATCTAATTTAGTGCGCACGGGTTGCTTTGTAATAACCTTCATCAGGTACGCTCATGATAAAAAGATGGGAAAGCCAAATAATGTAAAAGTCTTTGGGAGGAAGTAAACTATAGGGCCTAAACGGGATAGCCAAAATCGGTGAAGTCCATCAATGCCTGAGGAAGGAGAACGTTAGTTTTAATAATAATTACATTATCTAAGATATGGACATTTCAATAATAAATATATCTAATAAACAATGGCAGTGTCGAAACATTGACTACTAAGAGGATGATACCCTTGGGATTTGATTGATTCGATTGATTTATTGTGTTTAACGCCACTTTCAGCAATTTTTCAGCTATATCATGGCGACCAGTTTTAGTGGTGGAAGAAGCTGGAGTACCCGGAGAGAACCACCGACCATGGGCAAGCAACTGGTAAGCTTTATCACTTTCGGCTGCGAGTCGAGTGCACCCTTTTTGTAATTTACAAACCCGGGCACGAACTCGCGCCGTATTGGTGATAGGCTTGTATGAGTTGTTAGGTAATCCACCTACCTAGCTCATTAAGGCACCCGGGCCCTGATACCCGTGGGAACTTATTGTCCACCAGAAGACGTATCGATCTAGTGATTGTAATAAAAACGTAGATAATGGCGCTAGAATAATAACCGAATTACTAATGCTATCAGTGAGTGAGTGATTGCTGTTTAGCGCCAACTCAGCAATTTTCAGCTATATCATGGCGAGAACAAGTTAATTTTCACTGAAATGATGCCGAGATCCGCTTCCTTTGAACTAGCCCAACACGCTTAAAGTTGGATTTTTATAGTCCTAACTCACTGAAACAACTGTCCGCGAAACATTATCCCGACTTCCAGCCAACCAGATTTTGCTCTTTCTCCATAATGCTACGTCATTAGAGGAGAAGCAACAAATACCAATGTTATAGTCTTTGTTCTGACCTGACCAGGGCTCGAACCCACGATCTACCACACTCGAAGTGAGCGCTCTAATCATTACACTATCGATGTGGTTACTAACGCTATGACAATAACGGAAATACTGCATGGATATATATCTCAATTCTGGTTGACATTTTAACCCCAGCGAAACAGTGCATTTTACCAGACAACAACCCAGAGAATTTCAGGCAATAAAACGCATGTGAAGCAACCTGTTTGTAATATTAAATCTACTAACGTATCATGTGATGATATTGTAAAATTATTGTGGGGGGGGGTATGGTATTTAACGCCACTTTCAACAGTATTTCAGTTATATCGTGGCGGTCAATTTTATTGGTGGAGGAAACCGGAGTACCCGGAGAAAACCGCCGCCCTGTCGTAAGTCACTGACGACAAACTTTATCACATATTGTTGTTTCGAGTACACCTCGCCTGGACAGGATTCGAACTCACAACTTTAGTGGTGATAGGCACTGATTGTACAGGTAGTCATATATCCAAATACCACATAATCACGACCACGACGGGCCCGTAAAACTAATGGGTATTAATATAGCCTATCAGCTTACTTTTTATCAACATATTAAATGTGTCTGTCTAAAAGCTTCACAGCTTATTGTTTTTTGTTGTTTTTTTATCTAAGTTTACTAATTTGACGATTGTTCATGATTTTGTATTATCTAATTTTAATGTTTGTTATCTGACATGACATCTTTGTACGCAGTCAATTACAATAAAGCTTAATAAATGCACAGAGCGCGGTGGGTTGGTATCCCATTAACCGGATTAAACCCGCCACTTTGTCGGTGCCTGTCCCAAGTTAGGACCTGGATTTCCCACGTCACATGTCGTGGTCTTTTTTGTATTCAGTGAGTTCACTTAATATGACAGCTGATTGTTCGTTGTGTTCATACTGGTGGAATTGTTGACCATCACCGTTTAAACTTTCTTTTCATAAGGAAAGGGCTGTACGCTTTACATATTATGACGAATATGATACCACAAATCAAGAACATTTACATTTAACAAAAGTACCATCTCTACAAATAAGTGGCACTAGGATGCTTTAAAATAGTGTATAAAGTATTTTACGTAACAAGAAAAAATGAAGAAACCAAATGTGTCACCAGAAGAGGTAAATCAAAGAGAGATAGATATTACATTGACAAACAGACAAAGAAACAATGATTTACAAAACAGTACACAGAAAACTAAAGATCGAAGAACTCATAGAAATACAACCATCTAGACTAAGAAGTCTTTAAAAGCTACAGCTGCTGTGTTATCTTATCAGCTACCATAAGATTGTAGAACATTTGTAAATTCTAATCAATTTATAAACATCTTACAATGAATGCAAATGTAATGCCTGTAGAACAAAATATTTGATTGATTGATTTGATTTATTGTGTTTAACGCCATTTTCAGCAATAGAAACAAATATAAAAGGTAGTGGCAGTGTAAATGTTTTTACTGTAGTAAAAGACATGACAACAGGAATCATACGTTAGCAGTGTTAATTTTTCCACTTATTTATTTATTGTGTTTTTAACGCCACTTTCAGCAATTTTTCAGCTATATCATGGCGACCAGTTTTAGTGGTGGAAGAAGCCTGCCCAGTCAGCAACAAGACTTTGATCCAACGTTGGTACATGGTTGGCATGGTTGGTCGAACGTCGCAGTTGGCATGCCAACGTTCGCCCCACGTTGGGCCAACGTGAGCAACCCATCCGTTGGGTTGATATGGTTGGCCCAATGTTGGCACGACGTACGATTGTTGATGGTGAAATGTGTAGCCGATTAGCCAACGTTTGGATCTGACCATTGACCAACCGTCGGCCACGTGTCGTCGGCCCGGCGTCGGTACTTGGTCGCACATTAATTACTCCATAGTATGTCGATTTAATTTTTTTGTCATAAATACATTTGTTTGATATTATGTTCCCCCCCCCCCCCCTCCCCCTCGCCCCACCACACACACCCACACTAGATTTATGCCTGAATTGTACATCTTTCATTTCCTTAAAATGCACTTTTTACTTTTTTAACATCTATTTTAGGTTTAATTTTATATCTATCTTGATGAATATAATCTCAGATAAATATTTGGCAGTCAAAGCTGTATCGTAAATTTCTACCATCCCTCTTTGATAATATTTGATGATGCATGCAATTTGATACTTCATGTAGCTTTGTAGACATCGTTTGCGCGCCACTTCTTTTGACATCCTGCGTAGAAGACGAAGAAAGACGAAGAAATGTAAGTGTTTACATTCAATTCTTTAAGTTTTAAAGAAAAACTTCGTTGAAAAGAAATAACGAAAGTAAATGAAGGTGTCATACGGATTAATCACTGTTAAAGAATAATTAAGAATTCCTATATATCAAGGATGCGTCTGAAATGATGATTTTTTAAAGCTTGCTGATCATAGGCTTTTGTGATAAAATGATTTAAATATTGCGTGGTTTCATGTGGTTTTGTGCGAATTCAGGACAAACCGTACTGGTTATATACAAGTATGGGGAACTCCCTTTTTGCATTTGAATGTTTTGTTTATCTGCGAAATAATACATTTTGTATATACTGATTTTTTCCCCATGTTTTTTTGCCATTACCATGCAAATTTTTGTAGTTTCGGTCGATATCTCGCACAGTTATTTCCTTTGCAATTGCACTTGTATACATACTAGAGTTATGAGGGAGTTTTTATTGATGAGAAATACAATTTAAAAAAAGCTATAACAGGTTATTTTTATGCCGTTAAATTAAGGTGAAATTAACCTCTGATCTTTTTATTATAGTTTTTGTCTACAAATTTGATAAATATCATTTAGATATAGATTGGTGTTTGTTATAATTATACTCTGTGTATTATCTAAATAACTATTACTTGAGAAGTTGCGTGAACAATTGATTAATTGTAACACGAGCGGCCTGACCAATTTTCTCTTATCTATCACATCGACATGTGTACTGGGTCAAACCGCATGACAACTTGACAAGTTGTACAATTTGTTAGTATTATAAATAACATACCGGCTTCTCATACACAGTACTGGCTGGTGAATGTATAATAAATACATTTAAAATAATTACCGCGACGTTCGTATTATTATTTTTTATTTCAGAAAAAAACCTCGCATTTTCACATCAGACTCAATAAAATGTCTTACTGGACAGTTAAAAGAAAAGTTAAAAAAAAAAAAAAAAAAAAAAAAATCACTGGAAGACAATTTGCCGGTTAATCCCAAACCCCCCCGCCGGTGCTGATATAACACATGCTTCAAATTGTGATGATTCTAATACGGTTCTAATACATTCCCAAATTATTATCTCTCATATAATTTAATTTTACACAAGTAAGAGAAATCGACTTCAAAACAGATATCAACTGAATTCATTTACAATTTGGTGAAACATTTGGACGTATTTATGAATCTATTCTTCCAAACGTATACTTACTTTGTTTGAAATTATTCCAGGTGCAGTTCGCAGAAATATTCTAACAAGACAGGAAACGGATGACAGAATAGAAAATGTGATCAAAGACTGGTTAAAATATAATAGTGATCGGGATGGTGGAAGAAAAAAGAGAAAAAATGCGGAACGCAATCAACAGGAACCGAACGTTCCTCATCAGTAGACATTGACAATAACAGAGTTCGCGAATATCGTCGGTCCTGTCGGTCCCGACCGCCAAAATTTCATAAGGTCCGGTATTTCAGCGTCTTGAGCCGGTCCGATTGTCCGACTGTTCGTCTCGCGAAAAAGTCCGTTGTGGTGCGTTGGGAAATAGTTGGTAATTGGTTGGATCATAATTGAACTGGTTCCCGATCTTTCTCTGCCATGTTTTTTAGCATCGTAACTTCCTAACAGATACCAGTTCAATTAATGGCAGCATGGCCGATTCGTTTCTCGACTGGTGCAAGGCCAGGGAAATGGCCGCACGCTCCCGATTTAAACGGAGAGGACACAAAAAGAAATATGCTGCAGAAGAATAAAATATTATACAAATGAAAGATGTATTTAACTGTTTATTTTCAGGTTTGCTGTTGATGTTCCAGTTTCACCCTAACTTGGCCTAAGGCCAAAGAAAAAAAATTGTTGGTTTCCCCTAACCCTGCCAGGTTAGTTTTATCCTGCCTGGTTAATTAATTTTATTGGCATTTTTAGTAGAAACAAATATTTTTGAAGTCAGCCATGTCACTTTTTTCAGCACGAATTAGAAATTTTAATTTTTCTCTCTCTTTTTTTCCCCCATGGATACAAGAATAAAACCGAGTTGTTTAATTACCCTCCAAAGAGGAATAGCAGAACAAGTATGATCATTAGGAGCATACATGTATTATTCTAGTAAAGAAATGAAAATTAAAAAAAAAATAAAAAAAATAAAATAAAAAGCCTGCCCGTCGGGTTATGAAAATTTTCCCATGTTAGCGGAAACCATCAATCAATTTTCCATGGCCTAATAATGAATATGGCCTAATCATCTTTTGTTGTTAAAAGTTTCACAAATTGTAGGACCACCAACTTTTTTGTGGGACTGGCAGAAATTTGCATTCTGTCAGTCCTATGTCTGACAGAAAATTTGAGGTATTCGCGAACTCTGCAATAATTGTTTTATCGAGCACTTTTATCTAACGGTTTTGCCGAGACGCATCATAATAGGTTTATGCTGGACAATTTTAATTTTGTATTCCCTGTTGGAATTTTTTGGAACAAGGAATAATTGTTTTGGTATTGCAGTATAGCTGATTAAATGTTTTAAAACTTAGGTGTTTTTATCTAGCAGTTTTATGAAGCTATTGAAAGTTGGCAGTAGAATATCGAAGGAATTGTTCAATATTTCTGATTGCGAACAATTGACACATGACAAAAAGAAATCACATACACTAGGGCATAGGTACCTTTGTTATGATACTAAATCCAGAATCAGAGCTTAATACACATTCACGAAACGTGTGAAACACATTGAAACCGCACTAAAGAGGGAACTCATATGCATTGATACGGTTTAGTTAGGAAGAAAAGTTTAGTTGAAATTTGAACCGACTGAAGCATGCGTCTTCTGTTCTGAAAGTACTAATGGTTCTTGTGTCTTGTTTGATTACTTAGTCTCCTTATAATTTATTATTTGAACTGAAACACGATTCGTCAATAGTAATTAAAATATTTGCAAGTGCTTTGTTCCTGTCTAATTTTCATACTGGAAAGTGTTTCAATTCCTTATTGCAAATCAATTACTTTATTGGGAAAAATATACAAATTTAGGTGAAATGTTCGTGACATACAGAAAAACAACGTATCGGAATTACAGTATAATTTATTACTGTATATGGTATATATATATATTAACAATTGATGTCTCTTAAGCATAGCCATAATCAAGGAGACTGTGATACATCACTTGGCATATGCTTTGAATCATAGTTTCTGTTGCGTCTACAATTTTTTTTCATACTACTGTTTGATGAGTATCACATGGGGGGTTATTGAAAGTTTGACCAACGTGAACCACTGGTGGAATATGATTGTAAATAGTCGAGGCTGGACGTTGGGCTGACCTTAGACACGGATTGAACATGGTTGGCAAAGGGTTGGCATATAGTAGTTAATAGTTTAGGCTGACGTTAGGCTGACGTTGGAAACTGGTGGGATTAGGTTGGCACATTGTTGTAAATAGTTTTGACTGACGTTGGGTCGACGTTGGATAATGGTGGGATTGAGTTGGCATATGGTTGTAAACTGACCGTCGGACCAACGTGGCGCCAATGAGCAACATTAAG
The DNA here is from genome assembly GCA_963680875.1 of Bathymodiolus brooksi. Lineage (NCBI taxonomy): Eukaryota > Metazoa > Mollusca > Bivalvia > Mytilida > Modiolidae > Bathymodiolus > Bathymodiolus brooksi. The sequence goes on from OY804585.1 coordinate 86,655,394, forward strand.
CAACATTACGATGGGCCAACGTTGGGTTCCGACGTTGGGCCAACGATCCGAACGCCCGAAGACCAACGTCGGCCCAACGTAGTGTTGCTATCTGGGTGAGTACCCGGAGAGAACCATCGACCATGGGCAAGCAACTGGTAAACGTTATCACTTGCGGCTGCGAGTCGAGTGCACCCTTTTTGTAATTTACAAAGCCGGGCGCGAACCCATGCCATATTGGTGATTGGCTTGTATGAGTTGTTAGGTAATCCAACTACCTAAATCTTAATGTTTACCAAGGACGAAGCAGGATACCCAAGTTAAAAAGAAATTAATTGCTGCTAAAATGTTTCAGTGAAACGTACTTTGAACGGAATTTGTTTCTAATAATACTTTTTTGCGAAAACATTTTGTCTTAAGTTACATTTTATGTGCAGTTACGTGTAAAGATACTTATTTGAATTCGTATTCATATTAAATTCCGGTTTGCAATAAAATAAAGACGTTATCAAATATTTATTTCTATTTCCTTTAAAGGGGCATTAGCTACGATTTTGACATTAAACAGCTTATCGAACCACTTTTCGCCTTTTGAGAACGAAAATTACCATCGATTAGTCATTTCCTTGCAAGCAAATAATTTGACCTCGCTTTTTCCGTATGCAACTGACCTTACTAGTGACAGGTAAAAACGAATAATTTGTATTTGGTCGCTTATTAAGTGCAAACTTGCATGGTTCTTTGTCCGTAATTAACACCGACTAAAAGCAGATTCACAAAAAATAAGAAATAAGTGCATTGTTGTACTGATTTAATGACGATTCGACAAACTCCGTAAACAATGTGATAATTAATAAGATGGCGTCCATCTCTTGATCGATCTCAAAACACGAGCCGTTGCACGATTTTTCCCCGATGTGCGTACATTTCATAACATTTATAAGTTACAGAAACACGTTTTATTAAGGCATCAATCCTATCTGATAGTTTTTACGGGTAACAAAAATTTACGATTTGGCAGATAATGCCCCTTTAAATAATTTAATGTCATAAGTAAATATTAGTGAGTGATTGTCTGGCGTTTGACATCAAGTTAGCCATTTTGAAGCTATATCATGGCGACAGCAAGTTGTGTCTGGATGAAATGATGACGATATCTGATTTATACTATCAGAGTTAGATTTTGTTCAGCCCCTTCACTGAAACAAAAAGCCCACAGATAGACATGTTTCTACCTGCAGACACATTATCCGAATCCAGAACCAACACATCTTTGTTCTTATTCCTTAAAACTGCGTGCTTAACGATGAAGCAGCAATAACCATTTTTATAGATTTAAAACTACCAATCAGTGTCTATCACCACTAACGTTGTGAGTTCGAATCCTGATCATGCGAGATGTACTCGATACAACATTATGTGATAAAGTATGTCAGTGACTTGCGACAAGTCAGTGGTTTTCTCCGTGTACTCTGTTTTCCCCCACCAATAAAACTGACCGCCACGATATGACTGAAATTTTGTCGAAAGTGGCGTTAAACACCATAGCCCTAACCTTAACCTAATTTGTTAACCTTAAGTTTGACTCGAAGGATCGAGGTCGATTTTGAGCGTGCCTGATGGTGGTTGTTCCAGAGACGCGTCGTGTGCGCTAGGCTTGATGTCTTCGTTTTTATTTTCTATCACTGGGTTAATACCTCTGTTGGAGGACTAATAGTCCCCGAGGGTATCATCCGCCCAGTAGTCGGTGTTTCGGCACTGACATGGTTCATTAAATATATTTGTTACTGAAATTTACAGTTCCAAAATAATGTAGTTATTAATAAAACTACGGTTCACCTCCCTCGGGCATTGGTGGCCTTGGCCGATGTTTGGCTTTCCAATCTTTCGATTATGAGCGTGCCTGATGGGGGTTGTTCCGAAGACGCGTCGTGAGCGCTAGGTTTGATGCCTGCGGTTATTGTTTAATTACCTAGCTTAGGCGATGAAGCAATATGTCAAGTGTATGTCAAACAACGAATCAAGTACATCAACAGAAGTTCCTCTGGTATTCATTTATTGCAAACATTCTATAGCCCTCTTATCCCATGGCAAATGTACAGTCAAACCCGTTTTTATTAAACACCTCTATTACGCAATAACTTGTATAATGTGACCTCGATCTTAATGCAAATTTGCATAAAACGTTAGAAAAAATCGAAGAGGCAACCCAGAGTCGGTGGCAACATTGGGTACGCACTGATGATAGCTTGCCCAACCACAATGCCGAACTTTAATCATGCCAAACTCTATCCTGCACATACGATGCTGCGGTCAGACATTTTCCTGAATGACTAGTTTGAAGATATCAAAGGGGTAATCAGAAGCTTTCTTTATTCAATCAGTTTTCAATGTTTTATAGTGATGAATAGAACAGAATGGTTTTTTTTATTCTCAAATGAAATCATGATTATAATATGTGTCAAAGCCTCTTACGGTACATAGTTTTTCTTATATATGTACATTTATTGTAGAGAACGAGTCGTTGCCGTCCGTTGAGTACATATTTTACTGTTGTGTTTTTGTCACCTACATTGCCATCCAGTTTTCCATGATCCACGTGTGTATTACTTACAACAATGGGTAATGATGTAACCAGCTATAGGGTGGCAATCGATTTGTTCTATTTAAAGATAAATTCCTGTCGTATGAAATGTGTGTACAACATGAACTTTAAATTTCTTCCAAGTATTTTATCTATTACTCCAATATTTATGCTATAATTTCGTGAAACTAACAAGGTTTTTAGACGACAATGTCATTAATATTACTCTCATCTTGTGCTTATTAAAATGGTGTATTCTTTTATCGCGCGACGTTGAGATGAAACCAGGACGCACCCATGGGGATGCCCTTAATAAATCTATTATTATTCTTCATCAACAATATTAGAAGCGTTAGGAACACAATTCAAGATATTGCGAATATTGTAGACGAGTTTGATATAATCTGTTTTACTGAAACGCATTTGGACCACAGCATTCTACTGGGTTTTAGAATTAAACATTTAGACAGAAATTGCCATGGTGGGGGTATAATTCTTTAATATTAAAATCAGAAAGTTGTGACTTTTTTTATAATATAGTTAAGGGTGATACCCCCGATTACTTAAGTGATTTGCTGCCGCTGACTGTCAACCAGGCAAACAACTACAACTTAAGAAATGCAAATAATTTCACTGTTCCCTATATCAAAATTCATTTTTCCAGCCTATTCATCTCTGGAATAATTTACCCCAATATATCAGAGATTCATCTAGTAATTGCATTTTAAAATTAATCAAGATGTAAGACTTACTACAACAATCCAGTAAAACCTCCCAAATATTTTTCGTTTGTCTCACGTCTGACCAGTATTCTACATTATACACGTTTAAGGCAAAATTGCAGTAGCTTAAAAGGTGACATTTTTAGATGTAATCTGATCGATTCTTGTTATTGTAACTGTGATAATTATGTAGAAAACAATGAACACTACTTCTTACACTGTCATTTTTTTGTAAACCAGACACATGAAATGTTCAGCAATATTAGAGATCTTGGGTTAGATATATCAATTGACAATATATTGAATGGAAATTCAAATTTTGCATATGATGTCAACTGTACACTTTTCACAGCTGTTCACAGATTCATAATAGACACTAAAAGATTTGTCTAATGTTTATACACTTCTAATTTGTCTGACGGCAACGACTCGGCATCAAAAACAATATATCTTGCTGTATTATGTATTGTTTCTTAAATAATTAAGATCGAAATAATGTTATGTTTTTGTAATATAGTGCTTTTTTAATGATTTATATGTAACGGAGAAGACCTCGTAAGTTTATAACTTGTGTGGGATCCATTGTCTATATAATTGCTTGACAATACAATATTTATTGTAGGTTTTATGATATTATGAAGTTATTTAAATGCACATAGTCAATTAAAATTCTGTATTGTATATAACGCGTATGTACTTTTAATATCTTTTTTTAATGTAAAAAATATTATAATATTGAGATCCGGGAGGTAAATAAAAGTGAATTGAAATTGTTCGTGGCTTGTCTGGTCATGTCTATTACAGGATTACTTTTACATACCTGATGAAGGTTATTACAGAAACCCGTCGTGAGCATTAAATATCATATCTACGTTATTTTTATTTTTATGATTTTATTTACCTAGTATTTTGTATTAAATGCTATGATTTCCGTGTATAAAAATACAAACTTAAAAAAGTTAGTTCCAAGAAAACCTAATTTAGTGCGTAAAAATGTTTTTCCGAGAGTTAAAACAATGGTATGTCAATACGAGACTCTTCACGTTTTAAATCATGTCTGATCCTGTTCACCATTATACCGTTATGAGAACAAATTTTAAACAGTAATAAACTCCAATTTAAATTTGCAAATCGTCCTCCCACATTCCCACATTCCTGAACGCCCTTTTCCAATGTACTTGGAAATTGAAGAAATATCGGTCCCGTGAAATTCTACAAATTTTGGTCATTCATATAACTTTGTAGCTTTCATTAAATGTGTTGTCTGTTCTTCTTTGATTTACGGCTTCTGATTACCTCTTTGGTATCTTCAAACATTTCGTCACTCTGTAAGCCTGAAGAGGTGTGTTACCGGTATTACGTTAGAATGGTGTGGAAACACACCACTACAGCCTACCGTTACAATATATATAGTGTTTGGTAGATCATTATTTGTCCTTTTTATTTACGCCATTATAGTGTCTATCCTTCTTCGAATTACGACTTCTGATTACCGTTGATTAATCCCATATACTTAATAAACATTATTATGAGATGTATACGATAGCTCATATCATTTGTATTTCCCGTTAGGGTTTCCTATGTAGTGTGTGGCTACTAATCAGAGGATACATAATCAAAGTCTCCTAGTGTTAAAACTAAAGTAATCATTTTCGAACGTTTTTCGGTCTTCATCACAACCTGATTGACTGTTATGAATCAATTGTGTCACAAATGACTAACATGAGCAACACGACGATGTTACTAGTGGCGCACGAAGCGCCTACCCTTCCTTAACACCAGCGTTTTGCCCGAGTTGCTCGAGCTTTATTTTTCTGTGTAGTGTTTTGTGGACCATTGCTTGCATTTGTCCTTTTTAGTTTAGCCATTGTATTGTGTACCCTTCTTCAATTAACGGCCTCGGATTACCCTTTTGAATAATGTTTATTTGCACTATTCTTTCCCTCTACATAAAAAGTAAACTGTGTCTCCTGTTGGAAGTAAGTTTGTATTTAAGAGGGCGGTCGTGGTCGCGATCCTATGATCCATGTGCGTGCGTGTTTTTTCTCCATGAATTGATAAGAGCGGGGTTTTTGGGGTTGTTGATAAGAGTAGAATTGTTGTCTTATCACTGTTTAGTTGTGTTACGCTTGTGGTCAGAAGTCACCGACTATAACCACTTAGCCTACCAGATCACTAATAAAATTAACATCCTATTAAATTTGTAGCGAAATATCTAATGACATTTAACTCACTACTATGCTCTACATAATGACCTCTAAAAATTTCATTCAATAAGAACACAATTTATTTATAGTAAATGATGAAGATACAGACGAATGCAAGATGACGATACAGACGGATGCAAGAGCTATTTTTAGAGCCATTCATATTTTCATTGTTTCTAACTGATATACATGCTAGTACAACAATTGGTTCAGTAACAAGTATAGTTGCTTATATAAATCAGTTAACATTACGATGATCTGACAAAATGATATATTACAGTCCAATAATAAAAACGTAGATTTAGTACCCACGACGTGTTTCTGTAATAACCTTAAATTATATCATACAGAATTAGTTAACAATAAAGACAAGAATATAAGCCATTGCTTATTAGATATAATCATACCATATCGGTTAGAAAAATCGAATTCAATTAGTCATGAGGTTTTTAAATATCCTCATTTGACATAGATTTCTGCAAATTGTCAGCACATTTATTTAAAATAATCAATAGAAGGCAGAAATTATTGTAACCCGAAAGTCGTCATGAATTAGGCAGTGAATAAAGGAATTCCGAACGTGCAGGGCTATCTATCCAATCACAATCTTCGTGCATATGAAAAGGTCTCCCACGTGGTATTGTCATTATCATTCCTACCTCCGTACTACCACCTGAAATAAGAAAAACTGTCCATAGTATAGTGTTATAAATACTCATAACTTACTCAATTTTAATGTGTCAAATTCCCGAACTTACGTGGAAGAACAGACCGATGCCACTAGTGAAGCAGGAACTGCTTACCCTTCCGGAGCACCTGAGTTCGCTCCCAGTTTTTAGTGGGGTTCGTGTTGCTCGATCTTTAGTTCTATGTGCATGTTTTGTAGATCGTTGTTTGTCCTTTTGTTCTTTTTCTTTTGGCCATTGTGTTGTCTGTCCTTCTTCGATTTACGGCTTCTGATTACCTCTTTGGTATCTTCAACTTTTTCTTACCAACGGTATTAAATACTAGTATGTAGTTTTATCGAAGCTGAAGAGGGATAATAATATGAAAAATAACAAATATTACACTGTCGGAATAGTTCCAAAATTCAATAGCAAAAATCGTAGAAAGAGGCAAAATAGATAACCTAAAACACAAATACATGACGATACCCCTAACACACAAATACATGACGATACCCCTAACACACAAATACATGACGATACCCTTAACACACAAATACATGACGTTACACCTAACACACAAATACATGACGATACCCTTAACACACAAATACATGACGATACCCTTAACACACAAATACATGACGTTACACCTAACACACAAATACATGACGATACCCCTAACACACAAATACATGACGATACCCTTAACACACAAATACATGACGTTACACCTAACACACAAATACATGACGATACCCCTAACACACAAATACATGACGATACCCTTAACACACAAATACATGACGATACCCCTAACACACAAATACATGACGATACCCTTAACACACAAATACATGACGATACCCCTAACACACAAATACATGACGATACCCTTAACACACAAATACATGACGATACCCTTAACACACAAATACATGACGTTACACCTAACACACAAATACATGACGATACCCCTAACACACAAATACATGACGATACCCTTAACACACAAATACATGACGTTACACCTAACACACAAATACATGACGATACCCCTAACACACAAATACATGACGATACCCTTAACACACAAATACATGACGATACCCCTAACACACAAATACATGACGATACCCTTAACACACAAATACATGACGATACCCCTAACACACAAATACATGACGATACCCTTAACACACAAATACATGACGATACCCCTAACACACAAATACATGACGATACCCTTAACACACAAATACATGACGATACCCCTAACACACAAATACATGACGATACCCTTAACACACAAATACATGACGATACCCTTAACACACAAATACATGACGATACCCTTAACACACAAATACATGACGATACCCTTAACACACAAATACATGACGATACCCTTAACACACAAATACATGACGATACCCCTAACACACAAATACATGACGATACCCTTAACACACAAATACATGACGATACCCCTAACACACAAATACATGACGATACCCTTAACACACAAATACATGACGATACCCTTAACACACAAATACATGACGATACCCCTAACACACAAATACATGACGATACCCTTAACACACAAATACATGACGATACCCTTAACACACAAATACATGACGATACCCTTAACACACAAATACATGACGATACCCTTAACACACAAATACATGACGATACCCCTAACACACAAATACATGACGATACCCTTAACACACAAATACATGACGATACCCCTAACACACAAATACATGACGATACCCCTAACACACAAATACATGACGATACCCTTAACACACAAATACATGACGATACCCCTAACACACAAATACATGACGATACCCTTAACACACAAATACATGACGATACCCTTAACACACAAATACATGACGATACCCTTAACACACAAATACATGACGATACCCCTAACACACAAATACATGACGATACCCTTAACACACAAATACATGACGATACCCTTAACACACAAATACATGACGATACCCTTAACACACAAATACATGACGATACCCCTAACACACAAATACATGACGATACCCTTAACACACAAATACATGACGATACCCCTAACACACAAATACATGACGATACCCTTAACACACAAATACATGACGATACCCCTAACACACAAATACATGACGATACCCTTAACACACAAATACATGACGATACCCCTAACACACAAATACATGACGATACCCTTAACACACAAATACATGACGATACCCCTAACACACAAATACATGACGATACCCTTAACACACAAATACATGACGATACCCTTAACACACAAATACATGACGATACCCTTAACACACAAATACATGACGATACCCCTAACACACAAATACATGACGATACCCCTAACACACAAATACATGACGATACCCCTAACACACAAATACATGACGATACCCCTAACACACAAATACATGACGATACCCTTAACACACAAATACATGACGATACCCTTAACACACAAATACATGACGATACCCTTAACACACAAATACATGACGATACCCCTAACACACAAATACATGACGATACCCCTAACACACAAATACATGACGATACCCTTAACACACAAATACATGACGATACCCTTAACACACAAATACATGACGATACCCTTAACACACAAATACATGACGATACCCTTAACACACAAATACATGACGATACCCCTAACACACAAATACATGACGATACCCTTAACACACAAATACATGACGATACCCTTAACACACAAATACATGACGATACCCTTAACACACAAATACATGACGATACCCTTAACACACAAATACATGACGATACCCCTAACACACAAATACATGACGATACCCCTAACACACAAATACATGACGATACCCTTAACACACAAATACATGACGATACCCTTAACACACAAATACATGACGATACCCTTAACACACAAATACATGACGATACCCTTAACACACAAATACATGACGATACCCTTAACACACAAATACATGACGATACCCTTAACACACAAATACATGACGATACCCTTAACACACAAATACATGACGATACCCTTAACACACAAATACATGACGATACCCTTAACACACAAATACATGACGATACCCCTAACACACAAATACATGACGATACCCCTAACACACAAATACATGACGATACCCTTAACACACAAATACATGACGATACCCTTAACACACAAATACATGACGATACCCTTAACACACAAATACATGACGATACCCTTAACACACAAATACATGACGATACCCTTAACACACAAATACATGACGATACCCTTAACACACAAATACATGACGATACCCCTAACACACAAATACATGACGATACCCCTAACACACAAATACATGACGATACCCCTAACACACAAATACATGACGATACCCTTAACACACAAATACATGACGATACCCTTAACACACAAATACATGACGATACCCTTAACACACAAATACATGACGATACCCTTAACACACAAATACATGACGATACCCTTAACACACAAATACATGACGATACCCCTAACACACAAATACATGACGATACCCCTAACACACAAATACATGACGATACCCCTAACACACAAATACATGACGATACCCTTAACACACAAATACATGACGATACCCCTAACACACAAATACATGACGATACCCTTAACACACAAATACATGACGATACCCTTAACACACAAATACATGACGATACCCTTAACACACAAATACATGACGATACCCCTAACACACAAATACATGACGATACCCCTAACACACAAATACATGACGATACCCCTAACACACAAATACATGACGATACCCTTAACACACAAATACATGACGATACCCTTAACACACAAATACATGACGATACCCCTAACACACAAATACATGACGATACCCTTAACACACAAATACATGACGATACCCTTAACACACAAATACATGACGATACCCCTAACACACAAATACATGACGATACCCCTAACACACAAATACATGACGATACCCCTAACACACAAATACATGACGATACCCCTAACACACAAATACATGACGATACCCTTAACACACAAATACATGACGATACCCTTAACACACAAATACATGACGATACCCTTAACACACAAATACATGACGATACCCCTAACACACAAATACATGACGATACACCTAAAACACAAATACATGACGATACCCCTAACACACAAATACATGACGATACACCTAAAACACAAATACATGACGATACCCCTAACACACAAATACATGACGATACACCTTAACACACAAATACATGACGATACCCTTAACACACAAATACATGACGATACCCTTAACACACAAATACATGACGATACCCTTAACACACAAATACATGACGATACCCCTAACACACAAATACATGACGATACCCTTAACACACAAATACATGACGATACCCTTAACACACAAATACATGACGATACCCTTAACACACAAATACATGACGATACCCCTAACACACAAATACATGACGATACCCTTAACACACAAATACATGACGATACCCTTAACACACAAATACATGACGATACCCCTAACACACAAATACATGACGATACCCTTAACACACAAATACATGACGATACCCTTAACACACAAATACATGACGATACCCTTAACACACAAATACATGACGATACCCTTAACACACAAATACATGACGATACCCTTAACACACAAATACATGACGATACCCTTAACACACAAATACATGACGATACCCTTAACACACAAATACATGACGATACCCTTAACACACAAATACATGACGATACCCTTAACACACAAATACATGACGATACCCTTAACACACAAATACATGACGATACCCTTAACACACAAATACATGACGATACCCTTAACACACAAATACATGACGATACCCTAACACACAAATACATGACGATACCCTTAACACACAAATACATGACGATACCCTTAACACACAAATACATGACGATACCCTTAACACACAAATACATGACGATACCCTTAACACACAAATACATGACGATACCCTTAACACACAAATACATGACGATACCCTTAACACACAAATACATGACGATACCCTTAACACACAAATACATGACGATACCCTTAACACACAAATACATGACGATACCCTTAACACACAAATACATGACGATACCCCTTAACACACAAATACATGACGATACCCTTAACACACAAATACATGACGATACCCTTAACACACAAATACATGACGATACCCCTAACACACAAATACATGACGATACCCTTAACACACAAATACATGACGATACCCCTTAACACACAAATACATGACGATACCCCTAACACACAAATACATGACGATACCCTTAACACACAAATACATGACGATACCCTTAACACACAAATACATGACGATACCCTTAACACACAAATACATGACGATACCCTTAACACACAAATACATGACGATACCCTTAACACACAAATACATGACGATACCCTTAACACACAAATACATGACGATACCCTTAACACACAAATACATGACGATACCCTTAACACACAAATACATGACGATACCCTTAACACACAAATACATGACGATACCCTTAACACACAAATACATGACGATACCCTTAACACACAAATACATGACGATACCCTTAACACACAAATACATGACGATACCCTTAACACACAAATACATGACGATACCTTAACACACAAATACATGACGATACCCTTAACACACAAATACATGACGATACCCTTAACACACAAATACATGACGATACCCTTAACACACAAATACATGACGATACCCTTAACACACAAATACATGACGATACCCTTAACACACAAATACATGACGATACCCTTAACACACAAATACATGACGATACCCTTAACACACAAATACATGACGATACCCTTAACACACAAATACATGACGATACCCTTAACACACAAATACATGACGATACCCTTAACACACAAATACATGACGATACCCTTAACACACAATACATGACGATACCCTTAACACACAAATACATGACGATACCCTTAACACACAAATACATGACGATACCCTTAACACACAAATACATGACGATACCCTTAACACACAAATACATGACGATACCCTTAACACACAAATACATGACGATACCCTTAACACACAAATACATGACGATACCCTTAACACACAAATACATGACGATACCCTTAACACACAAATACATGACGATACCCTTAACACACAAATACATGACGATACCCTTAACACACAAATACATGACGATACCCTTAACACACAAATACATGACGATACCCTTAACACACAAATACATGACGATACCCTTAACACACAAATACATGACGATACCCTTAACACACAAATACATGACGATACCCTTAACACACAAATACATGACGATACCCTTAACACACAATACATGACGATACCCTTAACACACAAATACATGACGATACCCTTAACACACAAATACATGACGATACCCTTAACACACAAATACATGACGATACCCTTAACACACAAATACATGACGATACCCTTAACACACAAATACATGACGATACCCTTAACACACAAATACATGACGATACCCTTAACACACAAATACATGACGATACCCTTAACACACAAATACATGACGATACCCTTAACACACAAATACATGACGATACCCTTAACACACAAATACATGACGATACCCTTAACACACAAATACATGACGATACCCTTAACACACAAATACATGACGATACCCTTAACACACAAATACATGACGATACCCTTAACACACAAATACATGACGATACCCTTAACACACAAATACA